>OX465419.1:10000000-11254866 GCA_950005045.1 Agrotis exclamationis
TAGCAGTGCTAGGAGAGAGATACAGAGGAGTTGTAAGATTTTTGTATGAAAGCTGGACTATCGTCTGCTGCTGCATGATTCTATAGAGCCAATAAATATGGAGACACTTAGCCCCTTCGTACACAACGCTACGCAAGTCTTCGATACCCGGCGATTTTAGTCTCTAAGCGACTACCGCAATACAAATTCATATAGAGGTTCGAACACGCGGCGACGCATGTCGGTGATGAATTTGTATTTTGGTAGTCGCTTAGAGAATAAAATCGTGGGGTATGGAAAATTTTCGTAGCGCTGTGCAAATCTTCGATACCCGACTAATGGGCTTAGAAGAACAAAAAATCATACAATAAAACCTATATAATTAAATATGAATAAGAACACTGACGAACACAAAATAAGAATAAACAAAGTAACACATTTACGAGATAATTGAAGGCTAAGCCAACGGTTTCATACTAATACGAAAACAATGCCAACCATTGAATATTCACAATTACTCATTTAGTACAATTCCAGATCCAATAACTAGTTTAGGCAATATAGACTCCTTCAAAATGAATCTGTAACAATGTGCCATCTGTCTTTTGACTGCCAATGAATACAGCGGAATTTCAAAATTATTGTTGGCAACACTGGCGCGCGCGCGGCTGGCTGACCATTATAGTTTTCAACCAACAAATCAGACAAATCAATCTCCAGCCACCGTAACTAGAAGAAAAGGGATAAGTAGCTCAAAACAAGCAGGATCCAAAAATAAACAGAGACAGACTGTTTTTGATAAAGTAACGAAGGAAAACATTACAAAAAATAATGATGAACAAAAAATTAACTCTACACATTCCAGTCCACAGATGGCGCCGCAACCAAAAAATAAACAAAGTTCAAACGAAAATAAATGGAATAATAAGCTATGCATATTAAGTACTAATAAAACTAACAATAATATATTAACTTTGGCAGAAGAATATTTCCAAGACAACTATCAAATATGTCACTACTTAACACCAAATGTTAGTACTATACAGCTAATACGGGACTTACAAAAAAAACTCAGCAGTTACACAAAGAATGACTTCTGTATCATAATGATCGGCGAGGAAGATTTTAAAACCACTAAATGTTACTATGATATAATCACATACATCAGAAACACGCTGCAGGACATAAAGAACACGAATATAATTATTACTTTGCCAACATATAAATATAATAATATATTATACAACTCAAGACTGGAAATGTTCAACAACATGCTATATATGGACAATATAACGCACCAGTACTCGTATCTTCTGGATTCTAACTTGAACCTAAGTTATCATTATTCTACGTACACAAGTTCGGGAGCCATACGAAACAACTCCATGAGAATTATTTTTGAGGACATTTTCAACCTTCAACTGGAAATATTAGAAGAAAATTCTCAAAACCCAGAAATTGAACCAAATGAAACAAAAGAACAGTTTTTTCTCTAATAAGTATCTCAACATTTTGCATCAAAATATTGCAGGTTTAATTAATAAATCAAGTGCTCTTACAGTATGCTTAAATGAACTATCTGAAAAAAACATAAATGTTGATATTATATGTATTACCGAACATTTCATCATGAAAGGTCACGAAAAACAACTTTGTATACCAAATTACAGTTTAGCTGCATGTTATAGTAGACAGGAAAAGAAGAGAGGAGGAGCATGTATTATTGTTAATAATTGTCACCAATGGAAGGAAATACCTCAAATAGCAAAAATGTCAGCACCAGGGGTTTTTGAGTGTTGTGCTATTGAGCTTATACATTATAAATTGATAATCGTATGTATCTATAGAGTACCCAATGCTAGGAATATTAATGATTGTTTTAATAAGCTTGAAATGTTACTCAAAGCTATAATATCTAATAGATGTTCAAAGAATGTTGTAATTGCAGGTGATTTTAATATTGATATGTTAAAATTAAATAGCAACTCAATTACACTGGAGAATATGTTACTAACTTTTAACTTGAAACTTGCTCTTAAACAACCAACTCGAATGGCTAATAAAACATGCATAGATAATTTTGCGCATAATTTTAAAAAGACATGTAAAACAGACGTTTTAGAATTTGCGCTATCAGACCATACAGCACAGCTACTTCAATGCCCAGTACCAAATGTATGCAGTATAAAATCCTGGTATATAACTAGAAGAGACTATAGGAACGAGAATGTAGTAAAATTTAAAAATTGTATCAACAGTCTAAAATTTTCAGAAATCTATAGTACTGAAGATCCGAACGTGGCTTACAACGAATTTTTCAACATATTTAAATTATTCTATGATCTATGTTTTCCATACAAAGAAATAAAAATCAACATAATAAATAAACCTAAATGGTTATCACATGGCATTAAATTATGCAGCAAGAAAAAAAGGGAACTTTTATGGCAATCCAGATTAAAGCCAAATTATGAAAACAAAAATAAATTTAGTACATACTCTAAACTATATAATAAAATAATTAATCTTACACAAAAAGCTCAGAATAACTACAAAATACAGCAATCTAAAAATAAATCAAAGACTACATGGCAAGTAATTAATCAAACAAAATACAATATCCCTAAACAGCAAATTGAAAAACTTAAAATCGGTAATAAAATTATAAACAGACCCTCGGATATCGCTAATGCTTTCAATGATTTTTTCGTTGATAAAATTCAGCCAAAAATTGATGCTGAATGCAAGCCGAAAGCTGGCATTTCATTCACAAAACATAATTCAATGTTTATGGCACCTAGCACACCACACGATATATATAAAATAATAATTTCTCTCAAAAACACCAGTAGTGTAGGTTATGATGGAATTGCTACAAAGATTCTGAAGTCAGTGTCAGCAGAGATATGCAGACATTTAAGTCACATAATTAACCTTAGTATTTGTACAGGTATATTTCCAGAAGCCTTAAAACTATCTATAATTAAACCTTTATTTAAGAAAGAAGATAAGGAGCTAATGGAATATTACAGGCCAATTTCACTCATACCGGTTATCTCTAAAGTATTTGAAAAATACATCTACAGGGAATTAAGTAATTACATTGAAAAAAATAACATACTTTGTGAAGAACAAAAAGGGTTCAGACAGCACAAAACCATTAATATGGCAATTTATGATTTTTTATACACCATCACTAAAAATGTTGATAAGCGTTCCCCTATTTGTGCAATTTTCTGTGACATGACTCAGGCGTTTGATTATGTGCATTATAATATATTATTAAACAAATTGGAAGCTTATGGAATAAGAGGTAACGTGCTCGAACTTATAAAATCGTATCTAGGAAACAGAACTCAAATAACCGAAATCAGTCGCATTAATGTAGTCAACAGGCATGAAGAGATTTCAAGGTCACAAGAACGTAAAATTACTTTCGGTGTACCCCAAGGATCCGTAATGGGCCCGCCCTTGTTTAATTTATATATTAATGATATTCCCATGTCTGTTGAACAACCTTTAACTATGTTTGCAGATGATAGTACAATAACAATCCCTTGTCAAAACAAAATAACTTATGAAAATGATATAAATACTTCTCTTGACTCTATAATTAAATGGTTAGACAGAAATAATTTAAATATAAATTTAAATAAAACGAAGATAATGCACTTTAGACAACGAACACCCGGTATAACTAATCTTCACATACATAACAAAAATATCGATATTGAAGAAGCAAGAGAAACAAAATTTTTAGGATTGCAAATAGATTACAGTTTGAATTGGAAAGCGCATATAGATTTACTATGTAAGAAACTGAGCTCGTCTGCATACGTTTTATATAGATTATCTTCCACAGTAGACACTAAAGCGCTTCTCACGGCTTATTACGGCATAGTTGAATCCCATTTACGCTACGGCGTTATTTTCTGGGGGAACTCGACTGATCGAGACACAGCATTCAAGGCCCAAAAAAGATGTCTTCGATCAATGTTCAAACTGAAAACGACAGACAGTTGCAAGCCCTATTTTCAGAAACATAATATCTTGACGCTTCCCTGCGTCTACATCTTTGAAGTAGCTATGTTTGTTAAAAATAATCCCAGTCGTTTTGAGCGCCTTGCAGATGTAGTCCCTAGAAATAGGCGTGACAATAACAAACTACTTCAAGTAACATGTCAAACAACTTTGATGCACAACAGTGTTTATTGCATGGCTCCAACTATTTATAATAAATTACCGAGTGGTTGGAAAGATTTAAATAAGTTACAATTTAGAAGTACACTCCGTAAATTTTTAACAAACAAAACCTACTACAGTATAACTGAGTTTTTAACAGAAAAAATTGCTATGTGAATATGTTGTTGTTTATTAGTTTATTACAAATATTATATTAAATATTATTATATTTTTTTTTTTTTTTTTTTTTTTAAATTTTACATTCTGTTTATCTAGTTCGTAAATTTGTGCTTCTATAACTATTGTAAATGTTTGCATACCGAATGGTAAAATATGGCAGAACTGTATTACTTTTTTAACACCCTAATGTACCACCCATATTTGCAAAATAAAATTCTATTCTATTCTATTCTATTCTATTCTATTCCAAAGACTACCTACATACTACATTTTCAACAGCGCACGCAGCGGTAGCACAGCAGGCAGTTCGTTTTTAAATTAATGGTTAGTAGTGCTAGGAGAGAGATACAGAGGAGTTGTAAGATTTTTGTATGAAAGCTGGACTATCGTCTGCTGCTGCATGATTCTATAGAGCCAATAAATATGGAGACACTTAGCCCCTTCGTACACAACGCTACGCAAGTCTTCGATTCCCGGCAATTTTGGTCTCTAAGCGACTACCGCATTACAAATTCATATAGAGGTTCGAACACGCGGCGACGCATGTCTGTGATGAATTTGTATTTTGGTAGTCGCTTAGAGAATAAAATCGTGGGGTATGGAAGATTTGCGTAGCGCTGTGCAAATCTTCGATACCCGACTAATGGGCTTAGAAGAACAAAAAATCATACAATAAAACCTATATAATTAAATATGAATAAGAACACTGACGAACACAAAATAAGAATAAACAAAGTAACACATTTACGAGATAATTGAAGGTTAAGCCAACGGTTTCATACTAATACGAAAACAATGCCAACCATTAAATATTCACAAGTACTCATTTAGTACAATTGCCAGTAAATATAACTGGTTCTAGTTCAGTACCTACTAATTAAAACATCATAGAACACACTCACACCAGATTTGAAATTTGGAGTCATATTGTGCTCGCTATTTATCATAAATAGACTTATTTATGATAAATCGCATTATAATTCCATGTTTTTTAACTACCAAAAAACAATTAAAGACTGTTTCAGCTGAGGCTACTAATGATAATAGCACCGTCAGATGTTTTACTATCAAAAGCTGCCAGTTCTGTACATTGTTGCATTGATATCTCGTAAACATGTCACTATATAGCCCAGTCAACGAATGCTCAAAATAGGGTATAGAGGGAAAGTCTTGGAACACAATTTTTGACTTTGTAACTTTGTTTAGCCTAGTTAGGAGGTGAACATATCAAAAGTCCCTGCCCCTAGCCCTTGAGCTTTGGGAGGGGGGGGGGGGGGGTTGAAGGTCCCATTTTTTTGTTTTTCGCTTATATCTCGGAATCTATGCGTCCTAGCGACATAGTACCACGGAACAAAATAAAAGCTGATTAAATTTGCTACAAGTTATACTTAATAAGCATTTCGATATCTTCTTCAGTTTTCGAGATATACACCGTGACTTTTTAGTCGTCTTACAAAAGTCGTCCACTTAATGTATCCGACCTAAAATACCTCTAGGCGAGTTTTTTTTTTTTTAAATCGTTAATAATAATTTTTATTTTTAATAAATAGGTACATTAGAAATATGAAACACCCTGTTAAAATGTTTACGTATCAATCTGTAGAGTGTACCTACCCAGCGCAATAGTCGGGTAGATCATTCCATTTCCATTTTCTATGAGACAAGGGCGTTTCTAACTACGCCTTGTGTCATAATAACCAATTAAAGTTTTATGACAAAAATTTTCAAATCTCATAAATACATATTTTTTTATTAAAAACGTGTTCTAGTCATTGGATACATGAACTAGGCTGCTTTTGTAAGACGACTAAAAAGTCACGGTGTATACTCCTGAAAGTCTGTCATTTTGAAAAAATCATTCCAACTTTACATTTTTAGAACGGCAATCTTCAAAGATGCAACTAGTTAATAATTGCCGGCAAAAAGCTTTTAGAGCATTACATTTTCTTCAATAAAACTATATTATTTCCCTTCAAATGTTAATGTACATGCTGTATATTATATTTTATATAAAAGGTAGGTACCTGGTCTTTGAAAAAAGGTCTTTGTAAATCAATGTACGAGTATGTATCAATGTAATGCTGGCACATTACATTAGCTTAGACTAAAGCCCATTTTAAAGAAAATGGATAAAATATTATAGTATTATTCAAGGAAATTGAGTGTTCCACAACCCTTATGCCAGCATTTACTTATGGTAGTATCGTTAAAGAGTTATCCGGTAAAAAAGCGCAAAAATGTAAAGTTAGTTTCCTGAAAGTCGGTCATTTTTTCAAAATGACAGACTTTCAGGAGTATATATCTCGAAAACTGTAAAAGATATCGAAATACTTATTTAGTATAACTTGTAGCAAATTTAATCAGCTTTTATTTTGTTCTGAGGTATTATGTCGCTAGGACGCATAGGTTCCGAGATATAAGCGAAAAACCAAAAAATGGGACCTTCAAACCCCCCCCCCCCCCCTCCCAAAGCTCAAGGGCTAGAGGCGGGGACTTTTGATATGTTTACCTCCTAACTAGTCTAAACAAAGTTATGAAGTCAAAAATTGTGTTCCAAGACTTTCCCTCTATAATCATTCGTTGACTGGACTATTAGCGATATTATTATTTTGTGCTCGTCAGTGTCTTCTATTCATATTGAATTTTATAGTTATATTGTGCGCCATAGGTTTGTGAAAAAATATCAGTATAGAAAAATCTTTCAACACCTTTGAAAGTACGTATGTCATCTTCAACATCCGAACATCCTTCGTATTTATAATATTAACAGAATATTATGTAGCAAAACGCGATTAAATGTTAACCAAATGATGCCTCTGGAGTTGAATGCGCACATTAGATCACGCCCGTACCATTTATGCGCGTTTTCCTTCGTAACATTCTGTTAGTATTCTAAATATAGAGGTGGATGTTCGGATACCTGGTAGTCAAGGTACATTTTTTCATTTACACATTAAAAGATTTAAACTTATTATATTCGTTCATTAACGCCGAACTTCTCGCGTCTCTTATTTTTTTATCAGTGTCACACTGTATGTTATAGACGGATGTTTGGAGAAAATGCATTTCCCTCTCAACTTCTTTTGGATAACAGGAATTTAATGAGTGAAATGTTTTAAAGAAAATGTCAAAGGCTTTAAGAGGGCTGCCAATATTGTACATTGTGGCATTGATGATCATGTAGCATTCAGTTATGTTGTCTTCATCTGGAGACACTGCATATAACTGAGGGCCAAGATTAAGCCCCAGATCAAAAAACTTTTCTTTTTTTCTTAAATTTGTTGGCTGGATGTCAGCGACAGACTGAAACAAACAAATAATGTATTAGAACACAAATGTATTCATCTCAAATCTTCAATTGACAGCGAGTCGCTTGGCGACCATGAACCTCGCTTTCAAACATTCTCGCTTGATATTTAGATTAAAAAACATAGACAGTAACTAAAGTTAATATCGCTAAGTTATAAGCTAAACGCGAGTAAAGCTATTCGTCAAATAAAAAATGTCAGTCCTTATTTTTGAACAAGCCTAAAAAAGAGATGGATATTTTTATCTGACGGATAAATTTATCTATAGATGGAAAAATAAGCCCTAAGAATTTGTAGACATGAATTATAATAAACCACTCACTTTGACGTATTGAAATAAGCCATCTTTTGTTTCCAACCTTGAAGGTCTCCACTGTTTTGACTTTTTCATTATGATATTTTTTATTGGGAATAATAATGCCAAGGCTCGTATAGTTTTAACTTTCTTTCCATCTGCAAATAAAAAGAACAAGCTTGTCACATTAAGTATGGAGCCTGGCCTATGGTGGCCGAAACATGTTTTATTTTACCCGACTACGGCGAAGCAAATAGGAGGGTTATGATTTTGACCGCTATATATATATGTATGTGATAGCGTAATTTGATAGCTAAATCATAAAACATGTTACTTAACTATGCATATCTACCTGGTGTAAAGCAGTCGTTTATTTCATTCTTTTCTTTGTTTGGAATTTTGCTGATTATGAAAGATGACAGTGCCGGCCAGCTTCCATACAGTTGCAATTCAGCATCAGGATATAATTTTTTAAAATCGGTTTCTAGCTGCAAGTAAATAATACAAATTATAACGTTAAGGTGGTTCGATTAGCAAACAAACTTATTTTTAACAAATAAAGGGCGCATTAAATGACTTGTGATAAGCTTTTATATCGGTCTTTATTTTTGGAAAACTGTATGTTGAAGAAAACTGTAGATTAAGGATGTTCGATTCCATAACCTGGATTAGCAGGCTACTTTTTATCCCGAAAAAAAAAAACAAAACGCGGGCGAAGCCGATGCTGCTGCTAGTTCGAAATAAATTGTAGTCATTTACCAGTCTATACCCATCAAAACATTTGATGGCAGGAAATGCATCCATGTAGTTGTGGATCTCCATCGATCCTTTCAGCATCGATAATCTTTTTGCAGTAGTGTGGTCCCACTTTTCAGAAACAAGATTAACCGTTTTGGTATTGTTTAACCAGCGTATCAAGTCTTCGTGCTCATCATCTAAAAATTGTATAAGTACTATGTTACATACAGACAAATTAACAACCAAGGTTTAATGGTATACTAATGCTTTCATTATACACATAAAATAACAATTTTAACATAATATTTTATTTTATTTACACAATTTTTCGGATTCGAAATCCACGACCGCAGGGCCACTAGACCACCTGTGATCTTCAATACTGAATAAATTATTTTATTGCTTACACAATGGTTGAGGTACCTACAAAAATAGTTGTTAGGTGTAATTTTGTATATATGTCGCACACCTAGTAATATATTCGCACATTTACGGTATTTTTCAAAAACGAGGATTAAAGATATTATAAATGATTAAAATTAATGTATGGGTACATTTTACGTTTTTTTACAGATTTTATGGGTTTGGTTACTAGTATAGGTGTTAATACATATTCAGAGATGAAAATTTCCACTTCAGGTTTTCAGGATACAACGAAGTGGAAGAGTCATGCATGTGTACTGTCAACTTCCTAAAATGACATTTATTTACCTGGAAGCTTGTAATATCCTGTGTGAAAGTCAAGAAATAAAAGAACTGAGGGGTTACTATCTTAAAGCAGGAGTCATTCCAGTGTGGGAAAGAGACAGAGCTACAGCGAGATGTGGTCGCGATGGACAAGGGCCTCACCCCGCTCTCCTTAGCTAAAAAGAACTGGCCCCAACCTCGAGTGCTTGACACTAACGACCGCAGGGAGATATGGTAAAGTAAGGAGCTTCACAGACGCTTCTTCTGGGCCCTGCATGTAGTGGGGTGGGGTGTTAGTGGGTATCTTGAAATAAGCGATAAAATTATGCAGCCTACATACCTGTGTCGTCATCAGTATGTTTGTGGTCTTCTTTGTCAGTTGTCTTGTGTGTTTTTGAAATCGCGCCTACTTTTATAAGCTTTCTTCTCATATTGTAGTATCTACTAAGAAGTACACCACGTCCTCCTGCCGATTCTCTATTTTTTCCCTTGGTACATCCTGCCCAAACCTCCTAAAAAAATATGATGCTTAAATAGTATTAAATTGAAAACTGCGTCGTGTTTTTTTACTATCTAATGCTATTAAATACGTTTTGCTAAATGTTATTTATTCAATGACACTAAGTATATTTAAAATATCTTTGACAGATAACAAAATTATATTGTACTTGGGGCTAATTTTTCCATCTATACATAAAATCCCTCGGTTAAAAATATATGCATCTCTTCTATATGCTTGTCAAAAACAAGGACTGTCATTATTCTTTCGACAATTAATAACGTTACTCCGTAGATTGAAAAATCAGCCTTTAATAAAATTAAAAATAGTATGGATGTAAATATACCTAATTATTAATTACATTATACATAGGTACTAATATTGTTTGCGAAAATAACTTGGTACTTATACCTTTATCTCAAAAAATAATCTTTGGGGGGAAATAGGGGAATTTTAGAAAATTATCCCTAAAGGAGGACGACTAAACGGCTGAATGGATCGTAGCGCAATTAGTCTAGGAGATAGATTAGATTCTGTGGAAGGATAAAAGAAACAAATAGTTAAATCATCCCTAGATGGGAAAAAGTATGCGTTAAAATTTATGAGGTACTAGCTTTCTTTATAAATGCGGACGAAGACACAGGTAACAGTTAGTTTAAATATTATATTCATTAAATATATTCTAAAAAACATACTTTATAAAAAATATTTTACCTATACAATACATACACACATGTAAACTATGTACAGGTACATTAAAGATTTACCAACAGTTTTAAGTCTACAAGGTAGTATCTAGGTATAGATATATGTATAACTGGGACTTAAACCAGACATCCTAAATTGCCTAAAACTCTACTTAGATATTATTATTTTCGTCTTACGTAAGATTCTTCCTTGAAGTAGTTAACTATCTGGTTAGACCAATATTCTATGATTTTGTTTGGGAAACTGAAAAACAAATAATCTTAAAATTATACAAGGTGTTAAAAAATCAACTGCAGGAATTTCGTGTGCGTACTCGGTATCAAAAACCAAGTACATTCCAAAGAAAAAAAAAATTTTTCGAGCATTTTTTTTCAAAAAAAAAAAAATTTTTTCAATAATTTTTTTTTGGTCATGTATGAATTTGATTGCTCTTTGAGGTCGTTCACCCGTATGTAGCGTTCACAGCTGATCCCAACTTTCCCATCACATTTTGCAGACTTTGGACTGGCAATTTATCGAAATACTTACAAATAACTTATTTTATTGGCCATATTAATAGGTCAATAGAAATATGCTTGAAAAAAAAATGAATAATGAAAATATTTTTTTTTTTAAAGTTCTCAAAAACAAAAATTTTTTTTTGGAATGTACTTGGTTTTTGATACCGAGTACGCACACGAAATTCCTGTAGTTGATTTTTTAACACCCTATACATAAAGCAAGTCAGCCAACACTCCACCCACTCGCACGTAGAAATGTGAAATAGGGCATTGTAATTTGTATAGAAAAAACTAACACGTGAATAAATGTATTTGCTACTTTCTGTCTTTACTAAGTTTTTTCAACATAGCTCTCATTCCTATCAAATTCCTACTCCAAATTCATCACCGTGACGCGACTCCAATTTTAGTACAGCCTTCACAGCTTAGTTGGTAGTAGCTCTGCCTTCTGCGCTGGTGGGCGTGGGTTTGATCCCCACCGAGAACAAATATTTGTGAACACAGATGTTTGTTCTCTGTCTGGGTGTCAGGTTTATTGTATTCTAAGAATGAAAAAATGTATTTAAGTATTATATCAGCTAACTGGTTCCCAACGTACAAGCTCTGCTTAGTTTGGGCCTAGATAGTGCAGTGTAGATTATCTGCAATTATTAGTATGAAACACGTCACACGCACACACACACGTACAAAACGACGTCTGTGTAAGAACCGCACAAGGACGCGCGTGTACAAAACATTTTGTGTATGTCTGTATAATTAATTATGAAACTTTAAAAATGTAGCCACTAAACTAACCTTTTATTGATATCATTTTGCAGTTCTTCACGTATTATTATATCTGTCAGTTTTTGTCGGTAAAAGTCGTTCAGTTTATTCTCTGTCTTATAATATGATGAAATCATTGTGCCATCCATACTTTTCAGAAGTTCATCTATTCTCTGAAAAAAATAATAAATATGTATAAAGGTGTATTGTAAGGCAATAAACAAATGTAGCCATCGCCAAGACTCACAGCACAGCTCATAACGCTTTTGCTGTGAAAAAGTTATCAGATCCCAGGAAAAACCAAGCCCCTAAGCCTTGACTGACTTAACTTACCCTACACCTTGGTTAGAAAAGTATGGCTAGGTGGTTTCATAGATTCATTGCAAAAAAATAATATTGGAGACCTGTGATATACACCGTGTTCCGGACGATATACATAAACTTCGACCAGATGTTCAAACCACGGAAGTAAGCATTTTTCATTATGGACACATTAATAAATTCTTATTTTTTATTTTTTGTTAATTTTCATACAAACTAAATACCTAGACGTAAATAACCCGATATGCATGCCTCTTTATCCGAATTGGCAACGTCATTCATAACATTTGGCGGGCTGAAACAAATGAAATGCAAATAGTATTTGATAGATTTCAAATTAAGATACTTTCTCACTGCATAGCTCAATTAAATTTCATTAAATGAAATTACAAATATCTTTGTAACGAAGCCTTTTTAAGTACTACTTCCTTTGTTGGATTTGATTTGTAAAAGCCATAGAAGTATTTGCTAAAGTTTATGGATAACGTGAAGAACACGGTGTATAATTTCCAACCATAAATAAGTACATTGAAATGTCTATTAATCATCAAAATATCAGCTTTTTGCTTACTTAAATGCTTAATGCATACTTACAATAATAATAATAAATAAATCATTTATGTCAGGCAACACAGTAATTAAAATAAATACAGGGCTTAATAATATAAATAATGTAGCTTAAAACTTCTATACCTATAAACACCCTTTGTGATTTCCAGAAAAAAAAAATAAACAAAGTACTTAGGTACTGTTTCAGCTGAGGCCTCTAATTGTAATAGCACGGTCAGAACTTTCTAATCTCTATCAACCACAAAGTTATTGAGGTCTGTTTTTAGCAAAAAACAGGACCAATTTTACAAAAATTGGTCCAAAAATACTACACACAACATACATACATAGCGCATATAACCAAATACCTATGATTACATACCTACCTACTTATTATTTAAATTAAATGTCCAAAAGTTAATGCATCTACTTACCAAGCTTTGACTTCCAGAATAATTATGTGGCCGCAGAGTTGGTTGATGCAATACTTGTTGTATCCGAGTCATCATATAACCTTGGTTTTTTTGCTGGTGTCTCCTATAATAAAACAATTTACATTTCATCAGCCAGAATTGTGTCAAGTGCATGGAAGGACCCAAGATGTTTATTTGCTTTATTAAGGTTAAGTTGCAATTAAAGGAGCCTACTTGAGGCGCACTTTAATCCTTTCATCACACTAGTTCGAATAAACTAGTGACACCTGAAGAAGAATCTTATTCATGTCTGACAAAATAAAGCATTTCATTTCATCATGATGATCAATGCTTGAAAAATAATGATGAAAAATGGTTGAGTCATAAAAAAATTACCTGGCAAATAGATTCAATATGGTTCATGAAAGTGATTCGTTCTCCGATTTTGGGAAATATTTTTTCCAATGAGTATTCCGTAATTTTTTTAAATGATGAACTTCAATGCCTTCATCTGAAAAACAATGAAGTACATGAATATTAGGACATGATACAATGTGTGGCTTGACTTTGAAGAGAGATACTTAAATTATTCGTAGCTAAGCTCTCTATGAAGGGCTTGTGCGCAAGCAGGTTTACTGTGTTTCGGTGGTGTTTCAGTTTGAAGGATGAAATTACCTACTGGCACGATAGGCATATTATCTGTATGCCTCTTCTAAAACTTAAGTTAAAAGACATACTTAAAGTACTTTACACTTACAATATTAAAATGTACAAATATCGGCACGGTTCTTGAGCGCTCGGCGTAAGAGTGGGGATCGCTTTGCGCATCGTACACTTATCGACAAATGAAACGCACAATAAAACAAATAAAATTGTATGATTATTAAAGGTTGAGGTTGTGCAATACAATGTAGGTACTTACCTTTAAAACTGATAATTTCTTCCCCGTAGCCCCACGTGCTCAGCAACACAGTTATGTCGGATTCCATTCTCAATAAGTACCTACCTATATATAATAATCATTAATTACTATTCACAAACTTTCAAATTCACCTTAAAGTAAGAAATACACTAGCACTACTAACCATTAATTTAAATATGAACTGCATGCTGTACCACCCGCTGCGTGCGCCATGCGTGCGCTGTTGAAAATGAGGTAGTCTTTGGTTGAAAACTAAAATGGTCAGCCAGCCGCGCGCGCGCCAGTGTTGCCAACAATAATTTTGAAATTCCGCCGACTTTATTACGAAAATCCGTTAAATCTTGCATTTTTCTCGTCATTGAAATCCATCGAAGTGTCTGATGTAAAATTAAGGTAAATAAAAAACTCAGTAAAAGTATTAGTTCAAAATTAATGAAAATTAAGTGCAATAGCTTTTGTAATATAATACATCATCGTCAGTATCATCACTAGGTATTTGGGGTCTTAGTAATTTCGGATGCAGTAGATGTTGACGGTTGGCTATAACTTTGACTCGTTCCAATTTGATTTAATTACTTTTGAATGGTCACGCACGTAACAGGTAATGGTGTCGATTCTGTTGTGCACAAACTAAACTTCATTTAGGCTATTACTATCTTTTACTAAAACGCAGTGCGAGGAAAGGACGGTCTATGAACTAAGTTAGGGGTGTCAAACTAGTTTATGCCTTGCGCTTTACCGTGTTTTTAGTCGACATGTTATTACGTGCACCCTTAATTTTTATGAAAATATTTGTTCGATTTAATTTGACAGCTCTATTACCTCTTTTTCGTTTTATTAGAGCGAAAAAGATAGCAATAACCTAAATTATGTTTAGTTTGTGCACAACTGAATCGACACCAATTGTCTACAAAAACTTAAATTTTCAATTTTAAAGTTTTCAACTTTTCACTTATCGCGCTCAACTCAACCAATAAACAACAAGAAAATATGTAGAAGCCCTAAGTAGGTCGGCCCTGCATGCCCTGTGAGCCAAGCCAACAACGCCATCGACAATGGTTAACATAGCAAACGCATAGCCTGGTAGTAGGTATGTAAATAAAATTTTCACTACTTAACGGTCAAAATCATAACCCGATAGGCTAAAAATTAGGGGATTTTGGCGAATTGGCGACATGGGCCGGGCTAGTCTTGGCAACACTGCACGGCACGGATACCATACCTCACGAACAAACTTTGAACTGTTTCGCAAAAGCGCGGCGGCGCGCGGCGCTCAAAACGCCAAATATTTTTTGCTATTATTACTAATGTGATATTAGCTAGGGTTGCTAAGACACTTACTCATTTTTTTAACTCGTGTTTAAAGTTTACAGTTTGTGTTATAGGTGGGTGAAAAAGTTTGCACCTTTCATTCACCAGCATTGTCTTTGCAAAGTGGGGTGTTCCCCAGACAGATCTTTTTGCCTCCAGCACAGCTCACGTAGTGCCTTGCTATGTCACTCTAGATCAACGAGACCAGCGAGCATGGAGGCACAACGCGTTCTCATTCAATTGGGACTTTCGTCTAGCTTGGGTCGTTCCTCCTCCGAGTTTGTTACCCCGGGTCCTGATGCATCTCAATCAGGCTCGAGGTATATTCCTGATAGTTGCACCGAGGTGGTCCCGAGCATTCTGGAGAGCAGACTTGAAAACCAGAGCGACCGCACCTCCATTCACGATTCACAGGTTATCGAAGGTGCTAGTGGACACGAGGACCGGGCAGCCACCACCTCGGAAGGAGAAGGAGCTGGTCTTAGAAGTATGGAAATGTGGGGGTGGTCTGAATCCTTAGGTGACTGGTCGGCAGAACAAAAGTGTCTGCTCAAACAAGGTTGGAGGTCGTCAACTTTGAATACCTATAGCCGACTTACACCTAAAAGAAAAATTATCGTATCGTACAATTTTACTTCATAAATCGGTTGTGTCTAAGTAGACACAACCAACATAAAGTTATGCAATACAAAGATCGAGGCCCGCTTAAGTTCAAATATTTTAGTTAAACAAATGATTAAAGCTATAGCGTTGCAGCAACCTAAGAAGTGTCCACCCACTATTTGGGATCCTGGGTCTCTGGTAGGTTGGTTGGGCAGTAGACCTCTTCAAAATCAAAGCCTATTCGATATTTCAAGAGTTAGTGCAGTTCTTTTGTTGTTATGTTCAGGGCGTAGGATACACGACTTAACATTGCTAAGTGTATCTCCAGATAGATGTATAGTAGGCGAGAATAGCATAATGTTTTGGCCGCATTTTGGGTCGAAAACTGATTCAGAAACTCACGTACAGTCAGGTTGGAGTTTATTAGGTAATGTTGAGAATGAGGCGCTTGATCCGGTGGTTTGGCTTAAAAAGCTCATAGAAATTGGAAAACCACGTCGTTTGCTTTGTTCTAGTGATAGATTATTTATTACAGTTTGTGGAAAAGCTAAGCCAGCTACTAAAACTATAAGCTGGCTCTTTTCCACAAACTGTAATAAATAATCTATCACTAGAACAATATCTCTCGCGCCCGGCATTGGTTGCGGCCATGCTGCGGGGCGAGACGGAGTGGGAAGCGGTCGCCTCCTTCTGCGAAGCAGTCATGCTCGCGAAGGAGGAGGCGGGCCGCGTGAGGGAGAGGACATTGTCCTCCCTCCGCCCCAACCGCAGTGGTGGACACCCACGGCGACGGACGTCGCAAGACGATCTCCGGCCACCGTAGGCGCGGGCATGCGGGCGGCGAGTAAAGGGCAACTCGCTGCCTGACCATGGACCATGCCCGGGTCGACGGCGCGTTGTGTTCCACGCGCGCCTCAAAGAGCGTCAGCAAGATGACGGGGCCCCCCTCTAGAGGGCCGAAGCCTGCCGGGGTCGCGGGACTTATCTCATTACCGTGACCCCGGAATATAAAGGGCTATTGAAGGACACCGTGGATTTTAGTCAGTACAAGTCTGACAGTCCCTCCCGCCCTGCCCGGGGTGGGAGGACTCATTTGATGATTTTACCACGATAAAAAAATAAAAAAAGCTACTAAAACTATATTGGCTGGTTCGGTTAAGCCGATTTTGAAAGAGGCAGGAATTCAGCTACTCCGGGTAGTTTTCGTTCTGCGGTTGCTTCCCGAAGTTGGTTGGATAACGAACCTCTTGACGAGATAATGGCACGAGCAAATTGGAGATCCGGTAATACTTTTAAAAAACATTACAGGAGGGAAGTGGTTCCAGCGGTTCCAGCACAGGGAAGCTCATTGATTCATCTTTTTCAGCCAATTAATTAATTAGCTTTGTTTCAATTAAATAAGTCATTTGTTATTTTTATAGTGAATAAGGTATGAGAAATGTTACATGATTATGGTAAGTTTACAAAAAGATGTTATAACTATAAGGTACGTATAAATGTGCAGTTTATTTCAGTTTGTAAGTGTTTAATTAGTTATTTTAAAAGGTTATAATTTTATTGCAATATATTTAGTAAATGTATACTTAAATTGGTCATTGGCGTCCCGTTCACCAGGCGATAACAAACAAAGCCTCAAATAATGTTTATATGTCCCCGAATGAGGCCGAAGGACACAATAGTAGCGTTTTACCTTCAAATAAAACGCTTGTTGTGTCCGGAGACTCATTCGGGGTCATAATTTTAAAGTCTGCCTGGTTTAATTGTTTCTCAAGTTTTTAGGGTTTTGAGGCCACAATGAAGGTTTTGGCGCGCTGCAGCCACCTGGTGAACGAAGGCGGAAATACGTCATCATCGTGTTGTCAAAAGGGCGACATTTGCATATAACTGTATAGATGTGACACGGAAACGGAAGATGCTTGACTCAAATAATGTTTATATGACCCCGAATGAGTCTCCGGACACAACAAGCGTTTTATTTGAAGGTAAAACGCTACTAATATTCGTACAAATGTAACAAATATTAAATTTACTGACATATAATGCAAAGCCACTGCTTCTTCCATCGTCTCGGCCGCAAAACTAAACAACGAATATTCGCCGTATGCCGCTTTCTGAATCTTCGCCCGCCAATGTAGACAAGAACATCGTGTATGTCCGAGAACGGATGTTTTGCGCGCCAACGCGATACGAATCTTCGCCCACTAATGTAGACCCAGCATTAGAGTCACTGTTTGAATACTTAACGTAAGAACGTAACATATCTACCGCTATTTTATTTTAATCAAAGGTTGCTACCATATGAAATATTAATATTTGCCTTATTATTAAGATTTCTGTGGCTGCTACTATCGGGTTTTAAGAAACTCGTCATTATTTTGTTAGGTATTTGACGCTGTTACTAAGACCTTTAGCAATATTATATAATAGTATTTTAGCAGTTGCAGCAAATAATATTAGTTGAAATATTTAAATAAATTAGTGGTGCTAAAAATAATTTTACAAAACTCGCCTAATATTGGTTTGCTACTTCTGACAATACAATATTATGACTTATTGCCTAGATCATTTGACGCTGTTACTAAGATCTTTAGCAACATTATATAATAATGGTTTAGCAGTTGCAGCAAAAATAATTGGTTGCTATTGCAAAAAAAAATTGTTACGGCTAAACATAAACAATAATTATTTTAGTAACTGCAGCGAATAATATTAGTTGTTGTATTTTGTCAAATTAGTTAGAGTTCCAAACTGTTCTTAGCAAACTCACCTAACTCTGGTTAACTACTACTGGCAATACATTGAGGATCTTTGCCTAGCTTATTTGACGCTGTTAATACGATCTTTAGCAAGATTTTATAATAGTATTTTAGCAGTTGCAGCAAATAATATTAGTTGAAGTATTTAAATAAATTAGTGACTGCTAAAAATAATTTTACAAAACTCGCCTAATTTTGGTTAGCTACTTCTGACAATACAATATTATGACTTATTGCCTAGATCATTTGACGCTGTTACTAAGATCTTTAGCAACATTATACACCGTGACTTTTTAGTCGTCTTACAAAAGCAGCCCAGTTCATGTATCCAATGACTAGAACACGTTTATAATAAAAAAATATGTATTTAAGAGATTTGAAAAAATTAATAATAAAACTTTAATTGGTTATTATGACACAAAGCGTAGTTAGAAACGCCCTTATCTCATAGAAAATGGAAATGGAATGATCTACCCGACTATTGCGTTGGGTAGGTATACTATACAGATTGATACGTAAACATTTTAACAGGGTGTTTCATATTTCTAATGTATCTATTTATTAAAAATAAAAATTATTACTAACGATTTAAAAAAAATTAAACATGCCTAGAGGTATTTTAGGTCGGATACATTAAGTGGACGGCTTTTGTAAGACGACTAAAAAGTCACGGTGTATAATAATGGTTTAGCAGTTGCAGCAAAAATAATTGGTTGCTATTGCAAAAAAAAATTGTTACGGCTAAACATAAACAATAATTATTTTAGTAACTGCAGCGAATAATATTAGTTGTTGTATTTTGTCAAATTAGTTAGAGTTCCAAACTGTTCTTAGCAAACTCACCTAACTCTGGTTAACTACTACTGGCAATACATTGAGGATCTTGGCCTAGCTTATTTGACGCTGTTACTAAGATCTTTACCAATATTTTATAATAGTATTTTAGCAGTTGCAGCAAATAATATTAGTTGAAATATTTAAATAAATTAGTGACTGCTAAAAATAATTTTACAAAACTCGCCTAATTTTGGTTAGCTACTTCTGACAATACAATATTATGACTTATTGCCTAGATCATTTGACGCTGTTACTAAGATTTTTAGCAACATTATATAATAATGGTTTAGCAGTTGCAGCAAAAATAATTGGTTGTTATTGCAAAAAAAAAATGTTACAGCTAAACATAAATAATAATTATTTAGTAACTGCAGCAAATAATATTAGTTGTTGTATTTTGTCAAATTAGTTACGGATCCAAACTGTTCTTAGCAAACTCACCTAACTCTGGTTAACTACTACTGGCAATACATTGAGGATCTTTGCCTAGCTTATTTGACGCTGTTACTAAGATCTTTAGCAACATTATTTAATAGTATTTAGCAGTTGCAGCAAATAATATTAGTTGAAGTATTTAAATAAATTAGTGACTGCTAAAAATAATTTTACAAAACTCGCCTAATTTTGGTTAGCTACTTCTGACAATACAATATTATGACTTATTGCCTAGATCATTTGACGCTGTTACTAAGATCTTTAGCAACATTATATAATAATGGTTTAGCAGTTGCAGCAAAAATAATTGGTTGTTATTGCAAAAAAAAATTGTTACAGCTAAACATAAATAATAATTATTTAGTAACTGCAGCAAATAATATTAGTTGTTGTATTTTGTCAAATTAGTTACAGTTCCAAACTGTTCTTAGCAAACTCACCTAACTCTGGTTAACTACTACTGGCAATACATTGAGGATCTTTGCCTAGCTTATTTGACGCTGTTACTAAGATCTTTAGCAACATTATTTAATAGTATTTACCAGTTGCAGCAAATAGTATTAGCTGAGGTATTTCAATAAATTAGTGACTGCTAAAAATAATTTTATAAAACTCGCCTAATTTTGCTTTGCTACTTCTGACAATACAAAATTATGACTTATTGCCTACATCATTTGACGGTGTTACTAAGATCCTTAGCAACATTAAATAATATAATGTCTTTTGAGTCTTGAGCTGATGTATCAGAAAATAAGTTTAGCAATTGTTGCAAAACTATGTGTAGTGATAGCAAAGTTTATTATCACGTCTGGCCGGGCGTACCTATTTAGCAATTACAACGAAATATTTATCCATGACAACGAAGTATTTATCCATGATTAGTCAATATTATTTGTTGTCATCACTAATGATAAACCAGGAAATTTTATCGCTAATACAGCTAAAAAAGTTAGTAGTTATTGCTAAAATATCTTGCTAAGTTTTAGTGTAAAAAGTAGCTAAGTGGTCCTAGTTGTAATAAACAATGTTTCGCTCAGGTAGCTAAACAAATGTAAGCAGTAGCAAATGAGACGGCAGCAAAACGAGTTTAGCTAACAGAACTAAACCATTTTTTTCCGTGTTGGTTTATCGACTTTATTAATTGACAAAATATTGAACTTAATCGACGCCAAAAAATTTTTTTTTGGGATAGAAGCCTCATTTTGACTCAAAATGTCACGGAAAAAATTGAGCGCATGTATCTTCACTTATACTATCCAAAACTGCAAAAAAAAAAAATTGACGTAATCGCACTTACGTCTTTGTTGATCTGGGGGTGCGGTGAAATATGAAATACACTTTGGATCATTGGAAGATCTTTGCTTGGTCTCAAACCATTAGATCTTTTCATTTGTCCACATTTATCTGACTCAATTATGCAAATATTTAGGTATTTTGTTGCAGACAGTACCTACTAACAAGAATATTTTCGCTCGATTTTCTTTGCAATACTGAAGTAAATTATCTTCAGTCACATATTGTATTTATGTAAATATATTGCAAAAAGAACGCTTGCCTAGCGATAAAACAACGCTCCACGAAAAGATTAATGTTACATGAAACGAAAAGAAAACAATATAAGTGTATGAACCCTGTTCCTAACCAAAGCAACCGTCGAGAGTCGCACAAACATGCGACAAACTTCAATGCGTGGCATTGCCAGCAAGTCCAATCTTTCTGTTTTTCTGACAAATTAGTAACATGATAAAAAAAAATGATGATTGCGCCACCGATCGCATTTTCTTTTAATGTAAAATCATCAAATTAGTCCTCTCGCCTTGATTGGAGCGTAAGGACTGTCAGACTCATACTGACTAAAACCACCTTGTTCCCACACATGCCCTTTCCGTTCTAGGGCCACGGTACCCCTTTAAGACTGTCCAGAAACCCAGTAAACCTTTTGGTTCTGTTGGGGATCGCCTTAGTTACGACAAAAGCAAATGCGTAAAATAAAACATTAGTAACACTCACACTTAAACTAAATTGTCTAAAAAAGGTTGAAAAAAGCACAAAAGAAATAACAAATGTAAAGGTCAGTTAAGAAGTCAGCAAAGCACCTTTATTTTTTGGATTTTCACCAAAAAATATGAAACATAATTCTCAGAATGTCACGTTACATGGTGTGTTTTGCAAGGATTTTCGATACCTTCTATTTTCGGCAGCAATTGACAATACGCCTTAACAAAGAACTTTTAAGGTTGACAACGGTTTGTAACAGGAAAGATAGGCTCATAGCTTTCTTGTCGAGGATTCGCACGCCCTTCAAAAGGGTCTGACGACGAAAAGGTTTTCCGTACCCACAAATATAGCTGTGTTATCAATTCTCTGCGAGATTAATTAAATGTAAGTTTCCTAAAGCCATGTGGTTATTGTGAAAATGTGAACTATCTGTTGGGGTACACATCCCTTCCTTGAACTACAAATTATATACAAATCTATACTAATGTTTTAAAGCTGAAGAGTTTGTTTGCTTGAACGCGCTAATCTCAGCAACTACTGGTCCGAAATGAAAAATTGTTTTTGTGTTGGATAGTCCATTTATCGAGGAAGGTATAACATACACTACGACTAATAGGAGCCGAGCAGCAGGTGAAACCACAGGAAAGAGAAAGTCTTTTATAATTTCAATTAAGTAGGTAGCCTTTTCAACTTCTCTCATTATCTAGTACCCAATAATATGCTTTGCGAACGTGTTCACATAATAACTTAGTATTCTAAATCCTTTGAGCACTAATTAGTTCAGTATTTATTTATTTATCTACTGTGAAAATGTATACTTCGTAAATGTTGTAGGTAAATAAATATAATATTAGACATCGAAATTGTAGGATCTATTTTCTGGACCAAAAATCTTTTAGTACTAAAAGACTACTTATTTCATAACACTCAGAGTATCATTGTGTATCTAGGTCCATGGACAGTGAACTATGAAAGTACTAACTTATATCACTGAAAGTTACATGCGTATCCTAAACAAATAAGGGAACACTAACAAAGGTACTATAAGTAAACGAATCTGTCTCACCACTCCGACCACTATAAGTCTTTACGTAACAAGGGACTCGGCTCACTTTGTTTCCTTTTTCGTATAAATTTCATAATACGGATCCAAACATCACTCGAAGTTGATGAAAGTAAACAAAAGCATTGTTATATCTCCTTTTCTCTTGGGAGTTTGCCTAAAAACGTACACACAATTTTGCTGGAACACTTGTTATCATGCAGTGCGGTTGTCTGGGACGATTCTCGACTTCATTGTTTCTGTTCAAAACATCACTTGTCATGCTCGTCTTAACTGGTGCTTCCCGCGTCATGCAGACGTAAATGCGACTGTGTACATACGTAAATCTATGGCGCTTCTGCAATTGTCACTATGCTTTTTGTTCGCATGCCGACAGCGGTAGCAGACACTCGATTCTGTCTGCTCCGCTTGTTCAAATTAACCTATCAAACGTTTCATTAGTTCGAAAGTTAAATTGCTTATTGCCGTAGCGTGACTGCATGTTTCGCTTTACCAATGAGAATATGATACAACTTTGTTTAGTTCGTTTTACTCGAATTTCGCCGAAAATTCGCTCAGGTTGTTTTGCTCCGCGCACCGAGTCACCTTTATTTAAAATTTATGGATGAATATTTACTTTTAGAAATAGTTGGTAATAAATTTAAAGATCGCATAATAAATTGTATACTTTTAGAAGTTTAACGATAGGTAGCAAAGTTAATATTCTTCGCCGCTACAAAGTTTACGACGCACTTATCTTCATCTCTGGGTATATACTTTGCAAAATAAATGTAGGTACGAGTTCTGTTTTGGATGTCGTTGTATTTAAATAAGCGTTTATAAAAGAAAACTTACTGAAACTGCGAATTTAGATCGACATGAAATAATCATACAGCAACTTTTGGCAATTATGTATTAACAAGATTACATGATACGCACTTTTAATTTCTGAAAATATTCCGACATATTTTCCATGAAAACAAAATATCTTCATTAATTATTCATTAAATCAAAGTGAAACAGTTATTCAAAGTAACTCATATTTAATTTTCCCAGAACATAACACGATTAAACTCAAACTCAAACTCGAGCATGAGTACGCAAACATAAAACTTCCTCCCTGGCTAATCTTATAATCCAATTCACCTACATCTTTTAAGTATTCCATATCTCATGAGATGCGATGGTAGTTCTATTCCGAGTAGCGTTGAAGCCTTGGGCACTCCCCCAGCGCCTCGGGACCCGCCATTGTATTCAAACACACTCTCCTATGGAACCTATGTCGGTACTGAATCGTATGATGTTTACATTCAACGTCGCTGGGGACTGTTTTTTCTTTGATAGTACCCGTGTTTTCACTTTATGATGGTTTTATAGCTATTTGTTTTATTTTAACATTCGTTTTATGATTTATTGTTGTATTTGAATAAGTGGTCTTAATATTATTGATTGCAAGACTGTCTAAGCAGGTTGCCGCGAACCTGGAAAGTAAAGAACAATTAAAGGTTCTCAGTGTATTTTTAGTTAATACGAGTCTGACAGTCCCTTCCGCTACGTATTTTCCTACTGTACAACATTTGGTTTTACTGCGTCACTTCGCCATTTGTTTGATTAGTTTTTAAGCAGAATATGAGTTGAATTCCCGTTTATTTTACAAATGTTTAAAAATTATATAGGAATTTAACAAATAGTTATCTTAGTTAATGATCAAACAACTCGCCCTTAAACAAATAAGAAGAAACTTTAAAACTGTTATTTAAAAAACCTATTAAAATTTTATTTCCCATCCCGTTAGATTCAAAGATCCAAAGTCATTGTTCTTTTTGTGTTCAATAATACCTAAATGAGTTATAATTTAATCTAAAAAGCAATTAACAGCCCTTTTTGATCGTGAAAGGCGCAAGAATGGTAATTTATTTATAGCTGTTTCAGGAATCATTTTATAAATAAACACCATCACAACAATTTCCATGAAAATATCGGACTTGTGTTTCTAATTCAATATTTTTATGAATAGTAAGAGTAGTAAGAGTTTGTTCAAAACTTTTAATGGCCATGATAGTCAATTATTTGTTCAAGAAATTATACTCTAATTAGTAGGTCATAATAATTATTGTGATTCTGGTAAAAGTTCACAAAAACCTTTTTGTGTTAGAATTACAAAGTGTAAAAAAAACATCAAATAGTAGATTATTAACCAAGGGGATAAAGCAGTGTCTTCTGTCGCGGGTGACGATTTAAATCGCGAGCGTAACGAAGGACTCGAGGTTTACTCCCGAGCGCAGCGAGGGTGTTTTAAACTTAAATCACGAGCGAAGCGAGGGATTTAAGACGAGTCCTGAGTGTAGCGAGGGATTTAAGTTCACCCAAGACTAAGACAGCTTTATCACCGAGGAAAATACTCTACTTTTCGTACCATTTGCGAAAAAATGAACACAATAATAATATTGAGATAAGCATTTATTAAAAATAAAGATGATTAAAATAAATTAAAATAAACTTAACGTTTATGTATTTGAAGAAAACAAAAACACGGCAAATTCTTAGACTAATATTTTTTAGTCGGAAAAGCAAAGGCATCAAGCTCATACGGCCTCGTCGGTTTTCGTAATTTTATTTAATAATCATAACTGCATAATAAATGCGTATTCCTTTTTCAAAAAGATGTCATGTGAAGATGTGTTTATATACAAACTCAATGGTGTAAACACAGATGTAGTTCAGTATAAAGTATTCCAAATTTAAATCACATTCTCCCCCTAGAGGATGAATGAAATTCAGTACAATTTTCTTTCCCTGTTTTTAACAGATTAATAATGACTATTGTTATGTTCGCTTTTTGTGGCATAGAATGTCACTTTTTTGAGCAAGTGGTACGAAAATTATATTTTAATTGTTCTAGACTTTTAAAAACTACTCAGATGTGAAAGATTTATCCATAAAATACAGCCTTGTTTGTTTAATCTATTCGTATTATTTCAAAGAGACATCTTGTTATTCGATACAATCATATCATACGACGAACATTTTATTTTCTTGCCACTTTCCACCCCAAAGGACTCACTCGAGACAAAAGTCGCACTTTACTCCCTGGAGAGCGAAAATAAAGAGGAAAAATTTAAAAATCACTGTGTTTATGTATTCAAAGCGCAGTCGTCGCAAACATTTTTGTCATATTGGTCGAATAAAAGTGTGTGAAGAATTCAAATCACGTGTGAGATAAGGGCCACCGCTTCCCTGGCTTACACTGACTTTAAAGTATATTGTAGTCACTTGTGCCAGTTATACTGGTGCACGGGTGCCGTAACTTTCGTATTCAACTCGTGCTTTCAAACTTTGCGAAGCACGTCTCAGCTCCAGAGGTTATTTGCATCTCACCTTTACGTTCCTCCGCCATTAGGTGTCATATTGTTATATTATACCTGTAATACCTAAATCTTGGATACAGTCAAAATGTTGGCGGCTGCTGAATATGTATGTGGGACGTGTGGTCCTTTGCAATTTGTCAGCCTACCTTTAAAAAGGTTTATTCATAGTCGCCGATTTAGGTGGTTGGTCCATCGTAACGATGATAGACGGGTGGTGCTATGTGTCAAATATCATAAAAGACTTGTCGGCACTCCCGCTACATGGTGTAAAGAAGTAAGAAAGGATCTCTGCGTTTGAAAAGTGTTAACTTTAGATTAGGGTAGCAGCACGATCGCATTAGGGTTCATTTTGAAACAACTTAACTTGAACCAAAAAGGGTTTTTTTACTGTATTTTGGACGAAGTTTTGAATTGAAGAACCCGGACACTGTTTCAACTTATTACTATAAGAAGATAGTGTCCTTACCTTCTATTTAATAATGACCAACTTTAAGTTTCCTAAATATCTATATTTTAATTCCCGGTTGGTTTGAATTAGAATCAATGAAAATATGTCATCTGATTTTGAAGATTGACGTATTCATTCAATGACGTTGACGTTAGGTGTCAACGCAAACTGTGACAGGACGAGGACAGGACAGATCTTTAGTTATTGTTCTGAGGGACAGATAGACAGATTGGTAATCAGTCGGCTGTCAAAACCGGAATCAATCCATTGTGCGCAACACGCGTTATAGAACGCATTGCAGCGCACCACGTAATTCCATAAATAAGACAGATTGTCAGACTTTTGAGCCCCTGTCAACTTGTAACTATCATCAAAGATCTACAAATGAAACTCGATGGTCATCCATCCACGGCAGAACCGAGGCAAGCGTAGCTTAACCTGGAACATTGATCAGAGGCCCTAGCATGACTTTTCACGATTTCATGACGAAAGTAAAAGAAAATAGAGATCTTCGTTCGTACACTGAGGTTGTTTTCCATACAACAAACACAGTAGGTAAATACTTCAAGTAATAAATACGGAAATCTTGTGCTAAAGCCTCCTGCAGACACACGCGATTAATCGCACTGCGACAACGAGCCAAGCTAATTTCCACTCTAAATGTACTGCGAATGGACCGCGACATGTCGCCCCGCGCGATTAATCGCGTGTGTCTGCAGGAGGCTTAAAGCCTCCGTTTTTTTTCTATTATCTCGCTAAAAGCCCCTTTTATGAATAAAAACGCGAAACGCATGGCAAATAAATAAATGTCAATATGTCAACGTGTAAACAACAATAAATGTAATCGAATATTGGCAAAAAACGTACGGATTTGTAATCAAACAAGTTATCAAACATGAGCGAATCAAACGCAAAATGTTTCATGGCTTTATTACTTTGTTTCATATTTAAGTACCCTCTCTGTGTTACTCTCTGTAAATACAAAACAGTTAATGACAGGCTTGTTTTTCACTATATTTGATTAATAAATGTGAAATGTATAAATAACTAGCTGACCCGGCAAACGTTGTTTTGCTTTATATTATTTTTAGCACAAAAAATTTCATCAAAATCGGTCAAGCCGTTTCGGAGGAGTATGGCATCGAAAACTGTGACACGAGAATTTTATATATTAGATTTTAAATACGGAACGGATCTATATATATCCATTCCGCATTTGGATGATGGATGTACTGAATCCGAAGGTCGTAGGTTCAAATCCCGCTCGCGGTTTGAATTTTTCTTTCCATAGATAATCTCTCAAGAGTTTGTTTGGTTGAAAGCATCTCAGGAACCAGTTCAGAGCAGGTTCCTGAGATTTATTGAAGAAGGCTTTAGGTAGGCTATATAATTATATAACATCACGTTACAGCCAAAAGGAGCAGGGCAGCGGGTGAAATCACGAGGTGCAGCTAGTTAGTACGTTTCGCATAGAGGGGATTGTTCAACCTTGAACATGGTCACTAACAACAGTAGTGCAGCATCAGCGACATACATTCGCTCCGTGCACCGGCAACACCGACACACCGTCAGCGCTAAGAAGTGACCTACTAGATCTTCACTTCATCGGCTCAATACACATACAACACACATGCAAATAGGCATCAATGTGTATTAACCACAAAATCTGTATATAATAAGAATAATAATTGTAATAAAGTAGTCATCAAGTTGGAGCCGAGTTTGATTCATATTCCGTTACTCCCTCACTGTGGCCAAGACACCCTTAGCCGTAATCAATCCTATGAGTCTTTGGGATTGGCAGTGAAAATCATTTTCTGTGTACATTGCACTACGTACACAAACCCTATTCCTACCCAAATTCCGTCTGTTACCGTAAGTCTCCTTGTAACAGACTTCCTTCTGGTAAATTGGTATGGTTTGTATGGTAGGTTAGGGAACTAGGGTAATTAGGTTGCTAGGGTATCGCGATTGGGCTAGGTGGGGTCAGTAGGGTCTTAGGTAATTCAAAGTACCAGGCTCAATTGGTTTGAACGTAGCCACACTGTGCGCATTAGGAATAACGGACGTAACAAGCCTTAGTCCCGGTGCGTACAGGGCTAATTAGTACATAGGGGTTCAATTTATTGCATTTTGGCCCTCCTATCAGCTCCTGGCGAAATACATCAAACGTAATCCTTTTTAAGTAGATATGTTCTAATACAAAATAAAATACCTGCAAGTAAATCACCTCCACCCCTGAAAAATCTCCACTTTTATTTCGCACCATTCACATCCGTAACTCAACAAAAAACTTAACTCTAAGGATAGGGAAGTCGCATTTCACAAGCGATTTCTTCTCCCCGCAATAACGCCAAGTCACACTGCAGAGGTGGCCATTCGAAAACTAATAAATTTCACTGGGGACTGTGAATTTATTTGATAAACGGCCGAGATAAAGATGCGGCGGCACCTCAACACTTCCTTGGTCAGCAGCCGCGTGTGCATCCGGCCTTAACGGATTCGGTGATCTGAAATTATTTAATTTCAGTGTGTGCCTTGCCGTGTAAGTTTTGTTACTGTGATGACATTGTAGGAAATGAACCTATGTTCAGTGACTTGGCAGGTTGTTTTATTAATAAACATGTTTTTGAACATAGAACCTATATTTTAATTATGTTCACATTATGCGTGGATAGCATGGTCATTGATATCTTCAACTCAAAAAAGAACCTTAAAAATATTGGTAAAGGAGACATATTCTTACTTTTTACTAATCTTACAATACTATAAAGCCTTTGTCAAACTGACAGGCGAAACGAATGCGTGCCGAAGCTTTTTTGTTTGTAATGTATGGAATTGTTTGAAGCCAGTCACATAGACTATCGGATCGCTTTCGCTTTTCTATGTGACTGGATTCAAACAATTCCACACATTACAAATAAAGACGCTTCGCTTCGCGTTCGCGTCGCCTGTCTATTTGACAAAGGCTTAAATGTGGAAGTTTTTGAGGATGGATGGATTGATAGATGTTTGTTAGCCTTTCACGCAAAAACTACTGAACGGATTTGGACGAAATTTTGTACAGAGATAGTATTATAGTAGATAACATGGATGGACGTATAATTATGATGGTTTTATTTCTGATTTAATGTTCCCGTGTTATTTCGAGTCATAGTGAACAAAGCCGCAGGCAATAGCTAGTTATTGTGTGATAGTTGTGGAATATTATTATTATCTCTTTATTCATTTTATATACTTATTTGTTACATTTTTAAATATTTTTACAAAAAGAAATAAAAAAAACATTTAAAAATATAAAAATAGCAGTCCACCAGGACCGGGATCAGGGTCATTATTATTATTATTATTCATAAAATCGATATTAATTTACGTCCAAATCACTCTGGTGTAACAAAAGAGCCATCGACCTTAATTCAGCGGCTCGCACGTGCCTAAATAATTTATTTATTGAACAAAGTTTTATTAAATTAGTACTAAATGCTTTTATAAAGTAAATATACTCAAATTAATTCAAGAACTCCCAATTATACCAAGGATTACGTGACATAGAAATAACGTTTATACCAAAACATATTTAGGTGGTTGACCTAGAAAGGCCTGCTTAAATATTCAAATTAATAAATAGAATCCTGATCGTGTAATTTCGGCGCTAGCGGCAAATAAATCGATTATATTTGACCTTTTCTTTGAGTAGATATCGAATAAAACCGACTTGGTATATTACCATCAAGTATGAGTACGTATTTGAACTCCGAAGATTGAAATACCCTTGATTCAAATGTCGGTGTTCAAAACATCGATAGATTAGATATACATACATCGATAGAGGAACAGTGTATAAGACGAGGATACGAGGTATGATGGGAAATCACACACATAAGGCAAAATTAACACAAAACTAACGTAGCACAAGCGCCAACAGGAGGCCATTTGCGTCTGGCCGCTTGCAAATGACGTCCTGATGGAGCTTGCTCTACGTTAGTGTTGTGTTAAGTATGCCTAAAGAGTATAATTATGTCCCCATTATACCTCGCGATTATTAACGTCCCCGTCGTATACACTGTTCCCCTACATACACCTGGTTATAAAAGCACGCCACTTGCGAGTACCATACACCCGGCCTTTCTGAAGTACCTCACCAATAAGGTCAGTGTAGGTCTTCCTAGTTTCCCGGCCTTTCCACTCACCTCTGCCTTATAAATACCTTTGGCTAGTCGTCTTACACTCATCCTCTCAACATGACGGAAATATCCATCGAATTGAAACATCGGAAATTGTTATATTATGGAACCTTAAATGTCTGAAATGTCGTTCGATACTCGTATTTAAGTATCGATGTTATGAACTGATGTTTTACTTGTAGGTATTTAATTTTTTGACATTCAAATATACGTATCCGTTAGTATAAGTAACGTACCTAACTCAGCAATAACAGACTGTCTTATATTTCGGTTTCTATTATCCCTTCGGCGAAGTCGGAAATCTCGAATGAAGAAAATATCAAAAGAAGCAATCGTTCATTTTCATTGACGATCAAAATTACTCCTATGGATTCCACGAGTAATTTTTATATTTTTGTCTTAAATTAGAACAAATATTAAATGAAATGATATTTATTTATACATAGAAATAAGATTTTAAAAACACTTTAAATTTCATTAACTAGAAGAGTTCGGTGCTTTGTCTCTTACATCTCTTAGAGGAAACAGATGAAATAAACTCAGAGATCGCTGTCTCTTTTAAAGACCAGACATTTTGTGGCCAATTCGTGTTTGATAGAGAATAAAAATCCAAAAAGTAATTAAAGTAGTCTTTACCTATCGAATAGACATTAACAACTAGTGACTGTAAATTAGGTTCCTAATTATAAATCGAGACACAGGGCAGACTAAAACACCTCCCACCCTTTTTACACGTGGAATCTGTAAAAGCCTCTAACAAATTATATTTTCAGACATGGCTGAGCAACTAAGAAGTGTTTAATTTGTTTACAAAGGCTTTTAAACCGACCCGATTAAATACCCATCAGTGCTTATCAAAATAAATTTGTATTCTATTCATTAATTATCTATACTAACATTATAAAGAGGTAAAAGTTTGTAAGTTTGTATGTAGGTGGTAATCTCCGAAAGTAAAGAACCAATGTTAAAAAAATTGTTTCACTGGTAGAAAGCTACATTATTCGTGAGTGCTATAAATTTTATCGAACCAACGAAGTGGGCACGGGTCAGCTAGTTAAATATAATATCAAAAAGGGTAAAGTTTGTAAGTTTAGATTTAAGGGTCACGTGTAATAAATTCCAAGCCTAAGGGTCGGCGCACCGGGAACGCCGCAAACGCGGCGGTAAGACCCTTTTTTGAGGAGTGGCTGGATAGACGTCAGAACGTCCTGACGCAGGTCCTCACCGGACACGTTTCGGGAGGTACCTGTGTCGGATAAGGAGGGAAGAAACGCCTGGGTGTCACCACTGCGAGGATCGCGCGGTCGGCGAGTAATGGGCGACTCGCTGTCCGACCATAGACCATGCCCGGGTCGACAGCTCGTTGTGTTCCACGCGCGCCTCAAAGAGTGTCAGCATAATGACGGCCCCCCCCTTGAGGTCTGCCGGGGTCGCGGGAATTGTCGAATTACCGTGACCCTGGAACGTAAGGGGCTATTGAAAGACACCGTGGATTTTAGTCAGTACGAGTCTGACAGTCCCTCCCGCCCTGCCCTGGGCGGGAAGGCTCATTTGATGATGTTACCACGTCAAAAAAAAAGATGATAGCGCACATCCCTTGTTCAAAACATGTTACGAAACGAGGGGTAATGGAAAGCACTCACCTTCTTCTGCGAAGCGGTAATGTTAAGAAAGGAGCGCGTGGTATGCGTGAGGGAGAGAACATCCTCCACCTCAGCGTTGGCCATCGCGGAACTATTTTCGACCACTATGCTCCTATCCACGGGAAACTAGATTCGGCCTTTAATTTTTGTTTAGGTACATTGTTAATTCATGATGAGGAAGGTATAATGGAGGAATGTACTTCGTTTAGTAGGTAAAGCAGAAACCTGAGGCATACTTATTACCTCGAATAGGCTTGGCTCCTTAATAGGTGTATTACAATAAATAATTAGATTTAAAGTTATATTTTTATACGCAATAACGCTTGCGTCGCGTCTTCGCAAAGATATTTTTAAAGAAACGCACGGCAAATTACCATCCTTACCTTATTGCCATACCATCAATTCGCACTAAGCGTTTCCAAACGTCTTTTATAATGCGGACAGCGAAGGAGTGGAACTCTCTGCCTGCGTCTGTGTTTCCAAACGCATACAACCCTAATCTCTTCAAAGTTAGAGTAAACAGGCTTCTTCTGGGTAAGCTCGCTCCATCGTCGACCTTGTCTTAGTCACTCTTGCCCTAGACTAAGGTCAAGAGCAAACCCATTACACATAAAAAAAAAAAAAAAAAAAAAAAGAAACGAAAAATTCAGTTGCGAGCAGGGTTCGATCCTGCGTCTTCTGGATTGGTACTCCAGACGCCTTAACCACTAGGCCACCGCAACCACTACTCACAAAGCTGAATTTCTCGTTCCCTTGTTTTTTCGAACGCTGTTGTGTGGTTGCGGTGGCCTAGTGGTTAAGGCGTCTGGAGTACCAATCCAGAAGACGCAGGATCGAACCCTGCTCGCAACTGAATTTTTCGTTTCTTTAAAAATAATTAGATTTTTGTTCCGGTTTATGATGCCTGCTAACCGTGATGACCTAAGCAATTGCGTACCAGTGCTTAGTAGAAGTTATCTTTAACGATATTTACAGTCAAAACTTTATCTTATCCGGGAAGCAGGTTTTTCCTTATTTTACTGTATAGGGTGCTTCGCCAGCCAGGCGCATCAAAAATACATTATCTGTCATAAAAATAATGTTTTATCCGTTATAAGTAAGTACCATAAGAAAACTTTTTACCGTATTATGATATCACAAGATTGAAACTGTTATAAATTTTAGTTTAACAAACTGATGATTTTATACTACTGTTTACCTCCATTTTTAGGGTACCCTACTTCAAAGGAAAAAAACGAAACCCTGATATTATTAGCAAAATATACTCATTCTGCAATCCCTTGAAGCAGTGAAGGAATCAAAATATACGACCGTTTGTGCAGCATATTTTGCCGCTCCTCAGGTATCAAAACCTGTTCCCGTTGACCTAGAATCATGAAATAAATAAAAAAATTGCATCGATTTCAACATTTTGACCCATTCTAATTAACATTCATTTGGAGAAGAGCTATTCTGCGAATTGGGCATATTTTTCGAAGTCGACATTTTTCAAAATACACATTCTGCGTCAAATCTCAACTCGCGCGCGGTTGTTATACTATTGTATAGGTGTGTAATATAACTCCGTATTCCATAAATTATCAAAAACACAGAAGATAGTAATAAAATACATAACCAAAACCAATAAATTAATAACGATTGATGAAAGATCTTTTCAGAAATCAAATCCTAAAGCACCATTCCTAATTCTGTACTTTCGCTTCTAAAGCTACGTTTTCAAGCAAATTTCAGACCAACTTCACTTTATACTGTGAATCTATATTCGTATTTTATGCTCGTAAGCTTTTGAAATGCGGAAAGGATAAGCAGAGGAACTCCGTCCGACTTTATAAAGAATCAGTCCGCAATATGATCTCGTTTGCACTTCCGTCCCCGAGGAGAGTGCATATGTTGGGCATATAATATGTATGTGTTACTTACACTGCACTCTCGTCTCTGATAATATAACATACGAAATGAAAATATAGATGACTTTGATCCAATGTTATCTCGTTTCTGCAAAGAATACTTATACAAAATATATTTAATTTCTATACAATTCGACAATTATTTTTGTCTGACTATGGCACTTTCCTGGTGATTGCCACAATTGATTCTGGCTTTCAGGAGCTGCAGTAGTTTGGGAATAGTGTGGTGGGATTGTCTCAATTAAAAAAATCTAACAAATGAAAAAACTTTCCCGTTCACCAGCACGCCGTACGATAATGCGCAACTTGCATCCTTCAATTTTATGTTATCTTAAAACCAGTTCTGGAATCAGACGTAACTTTGCGGAAATTCGATATAGTGAAATGTTATGAAATTTCAATGTTAAGTTGCAAATTCGAGGCTGGAATTCAGAATTAGCAGCGCTCCCGTCCTCAGTCTCGTCCACATAAAGAAGTTGTGATTATTTCAGGGCAACATGCAGCAAAACAAGTTAGGTTAACTTTAAAAAGAGAATAGTAAAAGGCAAACTGGGTTACCAGTAGCAAAATAAAATCCTTACAAACGCTTTTTTTTTGTACAAACTAGTATATTTATGCAGTGTCATTACAGATTCTTGCATTACCTGCTGTACCACATTAGTTCCTAAATATAGGAATCTTTATTTTTAAAACCTACACATGATTCTGGCAATCCATTCCTGTTGATCATTTGTATGGATCACCGGATTCAAGTTGCGCGTTTTGAATGATTCGTATCCTTAGGAGTAGAACCGTAGAAATATCTATGATTTCTCTATTATCGCTCTAAATGAACATTAAATCTCAATCCGTTCTTTTGTTTTGCTTGTGTCTTTGACGGCTGCAGCTTCTGATTGGACATTTTATAGCCTTGGATAGTCAAATTCGGATGTTGATTGGATAAAGTCAAAGATCCAACCGAAGATGGCAACCATGGATGGAGATAGGTTATCAACTTCGTAATAGATACGAATTAAAATTCACAATATGTACTGAAAAAATAAAATACTAACTTCTGAAATAAACACAAAACCATGCCAAATAACTTTTCTTTCAGAAGCCGGTGACTTTTTTTTTATATGAAAAAAAAGATATTTACGTCGAACGTTCTGTACAAGTCATCGTACGAGTACAAGTCGTTGATGACGCTAATTATAAACGATAACAAGCTAAATGCTTTGTTAGCAATAGAGCTGTCTCTTTGACACGATCGTACAGCAAATAACATTGTATTGCGCCGCGATTGGAGCCATTTGTCGAATTTAATGGATCCGCCGTTACACTGATTGCTGCTAATATTGAACGTTCAGTTACCTATTATATCAACTATAATGGATAGATAGAAAACTAGGTTATGAGGGATTTAAATAAGTAGTGTATACCTCCTTTTTGTTAGAGTGAGCCAGTGCAAGGGTGACGACTTTCTAAGACTGTCAACGAAAACACAGGAACGGATACAGATGTACGAACGTAACTGTTTTTGATTTAAAATAATGTTACTGTCTGATAATTTGATACTTTAAGCGGCCTACCCAAATGTCCTTTCTTTGGTATTGTTCGTCGTGTCGTTGAGCTCCTTGTGTTCTGAGTCGAGCTACACGATAACCGACAAAGTGACAAATGCTTGCACTGATTGGACAGGTCCACTCAAATCTGTGTGGTTCTTTCCTCAAAAAACCATCTCAGACACACGCATGGTCCTTGTATGACCTGAGCAAAACTATGTCTGGACTTTAAAAGAGACTGTGACCTCTGAGTTTGTTTCGGCTGTTTCTTCTCAGAGTAGTCAGGTACGAAACACCGGCCTCATCTAGCTTTAAAAATATTGGTTGTGACGTGTAAAAGTGTTTTTAGGGTTCCGTACGTCCGAATACGAAAACGGAACCCTTATAGGATCACTCGTGTGTCCGTCTGTCTGTCGCTTACAGTCAATTATCTCCGAATCTACTAGACCGATTGGGTTGAAATTTGGTACACATATCAATTCCTGTGACCCAAGCACAGAGGTGTGACGTGAATAGATGAAATCTGTAATGTGGGAGGTAATTTTTGGGGGGGAAGGGGAATATGAAAAAAAAAGTTTTGAAAACTGCATCGTGTGACATAACAAATGAAATGTCTTGTTGAGACAATCTTAAATGTATTTTTTTTGTAATTTTAAAATAAAAAGTTTCCAAGTTATTCAAGAAAATAGACGAAATTTGACCATTCCCCCTCCCCTGTTATCTCCGAAACTACTGAACCTAAAATTTTGAAAAAAATACAGTAATTAGTTTTCTACTTATAGATTATAGGAAAACCTATAAGAAGTCCATATCTGTATATGGGAGGTAATTTTTGGGGGGAAAGGGGAAAATTAAAAAAAAATATTTGAAATCTGCATCGTGTGACATACCAAATGAAAGGTCTTGTTGAGACAATCTTAAATATATTTTTATTGTAATTTTAAAAGAAATAGTTTCCAAGTTATTCAAGAAAATAGACGAAATTTGACCATTCCCCCCCCCTTATCTCCGAAACTACTGAACCTAAAATTTTGAAAAAAATACAGAAATTAGTTTTCTACTTATAGATTATAGGATAACCTATAAGAAGTCCATATCTGTATATGGGAGGTAATTTTTTGGGGGGGAAGGGGAAAATTAAAAAAAATATATTTGAAAACTGCATCGTGTGACATATCAAATGAAAGGTATTGTTGAGACAAACTTAAAAGTATTTTTTTTGTAATTTTAAAATAAATGGTTTCCAAGTTATTAAAAAAAAATAGACGAAGCTTGACCATTCCCCCCCCCTTATCTCCGAAACCACTGAACCTAAAATTTTGAAAAAAATACGGGAATTAGTTTTCTACTTATAGATTATAGGATAACCCATAAGAAGTCCATATCTGTATATGGGAGGTAATTTTTGGGGGGGGAAGGGGAAAATTTAAAAGAAAATATTTGAAAAGTGCATCGTGTGACATATCAAATGAAAGGTATTGTTGAGACAAACTTAAAAGTATTTTTTTTTGTAATTTTAAAATAAATGGTTTCCAAGTTATTCAAAAAAAACAGACGAAGCTTGACCATTCCCCCCCCTTATCTCCGAAACTACTGAACCTAAAATTTTGAAAAAAAAACAGGAATTAGTTTTCTACTTATAGAGTATAGGATAACCTATAAGAAGTCCATATCTGTATATGGGAGGTAATTTTTGGGGTGGAAGGGGAAAATTAAAAAAAAATAATTGAAAACTGCATCGTGTGACATATCAAATGAAAGGTCTTGTTGAGACAATCTTAAATATATTTTTTTTGTAATTCTAAAATTAATAGTTTCCAAGTTATTCAAGAAAATAGACGAAATTTGACCATTCCCCCCCTTATCTCCGAAACTACTGAACCTAATTTTTTTTAAAAAATACAGAATTTAGTTTTCTACTTATAGATTATAGGAAAACCTATAAGAAGTCCATATCTGTATATGGGAGGTAATTTTCGCTATAAGAAGTCCATGATATTAAAATAACATGGTAAATCACTCAATATTGTGCGTACCAATTTGGGTCCGATTTTTTTATAACCAACCTACAAAATAAATATCATTTAACTAACGTCAAAATCAAATTACGGATGGATAATACTGCCACGACTAGAGTCATTTTGACGCGGTGCTAGAAAGTGACGGGCCGATTATGACGGGGCCCCCTTTAGAGGCCACAGCCTGCTGGGGTCGCGGGACTCACGAATTACCGTGACTACCGTTATTAAAGGACACCGTGGATTTTAGTCAGTACGAGTCTGACAGTCCCTCCCGCCTGCCCTGGGTGGGAGGACTCATTTGATGGTCATGAGTGGTGGCTCAGATTCTAACGAAGTTGATTTTGAGATAGTGACAGGCGTTTTATGGTTGATATTCCGGAGAAACTGAATAAAATAAAGTGTTAGTGGAAGGTGTGTGTGTGGAAGGCTATAAAAAATTGTTGGAGCACAAGTGACCTCTCACATAACTGAGTCATGGCTGTTACCATTGGATTACTACTGCTCAATGAATAATTAAACACTGGGTATCAAGGTTTTGTACTTGCATCATTGATTTATTCAAGTTGACTGAAAAGAACGTAATCAATAATTCAGGTACTATGACTTGCTCTACTTGCAAACTGTCTAAAAAACATCGTTGAATATTATGAACTAAAATCAATTAATAACGTAACTGAGGCCCTAGAATGAATTCTACATATTTGGCCGTACAGCGTAGTTGAAATTCCTTGTAGTTCTTTGAAGGACATAAATTGTATGGAGAATGAAAAAGAGCCTCTAGTTTACGTACAGCCAACTAATTTTGTCTTTTAAATTAACGTCAAAGTCCCCGATTACGTTATTTATGTCACAAGAACATCTTAGAACTGTCGTTAATGATCTAACTTGTTCAGAAGTAAAAAAAAAATCTAAATGCAAAACCGTACGAGACTTCTAGAGTTTTTTTCCGAACCCCGGATATGCATTAAGCGTGCATTTTATCCCCAAAAAGCGCAACGTAAATGTTAAACCATTTTCTGATTTAGCTTTGCATTTAAATTGTACAAAAATATTGTTTTTTCTCGCGACGCGCAGCGTGTCTCTGGCGGTATGCGACGCGAAATATTTTTGCTGCTGCGAAAAAACTAGCTGTGAATGCCGAAATTATATCTCTGAACATTTTTATTTAACGCTTATTGCAGGGCAAGAAATTACAGAGATTTTTTGTTTTTAAGTGTTTTTATTTGGTAATGCTGAGTAATATTTTAATTATTTTCACACGAAAAAATATGCACCAAAATATTTTTTGGTTGGTATCTCTTACAGTTAACAAGTGGGGCGCAAGCGCGGCGTTTTGGTCGTACAAGCATCTTAAAGTCCTTGACAGTGCGGTCCGACTCTGTGCCTCTGTGGTGATCGATTCTAAAAGCTAAGGTGAGCTTAGAAATAATCCGACTTACCTTTTGTAAAGGCACCCCGAGAGTGTAACTACCTTTATCTGGGCTAAAATCCTCTTGCAGATGGTACTACCTCACTCAAAGTCTTGTTTAAGCTCTTACATTCCGACTGCATGTAACAAATAACCAGTGACATTTGCATGATAACGTTTTGCATCCCATATTCAAGACATCAACCGACGAAGATAAACCACGAACATGTACGAAATGCATCCACTACAATTTACTGCAAACACTCACTGTAGAGTTTTAGAGATTCAAATGGAAAGCCACGGATGTGTATAGTATAGGTACACTTAAAAAGTAAGTAATATTTTCTTCAAGACAGGCAGGTATTTCAATATTTCGCCAGTTCTATTTAAGATCAGTGCTGAAATGCACGTGTCTATTATATTATAATCCTAGATGAAGGCCCTTTTTCAGCACTGGACCGGAACAGAATTAGTTACAGCAAGAAAATTCACCTTTAAGGCCCATTTACACGCTGCAAGAGTTTGACTACTAATGGAAAATTAATTCAGTTGCATGCAACTCGCATGCATCGTTTAAATGAGTCTTAAAAATTATAATTCATATGTTGTTTTGTCATTGTCAATGTTTTAATTACTTTCTAATCCAGTTTTGTCAGTAATTATTCGATCTTTTTCTAGACAGTTTGTCTACTGTTCCGTGAATGTACTATGTCCTCGTCGCTAGTGACTTGAATGCTAAAATAAATAGGTATGAATCTTAACTAGAATGCTGTTTATTCTTGATGAACGCAGCGTTCATGGCAGCACACGTTTATGACAATCAAGACTTGCTGTAGATTTCTTATTGTGGGATCTTGCCTGGAAATAAGCTTTATAATGACTGAGTACTTTTACTTGGTTGTTAAAACACATTTATGTAAAAAAATTATAATTATAAACTTAGACCTACAATTATATAGCAACGCCCTCAAGAATTCCAACTTCACTTGCATATAAACCACCGTTCTACTAATCCAGGATTAAACCGTTTGAAATAATTACAAGCGTAGGCACACGGATGTAAATTAAAATTTATAAGCTTAACGGATCAATCTCCGGAATATTAAAACGCTGAAATAGAGGGTTGAAGGAAATTTGTGGTGCGGATGGGTATTAGAACGACCTTACTTATTTGCAAATTTTGAATATTGGGGCTAGAGTGCTATGCGTTCCAGCTAAGAATAAGAGGGCCTTTTTTTTATCGTGGTAAAATCATCAAATGAGTCCTCCCACCCCGGGCAGGGCGGGAGGGACTGTCAGACTTGTACTGACTAAAATCCACGGTGTCCTTCAATAGCCCTTTATATTCCGGGGTCACGGTAATGAGATAAGTCCCGCGACCCCGGCAGGCTTCGGCCCTCTAGAGGGGGGGCCCCGTCATCTTGCTGACGCTCTTTGAGGCGCGCGTGGAACACAACGCGCCGTCGACCCGGGCATGGTCCATGGTCGGGCAGCGAGTTGCCCTTTACTCGCCGCCCGCATGCCCGCGCCTACGGTACGGACATTGTCCTCTCCCTCACGCGGCCCGCCTCCTCCTTCGCGAACATGACTGCTTCGCAGAAGGAGGCGACCGCTTCCCACTCCGTCTCGCCCCGCAGCATGGCCGCAATCAATGCCGGGCGCGAGAGGTCTCCGCCTATCGCCGCCGTGAGGACACGTCGGTGCTCTGCCCAAGCTGGGCAGTCTTGCACCGTATGCTCTACTGTGTCCTCCGGGCGATCTTCGCAGTGGTGACACCCAGGCGTTTCCTCCTTTCTCCTTAGACACAGGTACCTCCCGAAACTTCTGTGTCCGGTGAGGACCTGCGTCGTGCTGTAGGTCAGGACGCCGTGACTCCTATCCAGCCACTCCTCAAAGAGGGGTCTTACCGCCGCGAAGAATAAGAGGGCCTTGGCGCTACAATGTGACTCATTATGTGTTAAAATTTGGAAAGACCACATCAAAATCTATAGTACGTCAAAGGTGTTTGCAGAAAGGCATGTAGTAGAGGTTTGGTTTGGTTCCCCAATCTATGGTCCTATGTTCAGCAGTGGACATCTTACGGTTGAAGTAATGATGATGGTTGTGACATAGATGGTTTTGCGGCCATCATACGTCAGTATGGTGCGTAACAATGACAATTATGTACTTGATGAAATATAAATTTTCAATCCAGGTAAATGTACCAAATGATCGGACTACTCGCGATAAAAGCAACAAAATATGACAACGCAAAGAGCTTTCGTCTTGAGTGACATTAATTCCGCAGTTTATTATACCTCTCCTACCTTTTAATAAAACGAAAGCAATATAATATTATAGTTAACAAAGTCTTAATAAGTATAATAGGCCGCACGTCAGGGGCTAGTAGTTCAATACTTGCAGCCACATGGTTAGATCTCCAAGCGGATGGATGAATGCGGATGAGGGTACCTAATAGATGGCCACATAAAAAAAACAATCAATCATCATCAGCCTAACAATGCCACTGCTGGGACACAGGCCTCCCTCTGTTAGATGGAGTGGGCCATAATCCACACCACGCGTGCCCAGTGCATGCTGGTAGATGTCACATGTCTTCGAATTTTTGGTTCTAGATCATGCCTGTTCCCGCACTATGTTTTCCTTCACCGCTTTGAGAGGAGTGATGATGAAATAAATTACACAAAGTAATGCGCCTGTCTGGGTTCGAACCCTTTACCATGAACTGGTCGGGACCAATACAACTTGGCCACCTTTGCTCTCATCTCATAGAAAAGCAATGGATGTAATTAGGAGTCGACGCTTACGTTCACCAAGTGACTTTCACTCTATAACAAGTCCTATCTTATATTTACCGTCTCTCTGTGTCTTAGTTCAATCTCGGCCTAATATCTCATGATTCTAAACGTTGAACGTTACAGAAATAAATAAATCTACAATTTACCGACAAATTCCTTCACAGAGAAAACTGTACTTAATCATTTTCCATAATTCTTGCGAATCCATTTATATCTACTTACTTAACGGTGCATCCACACCGCCGGTAACATTTGTGGAGCAACAAAAGGTAACACGGTAACATTCGGCAACATTCGGTAACTTTTGTGGCTCCTTGTTACTATTTGTTTATTGCTACTCATCCACACCGCAGTAACATCCGACAACAAATGTTGCCGTGTTACTGTATGTCGAGTAACGTTGCTCGACAATCGGTAACATTGTTAGATAATGGGGGTAACATTGTTGCCGAATGTTGAGCAACGTTACTCAACTTACAGTAACACGTCAACACTTAGTAACATTAAATAACATTTTGTTGGCGGATGTTACCGAATGTTGAGCAACGTTACTCGACTTACAGTAACACGTCAACACTTAGTAATATTTAGTTAGCTGATGTTACCGAGTAACATCTGGAAACGTTGAGCTACAAATGTTACCGGCGGTGTGGATGCACCGTAAGACTTAGATTAATCTTTAAACCCACATACACGTTGAAAAATTATGTCCTTATAGAGCAGAGCTACACTTTAATCATTACATAAAAGCGTCTTGGAGCTTTAAGCCTCCTAAGCCTCGAACGCGGTATATGACGCTTAGTTCTACAAGCTTCTAACCGTCACTTTTATATCATATGTCAGGTACGCGCCGTATATGAAAGGCATTTCATGATGGATGATGAGGTAAAGTGTCGTTTTGGATTTGTATGTTAGCGTCAGTCTTGGTTTGTTTCCGTGTTCGATTTTGTCTAGGGGTAAAGGCGTTTGTTTTAGAAGCGTTAACGGCTTTTTTATTGTTGTGCTCAGAAAACTCACATCGAAGCACTAAGATAATAGCTAGGCCATTTTACTCAAAAAATAATTATTAATCCGAAAGATTATCAAAAAATATTTAATCCGTATTTTTTGTTTTCTTAACTAAATCAAAATTGACGAAGATACGATGCTTCTAAAAATCACAAAACGTCACTCGGTTGGTACAATTTTGCAAGTGTTATGACGTCACAGGCACTCCCTTTCAAAGTGTTTTATCTTTGTCAAATATTCATTGATTTGAAAAAACAAAAAATACGTGATCATTATTTTTCATTATTCTACGTAATGGACTAAACAGGTTTTCAGAATGTATATATAAACTACCCTATTGCGCTGTGAAGGCCTAATGACAACAATTTTGTATTGAGAGAATAAAATTTTCTTATAAATTCCTTTGTAGCAATGTTCACTTTTACTGTTCATATACAACCAGCATAGACCAAGACTGATGTTTGTAGTTGCTGGCTCATCAAGCCTGAAGATTAAACCAGTGACACACATCATTAGTTGAAGCAACAATTGACGTTACACTATCAAAAGCGCTGCTTTTGCTATGCTATGTTTACGTCAAACACGAAACTAGTGTAAAAGGGGGTCGTAACATGAAACTGATTTCGTCGAACACGATTCATTAAATGATAATGATAAATGATATTTATTTTGCAAGTTGGTTGTTAAGAAACACTTTTACACGTCAAATAATAATTTTAAATCTAGATGAGGCAGGTGTTTCGGACCTGACTACTCTGAGAAGAAACATCCGAAACAAACTCAGAGGTCACTGTCTCTTTGATTTGAGTGGATCTGTCCAGTCAGTGCAAGCTTTGTCAGTTATCGTGTAGCTCGACTCATAACACAAGGAGCTCAACGTAACGACGAACAATACGAAAGAAAGGACAATTGGGTAGGCTGCATAGAGTACTGAAATTGCCAGACAATAAAATTAAAATAATAAATAACACAAGATCATGATCATGAGTTGCTGCAAAGTAAATTAAAAGCCTCCTGCAGACAGACGCGATTAATCGGGCTGCGACAACGAGCCAAGCTAATTTCCACTCTAAAAATACTGCGAATGGACCGCGACATGTCGCCCCGCGGGATTAATCGCGTGTGTCTGCAGGAGGCTTAAAAGTCACAATGCTAATAGTATTGTCGGTCCATTATCCATTTATAATAATTATACAGTATCCATTATTATTGACTGATCCATCAAAGGACAGCATGGCGTCACATACGAATACTAATGGCGTCATCGATCACAGTAGCCAATTATAGAAATTGCATTTCATTTTGCCCTATAAAATATTTTTCCCGTAACGGAAAAATTTAAACATGTCTCACACCGTACAAATTAATATACAAATAAAATAAAGCAGAATATTCCGGCAATTTCTCATTTTCGCAGAGGTGTGCTACCAAACTCTCATTTAATGAAAAACGTATTAGATAAACACGTTTCCTTATTCATTGGAGAATATGATATTATATTTTTCACGTCAGGGAAAATACACAGGGTGAATTTTTTAACAGGGCGTAGATGGCTATATCTGAAACTATGAGGAATATCGAAAAATACTGAAAGGGTGTCTCGAGGCCGATTTTGACGAAAACTAAAACTGTATTATTGCATTTCAGAAAAGTCTATAACCCTGGCCAGGATTTGAACTCGCTGGTTTTGGGAAAAAAACAGTCTTACAGACCATTTGATAATGTCGCTAATAATAATAAAATTCTGAGAAGTGATGAATAACATACGGCAAACTTAAGAAAAAAATTGTTCGTTATTCGTACACTAGAGGCACTTTTACAATTTCTGTACAATATACGCCGTAATTACTTCAAGTACGCTATAAGTAAAATAATGAAATCTTTTGATAAGCCTTCAGTTCACACATCTGTATGTGTGTGAAATTATATCCCGTAACTTCAATTCGCAAGTGTAGAGCAAACTGTTAACTGTCATTTAGTAATTACACGGTATTCAGAATACCACGCTACGTGGGTTTATTAATTTGACATCAGGTTACTAATATGAGACCATTCTCAAGACTTTAATTTTATCGACGGTAAGCAGAGGTGGTAATTAATCGTGTGTCGTGTTCGGCAGTCGATATATCCACGTGGCTTCAGTTCTTGGCGCCAGTGATCGATGACGCTATATCACCGTTCTTTGGGTTTATAAATTGGGTAACGGGTACCTATCATTTAAGAGTATGTATGTTATAGTTTCTGAATGATCTATAGGTATATAAAACTGGCCAAGTGCGAGTCGGACTCCCGCACCAAAGGTTCTGTACCATTATCTATAAAAACGGCAAAGAAATGACGTTTCTTGTATAGAGCACCTTAAAATATATATTTTTTCTATTTTTAGTATGTGCTGCTTTGAAAATTTCAAATGTCTAACTATCACGATTCACGAAATGGAGACTGGTGACAGACGGACAGAGAGACAGACAGACGGAGTGGAGCCTTAGTAATAGGGTCCCGTTTCACCCTCTGGGTACGGAAAAAGAAGAAGAAGCGAGATGTTAAACTCAGAGACTCTGGGTCATGACGATTACTTCGTACATCAAGTTGTAGCAACACAACCAATGGATGAAATGGATGAATTGGATCAATTAATGGATGGAGAGAAACAACGAAAGGATGATCCTCAAAATTGGATTATACGAGTGCCCTGTGACACAAACCGCTGAAATGGTTATGTTTTTTTAAAGAATAATAGGTAATCATGTTTCTGTAAACAGTTCACCAACGAGATACAATAGCTATCAGCCTATTATCGTCCCATTGCTGTGCAAATACCTCTTCACATACAGAAAGAGATAATAACTAGTCCAAAAGCGGCCAGTTGATTTATTATTCGTTAAGTAAACTGTTAGTTAAAATGTAACATTTAAATTTTTACATTCTTAACTATTCATTAAAATATGTATAGAATTTTAACTAGTTTACTTAACTCATCATTAGATTAAAATGGAAATAGATAAATGAAACATTCAAGCACCTACCAAAGAAGTTTTAAAATAAGTACGCTTTTATGAAGGACATTTATAATTCTATATTATTTATTAACGAATCCATTATTGTACTCTGCTTGCAGTGAAATGAAAAAAGCAAAATTATCCCACAAGAACGTAAAGCTGGTTTATAGAGTATTCTGTGATAGTATTCCATACTATAATAAGCTATTTATGTGCTAAATTGTTATTCCAAATTTTTGCATTAATTCTACCTAATAATAAGAATATTTCAATTTGCTTTCAATATTTATAAATATTTTTCAAAGGCTTTTTCACACAAATTGCTCCACATTTAAAACTAAGACGGTTTAGTTTTAACTTTCGCTTTACACTCAAGCCATAAGGGAAAAAATAACGAAGCCATTAGGCCCGAGTAGTTTAACAGTAATTATTTTAAAATACTTTGTATGTTACACACTCGGGGTTAAAGAACTACTATCCCTGGTAGCTTAACACCTAGCATTAGTAGTCATGCGAGCTTTTAACCTAGTGACTGCTAAAAGCTCCGTTTATGGTGTTATGAAGCTTGTTAAGGGGCGTAATGCGAACCGTTAAGTAGTACATTTTGACGCTAACGATGTGTGATCGCCAAATATGTGCGTAAAAACATTAACCGTTTTGCTGTAACATAATCGCCGAAGACGAAGGTTTGAACAGAGGTGCAACTAATAGTATAGCTATATTTCGTAGTTTTCAGTAGTCATAGTTATAAATTAAATTAAATACTTATTTTAGACCAGGGTCCATAATAGGTTCCTCTTGGTTTTACCACCGCTGCTCGATAATTAGACTATCTAACGCGTACATATTTATTCAATTTGAACCAGTAAGTAGTTCCTGAGATTAGCGCATCGAATTAAACAAGCTTTATAACATTGGTATTTTTCGCGCTGATTTTCACCTATGTTTTAAATATATGCTCACGACCGACTGTGAAAACAAAGCCTTAATGCTTAGAAACGATGTCACCTTTTTTATACTTTCCAAGACGTAATTTGAATTGTTATGCAATACACTACAAATGTACATAATTCTAGTGAATGCATACATAATGTAATGGCATAGGAGAATTATTGTTGACATCTGAGTTGTGGAGGTCAGTTATGCAGCTATTCCATGCAAAATACTGATATTTAGCTACATCTGTTGACATTTTGCTAAATGTTGTTTGGAAAAAGATTAGGTATTACAAATAATGATACAGTAAAATCATTAATTAATTATATAAATTAACTTACACTATCACTTATGGGATATTTCCGTGAAATTTCATAACTTTAAGCTGCCAATAATTCGACGAATTTTGCATATTATAAGCGCCATGAATGCGTGTTGACGTGACGATAACGTTCAAGATTAACTTTTTTCATATTTCCGGCCTGTAACGGTTTTTTAAATGCTGTTTCAAGCTTTCATCCGTTTTCACACCGTAAGTTTCAATGTAAGTTTAGTTGCAAAACGTAAAAGCTTAAGAAAGTTTTTTTAAACGTTTCTTCCACTCTAGGAATTTCTCCTGTGTCGCGGGTGCTTTAACACTAGAAAGACCGAAATTTTGAACTACCTATAAAGACCAAGTGGGGTCAAATGACTCATTCATGGTTTGTAATGTTTTATTCGTGTATTTTAAGTTTTATTGATTAACATCTTATAGTAAATAAAAGAACTTAATAGTAACTAAACATCTATTACGTGATAAAAAATAATGAAAATATTAGGCACATTTTTGACATTTTAGCTGCTTGTTTACATTACAAGAGCCACACAAAGGCTTTTTAGAACTAATACAAGATTTATTGGTTTTGTTCCTGCATTTTTGCACGTAACACCGTTTTCTCTTTCCACCACGTCCTTCTTCGGGTTCTGGGGGTATGCTATCATCGGGCTGTGAAGTAGGTGGTGTCGTCAGGGAGTGGGTATCTTGGCCGACTAACTCCCTTGCCAAGTCAAGAATGAACTTTTTTCTACTGATTTTCCTTGATAAACTGTAAGTGTGCAGGTTTCAGAGTTGTGAATGTGTTTCATATAAACTAAGGGATGCATTTTTTATAGTAGCTGGAATATCTCCTCGTGTTTTGTTTACCGTACCAACTATGGATGTACGTTTTCCAATTAGGTTTTAGCTAAACTTACACTGGTGAAAAAATTATCAGTTGTTTTCGCCCAGTATTCAAGTATGGGTCCATTAGTCGCAAAACAACGCACTCGCCTAAACTTTGATTTTGTGGACGGCTTTCATCCCTTCCTAAATATGGGAAACCATAACACAAGAACTAAAAAGCTGTTCGTCAGCAGTAAAGTTTTCACCAGGCTTGTAACATGAAATACTGTTATGGATGAACTTATTCCATACTTCCGAAATCATTGCAAATTTATCTGTTTGCAAACGTTCAGAAAACATCGTGAGGAAACCGGCATGTCCTAGACCGACATCTACCAACTCGCACTGGGCCCGCGTGGTAGATTATGGCCCACTACCTCTCACAGAGAGGAGGCCTGTGTCCCAGCAGTGGTAACATTATAGGCTGATGATGACGATGACCCACAACACGAGTATATTCAAATAAATTTAAATATTTACAAAGCACGCACGCAGTGATGTCAAATGACCACTGCGGTCTTTCTAGGTAGGTGATAATTTTTAATTAGTATTTATCTTGCTATCGGTATACACATATCAGAATAATGTAAACAGTGACGAAATATTAAAAGTCATAAAACGACAATGACTTCAATGCTACGGTTTTGATAATATGATTGATCAAAAACTTCATTGGGGTCATTTGACCACTCTGGTCTTTCTAGTGTTAAACGAAGAAGTTCACATACACAAACACCCAGATCAGGAACAACTACTTGTAGGTCACACAAATATTTGTTCCGGGCGGGGATCGAACCTGAGATATGCTGCGCAGCAGTCAATCTCTCAGCCACTACTCCAAGCGTGTCATTAAATTATTTAAAAAAAAAATATCTGTTGTATACCGAATCCTACAGATTTCAACTAAGTCTGTCATCATGCCGTGGGCGCCAACCACCGCGGGTGGGGCGGAGGGAGGACTCTGTCCTCTCTCTCTCGCGGCGCGCCTCCTCCTTCGCGAGCATTACTGCTTCGCAGAAGGAGGCGACCGCTTCCCACTCCGTCTCGCCCCATAGCATGGCCGCAACCAATGCTGGGCGCGAGAGGTCTCCGCCTATCGCCGCCGTGAGGACACGTCGGTGCTCTGCCCAAGCGGGGCAGTCTTGCACCGTATGCTCTACTGTGCCCACAGTCACCAGGCGTTTCCTCCTTTCTCCTTAGACACAGGTACCTCCCGAAACATCCGTGTCCGGTGAGGACCTGCGTCATGCGGTAGGTCAGGACGCCGTGACTCCTATCCAGCCACTCCTCAAAGAGGGGTCTTACCGCCGCGATTGCGGCGTGCCCGACAATGAGGAGACATGGCCTAATTTCAAAGTATACGAAGATATTCTATAATATCATTTTTTTTATGTTTGATGGGTTTGCTCTTGACCTTAGTCTAGGTCAGGAGTGACTAAGACAAGGTCGACGATGGAGCGAGCTTACCCAGGAGAAGCCTGTTCACTCTTACTTTGAAGAGATATCATGATCATCTTCTTCCTGCCCTTAGTGCTCATGTACACGACGCCGCTGCCGCGCCGCCGCGCCGCCATTCGCTATTGTTTGATTTTCGGCAGCGGCGGCGCAGCGCGGTTTCGGCGGGGCGGCGGCGGTGTGGTCGCGGTGGTATACACAGCATTTTTTTTTTTTTTAGGGTGGCAAAATCATCAAATGAGTCCGAGCCCCTAACTGTCAGACTCTTACTGACTAAAATCCACCCGTGTTCCGTCGGATGCCCTTTACGTTCCGGGGCCACGGTATCCTGGATTAAAAAAATCCGCGACCCCGGCAGGCATTTGGCCCCATAAGGGGCCCCGTCGGTGACGCGTGAAACATGACGCGCCACCGACCCGGGCTTGGTCCTTGGTCGGACGGCGAGCATACCCATTACTCACCGTCCGCAAGCCCGCTCCGCCGCTGTGCCCTCTGCTGTTCAGAGGGACACGCGTTGGAGCGTCCACCCGACAGGCTATTTGCATACAGGCAAAGAAACCCCTTAGGCACACACTGCCTAAGGAGAGTTTTTGCCCGCATCCCAGGGTGCACCGGCCCGAAAAACTGGTCTTCCCCCCGGACGTATCCGAGAGGGAACTCCAGTCCACGGGCGCACGTGGAGGTTTCCTGTCTTAGCACCCCTGGTATACACAGCATAGCGGCGCGGTGGCGCCGGCGGCGTCCTGTACATGAGCCCTTATCCTGTTTCACTTAGAATCTGATCTGCATGGATAAAAAATAACAAAAGTAATATGTTAGATCTCAATCTGGACTCATCCATCGCACGCAAAAACTACTTTTTACTAGAAGAAGAAGAAGAGTATATAACTAGATCAATCAATCAGTCAATCTTTGTTTTGTCTTCAACTCAATTGTCTCCACAATAAATCAATTTTGTGTGTTAATTAAACATTAAACACTCCTATTTAAAGAAGTAACTTAAAACAAAGAAGATTTTCTCAAACCCAGATAATTATAGACGGCACAATAACAACTTACTTAAAGGTGATTACGTTCCAAATACACGAAGAGCCATCAGAAGCTAATTAACTAACAGAAACATCGCTGCGGGCAAAGGTGAACATAACAGAGACATTAATTAAACTGTCAATCAAGCTTCCAATACTCGTGCGATGGTCGCTTTGATACACTGCTCCGTCAATTTTGGGGGAGCTCTTGAAACTGTGGGAGAAACACGCATGGGAGATGTCAAATTCTCTAATAACACACCGCTTTTAGAATGGAATTGACTGACAGGATTAATAAATGGAGCGAAAAGGAAGTGTAAGGTTGGATGTATGTGATTGACTTGCACGTACGTGGTAAGTCACGATACGGGTATTTCCGTTTGTTAATCAAAGGTGGGTGAAGCGAAAATGCTTCTTAACTGTGTCTCAAATAAGCTGCGATCATGGTTTCGCCATATTTAAGCTTCACTACACATCAAAAAAAGTTTGCGATCACTTTGAAAAATCGATATATTTTTTGTTACAGTAGATTATAAATTATGATGTGTACTTCTTTTTATGTTATTATTGTTACAGGGTATTTCTATCTAAAGAAAACATACAACGAAGATATTTTCTTGATAAAATTCAAATTAATTCAGATCAGATCAGTGTGATCAAAAACCTTTTTTTGATAACAATAAATAAATCTAGAGAATTTAATTAATATCAAATCTGCTGAGAAAGGCAAAAGAAAAGTTCTGACCTAGCCAGTGTTCACTGTTTCGGTCTTTGAAATAAAATTGTTGATTGGATTTTCGTCGGTCGTGTTGCTGTATGTATTGGCTCGGTAGCGAGTGACATAGGAGTGCGATGTATTAGAAAGATAGTTGGTCCTGACATGAGCCGGTACTAACCTCGCCGATACGCATCGATCCTCGGCGCCTTAATAGAAAAATAGTACTCTCCGGAGCAACTTTTTTTTTTATTATCGTGGTAAAATCATCAAATGAGTCCTCCCACCCAGGGCAAGGCGGGAGGGACTGTCAGACTTGTACTGACTAAAATCCACGGTGTCCTTCAGTAGCCCTTTGTATACCGGAGTCGCGGTATACGTGTGTCCCGCGACCCCGGCAGGCTTTGGCCCTCTAGAGGGGGGCCCCGTCATTATGCTGACGCTCTTTGAGGCGCGCGTGGAACACAACGCACCGTCGACCCGGGCATGGTCCATGGTCGGACCACTGCGGCGTGGGTGCGGGGTGGACGCTGTCCTCTCCCTCGCTCGTCCCGCCTCTTCCTTCGCGAGCATAACTGCTTTGCAGAAGAAGGAGCAACTGGACAGACTTACCTATCTTGACCAGTTTTTCATAACGTCCATTTTCCCAAGTAGTACTGGACATAAAAAAGTGACTAGAGAAAAAAATTATGTCATGGACTGTACATGTTCTGTCCAGTTGCTAATCTGTCCAGTTACGAATTTGTCCAGTTGTTCCGGAGCGAAATGGTGATAGTTGCAATTAACGTAACGAATCACAAAACAAATATTTCATGTCCTTTCAGTTACAAAACATGCAAAGTAAATACCAAACTGAAGGCTGGCAGCAATGCTGTATCAAATGTCAATGTTGCCAGCCTTTTCCAAAGCGACGCAGTAAATGATGCCACAAGTAAAATAAGTAAAGCACCATCAAACAGACTTACATATGAGCTTGCAAACGTGTGCAGCTTGCCATAGAGTAGATCACCAAGCTCAATAATGTTACAATGAACGTACTCGTTTACACGCTCACATACAATAAGTAAATCTATTCATTAAAATCATACTGCGTAGTCTGATTGAGAACCGATTGTTTGCAACCTTTTTTAGAGGATTTTTTAAAATATCTTTTTATTTTTAAGCGGCGCGGCGACCGAATCAAAAAATTTCCAATAACCTAAGGAAAATACCTGACACCACGCATCGTCTAACATCGTTTCAGTTCGGGAGACTACGGCAATCATAAAAATATCCGTCATAAAATAATTTACTTTTTCTTACTGATTCTAAACGGCCAGCTACAAAAGGAGTTTTCACAATAAAACCTACTTATAAAATTCTCCTACAACAAAGAAGTTCTTTATTACAGTAGTGCACCACAAACATTTTAAATAAATTATATTCTCGTTAAGTATATGCCGTAGGCGATTTTATTCTTTTAAAATAAAAAAAATGTTATGCAATAGCTTCACCGCGGCAGTCTCCGAGTGCCACATGTATTTATTGTTCTAATTACTTTAGTACAGCCTTTAACGGCAATATTTAAATCTGTGAGAACTCTTTGTTAAAAAGTAAGAGTAAAGTGTCTTGTAAAAAGTATACTTATCATTCGAAAATTCTCTCTACTCAGGGCTGAATGGAGGGTTATCCTGGACAACCACTGACTAAAACACTACGATTCCTACTTATACTACCTACCCCCGATTGGTATACAAAGCTCAAAACAAGTTCCCAATTTCAGACTTATATCAATTATTATATAAAGTCCAGATTTCCTTAAAATGTTTTCCATAAACGTTGTCAGTGACATTCAAGATCAAATTAATGAGTGAAACTACAACGTACAATCTCTTGTAAGTGTGGGTCTTTACCTCTGGGCTGTCACTTTTTTCTGAAACATGAAATGCAACATAACATTTCTGAAGTAGGTAAGTACTCACCAAAAGCTACAGCGCTAAGCTTTCAGATTTATTTTTATGAAAAATTTTGATAATTCTTTAAAATTACAGTCCGCGATCATGATATTATAAATTATGAAATAACGTGGAATCGTAAATCGGATTACAGGGGTCTGTCGTTAGGCCAAAACACTTTTTGATACGAATGAAAATGAAATGTATCATGGTCATAATCTTTGTATATAATCTGTATAATATAAAATATCCTAAATATTTTACTGTAGTGGAACTTATCCAAGAACATAAAAACTGTATCTCTTACTTGCAACTTTTGGTCACTCAATGCGGATTTTGGGTTATCCAGATCATTTTTCACGGTACATAACCGCGTCATGACTCTTTAGTGTCGTTTTCATAGTGTCAGTTAATGCGATAGCCGACTTCAGACATTTATTTGACTCGTCGCTGTCTCCAGTCCAAGTCATAAACTCGTTCATATACTGGCTATGTTCCCCGCAATTTCACCACCGCTGTTCGGCTACTATTGCTTGTAGCGTGATGTTATATAACGATCCTCGATAAATGGACTATCCAACAAAAAAAGAATATTTGAATTCCAACTAGAAGTTCCTAAGATTAACGTGTTCAACCAAACAAACAAACTTTGAATTCCAACTAGAAGTTCCTAAGATTAACGTGTTCAACCAAACAAACAAACTCTTCAGCTTTATAACAATGGTACAATAGTTCTCGCAGTTTATTTTACAGTGTCATTTTATTTATAAGTAACGGTACAAAAACAATTAAGTTTATTCGACTAATTAAAGAGATTGACTAAACAGAACCGCAACCCAAAAAAATAGTTCTTATTCAAGTGAAAACTCTGAAAGACTCGATTGGCATAGTGCCTGAGTGATTTGCTTTGAGTGCATCTAGTCAAAGGTACAGTACGACCAAATCTGCATGGCAATATGTTAGATATCTAGAGTTTTCATCAGATGTCGAATTTGTGTCGGCTTAATACAAAAATACATCAAGGAACTTTTTTTTTTGCCGAATGCTGTAGGGTTTCAGTGTGTCCATGGCCCTCTACGGGGCCCCCGTGTGGGCCCTGAGCATGCGGACGCGACCAGCGAGGCTGGTCGCATGCCAGAGGGTCATGGCTATCCGGATGATCCGAGGATACCGCACGATCGCCGGCGAATCGGCCAACCTCCTTGCCGGATTATTGCCCTGGGATCTGGAGGCGACCGCCCTCCAGCGCGTCTATGAGTGGCGCGTGGAGGCGCGGCGCCGGGGAGAATTCCCGCTGCCCCGACAAGTCGAGGCGCGGCGGGAAGAGGTCCGGCGCGATCTCAGGGCAGTATGGAGGGAACGACTGTCGCAACCGAGGTTCGGGCACGCCGCAATCGCGGCGGTAAGACCCCTCTTTGAGGAGTGGCTGGAAAGGCGTCACGGCGTCCTGACCTATCGAATGACGCAGGTCCTCACCGGACACGGATGTTTCGGGAGGTACCTGTGTCGGATGGGGAAGGAAGAAACACCGGGGTGTCACCATTGCGAAGATCCCCCGGAGGACACAGTAGAGCATACGGTGCAAGACTGCCCCGCTTGGGCAGAGCACCGCCGTGTCCTCACGGCAGCGATAGGCGGAGACCTCTCGCGCCCGGCATTGGTCGAGGCCATGCTGCGGGGCGAGACGGAGTGGGAAGCGGTCGCCTCCTTCTGCGAAGCAGTAATGCTCGTTAAGGAGGAGGCGGGCCGTGAGAGAGAGAGGACAGCGTCCTCCCTCCGCCCCACCCGCAATGGTAGACGCCCACGGCGTCGGACGTCGCAAGACGATCTCCGGCCACCGTAGGCGCGGGCATGCGGGCGGCGAGTAAAGGGCAACTCGCCGCCCGACCATGAACCATGCCCGGGTCGACGGCGCGTTGTGTTCCACGCGCGCCTCAAAGAGCGTCAGCACGATGACGGGGCCCCGCCCAAGAGGGCCAAAGCCTGCCGGGGTCGCGGGACTTATCTCATTACCGTGACCCCGGAACATAAAAGGCTATTGAAGGACACCGTGGATTTTAGTCAGTACAAGTCTGACAGTCCCTCCCGCCCTGCCCGGGGTGGGAGGACTCATTTGATGAATTTACCACGCTAAAAAAAAAAAAAAGGGTTTCAGTGTCATAATTGGCCGCATGGCTACCAAATGGGCTCAGGATATCAGGATAAAAAAAACAGTCAAACAGTCTTATGAGTAGTGAGTAGAGAGTACAGCATAGTGAGTAATATTATGTTATTATTTTTATGGAAAATATAAAAAATCATATTAACAGGATACACATCAGGTTATCGATAGCCCATTTACGAGAGTGTTTTCCATTATGTATAGCAGTCACCAGATAATCGGTTCTCGCAGTAGGTTGGTAGCCAAAGTACATACTAAAAAGTACCTATACTAATGCGAAAAAAAAGAACTAATTTTTACTGGACTAAAACTGGAAACCCTGAGGCCTTATCATGAGTTTTCACTTATTGTGACGTAAAGTAAACTGGAACTTTGACATTTTCAATTGACAAATTTCAAGGAAAAAATTAGTTGCTTCTTCGTACACCAGAGGCGTTGTTCCATTTTTCCATACAAGAAGTGCTGTAAATAATGGAACGACGCTGTAAAGTAAAATAGTGATATCTCGTGATAAGGGCTCTGTACAGAAGTTGATACTACAAACAAGGTGTACCAAAGATCTAGAGATTATTCTAGAAATTTGCTGGATTATAAATCAAGGTGTATGAGGAATGTTGAGTGGCTTCGATACTTCATTGAAAAGGGGGGATCCATCGACCAGATTGATGGGATCCACTTTCTTACTTACACCCCAGACAACCGCACCAGGGTACCTGTAACTTACTGATCGAATGACAGTGGTAGGGGTTACCAAATTGAAAATCTGTTTACTACATTAGTTAGAGTATTTAAAAATAAATGACACGTATTTTTTTAAATCAATGAATATTGACAAAGATGAAACGCTTTGAATTCGGAGGTGCCCCCACCTCCGAATTCGAAGCGTTTGTGTCGTAATAACGCCTGTAAAATTCTACCGACCGCGTGGCGTTTTTTGATTTTTAGAAGCATTGTATCTTCGTCGATAGGTGCGTCCACACAAAGCGAGCAGCCGCGCGAAGCAGCCTCGGCTGAGACACATCACATCCACACTAACCGATAGTGTGGATGTGATGTGTCTCAGCCGAGGCAAGCGCACCACCGAGCGCCTGAGCCATCCAGTGTCGACTTTTTGTTTTGTGCTCGCGTATTTTGTTTCATCCTCGGTCGAGAAACAATAGGAGCGTCCACACAGAGCAGACAGCCTCGCGAAGCAGTTCTTTGCTCGCAGTGTGGACACATCTAATACCTATTGGTTTGCGTAACAAAAGAAAAAATATGGATCAAATGTTTTTAATCTATCTTTCCGACTTATTAAGTTTTTTTCAGTAAAATAACCTATAGTCCTCGCCAGATAACTCTGGAATAAAGGTCATTGATCCTAATAATGCATCGTTGTAATTTCATAATACCATCGTTCGAATTTCAAAATAAAATATAAGGTCAAGTCGCCTCTTACCACGATACGTTTGTTTTGATCGTGTTACGACACTTTCTTTATAATTGTTCTTATCGTTTTGATATATTGGAATACATTGGTACACGGGGGTCAACGAATTTTATTCCAGACTTATCTGGCAGATATACTATAGGTATTAAAATATCCTATGTCTATAGTCTACATTTATATACAACTCATATCGAAAGCAGGTTCCTATAACCTCAAATCAGCAACCGATACCTATATATAACGTAATTTAGACACCACATTTCACGTCGATTACTTCCCCATATAAAATACAAGGGCTCTAGTTCCGCTAAATTATCGCCCGGTTGCGGTCACTACCCTGCATGTAATAGGTATTTGAATTATGTACACGAACGATTTAGTGACGGCGGCGCGGCAGTCCCGCTTCGATGCTCCGGTGAATGCATTGCTGAAATTGTGATGTGAAAATTATCGATGGAGGTATGATTTTTGGTCCATTTCTAGGTATTTTGTTAGGCGGCATTTGGTATAAAGTCTTGTTGTTTAGGTAAATAAGACTTTAATACTATAGGTTTGTCGACTAAAGAAATTCGATTTTTTCGTTAAATAGAACTAAAGTGGCAGACTTATCATAAGAAGAATTAAGAGCTGTTAAAGTGGGTTCACTGACTAACGAAGATCATAAAATTGCGAAAAACATAGCATTTCATGGTTCTTCTAAAAGAAACGTGCCATATGCGATCAAATAAAGCTAAAACGTATGGATGAAAATATATTCAGCCATTTCCACACTTACGCATGGAAATATAAAATGTAAGTAGCTGTTACATGCTACGGGGCACTTCACCACATTTTTCGCAAAAATAAATACACCAGTCATAAAAAATAATTGACACTCAAGACGCCCCAGCTATCAATATTGTGATAACCTCGTTATGATGTCTATAAACCAACAAAATAGCCATTTGACCCACTTTATCTAATGTAATATGGCAGCTAAGTTATTCCGTATATTAATATTGGCGCTTGCTTGATGTTCGATCAAATGATCATCGAGTGATGCATGCAATTTGATTGACTTGATTAAGTATCCAGTTTCACAATAGAACCGTCGCAAATGCTTCGTGATTGAAGCCTTGTGTGGCATTTCCTATATCTTCATCCGACACATGGGTAATTAGTTTTCACTCGCATTTTATCCATCCAAGAGAGAAAAAAGTAATACGGTTGTTTTTAGAATGAAATGAATAACATAAATTGAAAATTGACAGAGTGAATGGTTAGGCCTGCTAAAAACTTTTCTCATTGATTCAAATGACATCTGACAAATGGTGTACCTATCTTTCAATAGCTTAGAAAAATTAAGTTAACAATCTTAGTAAAACATAAAAAATGTAGCTTAGTTTTTAAGGGGTATTTATAGATTAAGTTATTCTATGCCTTTAATAAATGATTTATTAATAACAGCAAAATATAATTGAGTTTTGGCATTTATATTATACTCGTACACTACCAGAGAAAATACTAAGCAGTTTTCATTCATAAAGTCTTCCTGGTAACAGAATTTAAGATGCTCTCTAAGAAGATTTAATATAAAACGATGAAGACAGTTTAAAGTCTTCAAAGTATTTGTTTAATAATATTAGAAAACTCATTTCACCTAGAACCAAAACTTACAACAAGGTATCTACGAGTCGCAGCAATATCTTAAGAGGCTACTATGGTCGCAGAACGCAAAGAGCAAATTTATGAACAGGGTGGTTTTTAGACAGTCAAATCTGACTATTCTTACCGCTCCACTCAGTGCAACAAATTTATTTGATGGATTTTCCACCCCAAAAAAAAACTATGGTTAACAATTTTCCTTTTAATGCTTATAGCTTCCGGGTAGAGATAAGGGGGCCCTTATTGTTTTATGAGTTTCTTGTCAGAAAATAGGTCAATACGTCACTTAAATGCAATGAACTATCAATCGATTAGGTTGGGTTGGGTTGTGCTGTATAATATTAGTCGTTATTTGGCCAAACCTATATAACTAGTTTAGTCTGTAGGAGACACAATACATACAAACCTCAGAAATACAGTCTCGAATATCCATAATTTACACGATAGCAAAACAGAGGTCCCTGTTATTTAAATAAAACTAATATTATTTCGGTAGTCTGTATATTGTACGTGATGGCAGTACGATAAGCAATAAGGCGTCATATGGGAGGGAATATCATACCAAGAAACGAAAAGGAAAGGGTATATAAATATCCAAATTGATTTCCGGTACCTTTTTATTTAGAATACAAGAAAAGTCCCAGTAAACTCCACTGAACCCAATTGTAGGGGTCTGTACATACGCAAATTTGATTACCAAAGTCGTCAGAACTCCTTGGTCCATCGAAAAAAAAAAGTTGCAATGGCCGTCCTTCTCAGTTGGTTCTCTAAAGATTATTGAATTTTACCAACATAATCTGGCAAGCGCCAGATGCGGCCTCTCTCTCAAGCGAATGATCGCTATTCCTCTATTTACTCTAGTGGGGTGAGCCCGGATAATGGTATATTTATTAAATAGAGACGCATTTATTAGCCGGTTCGAACAGTTTTTGTTGTTTCACGTCCTTTATGGGATTATTGTGATAATAATTAATAAAGTTTAATTTATTGCGCGGAAGCTATTGTTTCCGCTATGTTGCCGATAGAATCATAATGTTAGTTTTGTCGTATATTTCAGCAATTTTGAATTAATATCGGCAATAGAGTCAAAGCAATTCAATTCTCTTCAATTATTTTATGGAAGAAATAAAAACAAGAACTACTCTACGTCTTGAAAAAACCCTTTCAAAGAATGTTGTTCTACAAATTGTCTGGCGCCCAAAAGATTTATATTCGAATTTTGTAGGCTACAGAATTTATTAAGGTTGGAGATACAATTTCAGTATTTAGTTTCAGCTACTGTGCGTGGGGAACGATGTGTCTAACGACAAAAAGAATAGGCAAGTTGACTGAAAAAATAGAATTAGCAAAAATAATTTTCTTTTGTCACATAAGCATAAATTGTCGAAATTACGACGTTTTTAAACTTCACAAAACGTCACTTCGGCAGGATGAAAAAAGCGGGAGATCGTGAGCTGTGACGCTCCCTGGGAGAGGCCTACATATCCAGCAGTAGACTGCATAAGCAAAAATGATGATGATGATGAAAATTCATTGATATAAAAAATAAAATTAAATTGTGGTCATTAGTTTTCAAAACTGTAACTGACGGACTACGTTACGAGTACCTACATTTAATTTATTTACCCCGCAAAGGCGGGGGAATAATTCCCACTATATATCCTTCTACAAGTTCCTTCCTTTTCCTCTTGTATTTATATCGATAAGTTTGAATCGGAAGGATCTTTCGAGCCGCGAGTTTCCGCACATTAGGCTTCCAGATAGACCTTACGCTTAACGGTCCACATCGAACGGTTACCTATTGTATTTATGTACTTATAATCTATGTATATCTACATGCTCATTGAAATTATAAATCAGGATTTGACGTGTTAATTATAAGTGATAAACACGTTGATGATAAACATAATAACTGAAATCAGAAGTGTGATTTATTGTAAATAAAATAATAGCATGAATATGAATATTGATGCTACTATTTTTCTTTAAAATTCTTATTTAATTTTTAAATGTATTTATTTTTTTATTATTATTTTTGTGTGTGTGTCCATGTGTCCCATATCAAATAAATATATTTCTATTCTATTCTATAATATATATATTTATTTTGACGACACGGTTGGCGTAGTGACTAAGCTGATACAAGAGAAATTATTATTCTTGGAGCCTTTTTTTATAAAAAAAAAACTTTTTTTCATGTCTGGCTTTTTGATCATGTTATTCGCAATTCGGATTTTGACAATTTGATATTTCACTTCAGTCCGCTTCAGAAAAAACCCATCACTAGATGTCACTACCAAAAGGGTTAGTTATTTCTGAAGCTGGGTGACGCGGGGGCGAATCTGTGGTCATAATGGAAGGCAGATAACATTGTTAACACTGTTTTATTTCAGGTAAACTCAGTTAAAATTTTGTAATTTAGTCCAGCTGATTCTTCAAGACATCCGATATACACGATTCATCCACGTGATTACTTTCGGAACTCGTTAAGAAATATAAGCAAAAAAGATTAACAAAATATACTTATTCCAATGTTTTCAGTACAAAGCAAGCAATGATGGATCGGCCACAGTTCTTTCCAACTCATCCATCATTACATTCTTTCATAAATTAATGCTACACAAAGCCATCATAACAACTCTTGTTAATTGTTTTCTAGAATAATTTTCGAGAATAATAATTATCTTTCTCAGATCCTAAAACTAATTAAGAAAATCACCAGAGAAAACTCGTGTAGACGAACTATATAATCTAAGGTAGGTAAATATTGTAGCTCAAATTATGTCTAGACAGCTAAAAGAGAAGAAAGGGTGATATGAAATTAAATTTATATAAGAAAGTAGGTTTAGAAAACACTTTTCTTAGCGTGGTCAATCATCAAATCAGTGCCTTCGCCCTGGCTGGAGCGGGAGGGACTGTCATACTCGTACTGACTAAAATCCACGGTGTTCTTTCAAAAGCCCATTACGTTCCATGGCCATGGTTAATTGTTAAGACCATTTGCGCAGTTGACCAAAAAATATCAAAAACCAGCCAAGTGAAAGGAGAATGATTATTTCATTAATTATAAACGGTAAAAAACCCGTTTTTTGTACGGAAGCTTGATAGATACTTGATGTTATAGCGGTAACAGAAATACATCATCTGTAGACAAGTATCTAACTATCACGGTTCCAGCTCTGTGTCAGACGGAGTGGAATTTTAGTAATGCGATCCCGTTTTACCCTTTAGGTACAGAACCCTAATTAGAGGGTTAGTTAAAATATATATAACTGTAATTTGGCTAACATAAAGCAGAACAAAGAAACAAAACGCAGGAATTTTCTTATATCAAACAACAGTTAGGTTGCCTTTCCACCAGAGATGTGCTATTATGTAGCTGTGCTGCGAGGATGTAAAAGCTGAGCTACAAAACTGTGTGACCGTTTCCACTGATGCTACGCTATGTAGCTGTGCGAGCAAGATGTGCTATGAAGATGTGTAGCTCGAGCTATGCGATGTATCGATAGCAAGGAAGACGACCCATAGCACGCAGCCATAGCACGCATCCTTCCATAAAAAAACAAATCTTAGTTGAATCCGTTTCCACCAGTGCTGTGCTATGTAAACCAATGAATATTATTGGTGGATATCAAACGCATCCGTAGCAACGTAGCATAGCGCATCTCTGGTGGAGAAGCAGCCTTTTATAATATCATTTGGATTGTCATTGTCTCAGTCAGGTAAGTAAAATATCTTTGCGAGTATTATGTTTTATAGCAATGTTGTCTCCGATTACGAGTACAAAACAACCTAGTTCGTTATTTGTCGGTCTATATCTTTATAACTTTCTCTTGGGCCAATTATTTGATAGTGTACTGTCTTATTTTCCTTAGTTTATGGTAAAAAGAAAATAGTTCCAGGATATTAAGGTAAGGTATTAGCAAACCTTTTTTGAAGACATTTATTGATATGAAGTAGTTTATTTTGCTTGTTATATTTTCATGTTAATGCAGTAACAAAGGTGTTTAGCCAACTTTTATTGCTAGTACGGTTATAAAAGTACTAGCTGTGCCCGCGACTTCGTTCGCGTGGAGTTCGGAACTCAACAATGTATTTTTTTAGTGCTTCTCAACATTAGCTGTAAACCATCATTCTGGAGCATACATAAATATGCGTACGTAAATCATCAAATGAGTCCTCCTACCCAGGGCAGGGTAAGAGGGACTGTCAGACTTGTACTGATTAAAATCCTCGGTGTCCTATAAATCCTATAATAGGCCTTTACGTTCTGGGGTCAAGGTAATTCGATAGTTCCGCGACCCCGGCAGGCTTTGGCCTTCTAAGGGGGGGCCCGTCATTGTGATGACACATTTAGGCGCGTGTTGAACACAACGCGCCGTCGACCCAGGCATACTCGCCGCCCGCATGCTCGTGCAAGAGAAAAATCTACGTTTAAACGCCTCTGGGACCTGAGTAGTATAGGCGGACTCCGGAGCCTGCCCGTTCCTGCCTTTACCGGCGCTGGCAGCCCCAGGACGTAAGCAGACATGCGCGAAAGTCATTCTTTCAAGGAAACAGGTCGTACCTATGCGTATCCCATCGTATCCTATCGTATCCCATCGTATCCCATCGTATCCCATCGTATCCCATCGTATCCCATCGTATCTCATCGTATCCTATCGTATCCCATCGTATCCCATCGTATCCCATCGTATCCCATCGTATCCCATGTATCCCATCGTATCCCATCGTGTCCCATCGTGTCCCATCCTATCCCATCCTATCCCATCCTATCCCATCCTATCCCATCCTATCCCATCCTATCCCATCCTATCCCATCCTATCCCATCCTATCCCATCCTATCCCATCCTATCCCATCCTATCCCATCCTATCCCATCCTATCCCATCCTATCCCATCCTATCCCATCCTATCCCATCCTATCCCATCCTATCCCATCCTATCCCATCCTATCCCATCCTATCCCATCCTATCCCATCCTATCCCATCCTATCCCATCCTATCCCATCCTATCCCATCCTATCCCATCCTATCCCATCCCATCCCATCCTATCCCATCCTATCCCATCCTATCCCATCCTATCCCATCCTATCCCATCCTATCCCATCCTATCCCATCCTATCCCATCCTATCCCATCCTATCCCATCCTATCCCATCCTATCCCATCCTATCCCATCCTATCCCATCCTATCCCATCCTATCCCATCCTATCCCATCCTATCCCATCCTATCCCATCCTATCCCATCCTATCCCATCCTATCCCATCCTATCCCATCCTATCCCATCCTATCCCATCCTATCCCATCCTATCCCATCCTATCCCATCCTATCCCATCCTATCCCATCCTATCCCATCCTATCCCATCCTATCCCATCCTATCCCATCCTATCCCATCCTATCCCATCCTATCCCATCCTATCCCATCCTATCCCATCCTATCCCATCCTATCCCATCCTATCCCATCCTATCCCATCCTATCCCATCCTATAATATTAAGTTATTATTAGGATTAATATTGTGTTAATGAAAAAAACTTTTTCAAAAAAAATGTAACCGCCTTCAAAAACAACCACAAAAAGGGGTAAAATAACCTACAAAATAACTTTTCTTTCAGAAGTCGGTGCCTTTGTTTTTCTTTTCATTTCATTGTTTTTTTGCCACCGACTTCTGAAAGAAAAGTTATTTTGTAGGTTATTTTACCCTTTTTTGTGGTTGTTTTTGAAGGCGGTTACATTTTTTTTGAAAAAGTTTTTTATTTTACTCTTTTTAGTTTAAATATTCAACTCAAATTCTTGTCAAATAAATCATTCTCTCTCAAGTGCACAATAAGCTAATAAAATTCCCTATCTCAAAAACTACTGAACCGATTTTGATGAAACTTGCAGTATTCCATAAGTTAAACAATACTTAGTACAACAAAAAAAGAATTACTTAAATCGGACTTGTAGTTCCAGAGATATGCGAACACAAACTAAATCAGTCGATGCCTACTCCAAGCCGTTGAGGAGTTGTACCTTCCATCATCAGCTCATCCACCTGAGATGATGATTATCAGATGCAAATACTTGAACAGCTTTAGAAAATATATTAAAATGGTACTATGTGCCTATAAAATTTGAAGGTTGCCCTCGATTTCCCTGGGATTCCATCATCAGATCCTGACCTGATGATCATGGGGCCAATAGGAAAGTATACCCTTTCAAACAAAAGAAAAATTTTCCAAATCGGTCCAGGCGTCTTCGAGAAATCGGGGAACATACATAAAAAAAAAAAAAAAATAAGATTCCGACGAATTGAGAACCTCCTCCTTTTTTTGAAGTCGGTTAAAAATACCTTCGCAAGTAATGCATTACTTTAAAATCAAATTTGATTTCCATAAAAAAGGTTATAATGACTTAACCCTAAAAGATAAATGTATGCCCTCGCGGACTTTATTTTAGAACTTTTTATCAGGAATAATTCCGTAATACATTATTTTTGCGTATCTTTAACCGTTTACGCAGCGCACGCAACGGAAGCTCTCGAAATGGAATCCATTTTCCCGATTTTGAAACATTTCTCTTTACTGCTCCGCTCCTATTGGTGATAGCGTGATGTTATATAGCCTATAGCCTTCCTCGATAAATGGTCTATTCAACACAAAAATAATTTTTCAATTCGAACCAGTAGTTCCTGAGATTAGCGCATTCAAACAAACAAACAAACAAACAAACTCTTCAGCTTTATAATATTAGTATAGATTTTAAGAATAAGACCCATCGTACACGAGGCGACGCAAGACTCCGATACCTTACGACTTTGGTATCCATTGACGCGTGCCTGTCTACGAACCTCTTATTGCGATAATCACCTGGATACCAAAGTCGTAAAATATCGGAGACTTGCTTCGCCTAGTGTACGACGGAGCAATGTACTTGTATCTCAGAATACTTATAGCCTATACAAACGTAACTGAGTCAAAGTATGAATTAAAATGTGGGCATCATCAGAAGTATTCTTAAAGTCGTAATCCCCACGAAACCCTAAAGACATTACTACAAGATACGAGCAATTTGCAACACAAACATTCCGCAATAAATTTAAATGTATAAAATAATAAACGTCAAAATGTTCCCAGTCATATTTCAAAGTAAGCTTTAGCAGAACTATCGCGAGTACACACAGACAGAAACCAACCGCCATTTCCATACGATATAATGAAATTGTTTCTAACATCTAACTTCAAAAGCCGAGTACAATACAATAGTGGGAAATACCAACACTTCCCTCAACTGATGTTGAAAAGAAATCGCGACACAATGCAAAATCTGGGACGGCGCTTATTGGAAATATTTCTATTCAGACGGAAATAATATTGGACATATGAATAAAATTCTCATACCAATGAGACAAAGACCTTTCGATCTATCATAAAGGGTGCTTTCACAAGCTAAATCAAATAAGTAAATTAAATTTTGTTGAGTTTTCTTACATTCGGATTATGTTTTTGAGACGAAAAATTTATGTAATTAAGGCCAATTATTGTTTTTTTTTTTCATAGAGTTTGCTAGACTCATTTTAGTCCAAAAGCAAAAATTAAACTTCAGATAGAGCGAGCTCATGCAAAGGCAACTAAAACACAGACAGAACAAAGTAATTATATTATAATATGGTGGTTTTAAAATGATTATTTGAAATATAATTATTATCAATGTTTTCTGTCATAGGTACTCAAAGAGGCGTCTTAACTTTTAACAGGATTAATATTCATGTCATGTGTGTCTCTCTATGGAAAATAACCGTGCGGTTAAAATCTACCATCTAAATAAAGGGCAATTCGACTAGAACGATTTTTGCAAGTGATACGACTGTTGAGTTTGACCCTAAATCAATTCGTTTAAATCCCCAATTACAGCTGTTCAATTGACAAACCTCTAAAAAGAATTCAATTATTAAATAAAAATTGGCACTTTTAACATAATACTTTCAATAGAATTACTACCATAAACAAAATCTCACAATAGCCTCCTAAGCCGGTTGAAAAATTAAGTATCTACTCTAAAGCGCATCACACACGGCTAAGATACTATAATATTTTATCGTAAGATACCATATCGCTCGCCCTACTATTCAATGGACCGTCACACACGACGAAGACAATATATCTTTCATATTTTCATATCGTAAGATAACATCTTAAGATAAAACTATTATAGTATCGTATCTTCGTCGTCTGCGATGGCCTAAGATATATTAATATAACATCTTAAGATAAAATATTATAGTATCTTAGCCGTGTGTGATGTGCTTTAACATTTCAAAGATAAAGGTAAAATGCAAAACTGCAGCAGCCCCAGGCCATGCCAGTGTGTGTTTCAAAACAAGGTTTCCATCACAACGGTATAAACTAGAAACACATTTCCCTCTTCGGAGTCGTGTTTATACAGCTTTTCTTGATTCTTTGTAAAAAAACACATTTTAAGAATATTTAAGTTGTGCTGCTTTGACGCGGTGTAAACAGCAGCGAAATTAAATTTTGCCACCGCTTTTGCTATTCTTCACCCACGAGATTTCTCTTTGTCCTCACCTATTTGGTTTAAGTTTATTTATACTGGGATTTCAAAGGCTAGTGACAAATTACAGCGCAGTGTTGGTTCAAGAACGCTTTAGACAAAATGCATTTATTTAGACAGTTAATGGACATTTTTGCCGAGTTTATTTAACCGGAACTATATCAAGTAAAGAGTTGATTTATTAACAATTATTACGGACAACTTTGAGAAGCCAGCGAAATGGAAAATAAAAGTGAAATAGAACATTAAATACACAAAGGAAAATGAGTGACATAAAACTTCCACGCCTATAACGTTGTTATGAAAGAATAGTTTGTTCTGTCTGTGATGAAATAAGGAAAGATGAAATTTTCACCAAAGACACAAACGAGATTACCGCCAGTTCGCACCCGTCTATCTGACGGGTTGTATAAGTTTTTTTTTTATCAGAATATTGCTCGCTCTATTTACCCGCTGCCAGCAACTAAATAATCCGTACATCCTCCGCAGATGTAATCCTGACATGCAATCTCCGGCGCCATCAATCAGGAGGGGGGGTCGAGGACATCGAGGAGGGAGGGAGGGGTACCACCGACATCAGAGACACGGCCAGGATTATACGAACATAATTATTCCCAAAACGTTCGCCGATCGAACCGGGATTACATCTTGCACAATTAAAACCATACTTTGCTAGCTGTTATGCGTTCGCGCGCCACCGGGGCACGAACTTCCGTGGTTATCTAACAAGCCTACCGCCGCACCGATAACAATTCCCGCCACAAATAAACGTGTAACGTAAACATTAATTTAAACTCATTTTCTACAACAAATATTGTCCGCACTGTTATTAAACGGTGTTTAATCCCAAATCGAACTCACGTTTGATCTACGGCAATGAGTACCGAACCAATCCACTTAATGATAATCTCCCATAAGGGCGGAACTTGGAAGGTTTTTGATGGCCATCTTAGTCGGAGAATGACTAGCATTAATAACGAGTATTATAGGTACGACGATATTTCTGCGCCAACCGACGATACCTACCTCCGCTCGCCTCGTTACGGGGATTTTGGATGAAATTAATACGGATCGTTAATCAAATACCCTCTAAGCGCTGTACGATGCGGGACGCCTTAGATAATCATATTTTTTTCGAGATAACTTTCATGCTTGTTACTCAAGCGTCGGGTATCAAAAGCGAAGAAATAATAGACGTGTTAACTAATTATTACAGTCAATCAAAACGTTCTCACTATACTTACAGATTCGTTTGTAGGACGGCTAGACACATAATAAGGCTATCTATCTTCGTCAGCGCGTGGCTACAAGATGCCATAAATCTGTTGTTTACGAGTTTGTATCAGCATAGAGGCGACTTCCCGTCGCGATGTCGTTCCGCCAGCGTATTGCCTCCGCCTCAAAGATGACACTGACGCTATAACACATTTGTCAATGTCTCAAGCACAGATTTGAAAATGCTTGCTTTTATTCAACTTAAAAGCCGTATCATGGCCGACATTCTATTTTACCGATAGCAAATCTATGTACCTAGTTACGTTCGCTTCGACTTTAGTAACAAAATATCATGTAAACCGTTCAATCACTAACATGGCGAGCGCTTTTAAAATGTGGCTCGTGAGTTGGAAAGTTGGGGTGCAAAATTGGCACGTCAAATAAATTCTTGTCACTCGTAAATACTTTGCATAAATTGGATTCAAGGGAATTCCCGCAACAAAGAAGGCAGACGGCTGTTTCAATAAAGAGAACGATTGGATCGCTTTGACGGAAAGGCAGAGCGGTGATCGCGCGGGCACCGCGTTGTTTCCCCTTTAAATTTTTTTTTCAAAGAAATTGTAAGTAACGATTGTGACCACAAATCGAGTTGTTATTCGTTCATTCTGCATAAATCGAAAAATAAACTTTGTGAGACGCCAATTTTGTTTTATGCTCTTTCTGTTTGCATTTATTTCCTTCTGCCGGTTGTTTCATTCCGACTAGAAATGAGTTACGTGGTCTATCTATTGATGGTTTATTGTGCCAATATCGAACAAAATAACATACTATTTTGTTTAAATCCTGAAAGATTTACACAAGTCATAACAGTTAATTTAAAAGATGAAAAGATGCAACTTCAGTAATATTTGGGTCGCCATCATAAACAAAAATAATAATGAACTTCCATTTCTCATTTCAAACTCAGCATTTTGTTTATGAAACTTGGTCGTTACAGGTAATTTATAAACTTACTTGATAAAGTTGTTTGATTAATGTCAACCTTTTTAGAATAAGTAAGAGGTCCTTGTGCTATCAATTTATTATGACGTTTCCTTAGATCCTCAAGTGGCTGTTTGTGCGTATTTAATATTTCTGAAATGAGTAAATTTTCTAGGACAACTAAGTATTCCGAAATGATACCTTAATTAAACAAGCTACATAATTAATTTACTTACGAATTAAGTCACATTTACAATTCAGGCAAACAATTTGCTTAATGAAATTAAATAGAGTTCGCCAATCGTTTGGTCGTTGGCGACTCTTTTTATCTGAATTAGCAGCGTACATCAATCTTAATTGCCTAAAAATTTTCAGGATCTTAATTTTATTTTTTCCACTGTGAAACTGAAAGCTATCAGTCAATTACGCCATACTTTTTTGACGTTTTGTCGATTTTAACTTAGTCCCGTGAACGGCAGCTAATATTGATGAATCATGTAACGTGGCCTTCACGGCCTTTCAAAATCCTACTCAACTTTTTTGATTTATTTTAAGCTTTCGAAAATTTTCAATAATGGCTGCGACACGTTATTGTGGAACAGAGAAAGACGGTCACCGGTGTGAAATATACTACACTAATTACGAGTACACCAGTAACAGGAATACGTTCTACAAAGTAATATCTAGTGGCACAAATTCTGCTCACGGCTACAAATCAAACGAATAAACAGCCAGAAATTTTCCACCAGACGTAACACATTCGACAGGCGTGATTCAGGCCCAAACTGTGCACAGAATGGACACGCCACTCTGTAATCTGTCCCGGCAAACCGTGCGCTGCATAAATTAGCTGTAGTTAAAAGCTCCCTTTTAATGGGAAGACCAAATGAATGGGCAGCGTTGGTCGACGCCAGCGCTTTTCCCGAATTTCGGCCCGAAATCGTAGGAGAGTAATAGTAGATAGAACAAACTGGTTGTGCCAACCGCAAGCATTTAAAATTGCTCTTCGCATCGACGCGCCCGCTGTAATCGACGGTTTGAACTGAATTGAATCTGTTCTGAAGTACCTACCTACGTTTGAACTTTTACGTCAATTGGTGTAATCGAGTGAAGGGAAAAGCGCATCCATGAAAACACGTCCCTCACGTTTTCAGAGCTGTAAATAAATATTTGAAAGTATTTATTTATTTCTGACAGAGTTTTTTTAATGCTGACTATTTTGTTTATTTGTAATTTTTGATACTAGACCATAAACAAATAATGCTTTGACGTTTATAAACAGAATTATAAATATATTCCCATTGAAAACCCATAATAAAATTATTCATGAAATACAACTTCATCATCATGAACAAAAAAAGTAATAGTAAAAGTAAAGTAAAAGGTCATTACAATCCGGTGGCGTCTAGAATATTTTTATCTCTAACAATAATTGTTTAGACGAGGTATCATAACGACGCGCGACGACGGTAACTACCGACAGATGGAGCAGTTACACGCACGTGCGACAAACTCCATCCCCACCACGTTATTTATGAGGTTGGTACTAAATAGACGTCAGTTGCGGTGCAATTGTCAGCGTAGATGCACGTGCCGTATTCACTATTGTACTTTATTGAATAATTATTTGGCGTTTTATAACGTTAATATTTGAGAAATGTTTTTTTTTTGTTTTTGGTTTTATTCTGTTTGTTGTAGATATTTTTAAACTTAATTACATATTTTATTGCGCCAAGCATATATAATAGTGTCAAAAAAGCAGTCAAAAAGTTGGATGAACTGTATCTTAGACATAAGCACGTAACTACTTTAATCTTGGATTCAAGTAAGTATCCATTTAAATTTTACAAACAATAAAATTAGTTGTTATCATTTTTATATTGCCAGCGTTTATGTTTAATGATAAAAGGCGAAACATTTATAACTCTCAAGGCAGCCTTAAAGTTTTAAAACCCTGAAGTATTCGCATGAATTTCATATACATTTTCACAGCAGTCGTTTTCTTAGCACTTATCGTTTGTTCACCTCTGAAAGCACGAATATGCGGTACGCATACTGATTCTACTGAGACACGTAAATCTCTATGTAATTCTTTTGTAAAATGTTTTCGTAAAATCCCGTACATTATACCTTTCACATGTTTTTAATAAACATCTTCTGGGAAACAGGGAGGTGTTTCCGGAATACAATAGGATAGCTTTGAGAAAGTATTCTTGTGGATATACTTTCAGGAATTATAATAAAATAACGATAAAGACGTTTTATTATTGGATGTAAATAACATGTTATTATACAGAATTTATAAAAGAATTTCGCAAAACAATTCTTATAAAATAACGACCATATTTCTGCAGTTATTTTATTTACTGATAAATGCCATTTAATAAAGAATTCTTCCATTACAAATAATAAAAGGAAATGACATTTTTTCTTACTAACCTCGACACAAAATTTCATAAAAACCACTTGAAGCCGCTTGAAACAGTCATTTATCCTTGTTTACGACCGCGGTACGACAATCATTACTTCGTGGCGTTAACGTTTACGAGAAAGTGATCCCCATTGAGATGAAAATGTGATGGTTCAAACTGTTTATCACTCAAAACTTTTCATTGTAAGAATCAGTCAAAACTATATTCGTCTGTAATAGCTCACTTGGTTAAGCGTCCAGAAAGAAGCAATTCCCAAATTTTTCTTTTGCAAAAATCTTTATTTTCGATTGGTATTTTTTCTTCAGGCTTCTTAAGGTTCTCGAAAGGAGACCACGCACCGGCAAGCGCAGCGTAGGACGTCCACCCACTAGGTGGGCAGACGATCTTATGAAGGCCACAGGATCACGCTGGATGCAGGCCACTTACAACCGGTCGTATTGGAAGTCTAAAGGGGAGGCCGATGTTCAGCAGTGGACGCTTACGGCTGATATGATGATGATGATGATTTTTTCTTCTACGATAATATTTTTACCACACAAGGGGTCTATAAAAATACCTTTAGCTGAAGCGACATAATTTTAGCTATGAGTTTGTAATAATTTTATTACGATTCATGTAATGATTCTTCTGATTGATTGTGTCTCTCTTTTGAATGCAGATGTAACAAGTAACCAATGGTGAATAAGTTAATGGAATTGGAATAGAATTTACATGTACAGTACACCAATATTTTTAACAGTACTGTTTTACAATTACATTGCTTGTTCAATGGTTACAATAGACAATCTTTGGATAGACAAAAAACTATTTTGTGCATATAAATTTTCAATATTCTTTTTAATTTTTCTTTTCAAAAAGAACTTTTTAGTAAAAGGAAATAAAAATCTTAATTTGGACATCTTTAAAATTCGGTGACCTCAACTTCAATAGTATTGAAACGGTTCACTACAATCAAGCGAAAACTTCAGTGTTTTATTCTCTCAGAACACGACAATAAATTATGTAATTCAGTACTGAAGTTAAACAGTTGTTTCACCTTCCATTTGAAAAGCCAGGCCCGCCTACACTCAACGCTATAAATGCAATACATTGCTTCATTTGCATGCCACAAGTCCCGGGCGAAGCGCAGAACTACTGCGCACGATTCAACCATAACTCAACAAAGTCTTTGTCTTTTATTTTCCTCCAAACATACCGCTTTTATAATTATTTTGGACAAAAAAGAAACACTTGTTTTACTCAACATTTTTGTATAAAAATATGCAGAATTTTCTTCCATGTAAAAATATTTCGAAAACTTACAAGTCATATTTTAAGTAAGTACTACATTTGAAACTCAAATGATTCTAAATACAATAATCCTAATTTTCACGTTTTTTGTTTTAGTGGAAAATAGTTGAGTATTTTCAAACGACGCGTCCTAGCCGACATAAGAACAAATGCTAGTCATCTACATCTATAACACAGTAGTTCAATCTCCAAAACTTAAAACGAAAATTAAAAGCCTTCAAAAACAACCACAAAAATGGTAAAATAACCTACAAAATAACTTTTCTTTCGGAAGTCGGTGGCTTTGTTTTTTTTATTTCGTTGTCTTTTATGCCACCGACTTCCGAAAGAAAAGTTATTTTGTAGGTTATTTTACCCTTTTTTGTGGTTGTTTTTGAAGGCGGTTAATTTTTTTTTTTAAAGTTTTTTTTATTTTACTCTTTTTAGTTTAAATATTCAACCCAAATTCTTGTCAAATACATCATTTTCTTACATGTGCACTAGAATTTGGTAATCCATAGCACCGGTATTAACATCGCTCATGTACACAATAAGCTAATAAAATTCCCTATCAAAAACTGCTGAACCGATTTTGATGAAACTTGCAGTGTTCCCTAAAGTGAACTATTTCTCGTACAAGAAAAAAGAATTTTGAAAATCGGTCCACAATTGGCGCAGTAATCGCGTAACAAACACTCAAAAAAGTAAAGATCATCACATCATCCATCAATAAAAATGCTCACAAAATAAAAAGTACTGAACCAAATTGGATGAAATTTTTATGGGACCAAACTGCAAGTATACTGCATCGAACGAAAAAAGAATTACACTAATCGGACCAGAAACCTCGGAGTAATCGGTGTACATACATAAAAAAAAACATACCGACCGAATTGAGAACCTCCTTCTTTTTTTGAAGTCGGTTAAAAAGATCTTTGTAGCACTGTAAATATTATAGCATTTATTGGCTTAATATTCTGTCGAACATAATATTTGGACAAATTGTGAACGTAACCGCTTATGCAAAAACACGATCTTTAAATAAACCGAACTGCGTTAAATATGAACTTTATAAATATTTATTTAAATCCGAACTGCAACAAAGTATTATTTCGATTACTCATTAAATGATAAATAAATAAATGAATATTTGCCGATAGAATTATTAATTCATAAAGTTCTGTACACAAATTATCAGGCTTACTCATGGTAAAATTGGAAACTGTTGAGTATTTGTTTGTTAACTAAGCTAATAAATTGTTTTTGCTGATGATATCAAATTACTGTGGAAACAAAATTTTGAAGTTAGAATCGTATTACTCAATTGTATAATGAATTGTACTATATTTTATGTAGCCATTCAGTATGATATAATATTCTATTACATCTACACACAGTTCCATCGAAATTTTCGAACAGCAATTGTCTGCGTTTGTAGATATTGGAAAATCACTAAATCCGCATCAACTGTCCGGGCGAAATGGAAAGGACTGTCTAAAACCCAACCTGTTCCTTTAATATCGCAATCCAGCAATAATGCCTGTATTTTGCTCATATAAAATGTAAGTAAAAAATGTATAAAGGATGTGCTACTCAAATAATTTTTCAACATAACGAGCACAGAAATCAGTATCAAAAAGGAAATTAATTTACCAAGACAAAGCCAATTTTTTTAGGATACAAAAAAAAAAACGTCGCAATTAAAAATAAGTCGGACAATAGTTAAACACAAAACCTTGCTTATAATGTTTCCAGTTCCCACGGGTGTAATCTTCTTAAACCGTTCCCAAATCAGTATAGTAATTTGTACATACCTAGTATCGTTGCAAACGTGGGTGTCTCGTAAAACGTACGGGAGTAATCCTTCCCTACTTTTACGACTACCGAGTAAACCAGCTGACACCGTATGTTTTTATTTACAAAATAAGCATCAAAACTGTATACGCAACGAACGTGGAGGAAAAAGAATGTACAGTACACAATATATTCTGGCACCTTCAGTGTTTACCTCGTCCCTAGGCGCCCGAGAAAGGGAAAATATTATTTTATTCTACCTTATTTTTTTGGAGTATCTCCTTTATTATTTAAATTAATGCAGAAACGAATACTTGGTAGGAACTATTGTTAAAATTTTTGAAATAGTTTTATAGTAATTATTCATTAAATTTTTTTTTCATATGTCGGCGCAATATCGAACATTGAGTTCAGGTGGGGCGGCCATAGCGCACGCAGCCACGTTCTCGGTGGATGTTATATTCAATATAAAGTACCATTAAGTAGTACAGTGATTGTAACAAGTGCGGTTTTCTAACAATGCCTATTGCTACGCCAAATTACGCATTCTAACCCGACTAACCACGCCTCCCCAAACATCAACCTGAATACATGATGATAGTCGATAGACTACACAAATATTGGTATCTCTAAGATATCACAAATATCGGTATTTTCCTCTATCTAGATCTTGGCGATTATAACCCTACAGAAACACTAGACACTTGATTAGCCTTGTATTGAGGCTAACTACTAAGACAAATACTAATCATCACAAAGCGATCTCTAAACTGCACACATTAATCAAAATGAGAACTTTTCAAAGAAATATGGTGAATAACAAATTAACACAAATGCGAATGGTTTTCGGAGAAAGGTTTACAGCACAAACCGTGTGACGTACTTAATTTATGCTCAGTTAATTTATTATTGCACCACGGAGCCAACAAAACCGCAGAAAGAGTTATTCCGGCTATAAATAAAAGAAAAACTTCTGTTTATTGTTCCGCAATGCATTTGTTTATTAATCATTTATTTAAATGAGTTATCGTTCAAAACAACTCATCGTTTATAGCTTCCACTATTGATGTGTTCTAGTTCGTACAACGTATTTATTTCAACACATTTATAGCTTTCAAAATTTACTGCAAATCGCACATTTCCTCGTTCCACAATAAATTCAGCGTATTCTAAAAGCAATCGCTTTTCAAATAAAGCAAACTTATTCCGACAGCTCAAGCTATCCAACGCAAGTTAATATGATAATAGGTATAAACCGTATGATCTAAAGCTTAGAACGCGAAGGCTCTGTTCAGAATGTTGACGTTTAATCTCCTCTCAGAATAACGTGGTAGGGAATGCACGCGGCCATTTCTCCTTGGGAAATAAATACGAGCGGTGGAAAGAGCTCACTTTGTACAAATTGCAATAGTATACGTTCCTCTTTACCCGAGACTCGCCTCTTCACTAGTGATAAAGAACTCGCGACTACACTCTTGAATTGTACTTCAAAAAGTTCCAAATTCCGAGATAATTGTGTCAAATTGCATTAGTTGAGGAAGTTTCCTGTGACTCTGCCTGGCATCGTGTGGCCAAACGTCCGGCTTAGCTAGGAAGCTTCCAAATTTTATGCAACATCTCCGTTGCTCGGATTCTATTAGAAATTCAATGTCTTACTCTTTATTGAAATCGTGAGCCGCATTTTAAATTTTTGAATTTTGGGTCAGAAAGCTGATGGACTACCAAATATCTTGATAAATACGTATCTGGACTCCTTTGATCTTTCTAAGCTAAAGCGAAATATTTCCGAAATTGTTTCCAAAATTGGAAACTACGATCCTGGTTGGAAGTGAACAAGCACAAGTACTAAATTCAGATAACAATATGCAAAATAGACATGGATATTCAACACATTTAGAGGTTAAACGTGGTTTCGAGGTTACAAACAAAGAAGTAATATTTGAATTCGTCGGCCGGTTTTGTTTTAGAGGAAATTCTACAATATTATATTTACGAGTAGGTATATCTTATCGGCGCCTTCGTGAAAGTTCCTAAAAAAACAGGAATGCTAAAATATTCAAAAATAATCTAGTTATTTCGCCCCTTGAGAGTGTCTAAGTGTCTCGTTTTGAGCGACAAAATCTTGGGCATGGTACTCCGGTGGCCAGAAGCGGCAGGCCGAGATCGAGGTCTTAAATTCCAGGATTAAGAACACTCGAGCAGTTTAAAGTTACTTGACAATGACAAAGGAGCATTTTGACTGTGTGTACATAATAAAATATAATTACGCAAAAAGGTTGTCGAAATCGATTTTGTTACGGTAAATTATGATTGCTTCTTCTGTTTAGATTATTATTACAGGATTTACAGGGTATTTTTATGTAAATAAAACACACAACAAGAGTTATTTGTTATGCAAGGCTGCAAAGTTGTTTTTTGGCGCGAGTATTTGAATTGAAAACTAAGCAAGCGAAGGATTCTAGGATTGACTGCGAACGAAGCGAGCGGTTCAAAGTAAAGAATCCTGAGCGTAGCGAAGTTTTCTTTCAAAGATACGAAACACAGAATAACTTTGCTGCAGACCGCAACACACAACTTTTCACCTCATTTAGCGAGGAAATGCAGTAGGGCCGGCTCGCCTGTCAGTGTAGAAAATAATTGAATAGAAGACATGTTTGAATTTTGAAAACACTTTCCGCGCTATAGCGCAGAAAATGGAGTTTTACACTCAGATTTCGAATGACAAATAGAATCTTTCCGAGCGTGTGAGATGAAAAGAGTTTTTCTTGATATAATATCAGCTTGTGGTGGTGATTACAAACTTTTTTTGATGTGTGTATAATTATAGCATTATGACCATCATCATCATCATCATCAGCCGGAAGACGTCCACTGCTGAACATAGGCCTCCCCCTTAGACCGCCACGCCGAACGACAATTGGCCCTTGCATCCATCATTATGACCATAGTTGTATTATAAATATAATAAATTATTAAGTTGCAGCTCATTTCTCTTTAAACGTACGAGTAGCAATAAACTTAAACCCACATAATATTATGAACTTGTTTTGGTAATTCTCGATTTTAGCTTCAGGCATGTTTATAGCGGTTTACTAATAACGAACAGTGAATAGTGAATTTCATAATTACAATTCCATTTAATGTTTAAATAACTCCTTTGTCCGGGATTGCATATCACACAAGCCAGTAAACTAATTAAATGCGATCCCGTTAATCACGATTGAAATTATTTATAGTTCCCACCTATTGAAATAAAGTTTTCCTAATTATACGTATAGTATTCTACGCTTATTGAATCATTATCCTAATAGGCTATTTGACAGTATCAATAAATTATAAATCTAATAAGTCCGTTATTTAGAGTTTTGAAAAATAACGGACACATATTTTTTCTTATGTAAAATCAATGAATATTTACCAAGATATAACACATCAAGACTCGAGAGTGGGGGCTCGTGACGACAGAATTCAGTAAAAAATTTACTGAATTGTGACTTATGGGCAATTTTGAAAGCATCATATCTCCGTCAATTTTGGTTTGCGTAAAAAATTAAAAAATACAGGTCAAATATTATTTGATAATCTAACTGACCGATTAATTAGAATTTTTTAGTCCAATATTAATTATAAATAAAATTATTACCATAACATTAAGTTATTTGTTTTTGTTCCCAATAAAAAGGAACCGATTTTAAAACTACTTAATCATAGGAACAGGTGGGTACACTACGATAATACGAAAAACTTTATTCCGAAATTCATAAATACGAATTTCAAAATACCGATTTTCATAATTCCGAATGGTTCAAAATTCCTAATATAACAACTCCGATTGATCATTATTCCTATTTTCATAATTCCGAAATATCAATATTCCTAACATTTATAATTACTATTTTCAAAATACCGAGTTTCAATAGACCGAATATCAAAAATTCCGAATTAATAATTTTCCGAAACATCAAAAACACGAATTCCGATGGTTAAAATGCCGATTATTAAAATTCCGAATAATTAGAATTCCGAAAATTTAATCGCTTATCAGAGAAAAGTATGCTTTTAAAACGCCTTGTCAAAATGCCTCTTAACTTTTCAATAAAAGAATTTCTTTTGAATAAGAATATTTTCTTTTCAATGATTTCTTTTATAATTTTTTTTTGAGTAATTAAAATAATTTATTTTTGAGTTACGTATTTTCATTCATAATATTACAAAAAATCCCTGTGAGAAGAACGAAAGCTGTCAGAGTCGGGGTGCCCCAAGACACAATTTGCTCGCTATCGCATCCTGAATTCCTGAGTTATATTACCACTAAGGTGGTTCAACGGAGCCCCGCTTCGCGGGGCTCCTATTTCCGTTAGCTTAACCTAACTCGAACCTAACCTGTCCGAGTCGGGGTGTCCCCAATCCCGAGCTCGCTTCGCTCGCTCTTACATCCTTGATCAATTTGTTGATTACCACCAAGGTAGATCGACGGAGCCCCGCTTCGCGGGGCTCCTATTTCTGTGAGCAAGGTTTAAAGTAACCTAACACGAAGGGGATGGCGGGGTCTTTCAGACCCCGCCATCCCCTTCGAACCTTACCTGTCCGAGTCGGGGTGCCCCCAGTCCCGAGCTCGCTTCGCTCGCTCTTGCATCCTTGGTCAATTTGTTGACTATCACCTGCAAAGGTAGATCGACGGAGCCCCGCTTCGCGGGGCTCCTATTTCTGTGAGCAAGGTTTAAAGTAACCTAACACGAAGGGGATGGCGGGGTCTGAAAGACCCCGCCATCCCCTTCGAACCTAACCTGTCCGAGTCGGGGTGCCCCCATTCCCGAGCTCGCTTCGCTCGCTCTTGCATCCTTGGTCAATTTGTTGATTACCACCTACCAAGGTAGATCGACGGAGCCCCGCTTCGCGGGGCTCCTATTTCTGTGAGCAAGGTTCAAAGTAACCTAACACGAAGGGGATGGCGGGGTCTTTCAGACCCCGCCATCCCCTTCTAACCTAACCTGTCCGAGTCGGGGTGCCCCCAGTCCCGAGCTCGCTTCGCTCGCTCTTGCATCCTTGGTCAATTTGTTGATTACCACCTACCAAGGTAGATCGACGGAGCCCCGCTTCGCGGGGCTCCTATTTCTGTGAGCAAGGTTCAAAGTAACCTAACACGAAGGGGATGGCGGGGTCTTTCAGACCCCGCCATCCCCTTCTAACCTAACCTGTCCGAGTCGGGGTGCCCCAAGTCCCGAGCTCGCTTCGCTCGCTCTTGCATCCTTGGTCAATTTGTTGATTACCACCTACCAAGGTAGATCGACGGAGCCCCGCTTCGCGGGGCTCCTATTTCTGTGAGCAAGGTTTAAAGTAACCTAACACGAAGGGGATGGCGGGGTCTTTCAGACCCCGCCATCCCCTTCGAACCTAACCTGTCCGAGTCGGGGTGCCCCAAGTCCCGAGCTCGCTTCGCTCGCTCATGGATCCTAAGTTCTCCTAATAACAATAACAATCCTGAAGGCAAACAGTCAAAGTCCAGAGGATACGCCTCACCACTCCGCGCCTACACAGGCTTAAATAACTCTCTAAGAGTACGGTAGACAAAACTACGTGGAGCCGGTTTTGCAGCAATTCGTTTCTGGCACTGACTTTGTAGAATGAGAAACGAAATTCCGATTTTCATTATTCCGAAAAAATCAGTTTATTCGGAATATTGAAAATCGGAATTTCGTTTTTCGGAATGAGAACTCATCGAGCATTACATTTTTCGAATATGTGAAAATCGGAAAACTAAGAAATCGGATATACGACTTTCGGTTAAATAAATTTCGTGATTCTTAATAATAGATATTGTAATTTTTAGGTATTATGATATTCGGAGTTTTGAAAATCGGAATACCAAAATTCGGAATAAAATATTTCGGAGTATTTGGGTGTTCCCGAACAGGTAGCACCTACTACACCTAGTATACGGATCTAATATTTCATCTGCGTTTAAAAACTCTTACATTTACCGTTTCTGGTTCGGTATTCGATCCAATATTGCCACGGTACCGTCAGGTAATCCCATAAACCAGCACGGAAATACTCGCTTTCAGGAACTTAATAATACTGTTATATACTTCCGTGCTATCTGCGATACAGTCCAAAATAGTTATTGATAATACTCGGGATCAAAAGATATCAGACTGGTATTATTAACTGGTATTTCCGTTTGTGAGTATTTATTCGGTTATGAACTTTTTTGTTTGACGTTAGTTTCAAACGTGGGTGTTATTGTTTGATAGTAACAGGAATAATGAGGTTTTCATACTTGGGAAACTTGAAGATAATGGCATGATAGTACTTTTGTTTTATTTACCACTAGTTTGTGAGCTGTCTATGTCTAGATTTTGTAGTTAAAGTTATTTCACAAAGTCAAAGTCAAAATTATTTATTTGCTTTAAATGTGGTATGTACAAAGATGGTAAAAATAAATATATGTTCAAACACATTTCGCCATAAAAATGGCATGCAAACATTATTAAAGTTTTAGGTTACACATCGTTTGGTAACTACATAAAATAAACTTCTAGGTTTATTAAATCTACAAGAAACAATATTTTGCTGTTAAACATTACTAAACATACAGATTCAAATTTAATAGGTAACATAAAATAAAATCCTACTTAAAATTAGTTCACAAACATAACATTAAAACAGGACCTAAGTAGCAACCAAATAGTTGTATATACCTAGTTATAATCAGGTTATAATGCATTACGGTAGTGATATGATTTACAGTGGGATTTTTTGAGAAATTCAGCTACGGAATAAAAACTATGTGAAATGAGCCATTTTTTTAAAACTATGCAAAATTTTTTATAAGGAAGGTCAGTAATATCCTTTGGTAAAGAGTTAAAGATGAGAGGAGCCATATAAATACAGTTACGTCTGAATAGTTCAATTCTAGGTACCGGCAATTTTAAAAGAAACTGTGCAACTGTACATTTATTTTTATTGTTTTTGGGCTCAAAAAGTGAAAAATTAGTTTTGACAAATTTTGCGATTTCATATAGGTATATACATACAGGGAACTGTAAGAAGGTTGTGTGACTTAAATATTGGTCTGCAAGAATCAGTCCAGTCATATTGAAATTTGAACGTATGCATTTTTTTTGTGCTATCAGAATTCTTGTTACCTCAGAAGAGTTCCCCCAGAGAATGATGCCATACCTGATCATGGAGCAAACATAGGCATGGTATACCATCAAAGCAGTTTGTCTGGTGGTCTCATCTTTGACTTTTTTAAGGGCGAAAACGAATCTATTTATTTTTGTACTAAGGTCATCAATGTGATCCTTCCGGGTGAAATGTTCATCGATTGTAATACCTAGGAATTTTGTTTTATTAATTTGTTGAACTACTTGATCTTTATAGGCTATGTTAAGTTGGATATATTTACTTTTCTGCGTTTTGAAGTTTAATATTTTGATTTTCTCTACATTGATTTTTAAAGCGTTTGTATCTAGCCATGTAATTATTTTATTTAAGGTTTTATTTATTGTAGACTCATGTGATTCGTAATTTTTGCAATCTAAGATAACTGTTGTGTCATCAGCAAATAGAACACAGTCTTGGTTTATGGCTTGCGGAAGGTCATTGACATATATGAGAAATAACAGTGGCCCCAAAATGCTTCCCTGTGGAACACCAAAATAATTGTATCGAGGTGCAGAATCATAGTTCGTGATGCAATTGACTTTGTCATCGAATTTCGTGATTCTTGTTACCTGCGTTCTGTTTGAAAGATAAGTTTTAAACCACTCTAATGCCGGGCCCCGAATACCAATTATACTTAATTTATTTATTAGAGTGGAATGATTTACAAAATCGAAAGCTTTGCTAAGGTCTAAGAACAAAGCTGAAGTTGTAATTTTGGAGTTTATATTACTCACTTGTACTTCACTTGTAAGGCCAATCAAGGAATGTTCAATTTGTTATTTTTTTTTTTTATTATGGCCACACTTTATTGTTATGATTAATTTAATTATGTCGGAAAGTACATAATTATCATGCATTAAGAAAGAAGACATTTTGATAATTTTGGACTAGCGAGGCGTTTTTATCTCTGGTAAAGGGTACATAAACATTTTAAATAATAACTTTTAAGCTATTGCATAGCTTTTATCGCGGGCTCTAAGCGCGGCGCGGCGCAGCGCGGCGTCGAATCAAAAATTTTCCAAAAACCTAAGGAAAAAGCCTGACACCACGCCTCGTCTAACATCGTTTCAGTTCGGGAGACTTCGGCAAACATAAAAATATCCGTCATAAAAACAATTTACTTTTTCTTACTGGTGGCCTACCATGAACTGTTAACGCGATCCAGTTTAGGCTGTGGGAAAGAGATAGCGCTAGACGACTTGTATAGCTCTGTCTCTTTCCCACAGCCTCGAGCTCGTGGTAAGGCCCCAGATTCTAAACGGCCAGCTACAAAAGGAGTTTTCACAATGAAACTTACTTATAAAATTCTCCTACAACAAAGAAGTTCTTTATTACAGTAGTGCACCACAAACATTTTAAATAAATTATGTTCTCGTTAAATATACGCGGTAGGCGATTTTATTCTTTTAAAATAAAAAAGGGCGCCCACCCACAAGGTGGGCAGACGATCTTATGAAGGCTACAGGATCACGCTGGATGCAGGCCGCTCACAACCGGTCCTATTGGAAGTCTAAAGGGGAGGCCTATGTTCAGCAGTGGACGTCTTACGGCTGATATGATGATGAGGTTGAAAATAAAAAAAAATGTTATGCAATAGCTTCACCGCGGCAGTCTCCGAGTGCCACATGTATTTTTTTGTTACTATGCTATATTTTAAAACAGGAGTGGTACAGATATGAAATTACACAGTTACAGGGTACATACAATTCTAACTAATAACTTGACTGAAAACAATCCAAAATTCAATGTTTTAACACAAATATTCATATTGATTCGAGGACATCGTCTTTCACAAAATGAAAGCTCCCACTGAGAGTAATAACTCCTTAGATTGTTTGCGATCTCACTCTGCATTGGGTCGATTTCAATCTTGAATTCGCAGTGCATCTTCAACTTTTGTACCTACTCGGTTTAATTATTTTCTCTTCCTTATCTTTACTTTAACGATTTATTAGGTATCTAATTAATGATACATGGTAGTTGTTGCTTGCAACAGGCAAAGCTGTGGGTATATTATAACTACGTAATTTAGGTGTATTTAACTTTACAGCTAGACTACTTGCGCAAACTGAATAATTACTTTAACACAAATTACAAATAAAAAAAAAATTTAACCGCCTTCAAAAACAACCACAAAAAAGGGTAAAATAACCTACAAAATAACTTTTCTTTCGGAAGTCGGTGGCTTTGTTTTTTTATTTCGTTGTCTTTTATGCCACCGACTTCCGAAAGAAAAGTTATTTTGTAGGTTATTTTACCCTTTTTTGTGGTTGTTTTTGAAGGCGGATAAATTTTTTTTGAAAAAAGTTTTTTATTTTACTCTTTTTAGTTTAAATATTCAACCCAAAATTCTTGTCAAATACATCATTTCTTACATGTGCACTAGAATTTGGTAATCCTTAGCACCGGTATTAACATCGCTCATGTACACAATAAGCTAATAAAATTCCCTATCAAAAACTGCTGAACCGATTTTGATGAAACTTGCAGTGTTCCCTAAAGTGAACTATTCCTCGTACAACAAAAAAAGAATTTTGAAAATCGGTCCACAATTAGCGGAGTAATCGCGTAACAAACACTCAAAAAAGTAAAGATCATCACATCATCCATCAATAAAAATGCTCACAAAATAAAAAGTACTGAACCAAATTGGATGAAATTTTTATGGGACCAATGGGAAAGTATACTGCATCGAACGAAAAAAGAATTACACTAATCGGACCAGAAACCTCGGAGTAATCGGTGTACATACATAAAAAAAAAAAAAAAAAAAAAAAAAAAAAAAAAAAAAAACATACCGACCGAATTGAGAACCTCCTCCTTTTTGAAGTCGGTTAAAAAGGAAGAGAAATGTGTGTTCTGCCTTTTAACCGACTTCCAAAAGGAGGAGGTTCTCAATTCGGATGTTTATATTTAATATTTAATTTTTTTTTATATTTAATATTTATTATGCCATAACTCCGTCGTTTACCTACCAATTTGAAAAATTCTGTTGGAAAGGGTATACTTCCCGAATGGTCCCATTAAAATTTTATCGAAATCGGACTAGCGCTTTTTGAAAAATCAACAAAAACCTAAAAAGTTTTCGACATTGTCTAAGATGTCTACACCGATTACTCCGAGGTTTCTGGTCCGATTTCGATGATTCTTTTTTTGTTCGATACAGTATATCTGCCATTTGGTCCCACAAAATTTTCATTTAGTTTCGTGCAGTAGTTTTAATTTTTTGCTCATTGTGTAATTTGGGTTGAATATTGAAACTAAAAAGGATAAAATAAAAACTTAAAAAAAAAATGTAACAAACTTCCCACAAAAAAGTTCAAAATAACCTACAAAAAAACTTTTCTTTCTAAAGTCGGTGACAAAAAGTCAATGACGAAAAAAAGAAAGTCACCGACTTTCGAAAGAAAAGTTTTTTTGTAGGTTATCTTGAACTTTTTTGTTCCAAGTCGGTTACATTTTTTTTTTAAGTTTTTTTATACTTCATCGTGATCAGCCTATAATATTCCCACTGCTGGGACACAGACAAAGAGCCGAAATCTACCATGCGGGACCAGCGCGTTTTGGTAGATGACAGATGTCTTCTAATTTTTAGTTTTAGAATTTCCTCACGATGTTTTCCTTCACATTACATTGATTCCGTTTGTAAAAGCATCGCAGGGCACGTTATTCCAACGAGTACCAAGCAACTTCCAATGGAAACTGTTAAGGATAATTCACGCTACACCGTGCCGTGTCCGGACCCGGCAGGTCCATTCCAGGGTACGGACGAGGCATGGTCAAGCATGAATCACTTCGTACAAAAAGACACCACAATGTTCGACCATGCCCCGTCCGCGGCCCGGACACGGCACGGACGGGACGCGGCCCGGATATGGCACGGTATAGCGTGAATCATCCTTTATAGGGCATCCGAATGAACAGGGTGGCTTTTATTCAGTAAGAGTCTCATCCGCTCAACACAAGGCGGAAGGACACATCTGATGATTTATTCACTCCAAAAAAGGTACCTACTTTGTCTTACAACTTAAGAAACATCATCGACATACTGGTCGATCAATTCATGCATCACTAGAAATTTCTATAAGCTTAGAGGAATGAAAGAATCTTTCAAATAAACCTAAAAATAAGCGTTCCATCGCATTCTCATTATGGAACAATCAGTCAAAGATAAGTAAGGGAACGATGTTAAAATTAAATCATCACCATTTTAAGGTAATATATTTTCATTCAAGTTTATACCTAAATGAGTATTTAAAAGTGCCCTTATAAATTATCGTTTACTGGAAGTGTGAATACGGTATTTGGTTGAAAATCTCTAATTAGTTGACACGTATTTTTAATTTGTTACGTAATCCAAAGGGGTATGACAAGATTCGGCCCGACTCATGTTGTGTCAAAAAAATGAAAGATGTGAATTTCTAAATAATATTAGATATTCATAACACAAAACAGTAGGTAAAACAAAAACCTAATAATAAGCAAAAAATCATGAATTCAATTTTTTTATATTAATTATTTAAAAGTTTATTTTATGTTAACATTAAAGTTAAAACCCATCAAAGATGAACTATATATCATTAAATAGGAAAATAATTATAGAATTTAATCGTATAATTAGTTTTCATTTCGTACGAATCTTCGAAAAATTTCGTAAAATTGTCTTTGGGAAAATCCTAGAGAGCCAGTGGATGTTGGTATACTACATGTTGTACAAGAAGGAATGGACGGGATCAAGCTAGATGGACTATCTATTTCACTCCACCACTCTGATATACTTGGCCAAAAAAATGTTGAGGGGTTTTGTCACAAACGTGCTGGATTTAGCAGTTGTGAACGCCTTGTGTATACACCTACTAATTAATGAAAGCAAGATAGATCAGCTTGTCTTTCACTGTTAAATATCGCTTCTCATTGTTTGAGACACACAGTCGGTGTAACTTTTGGGCCCGCAGTTGTGAATGGTATCATGCCTGCAGCAAAAAGGGTTGGGTAATTATTCTCAAAAACATTCCCAACAACTATAACGCGTTGCACTCATAAAAACGCTTATTGGTAATGCAAAAAGCGTTGTAAAACACTGTGCGTCGTTAAAGTTTGGAAACCGTGTGAGCCCAACGTCCCCATTTGAGGACGGCATTTTTTTTATATGACAACAAAAAATATTTTTAATATTTTGATGATTTTTGGTTTATTTTACTGTTTTCTACCCGTTACATAAGAAATTGCTTTCTTCCTATAGCTTATATTTATATTTGGGTCTAAATGGGTTAATACGTCTATACAGTGTGTCCGGACACGAGTTAGCGATACTTGAAGAGGATATTATAGACTCATTTTCCGGACACACCGGTGTCCGGACACACAGCTGTATATTTTTTCGGTGTATTTTTTATGGAAAACTAATTATACCATTAAATTCTATAATTGTTTACCTATTTAATAATAATATACTCGTAGTTCATCTTTGTTGGGTTGGCCGAGGCTTCAAGGGAAACTTGGCAATGTCTTTTACGAAGGTACGACACTTATAATAATGTAATCATTTTGGCGATTGAAAACGAGTGTCCATAGAGTTTCTTGCCCATTCTTCTCCATAGAGATTTGCGCATTAGAATGGGCACCTACGCTACTTTCACAATTATTATGTCTTGTGACTGGGACTGTAGCACCATAACTATTTCTGAACTGTTTTAATTTTTTTGTCTTTTGTGCAAAAAAAGTGCCTGTAACTGGCCTACTTGAAATAAATGCTTTGACTTTGATTTTAAATTGGCAAAACGTCACAAACAATGACAGTTTTTACTTATTTCAGACGCCACGAACCCGCAATTTGATGCCATAAATCTTTGTATCTATGAGTTGGTTTTACTAAAGAAAAATTACGTGTTCATTATTTTTCAAAGCTCTAGCTGATGGACTAATAAAATTTTCAATTTTTTAAAACGCAATTAGCTTCACTTGTAACTATGTATGTATGTAAGAAAATCTTGGAATCTTAATTTGAACCACTTTCCGGTCTTCGATTAGGATTAAAATTTTGCCCACGCTCTGAGTTCTTATGACAAGCTAAGAAACGTCATTACAAATCCAATATGGCGGCCTTCCCAAGATGGCGGACTGGCTGTTTGAAATTCACCCCCATGATATGGGTATCAAATGAAAGGGTTTGCTGTCAGGAATACAAAAAAAATAGTCACGTGACTTAAATCCAATATGGCAGACGTCCAAGATGGCGGGCAGGCTGTTTGAAATGCACCCCCATGATAGGGGTATCAAATGAAAGGGTTTGCTGTCAGGAATATGAAAAAAAATAGTCACGTGACTAAAATCCAACATGGCGGACATCCAAGATGGCGGATTGACTATTTGAAATGCACCCCCATGATATGGGTATTAAACGAAAGGGTTTGCTGAATGGGACGCGAAAAAAATTATCACGTGATCTAAATCCAACATGGCGACCGTCCCAAGGTGGCGGGTAAGTAGAAAATTAAGTTTGAATAATAAGAAGACTAAAGCCTCCTGCACACACACGCGATTAATCGCGCGGGGCGACATGTCGCGGTCCATTCGCAGTATTTTTCGAGTGGAAATTAGCTTGGCTCGTTGTCGCAGCGCGATTAATCGCGTGTCTGCAGGAGGCTTAAAAAGTATAATTTTTAAGTGCGTGCTAAAAGCGTGTTTTTTAAACTATTAAAGAATTATTGATTCTGTCAATTTGCCTATTAGTGAAGAAGCAACCAAGACATAGTACAAAGGTGAATGTGATAGTTTTCATAAAGCAATAATTAACCTGGGTAATTAAGCCCCTGTCGACGAACTGACATTATAAATTACCTGCATAAATAGTTGACTAAGTTTTCTAACTATCAAACTACCGTTAAAATCCATGTCAAAGTGGTTTATGATGCATATTAACACACTGATTTAAGCGCTATGAAAATTTAATACAGTTTCGCAGAGCTTCTGTATGAAACTTGTTATAATATGTGGTTTTATTAGAGTTCTAGCTCGAAATAGAAAAGCGGTACCTACAGTCACAGTTTTTGACACAAAGACTAATCCGTCGCTTAGAATGAAATGATGTAATTTATATAAGTAGATACTATATATTAAGTAGTTCATTACATTATGTGAAAAAAATCAAATAAGGTATATATCTCCCAATAGGCACAGGGCCCGCGTGGCCCACTTCATCTAAGAAAAATTAATAGGCGGATAATATGATAGTGAGATACTAAGTCACTTTTAAGGTTCAGTCAAACCGGTGCGAACAAACTGCGCACGTGGCTCCTAAGAACAGAGCTACTCTATCTAAGCACGAAACCCGTAGCTTCGGCCAAAATTTCGGGCGTTTATCAACGGGCATAAGATTATTTATTGGTAAGAACTAAAAAATTGGTAACAAAATACTCGATTGAGAATCTCCGACTCGCACTTGGTGAGTTTTCTGTGAATGGTTTCTTGCAGGTCGACCTAGAGGATCACGTGTGCTGCGTAGGTAACCGGATAATCCTGTGGTGCCACCTTGAGAGCAAAACCTCGTCAGCAGTAAAGTTGGATTTCTGTCTTTTGTCTAAAACAAGATGACCTTTCATAGACAATACTGCACTAAAATCCAGCATGATCCGAATTTCGTGCTAACGTCAGTTACATTTGTACCACATGTACAACCTTTCTCTGAATCAAGTGCAAACACGGTCGGGAATCAAAAGCACAAACATAATGGCTCAAACCATACGTCTATAATAAATCCAAGCGCACAAAGCTCAGAGAATGGAAATAGATAGCAGCAGGCGTCACGCTTAGCATGAACTATTGGTCGCGACCCCGATCTGCTGATAGTTCACTTCCATTGAAAGTTCACATTCAGTCCATTCACCACAGAGTACTTATGTACTGCTGACGATGGAGTCATTCCGTCAAACTAAGTAATGCATGGTTAATGAAGTATTAAGTATCTTTATGAAAACTTACTGGCAATTTCTTGGCTCTGCCTTCAAATTCAAATGTGAGTTAAATATCTCTTTCCTAGACTTTAATCCCATATATTTAAAACGTTCTCGAATGAAAAATATGTGTAAAAAGTTGTGTAACAATTCCGGTGTATTATAAAATATAATATTCTATCTATATAAGGGACAAAGTTGCAAAATAAATACGAGTACCTTCTAAGTTTTTCTCTTTTCATTTCATTAGCTGCTTTATAATGAATGGTCGGTGTATTGCACTGTATACCCTACCATTCCCATCGTGATTCAGGGCTGGGCAAAATATATGATTTGCTTTAATTGAAATACAAAATACAGTATCGCAAGTAATGAAAATATAAAATACAAAATATCGTTAAGTAAGAAAAGTAGAGGAAATTCTTAGCTTGACATTCACGATTCAATGTTCATTTATTGGCCAAGTTTGACGTACAGCGTACAGACGCCAGCAGGTCAACATACCCGAATCTGTCAAATTTTACCAATCAAAAATTAACCTTCCATTATTGTAATAAGGTCATCAGGGATCAAAATTTATTAAAGAAATTTGACAGATTGTGGTAGATGGATATGCATAACAGGTGCAGTGTTGCCAACTCTAATAGCTGCTTTACCATCATTGCACTCTCGCCTCACACTCACATTCGGTAAATGAAGTTTAAATGTATTTTTTTTTATGTTAAAATGTATTTTGGAGCCTCAAGTATTTGAAATACTAATTACAAAATGCTACGTCGTCAGGTATTTGAAATACGAATTACAAATTGCATTTTAAGGAAGTAATTGAAATACAAATACCAAATACATATTTTTATTTCAAATACTGCCCAACCCAGTCGTGGTTATTATTTTTATTAAACTACCCAGAGGTAGAAAATTGGTAGACATAGACCCGCGTGGCGGAGCTCCATCTATAGTGGCCATTTTCGTACCCATTGACTTTCGGCAAGTGGATAAGTTCGTATTAATTTAAAATATTTAAAAATCGTACAAATTTTAGTAAGCCTGTATCATTATTATTCATTCATCAAAAGGTTATACAACACAAGAGACCGTCAAAATGAAAAATCCAACAAAAAATATTTTATTAAAATATAACTTTTGTAAAATCCTCTAACAAATGGTTTCCATTACAAGTCTAATATCGTGGCCGCTTTCTTTCATTTCTCATAACCTTATTCTTGGTGCTAACTAAAGGATCCCTGAATTTCTAGGTTATGAGATCCAATGACCTATTTTACACTTTGTTAGCCAACCGGCTTGATCAATGAAGTTTTTAGCTATATGTTCTAATAAATGTTTTGCTACATGAAACTAAAGGAGACATTTAGTTAAAAAAACCTAATTATTCATTTCTGCATATTGCAGTACACGCGGGGTACCACAGCGCACGACCTCCTTCGCGTTTCTTATCCAGCTACTGCCCGCTGCCTTCTTCAGTTCATCGGTTCACTTTACTGGGTGGCACACACAGCACAGCTAGACTGTTAGTTATATGTTTGTTCCGATCTTTTTTTTTAGGTGGTAAAATCATCAAATGAGTCCTCCCACCCAGGGCAGGGTGGGACGGACTGTCAGACGTGTACTGACTAAAATCCACGGAGTCCTTCAGTAGCCCTTTGTGTACCGGGGTCGCAGTATACGTGTGTCTCGCGACCCCGGCAGGCATTGGCCCTCTAAAGGGGGGGTGGGCGTCATTATGCTGACGCTCTTTGAGGCGCGCATGGAACACAACGCGCCGTCGACCCGGGCATGGTCCATCGTCGGATAGCGAGTTGCCCTTTACTCGCTGCCCGCATGCCCGCGCCTACGGTGGCCAGAGATCGTCTGCCGACGTCCGACGCCGTGGGCGTCTACCACTGCGGCTGGGGTGGAAGGAGGACGCTATCCTCTCCCTCACGCGGCCCGCCTCCTCCTTCGCGAGCGTGACTGCTTCGCAGAAGCAGGTGACCGCTTCCCACTCCGTCTCGCCCCGATCTGGTCTTGTTCCGATCTGGAATCGAACCTGTGATATGCAGCGCAGCAACTAACGGCCTGTTCACGACTTTGCCACTGTGAGCGGTGACTTAGCTCAGGGTTGTGAGCGAAGCGGTAACATCAAATGTGTAGAAATGTTTGAAACACGCCACGAGACTCCACCCGTGGCAAATTCGCGTACTTACAAAGTAATTAATGTCTTAGGGTGAGTACATATCTGACGGAACATCCGTCGCGGATCATCGGTCGCGGAACGCAAAAACAGACAAATGTATAGAAAAACACTTGACCGACTCTTGCACAAACGGATCGTCCGTTGAGTGTGAACGGGCAACTGTTTTTTTTTTTTTTCTATACATTTGTGTGCTCTGGCGTTCCGCGATCGACAATACGTGACGGATGTTCCGTCAGATATGAACCCACCCTTATTCGAGTCGCCCGTCACACTTTTCACCGCTTAGACCAAAGTTGTGAACGGCCATAAGTTATTTCACCTACCCTGCCATCACATAACTTTGTAACCTGATAATGATGTTGATTATACAAGCTAATCGTAGCATAATCATGACATCAGATACGCTTCTAATATTGTGTTTAGAAGCCTTATCACCAGGGTATCTAATTTTAACAGCAAACGTATAATGAACAATATTAATCAGTGAAACTCGATGCAATTTAACACTATTACCTACCTACAGTAGGTTTCAACACAAATGTTTGTTTGTTGAGATTCTGCAACGATTCACCGACGACCGGTTCACCATTGACGTTTCGCCGACAGGACGATTCATTTATGGCCGTTTCACCGATAGACTCTTTCACCTTTGGAATTTTCGCCGATAGGACGATTTATTTATGTCCGGTTCATCGATAGAAATTTTCACCTAGGGACTTTTCGCCGACAGGACGATTCGTTTATGTCCGTCTCATCAATAGACTGTTTCAACAACGGACTTTTTGCCGACACGACGGTTAACCTATAACTCTTAACTCTTTTAAACTTATCATCTTCATCATTGAAAAGTCCGTTGTTGAAAGAGTCTAATGATAATGGTAATCGTTTGTTGATGGTACAAAGCTTGATTTGAAGTCAAGGTCATAGTGTGCCCGACCAACTGTGTCCCCACATTGTTGACGTGGTGGGGCTTGCGTGTTTCAATGATCTCTCGGCCCCTGTAAATTAGCAACAAAATGTCCTTCCTCTAGGCATTCAATTGATAAAATAATACGATTAAAATTAAAGTATTGTGAACTCGATAGTAATTTTCCAATATTTACTCTTATGACTGAGCAATTAAATATTCAAATACGTCAATAAAACCCACTCCATTTTAAACGAATAAAGGTATATAAATTACCTTACAAAACGTTTTTTGATCCGTATGAAAATAAGTACTTGTAGTTTGAAATTAAAATACAAAGAAAATACACATAACATGCTTGTAGAGCTAAATGGAGACCCATTCAACTTCAGTCGACCTTTTTAATTTAGGGTTCAAGTAGTAAAGTGAAGTAAAGTAACTGGTGCTCAGTATGAACAAAGAAAAGTAAGTAGAAACAACTGACACATTTTATACTTTTCTGTAGTAGTCAGAATAAAATAAAATACATTGAGACACTGTAATTAGTTAATTACTTTGAATATTGCTAGTTAAGTTCATACATTTTTTTTGGAACGGAAGATCGTCAAATGAATCTTCACGGGCTGGTTGAAGAAGTAGAAGCATAACCAGCAAGTCAGATATTTAAATAAACGAGAAAAAATACAAAAAAAAATGATTTTGAGAGAGTAGAAAAATCAGCAATTATTTTCTACGAAATCTACGATGTAGATAGGTAGTCACTGCTACGGATGCTACGCTCTCGTAGCCGGAGTCTACGCGGTGCATCAATAGCTACGCGAGACGAGTGTTGAAATTCGTTTTCTCTCAGGTGCTATCCATAATCGTCGTACAAGGTTATTAAGGGATAATTTAAGATTAAACTACTACAAACTTCTTCTTCTTCTCAAATTGTATCCAACAAATACATAGCCACCCGCATAGGTCAGTCTTTTGCGTCGTTCAAATCCTGGAAGGTGCAGTGGTTGTGGTACAAACTAAAATGGCCCAGATAACGTAACTACAAAAACTACTCAGCCAAGATGTTCAATGGCCTTCGATGAATTAAAGAGGTTTTAAAATCATTAATTTTAATAAAACTTTCCACCTTTACGCTTCACAAAACACAGCATACATCTCCAATTTCAATTAAAACCAAGTTGCTAAAGTAACAAACGATCTGTTACCGCAACCAACGCCGACGTAATCGAGAATACCGCTCCCTGGGGTATAATAATTATCATGTGAACGCGTGGCCCGTTGGGAGTGATCCCTGCCACGGATTAGTGCTGGGAGAGCCCGGGAACATAGCCCGGGAAACGATAGGACCCCGCGCCCCGGAAATTCACGACACCCAGGGGCAGTCCATTCTTTTTGTCACGTTATATTGCTTTTGCTAACTCTCTGGCTATATGAAGGTGTAAATGCTACTTTTTTCTTTCTGTATAAAGAATGGTGTCTTGAGCTAGTTTGATATTTTATTCGTAAAATAAAGCTGGCTGTTCTAAGGATGTTCCTCCTTGAAGTTTTAGGTCTGGTATTTATTATATTGAAAGTGAAACGATACGAACACTGACAACATGACACATTACATCATCATCAACCAGATGTAGCTGAATATCAGTATTTTACATGGAGCGACTGCCTATTGGATCTCCACAACCCAGTAGCTGGGTTTACGATACCCCCCATAGTAAGACTGGTTGTCAGACTTTTAGAGCTTCTGACATAGTAATAAATGACAAAGATCTACAAATGACAGCCGGGGCCACCGGCATTACGTGCTTTCCGAGACACTGAGGAAACTCGCTATGATAGATGTTCACCCATCCACAGATCAACCTCGACAAGCGCGGCTTAGGCCTGAATTCCTCTGTCGCTGACGTCTCGCGTACCATCAGTCGCGTAGCGCGCTGGCCATCAGCGCCAATGAAAACATCCGTAGTGCGATACCGACCGCGATACGTAGGTGCACCTCGGCAATCACACGTTCGGTATCAATATTCATGGCGACTATACGCCCGCACGTACCTTTTAGCCGACGGTCGGAAACAGAGTGAGGACGCTCATAGCGTTCTATAGCGCGTCAGTCGACCGACGTACGCGGTGCTGACGAGCGAGACCGACGCGTGCCATTCGCGGCGCGTTTCAACTCGCGCTTCGCTGATGTCAGCGTCACAGTGTGGTGCTTTATAGAACACAACGTATATTCGTACGCGCGACCGACGTACGCGACCGACGTCAGCGACAGAGGAATTCAGGGGTTAACCTTGAAGATCGGCCTGTGCGGCTGAAATTATTAAGTTCACGATACGACAAGTTACTTAACATGACACGTAAGACACGTTACATAATGATATTTTATTCATTAGCTTCATTTCTTACCGTTCATTAATGTCTGTTTTACTACAATCTCATTGTAAAATATTCAGTTAACAAAGCCTTTTGATTAACTAGTGTACAACTGTACATCGAATTAATTTTAAATAGGTACTTTGAACAAACACTATTCATTGTTTATGCTATAAATACATGTCTGGTAAATAAAAGTTACACATATTTAAACTGGATCGATGTAAACATAACTCTTTATTTTTATATAAGTTAGGTATCAAACTACTCTATAATTTGATATATATATCATCTCTATAACATCACCTTATGGCGCCAAACGTCACCATAATATGGATTAGTACACACTAGCACGTGACGAGACGCGATATGAAGCGACGATAAAGGAAATATGTATCTTTTCGTGTAGCAAATAAAGCTAGGTTTTGAGTCACTCAATTGAAATTTGTGTGTGCGCGCAGCGGCGCATCTTGGTGAGAATTGACCCTAAGTCGCTAAAAGAAAGGATTGAAAACAAAATGCTTTGGCCATTCGACAAACTGTATATCATCGTGGTATGAAAACTTTGTAATCTATCTAAAACTTGATATTAGTACGGAGTCACTTTCAATGAATTTACTTGAACAACTTATTAAGTCTTGGCATTAATGCGTACAGTGACAAGGGGAACAAAGAAGACAATGGGATCGCCAAATAAAAGACAACAAAATAATATTAAGTCTAGCTTTTGCTTCGTTATTGTCTGACAAATCAGAGTGACTGTCGAATTGTAAGTACTTTTTGTTTACCTATAATGAATTGTGTATTGTCTTTGTAATGTATTTGTTTGGTATTAAGACTATTCTTGGACATTTTCTTGGCACAATCTACCTAGATAAACAACGTCTTCCTTTTTAAATAGTATTTTAGAAAAATCGAGATTTTGTTTATCTAAAACTGATTAAATGGAGTAGGTGCCTAACCTATTATGTCAAAAACAACTAGCCAAGTGCGTGTCAAACCTAACACAATGAGGTTTTCGTATTTAAAAATGATGTATCCTTAGTCGAAGGAATTGTAGTCTTGAGTATTTGATATTAATTTCAGCTTCAGATAAAGCTGGTGAAAAGGATGGTTCAACTTTTTCTTTCGAGGTACTGAATCCTAAAAAATGCTGTTTATTATCAAACGATCTTTAAATTCAACGTCACTACATCTAACTCGAAAAAAATAACGGTTTGAAACAACGATTTTTTTAATAATTCAGTCAGATTGAGAACAGCGGTGGCCCAATGGTAGCAGCCCCGAATATCGAGATGTAGGTCGTGGGTTTGCACTCAGCCAGGCGCATTACTTTGTGTACTTAAACACCACATCTTTCAAAACGGTGAAAGAAAACATCGTGACGAAACGTCTGAGAATACAGAACCGAAGACACATCCCCGCACTTGGCCCGCGTTCACACACACACAGCAGACTCTCACAAAGAGTAGGGACGTGTCCCAGCAATGAGAACATGATAGGTTGGCGACTCATGTCTCCGATACCTTAAGACTTTGGTATCCATTGACGCGTGCCTGTATATGAACCACTATGGATTTGTATTGCGATAATCTCCTGAATACCAAAGTCGTACGTCGACTTGTATACGAATAGACTAAATCTCACAGTGAAAACCCCTGAAATGGAACCCACTAACGGCCGATCCCAACATTCTTTCTATTTTTATACCACAAAACTACCGCCACCGCCATAAGCAACCGTCTCTTCAAAGCAGCATTATATAGTTTTTGAGACATAGTGTATTTTCAAAAACCGCAAATATAACTTTGCCATTCATACAAACACTATGAAAAACAAAGTTATTTTTATTGTTTGTGTATATTACTTACTAATCTCAATATAATTATATGCTTAATCTATGCTTGCTACTATGGAACCCTTCATGGGCGAGTCCAACTCGCACTTGGCCGGTTTTTTTTAGAATGTTTTTTAGTAAAATTCATAAATTAGTAACAGAGAAATAAATCTTTAAAATAAAGGTAACACTTGTCTTCTGATATGTACACATGTCATGTTGTCATAACGCGGGATTCAACGGAAAAAAAAATGGATTCATTGGGAATACCTAAAAATGGGATCCAAATGTGGGATTCAACGGGAATAAATAAAAAAATTGGCATACGTATTTCTACAAAAAGTTGTTTCTGCAGCTTCAACAGCTTCAGTGCTTTATACCGGAGTTATTCTCTTTTCGAAGTGTTTTTTCATTCCGTGGATTCATATAAAGTGACTACAAGATCATTAGCAACGTTCTGCTGTTTAAAATAAAACAAGGCATTTAATTTATTTTTTTGCCAAATTATCTTTGTTAGAATTTATCTTTTGTTTCCAGTTCTGCTCTGCAAATAATAACACCATGAATAACCGCACGCGAATTAATTGACGGACCTTTCTTTCATGAAAAGAAATTAAGATTAAAACAATGGCAGAAAATGTAAAAAAATATTATGCCAAGTAATTCCCCAAAAAATTCTCGAAGACAGTAACCGTCGCCACGTTTAAATTTATCTGCCCTCTCACTAAATTCAGTGCAAAAGTAAAAGCAATATCTTATTCTCAAGTTCAACTAATCAGCTGAAGCTTAATCACCTTTAAGGTACTTTCGGCACTCCCGGGCACAAAGTAAAGAAAAGATAAGTAAAAGCTCCTTTGCTTCGCTCTCTAAGTACCTTCCTGCCCGGCGCTCTCCCTTACGTCGGTAGACCTTCTTCCTTCCATCATTGCCATGTAACACAATTTTAGACTCACCAGAAAAGAGTACACGGCTCCAATCTTGCTGTGTCCAATTTAAATGACTGCGTGCGAAATGAAGGCGCGCTGTTCGGTGGACTCTCGTTAGTTTGGGCCCATTAGCTGGCTTGTGTGGTACCATATCGCGTTCTTTTAACCTTCTCCGAACAGTTCGAGCGCTCACAGATACTCCGTGGAAGTCGCGAAGTTGGTTTTGTATCTCAATGGAGGTAAGGTGACGATTTCTCAAGCTGGTCGTCACGATGAATCGATCCTGCCTTTCAGTTGTGACCCGAGATCGTGGCCTTCCTTGGCGACGAACAAAGCCGCCAGTCTCTAGGTACCTTCGATAAACATTTCGGACCGCAGATCGACTTAAATTAAGTTGAGCACTCACGTTTCTTTGGTTGTGTCGGGCCTGAATAAGTGCCACAGCTTGGGCGGCGACTTCAGGTGAAGTATCCATAGATTATTGATAGAACCTCACCTTAATGTTAAGAATAAGTAATGTTTGTTGCAAAACCAAAGATATCAATCACTTTTTCAAGAATTAAATCCAAGTAAACCAATAAAACCAAGTTTTCTTAGTATTCGATTGTTTGATATCAACAAACAGGCTCCAAATTGTATTTTGTTTCTTTAAATTCTGTGTTCGAAATTCAAAAAAAGACTATTGAATGTAATTGTGAATGTGCCAGGTTCAAAACTGCATAAAAACTTTTTGCTGGACCTAATATAAAATTTTAGCTAGGACCAAACGAAACTGAAAATAGAAGGTGGGCCAATAGATGTGTCCAGAAGTGTATAATAATTATAGTTTTGCCTTGCTAGAGATAGAAACACTATTAAATTAGATTAAAATTAAAATAATTCCATCAAATATAATTCATTCATCATCATCATCTCAGCCATAAGACGTCCACTGCTGAACATAGGCCTCCCCTTTAGATCTCCACATATACCGGTTGGAAGCGACCTGCATCCAGCGTCTTCCGGCGACCTTTATAAGGTCGTCTGTCCATCTCGTTGGTGGACGTCCTACGCTGCGCTTGCTAGTCCGCGGTCTCCACTCTAGCACTTTTCGATCCCATCGGCCATCTGCTCTTAATATAATTCATTCGTCATATATTATTCATTTCATTTTGCGGTGGTATAACATGCAGAAGGTATTGGTTGGCCCTAACCCCTGAACTGAAGTAGACAGGAGCCTGTATCTCAGGGGATGGTGTATTTTATTTACTTTTTCAAGTCACAAAAAATAAGGTACCAAAAAGAATTGTTGTTGTTGGTCAGCCTAAAAATACGAGGTGTGGATGTGAGTATGTGTGACTTTTTTCATCTACCGTAAGGCAAAGCCAGAGATGGAGACAAAAATATTTATTCTATCTCTAGTAAGCGATGGTTTGAATTTTGGGAACAGTCATAAGCCAGATCAGTCATTGTTAGTCTCTAGTCTAATTTATTATTCTTCCCCTGTTAACGGACAATGCATATTAGTTGCTGCGTTAGCACTGTGAAGGCAATAACGATTAACTTGAGAGCGCACTAGTTCATAAGTCGTGATAGATTGCAAGTGAGTTGAATGCCTACTACAATGCCCCAATACTATAAGTTACGGCATTCCATTATGACATGTGTGATTGGTAGCTTAAATGCTATATTGCAATGAAATATAACTTCTACCATTTAAAGGGTTAGGCAACGGTGTACTTCATAAGAAATACTTTTCTTATGTTTAATAGAGGAGAAATTATCAACAATACGGCACAATTAGGCTTATTACTCAAAAAAATAATTGGTCTAATAGATAGATTACCATAAAATATTAAACCATTTTTTTTTGTTACGTACACCGAAATTGACAAAGATGCAACAATAAAAAAACTTTACTCGGTCGTTATAATTTTACAGGCATTATGACGTCATAATGCCTGTAAAATAAACGCATCTAACTTCGTGTGTACGTGTTTAGAAGCGTTTTATCTTTGTTAATATTCAAAGATAATAAAAAAAAAAACAATATTTTTCAATACTCTAACTGACGATGACAGTCTAAACCGATTTTCAATTTTTTTTATGCAGTAAACTACCCTATTCCAGACTCATCACCATCATCATCATCAGCCGGAAGACGTGCACTGCTGAACATAGGCCTCACCACTAAAAAATAAGTAACACTTTGCCCGACCTATGAATCGAAGCCAGGATCTAATCTTCAACAGTCGTGTTTGTGTGACCAGTTTTCCAACAAAGCTGTGTTTTATTAGGCACGAACCCACAGAGCGCGCAGCCTCGCGAAGCATTTTCCGCGCGAAGCAGCTCGGTTGGTGTGGACGTGTCTCGGGCGAGGCAAGTGTCAGCGCTGCCGCGGTCGAGCGACCGAGCGCCCGAGCCATCCAGTGTCGGCTTTTGTTTTGCTCGCGTATATTGTTTCGTGCCTCGGTCAAAAAACAATAGACGCGTCCACACAGAGTGAGCAGCCTCGCTTATCAGTTTCCTCGCGCAGCAAATGCCTCGCGAGGCTGCGCGCTCTGTGTGGACGCACCTATTGTACAATGCACGTACACAACTGAAACACATGGTCAAAATAAAAGAAAAAATAAAAGTTATTTGTGAAAATTTTATCCCTCAACGCATTAGGTACAGAATTGAAAGTCGGCACGGTTGGTGAAGTGGCTGAGCAATCAGACTTCTGTGCTGCGTGTCGCGGGTTCGATTCCCGCACGAAGCAAATATTTGTAAGATCTAAAAGTAGTTGTTCCGGGTCTGGGCGTTTATGTATGATAAACGCCCAGATGATGAATTTATATGTTTGTAAACGCACTCACAATATAGGAGAAATTTCTAGAGTGGGGCAACGTTTTTTAAAACAAAAAAAAAAATTAAAGCCTAGAGAAGCATCTGTCTGCATGCCCAAAATCCAACTCACTGAATCAAGAATTCAGAAATGATCACAATTTACAAACATACATCAAACAAAAGTTGTCAATATCCAGTTCAATCAGTCAATCGTAGGACAATAATGATCCCTATAAGCTGGGCCGCTGAAGCTTCATAGTCGAAACTAAACAACGTTTAGCTCGTTGCCCATCCAAATGCAGTAATTGTCTTTGCGACCAAAACTGTGACGGATCACGTTCTGATCCGAGCACGTTAATCACAGTGAATAATGTACCATTTCGGATGTCCAATGAATAATCCTGATGGATCTGGGAACTCTCCTGCCACCAAATGAGCGATTTCACAATAATTCGCTTCGTTTTGATGATGCTCATGGTGTTTCGAAATTGGCTCTTGTGTTTCTTTTTACATAAGTTTCGGTCACTACTATTTAGGAGATCTAGTGGACTACCTTCTTATGAAACAATTTTAATTATAGAATGAATCATTAATTTATTCTATGTCCTAGAACATTTATAGGCTGATGATGATGATGAAGATAACTTTAAACTGTCAGTTACGGGATATCTTCCGTGATTATTATGTGACGGTTTAATGTTAGTATTAAACGATGAAAGCTTAAAAATAGTTCGTTTATTCCATAATTATAAAAATAATAGGAACAGAAGTAAATTAGCTAACTTCAAAGAGTTAGCACTAAATATTCACAGGAATATCGCAACAGTTCAAATCCTTTATTTTGTATGTTGATTGACAGAAAAACACAAAATACAGAAAACATTTTCCATTGACTTTCATGGAAAAATTAGTTCTCTCTTCGTTCACCAGAAGCGCTGTTCCATTTTTCCATACAAGAAACGCTGTGAAGACGCTGTAAAGTAAAATAGTGAAAACTCGTGATAAGGGCTCTGTACTTCTATACTGTACGTAATATAGAGTACTATAACTAGTTTAAATAATACTATAACTAACAATTTTCAATTTAACTGTTTATTGACTCACGTGTTATTAAACACAGTGGAAGACCATATAAGTACAGTATAAGATAATTTCTACCTTAAAAAACTACTACCTACTTTCCGTCTAAAAATGGTAAAACGTGACAAGAGTAAAAACGCACTACAAAGAGCAAAACCAGTAAATTAGGATATAATTTGCTGCCGATTATCTAGAAGCGAGTGGCCGATGTCAAAAGACAGGTTGAGAATAAATAATGCCTCCTGGGAATAACTAACAGAACCGCGCCGGGCAGGAAGGTACTTAGAGAGCGAAGCAAAGGAGCTTTTACTTATCTTTTCTTTACTTTGTGCCCGGGAGTGCCGAAAGTACCTTAAAGGTGATTAAGATTCAGCTGATTAGTTGAACTTGAGAATAAGATATTGCTTTTACTTTTGCACTGAATTTAGTGAGAGGGCAGATAAATTTAAACGTGGCGACGGTTACTGTCTTCGAGAATTTTTTTGGGGAATTACTTGGCATAATATTTTTTTACATTTTCTGCCATTGTTTTAATCTTAATTTCTTTTCACGAAAGAAAGGTCCGCCAATTAATTCGCGTGCGGTTATTCATGGTGTTATTATTTGCAGAGCAGAACTGGAAACAAAAGATAAATTCTTACAAAGATAATTTGGCAAAAAAATAAATTATATGCCTTGTTATATTTTAAACAGCAGAACGTTGCTAATGATGTTGTAGTCACTTTATTTTAAAGCGTAAAATGCGTTTATAAAACAATACCTACAGACACGAAGCGGTATGAAACCATGAAATGAAAAAACACTTCGAAAAGAGAATAACTCCGGTATAAAGCCCTGAAGCTGTTGAAGCTGCAGAAACAACTTTTTGTAGAAATGCCAATTTTTTGATTTATTCTCGTTGAATCCCACTTTTGGATCCCATTTTTAGGTATTCCCAATGAATCCAATTTTTTTCCCGTTAAATCCCACGTTATGACAACATGTGTACATACCAGAAGAAAAGTGTTACCTTTATTTTAAAGATTTATTTCCCTGTTACTAATTTATGAATTTTACTAAAAAAAGTTCTAAAAAAACCGGCCAAGTGCGAGTTGGACTCGCCCATGGAGGGTTACGTAGTAGCAAGCATAGATTAGGCATATAATTATATTGAGATTAGTAAATAATATACACAAACAATAAAAATAACTTTGTTTTTCATAGTGTTTATATGAATGGCAAAGTTATATTTGCGGTTTTTGAAAATATACTATATCTCAAAAACTACTAACTGTATCTCATCTGAACTAATTTTCGTTGGAAGTTTTTGTTGAGGTCTACATCATATATTTTTTTTAGTTTTATCATTCTCTTATTTTAGAAGTTACTGGGGGGGGGACACACATTTTACCACTTTGGAAGTGTCTCTCGTGCAAACTGTTCAGTTTAGAAAAAAATGATATTCGTAACCTCAATATAATTTTTAAAGACTATCCATAGATATCCCACACGTATGGGTTTGGAAAAAAAAATTGAGTTTCAATTCTAAGTATGGGGGGCACCCCCAAAATTTGTTTTATTTTTGTGTTAAAATCCTAATGCGGTTTACATATGGGGTGAATAGACACAAGTTTCAACTTCTACACTGATTTTCTTAAATATTTTGTATGAAAGCTGTTTAAAAAAAAATGCCAAATTGCGAGTCTCGTTTTAATTTACCAAATAGTTATTCTTTAATTATGCATAAATTTGAGAATTATTTGTGAAATAGAAAAAAGTAGGCGGTTTCTATTTACCTTGAAACTGGGGTCAAAAGATACGACAGAGGGGTGAATAGAGAAAAAACGTTAGGGTTGTCAAAATCAACTTTTATTGTACCTATGTAAGTACTTATTTGTTTTTCAGTGCACAATTATCAACAATAATTGAAGAGTTTAATTTTTGTAATTATAATCATATAGGTAGCGTTAGCAACATTACAAAGGAATATCAGTATATCTTTATTGTCTGTATCATTTACCTTGTATCTATATTGTTTCAACTGTTAAATTAAATTTTCAATCTAAATTTCAAATTAAAGTGTCACAGAAAAACATTTTAACTATTTTTTTTTAATGAAAACTGTCATGATGAAAAAATACTCGATTGACAACCCTGAAAATCATGTTTCTATTAACCCCTTTCTCGTTGCTATTAACCCCTCACTCATATCTATTCACCCCTTTCTTCGTTTCTATTGACCCCAAAGGCGTTTCTAATCACCCCCGACTCGTTTCTATTCACCTCGAATTCAGTAAAAAAATACTAAGTCTCGATTTTACTAAAAAATAAGAACAAAATGATGGAATATTGATACTATCCTTTATATTCCTAATAGATGAGAAACTTAACTATCCAAGTATGCAAATTGACAAAGAGATAACAGTGAAGAACTTGATGTTTTTTTAAAAGTTTTACACCGTTATTAAACACTTGTACGCAGACGTTTACTTCAACAGCTTTTTTCTATAAGTCATTAGACTTGACGTAAATTTTAGGGTTGCCAGAATAAAGAAAAAATGTTGCAGTGTTATTAATAGTGGGAATAAAGATACTTTAACATACTACAGAGCAACTAGAACGACCATAATCAAATTCTCAGATTTGTTTCTATACACCCCGCGATTTCTATTCACCCCATTTTACGGTAATACATCTACCTGCCAAGTTTCAACAGGATAGCTCTTAAACTTTCGACAAAAAGTGGCTGTGACATACGGACGGACAGACAGATAGACAGACAGACATGTCGAATCTATAATGGTTCCGTTTTTGCCATTTGGTTACAGAACCCTAAAAAAGCAATTTTGTCGTTGAAAGTACTCGCATTCAGATTTTTAAAGCATGTGGGATCCAACGGGAATAGTTTTTGGAATTCAACGGGAATAAAACGTTTTTCTTTTGTTATTGGATTCAAGGGGAATAAATTATAATTTTTTGTGGGATCCAACGGGAGTAATTCAATTTTTATACATCTTTTCCTCACACTAATAACCATAATTATGTTATTCATCTGTTTTGTAAACTAATGTTCGGTAATAGCCAATTAAATAAAATTAAATGGTGTATTCAATATTTACATACAGACAATCAAATAGATACATCAAATGAATATGTACTTATCATTAATTTCCCAAAGTTATAAATTAAACAAAAATCAATCCACATGTTAGTACTGCAATTCCATTTCCAGTCATTTTACTATCAATCTCTTTATTACAAATCATACAATTAATTTTCTGGTTACTAAATATTATTTCACATGCATGTATTGATGTTGATTATCATCACCATCAGCCTATTATTATAGCAGTATCCTGCTGTAGATAGGCCTCTCAAATCGCATGCCATATTGCATGTGTTAGAAAATATAGGAAGTGTGTGTGATGAATAGAATGCGTATATCTGGTTTTATTGACATTGATATCGACTTTATTATCAAGTTCTAGATATAAGGATGGTTAATGTTATTTATTTAGGTACTGTATTTAAGGTATCTCTAAGGACTTTTGTACAGAAATGGGTTTATAAGAAAATCACAAAATCAAGACTAGGTATTTATTACCAAGCTACCTCCTTTCGCAAACCCTAGTTCTCGCGGAGAAGAAAGGAGAAAGAAACTCCACGGCAACGTAGAAATATCAGTACACAGTCACACATTTATAAAAATACATCAACATTCTCATCAATCAATTAACTTACATTTTCATTGTAGAACATTAGAACACAAATTATAACTTTCATCATCACACATTTAGATTCTCAATTATTATATCACATTAATTAAACACCACTCAGAGCACAGCTTTTTCTTATAAAACGATTGGATAATAATGACCACGAATTTAACAGTACTTACATCTATTTTTATAAACTTTGAATTGTACCACTTCCAACAAATATTGCCGCCATAATTGACCAATGGCAGATTTTCGTACATTTTAGCTAAATAACTAATGAAATAAGCAATAATAAACAAATCTTATGTAGTAGAACCTTTTTAAAACTTGATTATACCATTTAGAAATTTAGTTACTATTTATTTGTAACATTTATTAAATTCGATAAAATATTTGACTATCAACTGTTTTCGTTCGGAAATCAGTTGATCGTCGTTTTAAATATATTTCTTTTTATTACATAGGGGCTATGTATCATAAATCTAAAACATGCGTATTGATATTGGCCAAACATTTTTTTCAGAATTAACAATCCCTGGTTTTGTTACATAACTACAAACTTCTTAATTGTCCGCAATCGAAATAACCTTTGCGATGTCCCGCCATCAAAATAAGCGATGTTGAAATGTCCGAGAACAGTTCAAGCGACTGTGACAGTCGATTTCGCCGCGCTGATCTGTTTGACCGTTTATTCACTCAATACTTTATCTCGCTCTTACTTATACAACGTATTGTGTAATAGTCAAGGATGGCAAATCGTAATGAAATATCAATCTTTACAGAAATCTTCATAGGAAAATCCCTGCCAATCCCTCTCTGGTACATTAAAAGTGTTCTACGATACTATTACTAGGAAACTATTACGCAATTTGTGAGCTTTTGAATTACTACTTTATTGCTAAAGATGATAATGAAGTTCGATTCCCAAGTTACGCATTTTTACTTCTGGTTTGTTTTATTGAGATTTTTCAATTGGATATTTCTCAGTAGCAGACAGAGTCAAAATTCGTATCATATTTATCATCATGCGAGGCAGTGCTCTCAGTACAGTACTCAGAATGCATAAACATAATTATGCCTTAGTCACTCTTACCCAGCAAATGGGCGAGACTCGGTATGTATAAACACATACCGAGTATTGGCCGAGAGCACTGCCTTGCCAGATTGCTCGGTACGTGTGATCCATTCAATAGCGCTGAGTGCTCGACCCATGTTTATATATTATACCGAGTACTCGGGCGAGATCACTGTCTCGCCGGCTTGCTTGATGTGTGTGATCCTATAACTTTTAAGTAAAATATAGCTGCGTCATCTCATATTAAACTAGGTCTTCTCGCACTTACTTAGCACCACACAAGATGACATCACATCACTCATTAGTTGCATTATGAAGCTTGCAGTTGTTACTTAATACCCGGTACTGCTTAATTATCACGGAGTTAAGCAATTACTAATTACCATGAGCTCTAACGACCATCGTTGTGAAACATTCATGAGCATAGATCCTAAATTACGGTCTATTGATATATGATATTACTGACTACATGTAAAGTAGTCTCCACAAAGTAGTCAGTGATGTTATTTATTTTAAAGTAAGAAGAGATAATAATAAATAATAATAATAATAAAATCTTTATTCATACAAAAACCTTAGAAGAAACTAATATTTGAAAATAGAAAAGAAGACCGATTTTGAAAACGAGCTGATGGGTATAAAAGTAGAGGCCGTTGGCAGAAGATGGATTCTATCTCAGACTTCTGCCCAGTGAACATTCTATCTCAGACTTCTATCCAGTGAACAGTCTCATCTCAGCCCTTTGTGGAGTCGGATTCTATCGCAGTATGTTGAGCAGTGAACACTCTATCTCAGCCGTTTGTGCAGTGAAGACTCTATCTTAGTCTTTGTGCAGACGTCAGTCTACCTTAGGCTTCTTGGCAGAACACTTACGTAACTTGCTTGAGTCTATCTCGGCCTTTGTGGAGTCGGCGTTTTGACTCGGCCCTTTGTGCAGTCGACGGTCTACTTCAGTCTTCTCTCTACCTGCTGCGGTCCTGCCTGTTGGGGCCACTACCTGCTGCAGTCCTACCTGTGGAAGCCTCGACCTGCTATAGTGTGTGACGATTCCGAACTGTGTTTGTGTAGTACTAAACTGTCTTTATATTTCCTGTATTTTTTTATTCTAAAATATTCATCTTGTAAATAAACTGTTACAGGCAACAATTCACTTCTGACAACGTATATGCAAAATTTTGGGACGATCGATTCAGTAGGTAGTATGCGTCAAAAGGCAAATAAACAAACATATGTCGCAGAACCAACACAGAAGCACAATAATTTAGAATAACGCCATCTATTTTCATTTGCCGAGGAATCAAAACAGAAACACAATTTGGAAAATCTATTGATTATTGTTAATTTAGAATAACGCCATCTATTATCGTTAGTGTGGAATCAAAACAGAAACGCAATTTAGAATCTTTGTTGATTAGTGTTAATTTAGAATAACGCCATCTATCTCTCATTGGAGGAACTATGAAGTTAGATTTGATAGATAACGTTTAGGAACGCCAAGTTATTACACTTGGGGGTGGATAGCGTGGAGTAATGGCAACACCGAGTGTACCAAAGCCGATGTTGGTACATTGGAGGGCAAGCAGTTTTCGGTACGTAGATCGGTATTTTAGTTGAATATGATTTCGTAACTGTGCTTGCTCGCGGGGAGATCGTTAGACCTTCCAAGTATAAAGTGCGTCACTCACCTGCTAATCTCCCGTGGCTCTTCGAGGGAATCTTGTCCTGACGTGGCACGTGGCTGGTGGAGGTGGAGCACAACGACCGGCCGGTCTGATTAACTCACAAAGATGCACCAAAGTCTGTCCTGCACTATATGAGCCTTCAGGAATCACAATCAGTCCAGATAGAAGCTGTTTAACGACGATTAACCCTCATTCCAAGGATTATAACCGGGAGCTCGCACTTAGGCAAAGCAATTTTCTGCCATCTTGAAAGTAACGATTCTCATTCGTTCGCAAACACAGTGCGCGCATAGATAAAAAATGTATGGTCACGGAACATTCCGCCCACCAAAATACATAGTATTTTCAATACGTTGAAAGAGCGGAACCCGAGAACAACGGATAAAAATGAATGAAGAGCTGATGTGATCGATTGCCATGACATTAACACTAATCAAAATTAACACTAACCTAAACTAAACTAGAATCTAATGATTTAAAGTTACGGTAAACGGTCTGTCTAGTCAGTCTGAGTTGGCAGAGGACACAACTTCACAAGGGGTCTCGTGAGAAGTGATCCATTTGCCATACGCACTGTGGCCACACGTACCACGCCGTCAGGACCCGGATGTAATTCCGTGACCCGAGCAAGAGGCCAATGCAGCGGTATAGTGTTTTCGTTTTTAATGACCACGACTGAATCTACAGCTAACGGTTTGCAGTGCTTAGTCCACTTTGCCCGCTGAGTCAACGATTGCAGATATTCGACCTTCCAGCGTTTCCAGAAGTCTTGTTGGAAGCGCTGGATGAGTTGCCATCTTCCTAACCGAGTAAGATTAATGCCTGTTAAATCCTCATCAGGGACTGAAGTAAGAGGCTCTAAAGTTAAGAAATGACCCGGAGTCAATACGTTTAAGTCATTGGGATCTGAGCTCAGCGAGTAAAGAGGGCGAGAGTTCAGCATAGATTCAATTTGTACAAACAAGGTTGTCATCTCTTCGAACGTTAATGTCTGATCACCGATAATACGATAAAGATGTGATTTAACGGCCTTAATTTGTATCTCCCATACACCGCCAAAATGACTACTAGCCGGAGCATTGAACTTAAATGTGATGTTTTCGAAATTAGATGCGTTCTTCATGTACTCATTGAGTTGGTTGCAAGCGCCTACAAAGTTGGTTCCAGAGTCTGAATGGATAATGCTTACACGACCCCGCCTGCCAACAAACCGGCGAAGCGCTGCTATGAAAGCGTCCGAAGTCAAGTCCGAAGCGACTTCCAAATGGATTGCTTTCGTTGTGAAGCACACAAACAAGCAAAGGTAAGCTTTACTTATTTTAGCACCTCGATGTCGTCCCAACTTAATGCGAAAAGGTCCGCCGTAGTCAACACCGACGACTGAAAATGGTTTGACTTGGTTGACGCGAGTCGCTGGAAGATCGCTCATAAAAGGCTCAAGCGGCGTAGGGCGCGTACGGAAACATTGTAAGCACTTTGACAAACAATGACGGATTGCGCGTTTTGGTGATAATATCCAAAATTGCTGTGTCAAAAGATACTGCATTGTATTTATACCGGGATGACAGTGTTCACGATGTAGTGCTTCGATGATCATGAACGTTAGTTTAGAATCCTTAGGGAGCAGCGCAGGATGCTTGTGCTCATACTCGAGCCCAGAACGAGATAGGCGACCGCCCACCTTAAGAATTCCCGACTTGTCTAAGAAAGGGTTAAGTTTTTGCATAGGTTTTGAAAGAGGTTTTGAGTCTTTCAAACGAGTTATTTCCTCATCGAAATGCAATGATTGTACTCTGCGTACGAAAATCAATAAAGCGTTATGAAGCTCTGTTCGATTTAAATGATGGTCAGAACTTCGCGAAGATTTTTTACGAGTGCTTTCTACAAAACGAATGCAATACGCGAGTACTTGTTGTGCTTTACGAATAGATGAGAAACTTTCGAGTAAAGAATCAATGACGTTGGTGTCATTATGAACAAACAGAGAGACCGCGCGCTCTTCAGACAATACATCAGCTTCGTTACCATTGTCACTGTTGTTTGGCCAAGCGTTAGAAGGTTGAGCGAGCCAACAGGGCCCCGCCCACCATAACGAATTGTTGACCAACTCAGCAGGATAAAGACCTCGAGAGGCAACGTCAGCTGGATTATCCGAACTGGAGACATGGTTCCAGCGAGCTTCCGGAATAGTATCCTGAATATGACTCACTCGGTTGGCGACAAAAGTCTTCCACCGTGACGAGTGAGATCGAATCCACGATAATGCCACCATCGAATCTGACCACGCACAAGTGTCAGCTATGGGGAAAAGAGATGAATAGTTTTCTCTGACGAACTTCAGAAGATCTGCCAGGAGGACTGCCGCGCACAATTCGAGACGAGGTAATGAAATCCGCTTTACAGGTGCTACGCGAGATTTTGAAGACAGAAAGAAGACAGATACACTACCATCGACGCAAGTGACACGTAAATAGACTACAGCTCCATAACCTGACTCGGAACTATCAGCAAAGCCATGAAGCTCACACGAACTCATATCTTTTACAGAAATGCATCGAGGGATCTCCAAGGACTTGATGACAGGTAACTGTTCAGTATAACAACGCCATTGTTCGACGATTTCACACGGCGGAGAATCGTCCCAATTGATACCCAACATCCACAACTTCTGAACTAAGCACTTAGCTAAGAAAGTTATAGGAGTTAGGAAACCCAAGGGGTCATAAATACGTGCGAGTTCACTTAGAATCGCACGCTTTGTGCATTGGCGATCAATAGGTTTGACCTCAAACAAGAATTTGTCTCTCCTGGGACACCACTTCAGGCCCAAGATCTTCAAGGTGCTCGAATTTTCGATGTCCATAGACACAAAGTCAGTGAGACAGTGTTCCGGAGGTATATCAGCAAGCACTTCTAGTTTATTGCTAGCCCACTTACGCAGCTCAAACTGACCTTTCTTTAGGAGTTGGATGACCTGAGTTTTGACTTGGATGGCTGTCTGGATATCAGAACTGCCACTCACAATATCGTCGACGAATATATCAGAAGTCATCACTTCGCGAGCGAGAGGTAAGTCAGTTTCATCTTCTACAAGTTGTTTGAGAGTGCGGCAAGCAAGAAAAGGAGACGATGATACCCCATAAGTTATGGTGTTCAATCGATACTCTTGAATTGGGTCCGTTGATTTGAATCGCCAAAAAATTCTTTGGAAATCTCGATCGTCAATTGACATATTAATATTTCTAAACATTTGACGAATATCGGCTGTAAATACAACAAAATGTGTTCGAAATCGAAGAAGGACCTCGGCCACGTTAGCCTGCAGTTTAGGACCTACGAGTAAAGTTTCATTCAACGACACACCACGAGCATCCTTCGCAGAAGCGTCGAAGACCACTCTCAGCTTTGTAGTTGCGCTGTCAGGTCGCAAAACGCAGTGATGAGGTATGTAATAACAACCCTGGTTGATCTCCTTTGAAGGAACTAGACTCATGTGACCACTTTGTAAATAGTCAGACATGAAGTCGCAGTACTGTGTGCATAAAGCCTCATTTGCCGCTAACTTGCGTTCCAATGATTTAAAACGACGTAAAGCAGATTCACGCGATCCAGGAAAAGTTAGATTCTTGTCTTTCTTAACTTTGAAAGGCAAAGTAACGGTATACCTCCCTGAAGCATCGCGAGAATGTTCGGTAACGAATTTCTGTTCACAGAGTTCTTCGTCCGGTGTTAACTTTGAAGACTGAGGTATGTTGTCCATTTCCCAGAACTTCTTAACCTGCTCATTGAGAAGATTATCGTTTGAAACGAAGAACGACTTTGGTAGCTCGTGATTATCACTGCAACTGACGTTTCCTAGTAGGATCCAGCCGAACACAGTGTTGATTGCAGATGGTTGCTGTAATCCTCCACTAACACTACCTGGTAATAGGAGTGAAGGGAAGACTTCAGCACCGAGAAGGACATCGATTTGACCAGGTAAGTGACAATCAGGATCCGCCAGGTTAAGATTTCGAATATGATGCCACGCAGATTTGTTCAGCTTAACGACTGGCATATTACCGCAAATCTTAGGTAATGTTAACGCTTCAATAGTAAACAAATCTTTGTCGTGGACACCTACGCTTAAGTCGATTGTACCACTAACGGATGTTGAAGCATGACCTAGGCCATGAATCCTACGCGTTGACGGCGCTCGTTGGAGACCTAAACGTTCAGCAGCACTTTCAGTTATGAAGTGAGCCTGACTTCCGGAATCAATCAGCGCACGAAAAGTCTGATAACGACCCGATGAATCACGAATTTCAATATTAGCTGTGGACAGCAGAACCATGGAACGATCGCCGATATTGGTAAGTGCACTGACCTGCGAGGTAGCGGCCTTTTCGGTATTATCGGTTTTCGAAACATCTGGATCTTGATGTAACAAGGTGTGATGTCGTTGACGACACACTTGACACGTAAACATTGATTTACAGTTTTTGAGGCCATGTGATGGCTTCAAACAGTTGAAGCACCAACGATTGGTCTTCACGTAGTCAAGTCGTTCCTGAAAAGATTTTTCAGTAAACGATTTGCACTGATTAATGGAATGTTCTTCCCCACAAAACGGACACTTGTACTTTCGAGGTTCAGTTGGTGGCACAGGAGCCGTTCGTGAAGGACGCGACGATGTTGACGACGATGGTGCAGTTGCGTTCGATGTGGTTAAATTCGATGATGAGGGCGCAACTGCAAGAGGTTTGTCAACTACTGTATTCGATAGAAATGTCGAAGTATGTTTTTTACTTACGACCTCGGCGTTAGAACCTCGCGGTTTATGTGGTTTTTCGTTGGCACGGTTATCGCGAACACTTGCGGAGAAGTGTGTGTCACGAACCGAAGCCTCGCATGTGGTGTACAGAAAATCGTTGAGATCTTTGTACTTCGGAAACTCATGAGAAGCAGTAGCTCGTTCAAAAGCACAACGCGATTTTGAATCCATTTTCGACAGTAAAAGGTAACAGATTACAAAATCCCACTGATCCGTCGGTAGCCCTTGCCGTTTGAGAATCGATAGATTTTCGTTGAAAGAATCAAGGGCACGTCGTAAATCAATGGGTGAGTTGGCTTTCAGGTTAACGTTCAAGATCTCCTTCCAACAAGTAAAGGCAAGTTCCCGCTTGTCTTTATACCGCGCAACCAATGCAGAGTATGCTTCGTGGTAGTATAAGCCCGTCACAGGAAAGGTTCGTATAAGTGCCAACGCATCACCAGTGAGACTAGAGACGAGGTAGTGCATGCGCTCCGTATCCGAAAGTGAACCATTCTCGTGAATCAGCGAGGTGAAGACATCGAAGAATTCGGGCCACAACTTTATGTTACCACTGAATTGCGGTAATTTAATCTTAGGTAATTTCACTTTGAGTACACTCGACGACTCATTATGAGATCTATTAGACTCATCGTTATATTCGTTAGGCTCATCGACCTTCGTTAAGCGTCGGTGTACCGCTAAAATCTCATAATATCGTTCGTCGAAATCGTATCTGATACTATCTTGTTCCGCTTGTTGTTCATCTGTAAGTTCGCATACGCTAAGTATGTCATCATGGGCTTCTTCAAAGTTATTTACTATTTTAGTTAAGTCTGAGTAATGTGCTAAAAACTTACTTAAATCGCATCCATTTCTTTCCGCTAAACGAGCGACTTCAAGCGTCTTAGATAACCTGTTGAACGCTAAAGTACGTTTTCTACGCAATACCGGTAAGTCGCGTTCAGTTGGGTATTCGACTTCAACCGATTTACCTTTACTCAATCTACGTAATGATTTTTTAGAATAATAAGGCATTTTGTTTATTAGTTAGCCTCGTTACGTACGAGTATGTTAAAACAATCGATATTAACAATAAGATTCTATAATGAACAAGTAATGGCACCGTTAAGTTCAATTATACAACAATGAAAAAATGTAAACAAACCGTTTCAAACTGAATAGAACGCCCAATCCGAACACCGTACGTCAACTGTTCAATTCAATCGCAGTTCATTCATTCAGTCACTAGTTCACTACAACTCTAATCCAACAATATTAAATTTTGTCGTTGAATAGAAAGAAAAAGGAAATTTTGTCTATGGTTCAATTCAATTTGAACTCGTGGAACAACGAACTATCTACTCGAACTAATATGGCGGCTAGGAAAATACAAATTTCAAATCATTCAAAAATGGAAGGTTGGTCAAAATAACTAAGCGAACCAGAAGTTTACAAATGATTTATGTATGGTTAACTGTGGGTATTTACGTTACGATTCGATGTTAACTCAACTTCTATGACAATTTCGATAGAAAATAACAACGAAATACGTGTAGTCACATGAATTTATAGCAAATGAACCAGAATACATCGAACACACAAAGAAATTATTGATGATACAATATTGAAAAGATCGATGCACGTTTGAAAATGCACTTTTTTGTTTAATAACGATTAACGAAATAAATTATTGTAATGTATAGCAATCGACCTAAAACGAATATGTATTGCCCAAAATTGGGAAATAGTTGAGGGTAAGTGGGGAAAAAAATGATTTTAATTTCTTTGTGCAGAATATTGAAAATTACCTAAGATTTTACGAGAACTTTACTGTTAAAGGGTAAACGAATGAATATTATCGAATTATATCCGTTAGTTCCCTGGTTTCGGCACCAAAAAATGTACCAAAGCCGATGTTGGTACATTGGAGGGCAAGCAGTTTTCGGTACGTAGATCGGTATTTTAGTTGAATATGATTTCGTAACTGTGCTTGCTCGCGGGGAGATCGTTAGACCTTCCAAGTATAAAGTGCGTCACTCACCTGCTAATCTCCCGTGGCTCTTCGAGGGAATCTTGTCCTGACGTGGCACGTGGCTGGTGGAGGTGGAGCACAACGACCGGCCGGTCTGATTAACTCACAAAGATGCACCAAAGTCTGTCCTGCACTATATGAGCCTTCAGGAATCACAATCAGTCCAGATAGAAGCTGTTTAACGACGATTAACCCTCATTCCAAGGATTATAACCGGGAGCTCGCACTTAGGCAAAGCAATTTTCTGCCATCTTGAAAGTAACGATTCTCATTCGTTCGCAAACACAGTGCGCGCATAGATAAAAAATGTATGGTCACGGAACACCGAGCGAATAGTCGAGTTGAATATCGATTCGGAAGTTTAATCAGGTATTCGACGTTGACAGGTACTGACGTTGACAGATACGTTGGCAAACCTGTGTGGGGTAGGCCACTTGGACGGACAGTTGAGTGAAATGAACACTTTGAGTCGGTCCGTCAAGCTGGGTAACATCTTGGTTACTCTGAGGTAAACTTCCCGCGTTCCTAAGTTTTTAATCGAGCCATATCTCAGGCATCCTTGATTATTTTCTATTCAGTGTGTTTTAACAAATTAAAAGTGTTAACGAAGGCTTTGTGAGCTTGGGCGTAGCGAGGGGGAGGCAAGGGGGGGCAGCTGCCCCCCCCTAGCAGGGGGTCATACTCATAATTATGGTAATATTGTTATCTTTCGCCTCGCTAGCACAGTTTAGTGTTATTCTATAGTTTAGTTGAGTTTAGTAGCTAGGTAGACGTTCGTTCCTGCCGCGCCGCGCCATCGCCGGCCGCACGCGCCGCGCCGTCGCGTCGAGCCGGAGCGGGGTGCGGGTACGGGGTGAGAGGGAAGGCAGCTGATGCACAGCGCGCGTGCGCGTAACAACAAACAATATTTTGTACACAGATTTTGTATTCAATCTTGTCTCGGTGGTCCTCTACACCTACCCTACCCCTATCTATGTATGTGTTATTCTGAGTCTTCAGCTACCTACATACCAAATTTCATCGTAATGTGTTCAGTAGGTTTTGCTTGAAAGAGGTAACAAACATGCATCCGTCCACACACACTCACAAACTTTCACCTTTATACCTAATGTATGAAAACATAAATTCAGTTTCTCTATGATTTTCTCAACCTGCCCCCCCCTGTACAAAATCCTGGCTACGCCCTTGTTTGTGAGTGTTATTTCCGATATCGCGACCCTTCTGATAACGATTCCTCGTAACATACTTGCATTTATAATATTAGTTTAGATCAATAATGTTCTAGTACATAGTTTGCATAGGAAACGTCTTTGTTTGAGCGACATTTATTTCAAAGATCCGCGTTTATCTTAAACATTAGACTATCATTTTTGGTCGATTTACAGTATCGCTGCAATTTGTTAACGAAATTGAACGTACGATAGCATTGCTCTTCCCCCTTTAGCATACCGCATGATACCTAAAAAATAGCTTATTATTTGACTCGATGAGTAAAACTTGTTGTCGTTTAAAACAGAATCTATGCACTGGTTTGAGCACCAATTAAAACATACATTAAACACAAAATAACAGAAAGATTTGATTGTTTTTGAATCATTACCATTACCTTCACCTCGAAACAATTACAGTTTAAAAAAATATCCAACTTACTTCCTACAATTTAAATCAGCATACTTAGATATATCCTAGAGAACTATTGAAAAAAATTAGTAAATCAATTGCGAATAATATTGAAATAAAAGTATGCATTGCATCCAGGCTTGATGCAAGATGCATTTATGCATTTATTTTAATTATTTGAAACTCTCAGGATAAATAAAAACAAAAAAAAGAGACTTGGCCGTTGAAGGTACAAAACCAGGTGCTCCATGACACCATTGCACCAATCTTGATTTGTACCCACTAACCAACGGCCAAGTCACACAACATTAAGTATAACAATAAAGAAATTACAGTAAGGAACCTTTAGATGTACTGACCAAAATCCACGGGGTCCCTTTACGTTCCAGAGTCACGGTAATGGTATAAGTCCCGCGACCCCGGCAGGCTTTGGCCCCGTCATCTTGCTGATGCTCTTTGAGGCGCGCGTGGAACATAACGCGCCGTCGAGCCGGGAATGCAGTAAGGAACCTTAGACTTGGCACGACTTTGTCTAGATTTCATTACTTTTTAGAGATAAATAAGCAGCTCTATAGAGACTTAATAAGACTTGATAAGTTAAAGAGTGTACACCTTTAAGGTAGATTTTTGTGGAACTAATCTTTTTTTTAAGATCTCATGTAAAATGTACCAAAAGTCACACCAATAAATTGATTTGATTTTGATTTGATTTGGCTAGTTTTTTACATAATGTTTTTGGTGTGATTTCACTTCTTTTTGTAGAAACGTGGAAAAATTTTTTTTTTGATCTTTTATATTTGACGTCAAATGAAGCGGCCCACCAAGTTGATTATTTTTTGTAAAGGCGGTATATGTCGATCTCTAATAGTTTGGTTGGGCTCTTGTGTTTTCTAATCAAGGTACTCCAGATCTTCGATTATCCTAGTTTTTATAGTTTTCCCTTTATGTGGCCATTAAACCCTAACTCTGTAACAAATTTCAGCTCTCTGAGTTTATGGGAAGTACTAGTTCTATTTTGATGATCATGAGTGAGTGAGTGAGTGTCATAAATGCGAAACTTTGCTTCCGCTTAACGTCGTAAGTGAATGACCTACAGACTTGAAATTTTGGAATTTAAGTATGTGATTATAGCTTACTGGATGACAAAAATTTCTGCGTTCTATTCTTATCCAGAGGTTCTCAAATAGGGGCCTGAAAATGCGACGAAATGGTTCCAGTAAAGGATGGTACGGCAGTGTTTGCTTTGCGCTCGACTTTGGCGGGGGCACTGCCATGCCCCCCGATTTTTATACATAATGTCATGGTTAATTACTGTTTTCTGAGTTCTTAAATGTTCTAAATAAATTTAAGAAGGAAAATAAAAATGAAAACTACATTTTTAGCAAGAGCTCGTTTAATTTCAAAAGGGAACACTAGCTTATTTCAAAATCTTCATGTGAACTCCTCATCCCCGCACGTTTGCATTATTAGGTCTACGTAATGACGTACATCAGTGAATACAAGAATCCCTGTGCCGTTTTTAAACATCGCAAAGCTACCAATACCAAACAGTTTTTTTTTCGTAAATAATGTTGATCCAGAAGCCAGCCCTGACAAGTTGTAAATATTTCTAATGCATATGAAGAAACCCCAGTGCCGTGGCAGCCATTCTTCGCAGTCAACCAATACAGAATCTTCGTCATAAATATACGTAGCTATAGTTTCATAAACCTTCTGTTCGTTTTCGACTGTAAATACTAACGAACAAATCCATAACGGTCCATGTATTTGTTCTCCAGGAGCAGCGAGGAAGGATATCAAAGAGTTTTGTCTGCCCTGGAGTTGTCCCCACCAATGAAATTGAGTTCCAGGTTTAAAAAAAGTCCAATCCCGTTTAAAGACGTACGACCTCTCGGCGATTCCAATTTCTTCTGCCATTCGTAATACCATCAAGTCATGAACAGGACTGGGTGTATTCAAAAAAATATTCTCTTTTCCTTCAAATGCTATTTGACGCCCACACACAATGACGTCTTGTATTTTTATTAACCGCTTCGTATAATTAACCGTACCTATAGCTAACACCACCACAATGTTGTCAGTATAATTGGGCTTGTTTATGAATTCCTTAAAAGGAGTATAAGATGTTAGAATACGGCTGTTGTCTAATAAGACTCCCGTAGCAATAAATGTCTTTTCTGTGTTTTTAGTGTAGTTTGCCTGATTTAAGATAAGAAGTACGCTCCTTTGATCGAAGGGAACGTAATAATATTCGGGGTGGGCACAACATTTACCCCATACCGATATGGAGGGATCTTTCTTCCAATTCATATCTTCAACACTTTTAAACGCCTTGGAGAAGTTTAACAATAAGATTATCACCAACAAACAGGCAACGGTCCACCTTAAACCAAATAAATTGAAGTGAATTTTAAACCTTAGGATAATCTACACTTATATTAGGTATAAAGAGGAATGATTTGTACTTTTGTGTGTGTTTGTGTTATTGCAAACATATGTTTGCAATAAACAAACCGAAAAACTGCTGTGCACTATTATAAAACTACAGTCACCTCATGCTCATGTTCACCCGTGCGAAGCCGGAACGGGCCGCTAGTATATAATATGTAATGATAATAAGAGGTGGGCGTTCTTGAGGATTGATTTAAGTGCACGTGATTATTTGACCTGAATCACAGACCGTATGGAGGGATACACTCTGAAACGCACATCCCAAAGTGACGAAAGGTGGGTTTATGGGCTTGGGATTGACTGGACCAAAGTTTGGCTGACACACACCTCCCGGATAACGATGCCATGAGTTCGTTTTGGCGCAGCATCTCGGAGTCACACTGAGGTTGACCCGGGAGATTGAACGAGCTTATGATCAGATTCCAGAAATGAGGGTAATCACCACCAGCCCCCAAGACGTAGCTTGTGCAGTCTATCCGTTTTCTAACTAAAATCCCCAGGACTGGAAGGGCTGCACAACTTCTGAATAAAATAGTTTAACATATTACAAACTCAGAGTCAGGGTCACTGCCCCAATTCTTGACAACAGTAGTGACACACCTGCTTCATAAATCGTTACTACTGCGGAACCCAAAAATTACAGGCCGATTACTTGTCTACCAACGGTCTACAAAGTTCGTTAATCCATTTTGAGAGCAAGATAAACATAATTGTGACTTATTCCATCATTATCTACCTCTCAGAATGGATGTAGGAAAGGGTTCTGCGGTACTAAGGAGCTGCCCCTCGTCAGAATGACCATTGACCATTAAGCCTCCTGCAGACACACGCGATTAATCGCGCTGCGACAACGAGCCAAGCTAATTTCCACTCTAAATGTACTGCGAATGGACCGCGACATGTCGCCCCGCGCGATTAATCGCGTATGTCTGCAGGAGGCTTTAGCCAACAAGTTCGTCGCTCCCAAGAAGATATGTTGGATAGATTATAAGAAGGCCTATGATTCGGTGCCCCGGGTTCTCGAATTCAAGTATTTAGGTTCCCCAAGGATTTTTTTTAATTCTTTTTTTAGCGTGGTATTATCGTCAAATGAGTTCTCCCACCCAGGGCAGGGATGGAATGTCAGACTCGTACTGACTAAAATCCACGGAGTCCTTCGATAACTCTTTACGTTCTGGGGTCACGGTAATTCGTGAGTCCCGAGACTCCGGCAGGCTTTGGCCCCATCATAATGCTGTCACCCTTTGAGGCGCGCGTGGAACACAACGCGCCGTCGAACCGGGCATGGTCCATATGGTCGGACTGTGAGTCACCCATTACTCGCCGCCCGCATGCCCGCGCCTACGGTAGTCGGAGATCGTCTGACGACGTCCGTTGCCATAGGCGTCTACCACTGCGGCTGGGTTGGAGGGACGACACGGTCCTCTCCCTCCCGCGGCGCGCCTCCTATCCTTCGCTAGCATGACTGCTTCGCAGAAGGAGGCGACCGCTTCTCACCCCGTCTCGCCCCGCAGCATGGCCTCGACCAAAGCCGGGCGCGAGAGGTCGCATTTCGCCGTCGTGAGGGTGGCCTCACGGCGGCCAAGCACCGCCGTGTGGCGGTGCTTGGCCCAAGCGGGGCAGTCCTGCAACATATGCTCAACCGTGTCGCAGTCCTCATCCGAGACAGGTACCTCCCGAAACATCTTATTTTCTATGGTGACGTGTGATCTTCTGCCTATCAGCCAATTTAGGTTTCCAACCCGTATATTTAACTCGTCTCGCTTTTTAGGGTTCCGTAGCCAAATGGCAAAAACGGAACCCATAAAGATTCGTCATGTCTGTCTGTCTGTCTGTCCGTCCGTACCTATGTCACAGCCACTTTTTACACACTTGGTAGGTACATGTATTATGTGAACCGCATTAGGATTTTCACACAAAAATAAAAACAAAACAAATTTTGGGGGTGCCCCCCATACTTAGAATTGAAACTCAAAAATATTTTTTTCTCTCCAAACCCATACGTATCTATGGATAGGTCTTTAAAAATGATATTGAGGTTACTAATTTCATTTTTTTCTAAACTGAACAGTTTGCGCGAGAGATACTTCCAAAGTGGTAAAATGTGTCCCCCCCCCCTGTAACTTCTAAAATAAGAGAATAATAAAACTAAAAAAAATATATAATGTAGACCTCAAGAAAAACTTCCAACGAAAATTGGTTTGGATGAGATACAGTTAGCAGTTTTTGAGATATAGTACATTTTCAAAAACCGCAAATATAACTTTGCCATTCATACAAACACTATGAAAAACAAAGTTATTTTTATTGTTTGTGTATATTACTTACTAATCTCAATATAATTATATCCCTAATCTTTGCTTGCTACTACGAAACCCTTCATGGGCGAGTCCAACTCGCACTTGTCCGGTTTTTTTATAATGTGAGTTCTCCATGTTTGCTTCCTGTCAAGATGCATGCCTAAGTATTTTGCTGAATCTTGGTGGGGTAGAATGTCATTACCAAGTTTAATTGGGGGGCAGTTGTCCTTTCTCAAAGTAAACGTGACATGCACCGATTTGTTGGAGTTTAGTTAAGTTTTAATATAAGAAATACATAAAATAAATCAACTCAGTAAATTCTCGGACGGTACCAGGCGCGCAAAGTGTTCCAAGAGGTCGAGTACTGCAGGCGGCGAGCGACGCGAGTAAGCAAGACCGTATCCACACTTGACTGCCCATCTCTGTCGACAGCCCGTGAGTCAGTACCATCTACCTCCGGATACTACATTAGCTACAAGCGCCTAACGAATTACGCATAGCAACGTGAGTCAACGCGCCATTGACACTATACAGCTGCAGGGGTAAACCTGTTGCTGCCCATGGCTGAACATAGGCCTTCCAAACGAGTTTCAACGTAGTCGGCCCCATTCAACCTGCATCTGCGTTTCTGCGCTGCTTGACGTTCGCCGAGTGACATTATCACTCTCGCCGCACATCATCGTCGCTTGTTCCATAAAACCGCGGATTGAATATACGGCCGGCACTTACGAAATAGAATAATGAAAAAGTCGTAATCGGAAACAGATGTTAACCAGCCGGAGCTTCATACACCACCAAACTACGTGTTCTAGCGGTCAAAGAGAAGCAGAGATGAAATGGAGGACTCCCTTGATAAGCAGTTGGGGGAATTCAAGGAAGAGATTAGGAAAATGTTGGGACTTTTCTCTGAAAAGCATGAACAAGAGGCTCAGCGTATTAGGTACCTACTTCCTGTCTGGGGTGGCGCAGCCAAAACAAAGTTCCTAACGGTGGAAAAAGCACAACGCGCTCTTATCAAATGCATGTATTTTAAAAATAAGAGAAGAGAAGACCTATTTCACCTTAGCAACTTGGTCTCAGTTAGGAAACTCTACGTTTCACAAATGATATTAAAAAAAAAAAAAAACAAAAATCTCTTTCCTAAGATGCTGACATACTGACAAAAAGAAGAAAAGACATTATATTAAACATTCCTAGGACCAGGACTGTGTTTGCCAGTATGCAGTTCAATCAACGATCTGCGGCGCTATACAATAAATTCAATAAAATCATTTTCATTTATCCCAAAAATTATTACGATAGTAAAAAAATAGTAATGGAATGGATATATACAATCACTTACCTACAGTGACATCGAAGCACTTTTGAAACCTTGATACACACACACACCCTCACACTCATGTTCTCTTAATTCACATCTACAGCTTAGACTTTCAGTCACATACACTTACACTCATACTTACACCCACACCCACTCACACACACATTGTTTAATTTTTTATGTCTTAGTTCAACATTACATTATTTTTGTGTCTTAGTTAATGTTAATTTATAATCTAGTAAAAGATCTATGCATCCTGTTTTTGTACCACGTTTTTGTTATGGAAGAGCGGACTGGCTAACACAGGCACTGTTTGCCTAAAAGGAGGGTCCAATCAGAAAATGTGTTGATGACTGTACTGTATAAACCAATAAATAAAATAAATAAAATAAAAATAAAAAGCCTTTTATTTCTTGCATTCAATAGTACAGTTTCATTAACAGTGTGCATGCAAAATTAACAAATAATTAGATTGTAACAATAATACCTATATTCGATTCCATTACATTTTTGTAGTTTCATTTAAAAAAATATAAAAAATGTAAAATATAAATATAATTAATTAGTCGACGTCCTGTACGGGGCAAATTTATGTGCACTGCGCAAGAGGGATGGCGGTATTCGTCCCATTGCCGTGGGAACAACCTACCGTCGTATGGCAGCCAAAATTTGCTGTAAATTTTTTGGTGAGGCTGTTTCGGAAAAATTTCAGCCCCTGCAGCTAGGTTACGGCTCTAAAGGGGGCTGTGAGGCTGCCGTACACGCTTTGTCGACCTACCTAAATTCTGGCAAAGGTGAGGTCATCCTGAAGGTTGACATTAAGAATGCCTTCAATTCGGTTAACAGGGACACCTTGTTGGCTGAAACTAAAAAAGAATTACCCCAAATTTATAGTTTTCTTTGGCAATGTTATAGACACCCATCTAAATTACTGTATCGGGACAACCTTTTAGAATCTGCTGTTGATTGTCAACAAGGTGACCCGCTCGGGCCAGTGATTTTCAGCTTGGCTATTCACCCAATTGTTCGACAGCTAAATTCTAAATTTAACGTTTGGTACCTTGATGATGGGACCTTGGGTGGCGATGTTGACACCGTTTTAAATGACCTCATTTTTTTGAAGAATGAACTTCATTCCATTGGCTTAGACCTCAACCTTTCGAAATGTGAACTTTTTTTAACGGACAGCACCGACAGACAATTAACAATTCCAAAATTTAACTCAATAGCCCCAGACATCAAAATTATTGACAAAACGTCTCTTCGCCTCCTGGGGTCACCAATCTTTGAAAATTCTTTTTCTGACTTCATTGAAGAAAAAATTCAAAATTTTCATGATGTTTCAGGTAGATTGCTCGAAATTAACATGCATTCAGCCATTACTTTAATTCGCTATTGTTGTTTTGGCCCTAAATTGATATATTTCCTTCGTGCTTCCCATTTATGGAAGCTTAATCATCTTTTGGACAAAATTGACCTCATTATCAGACATACACTGTCATCCATTTTAAATGTGGCTTTGGACGACCGAGCTTGGATTCAAGCTACTCTTCCCATTCGCATGGGTGGTCTCGGCGTTCGCAAAATTTCCAGTATTGGCTTACCGGCGTTCATTTCTTCGGTCCACGGCACTGAAAAATTAGTCAGGAATATCCTGGCTTCCACACTGACTGATTTTGATGTGCCGTGCTTCTCTGAGGCTTTGGACGCTTGGAAAATCGCTTGCCCGAATACCGATCTACCCGGGAATCCATCTTCCCAAAGACAGTGGGATGAGCCGCTCTGCAGTGTAGTTCAGAATAACCTACTAAACACATCTGCTACTACTACTGAGCGTGCGCGCCTGCTGGCTGTGGGTAAGTGGGAGTCGGGTCTTTGGCTTCACGCACTGCCGTCGTCGAGCATCGGCACCTTACTCGACGACACCACCTTCCGGCTCGCTGTTTCCCTCCGATTAGGTTCCCCACTCTGTTCTCCTCATCGCTGTCACTGTGGGGAAGCTGTCAACAGCCTCGGACACCATGGCCTGTCCTGCAGCCGTAGTGCGGGCCGTAGTGCGCGGCACGCGAACATAAACGACATTATTCGACGAGCTCTTGTTACCGTCGGCGTTCCAGCTGTTTTAGAACCCAACGGCTTGGCACGCGACGATGGCAAAAGACCGGACGGTATGTCTTTGTTTCCTTGGAAGATGGGTAGGCCTCTAGTGTGGGACGCAACCTGTGTCGATACTCTTGCGCCATCCCATCTTCCAAGTTCATCGTGCTCTGCCGGCGCTGCTGCTGCGGTTGCTGAAAACCTCAAGCGGCTTAAATATAGTAACCTAAGTAGTAACTATATTTTTGAGCCGTTTGGGGTTGAAACTATAGGGCCATGGGGTCCAAGTGCTCACAGCCTCTTCAGAGACATTTCGAAAAGACTTGTTGACGCTTCCCGTGACCCAAGAGCTGGCTTTTACCTTGGTCAGAGGCTAAGTATAGCCATACAAAGAGGCAACGCCGCCAGTCTCTTGGGCACATTACCAGCTGACAGCGTTGAGGATGAGTTTTTCGATGCTCTGTAATAGTGTTTTTGTTTTGTTACTTAATTGGTTTTATGTCATAGTTTTTTATTTTGTAAATATTTAGGTTTAATTAATTTATTATTGTATTGTTTTTAAGTTAGATTAATTAGTTATTGATTTAATTTGAGATTAATGTTGTAATTGACATAACATAATGACAATAATTAATTTAATATTTTTTTAGCAAGAACCCTCTCCATGAAAGGTAAAGGCCTCCTCCAGAGATGACCAGTACTCTCTATTCTCTGCCGCTCGTAACCAATGAGTACCTGCAATTTTTGTGATATCGTCTGCCCAGCGTGCATTTGGTCTTCCTCTCCTTCTCTGTCCTAGTGGGCCTGTCCATTGTGTTGTCTCTTTTGTCCATCGATTATCGCTTAGCCTCGCCACGTGTCCAGCCCATCGCCATTTGAGCTTTTGTGAGTAATTGAGGGCGTCAATGGCTTGCGTTTTCTTTCTTATATGAGTGTATCGGATCTTTTGGATTTTCCTTATTTTCAGAATGCTCCTCTCCATGCTCCTTTGGCTGGATATAATTTTATTTTTCAGGTAAATTTCCAAGTTTGGCAGGCGTATGTTAATGAGGGTAGTAGGCAGGTGTTCATGACTTTCGTTTTCATTCGTATGGTCATTTTACTTTTGAGTATTTCTTTGAAGCTCCAAAACTTTTTCCATGTGATGTTGACTCTTCTCTCTACTTCTTGTTCGTTATTTTCATGGTTAAATGAAATTTGCTTTCCCAGGTAAATGTAAGCGTTTACATATGTTAGGGGTGAATTTTCCAGGTATATTGGGCTTTCAGTATGGTTCGTCATGACATTAGTTTTTGTTAGGTTGATTTCCAAGCCCACTTTACGACTTTCTTCGTAAAGAGCGTTTATCATTCCTTGTAGTTGGTTTGTATTTTCTGAGAATAGGACTATGTCGTCAGCAAATCTCAAATGACTCAAATAACGTCCTTTTATATTTATACCAACTTTTTCCCAATTTAGTTTGCCAATGATGACCTGTAGTACCGCTATGAAGACAGTTGGCGAGAGTGGGTCTCCCTGCCGTACACCTCTACTTATTTGTATGGGTGGTCCTGTAGTCTCTAGCTTCACTCTACTAGTACTGTTGTCATAGAAATTTTTTATGACTTTTATGTAGTCTAGTGGTACTTCTTGTGAGAGTAGAGTATCCCATATTGATGAATGGAACAGAGAGTCAAATGCTTTTTGATAGTCGATAAAGGCAATATAGAGTGGTCTCCTGAACTCTTGGTATTTTTCTATCAGCATTTCTAGCGAGTGTATGTGATCCACTGTTGAAAAGCTTCTTCTAAAGCCGGCCTGTTCTATGGGTTGATATTTTTCTGTACTTTCTTTTATTTTTTTCTCGATTATTGAGGAAAACAATTTATATAGTGAGGGTAGTAGGCTTATCGGTCTGTAGTTATTTATGTTATTAGGGTCTCCTTTTTTGTAAAGCAATATAATATTTGACTCTGACCATTGACGAGGTGTATTTGAGCTGTTCAGTATCTGATTAAACAGTAGAGTTAGTGGTTTTGCTAGAAACTCACATCCAGTTATTATGACTTCATTGGCGATTCCGTCGGGGCCTGGGCTTTTCTCTGTTTTTAGTGTTTTAATCCCTTTAATCACTTCGGAATCTTCTATGCTTGTTCTCGTCTCTCCTCTATTTGTGTCTGGTAATTCGTATGCATAATGGCTCGGTGTGCTGTATAGTTTCTTATAGAATTTTGTTGCTATTTGCAGTATTTCTGATCTATTTTGGGTATTTTTTGTTTTGTCTTTCAACTCTTCAATCCATAGTTTATGTGTTCTCAGTTCCTTGTATGCTTTCTTGACACTGTTTGTAGTATTAAGATGTTTTTCGAAGATTCTTGTGCGGTGCGCCTTGTAGTCTAAGTAGATGCATTTACTAATGAGCTTGTAGAGTGCTTTTAATTCATTTTTCATGGCTCTTGATTTTGGTTTTGTCTTTTGTAATTCTTGTGTTCTGTTAATTAACGCCTTTGTGCGTGCTGATAGTGCCTGGTTTTTCCCTGGATTTGTACTGGGTGAAGCCTCGTAAGTTATTTTTAGGCTGGTGTCTATTGCGTTTATAATATTATCGTAGTGATTTTGAACGGTGTCCTCGTCTCTCCAGTTTTTAAGTAGGTTAGTTATGCAACTATTCAGCGTTTGTTTGTAGGTTTGTATTTCTTCTTCGTTTTTTAGTTGGGATCTGGAGCATTGGCCGAACATACACCGACTTTTTGCTATGGGAAGAATGTTTAGTGTCGCTCTCACAGGTTTGTGATCCGAGGGGTAAGTGATGTTTAAAGTCTGTATATTGCATATGTTTTTATGTAAAGTTGTCAAGATATAGTCTATTTCGTTTTTTATTTTGCTATTAGGAGATCTCCAAGTCCATCTTTGTTTGCTATTTTTTTTTGAAGAAGGTGTTCATGATTGATAGATTATTCTCGTGCGCAAAATCAATGAGTCTATCTCCTCTACAGTTTCTATCTCCGTAGCCGTGGTTGCCAGTAGCGGCTTCATTAGGATTGGTTTGTCCTATTTTGGCGTTAAAATCTCCCATGACTATGATATTGTTATCTGATAGTATAAACCAATAAACTATTATTATTATGACATGGTAAGAATTTGGTAAGAAAATGTCATTTCGCATTATTTTCAGCAAACCAATAAAGTAATAGGGCTTTTTTTTTGCGTGGTAAAATCATCAAATGAGTCCTGCCGCCCAGGGTGGGCCAGCCAGTCCGACATCTTGGGGAGGCCGCCGTATTGGATTTGTAATGACGTTTCTTAGCTAGTCATGTATTGTCATCAGCACTCAGAGCGTTCGCAAAAATTTATCCTATTCGAAGACTGGAAAGTGGGTCAAATTAAGATTCCAAGATTTTCTTACATACATAGTTACAAGTGAAGCTAATAAAAAAGCGTGTTAAAAAAAATAATATAATAACTTTTTTGTTGTTATTATGTTTTTGCTGTGTTTTTAACCATCAGGACCGGGATGCGTAATACCAATATCTGTGTATGAACCAGCGCTCTAGGCGTTGAGCCTTTTCTAATGGACCAATTCTGTTGCGAATTAACTCATGGTTACTGATTATATTATTTAAAGAGTTTTGCATTCCCTTTCTGATATACATTGGTATATTAAAACAGACACAAAAATAAACTAAAATCATGAATGTTAAATAATTTTATTTAAAAATAAAGTAAGTACCTACATAAAGTATTTCCGACCAAGGTGGCTCGACGGAGCTAGCTCATACTTCTGCGTCCTAACCTGTCCGTGTCGGGGTGCCCCAAAGTCCCGAGCTCGCTTCGCTCGCTCTTGCATCCTAGGTCAAATAACACTGACTGAAATAATAGCAAACGTATGCAATTTATGATGCAATATACTTGTCTCGCTCTAATTCACTTGATATTCGGCACAGATTAAGGTTATAAGGTGCTGGCTCGAAACAGGTTTGTATGCTTGTTTTCAAAATTGTGCAGGACAATGTCTGTGTACTATTCAGCACCATCCAGGGATTGGTTTTACGCGACCGGGATTTAGAGGACTTCCACCCGTGCGAGGCCGGGACGGGCCGCTAGTTAAAAATAAAAACCACATTTTTATCTCGTTTAATTTTTATAGGGTACACTAGCTTACTTCAAAATCTTCATGTGAACTCCTCATCCCCGCACGTTTGCATTATTAGGTCTACGTAATGTCGTACATCAGTGAACACAAGAATCCCAGTGCCGTTTTTAAACATCGCAAAGCTACCAATACCAAATAGTTTTTTTTTCGTAAATAACGTTGATCCAGAAGCCAGCCCTGACAAGTTGTAAATATTTCTAATGCATATGAAGAAACCCCAGTGCCGTGGCAGCCATTCTTCGCAGTCAACCAATACGGAATCTTCTTCGTCATAAATATACGTAGCTATAGTTTCATAAACCTTCTGTTCTTTTTCGACTGTAAATACTAAAGAACAAATCCATAATTGTCCATATATTTGTTCTCCAGGAGCAGCGAGCAAGGATATCAAAGAGTTTTCACCCCAGCCGTTTATTTGCCCTCCCCAATTAAAATCTGTGCCTGGCTTAAACCAATCCCAACTATATTCAAAAACATACGACAATCTGGCGATTCCAATTTCGTCTGCCATTCGTAATACCATCAAGTCGTGAGTAGGACTGGGTGTATACAAAAAATCACTCTCTTTACCAGCAAATGCTATTTGACGCCCACACACGATGACGTCTTGTATTTTTACTAACCGCTCGGCCGACCCATTTTTCGAAGCTGTAACTAACAACACCACAATGTTGTCAGTATATTCGGGCTTGTTTATTAATTCCTTAAAAGGAGTATAAGATGTTAGAATACGGCTGTTGTCTAATAAGACTCCCGTAGCAATAAATGTCTTTTCTGTGTTTTTAGTATAGTTTGCCTCATTTAAGATAAGAAGTACGCTCCTTTGATCGTAGGGAATGTAATCATGTTCGGGGTGGGTACAACATTTACCCCACGCCGATTTGGAGGGATCTTTTTTCCAATTCATATCTTCAACACTTTTAAACGCCTTAGAGAAGTTTAACAATACGAATATCACCAACAAACAGGCAATGGTCCACCTTAAACCAAATAAATTGAAGTGAATTTTAAACCTTTGAGTAATGTACACTAATGTTGTAAAGAGGAAAGATTTGTATTTTTTTTGTGTGTGTGCAAATAATCGCATTCACATCCGTCTGAATCGATGCGAATATTTTTGAAAACTATTTTTTGATTTACTTATAATTGAATATGGAAACTATATGTAATGGAATAGTCTTGAATTAGGCAACTAAATTGAATTAGTTTTATTAGTCCAATTAAAATAATATATTAACAGAATCGCAGTACAAAAATGTCAAAATACCTTTTTATCGTTATTTGATATCGTTTCGAGGTTGAAATATCTATTCAGATGAATTAATACATATAAAATCAACCATAAAAGGGCTGATTTTTCAATAGTCAGATAACTTTTATCTGAGGAATAATTTCCCTCAGATAAAAGATATCTGACTATTGAACCGCCACCGAACTGAGGTGTTAAAAAAATAACTGCAGGAATTTTGTGTGTGTACTCGGTATCAAAAACCAAACATATACCTACTTACCAAAAAAAATATTTTCATCATTTTTTCCAAGCTTAAAAAAAAATTTTTTTTCAAGCTTTTTTTTCTTGGCCAAATTAATGAATTTAATTGCTGTTTGGGTTCGTTCACCCGTGTGTTGCGTTCAGATGATTCCAACTTTCCCATCACATTTTGCAGACTTTGGACTGGCAATTCATCGAAATACTTACAAATAGCTTATTTTATATTAATTAGCCAAAAAACAAATGCTTGAAAAAAAAAGTTAGATTTTGAAAAAAAACCACAAATATTTTTTTTTTTTTAAAGTGCTTAACATTTTTTTTTTGGAATTATATTTGGTTTTTGATACCGAGTACTTACACGAAATTCCTGCAGTTAATTTTTTAACACCCTATATAATAATTTTTAAGTTCCCAAGACGATTATTGATTATCTATACATACATATAATAAAACTGTAGAAAAGTAATTTTTGTACATTAAATAAAAACCCAAAAAATATAGCCAGGGTGTTAAAGGACAACCAATAGAACCCATTTCTAGCATTTTTAGATTTTTTGTCTGTTTGTCTGTAAGTCTGTTTGTATGTTTGGTTATCCGAGCATCACGTAAAATGTACGAAATCAACGTAGATAACTTTTATACACAACGATTTAGCGTACCTTGAAGTAACATTTAGTTTTTGTTTCATTGCAATCGGTTCAGTCTATCAAAAGATAGGTATTTGAATATAAAGTGATCCAGAAGTAAAATTACGGTCAGTACACACCGAGACGCGCAGTTCAGTAGCGATTCAGATAGCAGATCTAGCTTCGAATAGAAAAACTACATATTCAAATAATTCATCTAAAATAAACAAATTTCAACGATAACACGGCAGATGGCTTTAAAAAAAAACTGGCATAGAGGTGGTAAATTGAAGTAACATTATGTTTTTTATTTCATAGTAATCAGTTTACATCTTACAAACAAAAAATGTAAATTAAAGCGATTTAAAGGAATCGTAGAATAGAATAGGATGGGATAGGATGGGGTAGGATGGGATAGGATAGGATGGGGTAGGATGGGGTAGGATGGGGTAGGATGGGGTAGGATGGGGTAGGATGGGGTAGGATGGGGTAGGATGGGATACGATGGGATACGATGGGATACGATGGGATACGATGGGATAAGATGGGATACGATGGAATACCACGGGTCACGCATAGGTACGACCTGTTTCCTTGAAATAATGACTTTCGCCCATGTCTGCTTACGACCTGGGGCTGCCAGCGCCGGCAAAGGCAGGAACGGGCAGGCTCCGAACCCCGCTCATACTACTCAGGTCCCAGAGGCGTTTAAACGTAGATTTTTCTCTTGCACGAGCATTCGAGCGGCGAGAATGCCTGGGTCGACGGCGCGTTGTATTCAACACGCGCCTCAGTGTTGTGTCAGCACAATGACGGGCAGGGGCCTTAGAAGGCCAAAGCCTGCCGGGTTCGCGGAATTATCGAATTACCTTGACCCCGGAACGTAAAGGCCTATTATAGGATTTATAGGACACCGTGGAGTTTAATCAGTACAAGTCTGACAGTCCCTCTTACCCTGCCCTGGGTGGGAGGACTCATGTATGCTCCAGAATGATGGTTCACAGCTAATGTTGTTAATAAAGAAGCACTAAAAAAATACATTGTTAAGTTCCGACATCCACGCGAACGAAGTCGCGGGCACAGCTAGTTATACATAATCATTGAGTAATTTCGCCAAACTTAACTAAACTAGGTAACTTAACAAAAGCTTTTCTTTGGAAAGAAAGAATCGAACCGCGAGCAGAATTTCACCTCTAAGACGACTTACTGACCCTCAATTAACCTACTCTATACGTTTAATGTCTTAAACTGTGAAGTAGGGCCAATTCAATTAAATGTTAAATTTATAAAAACACTTTTGTAGACGACTGTAAATATTCGCTCAGTCGCGAGTTGACGACAACAAAAAGAGATAAAATCGGAATGTGCTAACTCGCTCGAGCGAGCGAGTTAATTGCGTGCGACTTGACGAATGAGTCGAACGAAGTCGCGGGCACAGCTAGGCTAGTTCGTAAATAATCAGCATTTTTGTTGTTAATATTATTGCATATATATCTCCTGTGACAAATATGTTGTTATAATTACTTAACAGGTCCAGTAGTATTACTCATAAATTGTTCAGCCTCAAATACTATCTGTATATGAGTATGAATGTATTAGTTGGAATGGGTAAGTATAAAAATTCAACAAAATTTCGATTTCAGTGTCACTCCAAAATAACTTTTACATAATTATTATCGCGCTCTAACTTCTAGTGAAAAATAGCTCTACCAATTTTAAATCGTTATGTGATTTTTTATCCTTAAATACACATAGGTTTGTTAGGTACCTTTTTTATTTTTAAACGTCATTATTTGATTGATTTGACATCAAATAATGATGTTTAATAATAACTTTTTAACAAAAAAATCAAACCGACGAAAGATTGAACTGAAAAGCTAAAAATAAATTTTGAGGCGGCGCCAAACAAACATACAAACATGTACCTAAATTAATTATTTGAAGCGAAGCATAATTTTATTGTAGCTAGGTTGCTTTTCGTTGATTGTTTCTTTGGCGCCGCCTCAAAATTTATTTTTAGCTTTTCAGTTCAATCTTTCGTCGGTTTGATTTTTTTGTTAAAAAGTTATTATTTTTAGTTTTTTAGTTGTATACCATGATTAGAGTGTTTAACACATGGAAAAACCCGTCTTCCCTTTTGTCATTGTCAACGTAACCGTCACAGTAATTAGTATTAACTGTTGAGGACCTGTAACTTGCAACTAAAAACTCCACTCTCAGACTGTCAACGACTGTCAAATCCCAACTATGTTTAAAGTTCTTATCATGATGAATGAAATGAGCCCAAATACGATATAGTTGCTGTTAACTGTTGAGGATCTCTTGCTACTGCCTTCTGTCCTCATCATCAGACCCTCGATTACAATTATACTCCAGCTAGGCCTAAAATTTTCATCAAGACTAATGAAATGAGCCCAAACACGATATAGGTGCTGTTAACTGTTGAGGACCTCTTGCCCCTGCTTTCCGTCACCATCCTCAGACCCTCGATGACAATGATACCTCAGCTGGGTCTAAAGTTCTCATCAAGCTGAGTGAAATGAGTCCAAACACGATATAGCTGTTGTTAACTGTTGAGGAACTCTTGGGACTGACTTCACAACATAACAGGGATCTGGAGTTGATCTGATGATGGTGACACCATCATGTTATCTTCTCCACATCTCTGCTATATAGTAATGTCCTCAGAACTACATATGTTAACTTTATTTCAAACGAATCGGTTCACAACTGAAAATTCTGTAGGAAAGTTGACAATCAATTCCTTTTTTTCTACCCTTAGAGGCCGATTTTAGTTTTGAAATTAAAATGGGACCAACTTTGAGATATACTCTTTCCAACAAAAAAAGAATTTTTGAAATCGGACCACGCTGGGAAAAGTTATGCGTGGTCATACATAAAAAAAAAAATATACATGTCGAATTGAGAACCTCCTCCTTTTTTTTTCGTCGGTTAAAAAGGAAAAGTTTTGGATTACGCGACAAACCTATGTATTTAAGGATACCTAAGAAATAACAATTTATAAAATAAGAATTTGAGGCTGAGGAATGGTCTTGTCAATCCGAGACCTATAATCGTAATTAATGGTGCTGCTGCTGAGGTTGTAAATGCTAAACGGAATGCAATGGTTTACCTGATGTTACTAACAAGTACCAGCAAATAAAATTAAACAGAAGCAATGGAATTGGAGACTGAACCAGGAGGTCCCATTTCGAGCCACTTCTGTGATTTCGATGGATCCTAATACGAGGATGGTGAAAGGATGGGTGTCAAAAAGTGTTTTTTGTACACTTTTAAAATATATATAATATACACCGTGTTCCGGACGATATACATAAACTTCGACCAGATGCAGATGTTCAAACCACGGAAGTAAGCATTTTTCATTATGGACACATTAATAAATTCTTATTTTTTATTTTTTGTTAATTTTCATACAAACTAAATACCTAGACGTAAATAACCCGATATGCATGCCTCTTTATCCGAATTGGCAACGTCGTATTTTCATTCATAACATTTGGCGGGCAGAAACAAATGAAATGCAAATAGTATTTGATAGATTTATCATTTTAATTGCACTAAGCGGCAACATAGGCCAAATTAAGATACTTTCTCACTGCATAGCTCAATTAAATTTCATTAAATGAAATTACAAATATCTTTGTAACGAAGCCTTTTTTTAAGTACTACTTCCTTTGTTGGATTTGATTTGTAAAAGCCATAGAAGTATTTGCTAAAGTTTATGGATAACGTGAAGAACACGGTGTATATAATATAATACATTTTATTAATCTATAACTTGCGAAACGTGAACTACGGACACAGTGTTCGTTGACACCAAAATTTTAAGGGTTTTAGGAACAGAATTACCTACTTAATAAAACAAACACACACATCTGTTTACTGTAAATTGGTTCTTAAGTAAAATTACTCTGAAATATTTATTAAATATAGCTAACGTAACTACAACTACTCGTTAATGTATTTTTCTATACTTTATAACTTAAATACCCCGTTTCAAAATGCCGCTTTAGCTAAACCATAATTGCTTGACTAGGTCCTCACCGGACACGGAATTTTCGGGAAGTTCTAGTGTCTGGTAGGAAAGGAAGAAACGCTTGGGTGTCATCACTTCGAGGATCGCCCGGAGGACACGGTGGAGCATACCGTCAGATCTGCCCCGCTTAGACGGAGCACCGCCATGTCCTCACGGGAGCTATAGCCGGCAACCTCTCGCGCCCGGCATTGGTCGAGGCCATGTGCGACACTGAATGGGAAGCGGTCGCCTCCTTTTGCGAAGCAGTCATACTAGCGAAGGAGAAGGAGGGCGCCGTGAGGGAGAGGACAGCCTCGACCTCACAACCCAGCCGCGCTGCGGGAGCGCGGGCATCAGACGGCGAGTAATGGGCGTACGGAATTCACCGTACGGATCAGTGACCATGCCCGGGTCGACGGCACGTAGTTTACCAAGCAAGTTTCAAGGAGCTGTCAGCAATCGTGACGGGGCCGCCCTAAGAGGGCCAAAGCGTGCTGGGGTCGCGGGATTAACGAGAGACCGTGACCCCGGAACGTAAAGGGATATTGAACGACACCGTAGATTTTAGATTTTACCACGAAAAAAAAAATAAAATAAACCTTAATAATAATATGAACTGCGTTAAAAGTCGCAAAATGGTGTGAAATGTTAACTGTGTCCACAATTCGTATTATGAATAAGTTATATTTAGTTATTATTACGTTAAAGTTATTAAGCCCCGGTTATTTCAATTAAATACCTATAAGTATCAAATTACGATAAAAGGATTTATTTTTAAAATAACTTACATTTTGTCAATCGTTCTGCTGCAGCGACCAAGTACAATATAACGAATGATAGAGGTAACTGATTTTATATAGTGAAATAGCACCATGTTGTTTATTTGTTTTTCATCAGTCAAAGATGTGTGTGTGCTCAGTAGAATATAACAAAGTGTTTAACTGCGTGATAAGGCTTGTCGTTTATGTGCGGATTCCGTATTCGTTTTCCAAATGCGGAATTCTATTCGGAAAAAGACAGGATTCCCTAACAAACGAGTATTGTAGCTGATAGTGCGGTGCCCGGGCGACATACCGGCAAACGATTGTTTTGTATTTCTCCCATTAGACACGGCATCTAATTGAAACATGAAATAAGTGTTTTATATGATGCTGTATATCGTTACTTTATTAACTAGGTACCTACTAGCTATTGTCCCCGTTTTGGCTAATGCGTTCAAAAATTCTAAATTCAACCGAAATGAAAGGTACTTAATTTCATCCAAATCCGTTCGGAAGTTTCTGTATGAAAGAGTATCAAAATAAATAATTATACTTCTGTCCATGCTCATAATAACAATAATATTAGTTAAGGCGCGTTAATTGATCAGTAACTAAGCAAACTTTTGTAAACATGGTGGATGAGATTTTAACTAATTATTAGCTTAGCTTAACTACTCATCAAAAAACTGGCCGTTAAATTGTCAATCTAAATAATGCATATTTATGAACACTGTTGTTCATAAAATTAAATGTGTTCTCGACCATTTTACGAATTTTCTCGTATTTCATTATGCTGTTATGATTCTGAAAATGTGACCTTTTTAGACCCACTGTAAACCTCAATCGAGCAAAGAAGGGAAGTTAAACATACACATACATGGTTACCCGTGGTCCGTTTTATTGTTTTTGCGTGGAACTCTAAAGATATCAAATAGCTCCATGTAATGTTTCTTAAGATATGCAATAAATACAAAAACAATAATATTATTATTATGTATTGCAGATACTCATATCGTGTGCAGATGAAACAACGTTGATATTTTTCGGTTCGCGTTATTGTAAGCGCTCATATTTTTCATAATCTGAAACCACGACTGGCATTTGCCTGTTGCTTCGCCCGTGCTGTGTGCGGAAATTATCCTCAGGAACGTACCTTCTCAACCTGCATTTGTATAGAAGACCATAAAACATTTTGTAAAAACTAATCGATACTCAAATAAAGGTCATAGAAGGTGGACCTTCAAAGAAAGTAGCGTCATTATAAATGTCCATTCACTTTTAAAGTAGAACTGTAGCGGTATCAGGCATGACAATGTTGGCCTATTATTATAGTTGACGTAACAATAACGCAATCTCTATTTGATGATATAGGTACCTAGGGGAACAGTGTATAAGACGGGAACGTTAATAATCGCGAGGTATAATGGGGACATACACTCTTTAGGCATACTTAACACAACACTAATGTAGAGCAAGCGCCATCAGGACGTCATTTGCAAGCGGCCAGACGCAAATGGCGCCCTGTTGGCGATTGTGCTACGTTAGTTTTGTATTAAGTTAGCCTTATGTGTGTGATTTCCCATCATACCTCGTGTCCCCGTCTTATACACTGTTCCCCTACATGCCACCGCAATGCTACTAAAGTATTTTTATGTATTGTAAAAGAGTTCATGTTCCATAACTTTCATGTTAAAAAACTGTAAAGTTGACAAGATTATGGAAAATCGTTTTTAATTTATTCATCGTTATCGACTAATTTTTTTTTTGCAAGATTAAAAAAAAACTGTTTTTATGTTTGTTTCCATTGGAGTATCAAAGAGCTTATTATTTTCTAAATTTAGTTAGTTTTTACCTGCTTTATTTTATCTTTATCTTTTAGCCTAACAGAAATCATGTATGCTGATGACCTGTGCTTCGTGGCGGACACCTGCGAGGGTTTACAGGCGCTGATAGGTGGTCTCAATGACGTTTGTTGCAAGTTTGGTCTTTCCATAAATGTTAAAAAAACTGAAGTTATGGCCATGGACATAAACGACCAGATATTGATTCCTGACATATTAATCGGTAGCAGCAAACTGAAACAGGTGGAATGTTTCAAGTATTTGGGCAGCATAGTGACATACAAAGGGGATCTTGACGCTGAGGTAAATCAGAGAATTTGTGCTGCAGCATCAGCTTTTGGTAAATTGCAACCCAAAGTTTTTCGTTCGCATGATCTCAAATTAAGCACTAAGATCTCGGTGTACATGGCAATAGTTCTTCCAAATCTGTTGTACTCGTCAGAAACGTGGTGCCTCTATCGTAAACATCGATGCCTTCCGGCCCAAAGGGGGTAACCGCCACTTTACAAACTTTACAGGAGAGTAGTTTAAAGTTCAAAAAAAATGAAAAAAAATCATATAAAATTTTCTGTACGTTCCTAAAGTTTCAAAATTTACCCGTTTAGCTTTTGATTAGGTCTCTACGAAATGGCATTGTTAATTAAAATAAATCACACTCCTAACATAATTTAGTGTCGCTTACCCTCAAATAGTCCCGAATTCACTAACAGGAAAAAACGTATTAAATGAAAACAACTCAATGGTTGAGTTCCAACCTAAATGATTTAAGTGCACCATTCGTTTTATTTCTATTGAAGAAAAAGAGCATACCTGTGACTTTTCTGTTCATCAAGTCCAGCCAATATGATATAACCGGCTATTAGTTAATGAGAGATGATCAAAGCAATTGTAATAAGTCCCTTATCAATAAGAAATATAATTAGCACTTTTATAAACAACGCGAAAGCACATTGTATTTAATTCTTATAAAATTATACATCCACACTTAAATACGTAGATTAGACATTTTTAAGTTTTTAAACTGACATTTACTAAGATGCGGATATAAAAAAAGATATTATGCTCAATCTCTCTTTTTCTTTGTCTTCATTTTAAAGAATAACACAAAACAATAGTTATTAACAGTAAGTTAGTCTTGATAGTTATACATCCATGCTGCAATTCATACTCATGGACTACCTCTTAGGTATGATAAAACGTAAGACCCCTCTTTGAGTAGTGGCTTTTTTTACGTGGTAAAATCATCTAATGAGTCCTCCCACCCAGGGCAGAGCGGGAGGGACTGTCAGACTCGTACTGACTAAAATCCACGGTGTCCTTCAGTAGCTTTTATGTACCGGTCTCAGTATACGTGTGTCCCGCGACCCCGGCAGGCTTTGGCCCTCTAAAGGGGGGGACCCGTCATTATGCTGACACTCTTTCAGGCGCGCGTAGAACACAACGTGCCGTCGACCCGGACATGGTCCATGGTCGGGCAGTGAGTCGCCCATTACTCGACTCCCGCATGCCCGCGCCTACGGTGGCCGGAGATCGTCCCGCGACGTCCGTTGCCGTGGGCGTCTACCACTGTGGCGTGGGTGAGGAGTGGACACTGTCGTCTCCCTCCCACGTCCCGCCTCCTTCTTCGCGAGAATGACTGCTTCGCAGAAGGAGGCGACCGCCTCCCACTCCGTCTCGCCCCGCAGCATGGCCGCGACCAATGCAGGGTGCGAGAGGTCGTATGCTCCACCGTGTCCTCCCGGCGATCCTCGCAGTGGTGACACCCAGGCGTTTCCTCCTTCCTCATCAGACACAGGTACCTCCCGAAACATCCGAGTCCGGTGAGGACCTGCGTCAAGCGGTAGGTGAGGACACCGTGGGGCCTATCCATCCACTCCTCAAAGAGGGGTCTTACCGCCGCGGTTGCGGCGTGCCCGAACCTCGGTTGCGACAGTCGTTCCCTCCATACTGCCCTGAGATCTCGCCGGAGCTCTGATTCTCTGGACTCTCACTCTGGACTTTTCGAGGCAGCGGGGATTTCCCCGGCGGTGCGCCTCCGCGCGCCTCTGATAGACGCGCAGGAGGGCTGTCGCCTCAAGATCCCAGTGCAGCGATCCGGCAAGAAGGTTGGCCGATTCGAAGGCGATCGTGCGGTATCCTCGGATCATTCTGATAGCTATGACCCTCTGGCATGCGAGGAGTTGCTGGAGAGGCGTCACGGCGTCCTCACCTTCTGCCTGACACAGGTCCTCAACGGACATGGAAGTTTCGGGAGGTTCCTGTGTCTGATTGGGAAGAAGAAACACCTGGGTGTCACCACTGCGGGGACCGCACGGAGGACACGGAGGAGCATTCGGTGCAGGACTGATCCGCTTGGGCATAGCACCGCTATATCCTCACGGAGGCGACATACCTCTGGCGCCAGGCAATGGTCGAGGCCATGCTGCGGGGCGAAACAGAATGGGAAGCGGTCACCTCCTTCTACGAAGCTGTCATGTTAACAAAGAAGGTATCGGGTACCGTGAGGGAGAGAACAGCTTCCACCTCACAACCTAACCGCTGCGGGATGCCTATGGCATCGGAAGTCGCGAGGTGATTTCCGATCGGTCACCGTAGGCGCGTAACGCTTCGTGTTCCACGCGCGTCTCAAAGACCTGCCGGCAATTTGTAGGTAAATTCATAAAATGAGTTCTCCCACCCAGGGCAGGGCAGGAGGGACTGTCAGACTTCATCATCATCATCATCAGCCTATGAATGTTCCCACTGCTAGGACACAGGCCTCCTCTCTGAGAGAGGGAGTGGGCCATAATCCACCATGCGGGCCCAGTGCGGGTGCAGACTTGTACTGACTAAAATCCACGGTGTCCTTCAACAGCTGTTTACGTTTCGGAGTCTCGGTATTCGTTAGTCCCGCGACCAAGGCCCCCCTTAGAGGGCCAAAGCCTGCCGGGGTCGCGGGACTGTCTAATCAAGAAGTCGTGACCCTGGAGCGTAAAGGGCTATTAAAGGATCACTGTTGATTTTAGTCAGTACAAGTCTGACAGTCCTTCCCGTAGGTACCGCCCTGGGAGGACTCCTTGGATGATTTAACCATGATAAAGAAGGGTCAGATCAGGCACAGGATTAACTCTTGGCTGTTGCAGAGAATTCATCACAAAAACCCAATAACTCCTTGCTGGCCCAACCTTGGATTGGAACCCTTGATCATGTTTCTCAGCCGTATATACTAGCCAACAAACAAACAAAAGTACCGAAAAACAAAACTGTAGGTCCTACTTATTTAACTATTCAGTATCGTCTAAAATAACTAAGTAGAATAATACACACTCATAGATGAACATAAAGTGTATTAAATAAACTTCCCGTTTTATTTTCCTTATAAAACTTTGGACCAAAATGATCCACGAGCACGGTGGTGCTTGCGCCGTGGTCGTATACAGACTGTATGATCGGTGTGCAACGCTAACGACATTTTGTTCGAACGAAAGAGAGTGATAACTGATGCTGTTTGTCATTCTTGTGTAAGCCAAACACCACACTTTGATTTATCTTCTTGTCTAACCACCATACCAGATATTTTTTTTTCGGGAGGGAAAAAAAGGGTAAGCGACAATCTAAGGCGACATTTGTTTGGATGATTTATCCTAAGCACCTTCGATGATTGATTTGGTGACTAGGGAAAATAAAAATAAGCGCCAAATAAAGTCACGGAAATGAGGTCTAAATGTAATAAATGACATATATTTTATCCAAAGAAACTGCCCTAATATCCTAACCGAAAGTTTAGTAAACCAATATTCCAGCCCAAACTACTTAACGTTCAAGTAAAGAAAAAATATTCAAAGCCAAAATTGCTTATCTCGCAGTTTTGAAATATTATTTTTATCCAACCACCATAATACAAAATATAACAAAAATAACTGTCGTTTATGACGAAAAACTTAGTGTTAGAACCTCAATTCCTTTAACGCCTAAGCGACAAAAAGTTTGTCCTAGAGCCATGAAACTTAGACCATTAGACGCAGAAAAAAAAGCCGATTCTAACCATATACAGCGTGAAATTTCAATGGTTGTTTTCCCGCGGCAGGACGATTACTCATCAGTAGTACTATCGAAACACAAAGTTAAACTTAAAAAAAAAGAATGTTTTTTTTTTCAAATTTATTAAAAAAGTATTCATAAACTCGAAAGAGCGAGAATCGATAGTAGCGCACTAGACATGACGTAGGTAGGTACCTACACGAAACGCACGCGCCGCCGCTCGCTGTCGGCAAACTACAAAGAAAGAGTGAATAATAAATGTTCAGAGCAAAATAAGCTCTCGTGCATGGTGATACGGCATTAACTAGCCTGCACGCTCGTGGCAAGCGAGGCCCCCCAGCGCCGTCGCCGTATGTTTCGACATTGCGCTCTGCGTTTAGTTGATTTAGTCCTTCCGTGAACGTCATACGTGTAATACGTCATCGAATTCTTTTCAAAAATGAATCGTCATACGATTTTGTGTGACTTTTGAACTTTATTTGTGGTCTGAGCTCAAGCGCCTGGTGTATTGTGACGAATAGCAAACTCGCGACACGTTGATAAGTGCGATAGTGGACGCTTTCAATATCGTGAGACGTGATAGAGACACTCTTATCAAACTGAAAGACAATCAATTAAAACGTGCTCATTTGTGCATTAAACATAGTGATTTGCATTTCAAACAATTACTCCGCTAGCGGGAAATGTAAGTACTCGCTCGTACCTTGTAAATAAACATTTAAAAGTAGGTTTGGTAATCAAAATCATTGTAAATAAATTGATTCCATTTTTTAAATACGCCTTAAATACTTATCTAAATCAGAATTTATGACGGTCCTAAGTCCGTAAAAGTATGAAGGGAAAATTGGAAGAACTTTTTGGGTTTTGTGTTTTAATAAGTCAGGAGCATGATCAGCTGATTTAAAGAGCAACGACCGCGCGGCCGTTCGGGCCAACCACGCGCTGCCCGCGTTCCGCGTATCATATCGCGCGATGCACTACTGTTGGTTCAAGTCGCTTTCGAGTTTTGTTTATCACAATTGTAAATCTGCCATTTATTGAGTCTAATTTTTTTTATAAATATTAATCGATTGTATTACCGATACAAACTCATTTCGCTTCGGGAAAACAACCATTTTAATTTCACGCTGTATATAAGTCTATTTCGCAAAAAATGTCGCTTACCCCCTTTGGGCCGGAAGGCATCGACATTATAAGGACGTTGGATAAATTTCATCTAAAATGCCTTAGAAGCATCATGAACATCAGATGGTCGGATCGTATAAGAAATACGATTGTTTTAAGGCGAGCTAACGTCCTCGGCATAGAGGCTTACTTAATGAGGCGTCAGTTGAGGTGGTGTGGGCATGTTCATAGAATGCACGATGATAGACTTGCGAAACGTATCTTCTATTCGGAACTCCAAGAAGGGAAACGGAAACGCGGTGGTCAGTTGCTACGTTTCAAGGATGTTCTGAATAGACACTTAAAGAAGTGCCAAATTGACCCTTCAACATGGGAGAACCAGACACAAAATCGGCCCGAGTGGAGACGCTATGTACAGGAGCAGGTTTACACCTTTGAAAAGACAAGAAGGTTACAATTGGACAAGAAGCGTGACAACCTAAAAGCTAGACCACCTGCAAATATATCTTACAATGTCATCAATGGTGTTCTTACATGTCCACTTTGTGCTCGGAGTTTTACGGCAAAAGTTGGATATGCGAGTCACTGGAGAGCACATGAAAGGGCATATCAAAACTCTCAACCACTCTAAAAAAGTCATCGATTGCAGTCGCTGTGGCCGAAATCGGCTGGATGGCATCATCATCATCATCTTTTAGCCTTATAAAATCACTAAATGAGTCCTTCCACCCACTGTCAGACTTGTACTGACTAAAATGGTGTCCTTCATTAGCCCTTTACGTTCCAGGGTCACGGTAATTCGATAAGTCCCACGACCCCGGCAGACTTTGGCCCTTTCGCTCTTTGAGGCGCGCGTGGAACACAACGCACCGTCGACCCGGGCATGGTCCATGGTCGTGCGCCGAGTTGCCCATTACTCGCCGCTCGCATGCCCGCGCTTACGGCGGCCGGAGATCGTCTTGCGGCGTCCATCGCCGTGGACGCCTACCACTGCGGCTGGGCGGAGGGAGGACGCTGTCCTCTCCCTCTCACGGCCCGCCTCCACCTTCGCGAGCATGACTGCTTCGCAGAAGAAGGCGACCACTTCCCACTCCGTCTCGCCCCGTAGCATGGCCTCGACCATAGATGTACTCGTATTAAAGAAGGAGATATGGCGTGGAATTCAAAATGTATAGAAATCCAGTGAAGCCACAATTGCCCCTCCATAACGCTAATATTGTGCACACAGTTCTGTTAAAACAATACTACGAACAAGTGCACACACGCGCCATCGATTACTCAGTCCTTTAAATATAAACCTAATCCCACCAAAAACATTCTGTAAAAAATTAATAGATTTAAAAATCTAAAAACCCACGTTTTTAAATGTCCGAAAAATAAGAAAATAACCCTACGGGGCTGAGAGAGGGGCCACTCAAAACGTGGGGGCGTGTATTATTTAAGGGATTATTTATAGATACGCCCCCACGTTTTGAGTGGCCCCTCTCTCAGCCCCGTAGGGTTATTTTCTTATTTTTCGGACATTTAAAAACGTGGGTTTTTAGATTTTTAAATCTATTAATTATTTTATTATTTTTATCATTTTTCATCGGGTTTGAAGCTACCCTGAAAATTTCAGCCTACTAGCTCATCGGGAAGTGCCTCAAAGCCTGTCCGCCATCTTGGACGTCCGCCATATTGGATTTAAGTCACGTGACTATTTTTTTCGTACTCCGGATAGCAAACCCTTTCATTTGATATCCATATCATAGGGGTGCATTTCAAATAGCCTGTCTGCCATCTTGGACGTCCGCCATATTGGATTTAAGTCACCTGACTAAATTTTCGTATTCCTGACAGCAAACCCTTTCATTTGATACCCATATCATGGGGGTGGGTTTCAAACAGCCAGTCCGCCATCTTGAGGAGGCCGCCATATTGGATTTGTTATGACGTTTCTTAGCTAGTCATGTATTGTCATCAGAACTCTAAGCTTGTACAAAATTTCAGCCTGCTAGCTTATCGGGAAGTGCCTCAAAATTGAGTTGCAAAAGTCCAACCGGAACGACAAACAAACAAACAAGAAAAGTGAGTGTATAAAAACGTGGGAAAAAACTAGCCAAAGTCTCGATAGAGCTTTTTATTTATCTCTAAAAAGTATTGAAATCTAAAAAAAGTCGTGCCAAGTCTAAGGGACCTTACTGCGATTTCTTTATTATTATAATTAATGTTGTGAGACTTGGCCGTTGAAGGGTACACAACGGTACAAAACCAGGTGCTCCATGACACCATTGCACCAATCTTGACTTGTAACCATATACAGGGTCATATACAGGGATTGGTTTTACACGACCGGGATTTAGGGGTCTTCCACCCGTGCGAAGCAGAACGGGCCGCTAGTTAAAAATAAAAAACCACATTTTTATCAAGAGCTCGTTTACTTTTTAAAGGGTACACTTAGCTTACTTCAAAATCTTCATGTGAACTCCTCATCCCCGCACGTTTGCATTATTAGGTCTACGTAATGTCGTACATCAGTGAACACAAGAATCCCTGTGCCGTTTTTAAACATCGCAAAGCTACCAATTCCAAATAGTTTTTTTTTCGTAAATAACGTTGATCCAGAAGCCAGCCCTGACAAGTTGTAAATATTTCTAATGCATATGAAGAAACCCCAGTGCCGTGGCAGCCATTCTTCGCAGTCAACCAATACGGAATCTTCTTCATAAATGAACGTAGCTATAGTTTCATAAACCTTCTGTTCTTTTTCGACTGTAAATACTAACGAACAAATCCATAACGGTCCATGTATTTGTTCTCCAGGAGCAGCGAGGAAGGATATCAAAGAGTTTTGGGTGCCTTCGAGTTGCCCACCCCAATAAAGTGTTCCAATTTTATAAAAAGACCAATTCCGTTCAAAGACGCTCGAACTGTGGGCAATACCAATTTCTTCTGCCATTCGTAATACCATCAAGTCATGAATAGGACTGGGTGTATTCAAAAAATTACTCTCCTTACCAGCAAATGCTATTTGACGCCCACACACGATGACGTCTTGTATTTTTACTAACCGCTGCGTATAATTTGTCGTACCTGTAGCCAGAGGCGGCCTTAGCCATTGCGAGGCCCCGGGCAGCAGGTCCTTGCGAGGCCCTTTGTCGTTTATAAAAAGTATGTGACGCGAAAGTAGGTCTGGTTGTTTGGTTTAGGTATTTGTCATGTTTGAGGAGAAATGCTGCAGTGCAGTTATAGCATTAAATAAAATTTGAGTTTTTTAAACATTTTACATTTAGTACAGAACTTTCAACATCCGTGTTTGAGTTAAATCTAATAGGTAGTTCTAACATTTGCAGACTTTTTTTAAAAACGTTGCCCCTCTGGATTTTCTTCCTGTATCGTGGGTGCGTTACAAACATAGAAATTCACATACACTAACACCCAGATCCCGGAACAACTACTTGCAGATAATACAACTATTGGTTCCGTGCGGGGATCGAACCCGCGACACGCTGCGCAGCAGTCGATCGCCCAGCCACTAAACCGACCGTCTTGTCAAAATGTTTATGATGTTGGTCAAAAAAATAATCCAAGTTTGAGACGTCGAGCACCGAACGCAACTTTGTCAAAAATCAAAAAAACACCAAAACATTTTGGTATTTTTGGCGATTTTAACACTAAAGGATACGTTTTTGATAAAACTTAAGCACGACGTTTTGAAAGTAGAATAAATTTGCTGCAATATGAGATTTAAAGGGTTTCTGTAGACCCAAAGGCTTCCAAGACAGAGCTATTAAAATTAATCTTTTCTTCGAACTTTGCAAATCCTGTCAATCGTTTAGACACCTCGAGCAACTGTAGTGGCATCTCAAATCAACGTTATTTTATTTACAACAAATGTGGAAGAGGCAAAGCAACAGATGTCATTTATTCCAACGTGAGTGGCTGGATGGGCGCCACGCCGTCCTCGCCTTCCGCTTGACGCAAGTCCTCACCGGACATGGAACTTTCGGGAGGTTCCTGTGTCGCCCATCGCCTCCTCTTACAGAGATGAGGCCTGTGTCCCAGCAGTGGGAAGTGGGAACATTATAGGCTGATGAAGATGATGAGTGACTAGAAATATCTCTGTAGACCTAATAGTCTCCGAGATAAACCCCTTCAAAGTTTTTTTTTTATTTTTTTCTAAAAAAGTTGCATAGTTCTAAAACATCCCAACTGATGTCATGATAATATGATGCTTTGCCTCTTCCACATTTGTTGTTAAAAATAACGTTAATTTGAGATACCGCTAGAGTTGCTCGAGTGGTGTCTTAAATATTGCAAGAAATTGCGAAGTTATTTTGAAAAGTTCTATCTCGAAAGCTACTGGGTCTACAGAAATAATTCGATCTCATCTCTCAAAACGCATTTTTTTTTTAAAAGACCGAAATTTTCGCGTTTTTTGTTTACAAAGTAGCGTTTGGTGTTTGAGGTCTCAAACTAGTGGCTTAGCGAGACTGAATCTAGGAGGGAGTCAGACGCATCTGCGAGGCCCTTTTCTTTCAGGACGAAAAATATGACTTGCCTCCGCTGCTCGCGCGAGACCCCCTTGTTGTAAGATGACTTGGTTAATGTCAGCGGCATTGCGAGGCCTCTTTGACTCTACAGTTTCCAGTTACAACGTAACCAAGTTATCTTGCAACATTGGGCCTCGCGCAAGCAGGCGAGGCGCTAGACCTAAATGTGATCAGCACTTCGAAGCCTCTTGATTTCAGTTCCCACTCATCGGATACCACAAGTACCAATACAATTGTAGGTCATGTTAATTTCTTATTAAAAGTTAAGTAGCACTACTTTACTGACTGGTTACAAACTTGATCACCGAATGTGATCGCCGTTGTCAAGAATTTTTTCTTTTTTTTTTCTCTGAGCGCGAGGCCTCTTCAGTTGTGAGGCAGGGGGCTAGGGTTCGCTTCGCCCCCGCCTAACTACGCCACTGACTAGGACTATTTATTAGGCCAAGATCACAAACAATTAGTCTGCAAAATATTTGAACTACCAGATTTAATGTAAACTAGCCCGTACATTCAACCGATAAAATTATTGTACTACTTAAAAGATTTACAAAATTAACGAATTATGAGACGATAAATTTAAAAATCGATGATTACGATTTTTCCTAAAGCTAAAATCTTATTTAGTTTAACCTTATGTTATAAACCTAATGAGTACTTAGTTATGGTCAAAATCAAAAGTTTTAAATTAAAAATAACTAGTTTTTCTTTTGCTTGGTTTGTTGCGCGAGGCCCCTGCAAGCGCGAGGCCCCGGGCGGTGGCCCGGTTCGCCCCCCCCTAAGGCCGCCACTGCCTGTAGCTAACACCACCACAATGTTGTCAGTATAATTGGGCTTGTTTATCAATTCCTTAAAAGGAGTATAAGATGTTAGAATACGGCTGTTGTCTAATAAGACTCCCGTAGCAATAAATGTCTTTTCTGTGTTTTTAGTATAGTTTGCCTGATTTAAGATAAGAAGTACGCTCCTTTGATCAAAGGGAATGCAATAATATTCAGGGTGGGCACAACATTTACCCCAAACCGATATGGAGGGATCTTTCTTCCAATTCATATCTTCAACACTTTTAAACGCCTTGGAGAAGTTTAACAATACGAATGTCACCAACAAACAGGCAACGGTCCACCTTAAACCAAATAAATTGAAGTAAATTTTTAAACCTTTGAATAATCTACACTAATGTTGTAAAGAGGAAAGATTTGTATTTTTTTGTATGTGTGTTAGTGGGGTCCACCCTATAGCAGAACTTTTTACGTCATAATTTTATTTTGCATAGCAAAGGATAGCATAAACCTCTTTTCGCAGAAAATCGTTTGGCATACACTCATTTACCATACACCGAAACCCATAATTTTGTAAGTCAGAATCATCTTTAGGCATAAATTTCATATCCATAATAATCAATAAGTATAACCATCATATCGTAGAAAGTTCAGAACCAGAATCATCTTTTGGCATATATTTTATATCCATAATAATCAAAAGTAGAACCATCTTATCGCAGAAAATTAATAGCCAGAATCATCTTTTGGCATGCATTTCATATCCATAATAAATTTAAAGAACACTATTTTTATTTGCCACATTTCGATGGAAATGTTAATTGCTATATTTTTCTGATCAGGCGTTAACTTTTACTTTTTTTTAAAACAGTTTACTTTGAGTATAATTGTGTGGTTTTTATTTCCCTGCCAGTAAGATAATGCAGTAAGCATGCAGCATACAAGCATGCAACATGTAGCAAGCATGTAGCAAGCATGCAGCAAACATGCAGCAAACATGCAGCAAGCATGCAGCGAGCATGCAGCATGCAAGCATGCAACATGCAGCAGGCATGACTTCTGTCACGGCTCCGGCGCTGCGGGGCTCCGGCGGTGCCACGCGAGCTAATCGTCGCAGATGGTGCGTTAAAACCACCTGCTCCTCAGCTCGCGAGCCGCCTCGCCCCTCCGCGCCTTCGCGGGTTTAAATTACACTCTAGGGGTAGGGCAGACAAGACTACGTGAAGTCGGTTTTGCAGCAATTCATTTCTGTCCCTAACTTTTGTAGCACACCATAGTGATTTTTTCAATATGACAAATAAAATTATTTCTATTGAAATTCTGTGATGCTAAGTCAAATTATGCCAAATAATCGGCGCTCAAATTCAAAGAAAAGTCAAATTATGCTAAATAAACGGTATGCTAAATGAAATTATGCAAAATTGTAATTCTGACAAAGGTTATTATGCCCAATACAATTCTGCCATCTTAAAAGTATTCCATTTTAAATTCGGACATAAAAACATTAGGCCAAAAAACAATTATATTAAATATTTTTTATACCTTAACAATGTTCGTTTAAAAAAGTTTATGCCAAGTGAGTTATGCCAAATAGGTTTCGGAGCAACATGGCAAGTTTCTGCCAGATAGAGGGCACCCTAGTCAAAAACCTCCTCGACCAGCTTGACTGGTCACAGGGTTCCCGCAGAGACTTCCACGTAGAGCCTTGGAAAGTAAGCGGCTTGCTCCCCAAGATAAGGTAGTTACTTGAAGCAACCCCGGCCCGATCCAGTTTTGGTGCCGTACGACGGAAATGCTCCTATCAGTTCCACCGGCTGTCGAAGACGTGTCCCAGTCGAGTTTTGTTGATAAAAAATCGACTTATGAACACTCGTGTGATACTTTTAAAAAACTCGCTTCGCTCGTTTTTTAAACTCACACTCGTGTATAATACCCCTCATTATGTACCAGTTTCATAAACTACTATTGTAGTCCGAAATAAAAGAATTTAATTTTTTTAATTAATAATTATCTAAGTCAAATAAGTTTTATTACATTAACTGCATTTTTAGGGTTCCGTACCCAAACGGCAAAATCAAAAATAAAAACAAAACAAATTTTGGGGGTGCCCCCCATACCTAGAATTGAAACTCACTTTTTTTTTTCACCAAACACATACGTGTGGGGTATCTATGGTTAAGTCTTTAAAAAATATATTGAGGTTACCAATATCACTTTTTTCTAAACTGAACAGTTTGCACGAGAGACACTTCCAAAGTGGTAAAATGTGTGTGTCCCCCCCCTCTAACTTCTAAAATAAGAGAATGATAAAACAAAAAAAAATACATAATGTAGACCTCAACAAAAACTTCCAACGAAAATTGGTTTGGATGAGATACAGTTAGCAGTTTTTGAGATATAGTACCTTTTCGAAAACCGCAAATACAACTTTGCCATTCATACAAACACTATGAAAAACAAAGTTATTTTTACTGTTTGTGTATATTACTTACTAATCTCAATATAATTATATCCCCAATCTGTGCTTGCTACTACGGAACCCTTCATGGGCGAGTCCAACTCGCACTTGGCCGGTTTTTTCATTCTGGAACGTACTAGACAATTCTACCTCTTATTTTCAATATTTAAAACCATTGAGCGGCTTGATTCAGCCAGCGCTTACAAACTGTATTTAAGGTTAACTCACAATAAAACCTCTACAGTACAAAGCGTTTTGACAGTGAGTGTAAATCTGTTTATCCCGAAAGCTTTAACCTTGGGGTCTTCAAGTCAAGAGTGAACAGGTTACTTCTAGGCAAGGGTACTTCACCGTCGACTACATCTTTGCTTGGCGAGATAGTGGTCAAACGCGAACCTATCAATAAATAAAAAAACGCGTTTTTTTGGGTAGGAATAAAATCATCAAATGCATCCTCTCGCGCTGGATTGAGCTGAAGAGACTTTAAGACTCTTGCTGACTAAAAGTCCACCCTGTTCATTCGGTTACCCTTTGCGTTCCAGAGCTATAGTGTCCTACTAAGATAGTCCGGCGACCCAGTACATTTCATAAGTCGATTTTTTATCAACAAAACTCGACTGGGACACGTCTTCGACAGCCGGTGGAACTGAAAGGAGCATTTCCGTCGTACGGCACCAAAACTGGATCGGGCCGGGGTTGCTTCAAGTAACTACCTTATCTTGGGGAGCAAGCCGCTTACTTTCCAAGGCTCTACGTGGAAGTCTCTGCGGGAACCCTGTGACCAGTCAAGCTGGTCGAGGAGGTTTTTGACTATACGGGTGATCCACCGCTCATAGACTTACTGGAGGGCCTTTGCCTCAAAAGATGCTTCTGCGACGTATCTCCGCACTGCGAACACACGGTTGTTTCGAGAGGTCTCTGTTTCGGATTCAGAAGGAGTATACGTCCGGTCCGTTTGCGCGGGGAAGACACGCTGGAATATACGGTACCCGGCTTGGTCACAGAGATGTTAGGTAGAGGCGACCATTCATTTTCAGCAGTGGTACAGGCTATGTTATGGAGCGAGTTGAAATGGCAAGCAGTCACCTTCTTCTGCAGCAGTAATGCCAGGCAGAACAGGTGAAGGAGGAGACTGAGAAGACCTCGACCTCGCATCTCAGCCGCCGCGAGAGACATCCAGATCGTTACGTCACGACTACACCATGGGTGCGAGCTTGCGAACGGAGACCAATGGGGAGCTTTTTTTTTGCATGGTAAAATCATCAAATGAGGTACGTCAATTTTAAAAGATGAAGAAGATTTTCTTGTTATCCCTCGGTGATGCAGTTTAGCCAGGCAACGTCCAGTGATAGTGACGTAATTTTTGACATGTTCAGGAACTGTTTTCGCTCTAACGTTCTTGATATTACTGGTAATGCCAACACTCAATTTCATTTCTTTTTTATCAACGCAACCTGACAGGAAGCTACGGGCACCACCTTCATATTTCCACTATATTAACGTGATTTAAGAAAAACGAAAATTTTATCAGCCTAGGGTAATTTATGAACAGTCACATGTGACATTTTCAACTCAAGTGTTGCTAATTTGAAGAAGATATTAACTAATAGCTTCTTCGAGCGTGAATAAAGTGCGCGTTGTGTTCCACGCGCGCCTCAAAGAGTGTCAGCATGATGACGGGGTCCCCCTCTAGAGGGCCAAAGCCTGCCGGGGTCGCGGGACTTATCTCATTGCGTGACCCCGGAACATAAAGGGCTATTGAAGGACACCGTGGATTTTAGTCAGTACGAGTCTGACAGTCCCTCTCGCCCTGCCCTGGGTGGGAGGACTCATTTGATGATTTTACCACGCTAAAAAAAAGCACTGTTATTGAACGGTAGTAACAGAGGTCGGACTTACTTCCAGACATATAAATAGGGACTTCTTTAGCAACCTTTAAACAATCGGGAAAAGTACCTTTTTCGAAACAGTTATTTATACATTCTACTATCTTTTTAGCTATTATTCCTTTTATACTTTTTAAAAATTTCGTACTTGTGCCATCAATGCCAGAACTAGTATTTGGATCCAGGTTGTCAATTATTTTGAGTATACTTTATTTTTGCTTGCTGGTATTAATACAGTTGAATTCGTTTGAGCCATTTGTTTCTGTCCAGCCATCAGTTGTTACATTTCGACCCCGGCAGGCCCGGGGGCCCCCTTAGAGAGCTAAAGCCTGCGGGGGTCGCGGGATTAACGTATTACCGTGACCCCGGAACTTAAAGGTCTGTTGAAGGACACCGTGATGGATTTTACTCGGTACAAGTCTGGCAGTATGGGTAGGAGGACTCATTTGATGATTTGAACACGTTAAAAAAATGTTAGGATTAGGATAGATGGGTGGTTAAAAAAACTTACATTTTTTCTAAGTACTGTCCACCTGCACGAATGATCAAATACATGTCACAATGATGGAGTCACCTGCCTATATGTAGATAGAATCGCGTGTCACAATCATGTTTGTTTACTTTAGAAATCAGCCAAGAGCGAGTTGTTGGACTTTCTAGCCGATTCTGCTCCACGGAAAACACGGATTGGGCTACTTTCTGTTTTGACATTTTTGAAGTTTAAGTAAACCTTTTAAAAATCAAATGAGTCCTCCCGCCCTGGGTGGGGCGGAAGGGACTGTCAGACTCTTACTGAATAAAATCCACCCGAGTTCCTTCGGATGCCCTTTACGTTCCGGGGCCACGGTATCCCGTGTTAAGAAAAAGCAGGCATTTGGCCCCATAAGGGGCCCCGTCAGTTTCTGACAACACCCCGAAGGCACGCGCGAAATACGACACGACGCGCCACCGACCCGGGCTTGGTCCTTTTCGGAGGCGAGCTACCAATTACTCACCGTCCGCAAGCCCGGTCCGCCGCTGTGCCCTCTGCTAATCAGAGGGACACGCGTTGGAGCGTCCACACGACAGGCTATTCGCATATAGGCAAAGAGACCCCTTAGGCACACAGTGCCTAAGGAAGAGTTTTTGCCCGCATCCCAGGGTGCACCGGCCCGAAAAACTAGTCTTCCCCACGGACGTATCCGAGAGGGAACTCCAGTCCACGGGCGCACGTGGAGGTTTCCTGTCTTAGCACCCCTAGTTTACGTATACCTTGATTTTGATTTTGGCAGTTGTAAAACTTTTCCACCCTATTCTCAGACTTTTTTACTCATGGGTCTTATGTAAAATTGATCATCAACATATCCTCCGTTTAGTAAGTACATCATCATAACTTTCTTAAGTTTCAGAGGTGACTCATATTTGGTCATCACCACAACCAGAACAGCACAAGCAAAGACACTTCTCTCGTTTCGATTTTGGAGCAAATGCGGCCTCACTCTGACTCATTAGAACTTCACTCATAGAGTTCTTCATCAGCCTGATTTATATGGCAATCGGTTCCAACTCATTAGAATCTTCAAGACAGTGGAGACGGTTATAGGCCAAGGAGAACTCCAGGCAGACAAGCAAACCCGCGGGCGAAAGCTAAAGGCGCTCCCTCACCGGGAGCATTCTCTTGTAATGTAACATTATAGATTCGACTTTGAGCATTACATTAGACTGGGTACTCACTTAGCAGCGTAGCACGTAACGTATCAGATACGGTATCAAGTGAGTACGTAGGCACGAGCCCGCTGCGAACCGCTCGCTGTAAGTTCGCAGTGATACCATCACTCGGCGGGTCATACAAATACAAAGGCGGCTCGCAGTGTGCTCGGACGAGCCGTACCCACTTGCAAGTTGATACCGTATCTGATACGTTACGTGCTACGCTGCTAAGTGAGTACCCAGCTTTACAATACTACCTCCCTGATTGACGAGCATTCGCGTAAATTTAGTATAGATTTGATACAAGGTGCGCATTGTGATGCTCGATTGTTCTCAAATCTGTAACGTTACATTACAGGTGAATGCTCGTGGTGAGGGAGCGCCTTAATATTATTATAGTTAATTGACTAAAAAGAAGAGGCGGACCGGGTCTCTACGAGTATTATAAAGATCCAGAGATTGAGAGCCAGACGAAGATAATATATACCTATGTGTTTCTCAGTGGTCCTCTTTGATACGGAACTCTAATGATACTCAATAGGTATGCTATAAATGAGTAAACAATACAAACAAAACAGTGATGTCTTAGAAATACTCTACTTATTAGTTTACCGCATTCCTACAGATAAAGTATTGAATAGATTAACAATCATATTGCTGCATGTTCTTCTGGTCAGAACTAACATAACGTAATGTAGATGTAAATTGATGAAGTTGTCAAACTCAAATCGTAGTAAATGCCCACCGCTATTTCAATATAGGCACGCAATATGAGATCGCAATAAACTAATTTACTTTTTTACACCTTCGCTTTTTTGAGTGCACACATTGTAAATACACAGAAGACTTTTTTTTAAATTTAAATTATATAAAACCGGCCAAGTGCGTGTCAGGCCACGCACAGTGTAGGGTTCCGTAGTTGCCCATTAAAATACTTATGCGAACTAACTAAACTGATTCGCCGAATTTAATTTTTTAATTTAATTTACGTACATTTATTAGGTACCAAAGTGATTCAGTAGCCAACTCATAACGTCTAAAAACGGGCCCACATAATTATGACGATGGTAACTGTAGAAGGAGTAATAAAAACCAACTTCACAGGTAAAGTTGGAAAAGATGTTGTCTATTTGAGTACCACCGCGTGTAGAGGGAAGCGGCTGTAACAAAGATTTAAAACCAGCGTTACGTAATAATTCGAATACATCGCTTCAAGAATGATTTAAAATTTAAAGAGTTCCCACGATTTCTCCAGGATTCCATCATCAGATCCTGACTTGATGATCATGGGACCAATTGGAAGGTGTACTCTTTCAATCAAAAGAAGCTCTGACCCGCTCCGATCCGCTCCGATCCGCTCCGATCCGCTCCGATCCACTCCACTCCACTCCACTCCACTCCGCCCCACTTCGCCCCACTCCACCGCTCTCCGCACCACTCCACCCCACTACGCCCCACTCCGCCCCACACCACTCCACTCCGCCCCACTCCACATTACTCAGCACCACTCCGCCCCACTCCACATTACTCCGCACCACTCCGCCCCACTCCGCACCACTCCGCCCTAATCCGCACCACTCCGCCCCAACCAGCCCCACTTCGCCCCACTCCGACCCACTCCACCCCACTCCGACCAACTCCGCCCACTCCACATTACTCCGCCCCACTCCGCACCACTCCGCCCCAACCAGCCCCACTTCGCCCCACTCCGCACCACTCCGACCCACTCCGCCCCACTCCGCCCAAATTCCCCCACTCCACACCACTCCGCCCCACTCCACCCCACTCAGCCCCACTACGCCCCGCTCCGCCCCACTACGCCCCACTCCACTCCATTCCATGGTAAAACACAGTTACACAAATTACCCTCCTTTGCGTAGCGCAGTCGGTAAAAAGTGTCGTGACAATTTTGATCCGCCTAGCCCCCCTTTCGCAACGCGCCATAAAAAACTTCGTTCCAAAAAGATTTCGAATTGAGAACCTCCTCCTTTTTTTGAAGTTGTTTAAAATAGTTGACAATAAAAACTACCTATCCTCAAAACATACCTATTAAAGCTGTAAAAATAAGGTTGACAAACTTACATTTGCAGTTGAAGAACATGTTCCCCGATACATTTTGTTTAGGAAAATATGTTATCCAAGTACGTTTTTAAGTTGGTCGACTATTACTCGTAAACTTGTAAAGCCTACTTAGTCATGATAATTTTCTTTTTAACTTCGTTATACTACTATTGTGAATTTTTTACACCTCCAAACATAACCGTTTAGCTGGTAGAGGGGGGGGACACTCGAGTTGAGCAAAAATTAGCAGTTTAAAGCTTAATATTTCACAAACGAATCTTTTATCAAAAAATTGTTAACGGACAATATCAATATTTTTTAAAGGCCTATTTAATGATACCCCACACTAAGGGATACGAGAGAAAAAAAAAAACATCCCCACTTTATGTGTACAGGAGGTACCCTAAAAAAATTTTTTTACGAGATTTTATTTTACCACTTTTTCGGCGCAACCCAAATTACAGCTTTCTAGTACTGTACCATTAGCACGAGTTTTCAGTATTTGAGACGTAAAGTAAACTGGAACTTTGACAATTTCAAATTGACAATTTTCAAGGAAAAAATTAGTTCCTTCTTCGCACACCAGAGGCGCTGTTCCATTTTTTCATACAAGAAACGCTGTAAATACTGAAAAGACGCTGTAAAGTAAAAGAGTGAAAACTCGTGCTACGGGTACTGGGCGTCTCTGAGCAAAGCTGCGGACAGACGGACTGACGGACGGACGGACGGACATGGCGAAACTATAAGGGTTCCTTGTTGACTACGGAACCCTAAAAATACAGGTGGCACTCGGAGACTGCCGCGATAAAGCTATTGCATAACATTTTTTATTTTAAAAGAAAAAAATCGCCTTCCGCGTATATGGTGCACTATTGTAATAAAGAACTGCTTTGTTGTAGGATAATTTTATAAGTAGGTTTCATTGTGAAAACTCCTTTTGTAGCTGGCCGTTTAGAATCAGTAAGAAAAAGTAAATTGTCATTATGACGGTAATTTTTACGATTGCCGAAATCTCCCGAACTGAAACGACGTTAGGTAAACGATGCGTGGTGTCAGGTATTTTCCTTAGGTTTTTTCGTTAGGTATTTGGGAATTCAGTCGCCGCCGCGCCGCGCCGCGCTCAGTGCCCGCTATAAAAGCTATGCAATAGCTTAAAAATAATCATTTCTAATCCATTATTAAGTCAAACTGCGCGAACAATTATCACTTTCGTAATAACCTAACATAAGATTTCCGATCCAATCTCTGTAAAATAAGCCTCTAACAAAGTATATGGAGGTAACGAGTGAGAGACCTTTGATCTTTCGTTGGCATCCGTCTCCTTTGCCTTCTTTGAGAACTGATTGAGCGCACCACTCTCTGTGCATACGAAAACGTCTGGCGTCTACTTGCTGGGGATTCACAACGTTTCTGTATAAAAACCATTTACATTTTCGGAGGCTTTACTTCGTGGACTCAATGAGGCACGATTCGACGATTTTTGTTCAATGTTTGAGTACTAATGTCTTTTCATTAAGTTGTTATTTTGTGTTAATATATTTTAGGGTATCTCAAAATTTAAAAAAAAATCTGTCATGAGTTATTTTTCAAGATCACGAGATTGTATCAAATTGAAAATTATAATAAGTGTTGAACTTCTTGTTATCATTTTTAGTTTAATACCAAACAAATCAGTTAAGTCTGTTTTCGGAGGGCACGCCGCAATCGCGGCGGTAAGACCCCTCTTTGAGGAGTGGCTGGATAGGAGTCACGGCGTCCTGACCTACCGCATGACGCAGGTCCTCACCGGACACGGAAGTTTCGGGAGGTACCTGTGTCTAAGGAGAAAGGAGGAAACGCCTGGGTGTCACCACTGCGAAGATCGCCCGGAGGACACAGTAGAGCATACGGTGCAAGACTGCCCAGCTTGGGCAGAGCACCGACGTGTCCTCACGGCGGCGATAGGCGGAGACCTCTCGCGCCCGGCATTGGTTGCGGCCATGCTGCGGGGCGAGACGGAGTGGGAAGCGGTCGCCTCCTTCTGCGAAGCAGTAATGCTCGCGAAGGAGGAGGCGGGCCGCGCGAGAGAGAGGGCAATGTCCTCCCTCCGCCCCACCCGCGGTGGTTGGCGCCCACGGCGTCGGACGTCGCAAGACGATCTCCGGCCACCGTAGGCGCGGGCATGCGGGCGGCGAGTAAAGGGCAACTCGCAGCCCGACCATGGACCATGCCCGGGTCGACGGCGCGTTGTGTTCCACGCGCGCCTCAAAGAGCGTCAGCGTAATGACGGGGCCCCCTCTGTAGAGGGCCAAAGCCTGCCGGGGTCGCGGGACTTATACCATTACCGTGACCCCGGAACGTAAAGGGCTTTTGAAGGACACCGTGGATTTTAGTCAGTACAAGTCTGACAGTCCCTCCCGCCCTGCCCGGGGTGGGAGGACTCATTTGATGATTTTACCACGATAAAAAAAAAAAAAAAAAAAAAAAAGTCTGTTTTCGGAAATCATTTACTATTTTAATTTTTTTCGTCATCAGATACACGGAAACTATAATCCCACGTAAACATCCTACAGATAAGACAGTATCTTATTTCTTGATACTGTCATTTAGGAATACATTTACTTTCAGAAAAGGTGCCAGTAAACAAAAAACTGTTTAAAAAATGTATGTGAGTTTTATCGAGCAAAAATAACTTTCAATCATTAATGAACTCCATGTTCTAAGTTGAAACTTGTGAAGTCATTTAGACCAATATTTATGTCGGCAATTCTCCTCTCCTAATATGACAATGCTGCCAAATGTGAGTTTGCCAAAATAACTAAAATCTGGGCCGTGGTAACCCTGGATGTCCGCAATGACGAACTAATTTATATGAACGCGACGCAAAACAATGCCAAAAACAGTCCCAATTTCTATCTACTGAAATAGTGATAATATACACTTATTATGGAGGATTTGTCTAAGCGTCTCTTCACACAAAACTGGCGACAAACACCAATAAGTTACCTAATATGCAGGATTATTTTTCAAATCATCATCATCATCATGATGATGATGATGAAGATTATTTTTCAAATAGTGAAGAAAAAACAATAACGTAATCCAAAACAAATAGACATATATATGTAATTTTTTTTTTTTGTTTTTCCAATAATTCCAAAATTTCCATTTACAAGTTTTATTTTAAACCGGTAATATGGTCACGTTTTATGGTATACCTATTATGGTCATATTTATGTAGTACACTTTCAGGTGTTGGATGTTATTTTTGTATTTCAACAACAAACAAAAACTAACTTTTTTCTCAGAGTTTATAAAATATTGTAGAATGAAAAATACGTTTAAATTTTGAAACACGTCGTTAAACCAATATTTCTGAATTAATTTTTGTTTCATGTGTGTGTTCAGTGAATATTCACTGATCTCGAAAGCAGTAGATGATATTATTTGTCATCACAACATTCAATTCGATACATTATCTCAAAAAAAAATTGTGGTAACTACCTGTTTCCCGTGGTTTTACCCCCGCTGATCGGCTCCTATAAATAGTAGCGTGATATTATATAGCCTTCCTCTTCTTCCTTGTTTTTTTTTTTTTTTTCATTCGAGCCAGTAGTTCCTGAGATTAGCGCGTTCAACCAAACAAACAAACAAAATCTTCGGCTTTATATTGTATATTAGTAATTTATTGTCGATGGGCCGGTCCCGAAACAACGACTTGCAAATCATGATCATACGAAGATTTTGTTCCGTGGGAGAATCAAACCCGCGTCACGCTGCGCAGTAGTCGATCGCTCTGCCACTGCGCTAATCGTAACGTTTATCAGGCTTAGAAGTTTAGATAGACACAATAGACACATTAAAGCCTCCTGCAGACACACGCGATTAATCGCGCGGGGCGACATGTCGCGGTCCATTCGCAGTATTTTTAGAGTGGAAATTAGCTTGGCTCGTTGTCGCAGCGCGATTAATCGCGTGTGTCTGCAGGAGGCTTAACACAGCGAAGGAGTGGAACTCTCTGCCTGCGTCTGTTTTTCCGAATACATACAACCCTAATCTCTTCAAAGTTAGAGTGAAAAGGCTTCTCCTGGGTAAGCTCGCTCCATCGTCGACCTTGTCTAAGGCCGGAAACGCACAGGACGGTGGCTTGCTTAGCGCCTAGAGCCTAGCGAGTCACGAACAATCGAAAATATTCGTGAACGGCGCTTGACAACTAGCTAGGTGTCAAGCGCGCAATGCGGCCGTTCACGAACATTTTCAAACGTTCGTTAAACTAAGGTGAGTCGCTAGGCTCTAGGCACTAAGCAAGCCACCGGCCTGTGCGTTTCCGGCCTTAGTCACTCCTGACCTAGGCTGAGGTCAAGAGCAAACCCATCAAACATTAAAAAAAAATTAAGCCATTGAAATCAACTCTTTACGCATCTTTCTAACTGCTCTCAAAAGGACCCCGTAAACGATCCAATATGTTTCAGTACCAAAAAGAGACCTGGGTTCACTTTTGAATTCCGGCTTTTCAATCGCAATTCACGTCCTAGGTGGAAAGCCTACAAAAGCGAGTATAATCCTGACGCTACGGTAAAACCTTTCTCGTGGAACTGTGGATTCGTGAAACGAGATTAGGCCTAAAAAGTTGTTGCTATAGTTTGATTATTAATTCGAGTCAGTAAAATGACAAGTGCAACTGTCACTGATACATACAAAATGAAACAAACCAGGAACATTGGAAATGTCATTTTACTGACTCGAATTAATAATCGTATTTTAGATGAAAATACGAATATTTTGGTACATTCTAGATGCTTTCGTTTATCTTTTACTAAATTTTAATGACATTCTAAACGTCCAGAATTAAATAAACAATGTTCACTGAAAAAAATAAAAATTAATATGCACGCATTAATTCATTATTTTATTTTTACAATCGATCAGTGCGTAATTCACGAATAGTGCCATTGATCAACAAATACACAGTAACGTAAGATATTACGAGTACGTCTGCATAAAGCAAAAACCGCAAAACCATAAATTAAAGCAAAAATAAAATGGTACAAATTAAAAATACGTTTCATGAAACGCACTCGGCAGTCTCCGTGTGAAAAGTCCCTAACGCGGCGTTAACGACACTTATGAAAGCCAAACAAGGGGAGAAAATAGAACAGTGTAGGTGGGAGTCAATAAGGTAATTAGTGAGGTAGCTTGTGTCCGGTGAGCCTTTGTTTTCCGTCTAGTACCTAATTGTGTCTTGTCGGTAATGTGATGACTTACTTCGACGAACAGTAACGATAGAAACAGGATACTGTTGAGGCTTCCTCTGGCTTTTGAATAGTGTTAGATAGTATTGCTGGCCAGCAAATGAGGAAGGCAGATTTTTCTGATGCTGACAGATTCACAAGTTTCTAATATTTATTATATTACTAGCTTCCGCCCGCGACTCCGTCCGCGCGGATGTCGGTCTTCGCGTGGATGGTTTATTTCTCCATTTTGAGTAACTCTGACAATGACATCTTATAAATATCTATTGGACCCAAATACGGCTAAGCCTATAATAATTAAGGAGATCCCTCTATTGAGCTACTGCTGTTGAGCTCGCGTTCTGTAGTAAGTACTTTTTTCATAGTAATTCCGACCTTGTATTTACAAATAACTGATCGGAACAGTAATCAAAAAGGTCGCGCTGAAAAGCACGGTTTAAAATTACACGCATACCATATTAACACTCCATTACACGCACCCCTGTTTGGGACGCGACTGCTCGCGCGCTCTACATATGTAGAACAATTTTGTGTTGAGATTTTCAAGGGACAGTGTTCTTTTTTGTGAATAATATAAATATCATTTGAAAGTATACTTCAATAAGAAACTAAAACAGACAATACATAACTGTTAACATTTATAAAGAACTTAATATCAGGCTTCTTGTGAATTTGGAGAATAAATATTATTTTTTTACCATTTGATTTTCTCAGGCATCTTATTTTACTTGCTCATATCCTCCACACTGTCTGCATCATTTTTACAACAGCCAGGACATAAAAGAACCTGATTTTGAGGATAAATCCACTTGTCACGGGTGTTACATTGTTTTCTGGTGTACTTATTGCGTGCTCTACCACAAAGCCAACATGTCACAATGAGACTAGTATTGGGGGGTTATGCTTGGCATAGTTGTAATTCAGATGTCTTATTAATGCTCAAAAGCATTTTCCCATTAATTTTCAGTGATTTTGTAATACATCCAATAGCTATTTTGCTTTGTATGCATAGTGTGACAGGCGAAATCCAAGTCCATATAACGCGGTCTATTCGCTTTTGACTAAGCACCCGAATGATCATTCCTTGCCCTTTTCTGTAGTCCTTGTTTATTGTATGTACTATGAAACCTTTTGTATCAGTTATATTCATTACATTAAAAAATATTAGAGGCTATCGCTTCAGTTTCTGGAGAAGTCGCAAATATTAGACAGTACGTCTGTGAAATATGGTTATTTTGGTTGTAAATAATATCAAAGTAAAATAAAACCACACAAACAATGGTTTTATACATAAAATAAACACTTACATAAAATACACATGAAGGGTAAACTTCACAAAAACCTTTGAAAAAACTGTCGCGCGAGTGCTCGCGCAACAAACGCGGTCGCGCATGCCGCTGCAGAGATGCTAATAGTGATCAATAGTTAGTAATAGAGGAATACTATGAGTGGGGGCTCTAGATACACATAATTTACGTTAAAATTCCACGAAATACATGTGTGTTCTACAATAGTAGAACGCGCGACTAACGGAGTGTTAATTCCACGGACGACCGCTCGCCACACTGGACACGTCCTCTCGCATCAAAATTCAGAATTTATATGCATCGCGCGGCGCGGAACGCGGCTCCTTATATAGGAGTCGGGGAGGCGTGGCCCGCGTGTGCCGCAAACGGTTCAAGCCAAATCCGACTTTCAGCGCTACAGGTTACGGCGCTGAATCCACTGCGGGTAATGCAACGTGTGTTCACGGTTCTACAGAACAACGTCTATAAATAAAACTGATAAATTAGAATTTTTTTTCTACGTATTTTTCCAGGGTAAAAAGTATCCCACTTTATGCCCAGGATAATAAGGTATAATTATACCAAGTTTCATCGAAATCGAACCGTTAGTTTTCACGTGATGCCTGCATATACAGACAGACAGACAAAATTTTTTTTAATCACATATTTGGGTTTGGTATCGATCCAGCAACACCTCCCGCTATTTATTTTTTCAATATTTTCAATGTACAGAATTGACCCTTCTACAGATTTATTATATGTATAGATTGTGATGAGTTCTGGTACTAGTTCTGTGTGGCCGTTGGCGCAAATTACACAAACCACGAGTTTTCACTCTTTTACTTTACAGCGTCTTTCCAGTATTTACAGCGTTTCTTGTATGAAAAAATGGAACAGCGCCTCTGGTGTGCGAAGAAGGAACTAATTTTTTCCTTGAAAATTGTCAAAGTTCCAGTTTACTTTACGTCTCAAATACTGAAAACTCGTGCTAAGGGTACAGAGCCCTTATCACGAGTTTTCACTATTTTACTTTACAGCGTCTTTCCAGTATTTACAGCGTTTCTTGTATGGAAAAATGGAACAGCGCCTCTGGTGTACGAAGAAGGAACTATTTTTTTCCTTGAAATTAATGTCAAAGTTCCAGTTTACTTTACGTCACAATAACTGAAAACTCATAATAAAGCCTCAGCATGAGGCAAGTAGGGCTAGATGTAATTATGTAAGTTGGGTTCTTCTGTTATTAATTGAAATAAAACAATGAGACAGGAAGCAAGAGTTTTTGTCAAGGAGGAAGGTTTTTGGCATGCCATATCATAATTGTAGCTTTTTATTAACTTTTTATTAAGTGAAACAGTAAACAAATAGACGGAATAATCTGGAAAAAAAAAACTACATTATATTCCTCATTTGGGGATCACCGATCAAAATAACCAATTTTCACTTTTTTAGTAACAGTTAAAATAAAATCCGCCTTATCACAAAAAGATAAACATCTGTTAAACGCTTGTCTAAAAAAGTGTAACTGCAAAACGACAATTATATCAACGTGAAATATCGTTTTAACATTGACAGTTTTTTAGACAAGTGTTCAACAGATGTTTATCTTTCTTATGGTAAGACGGTAGGTAATTGTTTAGTTACGAGTATCTTTGTAGTTTTTTTTTTTTTTTTTTTTTAGGGTGGCAAAATCATCAAATTAGTCCTCCCGCCCTGGGTGGGGCGGCAGGGACTGTCAGACTCTTACTGACTAAAATCCACCCGTGTTCCGTCGGATGCCCTTTACGTTCCGGGGCCACGGTATCCTGGATTAAGAAAAATCCGCGACCCCGGCAGGCATTTGGCCCCATAAAGGACCCCGTCGGTGACGCGTGAAACACGACGCGCCACCGACCCGGGCTTGGTCCTCGGTCGGACGGCGAGCATACCCATTACTCACCGTCCGCAAGCCCGCTCCGCCGCTGTGCCCTCTGCTGTTCAGAGGGACACGCGTTGGAGCGTCCACCCGACAGGCTATTTGCATACAGGCAAAGAAACCCCTTAGGCACACAGTGCCTAAGGAGAGTTTTTGCCCGCATCCCAGGGTGCACCGGCCCGAAAAACTGGTCTTCCCCCCGGACGTATCCGGGAGGGAACTCCAGTCCACGGACGCACGTGGAGGTTTCCTGTCTTAGCACCCCGTATCTTTGTAGTAACTAAATTTTTATTCTTATTCTTCACTATCTAAAGCTAAATAATTGCACCAGCAATACTTATTAGTTCAGTACCCTGAGCACGAGTTTTCAGTATTTGAGACGTAAAGTAAACTGGAACTTTGACAACTTCAAATTGACAATTTTCAAGGAAAAAATTAGTTCCTTCTTCGCACACCAGAGGCGCTGTTCCATTTTTTCATACAAGAAACGTTGTAAATACTGGAAAGACGCTGTAAAGTAAAAGAGTGAAAACTCGTGCTAAGGGTACAGATCTAAATACTTGAATTAGTCACGAATTATTATTAATCTTCTATCTTTGCAGTGAAGAAGACAATAAAACTTCTCAGAGTCATTAGTACTTTCTACAGAATCTACGTAGTCATAAATACAGAGAAATATTTGTGTGAGAGGAAGCAAGCAAATGTAATTAGTCGACGATGTTGGAGGATTGTGGCCACAGAACAGATTAATACAGAAGGTTAAATCCTAACAAGTGATTTATCAGAACAGTGCGCATTTTAAAGAGTGTAGAGGTACCGACCATCAAAATTAAAAATCTTCTTATAGTCAGTTCGAGTAAGTAGTAATAAAACCTTTTAAAGGACATTTTGATCTCATTGAGAAAGGAGTTGAGTTTAATGGTGAGTAACAGGGTTGTTGTTAATTTGCCACAAAGTTAATTCGCCCCATTTTTTTTAAGCCTCATACATTGAAAGTTATTTCGCCTCAGGTAGATTTTGTTATTGTAAAATTGCCACATATCCATACATGAATTTTACTTAAGACGGTGGCACCAACACCTCCTTGATCCTGTTCTCCTAGTACTTCCTATTCAGATTCCACATTGTGTCCTCGGTTTCTGTAATTTCGTGCTGGATTTAATTACCTATTTAATTATCTATGTTTTATTGTCTGCTATCCGTGCGGAAAAAAGAAATGTGGCGAATATACACTTATCAAAATGAACTTGACAAAGCAAAAACTGTGGCTAATTTTCACATAGTTTTTTTTTTGTGGCGAATTAACAGTGTGGCACAACAGCCCTAGTAACGTGACTACAACTTTCCCAAACATCTTGTAAACATTCATCTGACCAGAAGACCAGATCAGAGGGTCAGCTCAGACCAGAGATGTGACGCTGCGCGAACATTTCAATAGAGCTACTCAAAATCTAACTCTATTTCCTACACGAAACAACGAACAATGCAGCGCAGAGCCGCGCTGCGTCATTTTAATAGTGACTCAAAATCTAACTTTGTTTACTACACTAAAAGATACACATTTGCAGTATCGTTGTGTCACGTCGCGGCGCGTCCCGTCTTGGTGTGTACTAACCGTTAAGCGCGCGGCCTGTCATTTAATTAACAAATGTCATTTGAGATCATTGAGAGACAGCCATAATTTGTGAGAGAGAGAGTGAAATCACCTCGCAGACCTGGGTCCCGATTAGTAGATGCCATCATCGATTTTTAGTTTTAAAACATTCTACATTCCTTGACAAGTTTCTTTGGGTTGATTGATCCCGCTCAGTTGGGACCCCCCGCGGGATAAATGAACTAATTCATGATTTTAATTTATTTTTTCTCTGGTTGTTGGACCCGCTGTTAAATATGATAATTTTATATCTCAGTAGAATACAGACATGTGAAAAAAACGTTACGTGGAATAAAAGTGGTGTAACACGTTTAGTTACTTATGTACGTATTTTTTTTCACACACTGCCAAAATAATTATTTACTGTGGTTACCTCATAAATAAAGTAAGATAATATAGTCCACTCGACGTCCAAAGAAATTAATGGTCAGATGGACAATTTGATTCGGAGTCAAGATTTTCCAGCAATCGGCCTTCTGTCTGTTCCATATTATATTCTGTGACAGCTCCTGTAGTTTGCATTCTCTAATTGTCGCCTCTGCTCTGTACCGGTCGAGATAGCAGGTACCTAATGCCGTTTGTCAATTGGTTTTGTACGGTTTTATTGCTCAGATTATATCTATACGGGTTCACTAGCGCACAAGGATAAAATTGGATCCAAGCTTCGCAGATTTCTAATCAAGTTTCCCAAAAAAGTAGATACTTTTTTATTTGAATTCATGTTTTTGTGGAGGGGATGGGGTTATCACACTTTGGTAGGTACGAATTGTTCGGGCACGCCGCAATCGCGGCGGTAAGACCCCTCTTTGAGGAGTGGCTGGATAGGAGTCACGGCGTCCTGACCTACCGCATGACGCAGGTCCTCACCGGACACGGAAGTTTCGGGAGGTACACTCAAAAAACGTAAGGGTTAAAAATAAATAAAATACTGTTAAAAATAACCCAGCATGTTTGTCAACATAGCACCTGCAAAGTTTGTTGCTAAAAACAAATACGTCAACTTTGCTGACATTACTTGTTAAATATTAACCGTTAAAATTGGTTAAAAATACTTGGTAAGAAATAACACAGTATCTTAAGTTAGTAACGACCGAGTCAAGTTGGCTGAATTTAGCCAATTTTACTTGGTTAGAAATAACACAGTATCTTACGTTAGTAACAACCGAGTTAAGTTGGCTGCATTTAGCCAGTTTTACTAACTTAACTACAGCCGGCTCACTCGGTACATAACATCAGTGTTACTCGGTATTCTTAACCAATTTATCCAGTATCTACAGCCAGCCTACTCGGTAGTTAGAGCAGTGTTACTCAGTATACTTAACCAATTTATCTAGTAACAGCAGCCAGCCTACTCGGTAGTTAGAGCAGAGTTACTCAGTATACTTAACCAATTTATCTAGTAACAGCAACCAGCCTACTCGGTAGTTAGAGCAGTGTTACTCGGTTTTCTTAACCAATTTAAGCTGTAGCCACAGCCAGCCTACTCGGTAGTTAGAGCAGTGTTACTCTGTATTCGTAATCAATTTAATTCGGTGCATAAAGACAGTTAAATTTGTATTAAATAAAAATACTTAGGTCAATACTTCCAAAGTTTTTATATTCGAAAGTAGATACACTTTAAAATATAAAAACTTTGGAAGTACTGACCTAAGTATTTTTATTGATAATACAAATTTAATTCATTAATCGTCCATAATATTGTCCAAACAACGTGTTACTTGTCCAAACTTATCACACACACCCAATATTCACAGCGGAGCCACGAACGAGGAGCGCATGCACGCGTGCTTACTTCAAGAGAATCGACGAGCAAATGAACGAGCGAACTAGCGACCGAGACTAAACGAATGATGGGATTGATTGATGCTAGCCAAACGATTCGATTATTTTTAACAGAGTTAGCTACTCGGTTAAAATTAAACGACACGAACCGATTGCCGTTAACAGAGGTAGTTTGCAAGAAGCAACCGAGTAAAGAAAAATGGCAGCCGCCCATACCTACATTTGATTTAGCTGAGATTAATTTCCTACGTCTTTAAATGAAAAATATTTTATGACTCATCAGTTGAGTCATCCTTCAGGGAGGCCGATGACTCAAATGGTGATCCACCGACCAATGAATGGGGCCTGGCTGAAATGTTCACGAAAATGAAGGTGGCAATGAATCGGTTAATCTTATGTATTGATAAATATGTTGGTTTGTAAAAATCAACCGAATAATTACTCGATTACAATCAGAAGAGTTCTACTTATCTATTAATAACTATAGATGTTTGTAAAAAAGAACCGAATAATTACTCGATTACAATCAACAGAGTTGTACTTATCTATTATTAACTATAGATGTTTGGAAAAAACAACCGAGTGAAATACTCGTTTAGTAACAACAACATGCTTATTGGTTATTAGCCAAGAATATTTAACAATATTCACAAGTCTACTCTTTGTCAAGTTTACTTGTAGATTTTTAGGCAAGTCTTAGTTAAAATTTACCAATATGATTGTAACCGAGCCAAAAAGGTACTTTGCTAAAGTAAAATTTTTTCAGTGTACATGTGTCTAAGGAGAAAGGAGGAAACGCCTGGGTGTCACCACTGCGAAGATCGCCCGGAGGACACAGTAGAGCATACGGTGCAAGACTGCCCCGCTTGGGCAGAGCACCGACGTGTCCTCACGGCGGCGATAGGCGGAGACCTCTCGCGCCCGGCATTGGTTGCGGCCATGCTGCGGGGCGAGACGGAGTGGGAAGCGGTCGCCTCCTTCTGCGAAGCAGTAATGCTCACGAAGGAGGAGGCGGGCCGCGTGAGAGAGAGGACAATGTCCTCCCTCCGCCCCACCCGCGGTGGTTGGCGCCCACGGCGACGGACGTCGCAAGACGATCTCCGGCCACCGTAGGCGCGGGCATGCAGGCGGCGAGTAAAGGGCAACTCGCAGCCCGACCATGGACCATGCCCGGGTCGACGGCGCGTTGTGTTCCACGCGCGCCTCAAAGAGCGTCAGCATGATGACGGGGCCCCCTCTCTAGAGGGCCAAAGCCTGCCGGGGTCGCGGGACTTATCTCATTACCGTGACCCCGGAACATAAAGGGCTATTGAAGGACACCGTGGATTTTAGTCAGTACAAGTCTGACAGTCCCTCCCGCCCTGCCCGGGGTGGGAGGACTCATTTGATGATTTTACCAAGAAAAAAAAAAAGGTTCGAATTGTTAATAAATCGATTTCCGTATCATATTGCCGTTACTCTATTTTTTTTTAATTCTGCATAAAAATATATCGCCATGTGCATTTTGTCGAATTATCCTTAAAAACCGCTAGTGGTTTTAGTTGGACACGCGAACGTATATCCATTCGAGTGAAGCGCTCTGAAGATCAGGGTAAGCAATAGTACCTAAATGACTGTGTCTATGTGCACCTACTCGTATTTTCACTCCTTTTATTCAAGTCGACCTACTTATTCAATAACGTTTTGTGGCAATGCAGTAAGTAATATCAATAATCACAATCATGTCTCATTTCGTCCATCTTCAATTGAGTCGGAATTTGTATGCCTATACAAAGCCTTTCTATACTAATACAGTTCCTGGAATGCCCTAATACCTGCTACTTATGTATTTTATATCGAACAAAACAATGGCATACTATGAATTATGAATTATGAATTGACTGGCCTGTTGGTCTAGTGGTTAGTGACCCTGACTGCTATGCCGGAGGTCGTGGGTTCGATTCCCACCCAGGACAAATGTTTGTGTGATGAGCACGATCATTTGTTCTGTGTCTGGGTGTAATTTATCTATAATATGTATGTATTTAGAAATATATAAGTATGTTTATCAGTTGTCTAGTACCCATAACACAAGCTCTGCTTAGCTTGGGACTAGATGGCGTTGTGTGATAGTTGTGGAATATTATTATTATTATTATTAATTCGATCAATGAGGGTTCTGGGGAGATAAGCAATAATAATAATAAGCTCTGCTCGAATACAAATAGAGTGCCTAATCTCATCAATCATAAAGCAAGAAATGAAAGAAACACTGAAAAACCAACTTACATAACGAAAAATAAAAATAACTCTGTCTAAGTTTATTTCTAGTTTTGAACCTGCAGTCATCAGCACCAGCACAGAAGTTGCATATAGGACATCATTATTTTACCCAAAATCCGTTCGAAAAATACAAAATTCAAAACCCTGCCTTCTAAACCAAAGGCTCGTTTCCTATGCTCTGGCCGCCACCTTGCAGCTGGCATGTAATTTCCCGCAGCGAATGTTGGGTGACGAGCTGACATCTGCTGGTTACACAAATCATTGTGGCCTGAACTCTGAACGACAGCCTGCAATCTGTTTCGGCTATTGTCCATCTGATTTACAACTGTAGGTACCCATGGTTGTAAATCATTGTGGCAGCCAATATGTGGACAGGCTGTCGTTTAACGATGGCTTGGAAAACCAATTAAAACTGGAACTTGGGAAATATTTTAGCTGTCATTTATATAATTTTTATCTTGGTAAAATCATCAAATGGGTCCTTCCCCGGCAGGGCGGGAGGGATTGTCAGACTTGCACTGACTAAAATCCAAGGTGGTCCTTCATTCGGTGTTTCGTATTTCGAAAATGGCGCAATTAAATTTCCGAAAACGCAATCAAGACATAAGAACACAAGGAAATCAGGAGTTACTTGAAAGATCAACAGTTTTTGACTGATATCAACATTGACTTCTAAAGTTTCCTTCGTTCATTTCCAATTTCGTACTAAATGCCCCTCCATTTTGAATCTATCGTCCATTCCTATCTATTTCACCACTTAATAAAACATTAGGTACCTAGTCATGATTTGATCAAACTACAACTGGCTTGCAATTAAATCCATCATTTCGGGTTGAGTGGCAGTTGTAAGTGTGGTGCAGTGCGTCGTTCATTCCACATTCCTCGACCGAGGTCCCATTCATCAAGTGGTTCACAAGAGGACCACTATTGTTCCGATGTCTGTTATCGATCTATAAATTTTATTAGTTTCGTATATTGCTTCTGCTCTGGTTTTTAAACCTTTAAAAGTAATAATGCGTCACTTTTTATAATATAGTGTCACATAGCTGGGCAATGGTGTCACCCATAACCTTCCACTCTTCCCTTTGTGCAGCTTTCTAAGATCAATGTCCTACTAATATTATAAACGTGAAAGTTTGTTTGGATGGATGTATGTTTGTTCCTTTTTCACGCAAAAACTACTGAATGGATTTGGTTGAAATTCGGTACATAGATAGTTTATAACCTGGATTAACACATAGGATAGTTTTTATCCCTATTTTATTATGATTATGATTTTTGAGTTGTAGCGGGTGAAACCGCTGGCAACAGCTAGTACTATCATAATTGTGTCTAAATCGTCACGCCAGCGTTTTCTAAACATTCCTCGCCAACGACGCCTGGCAAAGTATTCGACTACTGTCATCTTAAAAATCAAGAAAAACAATTTCAGACGCAACTTTGCCATGACTAATATTACAGGCGCTTTTTCAAAATAAAAACCAAGAGTATCTCAAGTTAGACGCAAGATCTTGAGCTGCTTTTTTTTTCGTAGGTAAGTAGTTAGACTATAAAGCTGGAGTATTATCAGCACAAAAAGTTCCTGCTATGACAGCGTACGTTTTGAAAAAAAATACGTGTGGCACTCGGAGACTGCCGCGGTAAAGCTAGCATTAAAAAAATTATCACCTACCGGGAATATTTAACAAGAATCATTTATTTAAAATGTTTGTGGTGCACTACTGTAATAAAGAAAAATAAAAATTAAACCAAGATAATTATACCTAAGTGGGTCTTCTATATCCCTACAGGATTCCCAGGTCTCACTTCCAAACTAAGTCAACATTTTCAACAGGTTATGGGCCCAGCACGCTTCTACTGCGCCACTCTGCTTTGTTGTAGTAGAATTTAATAAGTAGGTTTCATTGCCAAAACCTCCTTTTGTAGCTGGCCGTTTAGAATCGGTAAGAAATAGTAAATTGTCTTTATGATGGATGTTTTTATTATTGCCGAAGTTTCCCGAACTGAAACGACGTTAGACGAGGTTGGGTTAAGTTATTTTCGTTAGGGAATTTCTTTATTCAGTCGGTTGAAGATATGCAATAGCTTAAAAAGTTGACAACGTTTAAACATGACACTTTTAACGCAAGAAGAGTCATGTCGGCTCTATTGCATACCAACAAAGTTAACCACATAGGTAAGTGAAATAAAACTAGCTCGCACAATGGTCTAGAATGATGCATGCTTCTAAAACTTCTGGCTGTGAAAACTAATTTAAAGTTTGAAGGGCAACGCTTTATTTGCATTCGAGTCAGTGTCCCGCTAGTTAGTTTTTAAGGAGTGTTTTTTAATTCTTTTGTTTTAGTACATTCACGCACATTGCTAAACTCAGTTCAGTGAAAATTTTGGCTCACAATTTTATTGTGCTGCACAGTACGCGAACAAAAAAATAAATGTTTTTGTCTTTTATAGTACATTTATCGAGGAAGGCAATTAGTTAATAATATAATTATGTAATATCACAGCAGCGACCAAAAAGATGGCATAGAACAAACAGCTCGTTAGTTAAAAAAATATGAGTAGGTATATACTCCACTCATTCCTATATCTATCGACTACACAACAAATACATGATATCTACAAACAAGACAACTTGCAAGTCTGGGTTTCTGAACTAAGTAGCAAGTACTAAGTGGAGTAGCATGAGCCGAAGCAAGTACAAGACAAACGAAACTCAAGTAATTAGCGCTAGCTATCTGTCATGGCGTAACACGATGCACGTTTATCTTCACCGCTCCGTTCTATAGACATAATAAACTAGACACAACTAATGACATCTAGCGAACTAGATATTAAGGGCCCCATACACGGTAAGATTTATCTGTACGATCCGTCGCGTCAAACCGATTGAAACGACGAATCGATGGTGTATGTCAAGATCGTTAACGATTTACTTAATCGAAGACGATGTCGGAAATCGCAACAAAAACCCATGCAATCATGAATATCGTAACGGTAAGATTTACATGCGAATTTCGCTTTAATAGCTATTTCTAGGCATTCTTTTAGGCTTTCTTTTTTTCTTTTGAATCCGAATCAACGCTACCGCCACCACATAGGTAAGGAAAAGAAGTTCATTTTCCATTTTATGGGGCACGTATTTAATTATTTGAACACGTCTTTATCCTTCAGCTTCAAACAAGTAAATGATCGATCGTTACGACCAGTCGTTTCGTGTATGAGCGACATTTTTGATGCGATCATCGTCACGATTTACATCAGATCGATCGTATAGACGAATCGTACCATATATGGGGCCCTTTAGAGAAGTGTGGGGTAGTATTGTGTGTCTGGATTTAAAACCGTTTTATAAATGATTACATGTACCAAATTTTTTTTTATTATTTTTTGTCCATCTGTTTGTTCAGGCTAATCTTTGAAACAGCTGGACCGATTTTGACGGGACTTTCACTGGCTGATAGCTGATGTAATAAGGAGTAAAATAGGCTGCTATCATTTTAAAAAATCTACGCTGCCGACGTAGTCGCGGGCACAGCTAATGAATAATAAAAAAAGTTTAATCACATCATATCTAGTAATTTTAATAGTTTATTACATATTATTTATTTCCATTATTCAGCCACTTTCGGAAAGTTTGATACTCGTAGCATTGTTCCTTATAAAGACAGTATGTGTGTTTTCCTCTCCTTAGTGCAATTTCAACTTGTAACCGACTGCTCACGATCTCATGTTGTTTCGTAACTCTGCTGCGAACTTTGACTGCCTTCTGTGCCACTTTTGTAACGTTAAGAAGAATACCGTTTAGTGTGATTTTGAAATGAATAGGTGTGTTCTATTGTTTTTCATGACTATTCTTTATTTGGCATGATTTTAAAGAATAAAAAAACTACCAACGTACCTTCTTCTTCTTATCGTGTCGATGACAATCTAAATTGATTCGGCCCAGAATTGGGACACGAGTTTAGCGCTCTCCGAATAGTCCATCAGCTCCTGTAACGAACAGTCGGCATCGCACGCAGGCCACGATAATAAGTGCATCAACGTACCTAATGTAGGGTAAATTTTCCAACAGGCCGTTGGGGGCCATATCCAAAACTTTGAGGAATAACGAAAAATGGATTTTGGTGCTGTAAATATTAAATGTTATTTTTTTGAAAAATTAATATCCAGGCCAGGAATCGGACCTGTCCATTTAGTCAAACAAACACACTCTGTATTCATCCATCCATCCCACCCAATTGGAAAATGCAACTTACAGACATGATAATACAGGGGTAAAGTTTATCCTACTAATGACACTAATTTTATGAATGCAAAAGTTTGGTAGGGAGGATAAATGTTTGTTTATCAATCACGTAAGAACGGCTAATGAAATCTTGATGGAATTTGTAGATGAAATAGGTTAAAATCTGTAATAATGCATGGGATACTTTTAGTCTTTGACCAAAATGCGGGCTAAACCCTGAGCGAAGCCGCGAGCAGAAATAGTCCCAAAAAAAAAGCCCACAATATTTTTGTGATATACTACACATGCGTCTGAGTTATATATCGATTTATTTGCCGGTACGTGATAGGACTTGAAGGCATCTCAAATATTGCTATACTTCAAGTACTTTTAGTAAGCTTGGCTCAAGCGTTTCAAATACCCGTGAAGTTACTGCCATAAGCCGTATTTTATATGTACTGTAAAACTTTGAACTACCGACCCGCATTGATATATTTTAGACATATTTTATTCTATCTTTAGGTAATAGTAATACCCGCACAAAAAGAATTTTAAGGTTAACCTGACCTTACTTAGGTCGATCTGTAGATGGGTAACCACCAGTCCTCATTACATACTAAGCTTTTTCCATAGCTGGTCCTTGATCTGACGGCGAGCTACCCATAACTCGCCGTCCGTTAGCCCTCCCCTTCGGGTAGCTGGAAATCACCTCGCGTCCTCCTTCGCTAGTATTACTGCTACACAGAAGGAGGAATAAAGACAACCTTGACGTTTATAATTAGGAAAGTGTCGGTTCTGCACTGTATCTCGGCGAAAGTTGCTCTAAACTTTTCAATTAAGTAAGTAGGTATTGAATGTCGGATCGGGAAAAAGTTAATCGAAGTTCCCAACTCGCTGCTCTGTTTGGGACAGAAAGTAACGTTATTTTAACTTATTAAAAGGTTAAATCACTCTCCGATGGCGTAAAGAGGCTACATTTTAATGCCAACGAAATTGTAATCAGAGTTAAATAAATTAGTAAAGTTTGAGAAAGATATAAGTTTCGAATCATTAAAATTTTATGTACTGCAATCTTAGTCTTTTTTGTTTGTAAGTAATTCGATGTTCAGTACCCATTACAGTGTAATTCAAAGCAAGCGTAAGCTCGATGGAATCGACCATGTGAAAAATTTGAGCCCTAAAATAACATTATCAAATCAGCGATGTATAAAAATATGTAGGGACATTCCGGTTTTCAGTACATTTCCCTTTATTTTGTTTCAGTGAAGACATACTGTAGTGAAATCTATACTAACATTACAAAGCTTAATAGTTTGAGAGTTTGTTTGATTGAACACGCTAATCTCAGGAACTACTGGTTCGAATTGAAAAAATATTCTTGTGTTGACTAGTTAATTTATTGAGGAAGGCTATTAGACTATAATAACAACATCACGCTATGACCAAAAGGAGCCAAGCACCGAGTAAAACCGTGAGAAGCTGCTAGTTTCGGTTTTAAAATTATGTTGTACCTATACATTTCGTTATGAAATGGCAGTGGGCAGGCCACATAGCACGCAGAACTGATGGCCGATGGGGCCGTAAGGTTCTCGAATGGAGACCACGCACCGGCAAGCGCAGCGTAGGACGTCCACCCACTAGGTGGGCAGACGATCTTATGAAGGCCACAGGATCACGCTGGATGCAGGCCGCTTACAACCGGTCCTATTGGAAGTCTAAAGGGGAGGCCTATGTTCAGCAGTGGACGTCTTACGGCTGATAATGATGATGATGATGATACATTTCGTTGTTCCCTACGTCATTGCTTGTTGTATTCCTACCTGACTTGAAATGATAACCTGAATTATTGCTCAGGTCATGTTTGCGAATGTAAAATGATTGTGAGAATAATAAACTAAAGCCTCCTGCAGACACACGCGATTAATCGCGCTGCGACAACGAGCCAAGCTAATTTCCACTCTAAATGTACTGCAAATGGACCGCGACATGTCGCCCCGCGCGATCATCGCGTGTGTCTGCAGGAGGCTTTATTCTGGACAGATATAATTTATCCGACAACGAATGATTTTAAAAATGTAAACGTACGAAGCTTTAGGAGCTTATTATAAAATTGTACGACAGGGTATCCCCTAGTTAAATTGACGCCTACACTGCATGGAAAAATTTGTTAATAATTAATTTACTATTAATTAGGTATTGCTTACCACTTTATTACTACTAGTAATGAGAAAATTTGTGATATTTTATCAGAATATTAAGTTCCCGCGGAATTATTTTCAAATACCAAGAGGGTGAAGCGGTTGGCAAATGCTAGTAAATAAAGTACTTACATAGAAAATGTACAACTAACTGTTAGAAGCAATTCTTGCTTTTATTGATAAGTTTTTTTTTTTATGTGTAATGGGTTTGCTCTTGACCTTAGTCTAGGACAAGAGTGACTAAGACAAGGTCGACGATGGAGCGAGCTTACCCAGAAGAAGCCTGTTTACTCTAACTTTGAAGAGATTAGGGTTGTATGCGTTTGGGTGTTTCCAAACGCATACAACCCTAGACGCAGACAGAGAGTTCCACTCCTTCGCTGTCCGCATTATAAAAGACGTTTGGAAACGCTTAGTGCGAATTGATGGTATGGCAATAAGGTAAGGATGGTAATTTGCCGTGCGTCTAGATGTACGATGATAGAAAGGGGCTGGTGGGATGAGGTCGTGGAGTTTTGCAGTTTTGCATAATATCTAATTCTTGTTCATTAATATATTCCTGGAAATAAGTTCTACACAAATGTTTGTTTGTAAATGAAGCAACTTTCGAACTAACTAACGAGTTTTATACACGTGCCTTCAATACCAAAATATGACAAACTTTAACAAACATCAAACATGGTGGCTTGTACTGATGTCCCTGAATAAACAATTTATGTTTTAGGTACGTTCCAAAACTTTAAAATGTCATTACTTTCAACGAGTAGTTACGTCAGTCGCGACCCACATTCCTCAAACCGTCACTGATTTGGCCATGTTCAAACAAGTCGTAAGTTAACGTTGTTTTAGGACTAACGAACTCTTTGAATTTTCGTCACGATACCCCATCGATACAGCGGCCCGTGGGACTGATAAGAAAACACAAATCAGGAACTTTGAGATTCAGGAGGTTTGATTGTGTTCTGCATGAGTCTGTCATTTTAATTTAGTTACTCTTATTCGGTTTGGGATGTTTACTTGAGTACCTACATTTAGAGATTCCACTTTGATTTTATTTTTAATCATTGGGAGGTGAGTCATTCTAAAAATGTTATCAAAATAATAACACTAGCCATACACCATACTGCCTATCGTCCAATCGGCATGACGCTGCCGATTGGATCAAATTGGCAGTTCGTCCATATACACCATACTGCCTATCGTCCAATCGGCATGACGATCGATTTGATCAAACTTCAAATCGGCAGCAGTGATGCCAACTTAGCAACTTTATAGCTAGATCTAGCTAAAAAGTTACTACATTGGCATCACTGCTGCCGATTTGAAGTTTGATCACGCTGATTTGATCCAATCGGAAGGATCAAATCGGCATGATAAAATCGGAATGATCAAGCCTATCAAATTTAACCGTCATGCCAATTTGATGGTTTCCACGCCCTCACACGGTCAATTCTAACTGATCCAATCGGCAGCGTCATGCGATTGGACGATAGGCAGTATGGTGTATGGCTAGCATTACTCAACGTCAAGTATTTTAGTTTCCTATCCTTACGGTCCTACTTATTGTCCGTCATTTCTGATTACTATTACTAGGGGTTGTTTAATTGTTGAAGTTGAGTCAGCTTATAGTAAATTACACCGTATAGTAAAAACATTGTTTATTATTGCATTATTTTTTTATAAACTGTTAAAAATCATTGTGGTATTAATATTATAACCAGAGCGTAATATTTAAAAAATATGCTAAATGAATTCGTAAAAATCATAATTAAATTACCTCAAGTACCTTCTCGTTTTTCTGTAATGCAAATGTAACATTCGCAAGAATGCTAAAAACAAGTGAATACTCAAGTTTATTAGCATCATAACAGGCAGATTTTGCATTTTTTAACAAATAAACGTTTGTATCTTCGCTCTTGAGTAATACCCCATCTATTACAAAATTATACACACAATCACCCATTAAAAGATTCGTCAACCATCAAATTTCATACCAAACTACCCACATTTACGTCAAGTACCAAACACTGGCGAACGTTCGACGCCTGATTAATTGTTCCTGCTTAACCATGAAGATACTTACTTAGTGACATGTTGCTAGTTAGTAGGTACGACCAAGTTAGTAACTAGTTCCTCCGCTTGACTTCAAACTTCCGCGCAACGATAAAGAGTAGCTGCATCCTATATTATTCTTTCAGTACTAAGTGAGCGAACTTCACCAGTTGGTGGTTTAAAAATGTATAGCTTAACATTAATCCTTGATCTCTGATCTCTTATTAAAGTTGTTTATTTTGGAACAGAATCAGAATCTCATCTGACTTCTGTCTCCTCACGTGACACTTTTTTTTAAAGTTGCCTACACTTTCTCTTGTGTCTTGGATGCGTTTACATACAAAGAACACACATACACAAACACCCCACACTTGTAACCCCGAATGCGCCTGAGACGTACCTACTGATGTCTGCCAGGGTCGCAGGACTAGCTTTTGGACCCTGGAATGTAAAGGCAACTAACTGAAAGAACAGGTTTTAGTTAGCGCCAGGGGCGGCAGACTCATTGGATGATTTCCCAACCAAAAATAGGTTTTGTGGAGGTGCACCTCTACCTATGTAGGTAATAGAGGCCTACCTATTGCCATATGTACATAGGTACAAATCTAGGCTTCGTGGCTGCTATTGAGAAATTACTAGTTGAAAACACCCAAATAAGCTTTGCCCGAACTGACCATCGACCAGGACCTCATATTCCATAATATTCCATTCCATTCCACAATTATCACACAACGCCATCTAGTCCCAAGCTAAGCAGATCTTAAATTACACCCAGACACAGAACAAATGATAGTGCTCATCACACAAACATTTGTCCTGGGTGGGAATCGAACCCACGACCTCAGGCATAGCAGTCAGGGTCACTAACCACTAGGCCAGTCAAACTCAGAGTCACGTTTCGGCATGGAAAGATTATCAAGACTCCTTTTTTTTTTTATCGTGGTAAAATCATCAAATGAGTCCTCCCACCCCGGGCAGGGCGGGAGGGACTGTCAGACTTGTACTGACTAAAGTCCACGGTGAGCTGCGAGTTGCTCTTTACTCGCCGCCCGCATGCCCGCGATCAAGATTCCTTTAATACATAAATTGTTCTTGATTTGAATGCAAATTTAATTCTTCTTCATGGAATAAGAAAAAGGGTCAAAAGACCACATTAGCCCAATAATTAATCAAATATCGTTGAAATACACTTGTTTTAAAGAAAACTCGAATACACGAGAAAAGTGGGGCTTCTTCAATGCCATGTGTATCTCTTCAGGGTGACTAACAGCTTCATGTGAGGAGTTATCTGCTACAACGATGTGCTATTTGGAGAAGCCTCTGGGAAATTGACTCATGTAGTCTGAAACGATGATAATGATGATTCTGCGCTTTGTAATTTTAAGAAACGTTTTACTTTCTTTGGTTATATGCATGACGATAAAAGTTTTTTAAAACCAACTTATAATGATCTAATTAGTACCTACTAGAAATCGTCATCGTCAAATAAAAGAAATGCATAAAAATAATCTAGCAATGTAAGCTCAAACAATGATTTAATAAAGGTAAAAAGGCAACTAAAATACCGGTTCTCAAAAACAGTTTATTTTCAGAGCATAAAAAGCATGCATATTTCAAAGCTTTCCGTATTTTATAGAATAATACCATTCAGTTGATTGCAATTGCTTGTGTTGAGTGTTGTACTTATATAGGGGGATTCCGCAGGGCCATTAGTGAATTCCTTTTCAGGGAACCGCGCGAAATTACATGCAATTTGCGGAACTGTTTTCCGCGACCGAAAGTTTTCAACATTTGATATTTCTACGCTTGCTAACTTAAATACGAGTATTAGTGCCAGTGTTACACTCCAACTAACTTTATGTTATAGAAAATTCCTGTGTAAAGTGTGCTTCTTGCCGTTTATATTAAGTTGTTACCTGAATGGAATTCTGGGTGTATGCCGACTACGGAGTTTAATAGAGTTTTTTTTTACATAATACTTATAATTTTTACAAAATATCGGTCAAACAATTTAGTATCACGGTTTTAAAACTATACTTGTTTTTAAGTGTCCTTGATTCAACAAGAAAGATCACTTCACATCGCCTTAGTAGGTATAAAATTCAGTCCCAAGTAAAACCAAAAAATTATTTTGTGTGGAACAACATTTTTTTTGCACCATGTTATACCATCAACACATCCTCGAGAATTTTTGCCTATCTTTCTGCTTACTATATCGATATTACTGCTATTCCCGGCGTCCTTATCTGAAATGGAGCCGTCCCGGCCTGGAAAATTGTGACATTGTCCATAAAACAATACCATGATCTCTAGAAACTGGCCAAGTGCGTGTCGGTCCACGCATAATGAAAGGTGTTGTACCTAGTTGGAAATTTTCATCCGCTACAATTCGATTATTTTTTCCCACGGGAACATAAAATCGGAATATACAGGTTTATTTGAAAAACACCAATAACCTCTTAAGAGGTCATTCCACTCATTATAATGAACAACTTTTACTATGGGACCAAACCCGAAATCGTGAAAAAAAAATCAGGTGTTCCCTACATTTTGACGAGTTACGCGAACATAAAGTACGGAACAGCTGATTGTTTTTCGTGGTTTCAGGTTTGGTCCCATAGTAAAAGTTGTTCATTATAATGAGTGGAATTACCTCTTAAGAGGTTGTTGGTGTTTTTCAAATAACCCTGTATATTATATAATACGCGCATATGACGTGGAGTTGCGGATACCAGCCCGTTATACAATACAACCCTGTATAATTAGGTATAGTTCTCTTCACTGTATCCGGCCACAGCGACCCAGACTATTTGTCTTCTCTTTCGTAAACTCTCTGATGACTAGCAAAACCAAAATCGGAATACAAACAATCTAATGTAACACATTAGATTGTTTGTATCCCGATTATAACCAGGTTGTAAAACTATCTGTAAAACAAATTTTATTCAAATCCGTATAGATGATGAAAAAAATTAACGACAAAACGAAATGAACTGCAATTAGTATAAGTTTGTAATGGTTTTGTCCTGTGACATAGTCATAAATTTGCAAAAGGGTTTCTATATCTTTGTTAATAGGAACTTATTTACACGGTAAGTATAATACAATAATAGTACAGATAAACTCACTAGTCAATGACTTTACTTGACGTGGTTCAGAAGAAGATGTTCCAGAAGATAATAATTTTTCGGGCTTGAACGAAGACTTCCCTTATTGTGGTCTAAATAACTCGGTATATTGACTACCTACTGATCAATACAAGTTTTATGCACGACTACAATTTAAAAAGTTGAATAGAAGAGAATAAAAAAAATCGAATTCCATTGACATCCCAATATAACAAAACTAAACTAACTAACAACTAACCTTGACAAATTAGATCTAGACAGCACCAGACCAAGGAAGCAACACACCTATTAAGCAATAGCGGGGGGAGGGGGGTGGCCAAAATCGTTATTGCACGCGGACGCTCAAACCGCTAGCGGCGGCCCTGAAAAACTGTGTAAAGTAATAGTAGGGGCGGCCAAGAAGGGGTTTTTGATGTGATTTGAGCGTGTCAGATAACTATACAGGGAGAATCCTCGCACCCTTTAATGTAACTGTCATCATCATCATCATCATCATCAGCCGGAAAACGTCCACTGCTGAACATAGGCCTCCCCCTTAGACCGCCACGCCGAACGACAATTCGCCACTTGCATCCATCGGTTGCCCGCGACCCTCACGATGTCGTCGGTCCACCTAGTGGGAGGCCTACCTACGCTGCGTCTTCCGGTCCGTGGTCGCCACTCGAGAACTTTTCTTCCCCATCGGTTGTCAGTTCTACGAGCGATGTGGCCTGCCCATTGCCACTTCAACTTGCAAATTTTATGAGCTATGTCGGTGACTTTGGTTCTTCGCCGAATATCCATGTTCCGGATTTTATCCCGCAAAGAAACTCCGAGCATAGCTCTTTCCATCGCTCGTTGAGTGACTCTTAGTCTCTCTAAAAGGCCAGCAGTAAGAGACCACGTTTCAGAGCCATATGTCATCACTGGCAACACACACTGGTTAAACACCCTTGTCTTGAGACACTGTGGGATTCTCGATGAGAAGATATCACGTAGCTTCCCAAACGCTGCCCATCCGAGTTGGATTCTTCGGGCGACCTCTTTCTCGAAGTTGGACCTACCTAACTGAACAATCTGTCCAAGGTAAGTGTAATGGTCTACAACTTCGAGAGTATCATTCCCAACAACAACCGGTACGGGTGCCACATGGACATTCGACATGACTTTCGTCTTGTCCATGTTCATTTTAAGGCCGACCCGTTGGGAAACGATACTGAGGTCGCTGAGCATAGCATTGAGGTGCTCCAACGATTCTGCCATGATGACTATATCATCGGCAAAACGAAGGTGAGTGATGTATTCGCCATTGATGTTGATGCCGAATCCGTTCCATTCCAAGAGCTTGAAAACGTCCTCCAACGCGTTCGTGAACAGTTTCGGAGAAATAACGTCTCCCTGTCTCACGCCTTTCTGCAATTGGATTGGTTTCGTGCTCTCTTCCTGAAGTCGGATGGACATGGTGGCGTTTCTATACAAACACTTCAACACTTCGATATACCTATAGTCGATATGACATCGTTGGAGGGACTGCAATACTGCCCAGGTTTCGATTGAATCGAAGGCCTTTTCATAGTCCACAAACGCTAAACATAATGGCCGATTATACTCCTCTGTCTTCTGTATAATCTGGCGGAGCGTGTGTATGTGGTCTATAGTACTAAAACCTTTTCGGAAACCGGCTTGTTCGGGAGGCTGGAAGTCATCAAACCTGCGTTCGAGACGGTTCGTAATGACTCTTGAGAACAGCTTGTATACATGGCTCAGAAGTGAGATTGGCCTGTAGTTCTTCAACAAGGTGTTGTCACCCTTTTTGAAGAAAAGAACAACCACACTCCTGTGCCATGCTTCTGGCGTAGTACCTTCGAGTATGACGGAATTAAATAACTTCTGGAGGACCAGAAGTACCGGTTTTCCACCCGCTCTCAGAAGTTCTGTTGTGATTCCGTCTTCACCCGGCGCCTTGTTATTCTTTAGCTGTTTAAGAGCCATTCTAATCTCGTACAGGCTGATGTCCGGGATATCCTCAGTGTAGTGTCGAGTCAGTTTAGCTCTTGCGTCTCGAACTGTACCGACACTGGGTTGTCGTGTTGATGTGTATAACTGTCCGTAAAACCTCTCAAGCTCTCTCAGGATCTCCGGCTTCGTCGAAATGATGCTGCCGTCGTTAATTTTTAGCTTTGTCATTTGGCTTTGCCCAATAGACGAATTCTTTGCGAAGACTTTTGAGCCCTGGTTCCGCTCGATTGCCTCTTTGATCCGTGCCGCACTATAGGCACGCAGGTCACGTCGCATTGATTTAGAGATTCGTCTATTGAGTTTGCCATATTCCGACATGTCAGCTGAAGATTGCAGCCTCATCTCGGCCCGGTCTTGCATCAACTTGATGGTTCCATTCGAGAGCTTTTGAGGCTTATTGCGGCGCGGGGTCTTAAAGAACTTGGACCCCACAGCTTGGACAGTTTCCACCAACCCATTGTTAATCTCGTCCACAGTTTCGCATTCGGTTAGGCACTGGAAGCGATTGTGCAGTTCGAGTTGAAAGTCTTCGGGGTTCTGGATGTGGGCAGGACCAGGTCGGAGCGTGGACTTCACCAGACGAGACCTTTCAAGCTTCACATTGATATTCAATGTGCCTCTGACGATTCGGTGATCGCTACCGGTTTTCACCTTGGCGATCACAGAGACATCACTGAATATTCGCTTCTTGGTCGTCATGATGAAGTCGATCTCATTTCTGGTAGTACCATCGGGGCTCATCCACGTCCACCTCCTGGATGGCCGCTTCTGGAAGTAGGAGTTCATTAAATGAAGTTCTTCCTTTTCCATGAAGTCGACCAGTCGCTGGCCCCTATGGTTTCGCTGCCCGTACCCAAATGGCCCCACTCTCAACTCATCGCCATTCCGTGCGCCCACCTTCGCGTTGAAGTCCCCCATAACAACGGTGAAGTATGTTTCGGAGGTATGTATGGCCTCGGATATCTCCTCATACAATGCCTCTACTTCATCATCGGAATGTGTCGAGGTCGGTGCATATACCTGTATGACCTTCAACGAATACCGGTTGGTTATTCTGAGTATAAGGTATGCAACCCTACTCGACACACTGTCGACTTTCACAACGTTGTTGATGAGGGACCTGCGGACGAGAAATCCAACACCACCCTGGGATTTACGGTCTCCTTCCCGGTAGAAAAGCATGTTGCCGGAATCTAGAACTATCGTATCCTGACCCTCTCTTCGGACTTCAGATAATCCCAAGATATCCCAGCGCATTTTGCTCAATTCTTCCTCCAGCTCGATAATCTTCTCATCGGTCCTCAGTGTGCGGATGTTGTGTGTTGCCAGGGCCAGAGTCCGTTGGGGGTGGTAGCGGGGCATCTGCCGGGGATTCTTAGCACCCCCTGCTCCGCCGTTACCCGATCCGCTACCCAGACCAGGAATAGCGGAGCTGCCGGGGACTGGGGGCCGTGTGCTATTGTTGTCAATCATAATGGGGGGGGGGGGGGGTTGCCATAATCCCCACGCTTGGCAGGCGGCTTGGGGATCGCAGTAAGGTCACCGAAAGTTTACAAAGGACGCTGCTGCCCGTCCTTCGGTGGCTGGACGTAGTTTAAGGACGTACCCGGGTCCTGTAAATGTAACTGTACCAAGTATGAACTCTCCATATGGTGGGTGTGTTGGTGGGAAACCGGCAGATTAGTAAAAAAAATTGAGCCTCAGAAAAACTCGAGCGCGTCAGATTAAGAAAAGGTAGATTAATTACGTTCAAAAGAGTGTATATCTCAATAATCTGACAATTTGAGCGTGGCATTAGGAAATGAGCGAGTCCAGAAGTTGTAAAACAAAAACGTAACGCCTGCTCATTCCTTATAGCAATCAACGTACCGTTTGATTAGTTTTAATTATTTATAAGGCGTTTTCGGTTTTCAACCGCTTGTTACAGACAGCCCCTTCTATTAATCGTCAGATTAATATGTAATGGTTATCTTCTATCTATACTTATAATAAATCTGTTGAGAGGTCAATTCTGTATACAAAATATATTTCCAAAATAACTATCAGGGGGGTGGCTAGGGATCGATACTGATGTCAAAAATGCAATCAGTAAAATTTTTGTCCTTCTGTCTGTCTGTCTGTATAACCGATAAAGAAACAAAAACTACTCGACGGATTTTAACGAAACTTGGTACAACTATTTTTCGTAATCTTGAGCTGGTTATAGTTTTCATCACGCTACAATCAATAGGAGCAGAGCACTGAAGGGAAAGGTTGGGAAAACGGGAGAAGTTACTACGCGTGTGCAACCTTAATGGTTAAAGCTACACAAAACTCATTTATGACGGAAAAGTTCTCATTAAAATTATATAAAACACGTTTACACGCTCTCTCGTATAAACTTTTTTCTTTTGCCATTGCCATGGCGCTCGAGGCACTGCAAATTTAGCATCCTCGCCTCCCCTACTATAAAGGGGCCCCGAGAATTGCATGGCCTAGAAGCCCTGACAAGGTTAATACGGCCCAGGGCATCTCTAAGCACTAAACCCGTGGTGTCGGCCTTAGCGACAGACGCTAGACGTTTTGACGACGAGCCCGAAAATGAATGATAATATTACAATTTGACAGATAGCTCCTTGGAGTCCGCGCCACCACTTATGATCTGCGGGAATTCGTAGTATATACTACATTTTTTAAAGCAATTTGATGTAATGACATTGACACTAGCGCCGCGTCAAATGGCGGTGTTATCTCTCCGTAATTTGATTTTCACGTTAGTTACGTTCGTAAATCTGTATCCGCTCCCGTGTTTTCGTTGACGGACTTAGAAAGTAGACATCCTGGTTACCGCACCGCAAGTTGCCACTTGTAGGCGAATTACAGTAGTAATTATGTAATTTCTGTCAAAGTTCAACATATTATGCAACATGTTTTGTATCCAGCTATAAAAAAGACATTGTCTACTCTCTACGTAAAGACAATTATCTGTCCTGTATTTACTTTGATTGGGAAGGTTTAAAGGAGTTGGTCAGACGTAACTGGCTTTGTTTGGCTAGTTAACGTGTAGATCTATACAGGGTTACAGTATTCTGAATAGTGTCCATATTGATTCATGCTCATGACACATTGAAGATGGATCAATTCGACGCTTTGTTGATGACATTTCCCCAACAGTAACAGCATACAAACGCATATACGTTTTTAACTGCAACGACGATACTCACTTTTGAGTTTCTTGAACCGAATATTATCATGTCTTTGGGATGCAACTCATACTAAGCATCGAAGCACTACAATACAAGTCGTAAAAACTTAATACCCAATAAAAAGTCAGTCTTGTTTTTCTTTTATTCCCCAACCAGTAAGGCAACAAATATTACAGTATTGAAGTTTCACCAGTTTTTGTCGGAGATCGGCCAATCCATTATTCGTCGCGGCCATATCTCGAACAGCCCCAATAGGATTAAACCCCGCTCCATTAGATACTGTTTTACTACTCTTTTGTTTTATGATCGTATTTTTCCGATAATTTATTGAAAGTGGTCACAAAAGAGTCCTTGTTCACTTATATAGATTAGCATTTATCAGGAACGCTCGGACAGGAAAATATTCTTGAAACTGAAAGTGTGTTCAATATTTAATGATTTAGAATATCGAACTCGAACAACATTAACAAGTTTGATAAACAAAGTTGATTATATTCTGAGATGTTTTGATTACGAAATATTTCACTTGATAGCTTGAAATTTAACGTTATGATCCCTCGATACGGTCGAGTACTCTTGTGTACCAATATTAATAATAATAAACCAGTGAAGTACTAAACTAGTAATATTAATTTTCACAATAATAAAATATAACGGATCGTTTTACACCAAACCTTTACTTGACTTTCCTATTCCCCTGGTTTTTTGTTCCATTTTCCTTCACTTTTGAAGCCGTAAAGCTTTTCACGTTGACGTTCATTAAGTGTAATTTTGCTAATATTCTAGTACTGAGATATTCGTAGTTTGTGACCGAGATACCTATTAGTTTTATGTTTTGCCCTGGTAATTCTTATCTCATATAGTCATACTGTAGAAATTCTTGAATGTACCTTAAAGATATTTCTACGTATAAATATTATATACCTAGCTACGTAGACTATGAACCAGTTTCTTAATTGATAATTTGAAGCACAACGCCTGTTCAACTCTAATTTAGCAATTGTTGGTTTCTGGAGTTTGCGAAGTTATCCATTCAGAAATGGGGTCTAGGGATGTTGAACCTAAGTTCTAAAGCCCCAGTCACACACAGTGCCTAATCGTTGCGAGTGCATTCGTTGCGAGTAAAATTGAACATGCTCAATTCAAACAGCGGCGGCTATTGGCTGCCAATAGTCTATCTCCTGTATCAGTTGTCTTATGATGAACCTAGAAATACCTAAAATACATTACTATATATAACCACCGATACATTGCTTCAATATATTAATTTCTTACGTTACTCTACCAACTTGTAAGGTTTTCAAACTGCGGCGCCTATAGTACCTACACACTGACTTGTGTTTTTTACTACTAAACATGACTGACTTGCTCGCATGCAAGATTTTCGATCAAAGAGGAGATACTCAAAAAGTCAGGAACACCGCATTTGTACGTAAAAAAGTTTTAATCTACAAATTTAACACATGCCTTCTCTTAACGGTTTATACCTAATACCTACGTTCATCCACTAAAATCCATGACAATAACCCTTCTGCAAAACTGAGATAGCTAATATTGCCCAAATAAAATACCACCCATCCTGTATAACGGGCTCCGAGTGTAGGGTTGACAATGCGCGCTTTACAAAAGGGGATGTTGGGGAAAAACGACAGTGCGGACAAGCAGCATTGAGGACGCGCTCTGATTGGCATTCGGTCGGCTTCGGCGGCACTGATTAACGAATTTCGCGCGTGCCTTGTGGTCAGGGTTGCCAACTGCGGCAATTCCTGATGATTATTGTCAGTTTCACCGCCAAAAGAGGTTTATAATTGGTGTTTTGTTAAATGTGTCGTATTTGAGTTAATAGTTGTTGTAGAAAGAAAAGGCATGTTGATAAAAATTAATAAAATTTCATAAACTTTTCAAAATGCAGACAGACAAAAACAGATTTTAATTATTATGTTTCATTGCAAAAAGTTGTGATTCGGTTTGTGAATTAAAACTTGGTAGACTATTATAGCAAGAAATGGAAGAAATAGAGTAATTTGATTCTTCCAAAGTTTGCATCGCAAAAATATTACAATGCCGATACTTTTACAATGGAGCACAAGTTTTAATAGAGAAACGTCTGTTATTTGCTACCAGCAACAAAATTGTATTCTCTTTAATACAAACTATAAAACTTAGTTATTTAAAAAAAATAACTACATACTTTGACGACTACAGTAATCAAAGAGCTCTAAAAAGTATTTATCCTTTTCTGAACTTTGCTCATATTTTTGCCCTGTCGTTGGTCGTATAGAAAGTCATATACCCGAAAAATTGTAATTTAAGTGCAAATTGCGGGTCTCAGATTACACATCCTTACGTCCAAGTGTAATATACGCTGAGTTTGTAAAAGAATTTCGCATTTTACTAACATTTCTGTGAGATCATTAGTGTGTGGCTGAGGAAGATTAATCTTGGAGTAAATAAAGTTCTTGAATGATTAATTTGAGCAATAACTCTACCCTAAGCCCTTTTGTGTTTGAATTACTGAAAATATTTAATAACATGATCTTGCTGACATAACACCGTAGTCCTATCTGGCTTAAACAAAAGTTTACCTACAGAACACCCATAATCTCATTATATTTAAGTCTCATGTAATTAATACAATACTATTGCTATTAACTGGGTGGGTACAAATATACTCAGCAACAAACGCCGTAGGTACCAGTAAGGAATTCCTAATGAAAAACTCCAATAACACTGCCAATTTGAAAATCGAACCCAAAATACATGCTTAGCAGTGGCGTTTACGACCAATAAACAAGCGAGATAGTTATTAAATTATCTATAAAAACTTTTTTTTTAAAAGAACCGACTTCAAATCAAACACAAAAAAGTTTAAAATAACTTTTCTTTCGGAAGTCGGTGGCTTTGTTTTTTATTTCATTGACTATTGCCATCGACTTCCGGAAGAAAAGTTATTTTAAATTTTTTTGTGTTTGATTTGAAGTCGGTTCTTTTTTTAAGTTTTTATTTTACCCTTTTTAGTTCAGATATTCAACAAAAATCTTCGTATAATCGGCGTCTTTACAAATCTTTAATCCAAGTCAGCAACAAAAACGGATCTATGCGCTCAACGTCACTAGATATCCATGATTGTTATATACTAAAACCTTCCCTAGAATGTAACAAATAATTTTGTACAAAACCGCATTAAAATCGGTTCAGCCAAACGCGAGATAATCGCGACCAAACTTACAATCGACTTTGAAACTCTACAACCCAAGTAGGCAAAAAACTCCCTATCTCAAAAAAATACTCAACCCATTTTGATAAAACTTGCAGTGTACCCTAAGTTGGAAAAAACTTGCAGTGTACTAGGTATTGTTCAACTTAGGGAATATTGCAAGTTGCATCAAAATCGGTCCTGTAGTTTTTGAGATAGGGAATTTTTGCTTATTAGAAATTTGTCACATTTGTTCAGGCGCTGATATAGGTTAACATAATATACGAAAACTGGGCAATTCTGGAAATATTACATACATACGGGTCGAATTGATAACCTCCTTTTTTTTTGAAGTTGGTAAAAATGGTTATCAGACTTTCAAATAAAACTACTCTTAAATTACATAAAGTAACACATACAAATCCTAAAAAGAACATCTTTGTACAAGCAACGTGTACCTAATAATGAATAGGTCACAGAGTTCGGGCCAAAGCAGTCGGCCGGCCCTTTGATCCCAGTAATTCTATTCGCAACTGAGACCACTTCAATCTAAAGCGTATGGACCTCACTTCTGAGCGTCAGAGAACCATTTTGATTTTGAAAACTCAATAAGGGGAATATGAACATTATTCAGTACATTTAATTTAATTAGTTCAATTCAGGGTCCTTTTTATGTTATACAAGTTAATGGATTTGTTCATTCATAACTAGCTTGTTGCCAGCGGCTTCGCCCGCTACAAAACGAAAATTATCAGAAGAAAAATCGGCATAAAAACTACTAAAAATAAACTGTCTACCAAATCCATCCAATTCCGTTTAAGTTGTAGTGCTTGAAAGAGTAACAAACCAGACATCCTCACAAACTTTCGCATTTATAATATTATTATTTGTAAGATGTAGAGTAAAGCTAGTTATTACGCCCTAGTTGACAAAACGCCTCATCATTCTTGCACTCTTTATTGCTCGGAATTACACGCGAGTGTGGCCACTGTGTGTGTGTTGTACGCCAAAAAAATCACCTGATTCTCGGCCTTATAGGCCCAAACGCCAGCCAGGGTCGCTAAACTACCGCGAAAAGCATTAGTCCTGAAGTGCAAAGGGTATGTGAAGAAACAGGATGTTTGTTAATTAGTTAACCGCTATAGAACCCTCAATGCTGCTTGAGAAGTCTGACAGTTTCCACCCAGGAAGAATCATTAATGTCTCTCACCCCAAAAAAAGGTCATGCCGCACAATAAAGAAGGTGACTTATCTGTGACACTCGCCGCATACAAACCTATTCCCAATTGTCACCACTACTGGCTTTGTCACAAGTGGCGATGATCGAAAAAAAATCCCAATTATCCCAACAGGTGACAAACGAGAAAAAAATATCGATTGTCCCCACTGATGACAAATGGGGAAAAATCCCGATTGTTCCCATTGGCGTGAATGAAGCAATTAAAGGCTGACCAAAAGTACTAGGCCTAAAATAAAATTAAAGTTAGGGGCTTAAAAGTATCCCTAGTCCCTCTCGCCCTGCCCTGGGTGGGAGGACTCATTATTGATGATTTTACAATAAAAAAAAAAGTTCGACAAAAGTGAACCAAGAGACGAAATATATTGTTTATTTCGTCTTTAGGTCTCAAGTAAACAAATTCAAAGTACTTTTTTATTCGTACAATTTGACAGTTTTATTATCCCAAAGAAGATTTAGGTTGCCAAGTAAATCTATTTTGATAAAATCTGTCGTATCAAATTCCTTGTTCTCTATAATTATTACGTCCATTAAAGGCCCTTTAGATACCTAAAGATCTATTACATTAGAACAAGGGCTATAATTACAAGATACCTTGACACAGCTAAGCCTATTCATGACAGGTTACAACGATATTGATCTAAAAGTGTCTAGTAGTGGCTAAGATGAAGGCAATTCAATCTCTTTAGTTATTAGTTTTCAAGTCTGTTATAAAACTACATTTTTAGTCAGTGAATTTAAATTTACAACGTCTAACTAATGTTACAAATATGTAGATTGTACCTATTTTTTTTTTGCTTAGTAAGAGCTGTTCCACGTAAATTCTTGTCATACATAATTTTCAAACATCATTTTGAACAATCGAATTAGATCTTATTTTGAAGACGCATAAGAAATTAATTTATCAAACATTTCTTCACCAAATCGGTTTTTTATTACATGTTAAATTATAGTCCCTTTTTATCTTGTGGTATCTGCAGTCTAGCAGTCATCAAGTCATGTCAAGGGTCTGGCCTCTGGGGCTTTCCAAAAGCCAAATAGCTCTGGCACCACAGAGGTGCCCACATCCTCACAAGAAAAAAAGGAAGACTTATTAATACCGAGACCCATATCTTTAAGATAACCAATTTAATGGGAACAAGAAGTAATGAGCCACAATTATGTTCAGAACGAAACAATTTCAAAGTTATAAAACCACTTTTCACTTACAATTTAATCTTAATTGTCTTAATTTTTCAAAGGCTCTACTATTAAGCAATAATGGGTTTAAGAGCTTAGAAATTTGAATAAACAATAAATTCGTACTAAATCCAGTCCATGCTGTATTAAAGGAACTTCGATCGCTATTCACAGTGATTAACGAACATTTTGTACGCCGCATTGTCATTACATAAAGCATTCGGTAACAGTAGTCTAAGTTTGGCAGAAACTTGTTTTTATGCTCACAGTTGGACTAAGAAGTCTAAGTGTTCCAATACTATGTAAATCGGTTCGCTTGGAACCGAAAGCAGGAAACTTTGACTTGGAAGATTACGATGGCATGGATTCTAGAATCGCAGAATTGCAAGTTCATTATAGATCGTTTTTAACGCTGTTTTTCTTTTACGTACTGAAAAAAAAAAAAAAGAAAAAAGAAAAACAGCGTTAAAAACGATCTATAGAGTTCAGTTCCAAGTTCGCTTTTCTTAATTTTTATCAAATGCCTTTTGATATATTTTTTACATAGGTAAATTTTTATCAAATGCCTTTTGATATATTTTTTACATAGGTATTATATGTATAAAAAACAATGAGCCCTAATAAGACTTGAAATAATTTGATGTTGGCAACATCTAACATGTTCCCATAGCTTCAGCTAAAGTTACGGACGTTTCTTATCCTTTGCCACTTAGGTACGGACACAAGATTATTGTTTTTTTTTTTTTGTTTTTTTTTTAGGGTGGCAAAATCATCAAATGAGTCCTCCCGCCCTGGGTGGGGCAGAAGGGACTGTCAGACTCTTACTGACTAAAATCCACCCGTGTTCCTTCGGATGCCCTTTACGTTCCGGGGCCACGGTATCCTGGATTAAGAAAAAATCCGCGACCCCGGCAGGCATTCGGCCCCATAAGGGGCCCCGTCGGTGACGCGTGAAACACGACACGCCACCGACTGTGACTGACCGTGAGGGAACTCCAGTCCACGGACGCACGTGGAGGTTACCTGTCTTAGCACCCCAAGATTATTGGTTACGGAACAAATATATTCGTATGATGATCTGCAATTATTTGTTTCGGGTCTGGGTGTTTGTGTATGTAAGTTTCTATGTTTGTAAACGCACCTCAGATACAGGAGAAATTCCTAATGTGGGGTGGCATAGTATTAAAAAAATTCAAAAACTGGTGACAAGATTAATTGGACTGACTCCCGAAATTTTGTCAGAACTAATATCCAGTAGTAGGGTTCACTCAAAAGTTTTGGTTACCCTAGTATTTTCGTTGACGGACTACGAGAGTAGACTCCCTGTTGTGACAATCCTACCAGACAATAAAAGTCAGCGCTTTTTCCTGAAGAAACCTAAATCAATCCTATCGTCTAACAAGAACTTACAAAGACTATACTACTGAATTCCCTGCACTCAGTGAGGCGATAGAGTAGAAGACGCTTGTGGACAAGTGACAAAAGACCCGGTGCGGTCTCCGAGCCTCGCCGACACAGATTTACGGCGAAGAGAATCCTGTCGAGCTTCCATTAAATTGAACCGTTAAGAGCGATTTATTACAAAAACTGCAAATGCAGAGAGTTACGTCTTCTTTATTGGAAAGGGTGCGTTGTTTATCTTAATTAAATCTCGATATTAAAGACAATAAAGTCTCGTCAATGTCTTATTTTGATATCGTGAAATTGAAATAATAGACTACCTCGGCAGTCCAGTGGAATACAATGAGCTTATTGTGTATTCATATTTGATTTTCTTTTTTATTCCAATCTGACTTTTTGCCGGGCTATTGCCCGTTAATTTTCGCGTTAAAATAAACGTCCATTAACGCGATAATCAACGGCGTTTCCCGTTAGTGTGACCTTGGTGTGTGAGAACCTCAGCGGCTCATGAGTGACAAACGGACGGACAGACAGACGGACAGACAGACAAACGGACAGATAGACAGACGGACAGTCAAGTAATACCCTTTGAGTACAAAATGAGAACCTCTGACGAATTGAGAATCTTCTCCTTTTTTCGAAGTCGGTTAACAAAAAACTTTTTTTTTTTATAAGTACCGACTTCAAAACAAATAAGTACAAAAAAGTTTAAAATAACTTTTCTTTCGGAAGTCGGTGGCAATAGTCAATGACACAACAAAACAAAGCCACCGACTTCCGAAAGAAAAGTTATTTTAAACTTTTTGTACTTATTTGTTTTGAAGTCGGTACTTTTTTTAAAAAAGTTTTTATTTTACCCTTTTTAGTTTATTTATTACATATTCAACCCAAATTCTTGTAAAATACAAAATTTTCTTACATATGCACTAATCTTGTAATCCGTCACAACATAAAAAAATCCATATCTCTAAAACTACTTAACCGATTTTGATGAAACTTGCAGTGTACCCTAAGTTGAACAATACCTAGTACAACAAAAAAAGAATGACTTAAATCGAACTTATAGTTCCGGAGATATGCGTGCACAAACATAAAAACATACATACATACACTTATGAAATTTGGCACATTTGTTCAGACGCTGATATAGACTAACATATATGAAAACTGGGCAGTTCTGATAATATTACATACATACGGGTCGAATTGATAACCTCCTTTTTTTTGAAGTCGGTAAAAATATAGTCACAATTCAGCTTGAACTTGGTTTTACGGAATATTTACCTACACAAACATCAATTATAATATCAACTTCTAATAAAAGCTGTCGCCTGGTGGCATTATGTCATATAACTTTGAATAAAAAAAAACTAAAATAGGACCTAATTTACTTTTATAGCTCCATTTATTTAATGTACCTACTTACGCGTGCTCTTTGTTTAAGTAATAACTTAAATGGACCGTTACTTAAACAATTGTGAGTAAAAGTTGTCTCTAAGTCGTATTGCGTTGTGTCTTTGTAGACAAAGTTTTGTAAAAGTGTATACGAACAGTGGTCGGTCTGCTTCAATTAAACAGAGGTCTTATCATGAGTTTTCACTTATTGTGACGTAAAGTAAACTGGAACTTTGACATTTAATTTCAAGGAAAAAAAAACCTTGAAATTAAATGTCAAAGTTTTATGTGTCATTAGTTCCTTCTTCGTACACCAGAGGCGCTGTTCCATTTTTCCATCAAGAAACGCTGTAAATACTGGAAAGACGCTGTAAAGTAAAATAATGAAAACTCGTGATAAGGGCTGAGTACAGATGCCAGCACCTACCTCAATTGGTCAATTTTTTTCAATAGATTTTCAACCTTACCACAATTCCAGTGGAAGGTAATGGTCGATTGGTAAAATTTGACAGATTCGGATAGGTGACCTGCTGCTGCTGGCATCTGTACATAAGATGTGCCACTTCTTGCCAACTAGTTATTTAAACAGTTTGGGCTTTTCATTAAATATTAAATTGTTGTTGAGCTCCTTGTGTTCTGAGTCGAGCTACACGATAACCGACAAATGCTTGCACTGACTGGACAGGTCCACTCAAATCTGTGTGGTTCTTTCTTCAAAAGACCATCTTAGACACCAGACATGGTCCTCGTATGACCTGAGCAAAATAATGTCTGGACTTTAAAAGAGACTGTGACCTCTGAGTTTGTTTCGGCTGTTTCTTCTCAGAGTAGTCAGGTACGAAACAACGGCCTCATCTAGCTTTAAAAATATTGGTTGTGACGTGTAAAAGTGTTTTTAATAACCAATTTACAAAATAAATATCATTTATCAAATGAAGACTAAAGAAGTACTTAAAAAGGATGTGGTGCATATTAAACTTGCAAGTCAATCCACGGGTATCTAAAGTTAGTCCACATCGACCGGTGCAAACGCTTTGATAGTCCCCACCACCGAAACATAAGGATTCATTATTTTTGAACATTTGGAACGACAGTGGAAGCTGATCTTTACGTACCCCATCAGGAAATACAGGCAAGGTGGTATATGTATAAACAAAATAAATAGATAAGGTTAATGTTACGTTTAATTGGATGGAGTTCCTAGTTTGAATTTTATCGAAAAAACCTCCATAATTTTTCTATATCGCAACTCTACCTTGCAAAATATAGCCTTAAATTAGGTACCTACTATTCACCCTCCGCTTTGTACAATAAAGTTCAATAGGTAGGTAGATACTTTAAGAACCTTCCAATGAACGGTTAATTAAAGACAAGATCGTTTGTAATAAGTAAATTAGCAATCACCACGGGGCCATTTAGCTCGGGGACCTAGCCCCATTATTGTCTCTGAAGGGCAGGGCCAGGCCACTCAATTAGATCGTATTTCAGAATAATGGTATTGAGAAGTCGTTCAGCTTCCGTTAACTGCAATTTTATAGTTCTTCCTGTGGCCACCCCTCGTTCTGCGGTCAAACTTTTCCAATTATACTATTGAATAAATGGAAAATTCATAAAATTACTCTCGTTATGAGCGTCTTTATTTATGTCTGTAGACGTCTTTTGTTTACTCTCATGAGTTCAAGTGTGCGACATGTACGGAAGTTTTGATAATGGGTTCAGACTACTGCGTTGAGAAAACTTTGAATCGCTTTATACGAGTAACTTACAGCAGTACATTTGATATACTTAGAACACTTCTTTAGCTTTCTACTGAGTATTTATGGTTTATAGCAGTATTTTATTTTGCAGATTAGCTTAAATTACGGTATCATTAAGCTTGCTACCTCACGTAATTCACACAAAAACCTTATTTCTAAACTGCAACAAACTTTAAAGTTAGTACTTCAGTATGCATGCAAATTAAACTCCAACAAAATAAGCAATCTGAAAATTGTTTACCATTTTCTTTAAAACAAAGCGACAGTTCTGCATTGCAGACAAAAAGTAGCAAAGCGAAACACATAAAACGGAAACCTTATAAAACATCCGTTAGCACGAAGAAAATACGTCGGTGTTCAAATCACGACTTTCTTACGGAGCTGGGGAATATTTTTATTTCGTAGATTAAAGGAAAGATCGACATTCCTATGTTCATAGTGCAGATACCGAGTTATTCCCGGCGGGCGAAACAAAATCATTTCATAACTGTGCGCCCGGTCTGCGCTCACCCTTTTTTATAGCCCAGATGAATTATGACATAAAATATTTATCTCCTTTCGGGGATATGTAATGGTCGCGCTCCTTTTTAGATGATAATGCAGTAAAGCTCCTTTTCATAACGCTAGCATTGACAAGTTGTCTTTTCGAAGTAACAGCTGGTTCCAAATGGGAACTGGAAAAGAATCAAGTGCTGTACCTTTTTATTCGAAGTAATTTACTTTGATCAAGTTGTTGGCTGTCACTAATTAGGGCTTTGGTGCAATATTGACATCAAAAGATTCTTCGAGATGGTTCTTTCTATAGTATCTTTTATGTAGTTTGTATATTAGTACATTAAGGCATTTAATTAATAAATAGAAAATGTAGATACATAAAAAACTGTTAATAACCTAAAATTTAAATTATTATCTACGATACGATGAGCAAATGCGACTTTACATCTTATATGAGCTGTTCTCTCATTTCGGTTAATCAAATAGGATTAAACGGTCAATATTCCACCAAACGATGCTTCGTCAACTCTATAACACCTAAAGAGAGGATATCGAATTTATAGGTCAAAATACAGCACTCTAAGATCGCACGATCTCAGAAATCTAAGATAGCAGTAAAAAGCTCTTTGTTTACGCTATAAACCAAAGATTTCTTAGCTTAGTATTACGGGATTTTACGCGAAGGGAAGCCAGCACGCTCATCTCTTATCGCAGCATATATACGAAAAGGAATAAATTGGATAGCACATAAAATAAATACACTTTTTATGCGAAAACTACTTATGTAAATTTAAATATTAGGAGATCCGCATTAATACTCGTTTGTACAAACAATACGCGACGAATGCCGGGGTAAAAACGCCTTTGGCGCCACATTTAGGAATTTAATTTAGATGGTGTGTATCCAAACTAAACAGCGCTTATCTTCATATTTTTAAAAATAACGTGTTGTTCATGTTCGTATACGATAATATCCGAAACAACTCAACCCATTCTAATGAAATTCTGAGAATGTTAGTATCTTGCTAGATACCAACTACTTAATTGATACGTTAGTTACGTTCATACATCTGCATCTGTACCCCTGGTCCTTGATCCGACGGCGAGCTACACATTACTTGCCATCCGCGCTTTACATAATTATATTTCAACGGTTTATTCAGCCATCCATTAACACAATCTAAATTACATAAGCATGCCAGCAATATCATAATGTGGAAAATTCCTCTACAATATGTACATACTACCTAATTAGTTTAGGTAAACCAATTAAAACTACACGAATTCATGACTAGGGGTTATGTACCTAACATAACATGTCTACTTAGATACAGGTAGTGGTATGAATTGAATAAACGAGAAATAAACCTTAAAACTTCACATACTACCTTTACGATTTGCATAATATACGACGCGGGAATGTAAGCAGGATACAAAGTGCAGGACATGGGGTTGCCGAAGAAAAAGGGTGAATTTTCAGCCAGTAAGAATCTGACAGTCCCTTTTCGCCCCACCTAAGACTCATTAGATGATTTTACCACCCAAAAAGAGGGTTAAAAATATTAAATATTTACAATTCAGTAATTTATTCACATTTAGAAATCTATCGACTCAAGAATATTGATTTTGAAATCTTGTTATAAACTTAGCTACCATTAATTTTAAGTATTTAGTTTATCCATATAGCGAGCGTATTTGAAGTATTATGACGTAAATTGAATGGAAAATTAAAAAAACCGGCCAAGTGCGAGTTGGACTCGCCCATGAAGGGTTCCGTAGTAGCAAGCATAGATTAGGGATATAATTATATTGAGATTAGTAAGTAATATACATAAACAATAAAAATAACTTTGTTTTTCATAGTGTTTGTATGAATGGCAAAGTTATATTTGCGGTTTTTGAAAATGTACTATATCTCAAAAACTGCTAACTGTATCTCAGCCAAACCAATTTTCGTTGGAAGTTTTTATTGAGGTCTACATTATATATTTTTTTTAGTTTTATCATTCTCTTATTTTAGAAGTTAGAGGGGAGGGGACACATTTTACAACTTTGAAAGTGTCTCTCGTCCAAACTGTTCAGTTTAGAAAAAAGTGATATTAGTTACCTCAATATAAAAAATCCAAATATTTTTAAAGACCTATCCATACATATCTCACACGTATCTGTTTGGTGAAAAAAAGTTTTGAGTTTCAATTCTAAGTATGGGGGGCACCCCCAAAATTTGTTTAGTTTTTATTTTTGTGTAAAAATCCTAATGCGGTTCACATAATACATCTACCTACCAAGTTTCAACAGGATAGCTCTTATACTTTCGACAAAAAGTGGCTGTGACATACGGACGGACAGACAGACAGACATGACGAATCTATAAGGGTTCCGTTTTTGCCATTTGGCTACGGAACCCTAAAAGCGCATGACGCATCTAGTGTACCTACGAACGAGGAACTAAGTATAACCATTGAACTAACGTCAAAGCCCCATTTACTTTGTCACAAAAAAGTGAAAACTCGTGATAAGACCACAAAATATGCTTTTCCCTCACTTACTGAATTTACTCTTTCAAGAATACAGACACGATATTATTTTAGTCGAGCGCTCGCAAAGCATTTCCTTCGTCTTTATTCTAGCATACCGTAGTCTTCATTACTACTGCAGTATTATTATTTCCCGGGCCCAACATTAGCTAGATTTCTCAGGGAGCCGGATAAATTGCAGGTCATCTGCGGAAGCATTTGTCACAAGTCAGTAATTTGTGGGAATGCGTGGTTTTCTTCATATTCCCTCGGAGTAATCCTCAAGTGTAATTTGTCAAAATTTCAACGTTTCGTCGGCGGGGGTCGAGACGTCTCCCTACCCGAAAATAAGCCCCTTTGATAAACTCAAATGTATTATTTTATGTCACGCCGTTGTTAACAAGTACCGAAGTGTTTTGATCGTTATATTTAATACTTGAATTTTATAGAAGTACGAACACTAATATGAATACTGCATAAAGAAACTTAGCAAACGATGTTTTTTGTAATGAATTCTACGATTCTAAAACTTTAGTTAGTTTTTCAATACACCAAACGTTTACTTTTGCAATAAAGTCATTTACACGTAAACTTAAAGGTCTCTTGGATTCAAAGATATTTGCATTTAATTGTACACTCCCAGTTAGGCTGGCCTAACTGGGAGTGTAAAAATTAAAAAATTACCTAAAAAACCTAAAAAATTTTAATTAACCTAAAAACCCGTATCTATCAACACCAAAAACAACCCCTTAGGGGTCGAATTTCGCAAAACCCCGTCTTAGGTAGCGCGTACGTCCTAAAAATAACCCCCATGCAAAATTTGAGACTCCTAGCACTTGTAGTAACGAAAGTTTCATACAAACTATAAACACCAAAAACAACCCCTTAAGGGTAGAATTTCACAAAATCCCGTCATGTACGTCCTAACAGAATCCGTATGCAAAATTTGAAACTCTTAGTACTTGTAATAACAAGGTTTCATACAAACTATCAACCCCAAAAACCACCCCTTAGGAGTGGAATTTGTAGATTCCATTCACATAAAAAACATTTGCGAGCAGGCTTGGTCAATATTGTTACAAGCGATAGAATGTAACAATGAAAATGCAAAATTTTAAACAAATACGTTTTAAAATCACATTCATTTTATGCGAGACCCGGTTGTTTTATATTTTTATTACAATATCGACCCATGCATAGTTTGTTTTACTAAACATTTTGTATATTTGATTCATTGTATCATTATAAGCAATCAAATAGTCACATACTTATACCCAGAGGTGTTTGTATCTGTATGTGTGTATTAGAGTAGAAGCGAAGCCAAACTCAAGTTTGACTACTCTGTGTAACGGAACTGGTACCTATTGTAGTTTTTGAAAATGTTATAAGAAATCTCACATTTTTGACGCCCTTTGAATGTTATTTCAGTATAATAATATCTCAATGTACTAAGTATTTCAGTATAATAATATCTCAATGAAAAAAAAAGAAATCTCTCTTCGACAAACGGATCTATGTTTAAATCAGCTTACCAACCCTTTGTTTATAAATACCTAATCCTTAATTTATATTCAATATGTTCACGATTTTTACATTACAATGGAAGTCCGATTTAATTCCTTGACCCATCGTTGTCAGAAAGTGAATGGTTCAATGAATCGTGAAACCCGTTCAGCCGTTACCATAACAATTAGATTATTCCGACAGTTTATATGAATTCTGCTTAAATTACTTTGCAAATGGTAGTTTACTAGTTCTGCGTGAATTGTCTTTTATTCTGATGACTATACTAGGCTGTTAGCAGAGGCTTCGCCCGCTAAAACTCAAAAATTATACCATAGGAACATAAAATCGGTATAAAAACTATGTGTTAATTCAGGTTATAAACTAACCGGGGTCGCGGGACTGTCTTATCAGAAAATCGTGACCCGGAACGTAAACCGTCGAACGTAAAACACTGTGGATTATAGTCAATACTTAGGAATCAATGCGGAAGTGTCAATACGGAGGAGTCAATTCGGAGGAGTCAATATGGTGTAACGTATGAAGGTGAGTTGAAAATAAAAAAACTCACCAACGTTAACAAGATAATTTATTAAGGTCGTGGTTCACAGCCGTCACTTGGTTCATTTATTGTTCCGTGAAGTAGGCGCACTAGTACTGCCCTGGCTATCGCGTAAGTGGAGCGACGCGACGCCGTGGAGTTGACCCTGAGGTGAAAGTGACCGCAGGGACGAGGTGGTGGATGCGCCGGCAGGTCGGCTGTGCGCTGCTAGGTGTGTGCGGCAGGTCAGCTGCGTGTGCAGGCCTCAGACGTTCGGTAGGGTGAGTCAGAGCTGGACTCACGAACGTTGAAGATGGAGTTATTTAACTCCCAATCTTGTTCCCTGGAATCAACGTCCACCGGTAAATAAAAGTCCTCTGCTAATCCTCTCTGATGATGACCTCACAGCATAGGCGAAAGCTAGGACGTACGGCACTAAGGGTGTTTGTGATTATTGGTCGTCATCAGATCGGAGTTTACATGGCAGGAACAATAAGTTACATTAGCGTGAAGCACTAACACATAAAATCATAGAAAGGCCTACGAGCGTATGAAATACTCGAGGCTTAAAAAATAGTAAAACCAACGGACAAAGAAAAAATATATGAACACACAATAATTGAGTCCGAAGGTACCTACTCAATATAAAAAAACAAAACATGAGCTAGCAGTTATAATAATTGATTGGTTTGCTTTTGGCACTTACCCTAATCCGGGGCGAACACTTCACTATTTTTATTTTAAATAAAATATTGAATACAAAAAAATAATTTTAAAAAAAATCTGTTACGCAAGGTGTCACAAGATTCTAATAAAGAGAGACAGTGTAACAGCCGACAAAGTTTAATCGTAAATGAGTCCCGTTGTCTCCTGTGCGAGCTTATTTATACTAATGAGCACATTAGGTACCTCACTTTAATTATCAACCGGTTAACGTTGAACAACATGTCTTCCGGCTACAACACCAAAACTCTGTAAAAATTTCGAACTACCCGCCTATAAATGACTTTTAGTCTCGACGCGAAATAAAACAATTTTACGATACCCTCAAGTACGAGTTTTTTTTTTGAGTCGGTTGACGAAGAACATTGCGTATGACTATAACACGAAAAGGAATGTGTAGGCATTCCTTGCATTCCATTGTAACTATTTTGTTAAACGTTGACTAATGGATTGATTATAGGTCAAAGGATAACGTTGATTATTCACAACGTTACAATGGAATCATTATAGTCACCCCGTCCCGCGCAGGGCGGTTTTTTTTACGTTATAAAATCATCAAATGAGCCCCATTTGATGATTTTACAACCTAAAAAAGAACAAAATAAAATTAACTACTAAAACAAAATAGCGTAAAAATGACAAACATTCATAACTTTCGCATCTATATATAATGTGAGTTTGCTGATGGATAATGGAGTTCCGATTTTTTTGACTTTGTTAAGGTGTGCAATTACTGATCGGCCAATAAAGAATTAGAAGCATTTTTTTTTAAACTGTCCCCTTCTCTCACATTTATTTTGTTTCATTCCCACAATATTCTTAGCGAACAAACCCATAGACCAAGCTAGGGCAGGATTACAGTGAATAATAAATGCCTGTGTACATTTTTCTTCAGTCCCTAAGGAACTTCCAAGAAGGTTACTTTGTTTTTCCAGAATATTCCCAACTCGTCCCCGATATTCACTTGTCTAAGAATACATATTCCTTTCACAATTTTGAAGAATATAACTTGGTGAAGGTAGCTAGGTAGATTTTCTATATAAATGCATTTGTTAGAACTACTGTAGCTACATTAAGAATGCCTACTTGGTGACAGCATCAACTAATTGCAAAAATAATTAGACTTTCAGCTAGACTTTTTAAAAACAATGGACAGGTATATTTAATTTTATTAAATCAATACATATTTACAAAGATGTATACCGCATCAAAATTCGAGAATGGAGCCTCTTGACGTTAGAACCAAGTAAAAACTGTACCTACTTGCTTGTGACGCGTTGGCAATTTTCAAAGTACGACACTTAAATTCAACAATTTTTATTTACGTAACAAAAAAAATTGGTCAAATAGACTTTTTTATAGCCTGGTAAAATCATCAATTGAGTCCTCCCACCCCGGGCTGGTCGGGAGGGACTGTCAGACTTGTACTAACTAAAATCCACGGTGTCCTTCGACAGCCCTTTATGTTCCGGGGTCACGGCAATGAGATAAGTCCCGCGACCCCGGCAGGCTTTGGCCCTCTAGAGGGGGGCCCCGTCATTGTGCTGACGCTCTTTGAGCCGCGCGTGGAACATAACGCGCCGTCGACCCGGGCATGGTCCATGGTCGGGCAGCGAGTTGCCGTTTACTCGCCGCCCGCATGCCCGCGCCTACGGTGGCCGGAGATCGTTTTGCGACGTCCGTCGCCGTGGGCGTCCACCACCGCGGGGGTCAAATAGTCTTGGACTAATTAGGTTTTTTCAGTCGGTTACCCTTTTTTTTTAATAAAAAAAATTCAAATAAAAAAAAGAACTAAATATAAATCTTAAAAAACTACATCCCTAAACTTATTCATTCTTCCGCATTAATTAACCTCTGAATAATAAAAACTGGAGCACTACAGGAAAAATATCGAGAGAAAGATTACAAATCGTCTGTGAACCAAGAGTAATGCGTCACAGAAATTCACTGCTGGCATGAATCGTCGGGCACTAAATAAAAGAAGGGAAAAAACACTCAAAAAATTACTAGAGAATTTTTACGAATATTCGTTGGCATTGCCTAAAGGTTATTACTCCACGTTATAAGTGTTCATTTCACTGTAGGAATTTATACTAGCGTCCCAGAGTTCGAAGTTAATAGAGTGTAATGTTCTTATTTGCATATTTCATCAATGTGCTTGCGTCTCGATGTTTAGCGTGATTTTCGCCTACATTGCTTTTCGTAAGCGCTTTGCAATTAGGAAATTGAGAGCTTTTCGGAAATATACGTGGTGAATGTTTCCTGCAGTAGGAGACATTTTTTTTATTTATTTAAAGATAGGTTCGCGTTTGACCATTATCTCGCCTGATGATAAGCGAAGATGTGGTCGACGGTGAGGCACGCTTGCCTAGAAGAACTCTTGTCTCACTCTTGACTTGTAGACCCCAAGGTTATAGCTGTATGACGGGGCCCCCCTCTAGAGGGCCAAAGCCTGCCGGGGTCGCGGGACTTATCTCATTACCGTGACCCCGGAACATAAAGGGATATTGAAGGACACCGTGGATTTTAGTCAGTACAAGTCTGACAGTCCCTCCCGCCCTGCCCTGGGTGGGAGGACTCATTTGATGATTTTACCAAGCTAAAAAAAAAAGGTTATAGCTGTCAGGAAATTTTATTTATTTTCTTCTGCAATATTTAACAGTCGACTGTGTTGAAATTTAACATTGCACATTATTTATCTTAATATCTTGTAAGATGAGATAGTTTAACTTTGTGGTATGATTAGCATATTGGTTAAACATTTGGCTGCTGATCGACGTGTTCGGGTTATATTCATGCACGTCACAAATATTTGTTACACTATGAGTTACAGATAGTTTTTCCTGATATGTCTGCTTATTATATGTAGGTAGGTGATTTGAAATGTCTTTTTTAATCGTGGTAAAATCATCAAATGAGTCCTCCTACCCTCTTAGACTTGTACTGAGTAAAATCCATGGTGATCCGCTTATAGCCCTTTACGTTCCAGGGTCACTGCTACCTGATCAGACTGTCCCGCGACACCAAGCAACCCTAGTTTATAATGTCTGTATCGTAATCTATGTAATAAACAGCCCAAGTATACGGCATCGGGGGTGGTGAGACAGGAAACCTCCACGTGCGCCCGTGGACTGGAGTTCCCTCTCGGATACGTCCGGGGGGAAGACCAGTTTTTTGGGCCGGTGCACCCTGGGATGCGGGCAAAAACTCTTCCTTAGGCACTGTGTGCCTAAGGGGTCTCTTTGCCCGTATACGAATAGCCTGTCGGGTGGACGCTCCAACGCGTGTCCCTCTGAATAGCAGATGGCACAGTGGCGGAGCGGGCTTGCGGACGGTGAGTAATGGGTAAGCTCGCCGTCCGACTAAGGACCAAGCCCGGGTCCTTGGCGCGTCGTGTTTCACGCGTCACCGACGGGGCCCCTTATGGGGCCAAATGCCTGCTGGGGTCGCGGAATTTTCTTAATCCAGGATACCGTGGCCCCGGAACGTAAAGGGCATCCGAAGGAACACGGGTGGATTTTAGTCAGTAAGAGTCTGACAGTCCCTTCCGCCCCACCCAGGGCGGGAGGACTCATTTGATGATTTTGCTAACAAAAAAAAAAGTATACGGCATCAAGAAATAAATCAAAACATCTTCAAACCCCTTTAATAAACAACAATAAACAAATATCTAAGTATAAATTCTGTAGTGACTTCGTCAAATAATTCCGTTCCAAGCCCTCTACACAATAAGCCTATTAAAAAGTTTGCTTCTAGAACTTCTGTGACGAAACCAAGGAAATCCATCAAATTTTCATCAAATCAGACTTTACTAAGTTTCTTAGAATGTCAAGGTAAATTAATTATGAATTAATATTTTATTCTTATTTCAGTACCTATTATTTTTAGAATAGGTAGCTATTCCAAATATTTTTAATAAATAATAGGACTTTACCGAGGATAACTTTTTTACGGGATGAAATCAGAAACAAGAAAAGATGTTTTTAACGTTTAATATTTAGTTCCGGTAAACAGACATTGAAGAAGCTGATTGATCAGTATGCACTGTTGTTCTTTAGAAGAAATAAAAGAAAAAAGTTCGTCAGATTCATGACTCACGCTCTAACAGTATAAATAATATATTTGTAAAAGTGCTTAACCTAATAAAAAGCGAAACCCATTACGAAACAACTCTACAACAATAATACACTCAGCAACTTGAGCGCACAATAGAAAAACTTCCTTCAAAATGTTTTCGTTTTAATCCCTATCTGTGTTGACATAAACGCGGTGGCGGAACTACAAGAACCCGTTTACCGGGAACCAGGAACGTAACTCCATTACCCTGTAACTGTATAAACGACAGTTCTCTAATGGGAATTAAACCTTTTCAAACTCTTTGCATTGCGGGGGCACTTCGCCGTGAAGTTGGCACAGATAAAGAACGATGGAGTAGTTTTTGATGGCGACTCCACTTATCAAATGTTTGAGTAAAGTTTTGTGGTGTCTTACTTTTATTCTTTGAAGTTTTTCGTGATTGCTTAGGGTAGAGTAGTCAAAGAGCTGGGATCTTCTAATACATAAAAATCAATGCCACTTTTCGTTGTAATGTTATAGCTCAAGAAGGGCTCACCTACCCAAACCAAATGTTTAGGCTTTGTTCTAACTATTTAGTAGATGCTTTATGTGAAGTTTGCACAAAATTGGACGAGCGGTTCTTAATATACCCGTGCGAAGCTGGGACGGGCCACTAGTAGTTTTATAAAATTAGCTGTTGAAATTTAGCATTGATTATTTGATATCACTAATATCAGCTCTATTTTATCCACCATTTTTTCTCTTTAAGGCACTTTTCTCTTACTGTCCATAAAACCATAATAATCTAAATAAAAAACAAAATGTAAAGGACAATAAAGACATCGCGGGTAACTCTATTCGCTCCCAAAACAAAATCGTAATACAAAACTTATGCGGCGAACCGAAAGAAGAAATCTTCTCTAATAGGGTTCCGTTGTTAGAGACTCCTAAATATAATTTTAGAAGAAATCTCATTAAAAGAAGACCGAGTGCGTAAAACTTGAAGATAATTTCGAAAGTTGAAAAGTCTCCTAAGAGAGTACTCTGAGTTTTATCGGTTGGGTAATAACTGTTACATGGGCACACATGTTGGCTGTGTATGAGTGTGTTCAAGGGAAAATGTTCATGCTAAAATTACTGTATTCTTCTGTCGGTACAAGCTATGTCAGAATTAGAAGAGAATATTTACCACAAAAGTGCTAATGATATTACCGCTGAAACACAGGGGGTGGACTACTTCCACTACATCTGAAGTATACTCGGACCCCATGCGTATTGGTGGATGTCACACACCTGTGTTTTTTTTTTTCTAAAAGTCCATGATTATTTTTGGGAGACTGTAGGTATGTGATCAAATGACTCCTGGATGGAGCTGAAGGAAATGGAGGAATAGAGGAGCTCGTTGCTAAATAATTAGAGCCGCACAGGCCGATCCAGGTTAAGCCGCGCTTGCCGAGGTTGGTCTGTGGATGGGTGATCATGTGACATAGGTAGCGAGTTTCCTCCGTGCCTCGGAAAGCACGTAAAGCCGTTGGTCCAGGCTGTCATCTGTAGATCTTTAATAGTCGTTACTGTTAGTCAGAAGCTCATAAGTCTGACAACCAGTCTTACCATGGGGTATCGTATTGCCCGGTTACTGGGTTGTGGAGGTCCGATAGGCAGTCGCTCCATCTGGTTCGACTGGAAGCCGACCCTAATATAGTTGGGAAAAGGCTAGGCAGATGATGATGGAGCTGAAAGAAATGTGAGATTTGTACTGACTAAAAAGCACCCTATTTAATTGCCTTTTGCGTTCAAAAAAGCTGTGGTAACAAACCTAGATTGTGTCCCTCGAACACCAAAATTTTCATCGCTCAGTAATAACTGTAATTCTAATGCTGCGTACACAATGCAGCCAATTAACGTTTATTATAGACATGATGCTGGTCGGGAGCAAATGATAGCATTTGCATACATTAGCTTTTTGCTGTTTAATAGTCATTCGTATTCCTGAATAGTGTCTCAATTGTATTAACACGCTACATGAAAAACAAATTGAGTTTATTGTAGGTACGTACCTAAGTGTCTTGTAGATAGTGACTAGTCTTGACTAGACGTTTTTGAACGGACAACCAGTTAACATAATTTATAACTTCATCATCATCATCATCTCAGCCATAGGACGTCCACTGCTGAACATAGGCCTCACCTTTAGATCTCCACATATACCGGTTGGAAGCGACCTGCATCCAGCGTCTTCCGGCGACCTTTATAAGGTCGTCTGTCCACCTCGTTGGTGGATATTTATAACTTATAACTTTGTAACTTTTCATGATACAATTTTGTTTTGTACATAAATATTCTTTTCACAAAAATATTAGACTAGATTCTGAAACTGCAGGCAAAAGCTAGTCTCAAATATAATTATTCTAAATGAGAATAACTAACGTTAATTCAACTTTGCTGCAATATTAAACACGTATTAATTGACAGCTGAACTTTCTGTTCCAACTCTATAATATAATATACTTGAACTACGAGTACATTGGTGTATAACTATTCTGGCGTTCTACGAAACTCAGTGTAAACGCATTAATGAAGTGCTAACATAACTTTGGCCACCATACTCTAGCTACATTGGCCAAGGCACTTTAATACTAGATAAACACAACAACGATAAATTAGTAATGATCTATTCGTAGGTGGAAGTACTTTTCGCAAAATGTTTATTAACCTCATATTAAAGAAGCTGTTGAAAATGCAAAGGGCCGGTTTAACAATTCCACTCAAGACATCGTAAGCCATTTGTATCCTTATTCTTCTGAAAATAAGGTCACTGTTATTTTCAAAAAAGGCATAATAACTTTAAAAGGTTGTAGTTGCCCATTCCATAGCTAAGAATAATGAGCAGGAAACTTTATGGACTTTATTTTTGATAGGTAGACAATATTCTCAATGGTATCACTTTATATTATGGACGAAACATTTCTGCAGTTGCAACTTCAACGTTCGTCACATGCCACAAAAATGAAATGTTCGAAATCAGACAACGATAAAAAGATATCTTCCATACATACTCGTGCAAGTGGGTCACGTCGTATAAGCTCGTTTCTACCTTGTCCCCGTGGTATCGTAAGAGAAAAACTAACTCAAAATGTGGTTTTATGAGGACTGTGGAGCTCAAGTTATATTGTGGGATACAATCTTTGTAAACTTAACCAACAGCTAGACCCGTAGGTAAAGATAAATAAACCACCCTCAACGCTACAAAATGGGTTTATTATACATTTTTAACTCTTAAAACTGTACAACTGTCACAGGGCCTGAAGTCTGCTATTACAATAGTGTCAAAATGGTCCATCATTGATTTTTTTAGTTATTGATTTTGACAAGTTTGATAATCTAATTAGATATTTATTAATTAATGGCCTCATTATGACTTTCTAATGGTCAACCACTGGCGCTCCATTGAAAGAAATGGCATGTATTTGCTGTTTACGATCTTTCTACTATGTACTTCAACATTAATAAATAGTATAAAGATAATTAAAAATAAGATCTGTCATGAAAACATCTTCAAAATGTCATTTTAACACAATTACCTATATTACGAGACCATTAACCGTCCAACGATTGGCTATGAATTTATCAAATTACGAACTTTTAGCAAAATGACAATTAATGATCGTGTTGTAATGTCAAATTTATAAAAATAGCAGACTAGGGCCCCGGGTCACATTCAGGCCAATACCAATATGTATGTATATGCCCAATGTCAAGCAATGGCAATTGGACCTAGGTACAAACGAACAACACACAAAAAAGGGTCGTGTTCACCTAATGGACGCCAGATTGCTCATCAGTTTACCCAATTAATCTTAAATATATTAACGTGTGGCAGTTTTTTAACGTTAGTCTGGGTATGTTTTATGAATAAAAGGTTGTTATTCCACATGTAAAAATTTTTCTGAAAACTTAACTCTTTTGCTGTATGTACTCTAATGGGGATCGGTGTATGGTGCGAATTAAGACTGGAATAACTTTAAATATGTGTATTACGAGCAGTTGAGTACATACTTAGTTTAAAATGTCCAGAATTCCAGATTCCGTGTTGTAAACAAAATTCGTGAAGTCACTAGTTAACTCATCGTAACACGCGCTTACGCTGAGTAAGCAGCCGCCATCACCATGCGTCGTTTTGCAACTATGCATTTACTGGAAATCAGATATATTATTTTCTTTTGCATTGTATTCAGTCTTGCATCAGCCACCAGTCTAATATCCTGTATTTTTATAATTAAATTAAATTATAATAAATAAATATTTTTTTAACTAAAGTCCCGACCGCCGAAACATAACTGGCGCAGTCGGTAGGATCGCGACGTTCCAAGATCGAATCGAACTCTTCATCTTGTGAGCGACGGTTCTCAAATCGTTCCTTCGCGGTCTACAAGGAACCTATCGCGCGGTCGGACACCTCTACGGTCATCGGGATAATTCTCCGGAGAATTGGAGGAAGCTGCGTTGGACGAGGCTCGACTCGACAGGAGATGCAGTGGCTGCTTTGGTAAGTGCTCTTGTTTTACCAAGTGTCCTTGCTCTATTTCCTGCCTATTTTTTATTTGTGTATTTTACTTTAATAGATGTGTGTCTGTCTATAAGCTAAAAACGCAGTAGGCAACCACAAAATTATAATAAGTAGCGTTAACTTTCTCACGAGTAAATTCAAAGTGTTACTCGACACCTCTATTGTTTTGCGTTACGCGCCACTATACAGGCAAGCTACAGTAAAACAATGTCGCTCAGAGATTATGATGCTAACGACAAACCTTATAAACTAATTGCAGATTTAATGCCAAAATATGATGGTAATCCTAAATTACTTAATTATTATATTAGAGAAGTAGAAAACTTATTACAATTAACTTCCGAAGCAGATCGTTCGCACCCAGCATTGATCTGCTTAATCAAAAGTAGGCTCAGTGGTCCAGCAGTAGACGCAATAGCGTACGAGGGCTACTTAAATTCATGGCTATCAATTAAGAACGCGTTACTTAGACGCCTTGGCGAACCACGTAACGAAATACAAGTTATGCAGGAGCTAACGCGAGTACGTAAGTCTAAGACAGAAGATGCTGAGACATTCGGCAAACGCCTTCGTGAGCTCTTAGATACTTTGTATTCCGTCGGGGAACATGGTAATAAATCTTATTATGAGAAGATGGTTATTGAACAGTATGTCAACCAATTAGACTTCCACGTCTCGTTGGGCGTTCGAATCGCCAAACCAGACACCTTCGAAGAAGCCATCATTGCAGCTAGGCAAGAGGAGGCTAGACTCTCGTATAATAGAGCTAATTACAATAATAATAATGCTTCAACGTCACAAGCAAAGCCAAAGGAGTTATCTAGACAACCAGGTAATAATAACTCTAATCGCAACACAGTAAACCCGTTTGTACCAGGCGTTATTATTCCCTCACAAATTTTTTACCTCAACAAAATTATATGACTCCTGAACAGCGTCAACAGTGGATACAATCCGTTTTGCCCTGGAAAGCCAAACCAGCACCAGGTAATTCTAGACCTAATGGCTCCAGTAACTTTAGGAATCAACCTAACATACCAAAAGCACCGGTTCCCACGCCAGTATCATCGGACGTCACAATGCGTACGGCAGGTAAGTCAGAAAAACCACAGTTTGCTCAGCAGTTATTCTACATACCTATTCAGATGGCTACTCAAGATCAACCAGGATTCAATGACATGGGACTCTATAACAATGTTATAGATGGCATAGCGCTCGAACCAAACGTCATCATGGGTGAGCAAGAGGTAAGTGGTGACCAGGATTTTCCCTTGGACACCAGCCCAGACAGCCAGACCTAGTATCAATTAATTTCCAAACTAAAAAATATTTACCATACATTATACTACCAGAGTTTGACGGTAAGTTTCTCATAGATACAGGGGCCAGCCATTCAACTATAGCAACTGACGTAATTGCAGGCACCATATTCGAGTTCTGTGTCGAAACAGAACCCTTTCAAATTAATACGGCACACAGTTCATCAGTCCACGACAAGGTAGTGTATCTTCCTTTACCTCCCGCGTTTAATAGCGATATAACTCATAAATTTCTAATATTTGACTTTGACCCTAAATATAAAGGTCTTATCGGAATTGACCTTCTGCAAAAATTAAAAAGTACCATTGATTTTAATAATAACGTGTTACGCACATCTACAGCGGAAATACCGATTCACTTTAGTTCTCCACCTCAAAAGATTAATATTGAACCTAGATGCGAAAAGATAGTTAAAGTTAAAACTAACTACTTAGACGGACAATACCTACATGACGACTTAATCTGGTCAGATGGTCTAATTTCCCCAGCAGCTATAGTAAACGTAACGAACGGTTCTTTTAAAACAGCGGTAATTAATCACAGTGATCAAAAGAAATGTATCCCTTTTAACCCGTCTGTTGAATTAGAAAATTTTTCCGTTACCAATAGTAATGAAACTCACGATATTAATACTGTACAGGTTCAAAATAACATTGATCAAATTTTAAACGAAAATCTTCAAAAAATCCCTACAGATCATATGAACGAAGAAGAAAAACGCGAAATAACCCGTTTATGTTATCAGTATAGGGACTTGTTCTATTCTGAAAATATTCCACTCACTTTTACGCACGCGGTAAAACACGAGCTCAGATTAAATGATAATACACCAGTTTTCGTTCGTAGTTATAGACAAGCTCCCAAACAACGTGAAGAAATTCGTAAACAAGTAGATAAGCTCCTTCAGCAAGGTATCGTGCGAGAGAGTATATCTCCTTGGTCATGTCCAGTGCATATTGTACCTAAAAAACCCGATGCCTCAGGCAACGTTAAATATAGACTTGTAATCGATTACAGACGACTCAACGATCGGATAATCGAAGATAAATACCCGTTACCCAATATTCACGACATATTAGATAGATTAGGACGAGCACAATACTTCACAACCCTAGACCTTGCTAGCGGTTATCACCAAGTGGAAATGCACCCAAATGATATTGAAAAAACCGCATTTACCACTGAACGAGGACATTATGAGTTCCTTAGAATGCCCTTCGGGCTCAAGAATGCACCAAGTACATTTCAAAGACTAATGGATCATATATTAAGAGGAATAGATAATGTTTACACATATTTGGATGACGTCATCATAATATCTACGTCATTACAACAACACATAGAAAAACTTAAACAAGTATTTGATCGGTTCAAGACTCATAATCTAAAAATTCAATTAGATAAATCACAGTTCCTACAAAAACAGGTTAACTTCTTAGGACATGAACTAACAGACGAAGGCTTAAAACCAAATAAAGACAAGATAAAAGCTGTGCTTAACTTTCCCCTTCCAAAGACTCAGAAAGAGATAAAAGCCTTCCTAGGTTTAGTCGGCTATTATCGAAAATTTATAAAAGATTTCGCCAAACTTACTAAACCAATGACACTTTGCCTTAAGAAAAATAGTAAAGTCATACATTCCCCGGATTTCTTAGAATCTTTCAATAAGTGTAAACAGATTTTAACTAACGCCCCAATTTTACAATATCCGAACTTCGACGAGCCCTTCATCCTCACCACCGATGCTTCAGATGTTGCATTAGGTGCGGTACTGTCACAAGGAACAGTAGGATCCGATAAACCCGTAGCATTTGCATCCCGGACACTATCAGATACCGAATCGCGTTACTCTACAATAGAAAAGGAATTACTTGCAATAATATGGTCAATTAAATATTTCAGACCTTATCTTTACGGTAGAAAGTTTATTATCTATACAGATCACAGGCCTCTCACCTGGCTTATGTCATTAAAAGACCCAAATTCTAAATTAACTAGATGGCGCTTAAAACTCTCGGAATATGACTATAAAGTTGTATACAAGAAAGGCCGTCAAAATACTAATGCTGACGCTCTATCACGTGTAAAAATTTTTCACGGTAGTGTTGACTCTCTAGCTGTCAATTTAGATGACAACGAAGACGATGAAATAATTAATAGAATTTTCGAAAATGTACGAAGGGAAGCTGAAAATCAGAACGACACAGCAGCACCCATTGAAAATATACAGTCACAAAACCCAAGCATCCCTGAATCTAATATGGGCACAGATAGCATGAGTGTAGTATCTGCCGAATCCGAATTAGTGTCCACAAGACACACACAACCTGATAACGAAAATAGAGGTATACCTATCATTACAGACGCTATCGATAGACAACTAAAACAGTTCCATATAAGATCAACGCCCGGATCTACGTATAGAGTAGATAACAGATCCACTAACTCAAAAGTAGTTATAAAAGATGTCTTTATCCCAATAAATAATACAGAATCCGAGATAATTAAATTCCTTAAAGAACACACCGTCGCAGACCGTGTTTTCCATTGTTATTTTTATAACGAAGAATTATACCATGCCTTTTCTAGAGTGTACACAACAATATTTAACGATAGAGGCCCTAAGCTACTTAAATGCACAACACGCGTAACCCTAGTAGAAAACAAAACGGAACAACAAGAGTTGATTAAGAAATATCACGAAGGTAAAACTGTTCACCGTGGTATCCAGGAGACGTACAAGCAGTTGCACAGAAATTATCATTGGCCAAACATGCTCCTCACTATTCAAAGATTCGTTAATCAATGCGACACTTGTTTAAAATCTAAATACGAACGCAATCCCCTTAAACCACCTTTAGCTGTTACCGATACTCCTCGCAAACCGATGGAACACATATTTATGGATCTATACTCAACCGGAGGCGCAACGTTTCTTACAGTCATTGATAACTTCTCTAAATACGCCCAAGCAGTTCAATTAACAGCATGTAGTAGCGTTCATATAGCCGAAGTATTGCTTAACGTTTTCTCAGTGTTAGGTTTACCAAATAAAATAACCACAGATTCAGATACTAAATTCGACAATGATGTTATTAAAGAAATATGCGCACTTCATAATATTCACATTCATTTTACGACTCCCTATAATCCTAATTCTAACTCGCCTATCGAACGTTTGCACTCTACTTTAGCTGAAATAATTAGAATACAGAGAATGACTAATAAAGACGACCCCATACAACTCATTATGAAGTACTCTATAATAGCGTACAATAACGCTATCCATTCAGCAACAGATTATACACCTCACGAGTTACTATTCGGACACACAGCATCTCGAAACCCATTAGAGTTATACTACCCAAAAGAATTCTACCAGGACTATGTTATTAAACATCGCGCCAATGCGGAGGCAGTCCAAGAGTGCATTGCTGCACACATGTCCAAAAATAAGGAACAGGTGATTGCTAAGCGTAATCAAGAAGCAGAAGAAATTCAATTCAAGGTAGGTGAAACTGTCTATAAACAGGTAGCAAAATCAGCACGCAGTGACAAAACGAAGCCAGTCTTCAAAGGACCATACAAGATCATACACCTTCACCCAAATATTGTGGCCGAAATAATAGGTAACCATCCCATTCTAAGTCCATTCGGGTTCACTTCAAGTTACTACGGAGACCTCATCTTGTTGCAGGACCTTCATCGCAGGAGCCGTCGTGCTCAACACAACAGCAACCGTAACCATCACCCAAGTAGGTAATGACAATGGTATCCTTCTCCTGAAACAAGGTCAACTCCTTAGACAAGACAACTACTTTAGCCTTGCTTGCGTTTATAATATCAGTAATCTGCACTTTACATCTATCCAATTGATGTCCCTTTATGCAAGCACGAAGAACGCCGAGAATACAGCATCCGGAGAGTTACATAAAACGTATAGAAATCAGATAGAATATAGCCTCGATATAATAGGTAAAAAGATAAAGTTTTTAACGCCGCAAGTCAGAAAGCGTCGCGGTCTCATAGATGGACTTGGTACTGTTGTTAAATCTATCACAGGAAATCTTGACCATGAAGATGCAGCTAAGTTCGAAGAAGAAATCTTAAACATTAAAAACAGAGTTAAAAACGTTCAAGATTCTCAACGGAAATCCCTAGTATTAACTCATAATACAATTGATGAGTTCAGTAAACAGTTAACAAAATTAAATAATAATCAGAAACATTTGGCAAGTTTATTACAAAATATTACAATAAATTCCAATAATCTATCTAACCATTTACATTTCTTAGATATTTACGTACAGATAGATTTTAGTTTACAGATAATTATAGATAGGTTAATGTTATTAGTAGATGCTATGACTTTTGCTCAGATGGGCACCATGCATCCTAGTATTATAAGTCCTCAGAATCTAGTAGAAGAGTTAAGAAACTTAGAAAATATGTTTATGTTTAAACCAGTAGCTAGTATTAGCCTTAGTAATATATACAGGATAGAGAAGTCTATAAAAGTTAAAGCTTACAGCACAGAACACTCTGTTAATTTTATTCTCGAAATTCCCTCTATTACCCAAAAAACCTTTGACCTTATTCACCTTTACTCTATCCCAAATAAAAATAACCTTACTATCATTCCTAAGTCCAAATACCTAGCACTTGGTAACGATGAGTACGCTTACCTGGAAGAAGATTGTCAGCCACTCACAGACAACACCCAGCTCTGCAAGCTCCTCGACACTAGAAGAATCGAAGACACAGATGACTGCATACTATCACTCATCCAGCATCGTCCAGCAAACTGCACTTACGCCAAGATGAACCTAAGAAGAGGAAAAGTTCAGAAAATCGGAGACAACAACTGGTTACTTGTCCTCAAAGAAGATGAAGTCACCAAAACGCAATGCAACTCCAAGACAGACTACAAGAAGCTATCTGGAATACATCTCGTGACATTATCAGAAGATTGCCAGATGAACGTCATGAACAAGACACTGCGGTCACACACCGACACGATCGTCATCAACGAGGTCATACCGTTACCCGAGCAGCATCAAGTCTCGGAACAAACCATACAATACGAACTCCAATTAGAAGACATCTCACAAGACAGCATCCATGAACTTATCAACAGAGCAGGCGACATCTCCGTGCCAGAAGATGACAATTGGCCAATCATAACAGCCACACCCAGCTGGAACACAATCATCCTATATATCTTATTGGTCGCTGCTATATCCTGGAAGCTGTACCGATGGAAAACAAAGAAGACCCTGAAGGACACCAAGGGCACCGCGGACGCTGCCAGAAGCAAGAGTTGCTTCTATCCTATGGAGGGAGGAGTTAACTCATCGTAACACGCGCTTACGCTGAGTAAGCAGCCGCCATCACCATGCGTCGTTTTGCAACTATGCATTTACTGGAAATCAGATATATTATTTTCTTTCGCATTGTATTCAGTCTTGCATCAGCCACCAGTCTAATATCCTGTATTTTTATAATTAAATTAAATTATAATAAATAAATATTTTTTTAACTAAAGTCCCGACCGCCGAAACATAACTCACTTCTTTATAATTGTGTGAGTGAGCTCTACTCTCTCATTTAAATGTAATTCCATATCGTGTGACGTAGGGATCGAAGGAAGGATGTAAATTTTCTTCCATTTTTCTTCATTCGCCTACTCGGAATCTTTGATATTCTCCAAAAAAAACATATCTTATTTGACAAATTTTTCCAATACAGTCTAGATATATTTTCTACTGTTTCTTTTTTTTTAATTTTTATTTAAAGATAGGTTCGTGTTTGACCACTATCTCGCCTGATGGTAAGCGAAGATGTGGTCGACGGTGAAGCACACTTGTCTAGAAGAAACCTGTTCACTCTTGACTTGAAGACCCCAAGGTTATAAGCTGTCAGGAAATACAGATGCAGGGAATTTCTATGACTCCTTAGCTGTACGTACAATAAAGGTATTGGAAAAACGCTTTGTACGCACCGGAGGGATGTCCACTATACAGGGTGTAAGAAGACACATCACAAAGCCGTTAACTACGCATACTGTACATCTAACTAAGTAGCTTTACGCTAAAATTATCGCTGGGAACCGACTTTTATTTTTAAGTATCAAAAAAAAAAAATAAGTTGAAAATCCCAGTCTAGAGAAGAGAGTCATCGACCATCGAAAGTAAATCAAACGCACACTAACATAAGCCGTACGTTTCTGCATTTATTTCTTACGTACATTACTGTTCGTAACTTCAAATGCGTAATTTATTTAGAAAAATCGAAAATTCAGGTAATGTTTGTTTAGAAAAAGTTTTGTAATAATACTTAGAATTCGATTTCGTAAAAAAAAAGTTTAAAAAAAAATGCAACTTTGACCTTCAATATCTCGAGAACCCGTGGAGTCCCAGGTATGGTCTAAAGGAAAAAAATTATCCAAATAATAGGTAGAATACGTGGCTTTCGGCTTCGTTAAGTGTCTTCTTACACCCTGTATATCGATGGCGCATTGCCGTACGTCTTGTAGTCCGATGATGGAAAGGGCCAGACGGAATCAAGTTGTGCAGTTCCATCGCGTTTCTTTTCTTAATATTTTAAATCTTACTTGAATGGTGGGAACAGCTAGTAGTATATTTACTCCAGCCCATATTTTTTTAGGTTTGCATAAACAGCAAAACCTTTACACCAGTACTTACTATAAGTACATGTATCTGTCAAACTTCTGTACCTAAACTTTCTTTTAACAGCTATTTCAAGAAACAGTCATTCTGAGTATATAACATTTTATCAGTACCAGCATAATTACCCAGGAAAACCGAAACAAACTCAGTACATTAAACGAAACACGACATGGATATGAAAGCGTTATCATATCAGGGGAAGTTTGAACCCGCCGCGGGCGTTTACAAGTTGAGGCGAGTTGGATCTCGTTCTGACACAGTTTCTATTCTGTTACATAGCAGTACCTACCTCTAACAAGAGTTAATGGATATAGCTACAGTGGGCTTTATCAATTGCTTATCGTAAGAAACGTGCGTAACCTCAACGCGAACGTGACGTGGACTGTATGGAGAAACATGTTGCTTAAAGTCTGAAGTGTTTGTTAAACTGTACTCTTAATCACCACCATTATAAAATTAGTAATGGGAGAATAATTATAAATTTCGATATGATTCGTAAAATAGTCTTAGATTGACCATTTATAATATTAACTGTGACGATCTAACAGGGCCCCCTTAGACCTAGCGGGGCCCCGCTTAGAGAGCTAAAGCCTGCCGGGGTTGCGGGACTGTCTCTTCAGGTAACCGTGACCCTGGAACGTAAACGGCTATTGAACGATAACCGTGGATTTTAGTCACGAGTTTGACAGTCCCACCCGTCACTTTTGATGATTTTACCACTACAAAAAAAACTGTGACGAAAATTTTACCATTTTTTAAGTAATGGAAAAAAAACAGGTTTCTGGGCCTGAATGCCATTTTTGGGACACTGGACATTTCCTAAGGTCAATTTCAAATTAATCCGACATGCTTCCTAATACTGGTATTTTATCTAAGGTACACTAGCTATTGCCCGCTAATATAAATCGAGATAAAACCTATTAACTCAGATTGTTACCTACTATCTGTGTAAGTAGGTACCCATCCAAATACGTTCAGTAGTTTTAGTACATTTTTGAATAAGTACAATAAAATACTACAAACTGATTTCTGAGCTGCAATTGCTCGAATTTAGTACCAAGCTTTTGTTTTTTTTTTTAAGCTATTCCATAGCTTTTATCGCGGGCTCTGAGCGCGGCGCGACGCAGCGACCGAATTCCCAAAAACCTAACGAAAAAACCTAAGGAAAATACCTGACACCACGCATCGTCTAACGTCGTTTCAGTTCGGGAGACTTCGGCAATCGTAAAAATATCCGTCATAAAGACAATTTACTTTTTCTTACTGATTCTAAACGGCCAGCTACAAAAGGAGTATTCTCAATGAAACCTACATAAAATTCTCCTACAACAAAGCAGTTCTTTATTACAATAGTGCACCACAAACATTTTAAATAAATTATATTCTCGTTAAATATACGCGGCAGGCGATTTTTTTCTTAAAAAAAAAAATTATGTAATAGTTTCACCGCGGCAGTCTCCAAGTGCCACATGTATTTTTTTTTTGTTATATTTTGGTAGTCTGACCTTTCAATTATATGCAAAATAGAATAATAGTAAAAATAAAATCATAAAAAATAGTCATAATTATCATAAAATAAAAAGCATTAACCTTTTATAAAATTAAATTCATTTTAATGTGCCAATTAATTTTATTTTAAAACTTACAATTGAAGTAAAATTTAGATACATTCCTCTAAAGAGTTGTCGTTTGAATTTTATTCGCCTTAATGGATCTAAACAACCCTTTAAATAGAAAAATAAAATATTATTACCTATCTGTAGGTACTTGTTCCCAAAATTCTAATTTTCGTAATGGGCTTTATAAGCCCCTTCGCTTTCAGTAAAAGCGAGTAAAGTAAGGCGAGGTTTAAAATTTTAGCATTAAAAATTCTAGCTAAATCTCGTGTATAGCCTAGGTATTAGGTGCTGGTGTAAAAGGATACTACGTCTTCAAAATAGACGCGTTGCTTAAAATCCCCCTTGGTATACGGTTTAACTTTTATTTTTGCTGGTAAATGTATTTTCTTTACGAGGCATGAGTTGGGCATGGATCCCTAAAAAGGAGATACACTAATTTGTTTTTTTTTCAAGTTAAAAGTTAAATGACTAGTACGTCAGCTTTAGAGAAATCTCAACTCGTTTGATAGTGATGTGACTACCAAGAGGGGTGAGTTTTCTCTGAAGCTTCCCATCCATATGCCAGCTTATCAAGTGTGATACGTTACTTAGAAAAATGAAACACCAAATAACACGTCCCTGTGAGTTTACCAATAATATTTTTTTTAAGTAGTTTTACTAATAAATTATTGTACTTACATTATATTTTATTATGGAATGGTTTCTGAAATAAATGATTTAATAATAATAATAAGAACCACTTCACATCGAAAGCACGCTACCTTGAAAAAATTGACGCCGAAGTCATGCCACCTCGAATAGCCAAACCTCAAACAGTCGGGGGACCTATTAACAAATGCTTTCTAGAACTTATCTCCGAATAAAAAGCAACCAATTTTTTCCTGAAAATAGGTTTTGATTAGTTTGTGGGTTGGTCACCAATCTACCTGATACCGTCCCTTCATTCCGTCTTATGATACCCAGGGGAAAGAATGGGGCCTCGGGGCAAATACGTTTGTTGACTCCATTTACCCAGAGGCCTTACCACGAGCTCTTAACGCGATCCAGTTTAGACTGTGGAAAAGAGAGCGCCATCTCCTTCGCACAGCCTAAACTGGATCGCGTTAAGAGTTCATGGTAGGCCACCTGTTTCTTTTAAAGTGTGACAAAAAATCTGTTCAATTGTAGGTACATGAATGTTAAGCCACACCGCACCAAAAACAAAGCAAGAAAATCTAAACAAAAAAAAAATGCTACATTGATTTACTTGTTTGTCTCACCTTAAGTAGATAGCTCAACATTATATGTTAATAATTATTAAATTTTATGTTAATATTCTTCTACATAGGTATTAATTTAAAATTCTGGGAAAAAAAAAACAAATTTATAAATGGGATGGAATTTTCTTAAAGTCAAGTTATATTTTTTTAAATCACTACCTATGTAAAGCGCTGACACAAAGGCACGAGCCACGCCGCGTGCGCCCCAGTTGCTACGAGCGAAAACTGCTGACTCCAGAACACGAGGCCCGAAGACACCGACTACGTGACCGCGCCCGCTCACTTCGAATCCACCATCGATCGAGTCAATTACCTTTCATTATAATTGTAATTTTTATTTTAATAAATTAGTTCATAAAAAAATCGGTTTTTTTTGAGTCCTCCGGCAGTAGCCTACGTAATTGGCGCAGTCGGTAGGATTCCCGGGTCGTTCTTGCGATTATCGGTATATCGCACCGCGTTCGCTACGATAGACTTTCAACGTCGCACCGGGAGATCCTGAACAACGAGACTACGCCGGAGATCCAGACATCGATACCGCTCAACGAAGACCAGAATGTTCATGTAAGTCCGCTGAATTTTCTTAGTGGTTGCTTGCTTCCCTTTTGTGTGTAATTTTTATAAACCTTGTCCAACATTTTTTACCCACGTAGATCAAGTACATCTAGGTTAGTTAGTAGTAGGAATAGAAGTGTAGATTCTAGACGTAATATTAGTCCTGAAATTGAACCCGAGATGGCTGATTTAGACGGTATATTCAAAGCCCTCCGCTTAGTTCCCGATTTTGATGGGAACCCGAACGTACTTACTAGGTTCATCAAATTGTGCGACCAACTGGTAGCCGAGTTCATCCAAGAGGGGCAGCCGTTATTTAAATTAGCGCTTTTAAATGGCATACTGAACAAAATTACGGGGCCCGCTGTCCCCCCGTGTCCCCACGGTGCCCCCCGTCTTATTAATGCAAACGGTATACCTAACGATTGGACAGGCATACGTAGTGCTCTTATTAATAATTTCGCAGATCAAAGAGATGAGACCGCTCTCTACAATGATTTGGCTTTACTTACACAAGGTTCCGGCACGCCACAGGAATTTTACGAGCGTTGCCAGAGTCTTTTCAGCACCGTCATGACATATGTTTCGCTGCACGACACTTTAGATTCGACTATCGCGGCTAAACGTGATTTATATCGCAAACTAACTTTGCAGGCCTATCTCCGCGGTTTGAAAGATCCTTTAGGCGCGCGTATTAGATGTATGCGGCCAGAAACAATTGAGAAGGCTCTATAATTCGTGCACGAAGAGACTAACACCATTTATTTGCAGAATAGAAATGATAGTTTGTCGGATAAAAAACCTTCAGTTAGAACGCCACAGAACGAAATTAATAATAAAACGCCAGTCCATCCAAATAATATGCTTGTTCCTTTAAAGCCTAATCTTTTTAACATGCCTGGTCCATTTAGACCGCAAGGACCGCAATTTATGCCACGGCCATCTCAGTACCAATTTGGAACGCCGTTTAATTCATACAACATGCAACCACGTGGCCCGACGCGTACGCAACAAATATTCAGTACTCCACCGCCTAATAACAATCAAGGTGGATTCAGAATGCCTCCAAGGAACCCCAATCCGCCAAATAACGGTCCCAGGCCGATGAGCGGCGTAAGCCACTTTGTACCCAGGCCTCTGCCTGCCACCAACAGTTGGAATTGGGCACAACAGGGCAATCCGCCACCTTCCAACTATCTAAAATCCCGCGATGTTAATGTCAATGAGTGTTCGAATTATGGGGAGGACTATTACTATCCCGACCTATCTGACTACTTTTACTTTGACCCTTATTACCAGGACTATTTCTATTTTATTAATGACTGTACATATGACGTCACACCACCACAGACCGACGGGACAAACGACAAAGACAAGCCAGGTGCTGCTGACCACCAGCAACCCTCAACCAGTCAGGATTTTCAGAAAGCTCCGAAGTCAAACAGCTCAGGATAGAATTAAATTTACAAACCCAAAGGCAACTACCGTTCGTTCGTATTCATAACCCTCCACTTAACTTTCTAATAGATACCGGTGCAAATCAATCATTCATCAGTCCGGAAGCAGTCCAAAATTATTTCCCGCACATACCTCTTAACTATGATCCATTCGAGGTTACTAACGTTCACGCCACAAGCAGGAGCGATTACTCTATTAACTTACCATGCTTTCCCGAATTCGGTGACGCGAACCCGATTAAATTATTCGTTTATAAATTTCACGATCGTTTTGATGGTTTGATAGGAATGGATTTACTTACCAAGTGGGAGGCTTTTTTTTTTTTTTTTGCGTGGTAAAATCATCAAATGAGTCCTCCCACCCCGGGCAGGGCGGGAGGGACTGTCAGACTTGTACTGACTAAAATCCACGGTGTCCTTCAATAGCCCGTTATGTCCCGGGGTCACGGTAATGACATAAGTCCCGCGACCCCGGCAGGCTTTGGCCCTCTAGAGGGGGGCCCCGTCATCATGCTGACACTCCTTGAGGCGCGCGTGGAACACAACGCGCCGTCGACCCGGGCATGGTCCATGGTCGGGTGGCGATTTGCCCTTTACTCGCCGCCCGCATGCCCGCGCTTACGGTGGCCGGAGATCGTCCCGCGACGTCCGACGCCGTGGGCGTCTACCACTGCGGCTGGGGCGGAGGGAGGACGCTGTCCTCTCTCTCTCGCGGCTCGCCTCCTCCTTCACGAGCATAACTGCTTCGCAGAAGGAGGCGACCGCTTCCCACTCCGTCTCGCCCCGCAGCATGGCCTCGACCAATGCCGGGCGCGAGAGGTCTCCGCCTATCGCCGCCGAGAGGACACGGCAAGCGGGGCAGTCCTGCACCGTATGCTCCACCGTGTCCTCTGGGCGATCTTCGCAGTAAGTGGGAGGCTAAGTTAGATTGGAAAGATCTTACATTTATAACTAAGTTCGCAATTAATCCGATCCAAATTTATAATTCCCGAAATTTAAATCTCTATGAGGAAATAATACCGGCGGGAAGTTCAAAATTAATACGGTTACCTATTAATGCATCGGATGGTGAAGTTTTTGTAGAAGAACAAATAATTTGCAATTGTATTATATCAGAATGTTTGACCACCGTTTCTAATAGCCGCGGTATGGTTGAAGTGACCAACCCAACCCGTAACGATATAATATTCTCATTGGACCATGCCACTCAGGCAACAATATTCAATGCCGAGTGTACCGAACAATTATCACCTCGCGCTAAAGATGTTACATCCCGTATACGCACCGATCATCTGAATGAGGAGGAAAAGGCAAACCTATTGGCAATATGTTCAAAGTACGCAGACGTTTTTTACGTTGAAGGCGAGGCCTTAACTTTCACTAACAAAATCAAGCATAGTATCAAAACGACAGATGAAATTCCAATTTATACTAAAAGTTACAGATATCCGTTTGTACACCGTCAGGAGGTTAGTGATCAAGTAGCGAAAATGTTAGATCAGGGAATCATTAGACCGTCCGAGTCTGCTTGGAGCTCACCTATTTGGGTTGTCCCAAAGAAAAGTGACGCGTCCGGAAAACAAAAATGGCGTATAGTGATTGACTTTCGGAAGCTTAATGAAAAAACGATAGATGACAAGTACCCTATCCCAAATATTACAGACGTCCTAGACAAGTTAGGCAAGTGTCAATATTTCAGCACTCTTGATCTGGCATCAGGTTTCTACCAAGTGGAGATGAACCCCAGTGACATCCCTAAGACCGCTTTTAATGTTGAACACGGGCACTTCGAATTTTTGAGGATGCCCATGGGACTTAAAAATTCCCCTTCCACGTTCCAACGAGTAATGGATAACGTACTGAGAGGACTCCAAAACGTTATATGTCTCGTTTATCTTGATGACATAATTGTCTTCAGTACTTCTCTCCAGGAACACATGAACAACTTAGAGAAGGTGTTTCAAAGATTAAGGGAATCTAACTTTAAAATCCAGTTAGATAAATCAGAGTTTTTAAAACTCGAAACAGCATACCTAGGTCATGTCATCAGTACCGAGGGAATAAAGCCTAACCCAGACACGATCGTAGCTATTCAAAATTACCCCATACCTAAAACACCTAAAGAAATTAAACAGTTTCTCGGACTCCTCGGTTATTACCGAAAATTCATTCCAGACTTTTCCCGCATTACCAAACCCCACAATGTTTAAAGAAAGGAAAAAAGGTAACTTTAGACTCAGACTATATTAACTGCTTTGAGAAATGTAAAACTTTACTGACCAACGACCCAATTCTTAAATACCCCGACTTTGATAACGAATTCATTCTAACCACAGACGCATCAAATTTCGCAATCGGCGCGATACTGTCACAAGGTTCTATCGGCTCGGATAAACCCGTAGCTTATGCGTCACGGACACTCAATGAAAGCGAAGTAAATTACAGTACCATTGAGAAAGAGCTACCAGCAATCGTATGGGCAACAAAATACTTTCGCCCTTATCTCTTTGGACGTAAGTTCAAAATTGTAACAGACCACAAACCACTACAGTGGGTTATGAGTCTCAGGGAACCAAATTCACGGTTAACCAGATGGCGGTTAAAATTAAGTGAATACGACTTCACCGTCATTTATAAAAAAGGCAAAAACAACACCAATGCTGATGCCCTTTCTCGCGTCGAGATCTATAACGAGGAGGTGAGTTCGATGATTGCGAACGCGACTGACAGACCACCGTCTCTAGCTAACTCCGACACCCTGACAGCACATACCTCTGAAGAAAACCCCATACTCGAAATACCCATAACTGACGAACCACTTAATAAATTTCACCGACAGTTGTGCTTAACCGTTGTAGGTGACTTTAAAAAACGAACTACTGCGTCTAAGCCATTTGACACCCACACTCGAACATCCGTCCAGCTATCTGAGTCCAACCTAGAAGAGGAACTCGTTAACGCTATTAAGGAATACGTTAACCCTAAGATTAAAACTGCTCTTTTAATAAATCCGCCTCTTGCAATGTACAGCATAATCCCTCTGATACAAAAACATTTTAAAAGTTCGGCTATGAAATTGGTATTGGCAAAAAAGGAACTTGAAAATGTAAAGGAATACCTTCGGCAGCAGGAGATTATTCGTCACTACCACGAAGGTAAAACCAACCACCGTGGTATTAACGAGTGCTTCTTAGCTTTATCTGTTAAATATTTTTGGCCTAAGATGCGAGACCAAATAACAAAATTTATAAATGACTGCACAATATGTGGACAAGCAAAGTACGATAGGAGCCCTATAAAACAGAAGTTCAACATAGCGCCCCCAGCCACCAGACCTTTCGAAATAATACATATGGACAGCTTTTCAGCACAGAATGAAAAATACTTAACATTTATAGACGCCTTCTCAAAGTATGGCCAAGCATATCTTCTTCGAGATGGGACTGCAGTTAGTATCATACAAGCTTTATTAACTTTCAGCACGCATCATGGCCTACCACTAACCATTATTACAGATCAAGGGACCGAATTTACCAACCAGATGTTCTCCGAGTTCTGCAAAGTACATAAAATCATTCATCATCAAACACTCGCATACTCACTTAACGCTAACGGCAATATTGAACGCTTCCACTCCACTATACTGGAACATCTTCGTATTTTAAAACTAAAACACAAGGATGAGCCAGTTGTTCATCTAATGCCATACGCTATCTTAGCCTATAATAGTTCGATTCATTCCTTCACACGTTGTAAACCATACGACCTTATATTAGGACACACTGACCCACGAGACCCGACTGACATAGATCTGACTGGACATTTATTACAACAATATACCGAAACGCACAGAGAACGTATGCAAAAAGTATACGAACTAATTAATGAGACATCTCTCGCTAATCGAACGGCGCTTATAGAGAATCGTAACAAAACTCGTGAGGACGAAGTCGACTATGAACCCGACCAACAAATATTCATTAGTAATCCTTGTGCTAGTAGATCTAAAATTGCACCTAGATACAACCAAGACACCGTCCTAGCTAATTTACCTATCCACATATATACCTCCAAGAAAAAGGGGCCCATTGCTAAATCTAGACTAAAGCGCGTCCCTAAAACTGCAAAATTGTTGCAGGATATCCCTGATGCTGTCACTTAGCCTAACATTGGCCCAGGAGATCAATCTAGAACGACTTGAAAATGGACCTGGACTACTGCCCTTCAAACTAGGACCCATGAAGCTTATCACTCATTATCATACATTCCTGCAGAACATAGAACTAACAGACATAGATAACAAGATAAACGAAATACGAACCCAACTTACTAAAGCTACAGACAGACTAGACAATTACACTCGCACCTTATACGAGCTTCAAATAGACAGTTTGAACGTGAAATTAAATAAAGCCTTATCTCATCTACAAAGTCTATATCCCAATCGATTCAAGAGAGGCCTAGTAGATGGTCTCGGATCCGTTATTAAGAGCACTACCGGAAACCTGGATCAAGCAGATGCCATTAAATATGATAACGCCCTTAAAGCCCTCAATGATAATCAGCAACAAATAGTTATTGAGCAAAATCATCATATAAGTTTGAGCAAAAGTTTGATGAACGAACATACAAAAATAATTACACAATTAGTAGAGAATCAAGTACAATTAAATGAAAGCTTGCATATTTTACTTGACGCCTATAAGTATATACAACACAACCTCATAAAATTTGCAAAGTTTTCGCAAATACTGCAAGTAATTTGCAATAACGTAGATAGTTTATTAAATGAATTAAGTAGGTTAGAGAATGCGATAGCACTTTCCGGTCAACTGCGCACTCATCATTCTATGTTAAGTACAGAAATACTTAGTGGTATGATTCGTAAGCTAAACGTGCTTTATACTAAAGATCAAGTATTAGAATTAGAAATAAGAGAATATTATGATATCATTAAACCATTAGCTTATTATCATGGAAACCAAATAGTTTTTGCATTTAAATTTCCTATAACATCTCCTCTAAAATTCCTCTTGTATAAGTTAGTCATTGTACCAAACAAAAATAGACAAGCCATCATCCCGTCCTACCCATTCCTAGCAATCACTGGAAACATTCATGCGTACATAGAGGCAGAATGCCCGAAGGTAGCTTCAGAGTATCTCTGCGAAGAAAACCTCAACCACCAAATGAGAACCCATCCAGACTGTATCTGCGACATCATTGGAAGTCAAACACCGCACAAATTATGCAACACGATTACCATCAGCCTGACGAAGCCCGCAATGGAAAAATTAGATGACCGCCGCTACGCTCTCGTGTTCCCGAAACCAACACAAGTCCAGTTGATCTGCGAACAAGAAGAATCCATAACCCTAGCTGGAAGCTTCTTAGTCACTATTCCACATAATTGCAAGCTACGAACAGATGAGTTCACCATCGTTAACATTAACGACCACATTAGAGGACAACCCATGAAGATAAGCAATGTGCCAGACGACATCGAAGATTCAACCATGCCAGCCCTCCAAATCACCGCTATTAACTTGAAGAAGCTGCACAATATCCAAGATAGAATAGACTCACAGAGACCAATCCATATTGAACCAGCCTCAACCATTTACCACACGACAATCCCATTTTATGGCACCCTACTTGCCGTAGCTATACTGGGAGTAATACTATCATATCGGATCTACATCCGCCCAAGGAAGCAGATGAACACTCCTGATGAAGCCACGTACGCCGAGCCTGAAACATTAGAAACTCGCCACAACCAGATGGTATCTCAAGATCAATCTAAACTCTCGACGATATTTCATCTCAAAAATCTGAAATAGTCGTCGATCTGAGGGGGGAGGTGTTACGCGCATCACTACTATGTAAAGCGCTGACACAAAGGCACGAGCCACGCCGCGTGCGCCCCAGTTGCTACGAGCGAAAACTGCTGACTCCAGAACACGAGGCCCGAAGACACCGACTACGTGACCGCGCCCGCTCACTTCGAATCCACCATCGATCGAGTCAATTACCTTTCATTATAATTGTAATTTTTATTTTAATAAATTAGTTCATAAAAAAATCGGTTTTTTTTGAGTCCTCCGGCAGTAGCCTACGTAATTATCCTATCAAATTCGTACTTGACGAAATAGCCACTTGTATAAGATATAAAACATTTATAAAAAGAACTACATTGGTCCACTGATAGGTTACCATACATCCATTTAAACATATGAAAAACTTTCAAGAGTGATCCTTGTTATAACAACTTTCTCCTAACTCCTAACTAGGATTTTCAGAAAAAAGCAAAAATAATATCCATACAAACTTTGGCCCGCGTATCAGTGTTACAAGATTTCAAATGATGTCAATTGATAAAAAAAGGTTAATTCCTTAGACACAGTTACAGAAAATACAAGCCTCCGTTGGTTAATTGTATTTAAGAAACAGTTAACCTAAACTAATCTGTAAGCCTTATCCACCGTATTTTTACTGTAATACTGGTAAGTAAGTAACTTAGCGAACGTATTTGTTAAAGGCTCTAACATTACGTAAAATGTTTGTTAAGGAGTGAAATAGACAGTAAAAATCCTGGGCAACCTTTAAACTTATCTTGGTAAGGCGTAAGAATAACATTGAACTGTATTCCCTTTGTTTGTTAGCCAGTATTTTTGTGTCGTGTCGATAACATTGTGAGAACATCCCCCCTTTTGTCCCGAAGGGTTTACGAAGATATGATGACAACAAAGTTCTATAAAATATAATCTATTTTTGCGGGCGTTCAGTCGACATGTTTTCTTTCGAACTCATGGACACTTTTACGGCGCGATATCGTAAAATAAATGTATAGAGAGAGCAATGTCGAGGCAATGATAGTTGTCACAACAGCCTATTAAAGTTCCACGCCATTATATCCAGAACAAATCAAGATTGTTCTTTCTGAACTATAAATGATTTAACAGCTTGGCATCTAAAAGATATCGCAGTTCTTTATCTTTCAAAGCGAACGTAAATAAAATTGGTTTTTAATAAACGCATTGCAAGCTTACCCCTCATGCATAAGCATCAACCAAAACGCTTTGTTCACTCCTTTTGTTAAACTAATTTCATTTTACAAAACTTATTTAATTAGCACAGCTACGCTGGGACTAGACTTCTAGCTTGAACAACTAATCAAAGATTTATCTCACCGCGAGGATGCACCTAACTTGACTTAATATTCAAAACATTTACGTATCAAAGCGTTCGGGAAGGTGTAAAAGCAAACTTGATAAGTAGTACGAACAACACTCCCGCTATCATAACATTATAATATTTCCTGACAAACTTCTTGCTGTGAAGCGTTGGGGTTTATTAAGAAATATGTTTCCCTATATTACATCAGTCAATCCCAGATTTTCATTACGCACAAAATAAATAACTACGGCACAAACGGACATGAAATTGACCGACAAATCCTCTCCAAAATCGAAATTCCTGACAAGAATACGTATTTTGGGGACACTCGGATCTCTTACCCTTTCTTTGTTATGTAAATATCTGTGTCTGGTGAAAGTTTGCCAACAAATATTCCCTCAGTGCCGATCCATTAGAAAATGAAAGAACATTTGCTTGAAACGAAACAAGAGCTCACGAGCGACGTGGCGCCCTGCCACTGATGATATTAGAGGTACACCCCAAACTCTTTGTTTGGACAACACAGGTTAATATTAGTTTAGGACTAATGATTCATTTGCCACGGCTCGAATTACTTGTAGGTACTACAGTAGCTACAATTTAGCATTCAATTTCCTACCCTAAAGACAAAACAACAGTTCGAGATTATACTTGGGATAGCTTTAAGTTCGGCTTATCCACTCTATTAACTAATTACCTACAGATAGGGATGAAAGTTTCTTTGCAGATTATTTTGGGTATATTGTCTGAATTTTATTTTTAAAGTCCTTTTCAAAACGTGCGGTTTGCTATCCGGCTCGAGGTCCGGATTAAAATCTGTATGAAAGTGTTTTTAATTTAGTTGAATAGTGTCTGGCCACGTAATGGACGACATTAACTAATTAAAGTTTATTTGATGAAACCGTCGCACCTAAAGAATATTATAGGTACATATAGGTACCTACAGTGAAGTAGTTGGTGGAATGTTAAACATACTACTTGGAGGTTGTCTCGAAAGGCTCATTAATGACTTACCCAAACTCGGGACGTAGAAACATGAAATACGAGGAGTGTCATGAACGTATACTGTTGTACCCTTCACTACGTAGGTAGTCAGGAGAACTGTTTACTGGGGGTCATAGAACTGTAACACATCTCATAATTTACTTGTGGAAATGTAAATACCTAATTCTACTATAGGTATACTGGAGTGTTCAAAAGTTTTTGAGATAAAACTTTTAACTTAAGCCTTTTTTTTTCGTGGTAAAATCATCAAATGAGTCCTCTCAGCCCGGGCAGGGCGGGAGGGACTGTCAGACTTGTACTGATTAAAATCCACGGTGTCCTTCGGTAGCCCTTTGTGTACCGGAGTCGCGGTATACGTATGTCCCGCGACCCCGGCAAGGCTATGGCCCTCTAAAGGCCGTCATTATGCTGACGCTCTAGGAGGCGCGCGTGGAACACAACGCGCGGTCGACCCGGGCATGGTCCATGGTCGGACAGCGAGTTGCCCTTTACTCGCCGCCCGCATGGCCCGCGCCTACGGTGGCCGAAGATCGTCCCGCGACATCCGTCGCCGTGGGCGTCTACCACTGCGGCCGGGGCGGAGGGAGGACGCTGTCCTCTCTCTCTCGCGGCCCGCCTCCTCCTTCGCGAGCATTACTGCTTCGCAGAAAGAGGCGAAGCCTTAACACTGGAACTGAGAACTACAAAAGCCATCTAAAATAAAAATACCGTAGATTCAGAGTTTAACATCGTTAAGTTTAAAAAACATTTCCACTTGCTCGTCTCCAAGGTGGTAAAATAAACTCTATCCTCTTACGAAGGCCTTAACGTTTGTTACAATAATAGTTCTGTTAAGAATATTCCAGGAGGTTTTACGAAGAAGGCAGATATTTAGGTTTTATCTATCTCTTACGTAAACATTGAATGGTGTTTAGTTACACTACTCACGAAAGAGTGTCAAGAGACTGTCTTTTTATGTAACCGTGATCCTGGAACGCAAAGGACTATTGGAAGAACACCGTGGAGTTTGGTCAGTACGAGTCTGACAGTCTCGCCCGTCTCACCCAGGGTAGGATTACCACGATAAAAAATGACATGAAAGCAAAAACAAATAAAGTCACTTTCGCAGGAGGTGGATGAGGATGTCCACTAATCTACCTGAATCTGCCAAATTTTTCCATTCAAACATGAACCTTTTTACTTTTTGATAAAGCTGCAAATGCTTTGTTCGGTAAGAAAGAGGTTGTAGCAGCTTGATATGAATGGTCAAGTAGCCTTTGCTTGAACATGGATAGACTGTGGCTTAGGTACCTAAAGCATGATGATGATGATGATGATGCTGATGATGTATTTATAACTACTAACCTTCCAAGTTTGTAAAATATTTCTATGAGGAACTATGATAGAAGAACATCTTAGCATAAAAACTCTTCTACAATATTTCACTTTCCTCATAAAACAGCCAGAACTCCCAGGAGAAATATAACAGTATAGACATCATAAGTTTAGCAATATAACGCGAATGATATGAGTTGTTTAATTGTTTCCGAAACAACTATACAACCGACATTACACTCGAGCCAAACTCTGCTTACAGTCTCATACAGTTCACTGGCAACACTGCCTTTTATGAGACTTTATACAGCCTTCATTATACTTATCACTAGAGACCGGATTATATGCAAATGCATATTTGTGTATGACATTGCATATTCTTCTTCTTCTTCTTCCTGCCCTTATCCCGGAAGAAGAAGAAGAAGAATATGCAATAATAATAATACGACACCATAATATGACATTGCATATTATGGTTAGATTTTCAATTATTACAAAAAAGTCGGGTGTTTTCGCTTTATTTGAGCATGTTTTTTTTAATTTTCATTAAATTTTCATACAAATAGAAATATTTGAAAATGGATGTAGAACAAAAGCTTCAATTAGTAAATTTTTCGGGAACAAAATTACAACTTATCGAATCGTAGTTGACGAAAAATAAAATTTATTTTACCTATACTACAATTTTTTTATTGGTCAACTTTTTCTAATTTCAATTTTAAGTATACGAAAGAAAAAAAATAAAAAAGGTCACATACTATGTGACAGGCTAGACTATCAGACCGCTTTTGCTTTTCTATGTGACAGGATTCGGATTGCATTCACTTCGCGTTCGCTTCGCCTGTCTGTTTGGCAATTGCTTAAACGTTGATAAGTTATGCAATAAAATATGTACAATTTTATTATTGCATATTTTAGCGACATATGACTGAAATATGCATTTCAGAAATTCTTTGTTTCGCCAATTTTAAGAAGCATATAATCCCGTCTCTACTTATAACTATTTCCATTGTAACCTTTTTAGATGGTGGTTACGCTGCGCAGAAAGAACGGTTAGGTCTTTTATCTATAACTTCATGTCATTGAACGACTAATCTGATTGGCTGTGAAGGGTCCTATCTCTATCCTCTTCCCGCACATATCTTCTCGCTTTAGTACGAGAGAGACCGCTTAAAAAGCGGCCGCAGTTGAAACTCGTGGCCAATCGGTTACTCACAACGCGCACCTCACGTCAGAGCGCTCAAAGTTGCCTGCTGTCGACAGCCGCCCCTCAGCCGCGAGGACGTCTCCGGATAATTAAGGTATTGTGCAATCCTTCCTATATTTCGATCTGCATTCTGTCTTGTGTTCCCGGCAGAACGTAATTTCCATGTTTTATTCACAGCCAATTAGCAATTAGAAAAATTTAGCATAATCCGCGCTTCCATTTGGTCCTTCGAGCCGGATAGTTATTGAAATCAGTGATAACCATTCGCCATTCGTAGTCGGAAAAAATACTCGTATTCTAATTAGTTTGTACCAAACACTTGTCTCGCCGACAGGTGTGGGTATATCGTTAAATTCTCGGTAAAACCGTTGTATATTCGTAACACCAGCTAGTAAATCGTTGCTATAACTGGTTATTTCGCTTAATCCCGCATTATTTTAAAATATTACCGTTGAATTACCGCTTCGCGCTCAATCACCGACGCATTATTGTAAAAATAAATACCCACTTAGGTAAATTATTCGCTCACATCGCTTTCACAACGTATTTCGTTTGTTACATATTTATTTAATTATCGTTATTAGAAGGTTGCTAGATGGCGCCTACAGATATTACTCTTAAACGATTGTTAGGAAAAAGAGATCGAATATTTTCTCGTATGCAACGTATTTGCGATAAATTGAAAAATATTGATTCGGAGGAATTCGATAAAGAATCATTCTTGTGTGACTGTGAAACAATAGATTCGTTGCGTACTGATTTTGAATGTGCGCTGGACGATATAATCGCTCATGAACTTAAATTAAATCCTGATTATGTCGTCGACTATCAGGCACTTTCTTCATTCGAAGACTTACTGGGTAGGGTGAAGCGGGCAGAGAAGAAATTGCAGGTTCAGGCACCTAGTGAATGTAAGAAATCTCCTCGCTTGCCCCCGATTGAAATACCCGAATTTAATGGGGATATTAAAAATTGGCCGCTGTTCATCGCCAGTTTTCGAAATGCCGTGCATAATAATAGTTCGCTAACAGCATGCGAGAAATTATATTATTTAATTGGAAAATTAACAGGCAAAGCTCGTTCGATATGTGCAGGAATTACTCCGTCAGCTGATAATTACCCACTTATATTCGATTCACTTTGTGAAAGGTATGAAGATAAACGGCAATCGGCAACTTCATATCTAGACCAATTATTTGAATTTAAATCTATTTCGTCAGGTTCGCCGGCTACTTTAGAATCATTTCTCGATAAATTCGCAACGTCGGTAGCCGGGTTTAAAAACATAAAGGTCCATGACCACGCTGATTTTATTTTATTGCATATCGCTCTTAAAAAACTCGACATAGACACTGTACGGGCATTCGAATCTAATCATCAATTAAAATCAAGTAGTTCCGAAATTCCATCTTTTAGTGAATTAGTTGAGTTTGTTCGTGAGCATATAAAGGTGTTAGAACGAACTTCGTCAACAGTCTCTAACAATAAATCACCTGCAAATCGCAAACATACTAATGCATACACCTGTATAGCTGATAACGAACCTACCGCGTGTGTTTTGTGTAAGGAGAAACATGATCACGTATATAAATGTAAAGTATTTAATAGTTATAAACCCGATCAGCGATTTAAGTTTGTGAAATCAAACAATTTATGCATTAATTGCTTAAGTCCAAAACATCGTGTGTCCGCTTGTGGGTCAAAGTCCACTTGTAAAAAATGTAGCTCTAAACACCATAGTTTGTTATGTTTCGGCAACAAATTGAGCGACGCGCACGGTTCAAGGTCGACCGGCGCTCGCACGCCCTCTGCTGAGAGACTTACGAAGCAGACTGATATATCGTTGTGCGCGACTGATGAAAACCGTATTAATTCTTTATACCGGGGCCCAACAACCATATTGATTGCTACCGCGCAAGTTATTGTAGTAGATTCTTTTGGCAAAGAACATATTGTTCGCGCAATATTAGACAGCGCTTCTCAAAGTAACTTTATCACGCGGGATTGTTGTCAACTTTTGGGTTTGAACATAAATAATAAACCTGCCTGTTCAACCGTCAGGGGCATAGGAGGTGCTAGTAAACAAATACAGGGTTCCGTACAAATTAAATTTTATTCTCGTTTCAATCGTAATATAAACTATAATATTGAGTCATTCGTAATAGATAAAATTACTGAACGTTTGCCAACTGCCACGGTTGACGTTTCGCTTTTGCATAATTTTAAAAACTTACAGTTAGCAGACGATACATATTTTTCTTCAAATCCGATTCAATTATTGATCGGTGCTTCGACTTTCCCGCACTTACTCTTGTCTAACAGAGTTCAAGGTCAGCCTACACATGCGTCTCCAATCGCCTTGCAAACTGTGCTCGGCTATGTAATTGTCGGTAAGGCGCCGATTCTCATCGATGACAATTCGACCGTTTCGTATTGTTGCACCGCGGAGCCGTTAGACGTAGCGATACGGAAATTCTGGGAATTGGAAGAAGTAAATGTTCCCCCGGTACTCAGCCTAGATGACAAATTATGTGAGGAGTTTTATGCCCGCACTACCACTCGAAATAGTGACGGACGATACGTAGTCGCTTTGCCTTTCAAGGGTGATGTCGAATCCCTGGGCAACTCACGTCAAGCAAGTGAACGCCGGTTTCTCTGCTTGGAAAGGAAGATGCAAGCTTCTCCTAATTTAAAGGCCGCGTACGACAACGTCATCCTAGAATATTTAGAGAAGGGCTATATTTCACCTACAATTCCTGATCCTTCGGAACCTTCGTACTACATTCCGCATCATGGTGTGATCCGAGATGATAAGGTCACAACCAAACTTCGTGTCGTTCTCGATGGTAGTTGTAAAACTACTACCCGCGTTTCGCTTAATGATCTCTTGTATGGTGGACAGAACCTACAAGGGAATTTGTTTAACATTATAGTTAATTTTCGTTTGTTTTCGATCGCGCTTTCATCAGACATTCGTCAGATGTTTCCCAGCATTGGAGTCCGAGAACCTGATCGGCGTTTCCAACGCATCTTGTATCGTTTTTCGCCGCAGGAACCTTTGCAAGTTTATGAGTTCAATCGTGTCGTTTTTGGACTCAAATCTAGCCCCTTTCACGCGCTGCGAACTATTAAGCAGCTGGCGGAGGATGAGGGTGACTCGTACCCTCAGGCTAAAGCCATTGTCGCCACGGGATTGTACATGGACGATTTTGTCCATTCCGTCCTCACGGAAACCCAGGGCATTTCTACCGCTTCAGAGATGATTGGTCTCATGAAGGCGGGTCAATTCGAGTTGGTCAAGTGGACCAGTAATTCACAAGTAGTATTGAATTCTATCCCGCTTTCGCATCGTCTGCCAGCTGACAAGGAGTTCGACGGGTCCGACCAACATAAAGTACTTGGTTTGTGTTGGTCGCCCACGTCAGATCACTTCGCCATGAGAGTAAACACTCCCACTCAGACTTGTACTAAGCGTACAATATTATCGTGCATCGCTAAAACATGGGACGTCATGGGATTTGTCGCGCCTGTAGTCTTGCATGCCAAGCTTCTTATCAAGAAGCTTTGGCTATGCAACTGCGACTGGGATGAGACACCACCTGAAGATATAGTCAGGCTGTGGACTCGCTTTAAGGAAGAGCTTCCTTTGCTCTGCAACATAAAAATCCCACGCCACGTTGGTATTGTCGCTGATAGTGTGGTCACACTCTTAGCTTTCGCGGACGCTAGCGAGAAAGCATACGGGGGAGTGATTTATTTCCACGTCCACAATAGCGATGGCAATACAGTCAATTTGATAACAGCTAAGTCTAAGGTCTCTCCCAAAAATGTAGTTTCTCTCGCTCGTCTTGAGCTCTGTGCTATTCTTGTGTTATCCCAGCTAATAAGAAATGTCGTGGTCGCTTGTCAAAACCGAATAGTTTTCCGTGACATATTCGCATTTTCGGATTCGACGGTCGCGCTCTGTTGGGTACATTCGTCGCCCCATCGTTGGAATACCTTTGTACCCAACAGAGTTTCGAAAATACAAAGCGATTTGTCACCGCAAAATTTATATCACGTGTCCGGTGCGGACAATCCAGCAGATTGTCTTTCACGCGGACTCACACCCTCACAAATTATAGACCATCCGCTTTGGTTCAGGGGACCCCCGTGGGCTCACTTGGACATTTCACAATGGCCTGTCGCTCCTTTCAATCCCTCCTCAGTGTCTGAAGCACCTGAAGAGAAGAAAAATTCGTTGTTAGTCGCTGCACCTGACGAAAGATCTTCTATTCTTTGTTTAGTCGATCGTATCTCGTCTTGGAGTAAATTACTTAGAGTGGTAATTTACGTTTGTCGTTTTGCTAAGTTGTTACCGGTTAATAACCGCATGTCAGCATCGGATTACGATTTCGCTGAACTACTCATTCTACGTGAAATTCAACGCTTCTATTTCTCAAAGGAAATTGCCAGACTCAGAGAAGGCAAGGATTGTAGTCATTCTCTTCGGCACTTGAAACCTTTCCTCAAAGACGGACTCATTAGAGTCGGAGGCCGTTTAAGAAATTCAGATTTGGGTTATGAAGCGAAATATCCAATTCTACTCCCAAGAAAAGATCCTATTCTGAATTTGCTTGTCGAATACCATCATAAATTGAATTGCCACGCGGGTCCCGACCTGCTGATGTCACTGTTACGTCAAAGATATTGGATACTTTCTGCACGCAATTTAATTAGGAATAGGATTCATAAGTGTCTTCCCTGCTTTCGTCTCCGTCCCAAGCCAAGTTTCCCTGAGATGGCAGATCATCGGTCTTGTCGTGTAGTTCAAGCAACTAAACCGTTCGTTCACACGGGCACGGACTACGCTGGTCCCTTCAAGGTTACCATGTCTCGCGGCCGAGGCATTCGTTCTACCAAGGCATACGTGTGTCTGTTCGTCTGCATGACTACACGCGCGGTACATATCGAACTAGCCGGTGATCTTAGTACAGTCAGTTTTATGAGTGCTTTCAAACGATTCCTATCAAGGCGCGGCCCGGTTAGTAGGATTTACTCGGACAACGGGACAAATTACATTGGCGCTAAGCGTAAACTTTCGGAACTTCACGACTTCCTTTGTTCGAAATATCACAACACCGAATTTGGTCACATGTTAGCTGAAAATCGCATAAATTGGTCACTTAATGTCCCGACTGCTAGTCATTTCGGCGGTAATTGGGAGGCTAATATTAGAAGTTTAAAGATTCACTTATACCGTGTAATAGGTGATACCATCCTTTCGTTTGAAGAGTTAAATACCGTTCTTACTCAAGTCGAATCAGTAATGAATACTAGACCTCTTTGTAGGACACTCTCTAGTGATCCTTCAGAACCACTAGCTTTGACTCCAGCGCACTTTCTGAATCTCACCCCTTTAAAATACTTGCCTGCCGAGGAGATAGACGAGAGAACAATTGTTTCGAGACATAAATTGTTAGACCAATTAGTACAATCGTTTTGGAAGCGCTGGAGAAGCGGATATCTTCACACTTTACAATCGCGTCGTAAATGGAACACGCCGATCGATCCAGTCACTGTCGGTACGGTTGTGATTCTCATAGTAGATAATTCGCCCCCACTTCACTGGCCTTTGGGTGTCGTGGAAGAAGTTTTTCCTGACTCCACAGGAGTCACTCGCATCGCCCGAGTTAAGACATTGACTGGATCCTACTTGCGTCCCGTCGTTCGTCTTTGCCCATTGCCTAACCAATAAATTCGGCTCTCGTCATCCAAGGTTAGGTTAGCATTAGTAATTAATTGTTTGATTTCATTGATATTTACGTATAGATAATAGTTTAAATTGTAGTTTAATTTCACGAATTTCGCCTTCAACTCTTGAAGGCATCCCTTCAAGCCCGGGGGGAATGGTTACGCTGCGCAGAAAGAACGGTTAGGTCTTTTATCTATAACTTCATGTCATTGAACGACTAATCTGATTGGCTGTGAAGGGTCCTATCTCTATCCTCTTCCCGCACATATCTTCTCGCTTTAGTACGAGAGAGACCGCTTAAAAAGCGGCCGCAGTTGAAACTCGTGGCCAATCGGTTACTCACAACGCGCACCTCACGTCAGAGCGCTCAAAGTTGCCTGCTGTCGACAGCCGCCCCTCAGCCGCGAGGACGTCTCCGGATAATTAAGGTATTGTGCAATCCTTCCTATATTTCGATCTGCATTCTGTCTTGTGTTCCCGGCAGAACGTAATTTCCATGTTTTATTCACAGCCAATTAGCAATTAGAAAAATTTAGCATAATCCGCGCTTCCAGATGGTTTATCATCTTCAGCCTGTACTAACACGAGTTTAAAACAAATTTTAGTTGAAATGTTTTCCTAGAATTACTTTGAACCCGGTGTTGGCGTTTGGTTTACCTAGAATCCACACCGCTAGAGGTTTTCTCAACCATTAGTGGTAAAACCTTTTTTGATGCTTCGTCTGCTAGTGTTCATTCACACGTACCACAACCATAGGTGAAGGAAGGTGGTGTGCCGGAATAATCTGGTGCCCGCCCCAGAAAAAAAATTAAGACTGAACATTGTTTAAGAAATTATCTTTTTCTATTTTAAAAGCCAGAAGAGGCCCTGGTACTTCCATGACCACATCGCAGCGAGAAAATTTGGCCGAACTGCAGTTACTTGTCGCTACAGCTTTTTGCAGTTGCGTTGTGGTTGAGTTTTGCTAACGGCATAGACCCTCACTGAACGAGGAATGAATGAATCGCTTGCATCGGCGCAACGTTGTGATTGAGATGCGGTCAGTATCAACCACGACGACATGACAAAATGTGGTCTATGTGAATTAAAGTATCCATTTTCAATAGGTGCGTCCACACAGAGCTCGCAGCCTCGCGAGGCATTTTCCGCGCGAGGAAACTGACAAGCGAGACTGCTCACTCTGTGTGGACCGTCTATTGTTTTTCGACCGAGGCACGAAACAATATACGCGAGCAAAACAAAAGCCGACACTGGATGGCTCGGGCGCTCGGTCGCTCGACCGCGGCAGCGCTGTCACTTGCTTCGCCCGAGACACGTCCACACCAACCGAGCTGCTTCGCGCGGAAAATGCTTCGCGAGGCTGCGCGCTCTGTGGGGACACACCTAATACATAAGCGCCTGACATGTCGCCGTCATCGTGCGGTTGTTGTGCGGTTGTCGTGTGGTTGAGGTACTTATACGTACAGTTGGTGGCTATTAAATGATATTTACATTACCTACTCATTAGTGAAGTGTGGATGTAATACGTACACTAACATTACGCGTTGTTTTATGATGTTATTTTTAACCCAATAACTGGTACTCCCCCATTCCTAACCGCGATCCCCTCGCTTCCAGGAAGCCTAATGTTATACATAAAGAGTTTGGTATACATGCCAGAGATATACACACCATTGTTTATGAACCAGCCAAGGAGGACGGTTGGAGCTCAATCCGCTATTCAAACAAACATGTACGGTTCCGCTTAAGAGCACTTACACATGATATTGTTCATGGCAAAGTTTTGCAGCTCTCGCCTCGCGGAGATAAAATTAAATGTTGTTCTCTCTGCCAGTTTTTGTTTTCGTTATTGTGTCCTAAATATATTTTTCGGGGAGTATATTCGCTTGTTTCTGTGTTAATCTGGGTGTAAAATAAAAATATTAGCTGTTAGGCACTTTTTTTTGGCATCGTTACGAATTGAGTGGGTAGTTGGTAGATTTAGTGTTTATAAGTTTGACAGTTTATAAGTAGCATTTGGTACCCAATTCATTAATCAAATCATATAAACCCACCCCCATCTCGAAGGTTCATGAAGAAACCTTATCAGAAAAATAAAGCCGTCTCTTGATACTGAAAATTGTACCAAATTGATGTAAATATAATAGGTACGGTAGGTAGGTACTACGGTGCCAATATAATCCTTCAAGTACGCGACCTTCAAACAAATTAACAGTGCCATTGAGACGTTCTACGGTAAACAACAAATTCCACTTCAAATATTTAAGTGAAAATGTACCGACAACAAAAACAGTCGCTGCCAAATTATCTCACATTTACACTCGAAGAAGATATAAGACGTTTCCACTACCGCGGCTTACCGCACATCCATCCATCCGACAGAGCAAACATCGACGCGTTGTAAATAAACAGGCGCGTAAACTCCCCACCCCACTCGTGTGAAAGATCCCTTACAACATCACCAGCACAGAACATTCCTAATATGTTAATTTCAAATCCTGGATAATCAACGCTGAGACTGAACGCCTTCGGGAATTCAAGATTACGACGTTTGTAAACTTATCTCGTCTCTCGTTAGCGGGTGGGGCGAGCCTCCTGAATACGTAAACGTGTCATTCATGATTAAGCAACCGTTCGCGACGTGACTGTTGACAAAAACACGAACCGAGACAATCCCGGCCCCGATTGGGGCCAAAAATACAAATAGAGAACAATCAACTACTTAGATAAGACCCGCGCCGAACAAGTGATACGTTCGTTAATCGAAACTACGGTCGAGAGGAATCCCATCCTGACTTACGTAGCTTATTGCTCCCCAATGATAGTATTTTTGCACGAAAAAGTTTCTATTTGATATTCAAACGCTATCGAAGACAAACCATATTGTAGTGATCTCTCACAACTTTTCAGTTTTCCAATCTGTGAGACCGAGATTTATTTGGTACGATGGGAGTTCTATTCAAATCACTAGGAATTTCTGTTGATCGAATGAGGAAAACTGTGCATCAAATAAATGTAGGAAATATTCAATCCACATGAGAAAAGTATTCCTATAAGCGCTAACACTTTATGTCATCAATCATTAGGAACGAAAGAATTTCGGGGAGAAACCACAAAATGCGTGATTCGTAAAATAAATTGTGATATCAAACCATTTGGAGAAATTCGCAGCGTATAAATATGTACGGGATGATTCGAACGCGAAGTTTGAGAAGCGTATCATCGGCATCCCGGCGCGTGGCAAACGACCCCGAAAATTGCTCGCAATTTATTCGGTTCAAGGGTGACCCGAAATAAAAAGGAATGAGACGTTTGTCACTTAGTATATTATTTACTCGCGGACATTGTGAAAGAGAGTTGTAAAAAATTGTCCTCCACTTTGTTATCATAGTTTGGGCAAACATCTGCTACGTGGTCCATTCACTTGTATTTCCCTAGTGACCACTATAAATAAACAGCCACTCTTAAGTTTGCGTGATTCATTTAAAACGTTTGTTATATTTATTGCGCGAACGTTACTGCAGTTTCATATTGAAAATAATTTAATTTAATTCAATTACATAAATATTTTGATATTTACTCTTTTACGAAACGTAAATTACAACAATTTAGGTCTCTGAACGACGTAAGTAGGTATCTGCGCTGGAATAGTTTGCCTTAACAACAATAGTAATTGTATTTTTAACCGACTTCAAAAAAGGAGGAGGTTCTCAATTCGGTCGGTATGTTTTTTTTTATGTATGTACACCGATTACTCCGAGGTTTCTAGTCCGATTAGTGTAATTCTTTTTTGGTTCGATGCAGTATACTTTCCCATTGTTTCCATTGTTGGATACTGTTCAGACTACATCTGGAGTCATTTATTATACGGACCTTGTGGAAACTCGAACAAACTTCCGTGCGTTCAAGCGTTTTTGCCATACCTATTATTGGAATCAAATATAGCAGCTCACAATTTAGGACCCATTAATATTAGTAGTCATTTTTACCCGTGGTGCAAGGCAACTGGGCTTCTCCCAGTTGTAATGTCCCTTTGTGCCTATTGGCCTTGCTTTGTTCTGTCTCCTGCTTGCATGGAGGGAAGTGGAAACATATTTTTCCTACTCCTCCACTATTCTTTTCTGATTAATTTCGTGCAGGATCCAAGACAAGTAAATTCATTCTCCGGGACACGTCGAGCTTCATTGTCTTGGCGCTTTTCTGGTGGTTGCCACTGTTGATTCTGGCTCTCAGGAGTTGCAGTGGTTTGGGAATAGTGTGGTGGGTTTGTAAAAAAAAAAATACTTTCCCATTGGTCCCATAAAAATTTCATCCAATTTGGTTCAGTACTTTTTATTTTGTGAGCATTTTTATTGATGGATGATGTGATGATCTTTACTTTTTTTGAGTGTTTGTTATGCGAGTACTCCGCCAATTGTGGTCCGATTTTCGAAATTCTTTTTTTGTTGTACGAGGAATAGTTCACTTTAGGGAATACTGCAAGTTTCATCAAAATCGGTTCAGCAGTTTTTGATAGGGAATTTTATTAACGAGCGATGTTAATACCGGTGCTAAGGATTACCAAATTCTAGTGCACATGTAAGAAAATGATGTATTTGACAAGAATTTGGGTTGAATATTTAAACTAAAAAGAGTAGGTAAAATAAAAAACTTTTAAAAAAAAATTAACCACCTTCAAAAATAACCACAAAAAAAGGGTAAAATAACCTACGAAATAACTTTTCTTTTGAAAGTCGGTGGCATAAAAGAAAACGAAATAAAAAAAACAAAGCCACCGACTTCCGAAAGAAAAGTTATTTTGTAGGTTATTTTACCCTTTTTAGGGTTCCGTAGTCAACAAGGAACCCTTATAGTTTCGCCATGTCCGTCCGTCCGTCCGTCCGTCTGTCCGCAGCTTAGCTCAGAGACGCCCAGCACTAGAAAGCTGTAATTTGGTGTAAATATACGGATTTGTTGCGTCAAAAAAGTGGTAAAATAAAATCTCGTAAAATATTTTTTTTTAGGGTACCTCCTGTACACGTAAAGCGGGGATGTTTTTTTTTTTCTCGCGTACCCCTCAGTGTGGGGTATCATTAAATAGGCCTTTAAAAAATATTGGTAGTTTCCATCAACAATTTTTTGATAAAAAGATTCGTTTGTGAAATATTAAGCTTTAAAGTGCTAATTTTTGCCCTACTCGAGTGTCCCCCCCCTCTACCAGCTAAACGGTTATGTTTGGGGGTGTGAAAAAATTTACAATAGTAGTATATATAACGAAATTTAAAAGAAAATTATCATGACTAAGTGGGCTTTACAAGTTTACGAGTAATAGTTGACCAACTTATAAAACGTACTGGGATAACATTTTCCTAAACAAAATGTATCTGAGAACAACTGCAAATGTAAGTTTGTCAACTTCATTTTTACAGCTATAATAGGTAGTGGAGTGGAGTGGAGTGCAGTGGAGTGGAGTGGAGTGCAGTGGAGTGGAGTGCAGTGGAGTGGAGTGGAGTGGAGTGGAGTGGAGTGGAGTGGAGTGGAGTGGAGTGGAGTGGAGTGGAGTGGAGTGGAGTGGAGTGGAGTGGAGTGGAGTGGAGTGGAGTGGAGTGGAGTGGAGTGGAGTGGAGTGGAGTGGAGTGGAGTGGAGTGGAGCGGAGCGGAGTGGAGTGGAGGGGAGTGGAGTGGAGTGGAGTGGAGTGGAGTGGAGCGGAGTGGAGTGGAGTGGAGTGGAGCGGAGTGGAGTGGAGCGGAGTGGAGTGGAGTGGAGCGGAGTGGAGTGGAGCGGAGTGGAGTGGAGTGGAGCGGAGCGGAGTGGAGTGGAAGGGAGTGGAGCGGAGCGGAGCGGAGCGGAGCGGAGCGGAGCGGAGCGGAGTGGAGTAGAGCGGAGTGGAGCGGAGTGGAGCGGAGTGGAGCGGAGTGGAGCGAAGTGGAGCGGAGTGGAGTGGGGTAGTGTGGGGTGGAGGGTCGAAAATCGCTTGAACCTTTTTAACAGGTTCATAGCGATTTTCGACGTGCCTTGACACCTCTCAAGTTTTTTTTTTTAATACGTCATAAATCGTAAACCTTTCAAAGTTGGAACCAACTACAAGAACTTTTATAGTATGTTATTACTTGCTGCTACGGAACCCTTTATGGGCGAGTCCGACTCGCTCTTGGCCGGTTTTTGTGGTTATTTTTGAAGGCGGTTCAATTTTTTTTTATTGACACCAAACTAGTTCTTTGATTAGAAAGATAACTGAAAACACTCTGGAGAGCTGAATAGTTTGTATGTATAGGTATTATATTTTATTTCTATTATTCTAGAGAAAATACTTTTGTTTCTAAATCAAACCTATTGTTCAAGTAAACTCCAATTATTGTTTGTTTTGAAAAATGTGTTATTAGAAAGATAATAGAATCTTAATTATCTATCTAACATTTAGCTCTAGACTAATTTACTTGTTCAATAAGCAACAAAAGGATTCTAACAATAACAGTACGAACAGCCATTATTGTGTTGATGGTTTTTATTTACTAGAACACATCGAGCGAAACCATTAGCGAGCAATCATTTTATCTTATTTTTCACCCTTCTGCTCAGATTATATCTGATGGGGTGACGTGGCTCCCAGCCGAGCCCTGGCAAGCGAACGACTTCACAGTTTATTTCAGAAGTTAGGGCCTCGGCACGCCCGGCACAAGGTAATCCTTTGTCCGCCCCACTTATCTCCGACAGCAAGAGCAACTCACTAATTTATTAGTCAACTTATGCAATACGGACGGATGCTGCCACTGGAGAGTCGCATTTACATAAAACTTTCACGTTTATAGCGAAGGGTCACGTTTGAATGTCTAAACATTGTGCTACCTAAACGATACACCCGAGACGAACTTGCTAAGAGGTAAAAATGTTTCAATTGCATGCGGTGGAACTAGAGGATTGTTCTGAGTTAGCTGCTGAAGGCCCAAATGTTTTACGAGCTTGTTCAGGGTTGATTTTGTAAACCTTACATTTAGTACTGCGTTTTTACTGTAGGGAAGGGATGTTGTATGTTCAGAAGTTAAGGCGAAAGTTTTTCATTCGAACGAAGCAGGCATTATTCTAGGAGTTTGAAATTGGTAAATCTCCTTACTCATGAGTCGATGCAATGCAATGTGACTGATTTGCGTCGCAGATCAACTAGATGTGGTCCTGTCAACAATTGGACTACGAAAATCATCCTTACTACAACCACATAAACGCGCTGAAAATTAAAATGGTTTCTTCGACATGCGGTTGTCTGTAGTTAGATAGTATACTAACGGGCATATACTATTGACAGTAAGCAGCTATGTATCAAGTAATGTATCAACTAGCTATTCCCCGTGGTTTCACCCCCACTGCTTGGCTCCTACTGGCCGCCATTTAAGAAAGAGCATTATGTTAATAATGCTCTTTCTTAATAAATGGAAAATGCACACAAAACAAACCAATTGGAACCAGTATTTCCTGAGTTTAGCGCGTTCAACCAAACAAACTCTTCAAGAAGCAGCATTCTTCAAGAAGTTGAAAAATATATTCCGGAAAAGAAAATAAAAAAATAAAAATAGGCCAAGTGCGAGTTGAACTCGCCCATGAAGGGTTCCGTAGTAGCAAGCATAGATTAGGGATGTAATTATATTGAGATTAGTAAGTAATATACAAAAACAAAAAAAAATACTTTGTTTTTCATGGTGTTTGTATGAATGGCAAAGTTATATTTGCGATTTTTGAAAATGTACTATATCTCAAAAACTGCTAACTGTATCTCATCCAAACTAATTTTCGTTGGAAGTTTTTGTTGAGGTCTACATTATACATTTTTTTTAGTTTTATCATTTTCTTATTTTAGAAGTTACAGTGCCCCCACTGTAACTTCACTGGACACACATTTTACCACTTTGGAAGTGTCTCTCGTGCAAACTGTTCAGTTTAGAAAAAAATAATATTAGTAACCTCAACATGATTTTTAAAGACCTATCCATAGATAGCCCACAAGTGTGGGTTCGGTGAAAAAAAAAATTGAGTTTCAATTCTAAGTATGGGGGGCACCCCCAAAATTTGTTTTGTTTTTATTTTTGTGTGAAAATCCTAATGCGGTTCACATAATACATCTACCTACCAAGTTTCAACAGGATAGCTCTTATACTTTCGACAAAAAGAGGCTGTGACATACGGACGGACAGACAGACATGACGAACCTATAAGGGTTCCGCTTTTGCCATTTGGCCACGGAACCCTAAAAAAGTGAAGACGATAATATGATTTGAAAGATTTAAATCATATAATCCTCGAAGCAGCACTACATTCACATTAACGGTTTCAAATCGCAGTACCTATTTTAAAGTAGAGATACTTTAAGTACGTGACTTATCCGGGATTGGAATCAAAAACCCGTGGGACTGACAGCACACACCGCCGGAACAGACGTACTATCCAGAGATACGTGGAGTCTGTGTGCATTTTATATTAGGAGTAGGTAAAATGAGAACTGAGTCTGTTTTATTCTGTTTGAGAGACGTTTCCTACTCCCGGTATCAAGGTTTGATGTAGGTAGCGGACATGTGACATGCGGTAGGAGTTAATCAGTTCAGAAAAACCGAGGCGGGGTTTTGTATTATACAGAATGTATTTTTATGTAGTGTGGAAATTTTAGTATGTCATATATTCACGAAAATTATTTTGCCAGTAAAGTACTGAAGTGGTCACTTATCAGAAATGTTTAGTTTGAAACAGATTTTTATGGTCACGCGTTAGTGACACGAGCCACTTGTTTCCCTGAATGAGCATGACACGTACATACCAGCACTGTCTTAAAAGGCCACTGTGGGCCTTGAAGGCAAAGGACAAGTTCTGTAAAACAGATTCGCTTTTGAACCAGTCTAGTTACTTCCAGTCCACCCCGGAGTGGGAGAAGACATTTGAAGTCTTTCCAAAAAATATACATATTAGGTATCAGAAGAACGGTATTTATGGAAATGTGTTCTATTCCTGACATAAAGCACATAAAAACAATCCGCCCTACATAAAAATCATCCTGTATTAATGTGTTTCTTGTTCTGAAGCATTCTGTAAGTTGAATTTAAGTCACGTGTATCGACTTACGGGATACTGGAGTACGTATTTGAAATCCTCACTTCAAATGAACAAGATAGTTTGTCACCGAAGGAGTCCTAAGAGTACCCTCTTATACATCAGAGAGACCACTCATTATGAAAATACAAAATGAACCTTTTGTAGGCTAGGATAAAATTCGTATTTCATTATTTCGTCGCCAGGAAATTTCTCTATCATTAATTGTGTATTTAGTAAGTACCTACGATTCCAAATAACTGAATTGCTTTCTGCTCTAACCTAGCAGGTGCTCCGTTTCTCTGAACTATTCATTTTTAGTTTATTATTAACTTTCAGCAACGTAGGTATGTATCTAGATACTGTAATTATTCTTGAACATTTTTCTAAAGATTTTACGTCCTTGGATTTTATTTCTCCATAAATGACTTCTATTAAAATACGCAACGAAAAGTCAACCCTAAAAACAAAACAATACAACACATTATAGCTATATAGTTGCTGAAATTACATAGAAACGAGCTGTTCCTAAAATGTGAGTTTGCGCAGCGCCCTGTGAACGCGATAAGTGTCACCATTTGTCACGACTTACATGAACAATCAAGCGCCAACACTGATGTTACACCATTTACTCTGACTTGCTGAATTATCATCCCATTCTCTTACTATTATTTACCAATCATTGAGAAATTACGACTTTAGATTAGAACTTTCTATCTGAGAGTAATTTTCCAATCATTAGGTAGGTACTTATTCTAAAATCATGGCGATTGCAAATGGTTACGTATCATAATAACTACAGTCGATATAACTTCTTTCAATATAACTACAGTGAAAAGACCTCCCGGTTGGTATATATCGAATGGTCGTTTCATATAAGTGTGTAATAAGTAGGTGATAATAACAAAGGTACGAAATACCTAAAGGATATTTCTCCTACGTTTAATTCACCTATCGTTTATCACCTACGGTTAATTGAACTTCCACTAATCGCCTACGATTAATTCACCTACTTTAAATTCACCTACGGTTTATTCAACTACGGCCCATTCAGCTTCATTTAATATCCCTATAACGGCATGTGGGATATCATAAATAAAACGTCGCCGCGTCGTTGGTATGAGAAGAATCTGAACTCCAAATTCAATTCAATTTTCATAATAGTAGATTACGCAACAAGGGAGTAAAGCATTGCCTTACGTCACAGCCGTATTGAATCCCGAACTGACACTAAGAATTCTGGGGGTGAACCTCCGTAGCGCAACGAGGAGGTTCAAGTGTTAATTCCCGAGTGAAACGAGGGAATTAAGTAAAGAATCCTTAATGTAGCGAGAGATTCAAGTTAGCCCAAGACAATGCAGCTTTACTCCCGAGGAACGTACTCTGCTTTTCACACCTACTGATGCGAGGAAATAAATTCGATTTTTGAAATTTGATGTGGTACGACAACCTTCGTACGTGAAGTTAGCACCACTGCAAGCGATCAGCTGTTGTGGTCACCGGCTGCCATGACGGATACAACTCCTTGGTGAAAGTTTTCATACTGTTTTATTTGAGGTTCCAAATTCAAATTACATTATTCCCACGGGAATAATGAAATTCAGTACATACAATATTATTGTCCGGCTCGAATGGGGGGCAGCAATGCCTTGCTTTATTCCTTGTTTGCATGACATATAATTTGACATTTACGAGCAAGTGGTGTGAAACACGAATTTATGGTAAATCATTTGCTTTTTCATTTACATATTAAATCATTAAGCTGCTTTAACTACACTATTTTATTGTATAAGGTGAAGCCTGTGAAGACACTAAATTATCAAGGTTGAACTTCAAGGAAATAAATAACATGTGGATAACTATTGTAAGTCATTTTGATCGATGGGCCAGGGTCGTCACGCAGTAGGTGGCAGAAGGCGGGGGGCAACAACTTGCCGAGAGAGGCCTAGAAAACACTGGCGTGACGACTTGGAAGCGTTTATATGGGATTGGCCGAAGGAAGCTGCATAGAGGAAAGAGTGGAATGCTATGGGGGAGACCTGAAGCCCATCAGTGGGGCAACATAGGTGAAAAATGTCCCAATATATTTTATTTTTTAAATGAAACTATTAAATTTACAGGACGTGTTGTCCACGTGCTGTTTACGTAGTTCCTAAGTAACCGACTTAAAACGAGATATTATTAATTAATACGATACGTGTACGTAACATTGTTTAGGAAAGTACCAAGAATTTCAAAATGACTGCGATTATTACTATTGGTGAAGCATGCTTACATTCCAAAACCAACCTTATGAACTTATGATTGATTGCATAATTAATTAAGCCCCATTACACGAGCACTGGCTGTAATAAAGATACCGTAACATAAGAAGGGTAGAGGAAAATAAAACATTTTCCTGTTTATCCCAAGCCTTATCCCATAGAGGCATAGACATAGTCACCAATAAGAGAGATTGCAAAATACCGTGACGAGTACACATAAGGATGGTCCTTCTAAACGATTTGACACAAAACTGTCGCGTGTCTATGGGTTACAATCGTGTCTGTGGTCGCTAAAGTTGATAGGCTTCGTGAAAACTATCAAACTTTTTTTAAATCAATTTAAGTTTATACCTAAACCAGTGTTGAAAAGTAGACTGAAGATTGCTTTTCTAAAGAGGTTTCGGTAAGTACCTATAAAATGAAACCTGTGTGCCAGTCAGGTCCAGTAAGACAATTTTCTAACTAACTTATTTTCTTTCTTTCTTATTTAAGTATTTAAAAACAATTACTTAGTTATTTATCTTACTATGGCGAATTTAAAAATATCTAATCAAGAAATTAAATATTATAGTTCGAATTGATTTGAAACAATGCCCTCAACTAAAAAGAACAAAAATAATCAAAAAGTTGGAACTGTTTGTTTCACGAAAACACACTGTTTTCTTCTTTCAAGACTGCCCAAGTGGGTTATTTGTGGGCAGTGAAATAAAAATAAATAAAATATGTAAGTACATTAATTTGAAACTGCATCTCATAATACCAAAACTTAACACACAAACTAAAATCGCTCCGTCCACTCCAAGTAGCAAGACGTCAGAATTGGTCATGTAGTGTGAGTATTACACGACCCGAACTAACTTAACCCAATTTACAATGCTAACATGGGCGCTGGCATAGTGCTCGCTGCTCAACGGGTTCCGCATCTAACATAATTATATATCATCTCATCTACATCAATAATATATGTCGAAGAATCGATATCAGAAGGGGCGCGATCTCGGAAATAACACTCACAAAACCTTCGTTAACACTTTTAATTACTTCCTAACACACACTGACTACAAAATAATCAAGGATGTCCGAGATATGGCTCGATTAAAAACTTAGGAACGCGGGAAGATTATCGTGGACGACGTGGCGTGACCAAGATGTCTACACAGCTTGACGGACCGATTCAAAGTGCTCACTTCACTCAACTGTCCGTCCAAGTGGCCTACCCCACACAGGTTTGCCAACATATCTGTCAACGTCAGTACCTGTCAACGTCGAATACCTGATTAAACTTCCGAATCGATATTCGACTAGACTATTCGCTCGGTGTTGCCATTACTCCACGCTAAGCATCCCCAAGTTTGATAACTTGGCATTCCTAAACGTTATCTGTCAAATCTAACTTCATAGTTCCTCCAATGAGAGACAGATGGCGGTATTCTAAATTAACACTAATCAATTAAGATTCTAAATTGCGTTTCTATTTTGATTCCACGCTAACGACAATAGATGGCGTTATTCTAAATTAACAATAATCAATAAAGATTCCAAATTGAGTATCTGTTTTGATTCCACACTAACGATACTAGATGGCGTTATTCTAAATTAACAATAATCCATAGAGATTCCAAATTGTGCTTCTGTTTTGATTCCTCGGCAATGACAATAGATGGCGTTATTCTAAATTATTGTGCTTCTGTGTTGGTTCTGCGACACGGCCATTCTGACAATTCACACGTCCTCGTGTGTGACATCTGGAATGAGAGAAAATTCTCGAACAGTAACCATTCTACTCGTTCGGCCATTCCTGACCCAAATGGAAAAGGTATTCTCATCAAAATAATTACAGGGTCAAATGAAAATCACAACTCTTACTCTCAAAGCTGACATGTCGAACAACACCCATACTCATTCAAGTAATAGGAAACTCATCAAAATATTGCAGTGCTCATACTCTGACCTCCGTCCGGTCTTCATCATCACACATTATAACCTCCATCCGGTTACAAACACAACACCATCAAGATAATCATTTAGAGCCTTTATCAAAACAATTCTTAAAGTAGGTTTGTTCAACATGTTACCTTATTTTTCCTATAACGTTACAGATTATAAATTCCATAAAGAAGATATCACTTGAACTACTCAAAGTCAAACACAAAATACGACACAATTTAGACTGACCGAAAATCCCAGAGGAATCAAGTACCTTTGCAATTGTATCATCACAATGCAGCAATATTATAATCAAAACAGTAGGAATCAAATTCGAGGCCTGTGGCTAACACTAGCCCCACCAACAAACCTCTGTTTGTTGCACACCGTTCAACATGAACGCACAATACACGACCTCCGACAGTGCCATTCGCACACCGCGCATCCATGGACACCAGGATGTCAAAAATTTTCGGAAATACGGACTGGCTACGAAATGGCTACTGGTACGGTCTGACCAGCCGATCTAAGATTCCACACTATCATTCAACTCAACACCTCTACTTAAAAAATTTACTTGAACCTCAGGCATTCTCCCTCAAATCCACAGCACTTAGCCAGCACCATGCATCACTACTTACCCAGCAGTGTAAATCACTGAAGTACTTAACCAGTACTTAACATTGTAGCGCTTAACCAGCGTTACAAATCTTATCACTTACCCAGTGATAATAATAACGCTTAACCAGCAATATTACCCCACTAACGCTTAACCAGCGAAAGCACACATCATAACACGCACCAGCGATTCAACAGTTAGCTGCTGAATTTACGTTGGTTTTCGCTTAACCAGCTCAGCCAACGCAATCCGCTTAACCAGCGATTACACTACTAACGCTTAACCAGCGATAGTCGACATAACTCGCTTAACCAGCGATTCAACAGCCAACGCCCAACCAGCGAAAGCACACATTATGACACGCTTAACCAGCGATTCAACAGTTAGCTGTTGAATTTACGTTGGTTTTCGCTTAACCAGCTCAGCCAACGCAATCCGCTTAACCAGCGATTACACTACTAACGCTTAACCAGCGATAGCCGGCATAACTCGCTTTCCCAGCGATTCAACAGCTAACGCTTAACCAGCGATTTAACAGCTAACGCTTAACCAAAAATATTAACCCACTAACGCTTAACCAGCGAAAGCACACATCATAACACGCACCAGCGATTCAACAGTTAGCTGCTGAATTTACGTTGGTTTTCGCTTAACCAGCTCAGCCAACGCAATCCGCTTAACTAGCGATTACACTACTAACGCTTAACCAGCGATAGTCGACATAACTCGCTTAACCAGCGATTCAACAGCCAACGCCCAACCAGCGAAAGCACACATTATGACACGCTTAACCAGCGATTCAACAGTTAGCTGTTGAATTTACGTTGGCTTTCGCTTAACCAGCTCAGCCAACGCAATCCGCTTAACCAGCGATTACACTACTAACGCTTAACCAGCGATAGTCGACATAACTCGCTTTACCAGCGATTCAACAGCTAACGCTTAACCAGCGATTACAATACTAGCGCTTAACCAGCGATAGTCAACATAACTCGCTTAACCAGCGATAAAACAGCCAACGCTTAACCAGCGAAAGCCCACATCATAACACGCTTAACCAGCGAGTCAACAGCTAACGCTTAACCAGCGAAAGCCCAAGTAATCCGCTTAACCAGCGATTACACTACTAAAGCTTAACCAGCGATAGTCAACATAACTCGCTTAACCAGCGATAAAACAGCTAACGCTTAACCAGCGAAAGCCCAAGTAATCCGCTTAACCAGCGATTACACTACTAACGCTTAACCAGCGATAGTCAACATAAAGAACACAAGGCACCAGAGTCGTAAACAAAATGAAAATTGCTCACCGGATAGGGTCCCAGTTGACGCGCTCAGGAGGCACAGGTCAACCCTCTTTTCATTAATAGGCTTTGATGACCCGGAGTCGGCGTTGCTCCTCTCACTGCGCCGCGGCAGGTAAAACACTTCAGAGGCTTCACAGCACTTTTCAGGGGCATCGCGGTAATCGCTAGGTAGCTTTCTCTTCATAAAAGAAACCGCTTGCAGCTCTTGTTGTAGCTGGCCACGTGTCTGGATATCCCACTGAAACACAAAACAGTCCACGACAGAATATTGTTTCACTCGGTCATTCCTGACCAAACTCTAGATTCAGTTCGTCGGCGAAAATAAGGAAATTTCAAAACTCTACTGTATCATTAAAACCTTCAATTAAATGAAACACCGGGGAAAAGGTAATTGAAAATACAACAATCACTACCCTAGGCCACTAACAACTACCCTAGGCCACTAACAACCATAGGCCACTAACAACTACCTTAGGCCACTAACAATTACCCTAGGCCACTAACATCCACCCTAGGCCACTAACAACTACCCTAGGCCACTAACAACTACCCTAGGCCACTAACAACCCTAGGCCACTAACAACTACCCTAGGCCACTAACAATTACCCTAGGCCACTAACAACCCTAGGCCACTAACAACTAACCTAGGCCACTAACAATTACCCTAGGCCACTAAAAACCCTAGGCCACTAACTACTAACCTAGGCCACTAACAATTACCGTAGGCCACTAACAATTACCCTAGGCCACTAATAACTACCCTAGGCCACTAACAACTACCCTAGGCCACTAACAACCCTAGGCCACTAACAACTACCCTAGGCCACTAACAATTACCCTAGGCCACTAACAATTACCCTAGGCCACTAACAACCCTAGGCCACTAACAACTACCCTAGGCCACTAACAATTACCCTAGGCTACTAATAAGTACCCTAGGCCACTAACATCTACCCTAGGCCACTAACATCTACCCTAGGCCACTAACAACTATCCTAGGCCATGTACCACAGTCATTCGAATCAACCTTCACACGGTCGCACACAACTCTACGTACGTTCGTCTACTGACATCCTATACAGTTGCCGCTGCACTGAGCTGGCCTGTAGTCACTCGTGCAGTAGACAAAACGGTAAAGAAAAACTTAGAAAATTCTTTAAGCGTTTGCAAAGCCTAGACTTGTCATCCGTCACGATAACAGTTAAATCCAATTGAAATGCGTTGTCACTATTATGCCTCACTGAATTTACACAAAGGACTATCGTTAACTTAAAAAGCTCAGTTGCTATGCAAACATGTCGGCATGTTTACAGAAAAACCCTGATTTAAAATCTCGCTACCTAACATGACATCACATTGCAAATAATTGTCGGGCAAAAAATGTAATAAAATTTCAAGAGGATGATCACCCGTTAATCACTGCACAACATAAAATCTGTTCTGGAATGAATACTCGTGTCTGACCTATACCAGTCATAGCAACAATATTACAAACACGTTTACCATAAAATTTCGATGTAAAACTTTCTTTAACCAACGAGCATTCAGCACCAGAATCGTAAGTAAAAATGAAACAATTCACCTGTGTTTTATCCTGCCTGATGGTGGTTGCACAACTCAGACATCGACGCGTCGCGTCGCGCCGTGCCGTCGACTGATACGCTGCCACAGCCGCCACCACTGCTCGTACAGCGCACGGCTATGAGACCTGGCTTGTCACATTTGAAGCACACCAAGGTCTTCGATGCCGGCTGCTGCGTCACTTCGCTCGATGATGCTGTAGGTGTTGTAGGTCTTCCCTTCGTGTCCATCAGCTTACTTCTTAAATTCGGTCCATGTCATCCCAGGAAACGACACGGTAGATAGCCAGGTAGAAGCTCCTCCCTTCAAGGCGCGGCTTATAGCGACCATAAGCGGGGCGCCATGTTGGTATTGGTCCATCAAGAACATCTCTGCTGTCGTCACCCAAGCACGTGCATCCATATCTTGTTTCTCAGGATCGAAATCCGGTAAACGAAAGCGTCGTCACATGGCTTTAGTAGGTGTTTTCACGGCTTGAGTCAGTGTCAGAAAATTGCGGTTCTGTTTTCCCAACAAACACATCCATTTTTCATCACTATAGTCTTTATTTCGAACACGTGGGTCGTCGTGGTCCATCCCAATTCTGATGTCGAAGAATCGATATCAGAAGGGGCGCGATCTCGGAAATAACACTCACAAAACCTTCGTTAACACTTTTAATTACTTCCTAACACACACTGACTACAAAATAATCAAGGATGTCCGAGATATGGCTCGATTAAAAACTTAGGAACGCGGGAAGATTATCGTGGACGACGTGGCGTGACCAAGATGTCTACACAGCTTGACGGACCGATTCAAAGTGCTCACTTCACTCAACTGTCCGTCCAAGTGGCCTACCCCACACAGGTTTGCCAACATATCTGTCAACGTCAGTACCTGTCAACGTCGAATACCTGATTAAACTTCCGAATCGATATTCGACTAGACTATTCGCTCGGTGTTGCCATTACTCCACGCTAAGCATCCCCAAGTTTGATAACTTGGCATTCCTAAACGTTATCTGTCAAATCTAACTTCATAGTTCCTCCAATGAGAGACAGATGGCGGTATTCTAAATTAACACTAATCAATTAAGATTCTAAATTGCGTTTCTATTTTGATTCCACGCTAACGACAATAGATGGCGTTATTCTAAATTAACAATAATCAATAAAGATTCCAAATTGAGTATCTGTTTTGATTCCACACTAACGATACTAGATGGCGTTATTCTAAATTAACAATAATCCATAGAGATTCCAAATTGTGCTTCTGTTTTGATTCCTCGGCAATGACAATAGATGGCGTTATTCTAAATTATTGTGCTTCTGTGTTGGTTCTGCGACATATATAATCTCCGACTTCCTCGTTCATGGATTACTACCGGGTTTTTGTATCCTTAAAAAAAAAAAATATTTATTTGTGAAGGTAAGTTTGTTTATTATGTTTTCATCTAACCACTGAATAGATCATTCTAACATTTTGCTCATACGCTGTGAGGTATACAGACATGGACATACCATGGGTACCTTTCATCCCGAAAAAAAACTACTGTTCCTTTATAAAACAACAATAACTTTCATAATATATATTCGATAGATGGCCCCAGATGGACTGTCAGCTTCAGAGCTGAAATCGCACCCCCTTTGATAATAGTTATGTCACTAACAAAAGGGTTGAGTTTTCTCTGAAGCTTACCATACTATCCGAATTGATTATCAAATTCAGTTAATTTATATGTTCAATTATCAAAATCTAGTTAATTTATATGTTCATCTGCTTTTACTGTTATCACTTCCTCAGATTACGAATCTTTTATTTATTAAAATAGGTCGATAAGGACAGCTAGGCAGCTGAGCAATGACCATCAAAGATATAAAAGAACAGTTTCAAATATCGGTAGGTAACTACCGATATTTGAAACTACCATCCCGTAATTTTAAACGATATCAAAAAAAGAAGAAGTTTCTATTTTCGACGAGTTTTTTTTTTGCAACAGTGCATTGTTCAATCAAAAGAGCTGTGTCATGTTATTCTTCGAATGCAAAAATTCCAACAAAAACACTACAATGTACGTAGTATACACCTTGTTTCGCCTAAAATTCTACATATATCCGAATGAAGAAAAAGATCTTAGAAGTTGTAATAACATCGTTTCCCGAGACTTATAATTGTTTTTGTTAGTTATCACGATTCTACTAAGCCGTGGCATTTTCAACCTTTCGGTAGATACCTGGTAGGTGTTTTGTTGACAGATAAGCTCGAGCCAAGTCCCGGTAGCCACCCTAGCCACGTAATTCACCGGCTTTGCGCGGTACGTGCCTACAGCCGGCTACTGATAAACCTTTGTTTTCTACTTATCTCGGCCCGACACTGGCCTGTCTTCACCGACGTCACACCTCAACTGTATCTTTTTAGTTTTTTACTGAAAACTGTATCTGGTACCGGCTTTAGCTTTTTAAAGCTCACTGCGAAGCTTTCGATAAGAAGTATTGTTACATTTAAAAAATAAACTGTGAAACTGTTGCTATTATTATGATGTTTTTTTTTCAGTGAGCTTGTCCACAGAAAAAAATCGTATCAGTGCGAGTGAGAATGGAAAAATAATAACACGTATTTTTTTGTTGCGTAAACCAAAATGACGGATTAAATAGATTAATTGCCTTTTATGAATACTGGAATCTAGGCTATCATGTTTCTGCATGTAATTTTTGTAGGTACTTCTTATATTATTATGAGATGAGAGTAATATTCTTATATGTATGTTTGAAATGATTCATACTAATTGAAATAAGAATAATTAAACATCATATTTAAATATAAAACTTTGACATTAACAAGTTTGCAGATTATTATTTAACAACCTCCTATCTGCGCTAGAAATACCTGAATAAAAGCTGCAAATAAATGAAATCGTCGTTGCTTCCTTTCATGTGAATAATATTGAAAACTGTCTGTTCCCCGCGGTGTCACCATCTGTGCGGCTCCTTTTGGTCGCAGCGTAATATTATATAGCCCATAGCCTTCCTCGATATATATAGGCTATACGACACAACAAAAATTTTCCAAACTCTCTAGATTTATAATAATTAGTACAGATACGAAAGTGTGTATGTTTGTTCCGTTTTCACGTCAAAACGAATAATATAATAATAATATTCCACAACTATCACACAACGCCATCTAGTCCCAAGCTAAGCAGAGCTTGTGTTATGGGTACTAGACAACTGATAAAGATACTTATATATTTCTAAATACATAAATATTATAGATAAATAACACCCAGACACAGAACAAATGATCGTGCTCATCACACAAACATTTGTCCTGGGTGGGAATCGAACCCACGACCTCCGGGATAGCAGTCAGGGTCACTAACGAATATTGATGGACCATATTATGACGCCTATAAAGTGTTTGTCCCCAGACTAAAGTTAAACATCTTCATGGATGCGAAACTATGGCCCGATGGAATTTCTTTTCGTCGCTTTGTAAACATTGTGAATAAAAACATTAGCGATAACGAAACTAAAAACACAAAATGAGTACAATGGGACATAAACAGTGTGTCATGGTAAGTTTTAACTGCAAATCAGTTAAACGATCAATAGATAGCGTGAAGATATTATGTGGAACAGCAGATATAATAGCACTGCAGGAAACCTGGCTTATGCCTCATGACCTGACCTATCTTGCTGGAATTGATGCTAGTTTTGGTTACACTGGGACATCGGCAGTGGACACGTCAGCGGGCTTGCTTCATGGCAGGCCTTATGGTGGGGTCGCACTATTGTGGAGGAAAAGTTTATTTTCAAATGTTTCTGTGATTGACTGTGATTCAGTGCGTATATCAGCGATAAAAATGGTGTTATGTGATAAATCAATCTTGGTGTTCAGTGTTTATATGCCAACTAACTGTGCAGAGAACCTGAGTGATTTCACAGCTGTTCTGAGCCGGATTCACGCAATAATTGAGGAACAGCAGGTAGGATCTGCATATATTCTTGGTGACTTTAACTCTCACCCTAATGAACTGTTTGGCAACGAGTTGCATAGTTTTTGCATTGAACAAAAGTGGATATGTGCGGACATAAATATGTTAGGTATTGACTCTGATACGTACACTTTCGTAAGTGAAGCTCACGGTTCTAAAAGATGGCTTGACCACTGTGTGGTAACGGAGTCGGCCTTTCAGTCAGTTACAAATGTCAATGTTAAATATGATGTGATGTGGTCAGACCATTATCCGTTATTTTTATATTGTAATTTAAATTTGATTAATCCAATTTTGACATTTAATAATAAATATAATAATAAATTAAATCGTGTAGTGTGGGGTAGAAGACATTTACAGCAGTTGACATTATATAATGGATTATGTAATAATGATTTAAAATTAATTAATTTTCATGATGACTTTCGTAATTGTTGTGATATGTATTGTAATAATTTAGAACATCGTTTATTAATTGAAAATATCTATAATAATTTAGTAACTATTCTGAGCAAAGCTGCAATTACTTCTTTTGACGGTCCACCTTGTAAAAGAAGAGGTGGTTATATTAAAGGCTGGAATCGTCATGTCAGCGTGGCTCATCGGGAGGCTAGATCTTGTTTTCAGTTGTGGGTTTCGTTGGGAAAACCTTTGCATGGTGACGCGTACAATAAAATGTGTAAATCTAGGAGTCTGTTTAAATCGAAGTTGAAATGGTGCCAGGATCACCAAGATCAAATAGTTATGGACCACATTGCCTCACATCACAACAAAAGTAATTTTCGTGAATTTTGGAAATGCACTAAAAACTTGAACCATGCAAACGTGCAACCGGTGAGTGTCGAGGGACTGTCCGACGCCACTGATATATCTAATATGTTCAAAGATGCATTTGTAATTGATTCACCACTGGGACCGTCGTCGTCGCCTACGCATGATTTTGAACTTAGGACCGCGCAGTCAAAACCTGTTACTATTAGATTTACAGCCAAAGACGTAAAAAATGCTCTTAGTCAGATGAAACGCGGTAAGTCGCCAGGACACGACGGTCTCAGTGTTGAACATTTAAGATACGCCGGTAAACATCTGCCTCGTGTCTTGGCTCTGTTATATAATCTGTGTATCTCGCACTCTTATCTGCCCAGTGACATGATGAAAACTGTGGTGGTACCTATTGTTAAAAATAAAACTGGGGACATGTCGGACAAGACCAACTACAGACCGATCTCTCTGGCAACAATTATCGCTAAGGTTTTTGACAGCCTCTTGAATACCTTTTTGCAGAAGAATATTAAGTTGCATGATGCTCAGCATGGCTTCCGCCTAGGACTGTCTACAGAGACTGCCATAATGTGTCTAAAAAAGACTGTAGGCTATTACGTGGATAACCAGAGCCCTGTCTTTTCTTGTTTCCTTGATATGTCAAAGGCTTTTGATATGGTTAATTATGATGTATTATGGGACAAATTACAAAAAGCAAATATGCCATCGGAGCTGATTGACATTTTAAGATACTGGTATGGTCATCAGGTGAACTTTGTCCGTTGGGCTGACGCTAGTTCCGATGAGTATAGGTTGCAGTGCGGGGTCAGGCAGGGTGGTTTGACTTCTCCGATATTGTTTAATATTTACATAGACGAACTTATCTGTGAGCTCAGCAGCTTACAGGCTGGTTGTTACATAGATGGAGTAGCCTTTAACAACATCAGCTACGCTGATGATATGGCGCTGTTAAGCCCATCAGTCTCTGGCTTGAGAAAACTTCTAGATGTTTGTGAGAGGTATGTTGAGGGGCACGGTTTGAGATACAATGCCAAAAAGAGCGAGGTTCTTATTTTTGGAGCAAAACCCTCAGATAGTTTTCCTCCTATTATGCTTTCAGGTAGTGTCTTGAATCGTGTTCATCAACTTAAATATCTCGGTCATATTGTTACTTCGGGCATGAAAGATGATCCGGATGTAGAAAGGGAACGAAGAGCATTGGCGGTTCGATGCAATATGCTTGTCCGTAGGTTTGCTCGATGTACGTGTGAAGTGAAGGTGACACTTTTTAAAGCTTATTGTCAGACATTTTACACGAGCAGCCTCTGGACAAACTGTACGCAGAAAGCCGTTAATGCTCTTCGAGTTCAATACAATAATGCGTTCAGGATGTTGTTGGGGTTGCCACGCTTCTGCAGTGCATCTGGGATGTTCGCTGATGCGCACACTGATGACTTCGCAGCTATCAGACGTAAGCGTACCGCGTCGCTACTGCAGAGGGTCCGGGGCAGCTCAAACAGTCTCCTGAATGTCATTGCGGGGAAATTTGATTGCCCGCTTATTCATTCTCTGTCCAAATTACATGTTTTACTAACATAGTTTTTAAGATACATTTTACTAACAATTTATGGATGTGTTATGTCCGAAATAAAATGCATATTATTATTATATTATATTGATGGACTTTAGTAGAGATATACTTAGATGCGATCCCAAACACGCTTATCGGGGGGAGTTGGAGCGAGTGAAGTCGCGTGCAACAGATGTTATCGCGTTGCATTGTCACAAAATACAGAATTATAAAAGGATTTCTTTACTACCTATAGTCACAGGTACATCATATTTGCATTAAATTATAAGTTTATTTATAGTTAGTAAATAACGTAGATACCAACAGTTAAATATGTTTATAATTGATATCAATACCTAAGCACAGAACAGTTACGTCAATGATGACTTGACCACCTATTACATAACAAAACTTAATAATGTTAATTTTCTTCATATTCAAATAATCAAAGTCGTAAGTGACCTTTATTCCAGCCACCTTGTATAAATATGACGATAAAAATAAGATGAATTTTAAATGCCATCGAATTTGATAATATTTATTATATTTTCGTATAGGTATTTGTAAATCATTAAAGACCATCATTCCGTCTTGTACCTAAATCATAAATGCCAGCAGTATTTCCATCTATTGTAGCTTTTATCAAATGCTACAAAAGGTAATCAAAATAATAAAGTCTCCATGAAAGTTAACCGACATTCACATACAATACGTATCAAATACAGTAACGCAAAATAACTAACAAAAAGTTTCAATAGGATTGCTAAAATTATATTCACCTTTAATAGGACCAGTTCTCGAGGTCATACATATAAGTCTAATGCCAAAGAAAAACGCTCAGACCAGTATCGACCATTGCGTGATTATACCGTGTTTGCAATAAAATGAAGTATTTTATCACAATTGTTTTGACTATAGCTTTAATACAATTATCGAAATGTCAGAATGATTACAGTGATGACGGTGATTTATTTAGTTACGATCCAGTAGAAGACAAAGAAGATGACAGTCCGAAACCAACTTACGATATAAACGATGCACCAAGGCTGTTCGATGATTTTGTTAAAAAATTTTCGAAGACCTACAAGAATGAGAATGATAGGAAGACGCATTATGACAATTTCTTGAAGAATTTGAAGGAAATCAATAGGATCAACAGTGACAAGGAATTCAGTTCAACGGTTGATATTAACCTGTTCACGGACTTTTCGGAGGAAGAGAGACAGCACCTGCTAGGCGTTCCAGCATAAGTGAGTGAATAAGAAACTGATTTAATCTTTCATTGATAGCACCCCTTTTAAGTTGTGTTGACTTTAACCGATGTATCCTTTAATACAAAAGGAACTAACTCAAATTTTCAATTTTTTGCTGTGAGAATATGCGTTCTTAATTTCATGTTTGATTTTCGAGCGTCTGAATGGAGAATGAAAGTCAATCGTTTTCACTTTCATCATAATTATATCAAGCTGGTTGTTGAACTAAAGTGTTCCCACGTGTAAAGATTATTTTTAACTTGTTAGTAAATAACTGGTCAAGGGCGAGCCGGACTCGCGTGCAAAGGGTTCCGAACGAATCTCAAACTAAACTTATAGCTTTTCCTGTAATCTATAGTCAGTATTTTTTTTTTCAGAATTTTAGACAAAGTAATTTAAGATGAGGGTTTTAGGGAATGATTATTTTCCTATCATTTGTTAATATTTTTATCTTATTTTCCATTTGAACCCACGATTACCATTTACATTTAAATCATGGATTTGTCCCAAGTTTTCTGCTTCTTAAGCTGTAAGTAGAAAAATAATTTTCTTTGTTTTCTCAAAAAGATTGGTTCAGTAGTTTCGGAGATAAGGTCAATTTTCATGTATTTTCTTGAATCATTTAAGATCAGGGAATGATTTGTATGATAGAATTCAAGATCCTCACAACAAGTCCTTTCATTGATACGTAAGTTACACGATGCAGTTCGTATTATTTTTTAAGTTTATTTTGTCAGACGTACTCATGTAACCCTAAAAACCAAAAATGAAAATGTTTTAATGTGAGTTATTTCGTTCTTTGATTAAAGGGCGATATTTAATACTGGCCCTGTAGCCATGTAACAATAACGATAAACAAAAACGCTGAGTAGGCTTTAATAGATTTTCAACTTTATGTGCTTAGGTATAACGTTGAAGATCTAGTGAAGATTGCTTATAGTTTTCGATCGTTCCTGTCGCTAACGCTCAGAAATCTGAAATAGATTTTCAAATTTAGGCTCTAGGCTATAAAGTTGAAAATCTTTTGGGGAGTACCGAGCCTTTACGATTATCGTTTGCGACTTGTTGTGACTTTGCTAGGGGGGCTGTTTTGATAATCGCGTCGCGCGTGGTGAATGAAAAAATTTAGAAATCAAAATGTTTAATAATTATTTATAGTTATCACATCTATTTTAAATTAAAAAACCGGCATCAAAAAGTTTAATCAGGGTAGATATTTTATATTTTATTATGGTTTTAATTTTTGTTTTTTTTTTTAAATATTTTGCTTTAGCGGGATAGGATGAAAGAAAGAAAGAAAAATATTTGTTAAACACACACATGTCAAAAAAAAAACAGAATATAAAAAAATTGAATAAAAAATAAAAGCGTAAAAAACATTAAATTAGTCCTTAAAAACGAGGCCAAAAGGGTCTATCTCAGCAAGTATATAAGTCATTTTTTAATAAAAGATGAACGTTATCAAAATTCCTCAATTTTGCATGAATTTATCTCACCATTCTGGGACTGGGAAGCTGCATTGCGGACAACCAAACGTAGTTAAGTCGACTGTTTCTGACGTATTGTATGAATGTGCTGTGTTGTGGAAATACTACTGACCCTTCACTGACTTTATTAGTTTCGGTGTAGGTTTCACAAAACGTGAGCTTTGTGGAAGATGATAAGATTTTGGACATAAACTGGGGTACGAGTAGATTGCTTGTTATTGGATCATTCGCTACTAGAATAACATTTAACACGTATTAAGTATATCATCAATACAACTAACTCAGCTTATCACAGTCCACTGCTGGACATAGGCTTCTCCTAGGCTACGCTATATCACCCTGTCCTCTTTTTTTATCCTGTTGAAATCCTCAAATGAGTTCTCCCACCCAAGGCGGGACGGGACTTTCAGACTTGTACTGATAAAATCCACGGTGATCTTTCAATAGCCCTTTACGTTCGGGGCTCTCGGTTACCTGATGAGACAGTCCCGCAACCCCGGCATGCTTTGGGCCTCAAAGGGGGGCCTTAGTTCACCCTGTCCTCGGCCTTCGCATTCAGTCAGTCCCAATGTGGTCTCCACACTCCAGGGCTCGTCTGCCCCACCGCTCACTGGTACTTTGACAAACATGGCCAGCCTGCTATGTCGGTTACTCGGGTTCTTTTCCGGATTACTTAGTGCCTTATTTTATCCTTTAAAGAAACTCGAATCATCAAATAATCCATTTATAACTGATTATATATACACTTCTACAATCTGTCTTCTTGACATACTGAGTACTTAGAAAATACAACAGTCACTTCCCGCCTTTGTCCGCTTCGATTTATCAAACTTCGTTACTAATTTAATGCGGTTTTTAGGGTTCCGTAGCCAAATGCCCTTATAGATTCGTCATGTCTGTCTGTCTGTCTGTCTGTCCGGCCGTATGTCCACTTTTTGTCGAAAGTATAAGAGCTATCCTGTTGAAACTTGGTAGGTAGATGTATTATGTGAACCGCATTAGGATTTTTACACAAAAATAAAAACAAAACAAAATTTGGAGGTGCCCCCCATACTTAGAATTGAAACTCAAAATTTTTAAACCCATACGTTTGGGGTATATATGGATAGGTCTTTAAAAATTATATTGAGGTTACTAATATCATTTTTTTCTAAACTGAACAGTTTGCACGAGAGACACTTCCAAAGTGGTAAAATGTGTGCCCTGTAACTTCTAAAATAAGAGAACGATAAAACTAAAAAAAAATATATAATGTAGACCTTAACAAAAACTTCCAACGAAAATTGGTTTGGATGAGATACAGTTAGTAGTTTTTGAGATATAGTACATATTCAAAAAACGCATACACTTTGCCATTCATACAAACACTATGAAAAACAAAGTTATTTTTATTGTTTGTGTATATTACTTACTAATCTCAATATAATTATATCCCTAATCTATGCTTGCTACTACGGAACCCTTCATGGGCGAGTCCAACTCGCACTTGGCCGGTTTTTTATTAATAGACCGACTGATTCAGGAGGAATGTTTGTAATAATGTTGTATCAAACATCTCTACGTATATTGCATCCATGCAAACACGGGATGGGTCGCTAGAAATGAATAAACTCAAAAAACGGCCAAAATCATAATATGAATTGATTAAAATTTAATTTAATTAATTATAAATTATTTAATTCGTTCTAATTATGGTTAGAGTAAAAATCATAATGTGGGGTAATGTTTTTTTTAATTTAATATTAATAGATATCCCAACTCTTGAGAACGTAAAAGGAAGAGAAACGGCAGCTGAAACCGTGAAGAGGAGCCAGTCATTTTTAAAGACAATTAATGTTCAATACCACATTTATGGCTTGTAATCAATGCAAATTAATTGCAAATCATCACATTTGAATAACTAGTTTCAAGGCCTTGTAGCCAGGAGATAACTAATCATAATCATATATTTATGCAGTATAAAATAAAGTTGCATAAGTACGTCTGTATGCTTATAACTTCCAAACGACTGCATCGAATTGGAAAATTATGTTCATTACTAGCTTCCGCCTGCGACTCCGTCCGCGCGGATGTCGGTCTTCGCGTGGATGGTTTATTTCTCCATTTTGAGTAACTCTGACAATAACATCTTATAAATATCTATTGGACCCAAATACGGCTAAGCCTATAATAATTAAGGAGATCCCTCTATTGAGCTACTGCTGTTGAGCTCGCGTTCTGTAGTAAGTATTTTTTTCTTAGTAATTCCGACCTTGTATTTACAAATAACTGATCGAAATCAAAAAGGTCGCGCTGAAAAGCACGGTTTAAAATTACACGCATACAATATTAATTCCACGGACGACCGCTCGCCACACTGGACACGTCCGCTCGCATCAAAATTCAGAATTTATATGCATCGCGCGGCGCGGAACGCGGCTCCTTATATAGGAGTCGGGGAGGCGTGGCCCGCGTGTGCCGCAAACGGTTCAAGCCAAATCCGACTTTCGGCGCTACAGGTTACGGCGCTGAATCCACTGCGGGTAATGCAACGTGTTTTCGAGGTTCTACAGAACAACGTCTATGAATGAAACTGAAAAATAAGATTTTTTTTTCTACGTATTTTTCCAGGATAAAAAGTATCCCATTTTATGCCCAGGATAATAAGGTATAATTATACCAAGTTTCATCGAAATCGAACAGTTCGTTTTCACGTGATGCCTGCATATACAGACAGACAGACAGACAGACAAAATTTTTTTTAATCACATATTTGGGTTTGGTATCGATCCAGCAACACCCCCCGCTATTTATTTTTTCAATATTTTCAATGTACAGAATTGACCCTTCTACAGATTAATTATATGTATAGATTGTAGACGGCGCGGTGGCGGCGCAGTGGTATCGGCCCCGACTTTCGAGTTGTGGGTCGTGATTTCGAATCCAGCCAGGCACATTACTTGGTAAATGTGTACCTAATTTATTTCATCACCACTGCTCTCAAAATGGTGAAGGAAAACATCGTGAGGAAACCAGCATATTCTAGACTTCTAGACACTAAAAATTCGAAGACGTAAATAATAATAATGACATCTGCCAACTCGCACTGGGCCCGCGTGGTGGGTTATGACCTACTCCTTCTCGCAGAGAAGAGGCACAGCAGTTGGAATATTATAGGCTGATGACGACGATGATGATGAATGTCAGGATAAGGATTCTACGTAAAAAAGGTTTCGGATAATCCATCGGGAAATTTGGACCTTGCGAAGCCGGCTATTAGACATGACATCTTGTTTCCCAATAATGACATTGGTCCTCTTATAGAACAGTCAAAAGTGTAGATAATGTATCGTAATCTCGCCCGATATCATCGTCTTCAAACTAAATTATATTAATAACCCTGCCTTTGCTCAATAGACATTTGATTTTCAATCTTACACCACCCACATCAAAAGCACTCGACTAATTGTAACACTTGCCACAAAGTGTGCTAGGAACTAATAGAACCCATGTCTACAGACGCTTCAACAAATTCATCAATCTCATCAAATTTTGTGTAGTGGTTTCTGAAATTAGTGTTTGCATACATACGTACGTAGATAAAGACATCGATCTTTGAAGTACATGTTAACATGTACATTATTCTTCTCTTGTTTTAGTTAGATTATTTCTAAGCAAGCATCCTTCAACACGAACACTTTACTTACCAGTACCATCAAGTCAAACGCGAGCCGATCGAAAAATAAGAAGTGCGAGCAGTGTTATTATGCGAGGGCCACAAAGGCTGAAGCCAGATGACCATACATTTTTGAGTTGTTAGTCGCAAAATGAATGGTCTGCACTGTACCAGAACCCGAAATTGCGCGACTCACAACTCAAAAAATTATGAAAGACATGCAGTCTTTCAATGCCCGTCACGACAATGACGTGATTTCCCGTTGGTGTGGCCCTAGCATTTTTATTTTTAACACTTTTTTCTTGTGGTAGTAAAAAGAGTACTGGCCAGTCAGCAGGTCGGTTGAGTTAAAGCCTTATACGGTCCTCGTTGTGTGTCCAACCTTAAAATTACTCTTTGGGTGAAGGCTATTACTCCAAGGCCTCGTAAAAGGTTAATTTATACCCAAAAATCTGAATAGGTCCTTATTAGTTTTTTGAGTCCTAAATATTCATTAAAAGCAAAAAGCGTATGGAAATAAAGGCCTGTTAAATTTGGTCACATTAATAATCCCGGTCAAAGAATTTTGCATAGGGACATTTTCGCCTTGTCGTGGAAGGGTCGACACAAGGCGGGCATGGGCATAATGAATTAAATTAGGTCCCACTGATAACCTCTCCGCACAATTTTGGGACCGGGGACATAACAAAGAGATATTAATGCGTGGATAGAAACTGGATAGGATTTCATTTAAATTGGTCAATCTTTATCTTGATCGCTTTATAATACAGATCTGTAGAAATTCAATTAAAATTTGCACATAATTAAATCAAAGTTATGCGGGTAACATAATTTGGTAGGTAAGTTTATTAAGTAGATATTTCTGTTATTTTTAGGGTTCCGTAGTCAACAAGGAACCCTTATAGTTTCGCCATGTCCGTCCGTCCGTCCGTCCGTCTGTCCGCAGCTTAGCTCAGAGACGCCCAGCACTAGAAAGCTGTAATTTGGTGTAAATATACGGATTTGTTGCGTCAAAAAAGTGGTAAAATAAAATCTCGTAAAATATTTTTTTTTAGGGTACCTCCTGTACACGTAAAGCGGGGATGTTTTTTTTTTTTCTCGCGTATCCCTTAGTGTGGGGTATCATTAAATAGGCCTTTAAAAAATATTGGTAGTTTCCATCAACAATTTTTTGATAAAAAGATTCGTTTGTGAAATATTAAGCTTTAAAGTGCTAATTTTTGCCCTACTCGAGTGTCCCCCCCCTCTACCAGCTAAACGGTTATGTTTGGGGGTGTGAAAAAATTTACAATAGTAGTATATATAACGAAGTTTAAAAGAAAATTATCATGACTAAGTGGGCTTTACAAGTTTACGAGTAATAGTTGACCAACTTATAAAACGTACTGGGATAACATTTTCCTAAACAAAATGTATCGGAGAACAACTGCAAATGTAAGTTTGTCAACTTCATTTTTACAGCTATAATAGATAGTGGAGTGGAGTGGAGTGCAGTGGAGTGGAGTGCAGTGCAGTGGAGTGGAGTGGAGTGGAGTGGAGTGGAGTGGAGTGGAGTGGAGTGGAGTGGAGTGGAGTGGAGTAGAGTGGAGTGGAGTGGAGTGGAGTGGAGTGGAGTGGAGTGGAGTGGAGCGGAGTGGAGTGGAGTGGAGCGAAGTGGAGTGGAGTGGAGCGGAGTGGAGTGGAGTGGAGCGGAGTGGAGTGGAGTGGAGCGGAGTGGAGTGGAGTGGAGCGGAGTGGAGTGGAGCGGAGCGGAGTGGAGTGGAAGGGAGTGGAGCGGAGCGGAGCGGAGTGGAGTAGAGCGGAGTGGAGCGAAGTGGAGCGGAGTGGAGTGGGGTAGTGTGGAGTGGAGGGTCGAAAATCGCTTGAACCTTTTTAACAGGTTCATAGCGATTTTCGACGTGCCTTGACACCTCTCAAGTTTTATTTTTTAATACGTCATAAATCGTAAACCTTTCAAAGTTGGAACCAACTACAAGAACTTTTATAGTATGTTATTACTTGCTGCTACGGAACCCTTTATGGGCGAGTCCGACTCGCTCTTGGCCGGTTTTTATCTTAAAATTAAATACATGATTTATATTCAATCCAACATGCTAAATATTACTTTGAATGTCAAAGTATCCAAAAATATTGTAAATCATTGACCAATGTGAAATTATGATATAGTATACGTTATTAAAAGACGTATAATCATTATCATGTCTAGGTATCTTAAAAGTCATTAAAAAAAAGCTTATATAATAAAATAATGCTCAGGTGGCGCATACCACAGCTTTAAATTATATATAAAAGATAAAAAAAAAAAAACATTACAAAAATAGAGACGTAACATTTATAAAAACACACGATGACCCGTAAACATTATACAAAAAACATAGTTCAAGATCAAGCAAGTTCTTTAACATTATGGAGTCACACGGTCACATCTCATATTAATACAGGTATAATGATAATTATGAATAAACAATAATAAGTTCTTAATGTAAACAAACATTAAAATGCTTCCTATTCGATAAAGCATTTTTTTTTAATTTTATAACGCTATTAGTTCCTTGTTCCGCGCGTTTTTTTTATTATTTTATATTTCTCTCATATTTTATGTCCAAAGTACCTACGTTGTGAACTTTACCAAAGTCAAAGCTAGTTTAAATAACCTTATCATAATGGCATTATTTATTTATAATTTATAATCTATTCTGGTGTATGATATCCGGCTCCTAAATGGAATGTTCTGTATTAAGTATTTTGTGATTTGATCCTTATCAAATACAAAAATACGATGATAATTTTATTGGTTGAGTGGTTTCGGAGATTAGCATGCACGAGGTGAAGTGGCGCTTAATTGTTTTTACCTAAAGGAAAGTTTGTGGGGATGGACGGATTTATGGATGTACGTTAATCTTTCACGCAAAAAAAAACTTAAAAAAAAAAATGTAACCGCCTTCAAAAAAAACCACAAAAAAGGGTAAAATAACCTACAAAATAACTTTTATTTCAGAAGTCGGTGGTCTTGTTATTAGTCACCGATATATACGCATCGTGTTCGACGCGTGCCTCAAAGAGCTGTCAGCAAAATGACGGGGCCCCCTTAGAGGGCCAAAACCCGCAGTGGTCGCGGGTCTAACGAGTAACCGTGGCCCCGGAACTTAAAGGGCTATTGAAGAACACCGTGGGTTTTTAGTCAGTACAAGTCTAAGAGTCCCTCCCGCACTGCCCGCTCTCCCACTGGACGACACATTAAAAGATGATTTTACCACGTAAAAAATGGGTTAGTTGGAAAAGTCCACGTGGATGAAGCCACGGGCATATCCTAGTTAAAGTATAAAATAGGTACTTTCTGGTTACGCTAGACATTCTGATCATGATACACAGCTGTCTCTGTTCATCAAAACTTGTTAATAAAAAACGCTGACGTTCAAGACTGAAGATTTAATAAACCAGCATTGAATAGACTTCCAGTCCAGTTTATGAAGAATGCCTTTGGTCTGAGCATAGAATAGAAAATAGGTAACAAGGAATTATTTGGCAATACTCTTTCAATCTTTAAATTATTTAACTATTAGGTACTACAATACTTTTAATATCCGCAAAGCTATGGAGTGAAATTCCCTGCCGGGATTTTTGTTTGATAGCTGCTCTACATCATGATGTCTTTATGTCAAGAGTGAATAGGTTAATAATTTCTAAGCAAGCATGCTTCACCGTCGACCACCATCATCACTTACCATCAGGCGAGATAGTGGTAAATGCGGGCCGATCGGTAAACAGAAAAATAACCTGCCAAGAGCAAGTCGGACTCATGCTCAAAGCTTCCGAACCGTTATGATCTACAAAATATATTTATTTTATTCTGTTTTTAGGGTTCCGTAGCCAAATGGCAAAAACGGAACCCTTATAGATTCGTCATGTCTGGCTGTCTGTCTGTCCGTCCGTATGTCACAGCCACTTTTTATCGAAAGTATAAGAGCTATCCTGATGAAACTTGGTAGGTAGATGTATTATGTGAACCGCATTAGGATTTTCACACAAAAATAAAAACAAAACAAATTTTGGGGGTGCCCCTCATACTTAGAATTGAAACTCAAACAATTTTTTTTCACCAAAACCATACGTGTGGGGTATCTATGGATAGGTCTTTAAAAATGATATTGAGGTTACTAATATCATTTTTTTCTAAACTGAACAGTTTGCGCGAGAGACACTTCCAAAGTAGTAAAATATGTCCCCCCCCCCGTAACTTCTAAAATAAGCGAATGATAAAAATAAAACTTTTGACTTTAATAAAACTTTTTAAATAAAAATTTTGACTGGCCTGTTGGTCTAGTGGTTAGTGACCCTGACTGCTATGCCGGGGGTCGTGGGTTCGATTCCCACCCAGGACAAATGTTTGTGTGATGAGCACGATCATTTGTTCTGTGTCTGGGTGTAATTTATCTATAATATGTATGTATTTAGAAATATATAAGTATGTTTATCAGTTGTCTAGTACCCATAACACAAGCTCTGCTTAGCTTGGGACTAGATGGCGTTGTGTGATAATTGTGAAAAAAAAAAAAAAAAAAAAAAAAAAAAAAAAAAAAAAATATATATTGTAAACCTCAACAAAAACTTCCAACGGAAAGTACATTTTCAAAAACCGCAAATATAACTTTGCAATTCATACAAACACTATGAAAAACAAAGATATTTTTATTGTTTGTGTATATTACTTTCTTATCTCAATATAATTATATCCCTAATCTATGCTTGCTACTACGGAACCCTTCATGGGCGAGTCCAACTCGCACTTGGCCGGTTTTTAGTATTTGTTGTTATAGCGGCAACAGAACTACATCATTTGTAAAAATTTCAACTTTCCAACTACGAGATACAGCCTGGTTACAGACTGACAGATGGACAGACGGGCAGCGTAGTCCTAAAAAAGTATAGTTGCTGTTTTCACATTGATTTGTGATAACATTTTTTGACTCTTTTATTACTCCGCCCTTTCCAGTCATAAAGGAGTGACATAACTCTTTGGTAGGGGACAAGACCTTGCTAATGTCAAGTGGTCCGAATCCAAAGTAGAGAGTTATGTGCATAACGCCTGCTCTGTGATTTATATCGCTTCAGATTCGGCCCACATACATATGTATGTATGACCACATACATTTTAACAAAACGTTTTAGACCGCTGTTGGAACAACACGTGCCTCTTCCATTTAACAGAATTTATGTGAAACTTTATACTGTTTTGTTTTTGTTTCAGAACGAAGTTACAACGGACTCCATTCGAATGGCAGACACAAAGATATTTCCGCCATTAAAGAAACCAGTAAACAAAATTAATAATCTAGTGTTTTTATTTCTGACTTATCCTTTGTACTTAGTTGTAACTTAAACCCTGCATTTTTAATTCAAGAAAGTTAACGCATTTTTATCTACACACATCAAAAGTGTCTAGGGATCAACATATATTTTTGCAATAACTTTTCTCCTGATTGATATTAATTAAAATTTTCTTTAAGGATTCATCAAATAATGTGTTTTCGTTTGTCACAGTAACGATAAACCAAGTCACCTTTGCATTAATAAAGAAATTTGCCATTTTCCTAATAAAGGGATTTTTGACATTTGAACCACTAACACAAAAGTTCGAAAAAAAGACTGAAATAACAGTTTTCTTTAAAATTTTATTGGGTAACTTAAACAATTAATAATCCGTGTTTCTACCGCGAACACTAACAACACAAGAACATCGGTTTGGCATACTCAAAATGAGTTCATCCAAATCACGCTGTGGAATGGCCGCCCATGTTCGTTGCAACAACAAAAAAAGGTCTTCTTGCGACTGGATACCCTCCATATTCGGCAGAGCTCTTCTCTGTAGCATATCCTATGCATGCTCAATCAGATTCAAGTCTGGCGACTGAGCAGGCCAGGGCAGGACATTGATGTTAGCTGCGGCGAGAGTCTGTCTTACAACTCTTGCGGTGTGCGGTCGTGCATTATCATGCATTAACTGAAATAAGGGACCGATTTGCACTTGTAGAGGAACGATGACGTCTGATACAATCGTCTCAGCATAAATTTGAGCGTTGAGGTTGCCTCTGATCCAAATCAACTCAGTTCTTCCGCCGATCCAAATACCCGCCCATACCATGATGGTTCCACCACTATAAGGATGGACTTCCTGGCAGGATTTTAATCGCTGTTGGCGTCCAGGGGTTCTCCAGTGTCGTATACGTCTTGTATCCGGTCTCATACCGAAACTAGACTCATCAGAAAAGCACACGAAACGCCATTGTTCTTCTGCCCAATTTCTGTGTTCAAGAGCCCATTGATATCGAATCCTACGATTGTGCATTGCTACAGGTGGTACCCGTAGCGGTCTTCGGGAATGAAGGTTCACTTCATGCAAGCGGTTTCTGACTGTTTGGTCGCTAATTAAGTTCCCTGAAGAGTGATGAAGCCTCACGGCTAACATCATGGCGGTTATTGTTGGAGCTCTTCGAGTTAAGATTTGAATGTATCGGTCTTGTCTCCGTGTGGTGCAGCGATACCGTCCTCCATGGCGCTCAGCCACGGTACCAGTGCTTCGGTAACGTGTCCAAAGTCGACTGATAACACTCTGACTTGTATTCAGAGCTAAAGCCACAGTACGTTGCCGGGAACCAGCTTCTATCATTCCCACGGCTCTGAGCATTTCTTCCCTGCTTAAATGACGTCGCCGCTCCATAATAACGTTGGTTTTAATCAATGGTAGGGAAACAGTAGCACTAATAATGTCTTCAATGCGTTGTATGTTTTTATAGGGAAAATATTGACAGCTGATTTTCATCTTTTACTCGAATTTGATTCACAGTTCCTGATTCAAATTATGAAATGCACCAAAAAGGATCCATATAAATTTATAAAATCCTAAATTTATTACAAAGCCACATCTCAATCTCAAGAAATCCGCATAAAAATGCTTGATCCCTAGACACTTTTGATGTGTGTATTTAAACTTAATATTATATATTCAGATTAGCTCTGTGTGAAGCCAGGGTGGATCGCTAATAGTGATTATAATGATATGCGCGGACCTAATTGCCATCAGAAGCTTTGGCAATTTTACATTATAACGCGTAAGTACTTGAAGTATTACGACGAAAATTGTATGGAATATTCAAAAGCGCATCTAGTATGAGAACGAAGAACTAATTTTATCCATCACATTAACGTAAAAATCGCCATTTACTTTACGAAATAACAGTGATAACTCTCTCTCTCTCTCTCTCCTCTGAAGTCCAGAGGCCTTATCATGACTTTTCAGTTATTCTGCTGTAAACTGGAACTTTGACATTGTCAATTGACAAATTTCAAGGAAAAAATTAGTTCGTTCTTCGCACACCAGAGGCGCTGTTCCATTTTTCCATACAACATACGCTGTAAATACTGGAAAGACGCTAATAGTGAAAACTCGTGATAAGTGCTCTGAGACCTTATCATGAGTTTTCAGTTATTGTGACATAAAGTAAACTGGAACTTTGACACTTTCAATTGACTTTCAAGGAAAAATGGAACTGCGCCTCTGGTGTGCGAAGAAGGAACTAATTTTTTCCTTGAAATTAATGTCAAAGTTCCGGTTTACTTTACGTCTCAATAACTGAAAACTCATGATAAGGCCTCTGGACGGCAAATCTCAACAAAGTAAAAACGTTTGAGTTAAAGGTATACTGAGCATACGTGTAAAAGTGCAGATGCAGACACAAATAGTCAAATGGAAATACCACTATAATCACCTTAGAAGATCAGACGCAGGACCGACGGCTTAATGTCCTTTCCAACTTTTCCGAGGTAAAGAGACGGCTCTTAAACCCACTGACCTCGGCAAAAGCGGCTTAACTTAAGATCTATCGATTCATGCGGATGTTACTCAATAGGATACAAGACGAGTCCAAAGATTTTGACAGATTGAAGCGTAAGTTTTTTTTTAGGTTCTTGATCCGAGATACTAGCACACACGCTGCGTAGGGGAAGTCAGCTCAAAGCAGAATTTTATACTAGCTAGTAGAGAATTTATCGAATTTTTGCGATGGCCAGTTCAAATTTGGAGTAGAGTGGAGTGGAGGTTAGACGATGCGTGGTGTCAGGTATTTTCCTTAGGTTTTTTCATTAGGTTTTAGGAAATTTTTTGATTCGGTCGCCGCGCCGCCGCGCCGCGCGGTGCTCAGAGCCCGCGATAAAAGCTATGCAATACCTTAAAAAAATTGTTTCTACTCTTCGATAAATCGAGCATCAAGTTGTATCATGTCATTTGAAAAAATGTTACATTTACAAGGTTTATACTTTCAATTGTAGAAAATTCCCCATTTTAATCATAATATGCCATTTTGAAAATTGCCATTTTCAGAAGTAGGCTTTCTGTGACTTAACAGTCACTACTTGTGATTTGATGATTTTATTATGAAAAAAGAACGTAAGTAAGTAGATACTGGTAGATGGTATTGAGTATTGACTGGACAATTGTAATGCCTACTCGTACATAGATACGAGTACCATGCCCTAAACTACTGTTTCCATTGACCAATGATAACTTCATTACCTATAACTTGCATGCTTTTGCGCAAGTTAGTGGCATGTCCATTACTCTAAAGTTTAATTGGTACCTTTCTGCTTAGGTGTATAGAGGAAATTGAGATAGGTGAACTACCTACTCAAAAAGCCAAAAAAATGTCTCCAACTACAAACTCAGCCCGGTAAAACATTGCTATCGCAAATCTAACAGGGTATTTCAACAGCATTTTCGCAAAAACAACTTCGAATATGGCTTTCAAAGACGATACTGACTAGAATATCCCAAAGGAGATAATCTAAAGATTCGATAAAGGAACTAGCTCTTTCCTGTGGCCCCGTCGCTTCGCCGCGCAGACTTCACAATGAGATGTTTGTTTTAAAACCTTTTTAGTTCTGGTGGGATCCCATTCTATATTTGAAAGTAAAGTGGAGTTCGAAATATTGCTATATAATTAAGATATTTACATCCAATAAAAATCTATAACGATAGGTAAACAGATAATGAAATATTTATAAAAATTAAATTGAGAAAAAAAAAACTAAATTTGGAAAAATTCGAAGACATGTGACATCTACCAATCCGCACTGGGCCCGCGTGGTAGATTACGGCCCACTCCCTCTCACAGAGAGGAGGCCTGTGTCCCAGCAGTGGGAACATTTAAAGGCTGACGATGATGATGAATTTGAGAAGGACGTGAACCACAAGGGCTCGTTTGAAGCGGTGGCGTTGTAGTGTTCATGGAAGGTATTGGGGGAGGCCTTTTTGCCCCACAGTGAGATATAGACTAAAATAATAAAATAAGAATGCGTATCCTCCTCTTAGCGTGTCGATGGCAGTCTAATGTCTAAATTGTCGTTGGTCCAGAACTAGCCACTACAACACCAGTAAGTATATTAAAATAATATTATTTGATTTAAGAATTATATTATTATTCTTAGAGCGCCTACATAATTCATATAGCACAAAGATGTTAAGTTAAAAATACTAAACAGCAGCAGGTCGGAAATCATTTTCATAGTGACCAATCGCTATTGCTTTTTATAAGGAGGAAAAGTTCGGAAATATCAGACTCTTACTGACTAAAAACCGCCCTGTTCCTTCAGTTGCTCTTTGCGTTCTAGGGTCACGGTGGTGTTCTTTTAGGACAAATTCGCGACCCCATCAGCAGGCGTAGCCCTATAGAAGCCCCGTCGCGTCAGTTTGCTGACAGCACCAGTCTCTACTGCAACGTTGGGGAAAGTAGCAAGGAATAAAACGACGACATGCATAGGAATAAAAATATCTGCCGCTAAACGAATAACAAAACAGTCACAATATTAACATGTTTAGTAAGTTTCCTCATGCGTAATTTGTGGGAACAGGAAAATCGTATCCCAAGTACGAAGTATTCCTAGTTTTTGAAAAGGTACGGTCAAGCGTGAATGTTGTGACGATCGAGTTCGTTACAGTAGACACAATATAAGTTCATTCATTTTCCGTTCTTCGTGTGGGGTGGCGCTGCTGCCACAGTCTCTACGAGATATTATACAAATCATACAAAAAACTGAAAGGAATAATTGAGTATGTATTTTCGAAATTATTGTTCATCCTCTGCAGTATTTAAATATTTTAATCATCAACATCCACATAAAAAGTCAACAACTTAAATCGGAACGCAGAGGAAATTGTCAACGTCGTTTAGACATTGACAGTTGCCAAATAAAAAATTGTCAACACTCGACACCACTTGGATGTGAAAGGTTTCAAATTCTTTCCATATTTTTATAAAAATATTCAAGTTTCTTTCCGAAAATAGTATTGAATTTACGAATAATCGAAAATGTTTGTTATTTACTAGCACATTTAATTCACTACTTCGAGGCAGGCAGAAGTACTGGATTTCGGTGAGTGTTTTCCTTTTAAAACTAGTGGATTGCACTGTTTTTTATTGCAAGATCAATGAAAATAAAGTAATCAATAAAAAGTGATGCTATTCTCTGACGACTGAAGCCGCGTATATTGTGTAGTTATAGTGAAATGTTTAACATCCGGCGACAATTTAAATAGTCCAAATCCTGTAAACATAAATGTGATGGTATTATATTATGCTTTCACTTATTATTATTTTTATAATTCGTGTGAATTTTAAATACGTCTGCGGTGACTGCCGTTTAATGCCAACGTTATGTGCTATGATCTTGTGTACCGAACATTCATGACATTTCAAATAGTTAGGCAAATGGTTGCTTGTTACAGAAGAGGTACTTAAGGCAATATTTATTTTTCTATATGAACGAACAGTATTCATATATTAATCAGTAATATTAGCAAATAACAGCTACTATTTATTTACAAAAACACCTGTGCTTAGCTAAGCCACGTCATTAGTGATAAATACTTTAATTTTTATATTGTGGTTCACATTCCCCATAGTTGAGAAAGTTACAAATCGAGTTCTGGTTATAATATTGACTTGTTAGTTTATTAAGTTTTATATACACCGTGTTCTTCACGTTATCCATAAACTTTAGCAAATACTTCTATGGCTTTTACAAATCAAATCCAACAAAGGAAGTAGTACTTAAAAAGGCTTCGTTACAAAGATATTTGTAATTTCATTTAATGAAATTTAATTGAGCTATGCAGTGAGAAAGTATCTTAATTTGAAATCTATCAAATACTATTTGCATTTCATTTGTTTCAGCCCGCCAAATGTTATGAATGACGTTGCCAATTCGGATAAAGAGGCATGCATATCGGGTTATTTACGTCTAGGTATTTAGTTTGTATGAAAATTAACAAAAAATAAAAAATAAGAATTTATTAATGTGTCCATAATGAAAAATGCTTACTTCCGTGGTTTGAACATCTGGTCGAAGTTTATGTATATCGTCCGGAACACGGTGTATAATATTCTATTTCGTATTACGGTAAGTAAAGACGATGTCAACTGTTCTGCCAATAACGGAGGTGAATTGGAATTAGATTGCAAGTAGGTATTTTCAATTAATAAATTAAACAAAATAGGTAAAGATAAAAGATCAAATCAAATCATTTATTTCTTTGCAAACATGGGTTAATAGTACATTAGATGTTATTTCTTTATAATAAAGTTCTCCACATTTTACCGACATGGGTTTGCAAACACTGTACAGTAATGTTCATTGTTGTGTTGTTATTTAAAAAATTTGATGTTAGCCTAATCAGAATCACAGAGAATTAAAAATTAAATTAGAATATTACAAGCATGTCAACCTAAGAGAATGATAGTAGTCTCTATGAAACATTTGAATTTAATGAAGCAGTTTTATTATTTCATTGTCTTCTAGAACACTTCACAGACTCAGAGCTAATCTTTGCAATGACAGATCCTTAGAAAAAATCTCGGCTTTTTCTCTTTGCTATGAATAAAGAAGACCCTTTATACTCATTTACAATTTTAAAACACATAGATATTACTGCAAAACGCCATTATTTAACTGCAAGTCAGACATTCTCATGCCTGAGTTTGATAAGCTATCACATAAAAACCGGACAAATCAATTCCTGTGGATGTTGTAAGTACTGAGTATGGAAAATCGGAACACTCATTTCCGACCTTCTGTTCATGGTTAGGTATTTTAAAAATTGCTGACATACAACTCATGACAAGGCTATCATTGTTAAATGAAAAGTCTTTTATGACCACTAAATACGGTTTTTAAACATTACTACAGAACATCATGGATGTATTATTTTCCTGAAGGGTTACTGAGGTGTATCTAGTACACCCACATTTCAACATTGAGATGGGTCCTATTGTAACCAACTACTACTGCAACTATAGCCCATTCACTCTACTTGAAAAACAAACCAATGACTGCAGCAGTAGCGCTTACTTGCTGCCATTGTGTGTTGTCACTACAAGGCACTCATCCCACCCGTTGTCGATGGCCACACTAGCGAGCTTGATATTACTATTTTTCCCCACCTACCCCATTGACGGGGCAGGGCCAGCGAGCGGGATGAAACAAACCCCTCTTCGTTTTCTACATGTTCCTCCTCATCCTTTTTTCGGTGACAATTATTTCATCATCATCATCATCAGCCGGAAGACATCCACTGCTGAACATAGGCCTCCCCCTTAGACCGCCACGCCGAACGACAATTCGCCACTTGCATCCAACGACAATTATTTAGTAGACATAAAGTTTGATACATAAATAGGTATTACGATTTCAAAATAGATTAAATATGAATCACTAAACGTTTATTAAAAATTTCCTTGACAAGCGAAATTGGATGCTTTATGCCCTGATAACACATCAAATGTTAAGTTAATACACGAATCAATTGTAACGGGCAACTCGTGATGCAATCTAATCGTTTAAATGTCTATTACTCAACTAGCCAATTCACCCATTCGTACTTGCATTGGCAGAATATTAATTTATGAATTTAATTTATGACAACTCTCTGCATCTGGCATAAGTCTAGCGTATATGCACCGTTAACACGGCGTTGAAGATACGTAGAAGCAGCATATTTATGCATTGACGTTGGCGGTCAGTGGATACGAAACGGGGAACTATCGACGGAGCCCCGCTTAGCGGGGCTCCTACTTCTCACTTACGAAGGAAATGGTGGGGTCTTTCAGACCCCGCCGTCACCTTCTACCCTAAACTGTCCAATTTGAGGTACCCCAAGTCGTTTTTACAAGTCTTATTTTTATTTTTTGATTGGTTTCATGTCAATGATACTCTAAAATATGCGGTCTCTAAATATACTAAGTAGTATACATATAATAGTTAACTAGCTGTGCCCGCGACTTCGTTCGCGTGGAGGTCAGAACTCAACAATGTATTTTTTTAGTGCTTCTTTATTAACAACATTAGCTGTAAACCATCATTCTGGAGCATACATAAATATGCGTACGTAAATCATCAAATGAGTCCTCCTACCCAGGGCAGGGTAAGAGGGACTGTCAGACTTGTACTGATTAAAATCCTTGGTGTCCTATAAATCCTAAAATAGGACTTTACGTTCCGGGGTCAATGTAATTCGATAGTTCCGCGACCCCGGCAGGCTTTGGCCTTCTAAGGGGGGGGCCGTCATTGTGATGACACATTTAGGCGCGTGTTGAATACAACGCGCCGTCGACCCAGGCATACTCGCCGCCCGCATGCTCGTGCAAGAGAAAAATCTACGTTTAAACGCCTCTGGGACCTGAGTAGTATAGGCGGACTCCGGAGCCTGCCCGTTCCTGCCTTTACCGGCGCTGGCAGCCCCAGGACGTAAGCAGACATGGGCGAAAGTCATTCTTTCAAGGAAGCAGGTCGTACCTATGCGTGACCTATCGTATCCCATCGTGTCCCATCGTATCCCATCCTATCCCATCGTATCCCATCGTATCCCATAGTATCGCATCGTATCCCATTGTATCCCATCGTATCCCATCGTATCCCATCGTATCCCATCGTATCCCATCGTATCCCATCGTATCCCATCGTATCCCATCGTATCCCATCGTATTCCATCGTATCCCATCGTATCCCATCGTATCCCATCGTATCCCATCGTATCCCATCGTATCCCATCATATCCCATCGTAACCCATCCTATCACATTGTATCCCATCCTTTCCCATCGTATCCCATGGTATCCCATCGTGTCCCATCGTATCCCATCATATCCCATCGTAACCCATTCTATCACATTGTATCCCATCCTTTCCCATCGTATCCCATCCTATCCCATCGTGTCCCATCGTATCCCATCCTATTCCATCCTATCCCATCCTATCCCATCCTATCCCATCCTATCCCATCCTATCCCATCCTATCCCATCCTATCCCATCCTATCCCATCCTATCCCATCCTATCCCATCCTATCCCATCCTATAATAATAAAATATAAAAAAAAACAAAAACACAAAAAGGCAGAGACACTCAGGCGTCAAAGTACTCCTCCGTATCGCTGTCATCCGGAAACGTGCCGAAGACTGGCAGCATTGCCACGTTGGATGACAATGCTTATTGTGGTATTATTTTGAAACTATGATATCTCCTAAGATATTCATTGAAACCAAACGATGTCAAGGGCAATTTTGTTCAAAATTAAATGCTTGTGATGATTAACGTATTTATTTGGAAAAGGATTAATATTGTGTTAATGAAAATACCTTCGCAAGTAATGCATTACTTTAAAATCAAATTTGATTTCCATAAAAAAGGTTATAATGACTTAACCTTAAAAGATAAATGTATGCTCTCGCGGACTTTATTTTAGAACTTTTTATCAGGAATAATTCCGTAGTACATTATTTTTGCGTATCTTTAACCGTTTACGCAGCGCACGCAAAGGAAGCTCTCGAAATGGAATCCATTTTCCCGATTTTGAAACATTTCTCTTTACTGCTCCGCTCCTATTGGTGATAGCGTGATATTATATAGCCTATAGCCTTCCTCGATAAATGGTCTATTCAACACAAAAATAATTTTTCAATTCGAACCAGTAGTTCCTGAGATTAGCGCGTTCAAACAAACAAACAAACAAACAAACTCTTCAGCTTTATAATATTAGTATAGATTAATTATTTCAATAAAATAAAAAAGTTATGATATTTTTAATCTGTTAGGGCGCTTTGACAAAAGCGCGCCGTGGACGCGCGTTTTAGTGAGGGGGCGCGCTCCCTCACCACCTTTAATGTAACGTTACAGATTCAAACATTCGAAGACAATAGAGCATCAAATTGCGCACTTTTATGTTACATTACAGGTGAATGCTCGCGGTGAGGGAAGTTATTGTTAGGGTATGTTTAGGATACCTATCTTGCTGCGATAAGCCGGTTAATTTAATTGCTGGCTCCGTTCGATTCCTCATCAGAAAATATCCAGGGTCAGACGCAAAATGATGTTCAGAAAATTGCTTTTACCAAACGATCAAAAACGTTTGTACTTAAATGGAATTTCTGAGATCCTAAAATATTCCAATTTTTTTTTTGGTAAAAATATGACTAGGTTATCTACAATCTAAGATTCTACCTCTTACCACGCCAAGACATGGAAATAAAATTGTTAACGAACATTCATTCACTGGAACTTAAGTATAAATATTTACACTACCGTAAAGCGTCCAAACGAGGAATAGAGAATTTCAGCTTGCAGGTGTGGGTTGCAATGGCCTAGTGGTTAAGGCGTCTGGAATACTTATCCAGAAGACGCGGGTTCGAATCCCACTTGCAACTGATTTTTTCTTTCCTCAAAAATCATCAATAAGAAAACACTACTTATAATTTTAAAAATAATTTTCCACACCTTTCCATGCGGTACATACAATTATTTACTTATAGACCCTATTTCAAACGTCCTTGAAATACCTCTCCGGTTACTATGTTCTATTTTTTCGTTTTGTGTGTAGCTGTAGACTGACATACAGGCTGGTTTGTTTACGATATGTATCAAGGGAAGTTACGAGGGCAAGTGCGCACGCGCTTGTAGACAGTGTATCGCCGGTCAGTCTGTAATCGACCGTCAATGTGGAGTGACCGCACAGTTTCGCACGCAAAAACTTTCGATTAAAATAATATTTCGTGGAGTTTCTGTTTTGTAATTTTTAGCAAAGAAAGTGATAAGTGTTGTTGAAATTGCTTTACTTACGGTGGTATGTCATACATTTTTTTTATTTCAGGATCTTTTCCAGAATATTTTTTACATAGATTGCTTGAATGTTTTTGGTTTTTATAAATCTTATAAAGCTCACCAGAGCCTTGCCTGTAGGTACCCACTGCATCGAACAATTAAGTGATAACTAAACCATAAAAACGAATTTCTTCGAACTGAAAAGTCATTACCGACAAAACTCAAAGTAACACTTGATAAAACAAATTTACTATTCATTAATTAACCACACAGAAACAGTATTTTATTGTAAAGAAATGAAATAAAATAACCTTCGAATGATTATTATCATTGTAGATACAGTGGATATTTCAAGACTCTTTTGAAGTAAAACTAGATACTTAAATTGAACGTCATATCGCATTAGAAAAGTATTATTAAAATTTAACAGTATAATAATAACACAGAAATAAAAACCACCGGGGCATTATTTAATTTATTAAATAATGCCCCGGCTTAGCACTTGTAAGAATTTCGACTTATCCGTTGAATTTTTCGAAAACTTTCTTACATACAAACCTTGTCCTGACAATAACGAACAATAAAAATAATTAATTTTCAAATTTGGTGCATTCATTCGTACACTAGGCTACGCGACGCAAGTTTCATACCTTACGACTTTGGTATCTAGGTGACTATAGCAATACAAATCCGTAGAGGTTCAGTACACAGGCACGAGTCAATGGATACCAAAGTGGCAAGGTATCGGAGACTTGCGTCGCCTAGTGTACAGACAGACTAAGGATCAATTCACACCTAGACGCGACGCTGCACAAACATAATAGATCGACTCAAAATCAGCTTTATTTATTACACGTAAAGACACACATTTACAGTATCATCGCGTAGCATTGCGTCTTTTTATGAACTGACCCTTTTAGTGGGTTTTGTTTTTTTATATACACTACCTATGTAGAGAAACAAATAAAGTATGTTATCGGGTTAACATAATTCACACAGACATCTAAGTATAACATTTTTGATAAGTTCATTGACCGTAGGAAATAGAACAGTTAATTCGTATAAAACTGCTGTATTGGAATTTAGGGTACAATGGTTGAAACACGTCTAGAATAAACACGTGCTCGAAACATGATCAACTTTGGGTACGAATCTATGAATGGAATTCACGACTCGCAAAGTTACGAGTTATCTAAATAGGCGTAGTGGCCGAGCGTAGTGATGAGCTGCGTGTCACAGGTGCTAGGGTCATTTCGCCTGTTTGCGTCCATTTAGTGCAGTTGACAAGTTTGAAGGAGAAAATAAAAATGTCCCAACACCAGTTTCAATAAAAAAATTATGTAAATGCGTTCGTTATATAGTCTATTTTAATATCAGCTTGCAGTTTTGTTCGAAACTTCTCGTATTTTTTTTTAAACAGAAAAATGTCAAAATTAGGCGTTTTACCCAGTTTGCGTCCAAAAAATCCAAATTGCGTCCACCCATGGACCATTTCGCGTCCATCAGTTTAGAGAAGGAATATAGGGGTGATCAGGGGTGATATTGTTAAGACAATTTAAAGGAAGATTGGATTTTAACTATTTCTTTATTTAAAAACCAAAAAAACATAATTATCATTATAAGATAAAATAAAAAAAACTTGTTTATTCTTCTCAACATCGATAGAATTTAAAATAAAAAAAAAATAACCATACATTGGTTCTGGTCCCGGTTTCTTTACTCCAGGCACACCCAGGGCAGGGCGGGAGGGACTGTCAGCGTGGAAAACACCGCGCCGTCGACCCGGGCATGGTCCATGGTCGGACAGCGAGTCAACCATTACTCGCCGCCTGCATGCCCGCGCCTACGGTGGCCAGAGATCGTCTGCCGACGTCCGACGATGTGGGCGCCTACCACCGCGGCTGGGGTGGAGGGAGGACGCTATCCCTCACGCGACCCGCCTTTTCCTTCGCGAGCTTGACTGCTTCGCAGGAGGCGACCGCTTTCCACTCAAACTCTCCCCGCAGCATGGCCTCGACCAATACCGGGCGCGAGAGGTCTTCGCATATCGCCGCCGAGAGGACACGGCGGTGCTCTGGCCAAGCGGGGCAGTCCTGCACCGTATGCTCCACCGTTTCCTCCGGGCGATCCTCGCTGTGGTGACACCCAGGCGTTTCTTCCTTTCCCATCAGACACAGGTACCTCCCGAAACTTCCGTGTACGGTGAGGACCTGCTTCATGCGGTACGTCAGGACTCTCCTGAGTCCTGACGTACCGCATGAAGCAGGTCCGTGACGCCTATCCAGCCACTGCTCAAAGAGGGGTCTTACCCGCTGACGCGCTGGAGGGCAGTCACCTCCAGACTTCATTGCACTAGTAAAACTTGAATTTTAATCTCATAGTCCTAATCAAAACTGTACTACCTATTCATTTCAAATTATTAAAAAAATATGAATAAAATAATTATGTTTATGCTATCATTTTTATTTATTGAAAAAATGGACGCAATTTGCTATATAACATTATTCAATGCAGGTATAGTTTGCGTCCACGTGTAATCGATGTTGTCTATCTTTTACTACAATCATAATAATGTGGACGCAAATTGGCAGTTACAATTACATACTATAAGTGTTAAAATAAACAAAAATCCAATTTCTCTTTCATATTTTAATCACATAAAAATAAACAATTAGAGAAAACATAAATAGACGAGTTCGCGTCCACTGTGGACGCAAACTGCACATTTTATAAATTCGGTGTTGTAATTCGCGTCCACCTTATTTTAACTGTTAACTTTAAAAAAAACAAGCAAATTCATAATTCATATTATTCGTTTTTCCATTATTAATGTCTACAAATAGCTATGTTTCCTAAAATTCACATAAAACAATAAAATATTTACCGTTAAACGCGCCGCTGCACACTATTTTTTTTTTACATTCCGCGCGTTTTCACTCTGCTGTTGAACAACCCGGGACTAAATATTTTTTTCTAAACGGATTAGCGGGGCGGACGGAACCTTTGTCTATGTTATCGTGTCTCTTATACGTTGAGGTATAGGCGGTCATGTCTTTCCATGTCATTAGAGTAAGAATATACTTATTTTCGAGCATTTTTAAAGGGAGATCCGTAAAATGGACGCGAACCGGACCATGGACGCGAACAGGCGAACTTACCCTATTCCCGCACGGAACAATTAATTGTGTGACCTACAAGTAGGTAGTTGGTCAGGGTATGACTGTCTGTAGTGTCTGTGTATGTGAATTTACATGTTTGTTAACGCCACCACGATAGGCAGGAGAAATTCGTAGCCAGTGTTTTTTTTTTTTCACAATATTTCGAGTACGTACCAAAACTGTCGATCACAGATTCCTAGAAGACTCTAGGAATCTAATTGGTCTCAGACAGACGTCTGAGACCAATTATTATGATGTAAGAAATAATTACGAAAATGTTACATCAAGTTTTAGACAACACAAACATTCTACAAAAGTTAACAAATTAATTAAAAGTTGATAAAACTTGTATCGTTCATTAATTACCGATAACGGTCATTGAATTCAGGTTCAAAAATCGCATTTATTTTGTTAGACAGTTTTGTTTGAATTTATTTATTTTGCTTACGAATTACCTCATAGATACAAGCACATAGACTTTTGCATTTTAGAACCACAGAGCGTCACCTGGTTCTTGCATACTTCTCTCGTTCCTCTACGCTGGGACTCCGACGCCATGGAAAGACCTTATCCTCGTCAGCCTATTTCCGTCCACTGCTGGACTTAGGGGGAGAGCCATTATAGGCGACTGAGCCCAGTCTTGAGCTTTCCTCATCCAGTCTCTACCGGCTGCCTTTCGCTCCACCTGGCTGGCAGACGCCCTACACAGCGGTTGTCAAGTCATGGGCGTCACTCAAGGACACGTCTCTTCTACCCCAACGGTTGTTTATCCTGGGAGAGATGTGGCCAGCCCACTGCCACATTAGGCCCTGTAGCCATGTCACAACAAACGATAAACGCAAACGCTGAGTAGGCTTTAATAGATTTTCAACTTTATGTGCTTTAGTATAACGTTGAAGATCTAGTGAAGATTGCTTATCGTTTTCGATCTTTCCTGTCGCTAACGCTAAGATATCTTAAATAGATTTTCAACTTTAGGCTCTAGACTATAAAGTTGAAAATCTATTGGGGAGTACAGAGCGTTTACGATTATCGTTTGCGCTTTGTTGTGACTTGGCTAGGGGGGCAGCTTACTAATTATTTTAAGCTACCTATGTCCGAAAATTTGGTGCCCTGACGGATCACCTCATTCCAGATTTTATCCATAATACACAACATAACATTTGTTACAAGTTTATTACTAATAAAGTATTAGTGAGGTTCTTCAGAAAGGTCGGATGCGTAGTACTCGCAACTGGCGTGCAATAAACAGATGTATGAATTACGTCATAATAATTAAAATATTTGAAAGAGACACAGTTCACATGCTAAGTTTGTATTGACTATTGTTTGTAGCCAATAATAGACCTCGTGTTAACCAAACTAAATTTTTCTTGAAGGATTGGTAAAAAAAGTTCTACTTTAAAAGATACTCTAGTCTAGAAAGAAGGGTTTCTAAAGCAGAGGTCTGTGTAATTAGTTTTTAATTTATTGTGCACTGAAAGAATTTAAAATGAGCCTAAGCGCAGCACTTTCTAGTTCTAGTGTCTCCTAGTTCAGAGAGCGCAAACGCAGTTTTTAGTTTTACTCAGCGTTTAATATGCAAAAAAAATGTGTGATGCTTGCTTACCTCATCCCTTACATTAGTACTAGTAGGTAAGTTTTTTGTGTAGGTACACATGAAACTTAGTCATTGATAGGTACTTACTGAAAAGACAACACGCCTATAAACCGTTTTTGCAATAAAATACCCTGTTTATTTGCTCCAAAAATCATGCCATATTTGTTTTACTGTCAGCAAATTCAAAGGAACGTTTTTAATATGAGGGTGTTGTTGAGCATCGGTTTTTGGTTTAGCCCACAACGAGATCGTGGCACTCACGAGTCACGTATCAAGTGACAAACGCTGGAATGTTCTTAGTCTAGGGAAAGCGACACCAACAGAATGTGACTTCACAATAAAATTCTTTTTCGCTTTGTTGCCAATATTTCTTACGACATTCGAATATGAAAGGGTTTCCCCACCCATAAAAGTAAATATTTCAAAGGAACGAATTTTTCTTTATTTTCTCCGGCATCGTAAATAATATATCGCTGCGAACGTTCGTTTTGAAGTCGTATCACGTAATTATTAGCTACGTTACCTTCAAAACTTAGATACACTACACGCGAAATTGTTTTTTTTTTTTTGTTTTTGCTAAAAGCTGTACCTAAAGCGTTCGCAGCATCCCAATTAGGTTTAACTCAATATACTCGTGTTAATAAAGAAAAAGAAAATATTCGTTGTCTTTCATAGAAGCTTATAACGAATTTAAGCACTGACATTATTCAAAGGGTACGTTGGAGGCATACTAATGTTAGTGGAGAAAGTTGGGTGTAGACTGCATGATACCCTCAGATAACAACATCGTGTCGATAAATCTTAGTTCATTAACACCTAATTCATTGCAGTTTCATACTTATTCTAAATAGGCGATGAGTAAAACACAAATTATGTAAGTACCTATTATTTTCACTTACTCTTTTTACACGAACTTAAACCAATCTTACATTATTTTGAACATTAACTTTCGCTATATTACGTACACGACAATACTTTCTCTTTTTTACACTAAATAATAGCAAATAAAAGAAAAATATGCAAAAACGATAAAGAAATACACACTTGAAAACACGACATTGCCACCGCCGACGCTGAAAATTGGTCCAATGATATTCGAACACGATTTTCGCAGTACTTACCGTCTCTGTATTGAACGTTTTGAGTCCCAGAAATATATAGATTCTCCTCAAGTAGAAGCACTGTTGGACTCACGATTTATTTCTGGAGAGAAAATGCTTTGTTCTCTTAAGTAACTCGGACAAATTCGTAGAATAGAAAATTATGAAGAAATATAATATTTACTGAATGCATGTAATGTTTGACAACAAAAAAAATCCTATAAATAAAGACATAAACTTTTTTCTTCAAAATTACAGTAGCGACAAACGCTGAGAGCGCTAAATCGTGACACGACTACGAGTAACATTTTTATCTGTCGTGATCGGGCTGTTTGCTAGGAAATCGCGTAATATGTCGAGACAACGGTGCTCAACGCCAGTCACTCAGCGGGTTTTACGAGTTCTGTAATATAAGGTTACGCGCTAAAACCTATACACTATGCTCCAAATACTTCAGGCAGGGTGTGATGCAAGCGCTGGAAAATTTACGGAAAACTATCTCAAGTTTATAACTTTCGACCTGAGACAATACACAAGCAATTGTTTACAGATTGTGTACTTTGCAAGTTTTATCTTTCCTTAAGTATGCGGAAAATCAACAGTCACAACTTGGAAAATGTTCAGTTTTCTCGATCATTCACGGCTTCGCGATATTTCTGTCGATAAGCCGTAATTTATTTGTATTTCTTCAATACGTGAGCCTTCAGCCCTTTCTGAAATTAATTTTGTTGCTCAATGAAGGCTTGCGAAGCTGTCGTCACTCCCGATAACATTGACTGATCGGACGTTGGACGGCTCGAATAGATGAGAGAAGTACGTGCTACGTCCGAAACTCCGCGTGATGAATCGGCGACTTGTAATCGTTGGACTAACACGGGTTCCGTAATTTGTTAAGGGAAAGTTCATTGGGTCCTGGGTCCTGCAGATGTGCACTATCATCTATTGTGAACGAAAACGCGACATGTTTATTTATGGACCGTTAAATTAACTTCGGATTTTCTTTTGAGAAAGGAGAGCCCTTGGCGAATAATAAAATAATGCTAACCTAATAAATGATTCGTGGGATATATTTAGCTCTATCTTTTTGAAGACCTATCTCTTAACACGTTTTTCTCAAAATCTTGTTATAGAAAATGTGAAAACAAAGAATTACTGGACCTTTGCGGTTTTTTTTCTGCTGATTACGAATATTTTTTATCTCGTAAGCACTTTTCTCAAAATCAAACTAGAGGACACTTTTCTTGTCTTTTGGGTCTCTGCAGACTCTGGCAAAACTGTTCGGGTCTGTATTAATGAGGAGAACGTGCCGTGCTTGCGACGGAGCGCGAAACAAATCGATGTCTCGTAATCGACGGACTCGCATTTCGGGCAATTTGTTCGGGTGAAAATATTACTACTTTTTTATAACACTTGCTCGGTATTTATCTCAGTCGCTTAAATATGTGACCGTCGTGTAACGAGCCTGAACGAAAGTGGATCTTTACTTCTGGGAAAATACTACGGGAATTTTCTGACATTTTTCGGAAGTTATCTTCGATATGGCTCTTGATCATCTGCTTTTGTAAATTCATATGTACTTATGCTTTAATGTTTTCGGTTGGTGGTACAAAAATATGATCTAAATAAAAACGGAGCTTCTAAAACTAGAGCCTGGTCACAAATTTTAGTTCCGTCTGAATATCTTTATCACCCTTTACATTGCTTCCTGTTGGCTGGTGACCTGTTATCTTATACGACACCGATTCATCCACACTGAAATACGAGGTGACTAGACACTCAGTTATCGCCGTTTTAATTGTAATTGCTCTAATTACACTTATTACTCACAGAGATATAATCACTATCTTTTGTCGCAAATTGAGTTTGGCAAATCCTCGGTTTACCGCTAACAAATATTTGACATCAATCACATTGGAACCGCAATTTGTCCTGTACACTATGATTGGTTATGTTAAAATCGTTATTTAAAATCAACTTGGTATTTTGTGAATAAGTTATAAACTATAGCCAGTATTATGATAGAATCGCTTTTTCGATAAATAGCTGATTCTGCTGTCTAAACTCCCAATGGTTTATTGTCTTCAGATATCGACGTCATACAACACGAATTCTTCGTGAACTCCAACCTTCAACCATTTTTTAAATAACGTAATATTTTATACTATACGTCGAAAAAATATATCGAGTTATCAAAACTTGTTACGTCAGAATACGCCTCTGATCAAAAATCTGGCGACACTCCTATTTTTTATGTAGAAGCTAAATAACAACACTATCTGTTCCTACACTGATGCAATACTTATTATGTTTCAAAATGAAACGAAGAGTAAATAGAACATTGAACCATAGAACCCCAAAAGAAAGGGGTCGGGTCACATGATTTTAAATCATCTTAAAATCATGTGACCCGACCCCTTTCTTTTTGGGTAAAAAATTATCAAGAGACTCCTCTCGCCCAGGGTGTAGTGGAAGGGGCTAAAACTAACCCAAATCATTCAGTTGCCCTTTACGTTGCAGGGCCACGGTAACCTTCTATTTAAGCTGTAGCGTTGCGCCACCTTCTAGTAGAGCAGGGCTAACAGGCCGTCCACCGAGATGCTTCTACACGCTGTGCCGAGGATGCCGTCGAAATTGGCGGCCACGAAGGCGAGGCCGACCATGGGTCCAGGGTTCATGTCGCGCACCGTGATGTCGCCCACGGTGACATCGTCCTCCGAGAGGAAGCCGGAAAGGTTGCCGAAGCCGTAGTGGATGGCAAACTCGGTACTGTTGGTGCGGTATGTGCTCGATTTGGAGCTGTCGTACTTGTTGTGTAGCACTTTTAAAAAACACAACGGAGTTTATAATTTATTTATTTAAAATACAATGAAAATAAAACAATACTGTAGAACGTGCAGCCGGAGCCGTGGTAAAAATTGTAATGCCTAGAAAAGAATTGAAGGTGACGCAATGACAGAACGTAAATTCGAAATATGATTTTTTTTTAAATTATTAAAACAATAAATACATCTTAAAGTAAAGAGGTTGAGGGAACAGAAGAGGTTAAATACCTCTCTGTTACAAAGCTATTCCGCAAAATGAAGGACCTACTGCTTTTTCTAGCAATGAGTCAAAATAATAGGGTGAAGGATAAAAGTAGTCGTCACCTTTATTGTAAACCACTCCTATAAATATTCATTGAGTATTTAATACTTACCAAGTTGGTACTATTTTTTGTATCTACTGTGATACCCGATCCTTTAAGCACCTCTCTGGTGTTTTTAGGACAATATGGTAGATCTAGGTACATAATTATGACTTATCCATTTAAATTTAAAAAAATACAATCTTGGTAGCTTCGCGGGTGTGTCCACTTATCAATAACAGTTACGCAGCAACTTAAAAATTATCATACCTAAATTAATCAAATTGAGTCATCAAGATCATGGGCCAAGGTCGCCATATCAAAAATTGATATTCGAAGTTAAATATCATTTATCGCTTTGATGACGTCAGTAGGTATTGAAATTAGGTGATATCGATTGGGTACAATAGTACTGATATGTTAGGTTAACCCAGAAAAAATAATTGTAATTAGTAGCTTATGCCAACATATTTTTTTTTTATCGTGGTAAAATCATCATGTAAGTCCCCCCTCAGGTGGGACGAGAATTGTCAGACTCGTACTGACTAAAATCCACGGTATTCCTTCAATAGTCCTTCATGGTTATAAACCTTATAAAACAGTCCCGAGACCCCGGCAGGCTTTTGGCCCCTCTATGGAGGCCCCGTCAGATTGCTGTCAGCTCTTTGAAACGCGTGTAGAACACGAGCGACGCGCCGTTGACCTGGCCATGGTTCATGATCTGATGGCGAGTCACCCTTTACTCCCCGACCACACGCCCGCGCCTACGGTAACCTGAAATCGCCTCGCGAGTCGCGACATCCGATGCCGTGGGCGTCTCTCGCGGCGGGCGGCGCTGTGTGTAATTCATCCCAGGGGCATAGGAGATTACTTACACTGCCGGAATAAAAACCGGCCAAGTGCGAGTTGGACTCGTCCATGAAGGGTTCCGTAGTAGCAAGCATAGATTAGGGATATAATTATATTGATATTATTAAGTAAATACACAAACAATAAAAATAACTTTGTTTTTCATAGTGTTCGTATGAATGGCAAAGTTATATTTGCGATTTTTGAAAATGTACTATATCACCACTTTGGAAGTGTCTCTCGCGCAAACTGTTCAGTTTAGAAAAAAATTATATCAGTAACCTCAATATCATTTTTAAAGACCTATCCATAGATACCCCACACACGTTTTTGCCATTTGGCTACGGAACCCTAAAAAGTGTCCTATGTTTTAATCCAGACTATTACCTAGCTCTCAAAACTTCTTAATGAAGTCGAAGGCAGAAGCTAGAAGGTTATAAAGGCAAGCCAAGCTTTTGGGTTTATACCTACATATGAAAATACAACCAAGCCAGAATATCATTGCTCAATCATGTTGAAAATGTATGCCATTGCTTATGAAATTAGTATAATGACTTGTACCTTCAATATTTTAAAGCTACCATTTAATTTAAGCACCTCAGATCCTGAGTGTAAGTACTTACGCCAGATTTGAGGACTGTCAAGTTCTCTACAAGATTCGAAACTTAAAGTACCTACTGGAATAATTAGAATAGCTTTATGATTTTGAGATAGCATTCTAGGCATACATTTTGGTCTAGATTGACATCTTGAAGCCTAGTTATATGATCTACGTTAGTACTTCGACTTGACCATACGACGTTTTGCATTGTAAATTACCACAAGTATGCGAAAACTATGAAGATTCATAAAGTTGCTTTAAAAATGCAAGTTCATAAGTTGCAGGACAATCTTCGTAATCCTTAGAGGCCCATTCCTTCCCGTTAACTCTTGCAACATGCACGGTAGATAAACAACGCATGTTTGCCCTGTTTTCTCTTGCATTCCCACAACTTTATGAAAAATAATTTTAAAATGATCTCACACTGTTATATAATGCGAGTTATTGCTTGCATGATGGAACGTTCACATGCGGTAGTCGTAGAGCTGACTGGCGGGAATGTAATATTAGAGTAGATGGCGCCTGGTATCATGTGTACTTCCCTTAGGAATGTTCATTGGATTATCGTTTCTGCGAGCTCGTAGCACCTCACATTCGTCACGTCGTGTCGCGTGTGACGGATCGCACCATTCACTTATAGGGCTGCTTTGAACTTAAGTTTTTCTTAGCAAAAATCATGGGATCAATTCAGCTGTAGTTATTCTCAGGGTTCGATCAATTATTGCGGAAATTGCTATGACGGTTTCAGATCTTATCAAGTGAGATAGATAGTAGTCAAACGTGAGATAATATACAATATTTTTTTTATAATTGATGACTCAATAGATTGTGATAAAGCGAAACATAACTACTGCGTATTGTCAGAGTTTGACGCAATTTGAAGTGCTTGTAATTACTTCCGTGATTGCCACACAGAAGTACGCAAAAATGAAATTTAACTGTCATAACCAGATGTCTCGTAACATAAGAAGCACGCGTCAATACGGACAACACTAAAATCCAGAGGAAACAAACACTAAGCCCTCGTTGAATAGAAGCTTAAGCACAGAGCCCGTAGATATGCCCAAACGCAGACTTCGAGGTCAAAACAGGGTGGGACAGCCCTACACTCGGCACCCGGGTCTACGGATTGATCGAGGAATTACGTGGCTAACATTCACCAAAATGATTGATAACCGTCTTGGGGAAGGGAATTATTGTTGGATCCCTGATAGGCGTTTAGTGCGATAGTTGATTCCGATGCTCGTATGGCGTCGTTAGAGACCCTAATACAGTGCTATCTCCTTCGAGGTTCCCGTTTCCGATGTCTGTATGTGGTAGATAAGAATATTACGTGTCTTATCTCTTTCGCTACGTTTTAGGGAGCTTTTAGTTACTCTGTATTTCAGCAGTGCTGGATTAGAACAACGATTTCATACTTTAGTCTTATTTAAAAGAGAGCTCTACGTTTGGCAAGAATTTAAGTAGACGTACACGTAGAAATTTCTATGCGCATAATTACATATGATAAACGGACGCTTAGCAGTAAGTATCCCGTAGTCAGGTAATTACCGACGCAAATTATGCCTATCTTGTTTTACCAGAGGCAAAACAGTATTCAGGGTTCAAGGAAAATTATGGGCGGACGCAAAAAGGTGTCTGATGTTATAATGTATGTGATACACCTAAACTCTGGACATTTTAAACAATTCCCTGGTACTTACGAAATTTGTACAAACCGTTATTTACTAAAATAAAAAAGTAATTGATAACCTAACAACTATTATGTGACCGTTATCAGTTCATGGTAATCAATGTAAACTACTACTACTACATGAGTTCGTGTTTTTAGCATTTAAACTAATAACTAGTTATCAAAAAAAATAGATATATAAATAAGTTTACATCCTATTTACATCACGTGTTGACTACTAGCATTCGTCGAATTCAAAAGAATTGTGTAACCAATTAAAAATTTTGATTATTATTACATTAATATGCTACTTTATTTCTGTTACTACCTACTTAGAATTATTTTGCATTGTGATTTCTCACCATCAGCTTTCTTGAATAATCAATTACGCTCATTTGGCACTTTGAGTGCATTAACCACCTATAAATAACAAAAACGTTCAAGGTTACTTAATATTGCACACACTAGTTTTTATGTTCATATAAAAACAAAATAATTATCTTCCATAGCAAGTTAAATATAGACACAATATAATAGCTAACTCGCCGTAACGAAAATATTGAGTTATCGATCCTGCAAGGAAGTTGTAATTGAAAGGCTGATCTATTGATTCACTAATAATTCTTAAAAAATTACACCTGCACTAACGACTGACGAGTACACTGATGAGAATTTCATCCAAATTATAAATGCCATTGTGTTGGCATAGGCGTATCTTCGCCTCGACATTATAAAGATTACATGTTTATAGACTCAATAATGCATTATTACGCACGTATCCAACATCCTGCATTATCTAAAATTGGATATTACGTAAAACAGTATATTACAGAGATAACGTTTCGATCAGGGCACACATAAAACGACATTGTCAAAGATGTACAACAAACACAAGGGTTAATGGAAATCCTCAATCCAATCTGGCCGAATAATTGGTTAGACCTACCTGGATGGGAACAAAGCGTACCAGCGACGTTGTTCACCGAAGGTTTATTGGCAACCAATGTAACATACCATCGCAAATTAACACAGCCGACCTCAATATTATCGGGGAACATGGCCTTCGCCTTGTGTCCGAACTCGCTACACACTAATAGCTAATTTTCCCTCAGCACCAACCACTCAAGAGGTAAATTGACAGTAATAGATTCGTTCCCTCCCCTTCCTTACTCTTTTGTAGTAAAATTGTAGGGAAACACTATCTTTTCAGGCTTTATATTCATCTGTTATTGTTTTCTATTCCTAGAATAGATATTACTCGTGTTTTCCAAATACATTATCCTGACATAGCTTTTCAACCTTTAGCTTTAGCAAAAAATTATTTTGGCTGACGCAAAATGTGACTTCCACGAAAAGTTCAACACGTAAAGCCTTGCTACAGTACTACAGCGCCAGTCATTTCATTATCTCCGACACAAAGCATAATAATAGGCCTAGGCCCAGTGATCTCTCGCAACAATACGCGGTATTTGTTATTTCAACAATAATAACCAGAGCATCGATTATTGTGGTCCTTCCGTACGCAACTGTGTACATTTGGTCCTTTGTTTTTCGTCCGCCATGTTTAGTGGCCAGCCTTTATTAGGGAATTGGAAGTGTGCGACACAAAGGGTCTTAAATTAAATCAACTACCCCAATATTCCCTGCAGGAGTGCTTTATAGGCTGAAGGAGAGTAGGGAATTGTGACCGCCGCCTTACCGACTCCATATTGAATTGACTGAGTCTAGCTTGGCAGCATAAAATAAAACGTGAAATGGACGGTACACGCTACTTCTTCCAACTATTTTTGCTTTTCTGTCAGAACATTCGTGTCTGAGTGAATTAACTTCAATCCTTATTTTTCAAATGTGTAGTGTTCCGTTTCTCGGTAAATACAACGTTGCTTGCAAAGTATAGGAAATGCTGCAACTGCAAAGTTTGTCTCTCATTTTATTGTTCTATCGTGTATTGTTAAAGCTACCGCGCTTCTCTACATAAACTGTTTATTAAACTTGGTATCGTATATCGGTGACAAATGTTTGTGCTGTTTACAAAAACTTTGTCCACATTTAAGGCTTTGTTAATGATTTTCTTAATCTTACCTTAACAAAATATGATAAAAATGTTGTTAATTTTCATTTAAATATACTACAGCCTAAAAAATCGCCTAATCACAGTCTACATTATGACTTGCGTAATACCCAGACATGACATTCTTTTATTTTCTTATTGTTGTTACAAAATCGTAACGATAAATTCAGATGGGAAGGGTCAGTCATTGACCACTCCACTTTTAAATCATTAATTATTTCAACCTTGTCTTGTCTACGAATCAGCCAGTAACTTCGTGGTCTCTTTTCTTGTGGAACCGTGTAAATTGAAATTGATAATTAAGTAGAAATAATAAAACCATTGGGAGATTACCAAAATCATGATGTATAGTAATTTTTTTTATTTTATTTTTATTAAAAGGGTTATGTTTATGATTATGTTAATCCCCTCTTAGAATTCTATTCTTCAATTGTTTTTCTTTTTGTTCTCAGGTGGATAAAACAGTAAAATGTCATCGCCGTCCAAACATCGTTCCAAAAGGCAGACTCGTTACAAACGTCTGTTACATAAACGACTGCCAATTACAAAATGGCTTCCAGAATACAATTCGGAGAAGGCTGTAGCAGATTTAATTGCGGGCATCACAGTGGGCCTTACTGTGATACCACAGGCTCTGGCATATGCGACACTGGCTGGGTTAAGTCCACAGGTAAATTTATTTTCATAAATTGTACTATAAAAGTAAATGTTTCCCAACATGGCCGCCGGCAGTCGCCTGGCGAAGTAGACGATATATAATTATATTTTATTTTAAATTTTAACTTACCTATGTTTAAAATCGCCGTAATTAGTTAATGGTAAAATACATGTATTATACAACATGTGTAATTATCTAAAAAATATATTATAAAAATTAAAACTATAGTGTTATGTTGTAAATGCGCCTCGAAGTAATCCTGGCGACCGACGGCCATGATTCCTAATGATATTAAAGACGGACGGCTTCCAATTTTAATATACATTTCTGGCCATCTTCGGTTTCCTAGAAAGCATTTATACTCCATAAAATATTTAATCTCGACCAACATCCGACGTTCTGTTATCATATCTCCTCTGGTACAGGTCTAACGGAATATTTTTATCCAAGGAATCTGAATAACGTTTTAATATCGACAGGGAGTCGCATACTGGCAGGTAAAAGTCGATCTGCTCCAAATACGAGGTTCTGATTGCATTTTTGGGGAGCAATGACCGGGTCGTAGGAGTCGAAAGGTCGAAAGGACGTTAACTATAGGCCTTCAAAGTTCAGGTCGAAATATAGTTCTAACACGTATTTAAAGTTAAAAGGCTGTGTTATGTTTTCTGTTCAGAACTTTCATATTCGATTGATTTAATACATATTTATTTATTTATTTAAACTTTTACGTACAATTGTGGTACATAAGGCGGACTTAATGCCACAAGGCATTATCTACCAGCCAACCTTTGGGTCAAAAGGAGAAGCAGTTGGAATAGGTACAACAGTAGGTACAATAAAAAACAACTAAAACTACTACATCTAACTATGGCTATTTATAAATAATATATACGAATACATATGAAAATATATACGAATATTATACATAGCTTTAAATGCATATAACAAATATTAGATAAATAAATTATAACAATATACTCAGATATAAATACAATATAAATACAATATAATATATAATATGACGACGACCATATCACTAAATGGAAACCTAAGGAACGAGTGTTTTTAAAAAGTATTCCCGAACTTGGCGTTTAAAAGAAAATTTACTCTTAGCTTTTTTAATGTCAAGAGGAAGCGCATTCCAAAGTTTAATTGCCGTAACCACGAAGGAATTGGAAATAAAACCTGTACGGTGAGAAGGTATCTGAAGGAGCAAATTTTCAGCAGCACGAAGGTTACGATTGTGCGAGCTACCCAGGATCTGAAAAGAACTTTTTAAATAATTAGGAGCGCAAGGATCGTTAATAATAGAGAAAAGCAAGCAGAGTGATCTGAGGGATCTTCTCTGGCGGATAGGCAGCCATTTAAGCTGAGAACGATAACTGGATATGTGATCATATTTTCGAAGTCCAAATATAAAACGTATACAATTATTCAGAAGTCGATCCAAATTGTTTAGAAGGTTTTGGGAAACGTCAGAGTAACAAACATCCGCATAATCAATAATAGGGAGCACAAGCTTGTCCCTGGACAAGCAGTAATTTAGTAGAAGACGGAAGAAAGTGCTTAAATCTATAGAGAGATCGCAGTGAGGCAGAAACGTTCCGACTTACCAAATTGACTTGCACATATATTATATATTGACATATGTAGTACGTATTTACGTTGATTTAATACATATGTTTGTACACGCACCCACGACACAGGAAGAAATTCCTAAAGTGCGGCAACATTTATTTTAAAAAAATGTACCGTAACTAGTTAGTATAGTCCTATGTAGACATGGTTTATGTTGCTAATCTAGACTATCTATAGGCTCTTTCATATTTACAACTGAAGAGTTTGGTTTTTGATTGAAAGCGGGTAACTCAGGAACTACTGGTTCGAATTGAAAAGTTATTTTTGTTTTCGATAGTCCAGCTGTCGACGAAGGCTACATGTAAGATCACACTAAGACCAAAAGGAACCGAGCAGCGGATTCCGCGGGGAACAGCTAGTAACCACAAAATAGATAATTATTTTCGGAGGAGATGAGATACAATTATAAGATAGGTTTTTGCACACGTTTTAAGATTAGCTCAACACTAACTCAAAATCGATCTCCCAGCTTTTATCATGCAAAGAAAGTATTTCTTATAGCGATGGCATAGGTATACATTTTACGGCTCCCATTCGATTTCCCCTATGTCGCAAGATCAATCGAAAAACATCTTACACGCTGCGTATGCAGCAAAACTGTAATATGTAGTACTTCACACCCGTAACCCAAAGGTACACAACCCCTTCGTACACAACGCGACGCAAGTCTCCGATTCCTTACGACTTTGGTATCCATTGATGTGTACCTTCGTACGAGTCTTCATGGATCTGTATTGCGATAGGCGCCTGGATACCAAAGTCGCAAGTTATCGGTGACTTGCGTCGCGTTGTGTGCGAAGGGGCTTAGTGAAATAGGTGTTCATAGTCGTAAATTTTTCAGGACGGTCTCTACTCATCGTTTATGGGATGTTTCGTCTACATAGTGTTCGGATCTTGCAAGGACATTACTCTGGGCCCGACGGCGTTGCTGGCTCTCATGACATACCAACAAATCCAGGGCAGGAACTCTGACTACGCAGTTTTATTGTGCTTTTTATCTGGCGTAGTACAACTTGTAATGGGAATGTTACATTTAGGTAAGTTAGTGATTCTGTTCCTTATTTCGTGTGACGTAAAGTGCATTCTGAATATGAAAAGTGAACTGTTTTTTTCCGCGTAAACGTAAGTAATTGTATACGCTTGAAGCTTACTGCATTCGCACGACGGGGCTGCTGCCACAACACTACCGCAATCTTTATATACTCAACATCGTTTTATTGCTTTAAAAAGGAATTCTGGCCTTTGCAATTTTATCCTACCACTAGATTCTACCCGCGACTGCTTTCGCGTGTATGTTTGGTCCCCGACCCGCTATTATTTTTCCAACTTGCTAGACAAACAAACTTGCAACACAGATCTGGATAAAAGACACAGAGATACGAGTAAATTATAGTCAGAAATAACTCTTAGGCCTTTTATTGCCGGAGTACGATCCTAAAATCCCAAGGGACAAAAACTAAACTACACGTGGGTGAAGCCGCTAGTAAAAGCTAGTGTCGTATATTTATCTCGCAAAAGGACCTGACTCAGTAAATACAGAGCAAAACGAAAACAAACCAACATATACTGTCCTCCTGTCTTTCATTATTATCTTTGTAAACAGAAGTGTATTGTTAACTCGTGGTAGACACGATCCTCGCATGGCATAATGTTCTACTGTGCACTGCCGTGTACATAATAATTGTATCCTGTACTGACCAAGGCCGCCGCGCAATTAATAGCTGCTTGTTACTAAAGTGAGAGTAAACCTTTATCGTTATACAACTGAATTGTAAAAATTGATCTGCTAATTAAGTTTTAAATTAAATTCCACCTTATTTTTACTGGACTACGGAGGGAAATCTTTTTAAAAGGCTGAATAACAGTCGGGACCCACTTGCGAAGATTTGAAAGGGTCTAGATTTTTAATGGGTCCCGTTTTTTTCTGCTGATTAAAAGGACTTACTTTTCCGTTTTTATTAAAATTTTCCTTTTAACGTAGCCCTACTACGTTAAAAGGATTGTTTATTTTATTTTTCTGATTTTATAAATTGATTGATAGATGATACATTTATTCAGTAAGTTAAGTACCTACAACAAAATACAATTTATAAAAACATAGTACATATTCACAAAAAAGAAATAAAAGAGAAAAAGGAAGTTACATTAGAGATGCAAAAGAATTTTAAAAAAATAACAATATTTGATTCATAAAATGATGTACACACGTTTGGATGTAATTTTCAAAACTCCTCATCCAATCTTTAAAACATATTTCACTAATAGAAAACTGCTAGCTATGCTAGTGCTGTATATATTTTATCCTCGTCGTCGAATTCACGGGTAAAAACTAGTCTTTCACAAGGGTAAACCTCTGTATTGCTTTGTCCTGAAAATAGGACATTACGGGTACATTATAGACGCATTATTTATAGCTTCAATGTGTTTGTATGAGTATATTAAAGCGGCTCAATAATTTTCCCTTTGTTATCTGCAAATTGAAGTTTGCTACCTATCCACAATGGTACAGGCAATAGTAACATTTACAATGCGTCCTCAATTATCGTCAGTAGTTCATAACTAGTGTATACTTTAGTTTGTGATCGTAGATAACCTCCTCTAGACTCCGCACACAAGGAAACCTATGGGCTGAGTCATGGGACTGTCTAAACAGGTAACGTAAAGGGCTATTGAAGAAAACCGTGAATATTAGTAATTACGAGTCTGAGTCTCTTTCGCTCCACCCAGAGTGGAAGGAATCATTTGTTGATTTTACCACAAGTCAGTGCATTAGGGGTGCTAAGACAGGAAACCTCCACGTGCGCCCGTGGACTGGAGTTCCCTCTCGGATACGTCCGGGGGGAAGACCAGTTTTTCGGGCCGGTGCGCCCTGGGATGCGGGCAAAAACTCTCCTTAGGCACTGTGTGCCTAAGGGGTTTCTTTGCCCGTATGCAAATAGCCTGTCGGGTGGACGCTCCAACGCGTGTCCCTCTGAACAGCAGAGGGCACAGCGGCGGAGCGGGCTTGCGGACGGTGGGTAATGGGTATGCTCGCCGTCCGACCAAGGATCAAGCCCGGGTCGGTGGCGCGTCGTGTTTCACGCGTCACCGACGGGGCCCCTTATGGGGCCAAATGCCTGCCGGGGTCGCGGATTTTTCTTAATCCAGGATACCGTGGCCCCGGAACGTAAAGGGCATCCGACGGAACACGGGTGGATTTTAGTCAGTAAGAGTCTGACAGTCCCTCCCGCCCCACCCAGGGCGGGAGGACTCATTTGATGATTTTGCCAACCTAAAAAAAAAAAAAAAAAAAGTCAGTGCATTAGCCATCACTTAACTTAATAGGTATTCATCCTTGATCCTCTCAGTGACGACCTAACATTAAAGCTGTAGTGAAGCTTACAATTTTTAGAAATCTACTTTAGACTTCAACACGACTTGAGAATAAACACTAATTTGGTATAAGACTTTCTATGTAGACAAATAAATTATTCCCAGAAAGTGGTGGCGAGACGACCTGGACGCGTATCACGAAGGTTGGTTATAAGATGCACAGCATAAGAATTCCTAAAATAGGCTCGGAAGAAAAGGCTACCTACAATACCTTCTCACTACTATCTTCACCTCAGCATAGGCTAACTAAAAAAAAAATCTTAAAAATAACTCAAGTTAACTAAGTCGCGGTTAAGTTGCCTTTTATATGGAATCTAGATGAGGTTATCAGTGTTAGTGAGCTTATCTCGCTATCATTATCCAATTTCCATTCAGTGCCGGGTATGGGGTCTGTTACATTATTCACTAGTGTTTGCTTAATTTGATCTCCTTTCCTAAATGGATGTACCTACAATCCTCCTGTTAATAGTCGGTTTTTCTCTCAAATTAACTTCTTTTGTTGTTTTATTATTTGTGTTGAGTTACAGAATTGAAGAAAAATTGAAATCAGAATTAGTGACACTTAAGTCGCAGAAACCATAATTCTCAAAATGGCAAATTCTCTAAAAGCCTAATTCTCAAAATGGCATATGATAAAATATACATATATTCTTGAAAGTGTAACATTTATTGAAATTACATAAAACAACTTGTTGCTCGATTTATCGAAGAGTAGAAACAATTTTTTTTTCGTGGTAATATCATCAAATGAGTCCCAGGGCGGAGCAGAAGGGACTGTCAGACTTGTACTGACTAAAATCCAGTGTTCTTTCAATAGCCCTTTGCGGGGCTCTATGGGGGTTCCGTCAGATAGCTGATAGCTCTTTGAGGCGCCCGTAGAACCGGATCATAGACCCGGCCAGTGATCGGTCACCTGTTACTTGCCATCCGCGTACCCAACTTACCTCCTACCCTTGGCTTCTTATTATTTTTCTATTCGCTCAACTAGTCCACACGTGTGGGTGGTACTGACCTTGAGCTAAGTCAACGTAGCGTGCAGTTCGATAGACTTTTGCTGTGCTAGGAAGCTCGGAAAAACAATAAAATTAATAGTCTAGTACAGCATGTTATACTTTCTAAGAATGCATTAAAAATTCGCTATTAAACAAGTCTGGTTTATTTATAAAACTTGGCACTAGACGCGAAACAGCTATCGTGTATTACCAGCATTAGATTACCTTATGCGTTGGCGAAATCACCCTGCCTGTTTTTACTCAATTAAGCATTTGGTCCTATACTTACGACAAAATGGCTAGAGAATCTATAAATGTTAAAGCGAATAAGACATCTGACATAGGTACTTATTTGTAAAAAGTAAGTAACAAAAACAAGCTGTTTTCCTTTGTATTGCAAAGCAGTACATATTTTTTATACTGTTTTGAAACCAAATGTAGAAGTAAAATGGTTTCGTCTGAATATTTGGAGGTGATTTTATTATTAATCATCATGAAATCACCAAAAATGTTTTGTTTTTTTAATTATTAAATTAACACCGATAGAAAACTTATGACTGTAGATTACCAACTACATTTTTTCAGATATAGTTTCTGTGTAAATGCCGACATAAAGTTGCTTCTCCTGCACGCTTTTTTAAATTTTTTTTTCGAGAAAATTCCGGTCCTTACCTAAGGGAAGGACCAAGATGTAATCCAGCATCTCAACAAAGGTGTATTTTTTAACTCTTAAACTATTACCTGATTTTTGCATCCCTTTCTTACACAGGTGTGTTAATAGACTTCATATCGGTGCCAGTGACCGTGGGCTTCACTTCAGCCACATCTGTGATCATCGCCGTCTCACAACTCAAAGGACTTTTAGGTCTACAGTTCAAATCTGATGGATTCTTGGACACTGTGAAAAAGGTAACCTTATGTAAATGTATGTTAAGTTAATGCAGACGTCGTTAGGTTAATTATTGGGAAGCTTTCTCGATTCTTCTGCTGCAGACAATGATAATCTAGACTAATATAATAATATAAAGCTAAAGAGTTTGTTTGGTTTATCGTTTTTCGCGCTAATCTCGGGAAATACTGGTTCTTATTCAAAAAATAATTTTTGTTGGACGGTCCATTTATCGAAGAAGGCTTTAAGCTATATAACACTATACTATGATTAATAGGAGCAGAGCAGCAGGTAAGACCGCGGGGATCAGCTAGTATAATATATTATGTGCAATTTTGCTAACAACCAAACGCAAATAATCTGCTGTGGCACATTGAAGTCTGCAGCCAAGACACAATCACGCAAAACTTTTTTTATAATCATCCCTTAGCACAAGAAAATGATAAAATGAGGTAGTAACCACCTTAAAATATGATTTGGAATGATGTCAGTTTATTACCCACTTGAAAAAAAACTGATAAATAAAGATGAGCAAAATGCTCGAGACTTTAAAATACCGAATGTTTACACGACAACCAATTTAGATATAAAAAAGTTGCGTCTTCAAAAATGCACTATGGAATCTATTGATATGTCATAAGACTCAAATTACATAATTATAATAAAAAAAATCAAAGTGAGTTCGACGCGGGTGCTGACCCGTGAGTGGGCGGCGCGTGTCGTCTTAACGCAGCGTTAATATGCACACCTATTGTAGTGACTTTTCCTTTTTTTCCGTCTAGTGACTATTTACTTTTTTTTTCGTCTAGTGACTTTTTACTTTTTTCCGTCTACGTGACTTTTAACTTTTTTTGTCCGTCTCTTTGCACTTATTGATTTTATTATTTGTTTCAGGTGGTAACAAACATACCTAACGCAAGACTAGCAGACAGCTCATTAGGTATATCGTGTATAGTCATACTTTTAGTTATGCGTGTAAGTATTGCATTTTTTAATCAATTTTGTATGTTAAGTCTATGGTAGTTACGGTTCAATTTTGAAAAATATACAACATTTTTTTTATTGATGTGGATCTGGTGATGATAATCCAGAATTTTGTATCTGACCAGGCACTCAATCCAAGGTGGTGTTTTAGTATTTTACCCATCATAGTAAATAACTCCCCCTTTGTATCAAATATACAGGGTGAATTTTCCAATTGGACGTAAACGGCTATATCCGAAACTATGAGGAATATCGAAAAATATTGAAAGGAGTCTCGAGGCCCATTTCGACGAAAATTAAACTGCAACATTGGATTTTTTTAAAATCAATAATCCTGGCCTAATAATAACGCTCTCGTTTGATTTTCTGTAATGAAACATTCGCAAGAATGTTCCTTTACATACTCCAGTCGCCTCGTATACGTTCATGCATACAATCAAGCACGCCGGATTCGTGAAATAAATACAATTCCCATACAACAGTTAACAGACAATTCCAATGCGTAATATTATGTTATTTTGTTACAAATAAAGCCGAAGTCGTCATATAAAATACCTACAACTCGATTAATAATTAAACTACAAACTATTTAAATATAATTTATTACCAATATGGCGTTGAACAATAAAAGCATTATTAATAATGCTTTTAAAGAACGCGTAAAAGAAGTAAAATAACAATAACGTTACACTACCCATATGGGTTTTCAATAAAACCTTTATTCGTAGTCAAATGCTTATTTTTTTCTTGGTGACCAATAGGTTGATTACACGGTTTTATGTAGACAAACAAAACCAGGTTTTTTGTGTCTAATTTTTGTTTATTCTACTTTCCACCGTATACAGGGTGATTTTAAATTGGGTGCATTCCTTAAAATGGGTTATACTAGACCTAATTTGCAAAAATTTTAACCCCGTCAACATGGGGTCCAAACTGACCGGTTTTGGAGGTATTGAATTTTAATTATTTTATTTCGAATGTTAATTTTAATTATTCAATAACAAAAAGTTATAGTCATCATTTTAAACAAAAAATGTATTGTTTCCGTCATTTTTTTAACACACAAGTCCAGATGGTTTTAATGCCAAGCAAATGTTTGCTATCAATTTGATCCGGTGCCGATATTCCAAATTGTAAATTTTATTTAACACAATCATATTGCTGTCGCCTGTTATGTTCGCGATCGATGTTTTGTATTTGCATTCCTTTGTGAACCACAATAGCACTTTAATTTGATGCCAGAAGCCCTTGTTGTTTCATCAGCAAACGTGATGTTGATCAACAATTGTCTTTAGAACACCATTTCATACAAAGTTCACGTTTCCGAGATAAACATATGAAAGGGTAATTATTGTGCTCTCAATAAAGATATTCCGATGCTTAGAGAACAATGAGATATGTATATCATAAAGGTTAATATTGAATGTCGGAAACGTGTTTATTCGTGTGGAGCGTTTTTAGAGTCCCGTCTCCAAAGGGTAACTGGGACTCTGTTACAATTACTCCGCTGTCCGTGTGCCACCAGCAGGCGTAGCATGGCGCCGTAGAAAGGAGTTTTGTCGACGGAAGAATAGACAAAATGACAGAACGTAGAAATAATTTTAGCGTTTTAAGCATGGTAATGTAAAAAATATAGAAAATAAACGTTCTATCCTTCAATAGTGTACGAATGGTGTCATATTTGTGCAAAAAACAGTCGATTTGTTTAGAAATAACGATGAAATAACTTTGTCTTTTCTTCGTAGAATAGAGATAGAATCGCCATACTACGCGTGCAGGCCGTATCTCATGAACAGTGATAGTTACACATTTGAAATTTTCACAGATGATGTAAATACATAATCTGTAGCGGCAACAGAAATCTGTTGCTTCTATTACAACAAATAAAAACTGAATATAATAAATAGGAAGGCAGCTCCTATACAACAAATCTGATTTTTTTGACAATTTTTGCAGGTAGGCACTTGAAATATTCACCGAATATTTAGTTATAAATCTAATTTAAAAATAAATAATTAAATTAAATCAAACTAATATATAAGGGAGCTACCACACAACACACATCATTTTTTGCCTTTTTCATGAGTAATGCTACGGAACCCTTCGTGCGGGAAGTCTGATTCGCACTTACTACGTTTCTTATTTAATCCACGACCTTCCATTTTTAATAGCATTCATTTCTTATTAATACAAGTGTTTTCAAAGTATTTAATATTTCATTGTGTACTCTTGTGTATGGAATACGCAGCTCATTATGCTAATTCATAGGAACTTTCGTTAACTTTTCACGGTTTATCATGTCTCCGTCTTTGTTTTCGTTTCGTGGGTGGGAATATTGCTGTTGTTCTTTTTGTTTATTAATTCTTGGAGATTTAGAAAATAAAAGCATTTTAACAAGATGCTCGTTATAAACTCTTTTTCTTAAACAATGCAAAAGATTTTGATCTGAATCTGCTATCTAACTTGTCTATTAACTCTGGAAATTAATAAACGATCTTCTGATGTCTTATCATGACTTTTTCAGTTTTTGTGACGTAAATTAAACTAGAACTTGTCATTAATTCGAAGGAAAAAAATCACTAGAGGCGCTTTTTTTTAATTTTTCATACAATAAACGCAGTAAATACTTAGTACCTACGCTGTAAATAAAATACAGAAATCTTATGATACGGCTTCTGTTAGATCTTTGTCTGTAACCAATCAACGACCGAATTTGCATATCAAAGTCAATAAGATGTCCAATCAGAAGAAGCCGTCAGAAACAAAAGAACGGGATTTGGATTGTGATTGAATATTAATTTTGGGCGTTAAATGTAAATCAATAGGACGCCGTATGAGGCAAAAATTACGTAAAATTGGCATTCTTTTAATAGACTCCGCGCCACCATTCATGATATTTTGAATTGGTGCTAGTGTCTTTGTCTCCAAACGGACTACCTAAAAAAAATTATAAATTTATATCCATCTGGCCTGGACCACCCTGTATACACCGTGTTCCGGACGATATACATAAACTTCGACCAGATGTTCAAACCACGGAAGTAAGCATTTTTCATTATGGACACATTAATAAATTCTTATTTTTTATTTTTTGTTAATTTTCATACAAACTAAATACCTAGACGTAAATAACCCGATATGCATGCCTCTTTATCCGAATTGGCAACGTCAATACGTCAACATTCATAACATTTGGCGGGCTGAAACAAATGAAATGCAAATAGTATTTGATAGATTTTAAATTAAGATACTTTCTCACTGCATAGCTCAATTAAATTTCATTAAATGAAATTACAAATATCTTTGTAACGAAGCCTTTTTAAGTACTACTTCCTTTGTTGGATTTGATTTGTAAAAGCCATAGAAGTATTTGCTAAAGTTTATGGATAACGTGAAGAACACGGTGTATGCATAGAAGTCCCTCCTATTTTAGTTAAGAAATAATACAAAGTAAGTTTGAACTTATTTAATATGATCAATCTTTTTCAGAAAGTTAAAGATATCAGCCTGCCTCCGAGTCAGAAAAGCTTAAAGAAAACTCTTTGGTTGTTGTCTACGTCAAGAAACGCTATTGTAGTAATAGGATGCTCTTTGGCTGCGTTCTTCTTTGAGAAATATTCCACTCAGCCTTTCAAACTGACAGGGACTGTGAAGTAAGAAACTATTTTTTTTATTTTAATTTATTTTTAAGGCTGCGTTCACAATAAGCGTAAGCACAATAATAAACAACTCTTGATCTGTCTATTTGCAATGTTGAGTTGCTTGTGACGTATTGTGTCTATATTGCAAGTTTATTAGCTTTTCATTCATTAGCCGGTTATAGCGAAAAAACCGGCCAAGTGCGAGTTGCACTCGCGTGAAGAAGGTTCCGTACGATGTTACCTATCACGTTTTTTTTAAATCTGACCCAAATTGGTACGCACAATATTGAGTGATTTACCATGTTATTTTAATATCATGGACTTCTTATAGGTTTTCCCATAATCTATAAGTAGAAAACTAATTTCTGTATTTTTTTCAAAATTTTAGGTCCAGTAGTTTCGGAGATAAGAGGGGGGGGAGAATGGTCAATTTTCGTCTATTTTCTTGAATAACTTGGAAACTATTTATTTTAAAATTACAAAAACATACATTTAAGATCTTCTCAACAAGACCTTTCATTTGATATGTCACACGATGCAGTTTTCAATTTTTTTTTAATTTTCCCCTTCCCCCTCAAAAATTACCTCCCATATACAGATATGGACTTCTTATAGGTTTTCCTATAATCGTGGCTTGCTTGCGTAGTGGCTTGCAATCTGGCTACTTGCTAGGATACACGGTGGCCGCACTGATACATGGTTTGCATGGTGGGTTGCTAGGAGCCTTGGTCATTTTCTTGTCGGCACGTCTAGTCATGGGGAGTTTAATATTCTGTCTAAACAATTGCGTAATTTTTATGATTTTTTTACGAATATCTGCGTCCATAACGTTGAACAAGCGACCAGAGAAACATTTGATCTACTTCTCTATAAAATTAAAGGATAATTAACCATTTAGAAAAAGCATATCCCTTACCTAGTTTCTTTAGGACAACCGCATTTTTATGGAGTTCTTTAGCATGATTCCACAGAGTTTCCCTTTTGAAAACTGATGTACTTAATTAATATTTCATACATTTGTTTCTTCTAAAATGCCTCGCGCCTAGTGGCAAGTAACCAACACGTTTGTTTACCTGGATACACGCATCAATGGCGAATACATCACTCACCTTCGTTTTGCCGATGATATAGTCATCATGGCAGAATCGTTGGAGCACCTCAATGCTATGCTCAGCGACCTCAGTATCGTTTCCCAACGGGTCGGCCTTAAAATGAACATGGACAAGACGAAAGTCATGTCGAATGTCCATGTGGCACCCGTACCGGTTGTTGTTGGGAATGATACTCTCGAAGTTGTAGACCATTACACTTACCTTGGACAGATTGTTCAGTTAGGTAGGTCCAACTTCGAGAAAGAGGTCGCCCGAAGAATCCAACTCGGATGGGCAGCGTTTGGGAAGCTACGTGATATCTTCTCATCGAAAATCCCACAGTGTCTCAAGACAAGGGTGTTTAACCAGTGTGTGTTGCCAGTGATGACATATGGCTCTGAAACGTGGTCTCTAACTGCTGGCCTTTTAGAGAGACTAAGAGTCACTCAACGAGCGATGGAAAGAGCTATGCTCGGAGTTTCTTTGCGGGATAAAATCCGGAACATGGATATCCGGCGAAGAACCAAAGTCACCGACATAGCTCATAAAGTTTGCAAGTTGAAGTGGCAATGGGCAGGCCACATCGCTCGTAGAACTGACAACCGATGGGGAAGAAAAGTTCTCGAGTGGCGACCACGGACCGGAAGACGCAGCGTAGGTAGGCCTCCCACTAGGTGGACCGACGACATCGTGAGGGTCGCGGGCAACCGATGGATGCAAGTGGCGAATTGTCGTTCGGCGTGGCGGTCTAAGGGGGAGGCCTATGTTCAGCAGTGGACGTTTTCCGGCTGATGATGATGATGATGATGATGATGATGACCAAATTTCAACTCAATCAGTCTAGTAGATTTGGAGATAATTGACTGTAAGCGACAAACAGACGGACACACGAGTGATCCTATAAGGGTTCCGTTTTTGTATTCGGACGTACGGAACCCTAAAAAAACATCTTGTTCAATATCAATCATATATTTTGATCGGTGTCGATGTGATTGGCGAGGACTCCAAGTACTTATGATAAAATAAAATAAAAACCTGACATTGGGCAACTTATGTATTGCATAATTGTATACGCAAGATTTAATTTTCAAAATGTTTAAATGACTGGTAATAAACTTGATCACACGTACCGAATAAACAGGCGAGGCAGTAAAATGTTCATCGGCCAAGACTGCGATGTTAGCGTACTCTTTTACATTGCAGCAGTCGGCGCTGTTTATATGTACTGAGTACTCTTCCGAGACTTTGCTCAGTACGTGTGATGGGTGCTTTAACATCTTGAAAATTAATGACGTCTATTTTATTAATTTTGTAAATGATAATTTACTTCATTCCTTTTGGTCGTCCCTGGCGCCTAACGCTAACTGTATTTGATACTCCTCTAAAAATTAATCTGGACATGGATATAAAATACGCGATCATTCATAATTATTTATAAAAATCGTGTAAAACGTAATATTTCCTTGTTGACTACCATGCCCTTCAAATATGACCGATATTCGCTAATAACTGCAAGGTCATTGAGTCTAGTATCAATTGGCAATGATTCATGAATGGCCGTTTTGTTTGCATAGAATATTGACTTTTATTTCATACATGCTATTATGTGATTCGAGAAACAATTGAGTGAATCAACAATAAAATTAAAGACAGTTTTTATAGGTGCCGCTAACTGGAGCAATCTTATTGAATGACGGACTAATTTTTTTCAGTCGTTTTACCTATTGTTGAACTTTATGAGTATTGAACCGGAGAAACCGTGAAAAAAAAGGAAGCAGACGGCTTCGTACAAACGAACATCAACTTTGTGGTTCTGAAAATAAATATGAAAATAATGGCCAGTCTAAAAGATCTTCTATCTTTTTCCAGAGACGGTCTCCCATCATTCCGACTGCCGCCGTTCTCCACAGTCTTGCCCGATGGAAGAGAAGTGAGCTTCATAGAGATGTGTTCAGACCTTGGTTCCTCTATATTTATAGTTCCTGTTATTGCCGTACTAGGCAATGTTGCCATCGCTAAGGCTTTCGGTAAGTTAACATTTGAAATTGAACGTTAAAAGTAAAAAGATATGGTTGTTTAACTTTTCCAATAGTAACCGCTTGGGCTGAGATTAAACTGTAATGTTACTAGGATAAGGTCCAGATTGCAGCTACAAATTAATTCGGGTTTCACGTTTGTACGTTTTATCACAGATTAGAAGATTGTGCTACAGTGACTAATTCGGTGACCCATTTTCAACCTTAACTTTCATTAATATAACAAAAAAACCTATAGTTTGATTATTTATTCGAGTCAGTAAAATGACAAGTGCAAGTGTCACTGATACAAACAAAATGAAACAAACCTGAACACTGGAAATGTCATTTTACTGACTGGAATTAATAATCGTATTTTAGTTAATATTTGAAATGTCACTTTAATTTGACAACAATAAGGTGCATAACATAATGGCAACAGACAAAGTAACTGCAGTGTGGTACTTCAAAGTGTGTTGATAAATTATTGTTAGCAATGTTATGTCATGGATTTCATCAATCGCTTAGCCACTTATTAAGGTTAACCAAGTAAAACAGTGTAATTAGTAGGATCAGTTACTGAGTTCTTGTACTTGCCCCGTTGGTCTCGTGATCGCAAGCGTGACGCGTGGGGGGGGGGGGGGTCCTGGGTTCCATTTCCGAGTCGGACAAAAAGTGATGTTGGGTTTTTCTATTAGAATTTCTCAATAGCAACCCGGAGTTTGGACGGTGGCGGTATGATGCCCCCGTTCCTGGAAAAGCACGTTAAGCTGTTGGTCCTGCGCTAGAACTCTCTCTCCGGTCGTGTCAGATTAAACAGTACTAAGTAATTAAGACAATGTTCCTGTGGGTGTAGCTGCATGCTGAAATACAGGCCTTCACCTAGTTCGGCTGCAGATTAATAATTGTATGATGTACTTAATATTAAGCGTCTTTATATTGTATTTTTGGTCTCATTATGTTATGGCAATAAATATTATTATTATTCGATTGCCGTCCCATCGCCAACAAATATAGCCTATATAATAATATTACTTGCTGATTATGTAGATCGGTTCATTAGTTTTTGAGTTTTTCCATTACAAGCAAAAAAAAATCTAATCTTATCTGTGTAATAAAATGATGTATCGACGTGCAATAATATTAGGTCATTTATATTTCGCAGGGGGCATTCCAAACCCCCTGTGAAAAAGATAAATAATAAAATTCATGCTTACTATTCGGATTACATTTATCTACATAATGATACGATGTGATATTTATTATAGCTAATTGAACACACTTATCAATACACAATAAAAAAATAGTTCACCACCACGAAACGAAAGAATTATCTGGCGTATTTTTGTTTTCTTTTTTTTTTGGAACGAAGTTCCTTATCGCGCGTTGCAAAAGGGGGCTAGACGGAAAAAATTAAGACGAAAAGTTGTAACGACACTTTTTGCTATAGTAAGCTATTGTAAGCCGTACGGCGTGCGCATGTTTCTCTGTCTGTCTCTCTCTCTCTCTCTTATAGAAAGCAAGCCAGATATTTTCGTTTCGTCTTTCTATTTCGCATTGAAAATAAAATAATTAAAAATAATCGTCGCGACACCACACTGGTGTCGCGACGATTATGTTTGTTCAGTGTATACAGTAACTTCGTTCCATCCGGGTGTCCCTTGACACCTCTCAAGTTTTTTTTTTTGTGGGAATCCATGTTTTGGATATTTCTTGCACATTATAAACTAATGAACGTATGTAGAAAAAGTTTGTACAGAGATACGTTATACTCGTAGTCTGAAATCATATTTAGGATATCTTTTATTTCAATATTAAATTCCCCGGGGATAATTTTCGATAATATTTCGATATAAATTATAATTAAGAGTAGCACCGAGGCATATAACATAGTGCTTAGTAAAAAACGTCGAGAAGTATACCTATACCTCATTTGTGAACAGAACATAGGTCAATAGACAAAAATAGACATTTAGTTATATTATATCTATAGATCAATACAGATGAAGACACGTTTATCAAAAGGTCACTTTTTGGTTTTAAACTAAAAAAAAATGTCAGTTTTAATTAAAATTGCGTCTTAAAAGACTGACATTAAAGTTTAAAACGCTGTAATCTTATGTTATGAATTGCAGATAATACCTCTATGATATAATGACTCGAGTAATTGTTTTATATTTATAGGTGTATTAATTGTTATTTAGTTACATAAAGTAGTCTCAACAAGGTTATTCGATGTTATTTTAATTATTACCTCGTCGTATCTCTGGTTTTATTAGGATAGCTTATACCCCGGTGTTACCTGCGTGTAACTGGAAAATTATCCCAAGGGAATAACATACCGAGTTAAAAATCCATTTGTTAGGTTATCCAGGTTAGGGGGAAACTGAGGACACTTGATCCCCCTTTTGTTTTTTGGCTATTATTTCGCGAATATTAATCCGATTTTCATATTTTTTTCAGATTTTGTACATAGTTACAAATGTCTATCCTTATAAACTTTCACATCTATGTCAGTAGGAAGTAAAGTACAGTAAGACTAGCTTCTGCCAGCGGCTTCGCTCACTGTCTTATGATCATTTTAAATAAAATCTACGACTCTCTGAGATGGCAACGCAACGGCGTAGCAGTCTCTTTTTGAAAGATTTTTTTTTTTGCAAACTGATCAGCGGTTTCAGAGATTATCCCACAGGTGAAATAGTACACTCAAAAATAATAGAACTTTCTACTAGTCAGAAAAATTCAAAATCAGTTCACTTATTCCAGAGGTTCCTCCCTACAAACAAACTGACAAACTATACCTCTTTCTTATATTATACAAGTTGCCCGTCCCAGCTTCGCACGGGTGTATTAAGAACCGCTAGTCTGATTTTGTGCAAACTTCACGTAAAGCATCTACTAAATAATTCGAACAAAGCTGAACATTTGGTTTGGATAGGTGAGCCCGTTCTTGAGTTATAGCATTACAACGAAAAGTGGCATTGATTTTTATATATTAGAAGATTAGTATAGATTCAAACTTGGACGCTCACCAAGCATATAATCCACCACATGCAAGTTACTCAGAGAGCTATGGAAAGAGCCATGTTGGGCATCTCTCTCTACGACCGGGTGAGAAACACAGAAATTCGTAGAAGAACGAGACTTTTAGACATAGCATGGGTGATAGCAAAAAGAAAGTGGAAGTGGGTGGGCCATATATGCCGTAGACTGGATGGAAGATGGGAAAGGAAAGTGTTGGAGTGGAGACCACGAACGGGAAAGAGGAATGTAGGGAGACAACCGACTAGGTGGACAGACGATCTTGTTAAAGTGGCCGGAAGAAACTGGATAGCCATGACACAAAACCGCCAGCAGTGGAAAGATTTGGAAGAGACCTACACTCAGCATTGGGTGACTAAAGGTTGAAGAAGAGTATAGATTCAACACGGAGTCATTGTTATATCTCAAGACCTCGACATTCTCTTGTTTTAATCTTGCATTTTATAGGTCAATGACATTTGTGTCCAATCAATCAGAAATATTATGTGAATTCCAATCTTAGTAATTGGCGATTTACTGGGTTCTAATCCTCGTAATTGTAGTCAAAATGCCATTGAATATTTCACGTTTTTCAAATTCGAATTGTATGATTTTTACAGTTTACATAGTTGTTTTGATTTTATAATTTCACAATAATCAATTATTTACCACGAATTGCTTTCAACGTTTTTCGATTGGAATGACCGTGGATTTTCCTTCCTTATGTGGTGGCGCCTTGGCCACTTTATGAATTATTGAATGGACTGTATTTGCGGTTGCGAACTACACGATTGACAACGCTGGTGTTTAGGTATTTCGAGTTGCGTTAGGATGCAAGGACAGACAGAATTCAACTCGAAAGCAATGGATGGGAAAGCACATACCTTTCTCATGAAGCCTCGTCGTCTCGATGTCGGGGCTCGTTCGATTTCCAGGGTTAGAAGGCAGCAATGCTTCAAGATAATGTCTTCACACAATAGATACAAACACGCACTATTAGTTCAAGTCCTTTTTCACATTAAAATGGATACGATTTCACAGCTTTCTTACAATTTTTAACTGGAGCGTTCAATCATCAAACAACACTTGATGGCGGCGAGATCGGAAGTGGTCAACCGAAACATGGCGACCTTTTCTCCTTATTCACTCTTTCGTATGTGCAGGAGGGAGAGGGATATACAGGAAATTAGCGAATGTCAATCCTATCTTTAATTATTTTAAGGTTGGCGCAACCATTCCCCCCGGGTTTGAAGGGTTACCTTCAAAACAATGAGCAAAATAACTAAATTCTGGTGCTAACTACTAACCTATTCCTAAACTATATACCTATAAAGCGATGTTATAACTACTAAACTAATTAGAGACCTGCTGCTGATTAGGCAGAGGACAGAGGCGAATAACCGGACGTAAATACGACCCGGTCGCGGTTTTAATTCTTACTATACGCGTTACTCCATTCGAATCAGGGAAAACTTCCTCCACTACACCTAGAGGCCAGTGCAGAGGGGGCGCATTCTCTGTCATTAAAACTACTACAGTGCCAACGGTAACTGGATTCGATGGAGTATTCCATTTTTGACGCGACTGCAGCGTGTGCAAATAATCTGTTCTCCAACGCCTCCAAAAAGATTGAACTAATCTATCCAAAAGAGCGTGACGCTTTAGGAGATGCAGTCTGTCTTCATCAACATCCATAGCGGGCAAATACTTAAGAGGAGTCGTCGTTAAGAAGTGAGCCGGCGTTAAAGCTAAAGACTCCGACGGGTCACTAGATAGCGTCCGACACAGTGGACGAGTATTCAATACTGCCTCTACCTGAGCGAGTACCGTACTCAGCTCCTCATAAGAGAGAATCTGTAAACCTACAACGCGGAACAGATGCGACTTGAGGCTCTTAATATTAGCTTCCCAATTGCCACCAAAGTGACTAGCAGCGGGTGTATTAAAATGCCATTCAATACGATTTTCGGCCAAAACGTGAGCGAATTCACTCTTATAATACTTTGACCGCAAGAATGCGTGTAACTCCGAGATACTACGGCGAGCTCCAACATAATTGGTACCGTTGTCCGAATATAAACGTTTGACGGGACCGCGACGCGACAAAAAACGTTTAAACGCGGACATAAAACTTTGTGTACTTAAATCACCGGTCAATTCTATGTGAACCGCACGAGTTGTCATACAAATAAATAAACAAACGTAAGCTTTTGTGGAGCGTATACCACGACCACGGGCAATAGTTACTCTAAACGGGCCAGCGAAGTCTGTACCAACATGTACGAAAGCTTTAGCGGATTGAGTAACACGACAGGCGCGATGATCGGCCATTTCAGGCGCGATAAAACGCGGGCGGAGCTTAAAACAGGGCACACATTTGTGCACTCTAGCGCGAATCAAATTGCGAGCGGAAAGTATCCAATACTTTTGTCTAAGGATAGACATCAACAAATCTGGACCTGCGTGACAATTCACCTTATGATGATAATCTACAATCAAATCTAAAATATGGTCCTTGCGGGGTAAAACTATTGGATGCTTTTGTTCAAATCCTAAATCGGAATTTCTCAAACGACCTCCTACTCGAATGAGGCCATTCTGCAAAAATGGCTTCAAATGTTGAAAAGCGCGACTACAAGGCTTGTTGGACTCTAAACTACTAAATTCTGACGCGAAATAAAATCTCTGCAATTCACGAAGCACGACTGACTCAGCTTTATCTAGATCAGCTGCGGTGATATTACCCTGCGTGGGTAACAGTTTTAGAAAACGACAGACATACACTACGCAACGCAAAAGTTTCGACCAAAACGAAATGCGATCAGATAACGATAAAATAATCGACTCTTCACGTGTAACCGACATAACAAGCGAATGCTTCTTCTCCTCGGGTGGTTCTGAAACGGCAGCTGGGTTAAAGGGCTTAACCGGCCATTCTTCAAGCACGCCATGAATCCAAGGCGGAGCGCAGAACCACAGCGGATGGTCTAAAATTTGCGAAGGGAGCAATCCACGGGAGAGACAATCGGCGGGATTGTCTGTGCCAACAACGTGAAAGAGATTTTGCGGTGATAATTCGGACTGGATTTTCGCCACCCTATTGGCGACGAATGTGTCCCAGCGATGGGGCGAAGAATGAGCCCAACACAAAGCTACGGTAGAGTCCGAAAAAGCCATAATTCTATCAATAACAATGCGGTGCCTGCAAGCACTGACAATAGAGCTGATTAATTGAACTAACAAAAGTATAGCGCACAGCTCCAGACGCGCTAGAGAAACGACCTTGCGAGGGGAAACTTTGGATTTAGCGCTTATAAGACTAACCGAGACCTTGCCAGCATTCAAAATGTGAAAATAAACTACTCCCCCGTAAGCCTTTTCACTGGCGTCTGCGAAGCCTACGACAGTAACTATACTGTCTGACAATATACCAACATGTCGTGGAATTTTTATTTGATTGAGCAATGGAAGCTCTTTCCGAAAGCGAGCCCACAATTTAACAATATTGTCGGGCGCGGGGTCATCCCAATCACTATTGGAAAGCCAAAGTTCCTTTATAAGCAACTTGGCATATAAAACGACGGGAGCTACAAATCCCATAACATCCCATATACGTGCTACACACGATAGGATAATGCGCTTAGTACAAATTTGCGGAGTCGAACTAACTTTAAGACTGAACAAGTCAGACGCGGGTGACCAACTTAAGCCTAGAACCTTGTGCGAATCATCACCATCAAATTCTTTCACCGAAGATAATTGATGCGATGGTGGAATCGAATCCAGAGCGGTTTGCGAGTTACTTGTCCACTTCACAAGATCAAACTGACCGGCTTTCATAAGACTTATTACTTGAGCAGCGGTCTCAACGGCCACTGCCTCGCTGGCTACGCTATAAACAAAATCGTCCATATATAGCCCAGTCTCTATACAATCTTTCGCTTTCGGGAATCTTTCACCCTCATCAGCGGCTAATTGTTTGATAGTGCGAAGTGCATGGAAAGGACTCGACTTAAGCCCAAAACAAACACGATTAAACTCGTAAACTTTCAAAGGTTCTTGAGGCGAAAATCTATACAAAAAACGTTGAAATTTGCGGTCGCATTCGCGAATACCAATAGAAAGAAACATTTGCCTTATGTCGGCGGAAAGCGCGACAGCAAATAAGCGAAAATTTACAATAATGTCAAATAAGTTACCTTGGAGGTTTTGACCACAATACAAAATATCATTGAGCGATACAGAAGTGCTAGTCTTAGCACTGCCGTCCAAAACCACGCGAAGCTTAGTAGTAAGTTTGTCTTCTCTAACAACTCCGTGGTGCGGGATGATGTAAGAGGGATGATCGCGAGTCTCGTCAGCGGTGGGCGCAGGTGAGATGTATCCTTTATCTAGGTATTCGATAACAACCTCATCGTAGGCTTGTTTCAACTTCGGAGATGCTTGCATCTTACGTTCCAAACAAGTAAAGCGTTTTTCAGCGGAAGCGTAGGAGTCACCGAGCGAAAAAATATCACCCTTGAATGGAAGCGATACAATATAACGGCCCTCGTTATCTCGAGTAGTCGTGCGACAATAAATCTCTTCAGCCACCTTATCATCAGGGCTTAGGATAGGCGGGACATTGACCTCTTCAATTTCCCAAAACCTGCGGATGGTAGACTCCAGCGGCGGCTCAACAGTGCAGCAGTGTGACACAGTCGAGTAACTATCTAAATATGCGGGTGCGGAACCAACAATAACAAAACCTAGAAGTGTTTCTAAGGCGTGCGGTGCGGGGTACGACGAATGACCTTGAACCTTACGCGATAACTGGAGGTGCGGGAGAATCGATGCGCCGATCAACATATCGACGTCTCCAGGGACACCATAAGATTCATCTGCCAACGGTAGGTCTTTAAATGTAGTCAATAAAGACGTGTCGACCGGGACAGTAGGCAATCGTTCCGTAATTTTATCTACGACAAGCGAATCCATATCAAAACAAATATCTGAATTAAAACGCGATGCAAATTTAATTTTAATCGAACCATGAATGGTTGATTTTAAACCACCGAACCCCTTAACTACTGAGCGGGCCGTCCGGTTATTAATACTAAACCCAAGGCGATGACAACAATCTTGAGTTAAGAAATTACTCTGGGAAGCGCTATCTAACAACGCTCGAACAAGACACGGATTACCCAAAGCATCATTAACTACAACGTGAGCGGTCGCTAGCAATACTGTGCTACGAGCACTGCCCGACCCCATGGAGCATAGCGTGACGTCGGCCTGCGAGCCGGCAGCGTCTCGCTCGCGCGGCGGCGCGGGCGGCGGGGCGGGCGCGCTACGCGCACCTGTCTGCAGCGGCATGTCACCGCTTGATAAGCTAACTGCGCTCACATTGGAGGCGGCATTATTATTACTTTTCTCCATGTGAAGTAAAGTGTGGTGCTTTGAAGAGCACTTACGACAATTTTGATCACTATTACAATACGCAGCCCGATGCTTGTCACTTAGGCAATTAAAACACAAATTTTTATCACGAACAAACCTATAACGTTCGTAAGGCGTCAATTTTAAAAAACCAGAACACTTGTACAATTGCGAATGTTGACTATTACACAAAGAACAAATAGATTGCACAGGTGTAGGTGCGGTATTCACATACGCATGTGTCGACTTTTGTGACTTCGACGGCGCATCCGTTCGATAGTCGGACTTAGTAACTACTTTCTTCGTAGCTTCATGGTTTGACGAAGTGCGCTGCAATATTTTAATATGATCTCGAATAAAACATTCTAAATCATTGAATTTTGGCAGTTTACTACTGCGATGGTTCATTTCAAATAAACGAACAGTTTCCGAATCTAATTTCTTTAAACCCAAATAAAGAAACAAAAAGTCACCAAGGTCATCGACTTTCAAGTTATTTACCGCGCGAACAGATGCCGCAAAGGTATCTAAAAACTTCTCTAAATTATTTTCATTACAAACTGTAATGTTTTTCAAATTGAATAACTGATCTAAATACGCGGTAGCTACTAATCTCTTATCTTCGTATTTAGACTTTAAAGTTTCTAAGATTAATGAATAATTTTCTGCACTAAAAGTAATGCCGGCACAAACAGTTTTAGCTTTACCGGTTAACTTTTCAATCAAATAGTGTAATTTTTCATGATCTGTCAAAGAGACGTTCTTATCTATAGTGTTTTCAAAACTATCTATAAACAAATTCCAATTGCGAATATCGCCATTAAATTCAGGTATCTGAATTGGCGGTAACCTAGGTCGATCGCGAGTGTGACCCGCCTGGCTTTGAGGGACAGACGGCAACTCCAATCTTCTCGCGACGCGTTTGATGCGACAGAATAAATCATCAAATGACGTCAAAGCTTGATAACTCACAGCGTATTCTGGATTTAATTCCGACTCTAAAATATTTATATTATCAATTACGGATTCAAATTCCGTGCGCAAACTATCCAAGTTTTCTATCGAACATAAGAACGAATCTCTAATAGCTAGATCAGCTGTTTTAAGCGTGTTGTCACAAATAGATTGCACGCGAGAAAATAGCATATCTCTTTTGGCATATAAAAGTTTCAATTGAACTTTGTTATCCTTTGGAGGCATCGTGAACAATTACTATGCACAATCAATGCGGTAAACAAACAAAATAAAGTTATTTTAACGTATAAGCGGTGGCGAGCAGCGGCACGAACAATATCCAAAAAAAGCGGGTAGTTCCAAACGAACTGCGATGCGGGTGCGCCTCTGTCTCTGCTATACAAATAACTTTAGACTTCCGAACGACTATAATGATCTATAGCTACGCATGTACCTACTTGTACGTACGTGGATAATAGATGAACAATTTGCGAAAAACTAACAACGAATTACGATAGGTATGAGAATGCGGTGCGGTGCGTTTATTCCATATGAATAAAAAATACTAATGCGATAACTACAACAAATACCTATGTATTTAATTCAAATACCTAACTATCCGGTGAGAGGGACCAAAAGAAAATGGTGGCGCCTTGGCCACTTTATGAATTATTGAATGGACTGTATTTGCGGTTGCGAACTACACGATTGACAACGCTGGTGTTTAGGTATTTCGAGTTGCGTTAGGATGCAAGGACAGACAGAATTCAACTCGAAAGCAATGGATGGGAAAGCACATACCTTTCTCATGAAGCCTCGTCGTCTCGATGTCGGGGCTCGTTCGATTTCCAGGGTTAGAAGGCAGCAATGCTTCAAGATAATGTCTTCACACAATAGATACAAACACGCACTATTAGTTCAAGTCCTTTTTCACATTAAAATGGATACGATTTCACAGCTTTCTTACAATTTTTAACTGGAGCGTTCAATCATCAAACAACACTTGATGGCGGCGAGATCGGAAGTGGTCAACCGAAACATGGCGACCTTTTCTCCTTATTCACTCTTTCGTATGTGCAGGAGGGAGAGGGATATACAGGAAATTAGCGAATGTCAATCCTATCTTTAATTATTTTAAGGTTGGCGCAACCATTATGTATGCTTATAAACAAAACAAAAGTCCTGAAATAAACAATTTACTGTCAATTTACTGTATTTCAGGACAAATGTCGACCCGTATTTTTACTCTTGATATATCAACCAAAATTGAAAGAGAAACAACGCTTTCGAAATAGGAATACGTCACAATTTAGTACAATTTCTTTTCTTTCTAGAAAAGAAAAAATACGTGTCCGTTATTTTTCAAAACTCTTAATGACGGACTTATTCGATATCCAATTATAATCATTATTTTATTTATAGATTTTATAATTGCTATTGTTTCAGCAAGCGGCGAGTCAGTGGACGCGACGCAGGAGTTGATAACTCTGTCACTGTCGAATATATTCGGTGCGTTCGCCGGCGCCATGCCTATCACAGGCTCTTTCTCCAGGAGTGCTGTAAACCATGCCAGTGGAGTCGCTACGCAGTTCGGTAGCATTTATACAGGTAAATATATTCGTGGTTTGATTTCACTTAGCTAGCATGGTGTTTGGAACTATCGAGCCGCCCTGGGTCCACACACAGGTGCAATTGGAAAATAAAATATAGTCTATGTTACCCCGGAATAACGTAGGTTTCTACTGGTGAAATTTTTTTTAAATCCTTTCTATAGTTCCAGAGATAACATCTTACAACTCTTACAAAATTACAATGTCAGTGTAAGTTACTGTACTAAAATAATTATTATCGAACTAAGAGTCAAGAGTGGACTCAACGTGCATTTCCTTTGTATGTAAATTCGTTCTCACCCCCTAGGACTCGAAGTGAACTAGGTATATTTAGGGGTTGAGAGGAAAAAAATTGCAAATCATTTTTAGGTGTCGAGGGGTCGAGAGTGCTAAACGGTTTAAATAGACATAACTCAGACTGTAACAGAAAACAATAAACTAAATAACTGACCTATTAGTAAAAATTGCAATTGCTATTTATGGTTTAGATCCGCTAATCCTAACACAATAAGTCGATTAAGTCAAGTCACACCACTTCAACACTTTCAAACGTTTAGCAGTAATTCAGTACACATTTTGAGAACAGGATTTTTTTGCGCGAGGTCAATGTAAAATGCGCACGGCGGTCCTAATAATGAAAGTGTTACTAGCACGTGATCCTGGAACGTAAAAGGCCAATTAAGGCTGCTTTTCCACCAGAGATGCGCTATGATACGTTGCTGCGGAAGCGTTTGATATCCACCAATTATATTCCTTGGTTTACATAGCACAGCATTGGTGGAAAGGAATTCAACTAAGATGTGTTTTTATATGGAAGGATGCGTGCTATGGCTGCTTGCTATGGGTCGTCTTCCCTACTATCGAAACATCGCATAGCTCGAGCTGCGTGTCTTCGTAGCGCAGCTACGCATCTTCGTATCGCAGCTACGCATCTTCGTAGTGCAGCTACGCATCTTCGTAGCGCAGCTACCCATCTTCATAGCACATCTTACTCGCACAGCAACATAGCGTAGCATCAGTAGAAACGGTCACACAGTTTCGTAGATCAGCTTTTACATCCTCGCAGCACAGCTACATAGCACATCTTTGATGGAAAGGCACCCTAAGGAAGACCAATCAGTACGAGTCGTGACAGTCCCTCCCGCTCAACCCTCACCGGGTGATAATGATTTAATTTAATGTTAATAATTTTACTGCGATTAAAGCACAGTATATGGAAAGACGCAAATCCTGTAAAATATAACTCAACTAATAGAGTATTTGAACCACCAATCAATTGTCATACTCTTTATCAGTTGTCATAACGCTATTCTCCCATAATTTTTGTACGACAAAAGCAAACCGTCATATTGTCACTATCTAGTTAACTTAATGATCTTACTATTTTATTGATTAAACTACAAATATACATACTAATTTAACAGTTTTTTGAAAATGTGCCTTTATGATCGAACATCAGTCATTCACCTTAGTATATAGAATTTAGTTTTGATGAATTTGAGTGTAATATCAGCCTATAATGTGTCCCAACTGCTGGAACACAGGCATACTCTGTGAGAAGTATAAGCTCTACCCACGATACTGCCCTAGTGCGAGTCCACTTGGCGACCACTACTCCTAGAGCTAGTACATACTGGGCGCTCGGCTTTGCGTTGAGCGCGCGTTGGTCGCGTACACACACCACGGCGTTCAGCGCGCGCGCTATAAAGAAATCAGTATCACAATTCTCGATCTCCATTTTCGAAAAGTGCGTCCTCTCTACACAAAAGCGCGCGTTGAAATGTACAACAATATGGCCGCTCATGTATCTCAAAGCGCGCAGCTGACGCCCGAGCAACGCGCGTTCTAACGAAAAAATGTAAACGCGCGATTGACGCGCGCTTGACCAGCAGCGCGCGCTTGCATGTGTACACTTCAATAGAATTCGGGGTTCTCAAAACGCGCGTTAGCAAAGCGCGCGTTTCAAAACGCCCAATGTGTACCCGCTCTTAGGGAGCTTCCTCACGACGCGATTCGTGCGATATGCATATCGCACTTGCTACTACGATATTATGATGCAATTGACGTCGTCGTGGCGAACGTGTTTTTTTTTCATCTACCCGTAGACAACCGCTCGATTTATGTCATATGTCGTAGTGGTAAGGATGATTTTCACTTCTAGTTGGAATCGGTCGAATTGCGTCGCTTCGCGTCATGGGGAAGCTCCTTCTTTATACACACACTATTTTCAAAAATACAAACTAATACCTTAATTTTTCATTTCCAGGTGTACTGGTGCTGTTAGCTCTAAGTCTTTTGACTCCGTACTTCTACTTTATTCCGAAGGCGGCGCTGGCATCCGTCGTGATATGTGCTGTGATATTTATGATAGAATATGAGGTTAGTTACTCACACCACAGCAACGACTATACAGCCACTAGACGCCTAATACATGATCTAAAGCACAAAAGCAATTCTGTGAATTCGCTGAGGTATGGGGACGAGGTGCTGCGTTCTGATTGGCCCTTTCAAGGCATTTTACTAGAGATGGGATAGTTCTAAATCAAACAAGAAAGTATCGATATTTTTTTTTTTCTCAGCGGTGATTAGCCAACTGCGTGGGACATATTATAGTGCACAAGTGTGTGCGCAGGCACAGGTGCACTCTCTGTTCCTTTATGCCGGCCATACACACTACGGTCTACCGGAGAGGTCCACCTGTGCAGGTATGCCTGCGCAGGTAGACCGGAATGTGTGTGGGAATAGACCTGTGCAGGTTTTTGAACCAGGTTGACCTGCGCAGGCATACGTGCACAGATTACCTCTCCGGTAGACCGTAGTGTGTATGGCCGGCATTACTCTCATAGTTCCGATGGGACGGCAAACCGACACGACCGGAGAGAGAGATCGGGCTCAGGACCAACGGCTTACCGCCAACTTCCAAACTCCGGGCAGCTACCGAGAAATTATTTTTAGAGAAACCCAATAGTACTTTTTGCGCGACCCGGAAATCGAACCCAGGACCTCAGCAGTCGCGCTTGAGATCAACGGGGCAGTTAAAAACCAGAATGATCAGTATAAGATGAAATCCGATAAATAATATCTATTAACTTACCGAGGAAATGTTATGCCGTCTATCCGGAAGCTTGAAAGTCCGGCTTTTTTCAAACTGTACACAGGCCCATTATTAGATTTATTTTCCAGATTATTTTGCGAGTAGTGTGGAAGTGTTTACGGCTCACAGGAGTGGTCAAAACTAATTCGATCTTGGTGAGTGACGACCCATATAAGATTTATATCCCTAATGTGTTGACAGACATTGGTCGCCTGTTATTAGGCGTCTAGAGGCTGTATGATCGTTGCACCATAGTGACGCATTTCTGTATTTTTATTATTTTTTTACCGGCCATGAGAGGCATGTTGACAACAGCAGTTAGAATTTTAAAAAATAATGCATACGTAGTTTTTCTTTTGTTCAAACAATGAAAATTTACTTTAACCACTCTGCACGACATCATTTTGACACATGACACATCAGCTGAGTCGACCGGGTGATTCGAAATTTAAGACGACACTCAAGATTTTTTGTACATTTTCAGCATCCGATTTTCAATCAAAATTATATTGCTACAGCTATTTCATACGATAAGTTTGTGAACAATATCTCTAAGAACGTGTTGAGGTCACTAAAACTGCGTGATTCTACTGTAAAATGTGTATAACTTACAAAATGCTACATCATTCCAAAATCTAGATAATTTAGATGTGCTGAAAATATGTACATAAACAAGCTTCCCACGTGATAAAAAACGGTTATACAGTGAAATAAATAAAGTAACTTACTACATGCATTATTACATTTGCCAGTGTTCATACATAATTTCATAATAATAACGAAACAAAGTCTTGATAAAAATTACCAAAAACTATGTTGCAACATGACACTTCTTAGTGCTGCCGTAATCGCAATGTTCATTATAACGATTAAAAAGGTTCATTCAGCCTAATCGATACTCGCAATATAATCGAACATGGAAAAAAAAGTAAAACAAGACATAGAGCATGGACCGATTTATCTTATCGCTTATTTGACTATAGTTAGCTTAGTCCATGCAATACATCTATGAAACTGAACCTGAAGATTCTTTTTTATAATATTTTGAGTATTATTTCGTTTGATGATTTTTTTATTACACAATAAATTATTTAATTTTTAATTCATGATTTCGATGGAAATAAATAGCGGTATTTCAATGGAGGCCAAACGTGTGTGTGTCTTCTAAATTTAAATTCAACCATATAGTTTTACCCATACTGTGTCTTCGGTAATTAATTTCAATTTATCTGATTATTTCACTATAAAAAACGAATCTAAAAAACGTGAAAAGACAAACACCGGGTACGGATCAAATGCTGGAGTAAGAGATGGGAGTACTTCCAAATGATTCCTTGCAGTAATAAACAAATTGAATTTCCAACTGGGCGTGAATGGCTAAATTAGAATCTATGAGGAATAGCGAAAAATACTGAAAGAAGTCTCGTGGTTGATTTTGATAAAAAATAAAATTACAGCATAAAAATTAAATTGACATATTAATTTCCAGCAATAAAACCTCAAACCATCAATGTTATAGCGGCCATACACCATACTGCCTATCGTACAATCGGCATGACGATCGATTTGATCAAATTGGCAGTTCGTCCATATACACCATACACCATACTGCCTATCGTACAATCGGCATGACGATCGATTTGATCAAACTTCAATTCGGCAGCAGTGATGCCAACTTAGCAACTTTATAGCTAGATCTAGCTATTATTCGGTGACCGACAGCTACAATTTTATACAAGTTTTATAAAATTAACTTTTTAGCTACTTTTTTACCGACTTGTTTTTTTTTACCGATTTATCCCACTAGTGGGAATCAGTTGGTAATACAAGCGAAGGTCGGAAAACATTTGCTAATCGTAAAGCAAATGTTTTCCGACCTTCAATCGATTTTCGACTTTATTGACATTTATGCAAACACTGGATTTTAATGAAGGAGCAATGTTAGCTAACGAGAATGTTAGAAAAAACAAACTAAATTTTGAATGTCAATAAGGTCGAAAATCGCTTGCACCTGTTTTTTTAACTTGCTTAACGATAGCAAGTTAAAAAAAGGTTCAGGCGATTTTCGACCCTCCATTCCATTCCACTCCACTCCACTCCACTCCACTCCATCGCAGTCTGTAAAAAGTGTCGTTACAATTTTTTCCGCCTAGCCCCCTTTCGCAACGCGCCGTAAGGAACTTCGTTCCAAAAAAATATACGTTTCGAATTGAGAACCTCCTCCTTTTTTTACGTCGGTTAAAAAGTAGCTACCGAATATTAGCTAGATCTAGCTATAAAGTTGCTAAGTTGGTATCACTGCTGCCGATTTGAAGTTTGATTATTCCGATTTGATCAAATCGATTTGATCAAATTGGCATGATCAAATCGGCATGATCAAATCGGCATGATCAAGCCTATTGTTATGCCAATTTGATGGATTCCACGCCCACACACGGTCAAATCTAACTGATCAAATCGGCAGCGTCATGCCGATTGTACGATAGGCAGTATGGTGTATGGCCGCTATTATGTGAAGTAATTACATGCGACAAACGTATGGCAAAAGGTTTTTTAAAATTCAAACTTTAGTTAATGGCCATAGCTCACTCACTACATCGTGTTCTCATTTCAAATTTTTATAATCACCTCGCGGTACAAATACATAACGAAATTTTTGAAATTCGAACTTTAAGTAAATTGGCGCGAATTTTGATCTGCGTATTAAGATGACTAAATTATTGATTAATACTTCACCGAATTTGATCCTTATCAACGACCCTATCGAATAGTGTATAGTGTGTTCTTATTTTAATTTACAACCTCGATTCCTGACAAGCAAATTGATTTTACAAAAATCTAAAGACGCAGACTTAATTTTTGCGATTGTAGTTGCGGGCTTGCGAACGACGAGTATTGGGTAACTCACCGTCCGATCTCGAGGACTAGGCCTGAGACGAATGCGCGTCGTGTTCCAAGCGGCCTTCAAGGAACTATCAGCGAACTGACGAGGCCATAATAGTGCCAAACGCGTGCCGGGCTCACGGAATTGTATTGAAACCATTGAAAGGGTACTGCGGTCCTGGAACGCAAAAGGCATGTAAAGGAACAGGGTATTTTTAGTTAGTAATAGTCTCTGACTTCTCTTTCCGCTCCACCCAGGAAGAGAATCATCAAAAGATTTTAAACTATAACAGTGTGTTTTACTGAAGTTAAGTCGCGACAGCATCACATCTAAAGTATCCTTAACAAATACCTAAATAAAAATATTATTATACTGGTGTCGATACTGACGAATCGTCAGTATTGATCTGTATGCATGCCAGCACAGGTCAACTTACCCAAATCTGTCAAAATTTACCAATCGAACATTAACCTTCCACTATTGTGATAAGGTTGAAAATCTATTGAAGTAATTTGACAGATTGATGTGCTGGCATCAACCTACCTCAATCTGACAAACTTTAATAGATTTTCAACCTTATCACAATATTGGAAGGTCAATGTTCGATTGGTAAAATTTGACAGATTGGGGTAGGTTGATCTGCCTGGCGTCTGTACATTAAAAAGTAGCTAATAAATTAAAATGTTATTATTTTGAACAGCGAGTACATCAGCGAGCGCATTCCTAATTCAAATTTTGGAATTAATAAATTGGCGCGCATTCAAACATTTATTACTGACATTGTTCCTTTGTCTATTTTTGTTTTTTGGTAATTACAATGCACGTAAAATTATTATAAAGCTTTAAAAAAGAATAGAATGGATAATAATTGTATTCTAAGCTTAAAACGAATTTATTTTAATTTTTATGAATCGATTTCTTAAATTCCTTATTTATTTCACTCGAGTTGACAAAAAATTCAATTATGGAATCGATTAGAATACTCGCTTTCACACATCATTACGATTAAAAAAAAAAACATGGTTGTCGATTACGAATACAAATTGAGTAGTGGTAATGAAAAATTCGTGTTTTTGGCCCTGTATAAGAGAATTAAGCTAAGATCTGGGCTTTTTTACGTTATTTATAAAATTTGGCATGATATTTATCGTAATTGTTATTGAGTATAAGCGTGTGTGTGTGATCCAAATGAAAAATAAAAATGTAAACAAACACAAGTGGCGCGAAACTTCGAGTTCAGATATCAAATTCTTCATTACCACTGCTAATTTATGTTGAATTACGTATGAATTCGTTACAATACTAAATGACGAGTTATTCATCCCTTCTATAGTGATACCTTGGATATCCGGAAACCACATTTTTTATGATTTTTAGCCCAACCCAGCACTGCCATCAAAATGGCGTAAATCGTATTTATACTTTTGGATTTTGTAATGGTAAATTAAGAAAATGCGTTGTAAATGTAGAAGTTTTAATGGCGTGAACAAATCAGATTTTTATTTAACATTCTTAATTAATGCGCACTCATAGGATTTAACGCAGAGAATATTATATTTTTTAATTTTTTAATGAGGATGTCGTATGACTACAACGTCTGCCCATTTCGGACCCACTACTGAGCCAGCGTAGGTTTACTTGTCGCGGCCGTTTCGGACCCGGTACCGAACTATACGGTTAATAACATGCATAAAAGTTCGAGACGGGCCCGTGACGTCACAAGCAAGTAAAACTGTAATACTTGCTTGCCAATATGTGGCAATTTTAAACACTTTAAAAATTGCCACATATTGGCAAGCAAGTTGCCAAAATGTGGCAATTTTTAAAGTGTCGTATCTTATCGTATTACGGTCCGTTCACACCGAGACGCGACGCGGCGCGACGTGACGTAACGATACTGCAAATGTGTATCTTATCGTGTAGTAAATAAAGTAAGATTTTGAGGCGCTATTAAAAAGCGCGGCGCCGCGCTGCTTTCCGAAAGGTGTATCTTTTCTTGTAGGAAATAGAGTTTGATTTTGAGAAAAGTGCGCGCAGCACCGCGTCTCGCTCTGAGTTGACCCTTATTAGTGCCAGCACTGACAAAACCTTGCAACATTCATCAACCTAGTAACATAATAATCGACCCTATTATTATCTATTACAGGTAGTAAAACCAATGTGGCGATCTCGTCGCGCGGACCTACTGCCGGCATTCGCAACATTTGCGCTGTGCCTGTCAGTGGGCGTTGAGCGAGGTATACTAGCCGGAGTAGCAGTCAATGTGATACTACTGCTGTATCCCAGTGCGAGGCCACAGCTTGAAGCTGAGATAGTTACGGTAAGTTTTTTTAGGGTTCCGTAGCCAAATGGCAAAAACGGAACCCTTATAGATTCGTCATGTCTGTCTGTCTGTCTGTCCGTATGTCACAGCCACTTTTTGTCGAAAGTATAAGAGCTATCCTGTTGAAACTTGGTAGGTAGATGTATTATGTGAACCGCATTAGGATATTCACACAAAAATAAAAAATTTAAACTTAGAATAATTCTAAGTTTAAATTTTTCGAGTTTCAATTATTGAAACTCGAAAATTTTTTTTTCACCAAACACCTAAGTGGGAGTATCTATGGATAGGTCTTTATAAATTATATCGAGGTTACTAATATCATTTTTTTCTAAACTGAACAGTTTGCACGAGAGACACTTCCAAAGTGGTAAAATGTGTGTCCCCCCCTGTAACTTCTAAAATAAGAGAATGATAAAACAAAAAAAAAATAATAATGTAGACCTCAACAAAAACTTCCAACGAAAATTGGTTTGGATGAGATACAATTAGCAGTTTTTGAGATATAGTGCATTTTCAAAAACCGCAATTATAACTTTGCCATTCATATAAACACAATGAAAAACAAAGTTATTTTTATTGTTTGTGTATATTACTTACTAATCTCAATATAATTATATCCCTAATCTATGCTTGCTACTACGGAACCCTTCATGGGCGAGTCCAACTCGCACTTGACCGGTTTTTTTAGCCTAGTAAAATCATCAAACCGGAACATCATCGGACCGTAAGGGACCGTACCCATGGCGGGATGCGACGCGTTTCGACCGATTCCAACTACAAGTGAAAATCAACCGTGCTACTAAGAAGTAATTATGCTATTGTAATTATATTATTCGATTGACTTGACGTCGTCGTGGCGATCGTGTTTTGTTTTTCGTCTAGCCGTAGATAACAACGTGTTTCATGCCATATGTCGTAGTGGTAAGGTTAATTTTCACTTGTAGTTGGAATCGGTTGAACCGCGTCGCATCGCGCCATGGGTAAAGTCCCTAAGACGCAGCGTGGGCAGGCCTACCACTAGGTGGACCGACGACATCGTGAGGGTCGCGGGCAACCGATGGAAGTGGTGGATTGTCGTTCGGCGTGGCGGTCTAAGGGGGAGGCCTATGTTTAGCAGAGAACGTTTTTCGGCTGATGATGATGAAAATTATCAAATGAATCCTCCCGTCCTGGGTGGATCGAAAGGAACTGTCAGACTCGTACTGACTAAAATCTACGATGTTCCTTCAATAGCCCTTTATTCTTTATTTCTTTATTCTAAGTCAATTCACCCCAAGACGCGACGCTGCGTTCAAATTTCAATAGAGCAACTCAAAATACGCATGGCGGCGCCGCGCGTATTTTAAAATATACATAAAATGTAACTTTATTTTCTACCCCAAAAGATACACACTTCTAATATCGTCGGGTTATGTCGTGTCTCGTCACGGTGTGACCCTTTTTTTTTGTGTGGTAAAATCATCAAATGAGTCCTCCCACCCCGGGCAGGGCGGGAGGGACTGTCAGACTTGTACTGACTGAAATCCACGGTGTCCTTCAATAGCCCTTTATGTTCCGGGGTCACGGTAATGAGATAAGTCCCGCGACCCCGGCATTCTTTGGCCCTCTAGTGAGGGGGCCCCGTCATTATGCTGACGCTCTTTGAGGCGCGCGTGGAACACAACGCGCCGTCGACCCGGGCATGGTCCATGGTCGGGCAGCGAGTTGCCCTTTACTCACCGCCCGCATGCCCGCGCCTACGGTGGCCGGAGATCGTCTTGCGACGTCCGTCGCCGTGGGCGTCCACCACCGCGGGTGGGGCGGAGGGAGGACATTGTCCTCTCCCTCACGCGGCCCGCCTCCTCCTTCGCGAGCATGACTGCTTCGCAGAAGGAGGCGACCGCTTCCCACTCCGTCTCGCCCCGCAGCATGGCCGCAACTAATGCCGGGCGCGAGGCGGTGTGACCCTTAAGCAAAATAACAAAAAAAAAAACAAATCTTTTTTTCACATTTCAGAACGCTTCAGGCTTCAGTTACGTTCTAGTAACAGTCGGCAACAGTCTGTACTTCCCGGGAGTGGAATACATCAGGCAGTATGTAGAACGAGCTGCTAAGAAGCAAGGTGGATGCAGTATGCCTGTCGTTATCGACTGTCGATACGTTTTAGGTCAGTTTACAAAGTTTTTGGAAATTCTCTCAATTCTCTCTTGCAAATTCTGTGAAGATTTATTAATTAAAACGCCTTTGAGAATCATTTTGAGAGACTTCAAGGTATTCAAAGAGATATCCCCTTCGCAGGATTGAAAATAGAATTTTGTATCTTGACGTATGAATTTAAGTTAGAAGAAAAAGTTTTAGCACTATAAATAGTGTGGGAGTGGTCTTAATTTTAATCTTTCAAAATATTTACTGAGATTCTCAAAGATATTACATGAATGTGTGATCTAATTCTGAAATAAATTAAATAAACTATCTAATTCTAAATTAAATTCCAAATGATCTAATTTTTCAGAGCGAAAACATTCTTAAACTCTTGCGCAGTGCTAAGCGTCGAATTACGATCAAAAAGGACTCTAATCTCTTGTTTAAAAAAAAACCTTATGTATTCTTGTCCCATCGAGGACTTATCAAAAAAACTCACTTCTGGTGATAAAACCGCAAATTGTGTAACAAACCTATTCTTGAATCCAGGTGCGGATTTCACAGCAGCTAAAGGCATATGTGCACTGTCTGGGTCGTTGGCGTCCCGCGGTCAGCCGCTCGTGCTACTGTCACCGCGAGCCAACGTGGCGGCTGTGTTCAGTGGAGCGGGGTCCAATGTGGTGGTCGTACTGACACATGCTGAACTGGACTCTACGCTACATAGTAAGTAGATCTAATAGTCGAGGTACACGCTAACTAACAAATGCTTGCAATGACTGGACAGGTCCACTCAAATCTGTGTGATTCTTTCCTTAAAAGTCCATTTCAGACACCTGCATGGTCATCGTATGACTTGAACAGTATAATGTCTGGACTTTAAAAGAGTCAGTGACCTCTGAGTCAGGTACGAAAAATCAACCTCATATAACTTTAAAAATATTGTTTGACGTGTAAAATTGTTCTTCACAACCAATTGGCAAAATTAATATCATTATCATTTAGTCATCATGGGCCTCCTCTCTCTGAGAGGGAGTAAGTCTTAATCCACCACGCAGGCCCAGTGCGGGTTGGTTATATATCACATGCCTTCCTTTTTGGTTCTAGGACTTGCTGGTTTCCTCACGGTGTTTTCCACCGTTTTGAGATCAGTGATGATTAAATAAATTACACAAAGTAATACAAGGCTGGGCCCGAAACTCGTAAGTCGGGGCCACTACCACTGGGCCACCACTGCTCTCTCAAGCAGAGAACTGCTTGAGAGAGCTCCCTCCGGGTTATTTAAATACAAAGTTATCGATCTTAATTATTGTTTATGCAAATATGTACTTATTTGCCTACGAAAATTACAATAATCGCCAACTATTTTTTATTTTCCTATAATCTTGACGACACGTTTGGCGCTGTGGCGCGTGTCGCGGGTTCGATTCCTGCACAGAACAATTATTTTTATGATCTACAAGTATTACGTTCCGGGTCTAGGTTTTATGTATGTGAGTTTCTATGTTTTTAAACCCATCCACGACACGGAGAAATTCCTAGAGTCGCAACTTTTTTTTTCTCTATCTTATAGCAGAAAAAAACATAATAAAATTTCTTCCCACAGATCTAACGGGCCAAATCCCCTTACCAATACTAAACGGCAAGGAACTAACGCCGCCTCCAAACTACAACTCTTTGAAACAAACCGACGACGACATCACAGAGATTGTGATAGCCGACGAACAAAACAGCATCCCGCTGTTAAGTAAGAACGGGACCAGATCTCAACAAAGCGAGGCTAATGACACGTGACGGTAAAGCGTAGTATGTAGGTTTAGAAGTGTAGCTGTGAGTTCTTGTTGTTTTAGAAATTAAAATGATTTATTTTGAAAAGTGGTAAATAAAATAAATATGTAGAGTATAAAGGACAGCGACACCTGATTACCATAGATTAAGCAGTTGGAATACCTGAGGTCATAAAATTTTCGTGTACCTCATACATTGTGTGGTTACACAATTATTAAAAGCTGGTAAAGAATTGTATGGTCCACTTCGTTGCTTCACCACTTTTGAAAACAATTCCCCATAAATTAAACCTTCTCGAAAGAACAAAAATTGCTAAACAAAAGCCAAATTTGTACGAAGACTTACTGTAACTACCGGGGTTGCGAGACCGTCTACAGAGGTAATCGTGACCCTGGAACGTAAAGGGCTATTGAAGCAACTGTGGATTGTAGTCAATGAGTCCGACAGTTGACAGTCCCTTCCGTCCTTCATCCAGAGTGGAAATACTCATTTTCTTTTTATGATTTTACCAAACAAAAAATGAGGGGTTTCACATTATCAAAAGAAATTAATTAAGCTCTAAAACCACAAGATCTTCATGGTATAGGTATTTGTGTAGATAGCGTACAAGCTCGACAAAGTGTCGTTTGTGTAGATAGTTCCTAATATTAAGTATTGTTTTGCATGTTATAAGTACTTAATTAAGCTCTGGTTATTGTTGGTACTTATTGTAGTAGCTATACTGACCATAATTTATGTTATTTTAGACTAAGAACCTCTTGTTAAGATTAAAAAACCATTGTCTCTTCCATTTGTCTTGTTTTGGAAAATTAATAAAATTACGGTATTTTTACTTGCTACGTATGCCAATAAATCAAACAGGATAACGCTTTCACACAGGAATCTTATTAAGCGTTTCAAATATACACGTAGCCAACTTTCCAGCCCCAATTTTGGTATTCCCTTCTTTCAACATTCCTTTTTTAATATTTGGTGTGAATGAGTCTGAATAAAGCTAAGAGTTAAGCGCACTGCTCTCCTAAAATTTTGGTAAAATTCTTCCATTCGATCTGTGTCTCCCATACAGAGTCTTTCCAATTAGATAAGTTATTGACTATTGTCGATCTTGTACAGAATAATGAATAAACTAGAACAAGAACAGAATAGATAAATGAATTATACTTTTTAGTAAACAGTAACGGCGTTCAACGCTAACAATCTGATCCGTAAACGTTCAATGTCCTTGAAAATCAGACAAACTTTCTATCAATCATCGCTAAGATTCATGAATTTCGAACAGAAACTGTTTATTTGACAATATCATGACATGTCGACCACAGAACACAGTAGAAATATATCGATAGATTGGGCGTTAAAGAACATCACTACGGGCATTTTTTCTCTAACAACTCTTTATATTCCTTCACACACGTACATCTAGAATACAAATATCGATAATGCCAACTGATTCCGTCACTAAGAAAATCCATTTTCTGTATTTTTAACAGACTTCTTTACATTATAATCGTGTAAAGTAAGTATTTTTAGAGACCTGACACACATATTTCACCTATGGTGGATTGTATCGCCAAATCAATGTGGTCTTTATGTTCTTTGCAATAAGATTGCTAGGGAATTGATGCTTTTATATATAAAGGAACTCAAAAAATATTTAAAAAATATATAATTGAGTTAGTAATTGAGTTAATCTGGCGTCACTTGCTCGTAGAGATGGTCATTAAATTAAATAAATATTTGTATTCGAAAAGTGAGAATTATTTCCCTTCCTATTCTAAAATAGTAATTATTAATAATATTACATGTTTAGTCCAATAATGCAATTTAGTACGTAAGTAGTGTGTTTTGTACTAAAATGTGGGTAGTTTGGTAATTTTTGTATCGCAGTTTGAGATTGTGTGACTTCAGTGACTAATAATTAACAGGTGATTGGTTTAAATGTGGGCAGTACTTTCAGGAATTAGTCATACTTTTTTTTTAAATTAACCTATATGTAAAAACACACCCTTTCGAGTTTGATACCTTCATGGTCCCATAAAAGACATTCATTTTTGGAGTACTACAAGCGCTTTGAAATATTGCCAACGTTTAATAAATCACCCAGTACTTTTAGATATTTAAACCATTTTTATATTATTTTAATTCTTAAATATTTCAGTAATGTCCAGCATGTTTCTTTTTTTTTGTATTTTTTTTTTTTTATTATTAAAATGTGTCAGGCCAATAAGTCTCGAAGGCATAAATAAATAAGTACCAAAGATGAGTGAGTCTATTATAACATAACATATTTATACATTGGCCAATAGGAATGAAATCTCCAAAATTCTAATTATACAGTCAATAAATCATCATAATTATAATTATTTTTGTACGTACGTGTTTACTTCTTCTGGAAGTATTCATTTCCATGATTACATGATGAATTGCTCTTTACACACAATTTTGTGGATTTATTTATTAAACATTTTAAGCAATGCTTGTTACCAGTGAATTAAAAAATATTGAACGATCTGTACATTATTTAAAATACATTTTACTGTCGGATTTTCTGTTTTATTTTCTCCTATTAATGTGACGGAAAGACCTAATGATTTAGTCTTCAATCGACGCGCGACGCTTAATATTGACAGGGCTGCACAAAATATACACCAAAAAAGGAAAATCTAGAAACAAACAACGAATTTGTGAAAAATATTTATTCAAAATAAATAATATACACTGTATAAATAATTATCTAAGTATGAATATATCTATACTTAAAATCTTAGCACCATATCGTTACAAAATAGTAAATGCATTGTCTGACTATTTGCTAAAAATAATGAGTATCATAAGTCTTACGACTGAAAAATATACTCTAAAACTCTTAACTGATTAACGTCGTGAAATAAATTAATAAATATCATCTACCAATCAGTCATGTACACAAACCGACAATTCAAAGGTGTATTTTGATCATTCTGAATTAATATCAGATGATTTTGATGAAGAAATAAACGAAAATGTTATGGAAATAATTATGATCCTTATGCTCCTTTCACTAGCGATGAAAATTCTGTTTGACTTATAAACTATACACGTCTGACAAGTCGGCTGCCTAAATGCAATTTCTGTAATCCCATCACCCGAACCCATAGCTGCCAAAAAGCAAGCTAAAATATTCCTTAGCGCTGTGCCATAAAGTTAAAATCTATTGTTTAACGACGGTCTGGTGGTGGAACATGGGTTTAGAAGCAGAGAGCAGTTTCTCGGAGACCACGTGGGCTATTCTTGCGCTGCGTTGCCAGACCAGCTCCCGAGTACGCTCGTTGTTGCTGTCAACTCGGACCTAGAATTTTAGAAAACAGAAAAATGTTATAACCCTTACGTCCATACTTGATCAAATCGGTCATAATGACTGGGTTAATAAACGAGATACAAATATTTAAAACCCGGTTGAATAAGTTGCAGTCTGAGCTACCAACGGTACTAGACCGCACGTTACTCAAATTAAGGTCAGCTGTCAGCATCATCATATTCGTATTGTCTTAAAAATCAAAGCAGAAAGTCAAACTTAAACAACAGTCCACAATGAAAATTAGTCTTTCAATTAAATTCGAGCATCAAACTTTCGTCATATTTCAAGTTTTTGTTTTCTACTTTCTTGACTAATACTGATGACTTGATAGTTAATAAACGGGCATGAAATTGTACCTGTTTTGGCTGAAGAACCTTGATCGTATGTAATGTAGCAACGCCTTGATTGTTGACTCTGAGGGTCAGTTTGCCCAGCATCTCGGCAGTGGTCGCTGTTGCTGATCTGATGTCTTTCTTAGCTCCGCGTCCAACCTAAACAAAGAGGATCTTATTTAGAATAGATGCGTTCTCACTTAGCCATAAACCTCTATCATATTGTGTACATGAAAACAACTTTACAACATGATAAGTGAATGACTTTACAAAAAGAATCACTCGACCGGATTGAGAATCTTTTGAAATTAGTTAAAATTACTAAATAATTGTTGCGCATGCCAACGCTTTACTATAACGAGAAAGGCATACTAAACTTATTAAGAAAAAAAAAAATGGTGGAATCACATACCTCTTTCTGAACTCTCAAAATGAGCGGTCCAACAGCAAAGTTGCTCTTGACAGTGGTGTGGTCAGCCATAATGCTAACTGAAACGTCACCAGTTCTCCTCAATGATGATAAGCCGTACAAGGTTCCCTTAGCCCTGGGCTTGCTCTTCTGCGAAGTCTTAGTCTTGTTCTTGGTCGGCGGTTTCTTTGTTGTGGTTTTTGCAGGGGCTTTTACAGGTGCCTTTGTCGGCTTAGGTTTTGTCTTAGTCACCTTAGTAGGTGGTTTAACAGTTGGCTTAGCCCTAACCGCTGTGGGCTTAGCTTTCTCACCAGCCTTGTCTTTGATAGCTCTAGGTTCGTTCGCAAGAGGAGTCTGCTCAGCTACAACCTCATTAGGTTTCACTTCGTTGATTTCAGTCTCTTCTTTAAGCGCTGGCATTTCCGAAACTGTTTTATCTTTGATAGTGCTTGCTTCAGTGCCACGCGCGGTAGTTTTCTTCTTGTTTGAAGTTTTCCTAAAAGAGAAATTGAGTTACGTAAGGATATGAATGTCCGGATTACTTGGTTGGGTCAGCCAGTTGGTATGTTGGTTAAACAAAGCTGTGTTGTGTGTTTTCACGTCATTAGTCACCAAGTTTCATATTTTAGTACTTTCTCCTTACTGAATGAATATTTATAAGCATGAGTTATGGTACAGGCTCTTACCTTTTTGGTTTGGTCTTGTTACCCTTCTTAGGCTTGGTGGTTTTCTTGCTGGCATCGATGGGCTGAAGTTTGACGCTGACGGGATCATATGATGTCCTCAGAATGTCGTTCATCTTCTCCAGGATGTTGTCAACGAAACGGTTGTATTTGACGATGTAGATCGCTGGTACAGTCGCCGGTTTATTCGTCGTCTCCTCACTGAGAGCGCCTGTTAAATATTTATTGGCGGTATAGACAACTGTAAGTCCTCATACTTGGCAGATAGCTTTATTACCTACGTCTTAGTTTATCAGAAGATATTTCGATCTCAACATGTGACTCTCCACCTACATCATTACATAAATTCTGACAACATTCAAAACCGTAAAAATGTTTGATTATCCCTTTTAAATTTTTTTGCGGGTCTGTCTTATAATATTTCAATATTTAAAATTTTATTATGATCAATATTTTGTTTTGATTGTTTAAAACTAGCTGCTGTTATCTACACTGAACTATAAATCAATTCATTATTATCAATAATTGCATTGACGTAAAAACCCACTTGGTGCAGCAAAAGACTGTAAACCCGTTCTATGAAACATCTCAACATTATCTTTCATCAAACAAGACTGCGAAGTTGCTACTGCAAAAACTTTGCTCCATTTCCTATAATCAATTGCTATGTACAACAGAATGCTAGCGCAGTACATATTTATTTCTTAACAAAAGTAAAACCTTTTTTGTTCTGTATCTCATTTGTTATACTCCAATTATTTTGTAATTACAGTCGGCTACAACACGTATTGCAAAAGGCCAATAAATCAAAGATAGTTAACTAATATTGAGTGTTTTCGTGATGGATTCGATAATTACTGAACTTACTTCAGTATCGCTTAATTGCTATATGTCACGAATTCGAATGATGCATTGACGTGTTGCAACAAAAATATTAATAGAAGGAACTGAACTATGAAGGAACTACTTAGTTACCGTGTCAATACGAAGGAAGGCAAAATCATAATTTTCTGTGACGTTAACATCAATAATTTATAAACACCGTTGGAAGGCTATGAACTGAACTGGATTTTTAAGAACTATCTCGATATCTCTTTAATGACCACATTAAGATTCAAAAACAGTGAGTGCCCAAGTGTAAAATTGTGGAGCCCGTATTTCGTTGAAAAGTCTGTGTAAAAAAAGTTTGACTAACTATGCGGTTTTACTGGCAAAACATTCACATAAAAACCTATCTGTTGAGATCAAAAATTTTAACTAAGAAAAGATAAATTGAGATTTAAACAAGTTTTATGTGCCCACGATAAAGGAGAAGTTACTAGTACTTATGGGTCAACATTTAAGAAATAGTTTCGCTGCTGGGAGTCCATAGTATCTAAGTTAAATCGTTATCTGGAGTCCAATGAAGCCTACTAAATGTAGCACTCGGCCTGATATAACTTCTAAAATCGTTCGAGTGTATGTTGTTGTGACGTGACTTTAAATCGAGTTCCAATGGTACGTGTGTTTGTGTTAGAATTAGAAAAGAGGGTAGACAGATTTGTCTTTAACGTAAAGTTTATTGAAATTCACCTGTAATGCATGAAGTAGATTTAATTTTCAAAAATTCAGTATTAGCTATTATCGTAATCTCTTGCATGCATTGCAATTTGGACTTTGAATTTAGAGAAAACAGTAAAAATTTGAACATCTTGACGTAGTGCCTACTCTTAATTTCCCCTTAAAACTATATATATATATAACTTTTACTTCCAAACATTGAGTATTTTAAACCACAATGGAGCCTTCATTAATTTCTCTTTCTACGGTCACGTTCATGTGTCTATATTTAAACGGACTTAAATAGTTTGTCTGCATATCAGCATGCAAGTGTACCTATACATAATACGCTTGATATTTATTCAAGTAAATCCTACCCCCGATTCTAGCCACGTTATGTTGGCACGCGAGCTAACTGTATCGGTCTCTCGGAGCCCCACTTGAATTCTAATCGTTGTTCACAATTAATACGCCCAGTCAACGGTGGATTTTCTATTTTCCACACGTAAAAGAAACTGCGTACCGTGCCACGCACATTGAAAGAAATCTAATTACGGCATACATTGATACGGTGTGAAGCCACTTTAGACATACTGAATTCTGGTATTCATGCTTACTCTACAATTGGCTTGAAGTCTTGCTATATTTGCCACCGCTTCTTCTGTCATGTGGAACCTTGTAATAACCATATCCTGATGTGATATGACTATTAGTGATTGCCTAACTTCTTGTTACGTCGCTATGGTATGGTTTCTGTTTAACTTCTACCTATGGAAGTGGATGTATTGCGAGTCTCTACAGATGACTATGTGCGACAGTCAACAAACGAGTTCCAATTATGTAGGTCGCATATGACTCCTCGCGACACTCCCAGCATTTCACGACGGCAAACATTTAAAAATTTCTCTTTTCGCATCTCATTATGTTATTTTCACTGTACTGGACGTTGGGCAAGCTAATTTTACGGCAGATTTCATCATTAAGTGAGAGTAAATATTTAGATTGATTTACTTTCTTTCGGTTGTTTTTAATATTACTTAGTTATTCGTCAAGGTCGCTCCTGGGCGCGGCCGGAGCAAGGTCAAAGAAAGTGTCAAGGTTGTAGAAGAAATCGGGCGGGTTCATCGCTCGAGCTCCGGTTGGGAAAGTAAGCGGCGGTGGACGCCGGCCTCCTAACACACATATACCGAACTAGTTCCTTGTAGAGCCACCGGCATGCGCCCGCGCACCCGCTCCACACACTCGCGGGTCTTCTAAATCTCCGAAGAAGATACCACCCCAGTATCAATCAGTAAATTAAATCTTGTTCGAGATTTAAATGGATGTTTACAGCTATTCGATTATTCGGCAGGTAAGGATTTCAAGGAAGGATAATTATATATATGGATAGGATGTTTGTGCGTTATATCACATACATAGATCGGTCAAAAGGCTAGTTATTAATATCTATATTTTAATTTCTACATACAATACTGCTACGTAAATGTACTATGGAAATAAAATGGGAGATAGAGCAATTAATTATGAATAATATTAGAACAACTCTACAGAATAATGTTACAGTAATGGATCGGGGTAATAGGAGCATAAATAGATGAAGCTGACTAGTATACATTTTTATTATAACATCCAAAATTAAATTAATATTACTAGATAATGTCACTCGATTAGTTGACACCGAGATAGAATAGGCAACTAGTTTTCTGACCGATGTACGACAAAATTTAATAATGTACAACAATTAATGTTTCGTGTACAATTATGACGCACAAATCGTCGTGGAGGTGTACATAATAAAGAATTTAACACATAAATTAGAACAACAGATTTATTTCAAATAAATTGCCACGAGACCAATGTGACATGATCTAGACATTAATTTAACTTTAACTTTCTCGGTACCATACTTACACTTTCACACATCAAACACACTCACTTAATAAATAAAATAAATAGCATAAATAAATAGTCAATAAATAGCTAAGCTAAAGGAGGGACCGCGGGGGTCTCGTCAGGTGGATGAGAGGGCTTGGCTCGCCCGGGATCTCGCCGCCTACTCACTATCTGAACTTTTTGTGTTCAGCGGCGACTGCCGCGGCGGATGTCGCTTTGGTTTTCTTTACTTTACCCAGATGGTTGGCTTTTTTCCCGGCCTTTTTCGCATACGCCGCGACGCTCGCCTTCAGCTTTTTGGACTCACGTGAGTGCTTCGCAGAGTTGTGCCTGCCGAGCGCGTCGGTGATGTCATCGTCGTCATCATCGTCGTCGTCTTCAGCCTCGTCGTCGTCGTCATCGTCGTCATCGTCGTCGTCGCCGACGGGGTCAATACCGAGGTCGTCATCGTCATCATCATCATCATCGGCCTCGTTCTCAGTCTCAGCGGCTACTTCGGCTGCTTCAGCGGGTACTTCAACTTCAGCGCTGGCGGGCTCCTTCTGTGCTACAATAGCTCCTTCTTCGCCTTCTACGGCCTCTGCTTCTCCTTCAACCTCTTCACTGACGGCCGCGGCCTCCTCGGAGGCGGCGGCGACGGGCGCGACAGGAGCGGCTGCGACTGTGTCGGCGGGTGCGACGACTGGCTGTACCGCCGCAGGTGTGTCATCGTCGTCATCGTCATCTTCTGTGGGTTTTATTTTTATTCGTTATTTATTGTCTTACACTGTAGAAGTTAGTGTAGATATTGTAAAGCTTAGTCATTGATGAGTTCTTACCTCCTCCTAAGATGTCATCGAAGAATCTCTCGAGGTAGTCGTCGTCATCATCATCATCTGCCTCCTCATCATCGTCGTCTTCATCATCATCATCGTCATCATCGTCGTCATCACCTGTGACAAAACATACCCAAATCAGAACAATGTATCCAAATGTAAAGTACGTTAACAGAGAATAAACGTTGTATTTCAAAACCGTACACCTGTCTACTTGTTATATTAGCACTCATCACACATTCTCTCCGCTCCGATGCATACGTATTATATTAGCACTATTACCGATACATAAACACAAATGAACTGTTAAGCAAACAGTTAAAGAGAGACGCGCGCCGCCGTCTTGCGGTGCGTGACGTCCTGAGCGGGGCTTTCGTAGCGAGAAAGCAGGGGAGCGTCAATTTCTCTGATTGAGTCTTTCTGTGTGAATTAATTAACGATTGAGAGCGCCTGTCACGCTGCTCGACTCACATTCCGTGGTGGCCCCGCTGCGTCCTGATTCTAAGGAATTTTTATCGATGAATCGTAACACTTTTACCGTATGTTTGTGTATTGGTAATTTGGTTCAATAAAATCCATCCACATTCAATACTGAATCTTTGCTTATTGCAAAATAATAGTGAAAGCTTGCAGTAACTCTCAAGTTATGAAAAACGTTAAACCTATATATATAAAGACTATCGATAAATCTCTATCAGAAACATCAATTCATCCAATGTCGTTAGCAGAGTATCTCTCTATTGACGAAGAAATTGCGTTAAGTCGTAAATTATGGATGCAAATTGCTTCAAAGTGTTCAGCTGTGTTTGAATCATTTAACCAGCTATTACCATGCTATTTACGGAACAATTATGCAGGTGTTTTGTAAAACGCAGTACATTTTCTATCAATGATGAAGCATCTAAGCTCGAGTGCTGCTGCTAATGCATCGTTATCGCTGTCAGCGTATATCTCACGATGTATTTATCGTATCTACCGTTACAGCTCCTGCTCATTTGAACGGTAAAACATGAACTGGTCGATACACTAGCAATACTAGATGTCTGTGAACTTTGAAAGTTTTTCTATCATGAATACTAATTGATTTCATCAACATATTTATGGACGTCTTCTTTTGTTATCATTATGCTCACTTATTTCTGATGTTTTTGTTTCTCTTGAAATCGTATCAGTTGATTACAAGAACATCTAGTTTCTGCCTGACGTCCTAAAGACTTCGTATTTAACATCACCAAGTATCCGGTCACTAATGTTATTTTGTAATAATTGAAGCTTACCTGCTAACGTATCAATGTCAACGTCGTCATCATCATCGTCGTCGTCGTCGTCATCGTCATCATCGTCGGTGGCCGCCGCGGGTGCTGCAGGGGCTACAGCCGCAGCTTGCCTGCCCACCTCCTTGTCTTCCTCCGGTCGGGCGATAGGGTTACCGCACACCGACAACACTAGGCAGCACAAAGCCGCTAATAAGAACAACGACCTCATCTCGTATCTGAAACAAATACAACCTTTAAATTACATCACCGGGAGCATCGCGACCGCGACAGTGCCGACCCGACCACCAGCCCACTGTGCTATCACGATATCACAACACTTTCACGAACACATCACATGCACTATGTCCTTGACACTTCACCTTTTGTTGAACTGTCACTGTTGAGTCCGTGTGGGCTCTTGCGGAAGAGGTTCCGCCCGCGTCCTTCTATCGATGTTTGGGACGCTATGGCCGAGCGTGGCGAGCGGAAACGATATAGCGGCGGCGTCTTCACCGCGCACTCTTTTATAGAGTTACGTCACACACGCAGGGAAGGAAAGTAGTGATGGTAGTCGGCGGGGACACAGATCAACCAGCACGCAGACGCACTTCTATTTATACCTGTCGTTTGACATACCTTGATTACGTATCTTTTAATATTTTCTTTTCCTGTAACGCTAACGTTAAGTTGATTTTCTTTATAATTTTCCAAAACTTAGACGTAACGTATCAAACCTTGTAAAAAGCTTAAAAATACTTAACAAGGTTAACCTGAGATTGACAATGTAACGTTTCTGGTTTTCAAGTGCAATGACCGAATTTACTATGTTATTCTATTCGCAACAATGTCATTATCATTGCCATCACCTCTCTCCTGCGAAACCAATGAGCAGGCTTTAAAGAAATTTTAAATTTTGCAGCATTTGCGTAAATCGTTTCAGCGAAACATGTTTTGCATAACGTAAACATTCAAAGAACACCATTAGTCATATAAGCTTTCACTCTTTCACAAAAGAAGTCTAAAGGAAAAACGTTGTTTACGATCGGCGAAGACTTGTGCGATTCATAATTTAGTGTCTATAGTTGAATCGGGTTTTCCCTAATTTCATAATCTATGGCATTCCAAGAGGGGTTGGTTAGGTCCTATTCATTAATTTATTCAGCTTATTTACGGAGTCGCTGTGTCCACTGGAGAAATGTGCGAGCAGCGTGTATTGTGTCAGAATCTTTAAGTATTTTGACCATTAGTATGAGGGGACCGGCCCCGTACTTTCACTTAAGGTTATGTATGTAAACGCGCTTTAAGTGCTGTTGATAACGTGACGTAAAAACGAAAACGTGGGCGTTCCGTATGGACATATGATAAATTTTGCAACTCCACATTACGAATTATTGAATTATTTAGACGAGTTTTAAAGAGAGAAAATAGCCATATTTTTATAAAATTGCGTCCATTTTGTAACTTTTTACTTAATGGGAAAATGTGAAGTTGTTTAAGTGTTTTACTATTAAAAGCCAAACGTGTTTTATTTTAATACATTTAATGTTTTCTCCTCCTACTCAAACATTCAGAGATTTTTGACATTGTAACTCTTATAACTGTTTTATGACCTTACTTTCAACGTATCACACGTTATAAATACGAACCCAAAAAATAAAATGTAATACGTCGTGAAAAGTTTGTTCATTTATTTGCTCAGCTGACAAATAAATGGTTACAAAAGTTTTTCACGTTTTTTCTTATTCTAAAAGGTTTCGGAAGATTCTGGGAAAGTAAACAAAAAAAAACCTGCTTAAAAAATCCGCCCAAGTGCGACACAACCCATACACAGTAAAGCGTTCCGTAATTATTCGAGTTGTATAATTTAAAATCTCAAAAAAGTGCATATTTTAGAGGAATATATGTATACATGTTTTCAAGTAAATTTTAAAAGTAAAAATGAAAAAAGTGTTGCTGGAATATTTTAGTACAGACGCCAGCACATCAACCTTCCTCAATCTGTCAAATTTCTTTAATAGATTTTTAACCCTATCACAATAGTAGAAGGTTAATGTTCGATTGGTAAAATTTGACAGATTTAGCTAGGTTGACCTGCTGCTGGCGTCTGTACATACTTTTGTGATTAACATTCTTTTTTTTTTCATCTTCGTTCTGGCAGGCAGAATAGTCGACATCGGCTTTGCTTGCCATAATAAGAAACAGAATAGAAAATTCTTTTCAGAATTTTTCAAACGATTCACTTAGACTTATTTGCAAAATTATTGAATACATAAAATATTACGCTAATCTAAGTGGTACAGCAAACTAATTTCAAGGATTACTTGATAAATCCTTAACCTAATAATTAAAACATGTCAACATAAATCTCAATTACAGAATTATCTCAAAGCCAGTTGAATATTGCTGTTTTAATACGATAGGTACCGAAATGATTTAGGGTAGTGCACCCTAAATCATTTCGGTATTATCGAAATAATTGGTATAGTAATGGAGGAATTACTATTCAGTTTTAAAACTGAAAGTGTGTTAAATTTAATAGTTTTTAAGCCATTGAAGTAAGACGCCCATCCGTTCGTGTGACGGGGTTCAAAAATGTACATAAAATACACCAAATATGTATATTCCTTAAAAAGAGGTTTATACAAAGTCACTAGTAAACACATTACACAAAACTCTATTTATGTATGCAGAATTCCTCCATAACGGACCCCATATGCATCTTCATCATCATCATCATTTCAGCCTATTGCAGTCCACTGCTGGACATAGGCCTCTCCCAGGGAGCGCCACAGCGCACGATCTCCAGCTTTTTTCATCCAGCCACTGCCAGCCACCTTCTTCAGGTCATCGGTCCATCTTGCCGGGGGGCGTCCCACCCTACGCTTACCTACACGCGGTCTCCATTCGAGAACCTTCCTACTCCACCTATCGTCGGTTCTGCGGCAGACATGACCAGCCCACTGCCACTTCAGCTTGCTACAGATTTGGACAATATCTGTAACTTTGGTCTTATGCCGTAAGACCTCATTCCGGATTTTATCCCTTAGTGAGACCCCAAGCATAGACCTTTCCATAGCACGCTGCGTGACATGAAGTCGGTGGGCCAGCTTGACTGACATGTTCCACGTTTCGGCTCCGTAGGTTAGGACTGGAAGGACGCACTGATTGAACACCCGGCTTTTCAGGCACTGCGGCAGTGGCGACGTGAGGATATGACGCATTTTCCCAAATGCTGCCCAGCCCAGCTGCACTCTTCTGGCAATTTCTCGCTCGAAGTTGTCTCTACCTAGCTGTAATACCTGTCCGAGGTAGATGTATTCTTGGACAACTTCGAGTGTTATGCCTTCGACGGAAATTGGTTCTGGGATGACATGGTCATTGAACATGACCTTAGTCTTGTCCAGGTTCATCCCAAGACCCACACGTCTCGAGGCAGCATTGAGACTGTTCAGCATTTTTTGCAGGTCTTGCAGCGATTCCGCCATAATAACTATATCGTCGGCAAAACGAAGGTGCGTTAGGTATTCACCGTTGACATTGATGCCCAGTCCGTTCCAGTCCAGCGTCTTGAACAAATCCTCCAGCGCGTTGGTAAACAGTTTAGGGGATATTACATCTCCCTGTCTCACACCTCTTAGCAGCTGGATGGGTTTTGTTCGGTGGTTTTGTACTTGGACCGACATCGACGCCATGCTATATAGGCTCCTTAGCACCTTTATGTACCGCCAATCGACTTGGCATCGCTGCAAGGATTCCAGAACAGCCCAGGTTTCGACGGAATCGAAGGCTTTTTCGTAGTCCACAAAGGCTAGACACAGCGGCTGGTTATACTCCTCTGTCTTCTGTATAACCTGCCGCACTGTGTGTATGTGGTCTACGGTACTATAGCCTTTGCGAAACCCAGCCTGCTCCGGCGGCTGGAAAGCGTCAAATCTAGCGGAAAGCCGATTTGTGACGACCCTCGAAAACAGCTTGTAGACGTGACTCAGGAGCGTGATTGGTCTGTAGTTTTTGAGGAGATTTATGTCTCCTTTCTTGAAAAACAATGTCACCACGCCCCTGCTCCACGCCTCCGGGGTAGTCCCACTGGCTATGACGGAGTTGAACAACCTCCTAAGCTCTCCGAGCACAGGTTGGCCCGCAGTTTTTAGAAGCTCGGAGGTAATTCCGTCTTCGCCGGGAGCCTTCCCATTACTAAGCTGCCCAAGGGCCGTCTCAATCTCATCTATCTCTACGTCTGGGAGATCGTCTGTGTAGTGGCGTGTAAGCGTGGCTCTTAGGTCATTTGCGTCGGGCTGTGGCTGCGGGGAATGCGAGGCGTAGAGTTGGCCATAGAAGTCTTCGATTTCGGCCAGAATCTCTGGAACCGATGCAACAATTCTGCCATCCGAGGTTTTCAACTTTGTCAGATGACTCCTCCCGAGTCTTTTAGTGAAGACCTTCGACCCACGATTCTGCTTAATCGCCTCCTCTATGAAGCGAGTATTCAATTTACGAAGGTCGCGTCTCACTAAACTCCGTATCTTTTTATGCAGGGATCGGGTGTCTGACAAAGTTTCCTCTGGCCTTTCTCGTCGTTGCTTCATCAGTTCCAGAGTCTCGCTCGAAAGTTTAGACCTATGGCACGCTGCCTTCCCCTTAAAGTGCCTATTTCCCACTTCGCGTATGACTTCTATCACGCTCTCTAGGTCCTTGTCCACGTCCTCTGTAGTTTCCAAAGCGGCAAACCGATTGCGGAGTTCCAATTGGAAGGCTTTGGCACCTTGGCCGGTCTGGTCCAGTGTTGGACGGAGAACTGACCTCATCATGCGGCTTCTCTCAAGCCTAAAATTGATATTTAGGGTGCCTCTTACTAGTCGGTGGTCACTGCCGGTGTTGAACCTGTTTACCACAGAGACATCCCTAAATATATGCTTCTTGTCCGTCATGATGAAGTCTATCTCGTTCTTCGTCCTACCGTCGGGGCTTAGCCAAGTCCACTTTCTCTGGGGTTTCTTCTGGAAGAAACTGTTCATGCAGAAGAGCCCCTCCATGCTCAGAAAGTTGACCAGCATTTGCCCCCTGTGGTTCCTGGTTCCAAAGCCGTGTGGTCCGACACACGATTCGTCGAGTTGCTGTACTCCTACTTTGGCGTTGAAGTCACCCATGACAACGGTGAAGTGGGTCTTGGTTTTACGATGCATGGCTTTGGATATATCCTCATACATGGCCTCCACCACATCATCCGAGTGTCCAGTCGACGTCGGGGCGTATACCTGTATGACCTTAAGAGAATATCTCTTGGTCAGTCTGATTACAAGGTACGCTACCCGGGTCGACACACTGGATATCTCCAACACGTTGTCACGGAGTGCTTTGTGGACAAGGAAACCCACGCCACCTTGGGAGAGTTGGTCTCCTTCTCGGAAGTAGAAAAGATGGCCAGATTCTAGGGTCATCGTGTCCTCCCCCTGTCTTCGGACTTCTGACAGCCCCAGAACATGCCACCTTATGTTTTTGAGCTCTTCCTCGAGTTCGACCATCTTAATCCTTCCTAATTGATCCAATGATACAATTTTATTAATAAAATAAAAAAATCTTCGGCTAGGACAGACGGACAGACAGACACGTGATTGATCCTATGAAGGTTCCGTTTTTTACGAAACCCTAAAAATTTAACAAAATGAAATCCTTTAGAAATTAACAAAATATACTGAGTCACTTATCTAAGATAAACATTGTCGTGTCAACTGGAAATGCGAAGTCACGACGCACAATACTAGTTTATCTACAGCTAGAAAGTTCAGGAAGTGCTTAAAAAAAGTAAAAAGCGAGTTTTATAAAATAATATGTTGAAACACAATAATGTTATCATCATTAAGACATAAGTTTTTGATGTTCGAAGTTAATACGAGAACAAACATAAAAAATTACAATAACCTATTATTCAATATTCATTTCTTGTTTTTATATAGAAACAAATGAATATGATTACTATTAAAAAAAATCCTCAAAATAAAATCTTTATATTTACAAAGTAATGCTTTATCAATTTCATATTTAATCATAATTATCTCAAGCATTTTAACAGACTCAATACATTATTTTAATTAAACATGAACTCGTAATTGATAAAGCGTTTAGTAGTAATACAGCCAACGAACATACTCATTAACAAAAACTGTCAGGTCGATATCGCGACACCGTCCGAAGGTAGAAAGGTCTAAACTCGTTTTTGGTATAGTAGGCGTCCACAAATATTTGTATGCGCCTTGTGAATGGACCCTGAGGACTTTCTCTTGGACCAAGTCTCTAACACTAGTGCGGGTCGTGTCTGCATGGTGCTTCTGTTGCGGGACAGGTGTTGTATTTAGTATTTCTGTAAATATTCGAGCTCTATCTGTTATTTGCAGGCTGCAAATGTACTTTTATTGTTAGGTAGGATAATGTCTATCGTAGTGAACAGAAGATTGGAATTAATTTCAATTTAACTAAATTACTTAGATAAAAGTTTTCAATAAATATATAAATAGTACAGAAAACGCTGCAATATGAAAACAATTTCAAGAAACATGGGAGTATAAAAACCATTCATCATTATTTCTCGTTCATCATAATTCCGACACAATTTACAACTTTCCCTGTTACCAAGTTGCCCCACAGCACAGCTGCACACATCGTCACTACTAGTCGAACGCTCCCAAATCGCGACACTTGCCGTAAGGTCAATGTATTCGCGTACAAAGTGGCACACTTACGGCGAATATTTGTGTTAGTCGTCCCTCACTTCCTATAGGACTAGGACACGTTTATAGATCGACTATCGATGAGCAATGTGTATAAGTACTGCTGGATATTTTATTATAGCGTCATTTTTTATTGACATTGCTTTCAGGAAGTTCCAAGTTAATTAAAACTAGTTTACAAAGTAAAATTTTATGTTTTTTACCGCTTTTCTGAATATCTAAGAAAAGCGGTAAAAGACATAAAATATTTAAAAAAACTCTTGAATGTTTTTAAAATATTTAATTCTTATAAGCTCTAAAATAATTCTCCGAAAATACCATATTATTACTTTCCTGAAACGTAAGTTGAAAGAGGCATGGCAATTTTAGAGGGTATAACAAAGAACTTTTGATTTGAAAAAAAAATAACCATTTGAATATACGTAACAAGCTTCTCTATTCATAGATCTCGATAACATTTTATTAAGGTCAAGTCTAAACACAATATAATGACCTGTCAATCAAAACGTTACGTTGTATGAAATAACTTCAAGTTAACCAAGTTGAGCCAAGTTCACGGTTGCTAGACACACACGTCTATTTTCACGCCGCGTAACTTACAATAATATACTACATAACTTTTTATTTTACATGTAATTGCTTTGCATGTAACGGAGATTATATTTTTAGATTACATTCATTTTGTACGTGATGAAATCTTTTAGATTACCTGTGTAGGCATGCAATTTACGGTGGTATGTGGTGTTTCTTTCTTTCTCTTTATGTGAAGAGTCATTTACCTTACAATCAGACTGTTAGTCACCTGACTAGCTTTTTCCTAGTATCCCAACATACTAGGAAAAAGTTGACTGGTCTACCCAGATGTAGCTGAATATCAGCATTTTGCATAGAGCAACTATCTTTCTAATCTCCACAAAACACTTGCATACTGTCAGACTTTTCGGCTTCGATATTATTTAGTCAGGCGATTAAAATCTGAACTATACATCTCTTCTTCTTTTCTAGGATTCTTCGTTGACTTACAAAGAAACATAATATGATTTTATTATTTTTCAACTTTTAATTCATTTTTTTAATTTTTAAACATATATTTCTTTTTTCTCTCTTTCGACTACAAGTTTGTAAAACAACCGTTTAAAGAGACGGAATCAGAGTGGATATCGTCAGTTGATTTCACTTCACAATTTATGACGGGTAATTGGTTTTATTTTCTCCGATATTACGCTTAATGGATAATGTTTAGGTCAACGTTATATAATTTGATAATCTGTAATGCTTTCTTTCTTTGGTAGTTTAATAAGTTGACTAGTTATCTCAGAGAGTTAATTGTGAATGTCAGTTAAAAGAAATGGGTTAACGTTTAAAAGTCGTTAAATGTAAGTACCTAGTGTGATATCAAGATCTAATACGGTAGTTATTACAGAATGTTAACGATTATGGCGCTGATAAACAGCTAGAAATCTTTATTGTCCAGTTTTTAGAAACTTTTTTTAATTTATTCGTTTGCTACCATTTCTTTCATTGATAAAAACGAGCTCAGTGCTGCTTCATATTTCTAGATCTGCTTTAATCAAGGCTATTTAAAGATGCTGATAAACTTGACCATTCACTTGTAATGAGCATTCTTGCGAATGTTACATTACAGACAAGAGCGTTTTAGCAGGTATTCTAACGAGCATTCTGGCGAGCTTTTTGGCGAGCCGACTGTCAAGTTATATCTTCATGAAAAATAATATTGACGATTATCAAGTAGCGCGTTCGCTAGAAAGATCGTGAAAATGTTCGTAGAGATGTTTGGCTCTATGCTTAGCTCTGTTCGTCGTCAGTTCGACAAAATTATTTACGGCGAATGCTCGATTTTCTGTTACAAGTGAATGCTCAAGTCTATCAGCACCTTAAAACTAAGAATAAAAACAAAGTTACTGGGACTGACTGCTTCATTATGTTTTTTTTTTGTCATGTTATTAATAAGCGTCCGTAAATGTCCTACTTAAAATAAATTTAATTATTTTGAAACGTATAAGAGAAATTATTACCCATGATTGACACACATTACAAATAGAGACCAATCAGCTCAATTTCTTCTCTTTTATCCATCTTTGAAATGTAGCATTTGGTTTTTGAAACCTAGCAGTTCTAGCATTTATCCCAATAACACATACAAACAACCTTACGTAGACACTAACGGGATAATCATAGTATGTCAAGTTTTGACGTTGATAGAGGCGAGCTACTCGACTAGCTCGTCCACAGTGACCTCTACTGGCCTACTATCACGACCGGTTGCCGACGAGTACTTTCTTTCGGGCGTTCTCACTTCCGCCTGAGCCCGCGCGCCTCCACGCAACCGGCACAGGACTTGGAGCCTATATACGTTCTACATCCAGTGTGTTAGGTGTATGTTGCTGGTTCTGTTTGGTTTTTAGGTTTTTTTGTGATTACTGGATGAAATAGGCGTTTGTAGTAAACAAACGATGATCATGTTATTGTTTTGTTAGTTGTTTTGCGTTTCAGAAACAACTATTTATTTTATGTTTTCTTAGAATATATCTAATAACATAAACATAAATTAAAACAATCCAATTTTTGCTCATAGCAAACGCAACAGCACATTGTAGTGTTACAAATAAAAATTTACAATCGTAAATTTTTGATTAGAATTCAAAATGTTCGAGGAATATTTTTAATTCTGATCAAACATTAGAGATACATAATAATGCCTTATTAGACACTGTGCTAGTGGCACAGTCATCAAAATGTAGATAAAATCAATAAAAATAATTTCTACTAAATGTTTGACTTTCGAATTTAAAAGTGAAACTGGAATTCATATTGCCGAATATTAATTTAGCATTCCGGTGATGTTTCACGATTTCTCGTTATACGTAGTACCAGCTTACTTACATAATTTAATGTAAATACCTATTTAAACGCATTCAAATGTAAATAGGTGTAATACATAGTACCCACGCATAATACATTTGTTAGATGATGCCCGTCAGATACTGGTTAATTCTTGTTACTTTCATTTGAAAACATAGTTTAAGATTATTACTTTGTATCTTTCATAATGTCTTAAATTTAATTTGGGACACATGTTAAGGATGGATGAACGCGCTAATCTCTGGAACTTCTGGTTCGAATTGAAAAAATATTTTTGTGTTGGATAGTCCATTTATCGAAGAAGGCTTTAGGCCATAATTAACGTAACGCTACGACCAGTACGAGCCGGGCAGCGGGTAGAAACCGCGGGAAAGTGCTAGTAATGTCATAAAAGTTTATCCTGGATGGTTGTTGACATTGTAGCCCAGAAACCTCAATTGCGAACGTGTAGCTCCCCATTCAATAAAATGCCAATTTCAGTATCTAGGAAACTCATAAAAATAATACAGTACCTAAATAAAAAATCGTTATAATAAATACACACGATCACGGGTTATGATTTTCAACAATACAAAAGACATCAACGCGCGTTGCGTTTATGTCTTTTATACCAATCTGCAGCACCGGTGAAAACAACATTCTAAAATACGAAACAATTCGTATTAGAGATGTGCCGACTTGTCGGCTATATTTATAAGTCTGTAAAAGCATCACCTAGTCGGCTGAGGTGATTAATATGAAATCATAAGACTTTATTTTTAATATTTTTGTTTTTTTAATCTGCTTCCATCTTTAAATTCATCGATATCGATGATTGAATTTATATACGCCATCTAGCGAGAAAAACTTACACTTATGCAACTTAAAAGCGGTTTGACACTGTTCACTCAAGTACGAGTAAGTTTCACCTTCACTTAGTTGCGCCAAGTTAAGCTAACGTGGTAATGGTCTCAAGAGTATCAGTGTAAATCGGCAGATGGCATTATTGTAGCTAAGTTAAAAATATGATGGTACAAAAGTTCACCCTAATTGTACTAATATTTTTTATGTATTCACAGTTCACAAGAGGTTTTTTTTTTCTCAAAACTATGCCTTGTTAAACTTTTTTTGCGATTTGTCAGTGGGTAGAGTTCATACAAAAATGGAGTTTAAAATGTGTGGTATAAGGACTTTATTAGGAGTTTTACATGTTATTAAAGGCTGATTTTTCAATACTCAGATAACTTTTATCTGAAGAATAAAAATGGCGGTTTGACAGCTTATCTATAGAAAATATGTCAAACCGCTATTTTTATTCCTCAGATAAAAGTTATCTAACTATTGAAAAATCAGCCCTAAGTTATAAGTTAGCAATTTATTATAAGTAATAAAAGTTTAAAGGTTACAACAGACACTGGTAAACACGTTGATTCCAGTAATATATAAAACAATGGGTAAACATAAAGAAACGCTGTGGCGTATCCTGCAGTAAATACAAAATTAATATGATTATATTAAATCATCACACTTAAATCTCTGGTGCAATATGATGAAATTCATAATCCGTAAAATCATCATTTAGGGCCTATTTAATTTTCTGGTGCAATATGTTGAAACTAAATAACCTTGTTTGACCAATAAATATCGATCATATAAATCTCCCTATGTAAAAATGAGAGAATATTTTGAGTGGCTCGACTTAAGCCATCTTCACGCCTTTTGAGCTGCATAAAGCTGGCTTATAAAATGTCAAGTACCTACTAAAAATAGTTTTAAATATTTGTACTTAGACACCATACTCTAACCGTCGCATACGAGTATCTTTGATGTGTTGTAAAAGTCACAGGCGCTGCATCATATGAAATGGTGGTTAGATGTTGTTCTGTGGTGGGATCTAAGAAGGCCAGTATTTCAGAATCATTTACATTACAATAAAATCCGTAAAGTGGTATACCTATTCTTTTGCACGTCATAGGTAATTAGAACTAGGCCGTATTACGAATTTTATCACAATTATGTATGATTATGCTAAAGTAGCCTTTTTAGTGGTAGACTGTCACTCCATTTAGAATACAATCGCCAACCTTTTAGACTGAGAGCCTACTAACATTGGGAAAACGGTGGCAAATTAACAACATAGCTCCTTATAACAATTAAAAGCAAAACACACTCTTACGACTATCGTTACTAAGTCTAAAGTCAAACACAAAATATTTTGTTAAATTCCATCAAGGTGACTTTACTTATGACATAAACATAAAAATTGTTATAATTTAACTTGGAATGTCGTTTATGAAATCTTTGGAATCACGTGAGTGTGCAATATTATGCAACACATAAAACCACAAACAAGGCAACGCAATGGTTCATTAATACATCAGGAGCTTCAAAGAAGTTTTAGTTACATTTTTTTAACTACTTGTTTCTAAAAATGGAGCATTCAGTAATGTTGCCAAACTGAAAAATAATTATTAGGAAAAAGGATGGGGTAGAATGCCACAATAAACTAGCGAAGGAGAAATGATCCCTGCTTCGAAAAAAATCTTACTACTAAAACTATTTAACCAGGCAAGTTTTTAGTGTGACTGACAACTTTACAAAATATATGTACCTTATTTAATTTATTGCGGACTCCAAGAGCAAAGATTGTCATTACAGAACCAATACTACAACATTGTTAATGGTTGAATTAAATGTCCCAAACAAAATAAATACAAGCATATTCGTCGCGGGACTTACAAATTACCGTGACCCCGGAACGTTAAGGGCTATTGAAGGACACCGTGGATTTTAGTCAGTACAAGTCTGACAGTCCCTCCCGCTCTGCCCTGGGTGGGAGGACTCATTTGATGATTTTACCATACTAAAAAAAGCAGATTCCACCTTTGAAGATGATCTATAATAAGGTGAAACAAAGAACACTACGATGTCATAATCGGCATAACTCCGACATCCGTTTACTCAAGGCAAAGGGTATCAACGATGATCTTCCCCACAAAACAAAACAAAACAAAACAAAGCCGTTATTTCCGAAGCCATCATAACTAGACCCGGACTAAGAATTTAATCGATATCAACAACGTCACGGTTTGTCAAGGGACTGAGTGACCGATTACTGTGCTGAGTGTCGCTGTTTTGATCCCCGCATGGAACTAATATTTCTAAAAAGTATGACCTACAAGTGGTTGTTACGGGTCTTGTTGTTTGTGTATGTGAGTTTCATGTTTTTAAACGGACCCACGATACACAGTAGAAATTCCTAGAGCATGATAAGATTAAAAAAAAAACTTCCCGCACTGGACACTCATGGCAGATCAAACCGCACACTCTCTTTTATAGTGGAGATGCTATGTTCCTGAAGTGAAAATATAAGAGGTTGATTATACTTATGATTATGCAACAAGGATTATTTTGCCCCAGAATCAATACGAAAAAACCGTGAAGCTTACTCAAACCAATTTAAAATCAAACAAATACTAATGAAGGCTGTAAATCACATGACGGTTTAAGTGCACTGGGGTGGGAGGACGGGCCATAACATAAATATTAGCGAACATCTCCGTCATGTGATCGTTCGGTAACACAATGGAATCCTTGACATTTTCCGACGAGGACGCTGCTGTGACCGGTTGAGCTTACGTGGAACGATCGAGTTGTACTGTGATGTTATGTTGTGTTTGGGGTACGGAGTTTTTCATATAGGTTGAAAAAGTTTACAGATATTGTAGATTATATTATTTGCTACTAATGTAACAAATCTGAACAAAGCCCTGGGTACGAGGTTGAAGTTGATCCGACTAGGCACCTAAGGATCGTAGCGTAATGTTACATAGCCTATAACCTTCTTTTTGGACTTTCAAATATTAAATTAAAAAAAAATTATGTACATGATGTGTGTTCTAACCTCTTTAAAAAAATCTTCAGTATTGTAACATTACAAAAGCTTACTGAAAGCTTACTAAAGCCCCGTCATCTTGCTGACGCTCTTTGAGGCGCGCGTGAAACACAACGCGCCGTCGACTCGGGCATGGTCCATGGTCGGGCAGCGAGTTGCCCTTTACTCGCCGCCCGCATGCCCGCGCCTACGGTGGCCGGGGATCGTCTTGCGACGTCCGTCGCCGTGGGCGTCCACCACCGCGGGTGGGGCGGAGGGAGGACATTGTCCTCTCCCTCACGCGGCCCGCCTCCTAGACGTATATCCTTTGAAGCAAAATAGAAACAAGCACATAAACAGTAGCACTCAGACGTTCACGTAAAATTTGATAGCGTGATGGCTGGCCACATCCGCGGTACTCCGACGGAATCATCTCAAATTGCCCACAATACCGCTTCTCATAATTAGCCTCTAAAGTATTAACACCTGTATAATATGTATATGTACTCAGAATAATTGTCTGTTTATTCTCAATAACGATTCTGCGTATGAACGATTCTGAATGCACATCTGAAAGTCACCAGTGATGGATTACATGTAAGTCGATTTTCTAGAGTTGTTTTTTTGTCGCTTGTTTTTGTCATGTATACAAAAAAAAATTAAAATAAAGTGTAATTTTATAAATTAAAATATAAACAAAATACCTTTTAGTATCAGTCCATATGACCGCTTATTTCTTTAAATTAGGATTTACTATGTGTTTTTTAAAATTATATTTTGCGTAAATAGAAGACAGAATTATACACAACAGAGTTCATTCATTGCATCTATGTGATGTACACTAATAGTTTACTAATCCCTACCAATGTTATATTAGTAGAAATGAGTGACTGCCAAGGTGTGTAATGTTCCGTTTTCGTCATAACAGCTGAACCGTTTTTGATGAATATGGTGCAGAGACAGATGGGTTTCTAGAAAAGGTAATAGGCAAGGGAAAGGGCAAGCGGAGCCGCGTGAGCAATTGCTACGATAAGCTGTAAGGGAAACCATTTTATTTGGTGCCCATTTACCATTTGCTATTAAACATGTCATTTGCATCACAGAACTATTTTCTGCATTAGAATTCAACAGATAGAGACATCCGTTTTATAACATTTAAGTTAAAATGACCTAGATGGAGATACAGATACAGAGGAGGCGGTATTCGAGTTTAATAAATAATCTAATAACATCATTTTATCGTCAAGCTTCAATTTTACTCTAGCTTTTCCTATATTATTTTCAATGAAAATTGTGGTTCTTACATATTGATCTAAGAAGTGTTTACCCTGTACTTCTAACCAATTTGAGCTAGTTCTTGTAACACCATTTTTAATGAAGATCTTAACTGTCAAATAGCATGTTTTTCTAACCAAATAACCAAAAAATTCATATTTTATTCTCAAAATAGTAGACAATGTCATAATAGGTTCGGCTATCGAATCACGTGTCTCGTGATGACCGACAACAGGTTATTGTACCACGCGGATATCAAAGCTTCGTCGCATCGTCAGATCAAGCTCGCTTGTTGCTACCTACGTAAGCTTGATGTGTTTATCTCAAGTCATGTGATGCGCATAACATCCTGTTACTCAACGAACGCCCACCACATACCTGTTTCAAATATGTAGTCACTACATACCGAGATAGGTCATTGCTGTTTAAAAAAAAAACGGATCACGTCACGTGGATATAATTTCCCAACTCCGTGTGATGTTCCGCGAACTTGAAACATTTTGAGGAAAGATTTATTTGATTGTTTTGCTTGATTATGGTGCATGGTCGTGATTGATACTGAATCCTGGTAAGACCGGAATTGATGCAAAAAGTTTGGTAAACCATATGCATATCATAACATAGTATGTATAAAACAAAGTCGCTTCTGTCTGTCTGTCCCTTATGTATGCTTATATCTTTAAAATTACGCAACGGATTTGGATGCGTTTTTAAGCTATTGCATAGCTTTTATCGCAGGCTCTGAGCGCGGCGCGGCGCGAAAAACTTAACGAAAATACCTGACACCACGCATCGTCTAACGTCGTTTCAGTTCGGGAGACTTTGGCAATCATAAAGGTACGGACAGATGTGCTGATTACTAGCACGAAAGCATGCTTTTATTGAGGGAGAGGGAGAGGGCGAAGAAGTGGGAGTGGGAGAGGGAGAGGGAGAAGAACGTTTCTTGACGTTTCACTTGATTGACGTGGCTGACCATAGCCTAATTAGTACAGTAATAAATATAATAAATAAATAATTAAAATTGTAGGTATAAGTTGATAAAAAATGCTATGCAATAGCTTTACCGCAGCAGTCCCCGAGTGCCACACGTATTTTTGTAATAGATAGAGTGATTCAAGAGGAAGGTTTGTATGTGACATGCATAATATGATAGAGATAGCACCCGTGCGGAGCCGGGGCGGGTCGCTAGTAGAACATATTGCAGAAACCTATTAATGTTCAAAATCATTTCAATCAAGATAGGTTTCTCTTACTTGGCAGATTATTAACAAGGTGAACTAAAATACAAGTCATAAGTATTTTCTCTAATGATACCCGGAAAAGTCCTTCGCATTAAGAAAGTGGTGACATACTTTTGAAATGTGATTACGTTGATGTTTACAAGATGTACGTGACGCTCGAAGTTCACTATACAGAACACCAGTCGTTACTTTAACAAAACTGAAGAAATATCTTTCGACAGTGCAAGTTCGAAGCAGTTTGTTTGTCTGCAACAAGCAGACATTGTTTTCTTTATTTTCCAGTTTATTGAAAACATTGTTGTGAAATTGTTGAAACTAAAACTTTCATCACCAAGTTGTGCGCATTCCTCCGCATGACCACTTTTAAGACACTGGAGATATTTTCAGGTTATCTTTTTGCGTTAATTTTCTATTCATCTTAAATATTAGAAATATTAAATTGATATATATGATATATATGACCTATTTCTTATGTGTCTACCTTTATCCAGCCCACTGTTGATTTTTTTTGTCATGTTTGTCATTCGTCTCGGATACTGTCTAATACATTCTTGGCTTAAAAAAGTTACATTTGACGTAACAAAACGTTTGCAGAATTTGAAAGAACCAAGAGTTTTTGTATCCTTTTAGGTAAATATCACGTGTATATATTTAGTATTAACATCATTATGAAACATGTGGCATTCCTGGTGGACGGCAGTAAATACAAACTTGTTTAGAAAATCTCTGTTGAAATATAATCGTTCCTCTTTAGCACTAATACCCGTTAACGTTGGGAAAGATGTTAAACTGCGTACTTTACGACATCTCAATAATTGTATGTTACCTACGGTTTTCATTTTCCGCACCTGCATACCTATTATAGACAAGCTAGCTCGACCGATTTTCCTATTTTACACGTTAATTGTTTGTCAACCTGAGAATCATTACCAAAATCTTCCAAACAGAATGGATAAAATAATTATATGTACTTGAAAACATCATTGTTGACGCATTATGGCGTAAAATTAATATAAAATGATGAAAATTTCCATACCAAAAATGAAATCGTGTATTTCGTAAATAAAACCCTAACTTAATATTCATAACCGATTAAATTACACATCCGATTCCCAAAATGTTACTTTAGACAATAAGCGAAGGCATACCGGCACGTTAATTGCATTGTGTAATCGCTTTTATAATGTCAATAAAAACATGTTAGAAATACAAAATAACTAGTAACGCAAACATAATGCTGGTAGCCCAGTTTACGTTGTTTTCGCAATGTATTGTGTAGCTGCGACCCTCCACGGCTGCCCCCCTTTCCCCCACTTCTGCCCCGGAGTCACATGAGCTCGCTCGCTCCTGATAGTGAGGTTACATTGGCGGAAGAACGTCGACTTTCTCCCGCCAGATGGACGCGGCTCGCGCTCCGCCCCGCAACAGTTGCACTGAAGGGCAATCATATGCACCTAATTCCTTTGTTGTTTACATACTTAGGTATATGTTTGGATTCTTGTGAATAATATGCAGATCCGGTCACATTTAGAAAATTAATTTAAAATCTAGACAGCTATCAACTTTAATGTTTATTAGACGTGCATTTTTTTTGACTTGTTTAGCATGTTTTAGTAGTTTTGTCTAATAAATAATTTAAACACTCATTAAAATACGGATCTAAATATTTTGCTACATTTTTTTATAGTAGGTGGAGTCGATAATTAAATCGCGAAACAACAAAAGGTTCCGGCGAAACCATGTCACTGACCTAAAATACGTTAATTACAAAAATGACAAACTTTCGCGTTTCCCAATTAGGTGATTAAAAAGTTTTGCATAAATAACAACGGCAAATACCAAAACTAATAGGTCACGCCCGGCCAACTGCTCGCAGTCATGTTATCAAAACTTCTGAGAATGTTGAGCAATCTGAGAAAATAACAAACTTCGCGAATCACTACCTACTAGTACCTACTTTATGAATAAAACTACCAGTTACTCAGAAATATGAAGTTGCTATGAATCGTGACATGAAGTACTCAATAAGTGTCTATGAGACACTTTATTAAATATGAGAAAAATCTGAAACTAGTCACATGCAAATAAAAAATTCTATATATTTTTGACTTCATGGAAACCTTCCCAAATAGAAATCATGTATTCTTGTTAAAGATTTAATTTAAAATATTCAGTGCATTTAAAATTAAATCTTTGACCGGAACTGTATTTTCTCCTGAATTAAATATAGGTATTACCATGCCCCTGTAATAGGTAGAGACGCCAACACATCAAACCTACCGGACACTGACTTCCCAGTTGAACATAAACCTTCTTCTTTAGTAATAAAGTTGAAAACATATTGAAGAAATTTGACAAATTGGGGTATGTTGATATCCTTTATTCTTTCTGTTAGGTTGTAAAATCATGAAATAAGTCCTCCCATCCTTGGTGAAGCGGAAGTGACTATGAAACTCCTAGTAACTAAAATCCACTGAGTTCCTTCAATTGCCGTTTACGTTCACTGTAACCTGCTTCCTTGGTAGACAGTTTGGCCAATGCGGGATCCATCAGTTCACTGACAGCTCTTTGAGGAGAACGTCGAACACGGAATGCGCCGTCGGTGATGTCCTGACTTCTCTACTTATTCTATGTATAACAATGATCATGATACAAATACCGGCATGGATCTTGAGCGCTGACCTTCACCTGCGCAGAAGTGAGTTATTAGGTCCCTTTGGTAGATGAAGTGAGGAACGGGGGCGGGGAAAGTGTGGTGATAGGCCCGCGTAGCGTGCCGTAGCGCATCGCGTCATAGCCGCCACTCGGGATTCGTTCTTTTGTGCGTTTTATTTGTTTTATTGTGCGTTTCATTTGTCGATAAGTGTACGATGCGCAAAGCGATCCCCACTCTTACGCCGAGCGCTCAAGAACCGTACCGGTATCTTCTGTAACACAATACTCACAAGGCCTGCAGAAGGGTTCACTTCTTCCAAGATTCGAAAATCAAAACACTGTACCTATGTATCATCACGGTCATTGAAAAACATCAAAATAATTTTAGCTTGATTATAGATTTTCCGTGAAGTTTGTTATTTAAAAAACTTCTAAGAAAAACTTGTTAGACTCATCTTAATATGTATTAAAGTTGTAAGAAACATCTTATTGCACTGAATCATACAATCATGTCAAAATTTTATGCCGGGAAATCCACTTATTCATTGCATTTCAATAAGAGGCTTTTTTTTAAAAAAAAAACGTGACTGGTTCACTGGTGAACTTATTCTAACTTCTTCGGAAACAGGAAAAATCTTAATTACCTAAATGTCAATCTCTGAGTTTCGTGTCGGAATTCCCGGCATCAATAAAAATACAAAAGAAAATGTGGAAACTTCGTTCTCTTTTTTTAAAATCGAAATTCTTATCCTTGAGGATAAACACAACAGAACCACTGCCCCGCACTGAAATTACCTTATGGAGTTAGCGATATAAATAGAAATGATCTTGCAGTAAGGTAAATTCAAAGAAACAAGAGCAACAATGATAACCTCTTCTTTATAATCCAGCAAATTAGAAACCTTTTTTTTAAAATCATCTTTTTTTTGCTTGTAAAATCTTATTATGAGGATTCAGCCCGTGTGGAAGGACTGTTTGACTCTTACTGACTAAAAAATGCACCCTGTTCCCTTTGTTGCCCTTTGCGTTCCTGGGTCACGGTTACCTTTAGGTACAGACGGTCCCACAAATACTCTTATGCCTTCGGTTTTTTCACGATTTGATTTAGGTACCTACTGAAGGGATTTCGATTAGGTATATATTGCACTCCGTCCAAAGCTAATCTGTCATGTATGCATCTATGAGAATCTAATCCTCATTATCGGCCCATAATGTTCCCACTGCTGGGACACATACCTCCTCTCTGTGGGAGGGAGTGGGCAGTAATCCAACATACGGGCCCAGTGCGAGTTGGTAGATGTCACCATGTTTTGGAGTTTTTGATTTCCTCATGATGTTTTCTTCACCGTTTTGAGAGCAGTAATGATTAAATTATTTATACGAAGTAATACGCTTAGCTGGCATAGCACTGGTCAAACCACTGCTCATTCAATCCTAATCCAAATTTCTTGGAATATCTTCATTTATCGTCTATTGAAGCATTGTCACGACTATTTTGTTTAATTTTACGATACGAATATTTAAATTATTCACGCTCATGTATAGTGTCTAGTGCCAAAGCTTACCTCATCCTACGGCCAATCTTCAGTCAGGTCGTCGCACTATCACCTCGAGAGTTCACTATTCAAATAAATACATAATTATCGTTAAAAATAAACTTGTTTATCGAAGGATACAATCTTTGTCTGTTACTAAGGACAATAATTAATTAACTAAATGTATAAAATTAATAAGAAAGGGATATGTGGATTGTGGATACTCTTATACCTAATCTAGAAAAGATGAATAACATCTTTTATTTTATATATTTTAGTCATCAAAGTGAATAGTTAGATACAGGGTCTAATTCTAAGTCTGTTATTAATCCTGAGCTGGTAGCAGTATATTTAGATCTCACGTGGTAGTGGGCGTACTAAAGTAGGTCACAGTTCTCCAGGCTACCTAGAATTACCTAACTACTGTTCAATCTGACTAAGCCTAGAATTTCCTTAATTTGTGTTTCATGTACAAAGACCTGACATTACTACTAGCACTGTATAGGCAAAGGGAGGTGTTTTATAAACAATTTAGCTGAATAACCAGATAATTTTGTCACTCAATGGATGATTAGCTGAAGTAATTAGTGACCACAGCAATTTGGGATTCAAAGTGGATCGTACAGTTATAAGTTTGACCAAAAAATCGCATTAGAACGCATCATTGTTTGCCAATTCCGCATAATTACTTAACAAAAACTGCAAGGGTTTTTTTTATGAATTAAAGTCAAGATTAATAGTTGAAGGATGTGCACATTACTCGCTCTACTTCACAAAGGATACATATAACTACAAAATGTTAATTCACTCGCAGCAGTTTCGCTAGATTCAATTTACATAGAAACACGGCAACTGCAGTTCGCCCAACCTCTGTTACATAAGTTAAAGACACTTTATTGCCGGCCGCAACCGGTTCGTGAATTAGAAGTGTCATAATGCGAATCACATGGTTCACGGACACAGAGTAGTGAATAAATGAAGACTTACGTTTGAATATGAAAAATTAAAGTGGTCGAATATTTGAGGTTCACTGGCAGGAATAAACATTCATGCACTGTTATCGAGTCCACCAAATAGTCTTGATACAAGCTTTCCTTGCTTTTATCATAAGAAGACGAGAGAAATAAATGGTTTGTTTGTGACCAGCTATCTATCATGAATTTTGGGTATCGGTATTTTTAAACAACTAATACCTACAGATTTACACTCCATTTCCTACTTCATGTTGTTCATAAGTTACTTGTCGAATCGTGGCCTATTCTACTATCACCACGAGATTCCATACAATATTCTACGTGTAATGTTTTATTAGAAAGGAATCTTCTTCAAAGGTAAATCAATATATGCAAATGTGTAATGTGTACAGACGCCAGCGTATCAAGCTACCACAATATGTCTTGATTTTCAACTTTAACACAAAACATAGGTTCACGTTCGATTGGCAAAATTGACAGATTCGGGTAGGTTAAGGTGCTGGCGTCTGTACCTTCAAATGTTTGCATACAATGTACGTGACATGATTGGCGAGAATTTTCCATATTTTCCGGTAAGGAAGTCGATAAACATTATGTTAAGATTTTTAAATGGTACTTAAGTTGTGTGCTTTTTAAATCATTCAGTAAATATATAATACTCCATTTATAAAGTTGTTTAATTATTTTAATTCTTGGTTGCAAGCGCTACTACTGAACAGCAGGTTCCAGGTCCTAGGTTCAATTCCCAAATCAAGCAAATATTATTGGGATTATTTATAACAAATTTCTCAGTAGCTATTGTGTAGCTGTGTTGCCCAGTTAGTCTTGCCTTATTTTATTATTACATTGGTCTAAAAAATAAGTATCGGAATGTGGATCTACTGTAACGCCCGAAAATTAATATTCTATCGTAGTCCAAATCCTGATCCATTTTCTTTTACAGCTGCTTCCTATTAGACATCTTTAAGACTGGGATAGGCAAATTCGGTAGTTCATTCAAAATACATAAATACCAGGATCAAGATTGCAACTGAGATACATTATTCCTTCTAAGTGATGTATTACAACTCTCTTGAGTTCAAAGCCCCGCTTTAATGATACCTAGTGCTAACGGTTATAATAACTAGTATCTACTGATTTAAAGTGTCATAAATATAAACATTCACACTTCAATCCAAGACAATATAAATGAAAAGATCTAGGGAAATTAATTGGCTCCTGAACGTCGGACTCAGTATACAAACATAAAAAAAATTGCGATGACTTTTAAAAATCGAAATTTTTTGTAGTAGATTATAATATTATGATTCCTTCTTCTTTTAGATTCTTTATTTAAAAATATGTATTTGAATATAAAACAATAAAACAGTTCAATTGTTTTTTCATGAAATTTAAAAAAATATAGGTATTAGCTTATGCTAGTAATCACAATTTTTTTTTGCTGTGTCAATGTCATAAACATTATAAATTTTTTATTTACGGTTTATTAAGGATGTGTAAAAATAGTAAGAAATAAAAAATTTACGGCTTTTAACAATCACTCTTGACAGTTATTCAAATATTTGGCACAAATAACCGTATAACCAGTCGATATGAACAATACTAAACTTTAAAATATAGATAGGTACCCTACCGTAAACAAAAAGGCAGATGGGATTTCCCACATTGGCAAAATATCGACTTTGTATAAATCCCTTACTTTAACCTCATCTTATGGTGGTTTTTTTTTTCTTATTAATTATAACTCACCTTCGTTATTGCAGGGCTTTTGGATATAATTTTAAAAACTCAAGATATCTATACATATAATAAATCTGTAGAAAATTCATTTTTGTACATTGAAGAAATTGAAACAAAAAATAGCCAGCGTGTGAAAAGATAAGTAACAGAACCCATTTCCATCATTTTTGAAATTTTTGTCTGTTTGTCGGTTTGTCTGTTTGTCTGTTTGTTTGTGCGCACATCACGTAAAATCTACGAATTCAATGCTGACAATGTTTATATACAAAAATTATACGCAACTTGAGGTTTAACTTAGTTTTTGTTTCATCGAAATCGGTTCAGTCTATCAAAAGTTATTTGAATTTAAAGTGTTTCAGAAGTAAAATTACGGTCAGTTCACACCAAGACGTGCAGTTCAGTAGCGCGATCTAGCTTAGAATAGCAAAACTACATATTCAAATAATTCATCTAAACATATGTACTTCAACGATAAAACGGTAGATGGCGTTAAAATAAAAACTGAAATAGAGGTGTTTAAATTGAAGTAACATTGTTTTTTTTTCATCGTAATCAGTTTACATCTTAAAAAAAAGGTAATTTAATTATAGCGATTTTATGGAATCATAGGATAGTCAGAACGGGACAGGACGGGACAAGACGGGACAAGACGGGACAGGACGGGACAGTACGGGACAGGACGGAACAGAACGGGACAGGACGGGACAGGACGGGACGGGACGGGACGGGACGGGACGGGACGGGATGAGACAGGACGGGACAGGACGGGACAGGACGGGACGGGACAGGACGGAACAGGACGGGACAAGACGGTTCAGGACGGGACAGGACGGGACAGGACGGAATATGACGGAACAGGACGGGACAGGATGGGACAGGATATTTATGTACGCTCCAGAATGATGGTTCACCGTTCACAGCTGTGTTAATTTGTTCACAATATTGTTAATATTAAATAAGCACTATAGTTCCGCCAGATAAGTATGGAATAAAATAAAATAAAATAAGATACGTTGACCCCAGTATTTTGCAATATTTCAAAACCATTCGAAAAAATGTAGAACGACCAAAAGCAACGCATCGTGGTAAGACGCGATCTTGACCTTATATTTTATTTTGTTTGAACGATGGTGGTTTGAAATTCGAACGATCCTAATAATTTAGGATCAATGACCTTTATTCCAGACTTATTTGGCGGGGACTATAGCTTATATAAAAGATTGTATCGGTATCCTCCAACACCGCTTCGCACATATAGATTGTTAAGTTCCGACATCCACGCGAACGAAGTCGCGGGCACAGCTAGTTATATAATATTTCTGAACAAAAACCACCTCTTAAAGTTCATTCGGTCAAAACAACAAAAAAGGCAACTATTTTCATTAGTACATAAGAAGTCATCGTTGGCAAAGTGGTTTTCGAAACAAAAATAGTAAAAATTCACTGTGCCATATGGCATAGAGCTAAGAGACTACGCGAATCCGGTTCAATGAACTAAAAAAAGGATGAAAAAATATATGTCGACGGTCTTAAACGAGCTGTGCGACAGATGACAAAAAATATTTTAACGAAAATTGGTACAGGAAGCTAAGGAAAATTATAATCTGTTTCTATTTTTTGATTATTGGATTTTTTATTATAGTGAAGGAGTAAGAAAAGACATAATATCCACATATCAAGCAGGACTCATTAAATATGAAATAAATAAATTAATGTTAATAATAATAATAAAAAATAGTCGATAGTCGTTACGGTCAATGGACTAATTGCGAAGAGCCTCGACCAACATCTTAAGAGGCTCTCATTGTGCAGCTGGCTCAAGGGCTTGATACAGAAAGCAGTTCTCTTGGACACGGCGCGCATAGTGAGGAGGTTCCTCTCTCTGGAGCCCTAACCACCGGCAGCTTGGACCCTGTTCCCGATGCTGGTGGGCACCTATTTTTTATATTTTTAAATGTTTTTTTTTTGTAATAATATTGATAAAAAATGTATTAAATATGATAGAAAATGAATAAAGGAAATAATAAAAAACATCATTTCAGATAGGAACCTACCTAGGAACCTAACCAAACTGAACCTCGGGGTGCCCTTGAAGTCGACCATCTTCTTCTCGTTCAAAAGCACAAAGTTGTTCAGCTGATGGTATTTAGATAGGCGTAACTGGGCACTGAGAAAAAAAATGTCGCAAAAACGTCTTGGGCCACCCCGACACGGGGTGGTCCAAGAGGTAACCTAACCTAGGTTAGAAGGGGAATACTCTTTTAAATTCTAAACAACTGCAAACTTACTTGAATATTATAATTTATTCCTTATAAGGTTTTACAATATTTAACTATTCGCAATAAAATATATAACAACTGATCAAACAATTGGCCCTATAATGACTTAATTTATGTAAGACTTGTGGGAATTTCTTGCTAATTTGGTGACTTTTGACACTACCTTGACCCGAACGTATTAATTTGTCAGTATTATAAATATTTAATCAAGTATCCAATCCAAGCCTACTATCACATCATCAGGCATATCAATTCATTGATATGATTATATTCACTTCGGTTATGTAGGGGTTATGTATAACTGTACTAATATTATTAAGCTGAAGAGTTTGGTTGGACGCACTAATCTCAGGAAGTACTAGTTCAAATGGAAATATTATTCTTGTGTCAGAGAGTCTATTTATTGAGGAAGGCTATAGGCTATAAAATATCACGCTGCGACCAATAGACGACGAGCAGCGGATTAAACCGCGGGGGACAGCTAGTCGTATTAAACCTGGTAATAAATAACAAAGGAGTATCTGATCTAAGTTGATTTTAGAAGGTTATATTCTTCACCTATTATGGTTCCAACATGTACGGACGCCAGCAGGTCTACCTATCCGAATCCGTCAAATTTTACCAATCAAAAATTAACCTTCCACTGTAATAATTAGGGTGAAAATCTATTAAAGAAATTAGACAGATTGTGGTAGCTTGATGTGCTGGCGTCTGTACATAGTTGAACACCTGTTGTGAACGTCTTCTGTGAAAAGATCCCAGATAACCTTTCAAGAATACATGGTTTTCCCGCGGACTAACAAACTTCCATGAATTCCAGGTATTTGCCTACATTTTGTTAGCCTAAACTGTGGACGTATTTTTTTTGATTCTTCAAAGAATTATAACAAAAACTTTCAAAGTTCCAACGAAGATTCATTAATTGAACATTTAAAGTTCAATGCACCATTGTCGATGATTTTACAATATCAGATTGATTTATTTGTGAGCTGTCTCGAATTGTGATTAAAAAAACTAGCTATGTTTTAATTCGCCAGCTCATTGATTGTTGGATACAATTAAAATAATCAATGCAATTAAAGAATGGGAAGATAATAATGAATGCACAGGAGGTAGGTAGGTCTGAAAACGCTACTTTTACAAAATCATAATATTTTTCAAATCTATTATGTACCCTATTACATGTGCATTAGAATATTCAATTTTACGAATTTTATCACAATGAAAATTGTGATTCCGCTAAATTAGCATTTTAGACTTCAAATTTTCAAAAAGATTTATTTATTTTATTTACAGCGTACTTGAAGTATTTACTAGGTTTATTGAATAGATAATTGAGAAAGCGCCCCTAGTGTACGAATGGGGAACTAATCTTTTCCAACAAATTAATATCAAAGTTCCAGTTTACTTTACGTCACAAAATGTGAAAAGTCATACTAGGGCATAAAAAGCACAACTTGAAAATATTGCTACTATTAAAATAATAGGCTATAAACAATAATACCACCATAGCGTGTAGTAACTCGTGTATAGATCAGAGGAGCAGCCAATACGGCAACAATGATGGTTGGCCCGCACGACGACGACTCACGCGCATCCTTGGTACAGCTAACGATTGTCCCTTCTCCACTACAGGTTACTGACCCTGACTGCAGCTAACTAGACAATAACCTATGTTTACTTATATTACTTTTAACGAGATGCATTAAGTAGTTAAAGCTTCATGCTTGGGTATTCGCAAGATGTTAAAACTATTTAAGTTTCCCGGTGATGATTGTTTCGCTATGATATCTCTCGGATATACATTTATCTGTAGAAAATATACTATCCTTATACATTGAACTTTGAGGAAGACCAGACGCCTTTTCACAAGATTTCTGTATTTAATTTACAGCGTACTTGAAGTGTTAATACTACTGCGTTTATTGTATGGAAAATTGAAAAACCGCCTCTAGTTTACGAACGAGGAACTATATTTTTCCTCCAAATTAACGAAAACATCAAGTTTATTTTTCGTCACAAGAAAGGTAAATGTCATGATAGGGCCAGGGCTCTAGAACCAATCCAATCTTTTTGCTGTAAACTTCTTTGGCATCTTTTGACGGCGGCGCGGCGCGGCGAGGCGCGACGGTTCGCCCGACCCGTACACTACCAACGTCAGCATGACAGGAATTCAGGCCTGAAAAGTCGAAGACAAATCCATAAATATGTGCGTAAGTTAATATCTTATTCTCTTTTTAAATGTGAAAGTATAGCCATCAACACAATCAAAACAAAATCAAATAAAATTCACACTAATCAAAATCTTCGAGGTATTCCACGAAGCACACCCAAAAGAAGCACACCCAGACGAAGCCCACCTAAAGTATTCCACTTAGCCCACCCGTAGGTGGGCTTCTAAATAAAAATTTAAATTAATTAATTTCCTATTCCACGAAGCACACCTACGAATATCGCATCGCATAGTGCGGGGACTAAGAAATAAAAATGTCGATAGGAGAAAATATTTATTATTTAAATGACTAGCATCTTTCAGTTTCATTATAATAATATGACACAATATTTGTCGTTTTTGTAATCTTGCGATTGGAAATCACAGATTGTTTCATAATTATATTTCCAACAAAAAAAAAAAACAAAAAAAAAACTATTTTTCTATTACGTTCCTTTTTACCGACTTCAAAAAAAAGGAGGTTATCAATTCGACCCGTATGTATGTAATATAACCAGAACTGCCCAGTTTTCATATATGTTCGTCTACATCAGCGTCTGAAAAATGTGCCAAATTTCAAAGTGTATATATGTATGTTTTTATGTTTGTGTTCGCATATCTCTGGAACTACAAGTCCGATTTAAGTAATTCTTTTTTTGTTGTACTAGCTATTGTCCAACTTAGGGTACACTGCAAGTTTCATCAAAACCAGTTCAGTAGTTTTTGAGATAGGGAATTTTTTGCCTGGGTTGTAGATTTTCAAAGTTGATTGTATTTTTGGTCGCGATTATCTCGCGTTTGGCTGAACCGATTTTGATGCGGTTTTCAGAAAATTATTTGTTAAATTCTGAGGAAAGTTTTAGTATATAACAATAATGGATAACTCGTGAAGTTGCCCGCATAGATCCGTTTTTGTTGGTCACATGCATTATATATTTCTAAAGACGGCCGATTATACGAAGATTCTTGTTGAATATCTGAACTAAAAAGGGTAAAATAAAAACTTTTCTAAAAAAAAGAACCGATTTCAAATCAAACACAAAAAAGTATAAAATAACTTTTCTTTCGGAAGTCGGTGGCTTTGTTTTTTATTTCATTGACTATTGTTAAGTGTAAGTTTTTATTGTAATTATGAAACAATCTGTGATTTTTATGTTAAAGTAGGGTATTTTTATTATTCACGAAACAGGTAGCTATAAGAAAACTTCAACATAGATCTCTATGGAAAACTATATAATTTACAATGTTTTTGATATTTGTCCAAATTTTTATTGTAATTATGAAATAATCTGTGATTTTTATGTTAAAGTAGAGTATTTTTATTACTCAATAAACATGTAGCTCTAAGAAAACTTCAACATAGATCTCCATGGAAAACTATATTTACAAAGTTTTTGATATTTTTCCGAGTTTTTATTGCGTAAGTATGAAAAAATCTGTGACTTTTTTAAGAGCAAAAAAAGAACCTAATAGAAAAATTGTTTTTTTTTTGTTTTTTTTTTTTTTTTGGAAATATAATTATGAAATAATCTGTGATTTCCAATCGTAAGATTACAAAAACGACAAATATTGATGAAACTGAAAGATGCTACGTCTTTTAAATAATAATTATTTTCTCCTATCGACATTTTTATTTCTTAGTCCCCGCACTACGCGATGCGATATTCGTAGGTGTGCTTCGTGGAATAGGAAATTAATTAATTTTAATTTTTATTTAGAAGCCCACCTACGGGTGGGCTAAGTGGAATACTTTAGGTGGGCTTCGTCTGGGTGTGCTTCTTTTGGGTGTGCTTAGTGGAATACCTCAAATCTTCAATCTTGAGTGAACATTTCAAAATTTCACCTAATTGTTTTGTGGCGGCTTTATTTATTTTGGTCAAATTAAGGCGCGTTTCCATTAGGCAAGTCTTACATACAAGTACTACATCACATTTGTATACAAGTTGCTTGAATTGGAAATAAACAAAATGTACAAGTTCAAACAACCTACTTGTAACTTGTATGCAGGTTTGTTCAAGTTGCATACAATTTGCAACTGGTATACAAATAACTTGTATAATGGAAACGAGGCTTTAAATTATAGCTGCCAAATGGAACACTGACCGCAAACAGCAGTCAATCCATCAAGACAAACAGGTGCGATACTACTACAGAAGAATCTGTCATACGTAGGTTGTTAGGTCATTGCTCCTGGTTCCACAGAGACCCAGGACTTCCCGAATCTATAGACGCCAGCACATACCTCAATAAATTTTTCAATAGATTTTCATCCTTACCACAATAGAGAAAGGTTAATGTTCGATTGGATTTGACAGATTGGTGTAGGTTGACCTGCTGGCGTCTGTGCAACGTAGTTTTGAGAAAATCGGGAAATCCCGGTTCTTTCAAGGCTTGGTTGCGTTTAAAAACATTTAAACACACATAAACAATGCAACAGTCGATCACTTGGCTACTGCGCCAACCGAAAGGAGTCGTCAGTGTGGGACCGTCTTTACAATTCTATCTTTAATTAAAAAAATACACGGTCTGCATTTTTAATTTAATATTTACTTTTTATTTGGCTTTTCCTAAATTGAATAACCTTCTAGCCACGTAGGCACATCATGGATTCGTTTTCTAGAAATCAGTTATGCACGTGATCTCTATTCGTCATACAAGTCGACATTTATTACGGAAGTTCTTTCGTACACGCGATGCGCACTTGGCCGCTTTTTGACAGAACTATTGACCAATACAACAAGATCAAGATCAACGAGAGCATTAAATAGCAACATGACCGATGTCTGCGCAGACGCATACGAAACTGGAATTGTACGTGTGCATCATCACGTAGACATTCATTGGGTGATTCACGAAATATGCAGTGGACAATATTACCGATAGTACCATAGTCGAAACCGTATTGAAAAACGTACAGACTATCTTAAATCTCAAAAATTGTAAAAACGCTCTATTTTTAGGGTTCCGTAGCCAAATGGCAAAAAACGGAACCCTTATAGATTCGTCGTGTCTGTCTGTCCATCCGTATGTCACAGCCATTTCCGAAAGTATATGAGCTATCGTGTTGAAACTTGGTACAGCTTGGCAAAAATGTCCTGAAACGGTACTAAAAAATTTCATCGTTGGCAACTTCACCCACTGTCACGTCTAGTCAGTACATGTAATGTCATTTCATGTTATCGCTGGCTGTTTTTTGTGTATTTTTTATTATTGTGTTGAATTTGGTGACTCAAAGTGCTCAAAATGAACAGAAAAACCATTCGCAGCTCCGCTAGAACGATAATTTATAAGTTGTACACCAGATGTTTGCCGGAATTTGAAGCCGGACAATTTTTATCGAATATCAACGATGTTTATGAAAGAACTGCTGAAATGACAGGTAATATGTTATTTTATTTAAGTAATTTGATATATTATGTTTGTCCAAACTTGCAATAGATAGTATAAACCATTATTATAACTGTTATTTACATTGAAAAACATTGATGAATTAGAGGTTATGTTTATTTGCAAAAGATGGACGCTCATATAATTTTGATACTTTTTGTGTTACTTCCAGAATAAAAATAACTAAGTTTTTTTTTCTCTAGGTAAATCCGTAAGTACCATACGGTGAATTGCTAAGGAAGGGCAAACAAACAAGGGCATTTTCTCCACTCCAGGGAAACATAAAACAGGGCGACCCAAAAAACAGTTGGATGATTTTGACTTGTGCGCGATCAGACAAAAAGTTCAATTCTGTTACACTGTCAAAAAGATTGTAAGTCGAATTTTTAACCATTTAATATGATATATACCTACAAAGATACAATTGATTTTCTAGTCGAATTTTTAACCATTTAATATGACAAAAGTGTGTATGTCTGTGTATGTATGTGCTACTCTAACCAACCTTTTGTCTTTAGACACATTTACTTTGTTATTAATAAAAACCACTTAAAAGAATCATTGACTTTTATTTTCCTCATAATGAAAATCAATATACACACGTACTTACTTGCGCATTAACATACAAAAGCGAACGTGTGTAACGAGTAGAGAAATTTTAATTTAAGTAATGTAAAACCCGTCAAAGACATCATCATCTGCCTAGCCTTTTCCCGACACATTTTAGGGTCGGTCCAGTCTAACCGGATGCAGCGTAAACATTAGTATGTTACATGGAGCGACTGACTATCTAACCTCCACAACCAAGCAATTGAGTAATACAATGCCACTTGGAAAGACACGTTTTCAGATTTTTGAGTTTCTAACGCACAGTAAAAATCTACAAATAACATACAGGACAATCTTCAATCATGGCTTAACCTTGAAGATTGTCATGAGCGGTTGTTTTATAGCCCCGAGCTCCTATAAAACCCGTCAAAACACATTTAATTAAAAAATATTTGAAAAAAATCCAAAGTATCAAGATCGTTATTGCCGCACTATATAGGGTTACAATATGTACGATAGAGGCGCCACCATTATTTTCACGACTTTTTTGCCAAGCTGTAAGTAGATGTATTATGTGAACTTAGAATTGAAACTGAAACATTTTTTTTCACCAAACCTACCTATGGTATCCTACTTATGGTACCCATGGTAGGGTATCTATGGATAGGTCTTTAAAATGATATTGAAGTTACTAATATCATTTTTTTCTAAACTGAACAGTTTGCGCGAGAGACACTTCCAAAGTGGTAAAATGTGTGTGTGTGTCCCTGTAACTTCTAAAATAAGAGAATGATAAAACTAAAAAAATATATTATGATGTACATTACCATGCAAACTTCCAGCGAAAATTGGTTTGAACGAGATCAAGTAATTAGTTTTTTTTTTTAATACGTCATTAAATCGTAAACAGCAATTTACCTTTCAAAGTTACAACCAACTACAAGAACTTTTATAATATTATGTTACTTGTTGCTACGGAACCCTCTATGGGCGAGTCCGACTCGCATTTGGCCGTTTTTTAAATATATTATAATTAATATAATCCGCAATTATTTATATATCTTTTTATATGTACATTCTATATACAAATAAATGTGTAAGCTTTTTATTATTTCTCACTTTTCAATATTTTAATTTACTTGCAACAAGTTGGTATACTTACATATAATTTCTTTACATAACTTGAAAAATATAATTTATTTAATCTAATTAGTTAATTCATATTCCATACCTAATAATAATTTGAAATTGATGCTATATATTTCCACCAAAATAAAATTTTACTCTATACTGTTATGTAAACGAAAGTTACGTGGTTGTAGGTGTTGGAAGAAGTCATTAAAACCGTTGAATTTGTAATGCTAAGTGGAGCGAAGCAGTCATGCTCGCGAAGGAGGAGGCGGGCCGCGCGAGGGAGAGGGCAGCGTCCTCCCTCCGCCCCAGCCGCAGTGGTAGACGCCCACGGCGACGGATGTCGCTGGACGATCTCCGGCCACCGTAGGCGCGGGCATGCAGGCGGCGAGTAAAGGGCAACTCGCTGTCAAACCATGGACCATGCCCGGGTCGACGGCACGTTGTATTCCACGCGCGCCTCAAAGAGCGTCAGCATAATGACGGGGGCCCCCCTTTAGAGGGCCATAGCCTTGCCGAGGTCGCAGGACATACGTATCCGCGACTCCGGTACACAAAAGGGCTACCGAAGGACACCGTGGATTTTAGTCAGTACAAGTCTGACAGTCCCTCCCGCCCTGCCCGGGCTGGGAGGACTCATTTGATGATTTTACCAGGAAGAAAAAAAAAAGTGGATTATTAATGGCAAATGTCAAAATCTATTTCACCCCTAGGAGGTATTCCTCGTAGCGCTCCCGTTTTGAAGCGCTCCTATCTAAGCGCTCCCGTTTTGTTCCTCCAAGCGCTCCTAAAAGGAGCGCTTGAAGGAACGATTAAAAATATTAAAATTTATGTCCTCGAAGCGCTCTCATGATTAACTTTCGGATAGAGATGGGACTATATTAACTGAAATTATCGATAATAACTAGGTAATCAGTAGAACACATTGTTATAATATACAACTAGCGGCCCGTCCCGGCTTCGCACGGGTTTGGTAATTTTTTTTTTTTTGTTTTATTGTAAATCATTTAAGCCTCCTGCAGACACACGCGATTAATCGCGCGGGGCGACATGTCGCGGTCCATTCGCAGTATTTTTAGAGTGGAAATTAGCTTGGCTCGTTGTCGCAGCGCGATTAATCGCGTGTGTCTGCAGGAGGCTTTAGTCCACCAAATAGATGAATATAATCTGCCGACATACGTACTAGTCCGGTCAATATAGACATATGAAATAAAAAATTCCCGGAAAGCTAAATATTGGTCGGGCACGCCGAAATCGCGGCGGTAAGACCCCTCGTCCTGATCTACTGCATGACGCAGGACCTCACCGGACACGGAAGTTTCGGGAGGTACCTGTGTCTGAGGAGAATGGAGGAAACGCCTGGGTGTCACCACTGCGAAGATCACCCCGTAGGACACAGTAGAGCATACGGTGCATGACTGCCCCGCTTGGGCAGAGCACCGACGTGTCCTCACAGCGGCGATAGGCGGATACCTCTCGCGCCCGGCATTGGTCGAGGCCATGCTGCGGGGCGAGACGGAGTGGGAAGCGGTCGCCTCCTTCTGCGAAGCAGTCATGCTCGCGAAGGAGGAGGCCCCACCTGCGGTGGTGGACGCCCACGGCGACGGACGTCGCAAGACGATCTCCGGCCACCGTAGGCGCGGGCCGCGGGCGGCGAGTAAAGGGCAACTCGCTGCCCGACCATGGACCATGTCCGGGTCGACGGCACGTTGTGTTTTTAAAAATTATCGATATAATTCATTACGTTTACTTCATGCTTTTCCCTATTTTTAAACGTGGGAGCGCTTCGAGGAAATAAATTTTAATATTTTTAATCGTTCCTTCAAGCGCTCCTATTAGGAGCGCTTGGAGGAACAAAACGGGAGCGCTTAGATGGGAGCGCTACAAAACGGGAGCGCTACGAGGAATACCTCCCCCTAGAAGTTGAACATGAAAACATTTAGAGAATCAACATGGTCGAGGGAATATGGACTGAATCTTAAAGATAATGTTTTTTTTTCCAAAAAATACCTACCTTATATATGCAGGGTATTAGGTATACCTACATTTTTGAAAACGATATGTAATAATACTGATGTTCGCTTAAAAAAAGAAAAGAATACAATTCACTGACATTTAATCAATGTATTTAATATCCTTCTAAATAAACTATAATGTAAATAGTCATAACAGGTTTTAAGTTTCCTATATTTCTACTGGCGTTGATAAAAATAAAGAGGCAGCTCTGTCCATAGATAGAACAAATACCGGCAATAACTTATATTGTCAGATATCAAGGGATTTCGTATTTGTCAATTACCCAAAATACTGTTATAAACGATAATCCGTGGTGTATGATGAATTTTAAAAGGTTTAAATGTTAACGGCCTCTGGTGACATTTGCGGTCAAGTCTGTTAAGTATCGCAGAAACAGATTATCGGCTTAATATAGACATGTCCATTTTTTGTTCAAGGGTGTCTTGAAAAATATTACATGAAGCAATCTGAGACAAAGTCTAGTCTTGTTATAGATACTAAGAACTAAAACGATTCTCAATTAATTACTTTACAACTATAAACTATTCCAAAGGACATGCACTTTCTCACGAAAATATGTTTTTTGTCGTGAGAACTAAAACGCTTTTTCGTGACTCGTTACTTAAAAGACACTATAAACTACAAGTCAAATGTTAGTCTCGTTAGCTAGATTAATCCTTCGTCTAATTAAGACAAAATTACCTTGATTAATTATGTTGCGTCTAATTCGAAATCCTAAATGTGCAGTCTCGTCAATTTGATTAATACCTAGTATTTCTGATAATTAATCTAAATTTACTGATACTCACATTCAGAATCGAATATAGAATCAATATTTTATAAATATGTATATGACTATAAGGCACGTCCTAAGTTACTAAGCCCAGATTATAATGGCGATATAATTATCTACTATTTCCAGTAAAGTACGCCCAGTATTCCCAGTAACCAGTACAGAGTTCAGTCTATCTAGATCCCTTCAAAACAATCAGGTTTTTCAACATCTAACCACCAAGTGTTGAAACACCATATAACCGCCCGCATCAATTCCAGGTTTGAAAATGAGACCAATCAGAGATCACGACGCACCAGTTACTTACACGAACCGTATTATAGGGTCTTAGGGTCCCAATGAATAAGTACCGAAGCTGTTTTGAAACAGGCCTTATTATTTTAACATCGTACATCGATAAATTACGTCAGCTATTAAGCATTTTGAAATAGTTTTGGTCTAAACTACTATTATTATAATAACCTTAGCGGTGGGATTATTATCTATAATAACTTTATGTCATACACTTATTTGTATTATGTTTATAGTTTAATTGCTTATGAGGCAGTCTCAAATAGAAGTTGTTTCAAATAAAACGCCTATGCATTCAAATGTAAAAACTGCGGCGGGATCGTAAATTATATATGTATATGATTAAATTATTATATTAACTTAATAAAATTATGTAATAAAAAATGGAAGCTAATAAAAATGCATCTTGACTTTATTTATCATAAAACTGGCTAATTAGAAAAATACATATATTATGTTCGTCACGTGAGAATCATAAAAATAAACAATGGCTGTATTTCTCAACAGGCCCTCGTCCTTGCTGACTGTGTCCACACAAATGACCTCTTCACATTGAGGTAACCAATATTATAAATGTTGATAGCGAGTTAATAATAGTCATCTGAATATTATTTGTGTTATCTGCATTACATCAATACCTTACTTAATGTTACATATTTACCTTAAATCATGAAATTTCAGTAATCACATGAGATTTCATTCGTATTGCAAGAAGAACTATTAGTCATGTTTGTTTATAGATAGAAACAAGAAAAGTGAGTGTATAAAAACGTGGGAAAATATAAGGTGTCATTATTTGACATCATAACATCAAAAATAACCAAAAAATATATATATTTGATTTACATTGAATATATAATATCATTCACTAGTGTAAAAAAAATCCACAGCAGCAAGCTGAAATTCAGTTGCTACGGACGCTTTGTAAGAAAACTAAGTAAATTAGTGTATGAAATATGATTAATTTTACGCGAAGGTTCAGTGAACTAATAATGGTAGAGCTGACAGACAATAAATCAAGTAATATTTATGTTGATAATAATAACTATTATTATAAAGTTTCAAACAAAGCTTCGTAAAAATCATTCTAACATTTCATGTCTTTCCACGAAGACCATTGAAAATGCAATCAAGGGGAAGAAAAGCTACGCAATTTGACAAAACATAGTTTTATCAATTTTGAAACATGATAGTGAAAACAGCTGAGGAAAACAGCATCAAAATCTGTTGCACCAACAGAACATCGTGTTCTCACAGACAACCACGAAAATTGGCTTTAGAAAATACAGACATTTGCATAACAAAATCTTAACTGATAATATTAATCGATACATTAATACCAATCACTAAAATCGATTACAAATAAATGTTGAGAAAAACAAAGCTGAAAGTTTGACGTTTTGTCTGACGAGAGGACACGAAAGCTTGACGAATGATACCATTTGTCCATACATATGCGACGAACCCATTCATACGCGTAGGAACGTTTTGTACGTCACCCCACGTGGTACGAAAGTGAAATTTTCGGCCAATATTGTCTTAAACCCAATACATAATGCCCACGGAATTACGCAAACATTGTTTACAATGACTCTTTGTTATTTTGAATAGCCATTTTTGCGAAATACCGATATTTTGGAGTTATCTGAAGTGGAAGAAAGAATGTGGTTTTACATCAACTTTTATGGTTTTATAAGTACGGATACTTTCTATAATGTGACATTATGGCGACGAAAGGTCACAGTTTAACTTTGAAAATATCAACATTATTATTAAGTTCATTCTTTTCAAGAAGATAAATAAAAAATGTAAATTGTAAAAAAAAAACCTTTTGAAAACCACCAGTACTACGTACCTACTGTGTAAGACAGGTATTATGTATGTGTCTTACGCAACATTGATAATAGAATCTGTTCCTTAAATGTGTTTTCACATAGGCAGCCTAGAATACCTATTCATAAATTTTATTACTAATACGAATACCTACCTAGTCATTACAAAATTCGAAATCTCGATTACTCATCAGTTAACATCATCTCGATATTTCTGAAACGTAGATCTTAGGCACAGACGCAGATCTTAAAAATCTAAATGTGCATACAAAAATAGACCACCTACCCATTTTAATAATATCTAATTTAGAATTTTAATTTAGCTTTATTTTTCCCTATGGGAACGGACTGGTTGATTAACTTGATATTCAAGAAAGAAAATTAGAATAATAATCCCAAACAAGGTAATTTTAATGTTACTTAAATGTACTTCCCTTATAAGTTGGATTTACAGTTTCCTATAGCTAATGCCTTCTAGGTCAACCAGTAAGAGACGAATCAAACTTTCTTCCTTTTTGCCAAAGTAGGAAAGCTAAATGGCCACACGATTTAGGCTAAGTTCAGATGAACGCGCGACGACGCGCGGTTGGCTCGACGCGCGGTTTAAGATTGTAACAAATCAATGTTGTTGTGTATATGACGGCGCGTCACCGCGCGTGTCCGCGCGCACCGCCATCGCCATGCTCCGCGCGCTAGATGTTGATCCGCGCGCCACCGAACGGTGACGCGCGGTTTAAGATCTACACTCCTGTATCGACCTGTTCAGTTGACCCGCGCGGTTTGAGGCGGACGGACGCAAGGAGTGACGAAAAAAATGGAGGACGACAACCCTGAAAATAGTTGACAAATCGATCTTCGTGTAGTCTTAGTGTGGGATATAAAGTCACAAACAGGCTTAAAGAAAATCTTTGACTTAAAATAGGGTGCACCCAGTATCGTCTTTGCTTTCGACGGCGACGTCGTAGTTTGCGGTATAAAACCCACAAGCATATTGCCTCCTCCACGTCCATTCTCACTGAATGTTCACGCTAGACTGTCGCGCGCAAGCCGCCCGCCATCTGAACAGGTGAATCGCGCGGCAGCGCGCGTCGTCGCGCGTTCATCTGAACTTAGCCTTAGATGGCACGCTAATAAAGTGCGTAGGTGATGGGCAAATTCGATTGTTTGCATTGTCTGTGCTCGGATAAGCTCGTGATGTCATGGAACAGGTTTGGAAGCTCCAGCCACTTTCACTCAACGATCACATGGAGTGGACACTTAACAATTGTGTAACAAGCCCCATGCTTATGTCAGACGTTACTGTAGTACCTATTTCGTACTGAGCTTTCATTGCCGAGCTTTTCTTTGTTGACGAGATTTTGGTTGTATTCAAATAAAAGGATCTTATTTGAATACAACCAAAATCTCGTCCATAAAAGCTCCGTACCTACTTTTGAAGTTTAGACTTTATCAAACGGCATTTAATAAAAGTAATCTGAGAATCATTTGAACGTAAAAAAATACAGTCGGGGTGTAGTCAGACAGTACGTCGACGACCAGTCAGCCAAAAGCGCCGACTGATTGACTGAGATTTGTGAAGTAGTGGAACACAACACAACATCTGTCCGTTAGGCCAGCAGAATGACAATTTATACAAAAAAAAAAACAATATTATAACAAAATATTCCCCTTTAAAATTAGTTACTTATATCATAGACACATCTATCATCTATCTCTCTTGTGCCTAAAAATTATGATCATCTGCAAAACTTTAATTTGTTTGAGCAATTGTTAAAGCCCCCTTTGTGGCTTCCTAGCAACAACATACTTTGAAGATGAATACCAAGACAGTGTTGTTGCGTTATTTATTAATTCAATTATTACATAAAACCTTGAACAAAATTTTATACGTTATTTCGAGCCTCCCACAATACTTCGAACATTAGCTACGCTGTATGCACCCGCGCCACTTGAACTCAATGTAAAGGCCACTGTCCACCAACAGTTTAGCACATCGATCTTTCATTAGCTATTGGTGTAGACCCCAGGTATACATGGGCTTAAAAGCTACTTCTTAAACTATGTATAGTCAAAACTAAGCTAAGGGTTGGCTCTTAAATTTTCTTATAGCTCGTTCTTCACTACAGCGCAAGTATACTGCAGATATCACGTGAGAACGAAGCTTCACTTGTTTTTAAAAGGGGTTTGAAGGTTTTGGCCCTATCGGTCGCCCGCCATATTATTAATATTTAGAATTGCAGTGCATAACGAAAGTTTATATTTAGAAAGAGGAAACTTAGAGCAAAAAATATACTTAACAGGAAATAATGTGCTAAAGCGACAGGTTTCAGAGTTATTCGTCGAATTATACCCCTTCATACAAAAATCTTCTATCAAAACAAACCTTCCTCATCATCATCTTCAGCCTGTATTCGTCCACTGTGGGACATAGGCCTCTCGCAATGTGCGCCACTAAGCCCTGTCCTGAGGTTTTCTCATCCAATCGTTGCGGTCTCCAATCAAGGACAGTCTACCCCAATGATTACCTGTCTTACGATAGATGTAGCCGGCTCACAGTCACTTCAGCTTACTAATTCTATGAGCTATCATTCCAGATTCTATACATCAGAGTAATTCAGAGCATAGCTCATCCCATAACTCGCTGAGCGACTGTACTGTGGTGCTTAAAAGATGCTGTAAACCAATTTCTACGTGCGCTGAAACAGCTATCCTGCTTGTTGGTGGAAGGTTGCAAGTAGGTAGGCTCAGACTCAGATAATTACAAAGATTTTAGAAATTCGTTCGCCATTTAGTTTTAATGTAAACATTTTCAAATGAGGGTTAGAAATGTTTATAAGTACTTATTATATTAACAGATCTTGAAGACAAATACATAAATATTAATTAAACTATAGAAATATTAGTTACTAGCTTCCGCCCGCGACTCCGTCCGCGCGGATGTCTGTCTTCGCGTGGATGGTTTATTTCTCCATTTTGAGTAACTCTGACAATGACATCTTATAAATATCTATTGGACCCAAATACGGCTAAGCCTATAATAATTAAGGAGATCTATTGAGCTACTGCTGTTGAGCTCGCGTTCTGTAGTAAGTATTTTTTTCATAGTAATTCCGACCTTGTATTTACAAATAACTGATCGGAACAGTAATCAAAAAGGTCGCGCTGAAAAGCACGGTTTGAAATAACACGCATACAATATTAATTCCACGGATGACCGCTAGCCACACTGGACACGTCCGCTCGTATCGAAATTCAGAATTTATATGGATCGCGCGGCGCGGAACGCGGCTCCTTATACACCGTGTTCTTCACGTTATCCATAAACTTTAGCAAATACTTCTATGGCTTTTACAAATCAAATCCAACAAAGGAAGTAGTACTTAAAAAGGCTTCGTTACAAAGATATTTGTAATTTCATTTAATGAAATTTAATTGAGCTATGCAGTGAGAAAGTATCTTAATTTGAAATCTATCAAATACTATTTGCATTTCATTTGTTTCAGCCCGCCAAATGTTATGAATGAAAATACGACGTTGCCAATTCGGATAAAGAGGCATGCATATCGGGTTATTTACGTCTAGGTATTTAGTTTGTATGAAAATTAACAAAAAATAAAAATAAGAATTTATTAATGTGTCCATAATGAAAAATGTTTACTTCCGTGGTTTGAACATCTGGTCGAAGTTTATGTATATCGTCCGGAACACGGTGTATAGGAGTCGGGGAGGCGTGCCCCGCGTGTGCCGCAAACGGTTCAAGCCAAATCCGACTTTCGGCGCTACAGGTTACGGTGCTGAATCCACTGCGGGTAATGCAACGTGTGTTCGCGGTTCTACAGAACAATGTCTATAAATAAAACTGAAAAATAAGATTTTTAAGGGATGTTAGTCACCGTTGCCGGCACGAAGAGAAGTTCGGTTTCTTGACAAAGATTTATTGTCCACAACGTACAAATTATTTATATAAAATAGGACAAGTCCCGACCACCTTTTCCCAGGGAGGACGAAGGCAGGGGTTTTTGGGTCCTCTAAACCAAAAATAACAGAATTGAATTACTGTTTAACTTTATGATAAAACTTAGTAGCCGAGTCTTGTGTAGCTATTCCAATTAGGACGTAGCCCGCAAGTACACTGCCAGTTAAGTCACACAGAAAAATAATAAAGTCGCGGTAGTCATTAACTCTCGGAGAATCTTAACACCGCGATTCAGAAATGCGCGTCATAGGCACAACGCCATCTAGTGGTGAGTGGTAGAACCTTTTTAGAAATCAATGGAGGCAGGCGTGGCGTAATGTTCTACTTGATAATAGGTGTCGCCAGTGGTTCCATAATAAGGTTTGTTACAGATTTTTTTTTCTACGTATTTTTCCAGGATAAAAAGTATCCTATTTTATGCCCAGGATAATAAGGTATAATTATACCAAGTTTCATCGAAATCGAACCGTTAGTTTTCACGTGATGCCTGCATATACAGACAGACAGACAGACAAAAAATTTTTTAATCACATATTTGGGTTTGGTATCGATCCAGCAACACCCCTCGCTATTTATTTTTTCAATATTTTCAATGTACAGAATTGACCCTTCTACAGATTTATTATATGTATATAGACTATGTAGGTATGCTGTGTGTGTGTTGAGTACCCGTGTTCGCAAGCGCGACTGCTATGTACGAGGTTTTGGGTTCGATTCCCAGGTTGGACAGTGTTATTAGGAAATTCCCAGTAGCATTATCTGGATTGGTGACCTGTTGATAGCAATTGGGTCGTCATTTATTTTATCACGGAACTAGAATCTAACAGCTCAAACAAATGAGTGTACAATTTGGAACACCCTGCCCAACCCTTCGCATATTGCTAGTGTGATGTTGTGTACTTCAACGATCATTTTAATAATATTAAAATAATACACGTGCAAACTATTTCTTTGATCTGAGCGTGCAAAGTAACAAGTTCTTATGAAAACAAGGAAAATGTATTTCATTTCAGTACCTAAGTCAATAAAGTGAGAAATTATGGGCGGAAAATTTCATAACGTGACAATTTGAGACCTTGACCTTCGTTCGCAAGACACAATTTAAATTTATAAATTATTTGGTCTCGACTAGCCAACACACACAATAAGTTTTGTAATCGACCTAAATGTAGGGAATTCTCACAGACTCATAATCTCGAATGCATAAGTATGTAATGTAGGTACTTACGTTTATCATATGAGTTTTCTTAACAACCTACCCACATTCGCATAAGTGAAAGTTGTGCGGTCACCACTTACAATCGAATAAATATTAACCCATGTATTACATAATAACTATAAATACAATATTACCCAGTTTTATGTGGAACATTAAAGTATATGGAAGAAATTATAATACTTTTATAACAATATCAAGTCAAAGCGTACATTTATAAAATGTTCTATAAAGTTGAAGTCTATGAATGAAACAAAATAATGTAGAGTTAAATAGCGGTTAGTTACTGACTTGCTGTTGCTTAGCCAAAATAATTTATAACTTCAACAGTCCATAAAATTGTAATGGGGGCGTTTTGTATTACTAATTTTAGAAATTGTAAGTTTTGCTGACATTTAATTTCAATGCGGGTTTGTTTTATGCGTGGCCAAAAAATTATTTTATATTGACGTGGTAATTTATAATGTGTGACAGCAGTTCGACATTGGGAAGTCAATACAGCAAGTTAATATGATATCGCTAACGGCGAAATGTAAATAAACAAACTGCATCGCAAAAAGTGGGACACCATAAACGATGGACGTTCACTGTGTCAGTAGCACATAAATTGTCACGGGTACGCGAAAATTTAATTTTGTCACCGAATACGCAACCGCCTGGGAAGATAGCGTCATCGCCGAACGTAACCGCGGAGTTTGATAACTTAACTTTCTCTCTGGGCGCTCGCTGGCGCTGCCGGCTGCTGTACAGCTGAGGGAGCCTCCAGACATCAGCCTCATTCCGTCATTACCGTCGAGCCAGCACGTTCGCGGCGAACGGAGCGCGCTCGCCAATCGCTCCCGCGAAAACCGCGATACAAATTTAAATCTGACATTCGACCGTTCGATTAATAAAAACAAAAAGTGATTTCGTTCAAACTAGTCGTGTTCCTTTGTTTTGTTCGAATTGATGTTTTTTGAATAACTTTTATTAAGGTGTCTATTGTCAGCAGCATGGGAACTTTTAAAAAGTAAGTTCGTTATTTTTTACAAGTGATTTCATAGTTTTAAGTAACAACAGGATGTTATTTGCACTCTAACATTCGTGAATCGCAAATACTTAAAAAGCTTGAAATTTTCATAATATGAAAAGGGTCATGTAGGGTCATATGTCATAGGACAATCTCAAAGACCATCATCGGCAACCACCATTTGGCTAACTCTACTACGGTTTCGTAAACTAAAGTATCTCTCAAGTGTCAAATCAACTGCTAAATTCCGCTCCTTTATCGAATGTAGGACAATGCCAATCGAGACTGCAAGTTCAACTCGCTAGAGTATTCAAATGTTAAGTTAACATCGTGTTCAAAGAGTACTTGGACAATTATAATTACTGTGGTAATAATCAAATAATAGTGACCTAATTGGCAAGGCCGTGTGCCATTTAATTTTAATTATATGCACCTAGTCAATCTGTCCTCCTAAATAATGATACACAGACACACAAAATATGTAAAGAAATAACATCTTGTATTACAAACTCAAACTTGTTCTCTTAAACTGAAATGCCAATTTTGTTTCCAACTTCATAATTGTCTTTTTGGAGACGACAGACAGTAACAGCCGCTTACTTGCAATCGACCTTATTGTTGCAACCTTGCGAGCTAAAATCACTTTATTTTAGGCAAAGTAACTGTTGAACTTTGAGTTCAATCTACCTATGACCTACGACCCGGGAATCGAGGCCTTTCAAAGCCTAGCGTGTTGAAACATCATGAATAGAGGATATGTCCTACATATTTAAAAACAATTTCCTGATTGTGAACTTTAAAGTGGCTGTCTTATTACGTTTTCTTCCACATAAGAATTACATAACGTTATTTCCTGATGCATAAGTTATTTAACCGAAGACATGCCCCGAGGCTCGCTATTTAAATAAACATATCTATAACCATTTTATGTTTTTCGCACATGGAAAGTGGCGTGCAACAAAAGCAATATTTGAGGTTACGTGTGGTATTGTAAATATTGAAGTAATATTTATGTAAGCGTTCGTCATAATTGACTTGAAAAAATGTACGTAAATGCTCGAAAAATAACCGGTTGGTATTATTAAACTAGTATTCGCTAAAAACTCTACCTGTATGTTTAAAAATAGAGAACATCAAAGAGTCACAAAAGCACATTTACGTGTCTTTTATACCTATTGATGAAGCGTGACACGTAAAACTGTTACTACCTGGGTTTTTTCTCATTATGCCCCATGCTTCATCTTGCATAAACAATTACATGTATGTAAAACCAAATCGCGGTCACTAAATTGTGATTACGACGTCTTTACACTATACTTAGTAACCAGATTTAACGAAATTGTAAGTATAATGACAGTGTCATCTTATTGCTAGCAGTTTTCTTTGACAATCAACACATCTCAATTTCCTTGCAAACTCGTTTCCTACATTTTCGCAAAACTATTTTATTTAGTTACTCACGTTCACATTGAAGATGGAATGTTGTTTTTCGAAGTAGACCGTAGACGAACATCCGCAATCATCGACTAAAGCCTTATAAGAATGTGAGTTACAAAACAAATAAAACCGAGTATGGAATAAGGATGTAAAGTTGATATTTTATTCACAATTAAAATAAATTAATCGCTCTTCAGAGTAGCAGGTAAACGCCCTAACGAGGTCACTTTGACGTTTTTTTATGAAAAGGTTAACATGATGGATTATTAATTTGTATGTTTATATACGGACTAGCAAGCGCAGCGTAGGACGTCCACCAACGAGATGGACAGACGACCTTTTAAAGGTTGCCGGAAGACGCTGCATGCAGGTCGCTTTCAACCGGTATATGTGGAGATCTAAAGGGGAGGCCTATGTTCAGCAGTGGACGTCCTATGGCTGAGATGATGTGATGATGATGATGTTTATATTTGGTTTCTTTTCTTGTTATGATTGAAGATGACAGAATATTTGTATGATCTGTGTTGTTTTGTAATAAAAACTACCTGCCCGCGTTATTGACGAAAATTATCTCACAGGGTCGTTACATCGGATATAAAGTCGTGCTCTGTATTATACCCTACTATAACCTATTTTTGTACCAAATCAATTCATATTTTGACGTGGCTCAGTAACAAACATCTATGCATCCTCGCTTATATTATATAAGTAAGCATAGTAAAAAAAATAGCTAAAGGTCTGTTGTTGTGTTGCTGTGGGTCTGTTTATCAATTATAATAATTTTATTATAACCTTTGCGTATTTTGAAGGAGTTAACACTATCAGCAATTGTCACCTCTGATAATAGTCAGGTGCTAATATAAAAATGGGTTTGGACAATTACTAAGTCTACAGCATTTATGTCAAGGCTTTTCAGAATGAACGTTTGCTTAGTGTACTTTAGATACCTTAAATCACTTTTCAATACTCATAAAACTATTTAGATTTTTCTTTGCTTTATTATCCACAAAAATAATTATTAATAACAAATAGAAATAAGTAGCTGTTTCGCGCGGTTTCAAACACTGTTGGTAGCTGTTGGTTGATAAATGACTGTCGATTATCGATAAATGGGCTATCCAACACAAAAATATTATTTTTTCAATTCAAACCAGTGGTAAGTGCATTAAACCAAACAAACTTTTCAGCCTTATAATATTATTGTGGATTCTAAAAATTAATTAACATAAACTATAAAAGTGCATTGAAAAAGTCCTTCAAGCTAGGTACCAGTAGATAGTGTGTGAAACTGGCATAATTGTCATATTTGTATGGCAACGTTTAGCCAACCCTTGTGCTGTCTGTAGTTGCATTTTTAAATCGCAGCGTTATAACGGATTTTGTATATCAACAAGATCGTCCGCAAGACCAATTAGAGAAGTCTATCAGAGATAATAGCCATAATATAAACTGTATTAAGTTATAAAATGTAATAAAATTGTACTAAGGATTGCAAGTGGAATGTGAGTCTGAAATACCTGCAATGATTGAGTCGTGGTTAACCACAGGTGTATTCAAACGTGATTAATAGCTGTTCAATCGTATAAAGTGACAAATTATAAGTAATCTGATCCTATTTTATTTATATATCTTGATTTATTCAGACTACAGTGGTGTATAGTACGTCCGTTTCAACCGCGCGGCCATGACGTTTTTTTTAAATAAAAACCATCCCAAGTTTTTGTAAAAAAATGTAAAAGTCGATTCCCAAAAACCATAAATTTGTCAGAGCAATGGTTAAAAAGTTATAAGGGTTTGAACGATCAGCTACATGAGATGATGATCGCTCAGCTACATGAGATGATGATCACTATACGCAAGTACTTAAATTACTTCATAATATTTGTGAAAAACGATGTGTGGGCCTATAAAATTTGAGGGTTGCCCTCGTTTTCTCCAGGATACAATCATCAGATATTGAAATGGTGACAATGGGACTACACGGGAAGCACCAGCTTTCAAATAAAACAAGAATCATGAAAATCGGTTCACCCAGTCGCAATTTAAGAGGTAACAAACATAAAAAAAATACAGTCGAATTGATAACCTCCTCCTTTTTTCGAAGTCTGTTAAAATGTAAAAAGGTTTATGGGCCGAGGCTGCAAGGGAAACTTGGCAATATTTTTTTAAATTTAATCATTACTTGTTAAAGAAGTTTATACTTTTATGTAAGCGAACAATCTATCAAAATATAATCAATTGAAATAGCCATATTATTGCTCCTTATTGTTCACCGAATTCTTGAGATTTCATTTCTAATAAAAAAGGTGGAAAGTCTCTGTAAACAATAATCCTTGGTCACCCTAATCGACATATTCAAGACGCATTGAGGATTTTGTTCAACAGCTCCTGAAATATAAACCTAGGATTTTTTGTTGTATTTTTGCTAGTTTTGACAACTTTAAATCTAGGTTTTACAAAAAACTTCAGACCTCTGCGATGCTTTTTGAGCGAGATATTCGCGAAAAACAAAATTTCCAACGTTTCGATGGCGCGGCCATGAGGTTTTAGTCTTATAGCTCCTGAAATATAAACCTAGGATTTTTTGTTGTATTTTTACTAGTTTCGACAAAATCAAATCTGTGTTTTACAAAAAACTTCAGACGTCTGCGATGTTTTTTCAGCGAGATATCGGCGATAACGTTTTTGACACCGTTTCAATGGCGCGGCCATGAGGTTTTAGCCTTACAGCTCCTAAAATATAAACACAGGATTTTTTTCTATATTTTTACAAATTTTTTACAAAATCAATCTACTATTTCCCAAAATTTCAGGTCTCTGCGACGCTTAGTTTTAAATATCTCCATGGCCGCGCGGTTCGCCGCGTTTCGATGGCGCGGCCACGTTCAAACCCTTATAACTTTTTAACCATTGCTTTGACAAATTTATGGTTTTTGGGAATCGACTTTTACATTTTTTTACAAAAACTTGGGATGGTTTTTATTTAAAAAAAACGTCATGGCCGCGCGGTTGAAACGGACGTGTGTATAGTGATATTAACAAATCTGCTAAACGTATTTTAGTACTTTATAGTTAAAACGGAACGTGTCTGGTTCACGAGCGCCCACACTAGCGGGCGATCTACCTGGGTACCTATCGACTTCAGGATAGTGTTGGGACTGCCCCGTAGCCTGCGGAGTAATGAGGCTGATTTTTACGACACAGTGCATCAGTGCAGTAAGCTGTCAGTGCGTGCCTCTGCAAACATACCTTGGAACAATACCTTGAATGCATTTTATTTTTATGAAAACATCTAGCTTCTCCCTGCAACTTCATTCCCCGACCCACCGCGTTATATCCCATCGCCTGCCCGCGCTTTTAGTTTTCTGATTAGCTAAACAAAAAACATGACAGCTCGGCCATTATCCATGATAGGTATAAAAATAAATATAATTTATAGTCTATAGCACTCAGGTATAATTAAAATAGTCGCCGAATTAAAACTAGATATTTTTCAAAACATTTAATTAAAAAAATAATTGTTCTATCTACGAAATACTACGCTTGCTACGAAATCTACACCACAAAGCTACGCTTTTCATATTTGACAGATCTACGAGCCGGAACCGCCAACTTATAATAAAGCGAGTGGCGTAAACAATATTAAAACTCAAATCACAAAAAAAAATAAAGACAATTAAATTAAGGCACTTGAATCAACGTGACTATGATAAACACCTTAATTATTCCTCACAGACACAAAGTGTTGATTGCTATTTATTGCAACCGGCTGCTCGAAAATTATCCCAGAGAACGGTATACCGGAATAAATAGTATCCCATGTGTTATTCCAGGTTATAAACTATCTGTGCACTAAATTTTATCTATATCCAATTAGTCGTTTTTGTGTGACAGAGTAACAAACCATCACCCATCCTCACAAAATTTTGCATTTATAATATTAGTTTATTGGTTTTAAATACAACTATTACGTAATTATTAATATAATTAAAATACCTATAGATGCACAAAACTAAAATATTTACAAAAAAAAACTAAATTAAAACTAAAATTAAAAATTTATATGGCGTCAAAAAATTCATCCACATCGTTGTCAATGGGGACAGTGCCCAGAACGCTGGCAGCATTGCCACGTTGGATGGCAATGCTGATCGTTTGACCAAGAAATAGGCCAGCCATCGACACGAGAGGTGTCGACTATACGTTTGGCGTCTTTGAAGACTTTGTGGGCACTCGGACCCCATGGCCCTTATGTGTTTCAACCCCAAACGGCTCAAATACATAGCTAGTAGTCAAGCCAATTGTATTTGCGCATTGTATTTAATGTTAGTTAGATTCATCAAAACAGGCATTTGAATCCACGTGGTTAAGATAAACACCTAAGTTATTTCTCACAGTCACCAAGTGTTACTTGTTAGTAACTTGTATTTAAATAATGTGCGTGTTATGTAAGTACTTTATGTAGGATAATTAAATGTAGATGCTTGGATGACCTGTCTTCCTCATTGCTGTTCGTTGCATAATTAATGTGAATTAACTAATAACGTTTGGAGACAAAGTGTCTGTATTTATCAAAAAAAGAGGATCAAAAGTCAGAGATAAAAATGTATTGCTTGTGTTTTTGCGTTAGAAACATGTTTCGTTCTATTTTTCAACACATAAAACTGAAGAGAGGATGTTCAGTCAAACCAACCTGTATTATTCTTCTAGTTGACAAAGGTCTCTCCAAGTTTTCCCTATAAAAGGTTTTGCCTTTTCAATTATTTGAATATACTTAATACCTATTCGTTTTTTACTCTACGAGACTAACCGACCTTTACTTATTCTACGAGACTGACTGAAAACCCATTTTCTAATCAATATGTATAAAAATCAATGCCACTTTTCGTTGTAATTTTATAACTCAAGAACGGGCTCACCTATCCAAACCAAATATTTAGGCTTTATTCGGACTATTTAGTAGATAGTCTATGTGAAGTTTGCACAAAATCGGTCGAGCGGTTCTTCATTTATCACATTTTTTGTAACAAATGATGTAGTAGTAGTATTAGTAGTATTGATTCTGTGGCGCTACGAAGTTCGCCGGGTCAACTAGAAAAAAAACTTTTTCAAAAAAGTAACCGACTTCAAAAACAACAACAAAACAAAAAAGGGTGAAATAACCTAATTAATAACTTCTTTCGGATGTCGGTGGCTTTATTTTTTTATTTCATTGATTTTTAGCCACCGACTTCCGAAAGAAGTTATTAATTAGGTTATTTCACCCTTTTTTGTTTTGTTGTTGTTTTTGAAGTCGGTTACTTTTTTGAAAAAGTTTTTATTTTACCCTTTTTAGTTTATTTATTAAATATTCAACCCAAATTCTTGTAAAATACAATATTTTCTTACATATGCACTAATCTTGTAATCCGTCACAACATAAAGAAATCCATATTTCTAAAACTACTGAACTAATTTTGATGAAACTTGCAGTGTACCCTAAGTTGAACAATACCTAGTACAACAAAAAAAGAATTACTTAAATCGAACTTGTAGTTCCGGAGATTGGCACATTTGTTCAGACGCTAATATAGACTAACATATATGAAAACTGGGCAGTTCTGATAATATTACATACATACGGGTCGAATTGATAACCTCCTTTTTTTTGAAGTCGGTAAAAATAAAAATTGCGTGGGCTTTTTATAAAACAATCCTTTAAAGAAACAAGTGAAGCCGAGTGTCTTCCTTTTATGGGAAGATATTTAAATGATTCTTTGGTATGGTAATCGAGACGATAATACTTGATTTTAATAACATATTATTTCAACATAAATGAATCTTTCCACGCAAGATGAACTCATCATTGATATACCTAAACACATCTTTTCTCAATAATATCATAATCGTGCCATGAGGAAAATTCATAAAACCTGTTTTCTGAAGCAAAAAGATATCACAATTATTATAATACTTAAGTATATAATCATAAACGTAAATATGAAGGAGCTCGCATAAAATTTTAGAATACCAGTTTCAAGGCGTCTAGGTGCCGTAGTAAAGCAATTTATGAAACTAGTAGTGTTCTTGTTAGTTGTTAGTGTCTTTCGACAACAGGCAAGAAAGAGAAATCGATCGCCGAATCGAAAATGCCTGGAAAAGCTACTGGTCCAGGAAGACGCTTATGAAGGGTGATTTACCAATCTCCCTAAAGCGCAAACTCATCGACATGTGCATCCTGCCCGTCCTAACCTACGGTGCTCAGACCTGGTCACTTACCGAGTCGCAGAGGTTCCGCCTTGGAGTCTGCCAAAGGGCAATGGAACGCAGCATTCTGGGCATCAAAAGACAGGACAGAGTTCGCAACACCACGCTGCGTTCCAAAACGGGCATTCTGGACGTCGGCAAGAAGGCTGCCAGGCTGAAGTGGGACTGGGCGGGTCACGTCAGCCGCATGAACATTGACCGCTGGGCGAAGGCCGCCACACAGTGGGTGCCTGGAGATGGACGGCGCCGCCGAGGCCGGCCCAGAAAGAGGTGGCGAGACGAGTTGGACTCGTACCGTGAGGGCTGGTTCGAAGTAGCGCTGGACAAAAGCACATGGAAGGACTTGGGGGAGGCCTTTGCCCAGCAGTGGGACAGTATAGGCTATTAAAAAAAAAAAAAAAAAAAAAGTAGTGTTCTACAATTTTTGTTTGCAGCAACAGCATCTTGGTATAATTATATATGGGTATTGAAAAACACATATAAACTGAAAAAACTTCAGTGATTATTATGGAAAAAGATCTAAACTTAAGCCAGAAATCGAGCAAAATGATGCAAAGTCCTTTGAAATGTCAACATTGTTCGACCCTGGCTTAAGACATTCCTTTTAAACACAACACGAACAAAACATATATCATTAACAGCTCCTAAACATGTAGCCCAAGCGATTGATAAGCCAAAAGTTGACGCAATGTCGCCGTGACACAGGCAAAAATGCAGGTCGCAATTGAAACATGTCTCACGCGCACCCTGCTCATCGAACTTCGTCACTAGGCTACTATTGCGTAACCCCTGCCGCCGGATTACGCGCATGCGTGACTCCAATCTAAGCAACATATTAAGACGAACGATTTTGGAGCAGGCGAAAGCTATGCGGGCTATTCAGAACCGATTCGATGTCAAAGATTGCGGATAATTAGGTTGGTGGAATCTGATCTAGGTCATCAAAAGAGTGATGTTCTCTAAGAAGCAACTTGCTTGCGGTGTCTATAGAGCAATAAGTAGTATACGTAAACGCCAATGCATTTACGTATACGTATTGCTCTACATTGTTCTGTATAGGTACGATGGCAAAAATGGCAAAAAATGGCAATGTTGAATCAATTTCAACATTGCTAATTTATTTTAAGCAATACGATGGCTTAAAAAATTGAAATGCTCACAATCTAGCATCGGTTTTAGAAAATTCTATTTGTGGTTTGTATTTAAAACTTTTGGAAAATGGAAAAATCCTTGTTTGTGATTAAAATCCAAAAGGTTTAAACAAAATCCAGTCGAGCAATGCTTCTATTTCCACATATTCCTAAAAAATGACACCGATTAAAATTGTTTAGAAACAAACGACCCATTGTTTATTCGAAAACAGAGGTCAGCACACGACACAAAGTGTCGCGGGCATGCGTTGTACACTCGTACCTTTACGCAACTCTATGGGACCTCAGCCTTCGACTTGCGCTTACGCAACAAGTTTTCGATTTCTTCCAGCCCGGGGCGCATTCGCTTTCGTTCGAGCCTTTGTCGAGTAATGGCCACAGATTAATGTGCGTTGCTTGTTTCATGTTTGAATATTTTTCTCCTAAAATTATGTTTATGTCCATTATGCTTCAATTTACAGCTACAAGCTCTCTTTTAATGGTGTTAGCATTCTGCCAAAACCAAGTCATAATATCATAATTTCGCATTTTATCTGTACAATTTTTTCAAACAACCCATTTCCCATTATTTCAAACAATGAAATAATGGTTACCACCAATAGGTTCTCCATACGCATGTAAATGCCGAGATTTTAAGATACAATTAAGGGTCACAGTGCATCTGCATGTCACTATCCTCCTGAGAAATATGACTAGATAATAATGTACCTGTTGTATATAATAACATTATACACACGTGTGGTTAATCTCTGTACGAATCTCAACCCATTCATGAACCGCTGATTACGTAACCACATTAGCTTAGGAGCTGTCAATCACCCGAGTTCATTATATCAATAAAAACATTAAATAACTCCATGTATTCGAGTTCACGGAAGAACATGTATGTACAACCGGAACTCTGGTAGGATTCCTAGTAAATATATCATTAAAAGGTGATTGTAAATGATGATGTTACCTTTTACGTTCATGAGTATATCCGTATGAAGAAGCGTTATTTAAAAACCAGCATAAATAGAATTTCCAGAATTGAAATCCTTGTTGTGTTTTTACATTGAATCATTGGAAGATGTGTACGAGAATAAATTATCGTGTGACGCCTATCGTCAATCCTCTCGGTGCCTAACTCGTGCCAAGGTAAATTACAAGTAATTAATTCGAAGTGTTATTTATATAGTCATTGTAAACAACGTGGCAACAATTCATCCTCTTCGAAGTTAAAATAAACTTAAGTCGTAAAGAACTTACCGAAAGCTTTCTCTACTTGTCATTTAACACTTGTCATTCAATCAGCTGACACGCCTTGTTGATGTTGCAATTGTATACAATGTTATTATATAATTGTATAAGTTTATTTTAATTACCAACGTACCGGATTTTTATGCCTTAGTTGAATCGTATTTTACTCAACTATATGAAGCAGTACTTCAGGCTCTTCCTAATTAATTTTTCCTGAAAATACGAATAGCTGTTACATAAAATGTGCATCGGACCACTATAATTATGAAATATTTATAATATTTCATATTTGTGTTTTGGTAGTACACTCTCGTTTGAAAAAAGACCTCTGATTTTCTGAACCAAAAAAACCAGATTTCTGTCAACAATCAATTATTATTTATATGACATTGTCCTTTCTCTTACATAGTTAACAGTGCATAACAAATACGAAGAATGGTTCAGTCATAAACCGGGTGTATATGGCGACGAAGGCCGAATGACCGACTGTTAAGTGTTACGGTCGCTTTGCCGACGGTTAGGTAACAGCGCGTGCTCATCATTACGGCATAACAACAGAGTAATAATGAATTTTCTTCCTTCCTTACATATTGCACAATATTACTGCATGCCACTAACATAACGGCCTCTGTGCCTACGTGAATCTTGCGTGTGAGCATTAACTTAACCACAATTAAGTAAGTATCATGATTTTGAAGAAGATACGGAACCAACTCAAGATCTTAATTTCCGGTTCAATATTATGCTTCAATGTTTCCTGCCCAATTAACAGTATAGCGAATGACCTAATAATTATTATTTATTATAGTTCATCGTTTTGTAATGTTGATGCTAATACGTTTAGAATCTCATGTTTATTATACTGTGTGAGCCTTGCACCCGGGCGGAACTGCAAAGGCGAGGTCCCACTAATAATATAATTTTTCTTTATCTTATAATCAACTTGACACAGCCGATTAGCCCAACTGTATATATCAAGGCTAAAAGTAATTCAAAGCATGAACTTGCCCCTTGAAATCGACTGCTTAAAACTGATTACAAAACTGTAATTTAACAGCTTTCTAATGCGGCATTGGTAAGAAAAGTATTTTGTAACTTGTGATTTACGTTGAAATGCAACGCCCCAATAATAAAATATGGAAGATTTGTATAGTGCCAGAGGCTATGCACAAAGGTGAGAAAATCCCAATAGTATTAATTATACTGTACCCACATTTAACAAGTTTTAAAATTGACTCTGAATATCGGGAGAGCTATGCAATTAAAGCATATCTATCAATTCACGGGTGGGTATTACAAAATTATATTAACTTTGTAACAGAGAGGTATTTAACCTCTTCTGTTCCTTCAACCTCTTTACTTTAAGTTCTATTTATTGTTTTAATAATTTTTAAAAATTCATGTTTCGAATTTTCAATGTGTCATTGCGTCACCTTCAATTCTTTTCTAGGACTACAATTTTTACCACGGCTCCAACTGCACGTGCTTCAGTGTTCTTCACTTTATTTTCACATTTTACAATAAACTACTTATTAAAGTCCGTTGTGTTCTTTAAAACTGCTACACAAGCAAGTACGACAGCTCCGAATCCAGCAACCTTTCCGGCTTCCTCTCGGAGGACGATGTCACCGTTGGCGACATCACGGTGCGCGACATAAACCCTAGACCCATAGCCGGACTCGCCTTCGTGGCCGCTAATTTCGACGGCATCCTCGGCGTAGCGTAGCAGCATCTCGGTGGACGGCGTGAGACCCTTGCTCTACCCCTGAGGGTGGCGTAACGCTACATGGCGCCCGAACAGGGACTTGAACCCTGGACCCAAACCCCCTGAAAACATTTTTTTAAAAGAAAAGGGTCCAACCCTTTTCTTTTAAAAAAATGTTTTCCAGATAAGTATAATAGATAGCACACAATACTTAGGAAATGAATTTTTCACGTGGATCTGGAAACCATATCTAGATAATTCATGTACATGAATTGATAAGTCAGTAACAATCTGTATCTTCAGCGCTGCCCTGGCGCTGAGTCCTGTAGAGAATAGTACAGCTGGTATCGAAAAATACATACTTTTGACCAGAACAATCTAATATATAAAATTCTCGTGTCACAGTTTTCGTTGCCATACTCCTCCGAAACGGCTTGACCGATTTTGATGAAATTTTTTGTGCTTATCCGGTATCTATGAGAATCGGCCAACATCTATTTTTCATCCCCCTAAATGTTAGGGGTAGTCCACCCCAATTTTTTTTTTAATTATTTATATGGCACAACAACGTTTGCCGGGTCAGCTAGTTCCGTATACATTTTTTTGTCATGCAAACTATAATAAAGCGACTTAATGAAGATTGACTAAGCAATTAGCGAAAAACATTACACAGATTTATAGTTATTTTTACAACCATTACCTATATTTAAAAAAAAGCCTAGCTTTTGCAATTTCTTAAAACAAGCTAATTTGCGAAATTTCGAATCAGATTTATGGTCTTCATAAAATACTTTATAGATAACAAATACTTTAGGTTATTGTAGACATAAAGCTGCATACCGACCTTTGACCTCCCAAAGGAAAATTTCGCAACAGAGACATTCATACGCCATCTTGGCCAATCGCATAGCCACAGAAGGAGTGATTCGACGAATGAAATGCTCGTGTTATGGGGGCTGGTCGTTTGGCCCACCAAATTGCGTTATTCATAACTTATGACGTCACGCTATAAGTGGTCCGTATGATTTGTGCTGTGGTTTGCCCACTCTGATGTGTTGTGACTTCACTTGAAGTAGGGATCCTAGTCTTTTTTTTAAATGTATGACGTATGATATGGCAATGATTTTAATTCTATTGTATGAAGTCTACAATACAAAGCGGATCAGTTATTGGTATTGAATATTATTTGTAGGCTTATTAAATTTATTCAGTCATCTATCGAATTTTTTAATCTAAGGCATAGTTTTGTCATAGCCTTTCAACTCACTTGAAATGCACTATTCTACTTTGAAGCTTTAAACCATGTTTAGAATTCCTATCTAACTAGTACAAATTAGTACGGGTTTAATGCATTTTCGCCCTCCGGACATTAAAAGCCGTTTATCTTGGACTTTATCCGCTGTATAGTGCTCTACTGACATTTGCTTAAATGTCTACATAATTACGAAATCGTAGATATATAATTTACGTAGCAATTCTTACCTATTATTTTATTGATAAAAAACTATTAGGTGCGTCTAAAATCCTACTAATATATTTCTACTAATATGGTAGGTTGTATCACATTTAAGCTGTACAACTTATTAAGTGTTGCCAGCTAAAGGTCACGACTACGTTAGGAAGTAATCAAAGGCCAATCAACCTCTCTTTAACCACTCTGCACGACAACATTTTGACACATGACACATCAGCTGAGTCGACCGGGTGATTCGAAATTTAAGACGACACTCAAGATTTTTTGTACATTTTCAGCATCCGATTTTCAGTCAAAATTATATTGCTACAGCTATTTCATACGATAAGTTTGTGAACAATATTTCTAAGAACGTGTTGAGGTCACTAAAACTGCGTGATTCTATTGTAAAATGTGTGTAACACACAAAATGCTACATCATTCCAAAAACTAGATAATTTAGATGTGCTGAAAATATGTACATAAACAAGCTTCTCACGTGATAAAAAACGGTTATACAGTGAAATAAATAAAGTAACTTACTACATGCATTATTACATTTGCCAGTGTTCATACATAATTTCATAAATAATAACGATCAAAAACTTGATAAAAAATAGCAAAAACTATGTTGCAACATGACACTTCTTAGTGCTGACCGTAATCCCAATGTTCATATAACGATTAAAAAGGTTCATTCAGCCTAATCGATACTCGCAATATAATCGAAAATGGAAAAAAAGTTAAACAAGACATAGAGCATGGACCGGTTTATCTGCTTATTTGACTATAGTCAGCTTAGTTCATGCAATACATCTATGAAACTGAACCTGAAGATTCTTTTTTATAATATTTGAAGTATTATTTCGTTTGATGATTTTTTTATTACGCAATAAATTATTTAACTTTATTTCATGATTTCGATGGAAATAAATATCGGTATTTCAATGGAGGCCAAACGTGTGTCTTCTAAATTTAAATTCAACCATATAGTTTTACCCATACTGTGTCTTCGTTAATTAATTTCAATTTATCTGATTATTTCACTATAAAAAAACGAATCTAAAAAACGTGGATAGACAAACACCGGGTTCGGATCAAAGCTGGAGTAAGAGATGGGAGTACTTCCAAATGATTCCTTGCAGTAATAAACAAATTGAATTTCCAACTGGGCATGAATGGCTAAATTCGAATCTAAGTATGAGGAATAGCGAAAAATACTGAAAGAAATCTCGTGGCCGATTTTGATAAAAAATAAAATTACTTACAGCATAAAAATTAAATTGACATATTAATTTCCAGCAATCAAACCATCAATGTTCTGTGAAGTAATTACATGCGACAAACGTATGGTAAAAGGTTTTTTAAAATAAATCGATTCAAACTTTACTTAATGGCCGTAGCTCACTACATCGTGTTCTCATTTCAAATTTTTATAATCACCTCGCGGTACAAATACATAACGTAATTTTTGAAATTCGAATTTCTTCTTTCTTGATAGTTGTGGAATATTATTATTATTATTATTATTATATTATTGTGATAAGGTTGAAAATCTATTGAAGAAATTTGACAAATTGAGGTAGGTAGAAATAATTTACTTCTTTATCTTTTGGTGGGAAACAAACTCATTTCAAATAAGCCTATTAAGATCCGAAGTTTTCTATACCTACCTATTCATTCAACCTTAATCATAATATTATTGTACAAAACAAAATGTATGTGCAGACGCCAGCACATCAACCTACCTCAATCTGACAAACTTTAATAGATTTTCAACCATATCACAATATTGGAAGGTCAATGTTCGATTGGTAAAATTTGACAGATTGGGGTAGGTTGATCTGCCAGGCGTACATGAAAAAATAGCTAATAAATTAAAATGTTATTATTTTGAATAGCGAGTACATCAGCGAGCGCATTCCTAATTCAAATTTTGGAATTAATAAATTGGCGCGCATTCAAACATATAATACCTACTGACATTGTTCCTTTGTTTATTTTTGTTTTTTGGTAATTAAAAGCCACGTAAAATTATTATAAATCTTTAAAAAAGAATTCTAATGGATAATAATTGTATTCTAAGCTTAAAACGAATTTATTTTAATTTTTATGAATCGATTTCTTAAATTCCTTATTTATTTCACTCGAGTTGACAAAAAATTCAATTATGGAATCGATTAGAATACTCGCTTTCACACATCATTACGATAAAAAAAAATAAACATGGTTGTCGATTACGAATACAAATTGAGTAGTGGTAATGAAAAATTCGTGTTTTTGGCCCTGTATTAGAGAATTAAGCTAAGATCTGGGCTTTTTTACGTTATTTATAAAATTTGGCATGATATTTATCGTAATTGTTATTGAGTATAAGCGTGTGTGTGTGATCCAAGTGAAAAATAAAAATGTAAACAAACACAAGCGGCGCGAAACTTCGAGTTCAGTTATCAAATTCTTCATTACCACTGCAAATTTATGTTGAATTACGTATGAATTCGTTACAATACTAAATGACGAGTTATTCATCCCTTCTATAGTGATACCTTAGATGTCCGGAAACCACATTTTTTATGATTTTTAGCCCAACCGAGCACTGCCATCAAAACGGCGTAGATCGTATTTACGCTTTTGGATTTTGTAATGGTAAATTAAGAAAATGCGTTATAAATGTAGAAGTTTTAATGGCGTAAACAAATCAGATTTTTATTTAACATTCTTAATTAATGCGCACTCATAGGATTCAACGCAGAGAATATTATATTTTTTAATTTTTTAATGAGGATGTCGTATGACTACAACGTCTGCCCATTTCGGACCCACTACTGAGCCAGCGTAGGTTTACTTGTCGCGGCCGTTTCGGACCCGGTACCGAACTATACGGTTAAACTATTATCGACAATAATTACAACCGCAGTAATAAGACAACTTATAAAAACGTTAAACAAAGGAACTACGATTACAGTTTCCGTTGTTTCAATTTGTCTGGTTGGATAGAGACGTCCGACTTCTATTTTTCATCTTGAAATCGCTTTTTGCGTCTGTGTGCTTATTATATTCTAAACTACTCAATGGGTTTTGATACGAGTCACACCACTGTTTAGAAAAATTATTTCATAAAAACTTTTAAATTATGTCGCCATTGCAAAGCAGGCTCTGGTCGCAGGTATATAGGGAAAATGTAAACAATAGTAAAAATTTATTGACATTCTATAAATAACTTTATATTAGGTATTTCTAACAAGCATTCATGTTCTTTACTTTGTTATTGTCAAGAATGCAAATTGATCCGATGAGAATTTTTAGTAATTAGGCACTTATCGGATTAAACCTAAACAATTGGGGGCCATAATGTTTTCTAATTGATTTGTTATCTTGTATCGTGTAGTGCATGATTGAACTGTAAACGTTTTGTAGGTACTAAAAAATAAAAGCTAGATACATTGTGCGCTCATCACCAATAATTGATGTTGACACTTCGATTAAATACAAGTCTATGGCCAGTGGATCGTTGCTAAGTGTTTTGTCTAGTACTATTAAAAGTGATGACATCTTTAGTACACACTATGAATAATCTATCTGACAACCTGTCTAGTATTTACCAAAAAAACTTCATATGTTGAGTGTTTGATCATCACATCACACGCATATTTGGACTGGACAAATCTTTTAACATCAGGTATTCAACACCAAAGTACGTTACTTGTAAATCAGTTGACGTGTCGCTAATTTAAAATTAAAATAAGACTTTATAGGCTTTAATCTGAGAATATATCCACACAACCTCACACGCCATAGTTATTCTGAAACGTAGACTAAAGATATTTATGAGTTCCGACTTAAAAATGATTGAAGCCGTGAGAGAGTATATTTATTAAACCTATTAAATGACGCTAAAACGGTATATCAGGCAGAAAATTAACGTTAAGAAACCATTAATTTATTAACAATTGTTGTTAAGTTGTGTTGCATAAGGCGTATCGTCTGGCTTCTTAGTTACCAGTAGCTTGGGGTGCTAAGACAGGAAACCTCCACGTGCGCCCGTGGACTGGAGTTCCCTCTCGGATACGTCCGGGGGGAAGACCAGTTTTTCGGGCCGGTGCGCCCTGGGATGCGGGCAAAAACTCTCCTTAGGCACTGTGTGCCTAAGTGGTTTCTTTGCCCGTATGCAAATAGCCTGTCGGGTGGACGCTCCAACGCGTGTCCCTCTGAACAGCAGAGGGCACAGCGGCGGAGCGGGCTTGCGGACGGTGAGTAATGGGTATGCTCGCCGTCCGACCAAGGACCAAGCCCGGGTCGGTGGCGCGTCGTGTTTCACGCGTCACCGACGGGGCCCCTTATGGGGCCAAATGCCTGCCGGGGTCGCGGATTTTTCTTAATCCAGGATACCGTGGCCCCGGAACGTAAAGGGCATCCGACGGAACACGGGTGGATTTTAGTCAGTAAGAGTCTGACAGTCCCTCCCGCCCCACCCAGGGCGGGAGAACTCATTTGATGATTTTGCCACCCTAAAAAAAAAAAAAAAAAAAAAAGTTACCAGTAGCTTAAAGGTAATGTTGGTATTTGTTAGCTCCAACTTAGTCTATACGATCGGTGATGTAGATGATAAAGCAGGGCCGCTCCGACCCCTTGCAGCGCCTGTGTGCCAAACCTATGAAGCGCCTTTTATGTCGTCGTCTTTCGAATTTCTTTCATAAATTCAAATTTTTTGCTGAAATATTTTCATCAGTTTTATCAATTTATCAATTTCCCGCCAGTACCCCGCGACTCCACTAGCTAGTACCCATTTTCGATAAAATGTTTCCAATTGTTGTGGCGAGTCCCCATCGGGTTACGTTTATAAACTAATCCACGGGTTACGTTTATAAACCAATCCACGGGTTACACTTATAAACTAATCCACGGCACGCCCTTTGTAATACAACACATAGATTAATGTACTTACTAATAATAAATAGTCGGCTGTAACTAAAACCCAAAATATAAACCGTGGGTCATTTCAACTAGTGTAGATAGGTATCGTCTTGGGAGACTTGTATCTACTTACTTATCGATACTCAAGTATAATATGTTGTTATGTGACAAAAATAATTTCAACAACTGGCACTGGTATTTCATACGGCGCCCCTGTTGCCCTGGCGCCTGTGTGCGCCGCACACTTCGCACATAGGGGCGGCGCGGCCCTGTGATAAAGGAAGCAACTGATTAAGGTAAACGTTCGATAACTGCTTGATTATTATTATTTACAGGTCGACAAGTGGAGAGATTCCAAATGGGTTTATTTTTAACCGACTTCAAATAAAGGAGGTTATCAATTCAACTCTATTTTTTTATGTTTGTTACCTCATAACTTGCGACTGGGTGAACTGATTTTCAAGATTCTTTTTTTTTTTATTTGAAAGCTGGTGCTTCCCGTGTAGTCACATTATCACCATTTCAATATCTAATGATTAGATCCTGGAGAAATCGAGGGCAACCCTCAAATTTTATAGGCCCACACATTGTGTTTCGCAAATATTATGAAGTAATTTAAGTACGTGCGTATATTAAAAATCATCATCTCATGTAGCTGAGCTGATGATGGAAGGTAAAACTCCTTAACAGTAAGGAGTAGGCGTCGACAAATTGAGTAAATTATTTTTTTCATTAAGTATTTCAAAGCACTACAATTTAATAAAGGTCTGGAGTATATCTGATGATGGAGCTTAGAGACAGTAGAGGGAACTCCTCAACGATTCACAGCAGCTATCTTGTGTTTGAGCTTGATTAATTTGTATTGATAAGAACTTTACACCTAGACGAGTTGTAACTGTTATTAGGGGTCTGATGACGAAGACGAAGGACAGTTCAGGGAATTCCTCAACGGTTTACAGTAGCTACCTTGTGTTTGGACTTAATTTATTTATATTGATGAGAACTTTACACCTAGATGGGTTGTAACTGTCATTAGGGTTCTGATGATGAAGACGAAGAACAGTTCAGGGAACTCCTCAACGGTTTATAGCAGCTATCTTGTATCTTGGATTTAATTAATTTATACTAATGACCCTATGGGTTATTGTTATAGTGTTTATGATATAGTCACCAACGGAAAACTTATACTCAGGTATCTATGGAATGACCTATCGTCTTTATTTATAGTCTTCGGCATGTGATTGCCTTACCTTATATGGCGAGGAAAAGCTTCGTAACACATAAAACACGCCTTTGTCTTAACTTTATGAGTTTTATGAACAAATATTTTAACACTCCAGACTCGAGTATTTGTTTTAGAATATTAATGTTTGTTTGTTAATTTATTTAAATAAACAAAGATTTGTTGCGTCATTAGTTCTTTACGTGTAAGGTATTTATATAATAAAATATGTCGAGGCCCTTAAAAAGCTATAAATTTTCACTTTTCTTAGTATCCCAACGTAAATTGATATGTTTCTATTCGAATTTACGACAGTTTCGACATCTTGATTGGTCTGTTGTCTGTAAATTAATTTGGATCGGTAAAATAGGCAAATTAGCCAGCAGATCATTGCATTGACAAGTTCACAAGTGAAGTAAGAATAGAGTAAATACTTAACATTGCTAATGACTTGCAGGAGAAGTGGTTATTACACCGACAGTCGTCTGTTGTACTACGCCTCGCTTGCCGGACAAAAGCGTGTGATACATACATACATAATTTTCAATACTCATTTTCACTTTTGAATGTCTCACACGTTCAAACCAACGAACTAGCATCACATTGTGGGAGATTAGGTAACCGTTTTTCCTCGAGCTCGACGAGGGTTTTCGCAAGCGCGTTGCCACACTGAGTCTACGTTAATTGGCGTGGCCTATAGCACATTTATCCGATAACCACACCGTACTGGGAGTGTTAAATTTAATTTGGTAGGGTTACCGTCACGTGATGTTCGAAGTTTTAGCGTTAACTTGGTCACCGCGGGTTGGTCAAGCGTGCAGATCGATGATTGTCGTAGATTTCCGCTTCGCAATTAAGCAAATGTTTACTTTCGGTTTTTATTTATTCACCTATTGAGCAACTTAGGTACCTCCTAAATTCTTATTCCGAGATGTGCTAGTCACCTAATTGGTATAACAATATTGATTCAGAGCGATTACAGTGTAAGTACTCAACTCACTTACCTGTAATTCGGGCATTTTCAAGAATCAGAAAATGATTTCACCATCTAAAAATATTCTTACATCTATCACGTTTGCACTTAATAAATAAATAAATTAAAATGCGAAGAGAAAAAATAAAACAACAATCGCAAACTTGGCATTCAATTATTTATTTTTATTTTCTACTTTATTTGACATCTGGGCAAATATACTTACCAGCCAGAATGAAGCGAATAGAAAATCAAAAAGTTTTTAACCCAATTGTTTTTTTTTTCTTGGTTTCGTTATACATATTAAACGATTCCATTCAGCCATTTTGCAGTCATACAAAGAAAAACAAACAGCACTAGGGTGGGGACGCACAGTCTCACGTTATACGATAGCGGTTGTCGATGCCGGTTGCCCAAGACCCGCATGCACGTAAACACATTAACTTACGTCACCGAAACATACGCATAATGCGGAAACATTAACGTGCGAATCAGCCTTTTTGTACATTGGAAAAAAACTACTAGGTAAACGATGGGTGATTAATCTGTTGTCAAACATTTTGTTAATGCGGTAATAAAGTAGACTTATTTGTCTGCAGAATAATCCAGGTGATGAATTTATTGGCTGTCAGAACTCCTGAACCATTAGTACTAGCACTAGGTGATGAATGATTTCCATAGGAGTGTTTAGATAGGCGACTAACTTTTTTTTTAATTGCAGAAAACTGTTTTTTTAGTGTAGGTGTTTTTTTCCGCTCTTAAAAGATTATTTAAAAAGATTTAATCTACTGTGTAATTATCTTTCCTTGCAGTAAATAAAAAAAAACTGTAACAGCGCATAATGACTTACGAGCTCTCTATTTGTCTTCAAATGAGTTTTATATTCATTTATGAATGAAATTATAATTAAAAGTCAATTTCGTTTTCACAGATGCATGGTTAGTAAAAGTAATATCGTGAGGAAACCGACATATTCTAGAATGAAAAAATTAAAGGCTTAAGTTGGCCCACGTGGTGAATTATGTTAAGGCCCACTCTCTCTCGCAGAGTTCGTATAATATGTAGTTAATACTGCTACTGCCTCCTGCTAAGTTCCCAAAAAATACCAGACACATTAATAAATAAATTAACACATTAATCTTGTCACTGCTACGTTAAAATGTCAACAAATAATTCATTTATAAATCGACTGACGGCAGTTCAGTTCAACCAGCCCATATCATATTATGAAAGGGCAACATACTCGGACTACATAGATGTTTCCTGACATAATTATGATTATGATAACTACAGTGTGCGATTCACATGTGTATTGATGAAGCAGCATTCAGGATGTAGTCTGTCTAGATGTAAAGGTCGACAGGTGTCCGGCTTGTGAAGTCATCAACATGTGTTCCAATCACGTGTTCATTTTTTGTTGTTCCCATATTTTCAATTAAAGCAGATCGATACACGCAAATTAGATCAACACTTTGATCAACGATCAACAGAAAAAAAATATGACAAGAAAAATATTAGGATCTTAATAAAAATAAAACTTATAAAAAAAGCTGCAAGCATTATTTGAATTTATATTTTTAATTTTATTTTTTTAATTCGAAAATTATTCATATTCGATACAATAAAAAAAAAAGTTTATAAAGAGATTTAAGCATTCTTTTTATAAAACGACCACAGACAATATCGGATGTCTGACACTACGTCATAAAAACAAAATAAAAGCGCGCCAAATCGTCGAATTCTCTAGAGTGATAGTATTTTATTATTTTGTTTTAAATACTTGAAATTGTGAGTGTATTGTTTTTAATTCCTGAGGTTTACCATTAGCTCGTTTAACTTACTTGTCTGTGATGTAGAAACAAACACGAGTTGTGACTTGACTTATCATGTAAGTAAACACCAATTTCTACATTACCTATGACTTTTGCACATCAACGAAAGATTTTTGAAACAAGCTTAGAAGAATGAAAACGAGTTTCGTTAATTAAATTAAAATATTTTATTATGTATCTGCAGTAATAAGATATATTTTCATGGCCTGTGATCACGCTTATTAGCACGTGATAAGGTTTAATTCCGCAAAACAACGTGTTGTTAAAACAATATTAAATGTTCAATGACCCAAATCCTTGTACCTACGTAACCCTTTTTTTGTAAAAGGAAAATGTTAGCAAAACTTTAGTGTATGGTCAACAGGCTACGTTAATTCTATAATACCAGTGTTAGTAAAAAATATTTTGAATTAAACATGCAGTTTGTGTTGCAAAAAAATGATTTATGATAATCTTCAAAGAATTAAGTCCTTTAATTTCAGTGTATGATAAATATAAGTAATTTACTGCTGATATATTCTTCTTTTTTTAATAATCGCCCGTTTTTATGTAGTCACGGTTTTTATTAAATAAATTAGTTAATTATGAACTGACATTATACTGTGATTTTATTATAGTCTTATGCACTAATGCCTAAATAAATACTCTATAATGTTTTTACTCTACCATGATAAATAGCTTCTTTGCACGCACTACATGGTACGAAATTTCTCACATAGGGTTCCTAGATGACAGGTTTTTTTCCGGACATGTCAGGAAAACAGATGTGGAATACATTTTTAATGCAATTTGATGTCACGGCACGGCATAGACACTAGCACCGCGTTAAAAGGACTTTAGTCGTGGTTCGTGGCACGGTCTCTAAGACCCTTCGTAGCAAGTCGACCGACGTAAATCTCTGATACCTTAGGACAGGGTTTCTCAAAGTGGGGTACGCGAACCCCTAGGTGTTCGCCATTCGACGGCAGGGGGTTCGCTATAAGATTTACGTAATGGTGGTTTGAAAACTGTAACAGTTTGAGTATTAAGCAACAGAAATCATTATTAGAAATGTCCGTAGATGACACTCTTCACGCTGATTTAAAAATGATGTCTTTGATAGATATTTGGGCAGCTAGACAGGCAGAGTATTCCGAACTTTCACGCAAAGCGGTGAATTTCCTTTTACCCTTTGCTACAACATACTTAAGTGAGAGTGGGTTTTCACACCTGATCATGATAAAAACTAAATACAGAAATCGTCTTGATACCAAGTCAGAATTAAGGTTAAAACTGACCAAAATTACTCCTAAAATTGAATCCATTTGCAACAAGAAACAAGCACACCCATCACATTAATATAAAAAGATATTTATTTTGGCACTTTATTTGTTACCTTTTAATCAAATAAAAAGCGTATTTTCTTCTACAGTCAATTTTATTATTTTCTTTGGGGGGGGGGGGGAAATTTTCATTAGTTAGGGGGTTCGCTGTCACCTGGAAATTTTAACAGGGTGGTTCGTGGAGCCGAAAGTTTGAGAAACCCTGCCTTAGGACTTTGCATCAATTGGCGCGTGTCTGTGTACGAACCTCTATAGATTTGTATTGCGATAGTAGCCTGGATACCAAAATCGTAATGTATCGGATACTTGCTTCACCTTGCGTATGAAGGGGCTAAGTATTGTCCGTCTGCAAATTAGATTTTAATGTTATTTACGTACGTACATCCGTATCCGTACACGTGTCTTTGTTAACCCTGTGTCACTAACCATTCGTCAAAATAACGACGCGTACCTCGCGTATTTAGTGTTTTCGTAAGATCCCGACCCCCACCATCCCGCGCGTTTCTAATACCTTCCTAAGTCGCATCACCAGTGACCCGCAAACACTCATTTCGGATGCATGCTCATTAGATCAGGATATATCGAGTGATCGTCGTAAAATTTACGAAAGGTTAGTATCTACGTAACTATTTTTCTACGTTGTGCATTTATTTATTTGTCAATTATTTTCAATAATTATTAATGAACATATTATTTTAATGTTATAATAAGAAGTAATCATTACTATACTTTAAAAATGACTAATAGTTTTCAATGGTTTTGACATTTCGTTGTTTTTTGTTTTGTTTGAAATGTAGTTTTTTTTTATCTTTTCAAATGGTCTTGAGGAGTCAAAATGATAAAATTTTACAATGATTCGTTGATTCGGAAACGGAGTCAATCCCCGGTAATCAATCACAGTCTTCGGTATCCGAGGAAGGTGATAATTTAGAAACGGAAATTCATAATCAAACTGATGGAAGCGACGAGGATGCTGCAGATACTTCGTGTACTTCGGTGTCTTATCACAATAAATAATCACATACATGATCAACTTGCCATCAACATCGATTCAAAAATGCCTGAAATTATTGATTTCTACAATTCTACAAAGGGTGCGGTTGACACTATAGACCAGAATATGCTCGATCGTAAGGCCAGCCGTAAGACCAATCGATCGCTGCTGTGCTTGTTTTACTACATCCTAAATCTGTCAATAGTGAACACATAATTATGTCATCCACATATCTAATAAGATCCGAAATGGAAAAAAACCCATGAAAGAGGCCTTTTGCTTTAGAAATGGCGGACGAACTGATGAACCCTTGGCTGCAAGAGAGATTTTAAACGATAACTTTGCAACGAAATTTGAAGCAAAATATCGCGGAGATCTTGAAAATTGATGACCCTCAGGAAGGTCCTGGTCAAGACGTTCCTAGAACTCGCAAAACTTGCAGCTACTGTCCTGCAAAAAAACGTCTCATGACCACAAACATTGCAAGGGTTGCAAAAAAGCGATTTTCAGGGAGCATATTGTTTCTATGTGTAACCATTGTTCAATGTTGAATATTTCTAAAACAGCTGATATTATTTGATTAAGAGAGAACTAAGACTGCTTATTAAGTACCTTTTGTGTCAAAAATAAAGTTGATTAAATAAATATTGGTGTTACAATCTGTCGTAAAATTTACGAATGGTTAGTAATAACGTTACTCAAAATTAAGGTTAGTGAGCTAGGGTTAACGGACTTAGAAAGTAGACCCCTAGGTAACCCTAGTCTCACATAATCTCGACGTAAAGCCTCCTGCAGACACACGCGATTAATCGCGCGGGGCGACATGTCGCGGTCCATTCGCAGTATTTTTAGAGTGGAAATTAGCTTGGCTCGTTGTCGCAGCGCGATTAATCGCGTGTGTCTGCAGGAGGATCATTGTAGTACGTACGTGATGAAACAGCAGGTCGTGCTGTAAGTTTTATGAACCGACTCATCCATCTAATAGCTTAACTATTAAAATAACCTCTCTGACCTCTTTATGGATTATTATTATTCATATATTAAACATTTGATAATGGCTTAAAATTACCAGCTTCAGGTTTACGTTCATAGAGCTTTTATCTTTATTTATAATAAATACAACAAAGCATATTATTATAAGGAGACTCATAAATGCTCTTGATTAGGTTTCATTTTAATAGTAGTTCAATAAGTATGAATTCATAATTAAACTTAAAAATAAACTTGTATTCAGAAGTAAAAATACAAATAAACTTGTGTAGGTACTTACTTGTCTTCCTACTACTCAGGCACTCAATGATTTTACAAAAAAAAAGAAAATAATCGTGCAGGAAGTAAAGAAGGCAATGTTAATTAAAACTTTAATGCTGAAATTCACAAGCTTATAATTATCTTTAAGGACAATATTATTATTATTATAGTGGCGGCGAAAACTTTGAACTGATGCATAATTTAAGTAAAATTAATTTATTCCATTAAAGCATAAGTAGGTTCTTACGTATTTTTGTTCCTAAATACTTCGCTGACTTTAAGTACTGTCAATAACAATAACAATTATAATTATGTATCGATTTAAAGTAAAAATAGCTAAAGCGCTTTATTCAATACAAATCGTGTTTCAATTTGAGTATCTCTACCTAAACCTGTATTTCTTAAACACTACTCGAACAATTAGGTCAACGTTCACTTAGTCGAACTACCTACTTTCAACTTTATTATAAACATTTTAGTCGACTTAGGTCGGTATTAGAGCATTGGCCTGACCTTAGTCATTGCTCACCCGTTTGCCAAAAACGAGACAAACTTAGCCGAACACCTCATGCGTGGTTGTCTCATTCTGTGCAAATCACATGACTATTTACGCAACCTTCCCAAACGAACAATGGGTGTTGGAATAAATCTCCAGTATCCTAGACCACTTATGTTGAGATAAATTGTCTAGATAAGCCAATTTATGCTAACTTGAAACTTTCTGAAAATATGAAAATTGGTCTAGTTTTGACGTTACCGATTCTAGCAACTTGGATCCTTTAACAAGTTTCAAGTAAATTCAATTCCGTTTACTGGAACCAGTGTACTTACATAAATTGTACCGATATTCTTTGTCCTCAAGTCGCATCCACTGCAACTATTTTCGCTCAAGTTTCGCCACATTTGACCTTGTCCAACATACGCATCCATTTTCCCACGTTTTTATACACTCACTTTTTTAGTAATCAAACTTTTTAGTCACGTAATATTTACTGCCAACCACACTTTCGCTGGGGTGCGTAATATAAGAAACCTGAATGATAAGAACAGAGTACCCAGCTATCTACAAGCACAAGTAGATATACTACACGTTTTCTCATTGTCTTTTTGACATTGAATACACCTGGGTATTAATTATCTTCTTACAAATGTTCTCTCTTCTCTTCATGTTCATTCGAAATTACAGAAAATATTGGAATTTCGGAAGCAATTATTTTAGAGGATAATGGTACTTTTATTCATGACGGTGGCTTTCAGCTCTGTAATGAATGTTCGCGGAACTTTTAAGATTTTTCATAGATAAGAATTTATATTGTTTAAACACAATTGAGTGTTATTTACACGTTACACTGCTGGTAAATAAACCAACTGTCATGTTGCAAACACTAATTAACCTACTTATCTAATGAAAATGTTTATAGCAATTGCATTGGCATAAACATAAAACGGCTGTGCAACAACTAACATTAAATGTTTAATTGTAAAAACGTTTTCCGATAATTGTCGAAGACAATTTATATATGTTTAATTCATCTATTATTAATTCGTTTAGTTAAGTAGATATGGGTTTCGCACGTCATTATCTGATGATGCAGCCGATATAAATGTATTATAACTACATAACATAATGAACATAACAATGTAAATGCGTTAATGATGTTTTATGCCAGACATCTATAGGTAGGTACTACGAATGACCTACAATTTAAAATACGCTGAATGACTGATGAGCCACTTTGACGTTGTTCGTATTTATGTAATGGTATACGCGAAATCCGGGACTGTGAAAGTGCCAAGTTGACATTTAGTCATATCGTGCACGATGTCAGCTGACTGCGACCGGTTGCTGCTCCTTTCAAGGCGAGAGGAACAAAAAATAACTTGCTGTACCACATACTTGTCGTTACATAAATTATGTATTACGTTGAGCAACCAAAATAAAGAATAACTTCTGAAAAACATCCTAATTGGAACTCAAGACCTCTAGACCATACATACATTTACAATCACCTATCGGAAATACCATCTTAAAACGTGTATCATTTGGAATATTAAATTGGTTGAGTTAATACTGACCTCAAGATCAATCTTGAAGACTAATGAGCTGAAACTTTGTTACTGTTGTAATTGCTTAGTCCTTCGAATCGTGTCTCACGAAAGTTCTACTAACGTAAGTATGATATGAGCTGTTTGTATGTACAACCTACCAACTTAACTGTACTTATGTTTAATTAAGATGATATTCAAAACAGATAACTTATAAAGGCTTAATAATGTTTGTAAAAGAACCAGTTATTTGTAAATGAGACCCAAATACCTTGAAAGGCGAAGAGTTATCTTTCATAAAACGTTTCTTCTCGTACAGCCAAAAAGTCCAAGAGAACGGTGAAACCATTTGTCAAACACGTAAAGAATTGTTGTGCAAATTAGATAGTTTCTCACGTATAATTGTTTGACTTTCTTTCCCGTCTAATCATCTCGTACGTAGTTCATCTAACTACGGTACATGTTCTTTATCGAGATGACCATGATTTAGTTTAGTCTGTGGCTTAGTGCATATGTTCGTGGGTTCGTCAATGAAATTGTTTTGGTTATAACTGCGGACACGCATTTTACAGATAAAGATTAATATTTTCTGATGATTAAATCTCAAAAAAAATATTACCTTGTTACACCCAATTCACTCGTATCCACTACACTTAGGTCAAACAGGTCTTTGCATATACCTTATAATATGATAAAAAGAAAACTGAAACAAAACAAAGCTAGTCAGTATTGCAACAACGGAAATAAACAGATCGGAACACTTTTATAACAATAACGTAAAATAAACACTTTTGTATATTTATTTTTGGGAAAAAAAATGTGTACGTACGTTGCAACAATTTGTCTCAATTAATAACAGTGTAAAAACATGGAGTATCAGAGACACTGCAATTTCTTATGCATTTACGTACGTACTGTATACGAGTATATGACTCTTATCTATACGTATGTACAGATTTCGACGTACCTATTTTATTTTAAAAAAGGCGTAGAAACACTTAAAAACAAAACTTGTATGTGACTATTTTTAGATAGGACACAGAACTCTGTTAACCTTTATGCACAGCTTATAAGGTAAGTACTATTAACTGACACTCCATTTATAATATGAGCATTAAGTTGAACTTCACTGTCAGAAGCTATTCAATCCGTGAGAGTGATCTGAGATGTCTTGGATAGATTTATTTTGATGAAGCTTTCTGTAATGTCAATGGCATGGGGATTAGGGTTGTCCAAAGTGAAAACTGTAGAGTGGGAAGTACATAATTATTAAGTACCTAATAATATTGAGTTTGAAGCACTGTCTTGCATAAATCTCGCCCGATTACTTTTCCCTCACTTAAATATCTTGCCAATTTGTGAAAAACCATCCAAGCTATTCTGCCACCTTCACCTCGGTCTGCCCTAATCCTATCTGTCTTTTTGGACGGTATTTGTTTTTTTCTTTTTTATCAAATTAATAAATTTATTATTTTACAGAATATTGTATTTCCTGACAAAAAATAAACATAAACATGATTTTAAAGTCTTAACATTTAATTTGAATTATCTTAAAGTTTCATTCAATTATTTACAATTTCAAGCTTGTCATTGTATAGAACCTTTAGGTAACGACACGGAATGTTGATTAATTTGCTTCGGACCAGTGAACCCTCTGTGAATAGAAAGCAAGATGTATGGTTTAACCGGTGAGATGTCATAAGAGATCATAGATAAAAAAAATGAAAGCATATTTGTGGTCTTTGGTTACCCTGCGGTCAGATGGAAGTACATTACTACGCTTCCTATATGAATTGTCAATTGCTGCGTTAGTAAAGAAATAAAAGACTAGCTGTTCCCCGCGGTTTCACCCGCTACTCGACCGCTATTGGTCGTAGCGTGATGTTATATAGCCTATAGTCTTAATCGATAGATAGACTATCCACAAAAAAAGTATTTTTTCAGTTTGAACCAGTAGTTCTTGAAATTAGCGCGTTCAACCAAATAAACTCTACAACTTTATATTATTGTAGTACAGATAAAAATAAATGAATATGGAAGCTGATACCAGTTAAAACCAATCATCTTTATAGCCCAATATATCATACATTTCTGAATAAATTTTATCTTTGATGAATAACGGTACAAAAATTTTCATTAAAGTTGCATTCAATTTAGAAAAATTGACGCTCTCAGAAGTCGTTAGATCCAAACAAATCACAACCAAAGAATTATGGATACTTGAGTAACAAACGTATTATTTTGCTGTCATAAACTAAGTTCAAAATACCTTGAACTCCGGACAAAACGACGGGTTTAAATGTAGGTTAACGACATATTAATATTACAAGTTTTGTGCTATAAGTGCTCATCGGAACGTGACAGAGGTAACTTTAAGTTATTTTCATGGTGACTGCTTTAGTATTATTTATGACGAGTTGAAACTTTATTGATTATCAATCCAAGTATTTATAGCCACAAAAGATCGATTTATAACTGTGCACCGTTTTCAATTTATAGGAGCAATCGTTTCCACTTTATAATCAATGCATTATTTTAAACTGTAATAACGTTTTGTGAGCTTCCCGTCTAACCGGGGAGGTTAATAGATTTTTTTTTATATTATGACCTCCACAACCCAATTATACTAGGTAACACCGTACCCGTTACACAAATCTGGTTGGCAGAATTTTGGTATAAGGTATTTGACTGAAAAAATTTAATTAACTGACAGATTTACAAAAAAATATATTTAATACGTATTTCTTCTTTTTTTACGTAAACCAAAATTGACGAAGATACGATACTATTATAACTGGCAAAACGTCACAAGCAAGTACAATTTTAATTGCTTCGGACGTCATGAGCCACTACTCTCGAATATATCAACATTCGAGAGTGGTGACTCGCGCAATATCTTTGTAAAAACGCCTTGTTGCATACAAAGACCATTATTTTTCAAAACTACCTCGCTGTCGGACTAATTAAATTTGCAATTTATTGGTGCTCTCAAATTGCCATTTCCTATTTTTAAAAAAACTAATAAAACGTTTGTCTTTGTTTCAGATTACGACGAAGTCTGCTGCTTTTAGCAGCTGTGCTGGCGGCTGTGTTAGCGGTACAGACGAACGCACAGAAAAGCAAGTCCGACGACAATGTGCAAGCAGTGCCGAGTGACCTTAGACGAGCAGTCAGCGAAGCACTAGCTTTAGAAAAGAGGTTTCTATTAGGCGCTAGTGATGCGTAAGTAATTTGAACATAATCACCAAACGTACAAAATAATCGAAGAGAACATCGGAGGCCTACCATGGTCGCGGGACTGTCTTAACAGGCAATCCCTGGAACTTAAAACGCTATTGAAGGAATACCGTGGATTTTTGCAAAATGAGTCTGGCAGTACCTCCCGCTCCACTCTGGGTGAGAGGAATCGTTTGTGGGACGGGACATATAACATACGGACTAAAGGATATGTTTAAATCCATTGTTTATAGTCCAGGGCCGCGTAAAGCCCACGGCTCTTTGTGACCTTTAACATTTGGTATATCTACCTTCATTCAAGTCGTGCTCTGTCAGTCCCATAATTATCAGACAAATGAACCTTTTTTACCAGCTATATAAGTTTACACGATGCTATTAACACATAAAGTAAAATCAATGCTTTATTGGACAAACCAAACTGGCCCTCTAGTCTGCTATTACGACAGTGTCAGAATCGACTATCATTTTATGTTTGACAAGTTTGGTAATCTACTAATAAAATGGCGTCATTATGACTTTCCAATGAAATAAAACGGTAAACTCGTATAAATGTTTTTTCTTACTACTGTTACTTCTTACTACTCCAGATTACATTCATTCATTACGAGACCCTTGACCGACCAATAATCGACTAATGAATTAAGCAGATAACGCAATTTTTGCAAAATGACACTGGGATCGCGACAGCAGACTTCGGCCCCTGGTTTCATTTATAAAATCTTTAACACCTCACCTTTTTGTATCCATATTTCCATAGCCCTACCTGAGCCATGCTCAATCATGAGCTATGTTAACTGTTGTGTTAATTTTTTAGACACAACTGCTCATCAGAAGAAGATGAGTCCAGCAGGATCCCCTGCCCCCCTAGCAAGTACCGCAGTGCAAGTGGAGAGTGCAATAACGTACGACACAGGCCGTGGGGACGGAGAGGCGATGTCTTCCTCAGATTACTGCCTCCCAATTATTCTGATGGTAAGAATTTACAATATGCTAAGCCTTATCCAATCTTATGCATGTGACAAAACTTGTGATGAATATGAATGGATAATGAATAGGAAATAGGAAAGATTTTGAGAAATGATACAAAAGAAAAAGGAATAAATGATGAAGTGACGACTTACAGCCCTTTCACACGACAGTCCAGTTTTGCAGAACCGGCTTTTTACTGGATCCTGCAAAAACGGACGCTGTGTTCACATGGTAGTTCAGTTTTGCAGGATCCAGTAAAAAGCCGGTCCCGCAAAACTGGACTGCCGGGTGAATACGGTTGCATCCTGCTTTTTGACAATTCCTAACGCTAGTGATCAGGCGAAATGGACGTGAATACTTTGCTAATATTCATTAGTATTATCGGCGTCGTCGGCAGCGAAATAGAAGATTCTGGGTTCATCCTATCGTGACACAACCCTCGACTTTAATTCTTTTTGTAAATCTAATGAGCGATTTGAGAAGAGATGAGTCAAAATTTTTCATGGGCTGCCACCACTCCACTATCCCGCAAAAAACCGCACGCAAGAAACCGTGTGAACACTGCTATAGAAATATATGTCATTAAAGGGTATCCCGCTTTTTACTGGACGACGGATCCAGTTTCCGGTGACAAAACCGAACTGCACAAATCGACGGGATCAGCATTTTGCAGGATCCTGCATGCGGTTTGCTCGTGTGAACACTAGCATATAATCTCTTTCGCGATCAAACGGGATCCTGCAGAAAACGGGATCCTGCAAAAAACTGGACTGCCGTGTGAAAGGGCTGTTACAGTGGAGAATTAGAAAAGGAAAACGCTAACCCCAAGTAGCATGGCATAAGGGTAAAAAGATGATGACCATTCAAAAGGCCATTAAATTTATTGATCAAGTAATTTCGTTATCTGCCAGTTCCTTTTTCTTCTTAATGTTGTTAATATGACAGAAGCAACAAGGAACTACATGAAGTCAGTCACTTCAATTAACTTTGAAGCTCTCTCACAACATTGTATCTGTTTCGAAGGTAAACCACAGTAGGTATATTCCATAGTAACCAAAGATTATTTAAAAGTTAACTTCCCTTCATATTTAATAAAAAATATTCAATTTATACCCAATAACAGTAATTGTGTTCTTCAAAAATAACGTAGATTTTCAATTTAATAGCTTAATTTGTATCATAAGCTCTATATTAGGAAGTAGGTTTGTAAATTGATAACCTTTGTTTCTTTAACAATTAATTTACAAATACCCTAAACAACCGTCTAATTTGGTTAAGAAACAATCATGCCGGTAGTTTTTATGATAGCCGGTGCTGAGATGTCTGTAATTATTGTAAGACTGTGTATTATTTTAAGAGATACGTTTCAATTGCTAGCATCAGCGGTGAGCAAATCACCAGCGTTCACGCCTGTGGGTATTATGCAATTAGATAAACATCATAAGAATCCGCGATCAATGACAAAGCCTCCCATTATTACTGCACATTGCAAGAATAGGCAAAGGTTAAGTTATCAACGTCTCGCGGGCCCATCGTCTTATTGCTAGTTTTCACGACGCGACTTTATTATTTTAACTAAGAATTTTGTTTTGTTGTCTTTTGCATCCTAAAATGTTTTGCTCTTCTACTGTTTGAACTTATTTTTTTATACTGTTGTCATTTCGTTAATTGTTGGAGTTCTTTAATTGTCCCAGGGGATTGCACCTAGGTAGGTGGCAGTAGGTAGGTGCTAGGTAGGTGGTAGGCTAGTAGGTACTAGCGGCATAAAAGACGACTACAATCTACCTCTGTACCAAATTCTTCAAAATCCGTTCAGCCGTTCTGACGCAAAAAAAAATCCATCAATCTATCCATCCATCGAAACATCCAAACTTTCATAGGATTGTAGTGAAACTTGAGACAGTCTGTCGAATATAGTTTGCCTGCAAATGCAAATGACTTCAATTTAAATCTTTATTTTACTGGCAACCGTCTGTGTCCTTGCATGTTCTTCCCGATTCATTGACCATCGGTTTGACACTTTCACTAGTTGGAGTATTTAATAGCGTTGACCTGTTAATTTCATAACTCCTTTGTTTATATTACTTCTTTTCTTATCTTTATGGCATCTGAGTCATGCATTTGTGTAACTTTGTAAGCCTGAAAGGAAAATAAAAATGGTTTTATCATCACTACGAGTACTTGCAACAATTTAGACTTGTTCAATGATTTCATTCGTACTGGGATTTTCTAATGACATTGGATTTACCGATTTCGGTGACAATTTGCTTACGAATTCCGTGAACTGATCATACTTTGTTTAAGTAAACGCGGTTAAAGTTAAGAATGACGTAAGTGGGATATAAATAGATGATTGTCGGTAGGTGTACCTGGCAATAGGTTTGATTCAGAAAATTTGTTAGAAGAGTCTATAAAAAGTCAATTCTATAATAATTACACAAAATAAAAATTTGCTACTTATACATACAAATATGACTCATGTTAAGCAAAAAACCAGTAGAAATCAATGCAATTTTGTCAAGTTTAATTAGAATCGTGACGCTGGTGCTGATCAAATTAAAATGTATTGGATCACCAAATTAATTAATACGATTTTTTGCTTTTACTACTAAAAGACAAGACTATCTTATAATACTCGGATATTATTTAATATGATCTATCTACTGAATATATTATACCGGATCTATGCATAGTTCAGAGAGTCGATCAACTAGATCGAGTTGAGGTCACATTGAAATCAGAAGTCACGAACTACGAAGCTGCTATTGTAGAAATAGTATTCGATACGGTTTCCTTTCACGGCCTTTATATTGCAAATAATGTTGTAGGCGATCGCGGAAATGAATAAATGGATGCATATTGTGAATATTTAAATACTAACGACATAATATGAATACTTTAATAAAAAGATGAAGTAAAATATCGTCTGAAAATGAGAATGTCTTAAATCAAAAAATCCAAGACTTTTTGTTGCGTATAGTAGTAGACTGCAGCCTATTTCCTCCCACACACAGGGAAGATATATGAGTCCCAACCGTTGATTGCCTTCTGATTATGCATAATGAATGACGTATGACTAAGAGGCTTACTTCTCGGTCCATCAGACGGTATAAAGGCTCCTCAGAGCGAGACTATTAAAAGTTAAAACAGAGTTCGAGGTTCGATGCACTCTAGCTACTTCTAAGTGGTTGAATAGTCGATTATCTAACTGAAGACATCTTGGACGTAGCTTCCGATCTTTTGCCGTTGCATCATCAATGTTTACATCGCATTTGTAAGTTACAACAGTTATTTGTAGGACTCAAAGAGATGAATGTTCAACTGTCTGTGCACGTCTGCTTATGTCATGTAGACAAATAATGTAGATGTTTTCGCATCAAGTATTTCTTAGATCTCTGTAACTACTCGTAAAACTTCTTGCTTTTATTTTTTCATATTTTTTGTAGTTGTCGTAGGTACTTAAAAGTTCTATGAAGCGTATTTATGCGAAGAATCTTCCTTACGTAAAACTTTCTTGTTCAAATCATGTCATGATAAGACCTCCATGTCGCAACCTCAAGAGTCGTAAAACCTTTAGAGAAAACGAAATAAAAGAAGCATGGCAAAGCTATTACTATAAACAAGAGATGAAACCTGATAGCCATTAATTAATTGTAGGTGATTTGTCTCTCTCAAGACACGGAAGCGCCGCCTCTAGAACAATAGAAAATATTTCCAACTAAAACGATATATTTACTACATCTACTGTCAATTCATTATTAGTTTGTATCGGTTGAACATAATATTAATCTACCGATGGAATTCAATATTTTTCGTCGAGATTAATGACAGGACATTATCATTTGGTCATCATTTTTACAAATTCTATTCCTTTGTGGCAAAAATAAAGCTTAGTGTAGTGTTCTGTAACATATTTATGATAATTTGTTAGTTTACGTTACAGATAGAAAATGATTTATATCTGGACAATGAATTATAGGAACAAAATTAAATTGGTATTGGTCTTCAAGTCAAGAGTGAACAGGTTTCTTCTAGGCAAGCGTGCCTCACCGTCGACCACATCTTCGCTTACCATCAGGCAAGATAGTGGTCAAACGCGAACCTATCTTTAGATAAAAAAAAAGAAAAATGAGTATGTGAGTTTAAATGTTTGTAAACACACCCAAACACAGGAGAAATTCCTGGTGTGGGGAAACTTTTTTTTAATCTATGTAACGCAACTTCTTTTTTGAAAAACACACAATCAATGGTTAAGCTTATAATGCCACCAGTTTATACTATCATACAAATTGGTGCAGCCTTCGATTTAATAATAGTAGATTATTAACCAAGGGCTGTATGACATCAATTGCATACGAGGTTTTTGGCGCCTGAGCGAAGCGAAGGCGCTAATTAACCCGAGTATGCAATTGATGCTTACGCCCGAGATAAATACTCTGCTTTACATATCGATTGTGAGGTAAGTAAACAACAAGACAGCAGGTTTCAATGAACATTTATTAAGAAGAAAAAAATGTGTATTTAATTAAAATTAATAGTAAAATTATTACAATTTGTAAGAGATATGGTCACGTTCTTTTTAGGTATATTTATAGTTTGAATATGAGTTTGTGATGATAAGACTTGAGTTTGAGTGACTTGAGGTTCTTGCATCGTAAATGGCGGCAGTTGACTGGTACTATTTTCTTCATTAAAAAATGGCTCAGATGATGTGCTTTGACGTGGTGATTTTAAGTTTATATTTTCTGTTATTTTAGAAGTAATTTTGCTTTTGTTTGCCATCGAATCTTCGATATAACCTTCGGCCACTTTGCTGGACTTCCAGCCGCCGTGCCTTTTTAACAGAGTGAGGTTGGCTCCCGAATCAGCCAATAGAGTCGCTGATGTTCTGCGAAAGCAATGCCCGGTGTATAACTCTACGTTACTCAGTTTTAAATATGTGGCTATTTGCTTTGGCATGCCTGTAAATTTGTTTTTTCCTATTACTTGTCTGTGGCATTTTCCTTTACTGTAATTAAGAAAAAAACGATTTGTATCCACGTTTTCAGGCCGAAGAGCTTGATATTTTTCAACATAATTTGCAAATTCTTCATGCACAACAAATGACCGGTCAATTTTAGTTTTCGTGTTAGGCAGTTTTATGAGTAGTAATTTGTTATGTTTTTCTACATTTTCTATTGTCAAGTTTGTCAATTCCACGGTTCTGCAGGCTCCCGATATCCCAAAAATTAGAACAACCTGTAAAAAAGACATAAGTTGTATTAAAGGCACCAAATTCGCATAGTATTTTTGTGAAATATTTTGGTAACTTATTAAAAAGGGCAAGTAAATACGTAGGTACCTTTATTGCTACATAAATTTCATCCGGAGCTTCATTTAAGAATTTCTGTACTTTTTCTGCAGTAAATACCTTCGATTTCTTACTTTTAAAGCCGTCAGACTGCCTTTTCAAGAAAGCAGTAAATTTAGAAAAATCTTTCAAATTCACGTCATGTTTTGTCATCATTGTAGATTTTAGCATGGAATAAAAGCACCATAAACTGGAAGGTTGTAGCCTCTTAGATAATTCATCAAAATATGATATAAAAACACTTTCAGAAAGAAATTTCACTTTTTTTTCTGACCGCCATTTCATAAATTCGTCGTATGCCTTTACATATCTTTCTTTCGAGTTCGGCGGTAATATATTTTCGACAACTGTTTTTGCCCTTTCTTTAATAAAATCGGGCGTTAGATCTATGTCTTCGTCACTAGACATGTTTAAAACTTTTGAAAAAGAACTCAAACAAGAAAATTAATTATTTTCGCGATGCTTTCGCGCCTACTAGTAGACTGCCTTTTTTTTTTCACGCACGCAAGCGCGTCAAATCTTGCTGGCCAGTTTGATTTTTAAATCGATTCCATCTAACATACGATGTGGAAACAAATAGTTCCATATTTAAAATAAAATCTTTATAAAATAAATTGTCTAGATTCCGATTCGAGTAATTAATCGATACCGAGAAAAAAAAAATAACTTTTTAAAAATATTCTTCGTGCAGTATGAGTATGACAGTTCTTTTTTCAAATTCCAAAACCTATGCTGTAATGATAGTCATACACCCCGGCATTCAGGGGTGTAAGGGTGTACTTACAGAGCAAGAGATATGTAAATTATTTTAAATACCATCCCAGCTTTAATTTGAAATGGACTGCCTTTATAAAAAGGATTGTTAATAAATCAACAGTTATGGTAATAATAATAAGTTGTCTGACGGATGGTAGTTTGATATTTATGGATGACAGATGTGAACTTCTACCAGCATCATAAAACACCTTCAGATTTATGTAAAAATATTTAACAATTTAAATTAATCGATAACAAGACGTAGGTGCATACAATAATAATGAAGCTAGCAACTAGTTGCTAAATCCACCGAAATGCATCATAAATAGCTAACTAACATTACCTAAATTGCTTATTAAAATACCAAGTTAAATATACACAGTTACTAGGTAAATAATTAAGTGCAGGTTAAGGCATAGTAATGACGATTTATAAGAATACAGCTTATAATTAAGATTTATCTGACAGCATCTAGGTAGATTTTTTTTTTTTTTTTTTCGTGGTAAAATCATCAAATGAGTCCTCCCACCCCGGGCAGGGCGGGAGGGACTGTCAGACTTGTACTGACTAAAATCCACGGTGTCCTTCAATAGCCCTTTGTGTTCCGGGGTCACGGTAATGAGATAAGTCCCGCGACCCCGGCAGGCTTTGGCCCTCTTGGGCGGGGCCCCGTCATCGTGCTGACGCTCTTTGAGGCGCGCGTGGAACACAACGCGCCGTCGACCCGGGCATGGTCCATGGTCGGGCGGCGAGTTGCCCTTTACTCGCCGCCCGCATGCCCGCGCCTACGGTGGCCGGAGATCGTCTTGCGACGTCCGACGCCGTGGGCGCCAACCACCGCGGGTGGGGCGGAGGGAGGACTCTGTCCTCTCTCTCTCGTGGCGCGCCTCCTCCTTCGCGAGCATTACTGCTTCGCAGAAGGAGGCGACCGCTTCCCACTCCGTCTCGCCCCGCAGCATGGCTGCAACCAATGCTGGGCGCGAGAGGTCTCCGCCTATCGCCGCCGTGAGGACACGTCGGTGCTCTGCCCAAGCGGGGCAGTCTTGCACCGTATGCTCTACTGTGTCCTCCGGGCGATCTTCGCAGTGGTGACACCCAGGCGTTTCCTCCTTTTTCCTTAGACACAGGTACCTCCCGAAACATCCGTGTCCGGTGAGGACCTGCGTCATGCGGAAGGTCAGGACGCCGTGACTCCTATCCAGCCACTCCTCAAAGAGGGGTCTTACCGCCGCGATTGCGGCGTGCCCGGCCGTCGGTAGCGACAGTCGTCCCCTCCATACTGCCCTGAGATCGCGCCGGAGCTCTTCCCGCCGCGCCTCGACTTCTCGAGGCAGCGGCGATACACCCCGGCGCTGCGCCTAGCATCTAGGTAGATGGCAAAATTTTTGGGTAAATGAGAGACTGTCTAAGAATACATCTAGTATGGTAGCTGACATCTCCAAAAATCTTATACTCTGCAATTAACATCTACCTAATTATAGAGGAATACACCACTAAAAATAGGATCAATGCGATGCAAATTCTTATTAATGCATTTGAAAGGATTTGTTAATCCATGAAGATGGTTATAGCTGATATAATCTTCATACTATATTATCTACTTATTAATGATTATCGCTTCAAGTTGTTGGCATAAATGCTTGTATATTTTGTTACTAGGTGTAATTTTTACTTATATTTATTTACATAACTGAAGGTTGAATCTGTTAAAGGAAGAGAACGTTGTACGTTAGTAACCCTTACAATCCCTTCAAGACCATTTATTAATCATACGATAATGAGAACAAACATAATTGACATTCAAAGAATCTTTTAACCGTATGAGTATCGATTCTAACCTATTATTTTTTTTGTCGAAGGTGTATCACAACCACAAGCGCCACCATATCTTCCGGAACCTGCCCTGGCAGTACATGCTGCATCCCAACTTAGTCCGTCTGCCGAAAACGACTATGTTACCAGCATGCTCGCTGCCTGGGGACAGCTCATCATGGATGACCTCATCAGCACAGCAAATGGAAACAAAGTAAGTGTACTGAAACAAAAAGAGCCACAGAATACAACCTTGGGGCACTCCTTGCACAGTGTCGCATTAAATGATACAATTGAAACCCAATCGCTTTGAAATGTTTTTGTTAATTACAAAGAAAAACACGTTTTACTTTTTCAAACATTAGAAAACATCTTATCAAAGCTAGACTAGACTTACGCAGTTTATGCAACAAAAACTTTTGATGTTGTTTTATTTTGTTATTGTTTATACGACTTATGAGGGTCAAGCAAAGTTTAATGAAAAATCGGAAAAAAAACAAGTCATTTTGTGGTTGAAATGAATAAAGCCGTTCGAAAAGCGATTCTTGAAAAGTTCAATGATTCATTCACTTCTATTTCAATGAATTCGTTTCAGTCGATTACGTGGCTAAGATTAACATGAGATTAAATCACACGTCGTGTCCAACGCATCGAAGGCCAGCGGACACATGCTTTTTGTTAAGAGGAACGGATGGTGTCGCAACTTGACATCTATTCAATGTCCGCGTAATCATCTGCCTAATGATGTGTACCTCCCATTCGCGAATATTGAGAGGCTTTAATAGCTTATTAATAGATTATAGCTTATTGATATCCTTATGCCAATAGTAACACATATTTATATTCATTTGTAATCAGAAATGCAAGTAATTCTTGATTAAGCACAATCATCCTTTAATGTTTCTGCTGCTGTGATACAGGCCTTCTCTCTATGAGAGATGGTGAGACGTAATCCACCACGCTGATGATGATAATGATGTGAATGTGATTCGACCGATTTCATCCAATGCGATTACTTCAGTTCTGCTGTTATTTTCGTTCGTGTGCTCGCATGTACCTTATGTTACCAATCTTCTTCAGTCCACCACAATAGCCCAGCGCTGGTTGGTGAATGTCATTATTTTCTGGTTGTTGTTCTAAGATATACTTGTGCTGCAATTCCCATCTTTCTTTTAACTAGAATAAAGATTCCACATTGCAATGACCTATCACAATAAACAACCTTTGTCATAGAACCATCTGTCAGTTGTCCATCATTTTACCAAGTACCAACTTGAACTTGGCCGCAAGTCAACCGATTAAACAAGATTGCTTAGTTAATAACAATAATAACTTACTGGGGCATCATTATAGCGATTCAATTGCCATCCGTGAACTTTAGGAATGTCCTTGTCATATATACAAACTGAACTAATGAACGGTTGAAGTCGCACATGACACTCATCGTGCTGTTCATAGATCGATTATACGTCAGGCATTGCCATTGTTGCAGTGTGGATGAATGAGAAAGTGCCTGACGCCTTTATTTAATTTATTAAATTTGTTTAAGGATTTGCTGTTGTTTTAAGAAGGTGGCTGTTTTAAAGTTGTGTTCATTCAAAGTTTTTTTGTTATCGTGGTAAAATCATCATATGAGCTCTCCCCTACTGTTAAACTTGTATTGACTTAAATCCACAGTGATCCTTCAATAGGCCTTTACGTTCCAGGGTCACGGTTACCTGATGAGACAGTCCCACGATCGCGGCAGGCTTTAACCCTCTAAGAGGGGCCCGTCAGTCATATTATGCTTTAGTTTTTTTTTGCGTCAGTGTTAGAAAATCGATCTTTTTTTTATATTGTAGTGCACAGAGGTCGTTCTGGTCAATGTGGTTGTACCTATACGAAATCACGTGCTTTTAATTTAGCAAAAATGATAAACTTAAACCTGTTTTTAATGGTTATGTATATAATTCCTGAGACATGCGAATAACTTTTTGCCAATTTTTAATTATTTAAATGACGGATAAGGATAATACTTTGTGTTAACCTTGCGAACAAAGCACGTGAGGAGATTATTGAGTTCACGCGGTCAAAACCAGACTTAACTCGTTGTGTCATAGTACTTGAAATTGCTAATCTTTTTTTTAAACTATGCATGTTGGGATTTTTGTAATGGATGTGGATGGCTATAAAATTGGGGATAGACCAAGCGTCTATTCACACGTACCACAAACACACCACATCGCAGTGACAATGATCAAGCAGTAATGATTACGTAATACGATGAATATAGTGTCGCTGCACTTTTTTGCAGTTATGTTGTGGTCTGACAAAATATAGATGTGATTGTTGTTATTTCTGTGATGTGGCAGGCTGCAAGATCGGTCAGTATATCACACACGCGGTCAATAATGTCAGCAAAATGTGCCAACTAATACCAAACGAGTAATTGCACAGACAATGACTAACAGAGATGAATAAAAGAAAAACCCTAAGTAAATTGTAATGAGGGCAGGAAAGATAACGGATGTCAACGATCAATAACAAGTGAATTTAACAAGGCTGTGTTTCATCACATTCGTGATAGTTCGCGGGGTCGTGTAGAAAGGTTACGTATGTGACGGTCGCAGTGAAAGCTACGATGCTTGCGATGCAGTAACTGGCTAGCAGGCGATCTCTTAGTTCCTCATAGGCTCACTTTTCATGTCACTGAGACAACAGGAAATTATTCTGATTGTTAGAAAACGGATGGCAGTAGCTATTGTCTTCTGTAGTTGCTGTAGCGTGGATAATTAACACTGTTATTGAATATACCTTATCTATTTGAACCGGATAATTTAATGAGGAAGTCAATCAGAAAATGTGTTGCAAAAAAGTAATCATTCATGAACACTAAAGACAAGACTGCTATGCTGTGCTTGACTTTTGAGGTAAAAGACACAAAGTCGACGAATGGAGCGAGCCTACCCTGAACAAGCCTGTTGACCCTAATAAAGAAAGGTTTTCTGCATTCATTTCCGTAGTATAACAGGGAACCCTTATTACAATACTGTTCTTCGTTATGTTAGTTAATACAAAGTGGAAGCCATTGCGTGCAAAACGATTTTAATTAGTCTGTGATAACAATGGAACGTAATCTGTTATGAACTTCATTTCAGTTGATCCATAAAGATAAAGTTGTTATTTTCAACTTTCTCTATTTACTGCATGATAATCTTCCCTTAGGTACATTTTACATTTCATCATCCACAAGCCTTTCTGGTGTATGCATTGTGATGTCAAGGGAAAGTTTGATTGCTTTGTTATTTTTTTTATCAAAATTTGAAAAGTATCCCGTTAAGGGTGCCCTAGTCGGCGGGACGAACTCGTTGGCGGGCGGGATTAAAATGCATGCTATTTCATCCAACATCACGTACCAATGAGATGGATGAGCAGTAAGAAGCTAGGGCGCTTACGCACACCTACTCTAATCTTAGACTGACTCATGCATGCGTGATTTCATTGAAGAATGGACTACTGCAACTTTTCGAGAGTTTCGATATTATAATAAAACTACTAAATGTATCTGTTCAAAATAAAATAATTTATATTTTTGAACAAATTATCTATCCCTGTATGGTAATTATTTTACAATTTACTGTCTTCTTTTGTTATTTATTTCCCCCCCAAGATGCGTTAAATTAAATTAGTCTTAAAATAAGGAAGTTTCGACACCCATAACTCATATAATAATATGTCAATCATAAAATATATGTATAAGTCAGGCTCAGAGGCGGCGTAAGGCGTGGGCGACGTGGGCCACCGCCTACGGCCTCGCGGTACAAGGGGCCTCGCGCCTCAAAATTTTTTAAAGCGAGAATAAAACAAACTCACTTCACTCGAGTTGACAAAAAATTCAATTATGGAATCGATTAGAATACTCGCTTTCACACATCATTACGATAAAAAAAAAATATGATTGTCGATTACGAATACAAATTGAGTAGTGGTAATGAAAAATTCGTGTTTTTGGCCCTGTATTAGAGAATTAAGCTAAGATCTGGGTTTTTTTACGTTATTTATAAAATTTGGCATGATATTTATCGTAATTGTTATTGAGTATAAGCGTGTGTGTGTGTGTGATCGAAGTGAAAAATAAAAATGTAAACAAACACAAGTGGCGCGAAACTTCGAGTTCAGATATCAAATTTTTCATTACCACTGCTAATTTATGTTGAATTACGTATGAATTCGTTACAATACTAAATGACGATTTATTCATCCCTTCTATAGTGATACCTTGGATATCCGGAAACCACATTTTTTATGATTTTTAGCCCAACCCAGCACTGCCATCAAAATGGCGTAAATCGTATTTACACTTTTGGATTTTGTAATGGTAAATTAAGAAAATGCGTTGTAAATGTAGAAGTTTTAATGGCGTGAACAAATCAGATTTTTATTTAACATTCTTAATTAATGCGCACTCATAGGATTTAACGCAGAGAATATTATATTTTTAAATTATTTAATGAGGATGTCGTATGACTACAACGTCTGCCCATTTCGGACCCACTACTGAGCCAGCGTAGGTTTACTTGTCGCGGCCGTTTCGGACCCGGTACCGAACTATACGGTTAATCTAATTTGTATTTTTATGAATAAAAACTTGGCAGTGTTAATTGTTTTGTTTGTTTTTATTATTTTATAAAATCCGTCTTCAGGTCGCCATAGAACAGGGCCTCGCGAAATCTGTCTTGCCCACATCAAATTTAGGTCTTGCCCCGCCACTGGTCAGGCTTTGTCGTGGCAATAAAGTATTGACAAAAAACTATTCTTAAGTCACAGTAGATTATATAAATGTAAGGCAACTAAAGTAATTAATTAACATTATTTTATTCATAATTTCGTGATGCGTAACCGCATGGTACTTACATTTACTCAATCTTAAGCATGTTTTAAATTTATTCTATCAATACTAGGGCAAGTACATCTTCAATAAATTCTATATTATGTACAAATACATTTCAAATACAAACAGCGTTTATCCATCGTATACTTCTTCGCCAAGCCTTAGATGTTTATTCCCTCACATGTTATTCGGTATCTATTCAAATTAAATTACATTCAACTTAGTATTTTAATTAAGAAACATTGCAGGATAATCAGTATAATCACTGACTGACCTAGTCATCGAACCGGTTTGTATTAAAACTATAATTTGTGACGCGAGTAATCCGATCACTCTAAATTATAGTACGGAATGTACAGTCGAACAAGCTTTTAGATGTAGACGGTAGCTTGCAACTACTGATTTTCAACAATATTTTGTCTGTCATCAATTCTTGTAACATCGTTTTGTCTAGCAAAAGCATGTTCAGGTGAAAAATCTTAAATAACTCTCTCCTGAATTGCATTACCCCAAGGAGGCTAGAGTGGTCGCGGGACTTATTACATTACCGTGACCCTGGAACGTAAAGGGCTAATGAAGGACACCGTGGATTTTGGTCAGTACGAGTCTGACAGTCCCTCCCGCCCTGCCCTGGGTGGGAGGACTCATTTGATGATTTTACCATGCAAAAAAAAAGGAGGCTAGAGTAGATATATCAAGCAAGTCTAGTTAAAAAGTTCTCTATCTTCCTATCTTTGTCTCTATGTAGGGGAGACCGGGGCTACAATTAACAAAAAATATATTTTTTGTTGTAGCTAAGAATTAATTCAACATTTACACTTAATTTTTGGGATACATGATGCTTAAATCATTCTGGTATTACGTAATGATCTCAAAACAAACTTAATAGTAACGATGCTGTTGATAGAACGACTTTTCCCAAAAATTGTGGTTGTTAATTGTTACCTCAGGTTTGGGGCTAGAATTAACAGGTATGGGGCAAGTATTAACAGAAGGGGTAAAAAAATATTACTGTCCACCAGTGGAGTATTCTCTGTGTCCACACACAGAGAATACTCCAGCTTAAAATCGTCTCGCTATCTACCAGTGGTGGCCAAAGGTAATATTCAATAAAATTCGTATTACTGTCCACCAGTGGTGACCAGGGGATCTTTATATAAAATCTTCCTTTTGTGCACCCTGGGGTGGACAGAGGGATTTTTTTTGTATAAAAACTTCACTGTCCACCAATGGTGGTCAAATTGGGGGTGGTTATTGAGATCATGGCTCCATTCTGCATGCCTGACGGTCGGTATTAACTAGTTAATTCTAGCCCCTCCCATGTGTTAATTATAGCCCCAAAGGTACACTTTAAGTATTAAACAACATAATAAAATATTGGTCAATAGTAATGGCAAATAAGAAACTTAGAATTGTTAAGTATAAAATATGCTTTTAGGGAAACAAAAAACATAATCATAACACTTTATAATTATTGTACTAATCAAAAAATCGAAAACTCTAAAAAGATCGTTACCTGCTTAAAAATATCGATCGGCACACAACTCACTCACATGACGCGCGGAGAGCAACCAACCGACGGCTGTGGCATGCGGCGCGATCAAGTTGTCAAATTGAGACACGCACTGGAGGTGTTGTGTGTATAGTTTTTGAGAAATTTGCTTGTTAATACTTACCTCTGTTAATTGTAGCCCCGGTCTCCCCTAACTTGGGTTCGGTGCATCTCGTCTCTTTCTTTCCAATCAGACCTATTAGTTGTCACTTCCTCATTTACTTCTTTTTCTTTTATGTGTCATAATATCTTGTGTATCATAGCTTGTTCTTCTATACTCTTGTACATTCATTTATAATACTTACATAATCACATTACATGTAGGCGACAAAATTAAAGCTTTGGATTGATTTGTAATACGATATTTGCATAAGAGTTATTAATTAAATCGATTTTATTAATGTCTCTATTTCACGCGTCATTTGTGATTTTTCACACCACCTGCTCGTAAATGTCAAATTATATGAATTATATGTCATGCAAGCCGACCGTAAAGCAGGGCATTGTTGCCCCCCGCTCGAGCCGGGCAATACTATTGTACTGAATATCATTATTCCCGTGGGAATAATATGATTTGAATTTGGAACTTCAAATAAAACAGTACCTATGAAAACTTTTACCAAGGAGTTGTATCAGTCATGGCGGCCGGTGACCGCAACAGCTGATCGCTTGCTGTGGTGCCCACTTCACGTTCGAAGGTTGTCGTACCACATCAAATTTCAAAAATCGAAGTTATTTCCTCGCAGTAGGTGTGAAAAGCTGCCTTGTCTTGAGCTAACTTGAATCCCTCACTACACTAAGGATTCTGGAATTAAGTTAAGTTAAGAGAGTGAACCTTCTCGCTGCGCTACGGAGGTTCACCCCCAGAATCGTAAGTGTCGCTTCGGGATTCAATACGCCCGCTTTACTCCCTTGTTGCATAATCTACTATTAACTTGTAATCGAAACTTTTTACTTTTGTATGTGTATTGTATCCAAGGTTTTTGAACCCGAGATACATAGAGATTTGCATATTCTGTAAATTCTAATTTAATATATGAAAATGAAAGCTATGAGGTATGTAAAAAACCATTTACATACTTACTAGAACCGTACGCAAAAATGTGAAATACCAAAACTGAGGCCTTAGTTATTAATTATTAAAAATACTTCTATGTACTTCTTGTATTAGGATATTATTTATCGTATTTTCGTTGTTACAGGACTGCAAAGGAGCTGCATGCGAGTACGTTCGTTCTGCACCAACAAGGAACATCGATTCATGTGGTTTTGGTACGTAACGCTACTAAAAATAATCTAAAAAAAAATCAAGAATAACACACGGTAGCTAAAATTAAAATTATTGGAATGTGATTCAAATAACAAAGACTTACCGGTATGGTATTCGAATTATTATAAATTCGAATGTCTCATAGAATATTTATGTCAATATCAGCTATTTATTATCTAATAATCCGTCTATTTTAGAACCTGTTTATAATTTAATCAACGCGCCGCGCCGATGATGACATTACGTAGCAAGCGTAGGCCGTTGATGTTATTCACAAAATGTCCTCTGTGATGAATCTTAGGTACCTAGGTATTGTTATGCAAATATGCTGAAAATAATCTTATAATATTCTAAATAATCTTTGAACAGCCTATTTATTTTATTCATACAAAATAGTGATGTCAACAAAACAGTATAGGTACTAAAGGAAGCGCGCTAAAACGCCTTAGATTTAAAAAGTAAACTGGAAAAAGAATCTCCAGTAAGCTATTTTTGACAAAATATTTAGATAAACCAATTTGTTAAACCATGCAGTATGGGGCAACGTTTCTTTTTGTTTAATAAAATAACCAGACATGGAGGCATGCGGTATTGTAGCAAAAACTTGATTTAGGCGCATTGAACCACTGTTCTAGAATAATGTGCTGAATTCACCGTAAAAGTTAGTGTCACGTCATATCATCAAATATCGTAATAGCTATGTTATTTTATAAATATTCATAGCCATCAGAATTTCGTAGCTATCGTTCCGCAGCGACGGACTCACAGCTCGTTTGAAATGTTGCAGTGAACTAGGAAGTGACAGAACCCAACAGGTTTCAGTCGGCCAGTGAACGTTTCTTGTCTAAATTTTGTAACGTTGACATAATCTTACATGCGGTAAAAATGTCGAATGTCCAGTCGAATTGCTTGAGGAAACGAGGCGGCGATCAAGGCTGTTGCCGGCCTATCTTGATTTTTGTTCCTAGTTCATTAACTCGGTAATGTTGAACTGTCTAGTACCTATATAATTAAAACAACAACCAAAAAGTATTGTAAAGCTCGTTTTAAATGTCATATTAAGATTGATTTGAAATTCTTGCTGTCGCTTCTAAAAATACTTAAGTCATGTCGTTCTGGTTTTGACCGATGACGAGACACTAGGTATCTCTGGAAAAGCCTCTCTATGCTAGAAGATTGTAATCGATTATGCTTAGGCGAAAAATATGACTTTTCAAAATACAATACTCTTGCTAATCGCAAGATCCTTTGTCGAGCACTTACGTGCATATAGATCACAACTACAATGATCACACATAAACATTTAGGGTCAGTTCAGACCGAGACGCGAAGCGACGCGACGTGACGCAACGATACTTCAAATGTGTATCTTTTCTTGTCGTAAATAAGGTTAGATTTTGAGTCGCTATTAAAATACAGCGCGGCCCCGCGCTGCGCCGCGCCGGGTTGTGACAGGTGTATCTTTTCATGTAGGAAATAGAGTTCGATTTTGAATAGCTCTATTGAAATGTGCGCGCAGCGTCACGTTTCGGTCTGAGCCGACCGTTAGGGTAAAACTTGGTAATACGCCCTAATTGATAAAACGCCCCGTCATTCTAGCACTCGAAAGTTACAATTCTGAAGAACACGCGAGTGTGGCCGCTGTTGGCGTACAAAATTGACTTGAATACAAACGTGCCACAATTGGTTGCCTCAGTTGTGACGTCATCTTGTCAAAGGGATTTCACTAGTACTGTGTCAACTTCTGGCTTCTGGCTGAGACCGAGAGCCATGGTGTATGCTAACAGCGGCCACATTTTGTCAACTAGGGCGTAATACCAAAAAAAAAATTTGTCCTACTTCCATTAACTTTATTCTTTTCTTCATCAGAACACCGTGATCAAATGAACATGGCTACCTCATTCCTGGATGGCTCTGCGTTGTACGGCAGTTCAGAGAAGGAGCTCCGTTCGCTGAGGCTCTACGATGCTGGCAAAATCGACCTGGACTCGTGTCGCAAGTAAGTAAAGTTAGATGTAATTTTATCTTGCCTTACTTCATCATCAGCCTTCAATGTTCCCACTGTTGGGACACAGGCCTCCTCTCTGTGAGAGGGAGTGGGCCATAATCCACCACGCGGGCCCAGTGCGGGTTGGTAGATGTCACATGTCTTCGAATTTGATGGTTCTAGGACATGCCGGTTTCCTCACGATGTTTTCCTTCACCGTTTTGAGAGCAGTGGTGATGAAATAAATGACACAAAGTAATGCGCCAGGCTGGGTTCGAACCCACGACCTACAACTCGTAAGTCGGGGCCGATACCACTGGGCCACCGCTGCTCTACCTTACTTACTTACTGCTCTTGCCTTACTTGTTACTACGATACTACGATCTATGAATGCAAAAGTTTGTAGATGCTAGTTTGGGGATGGTATTAAGTGGTCCTGTGGTACAATAGCCGAATATCACGCGAGTGAAGCCTCTAGCATAAAATAAGCCACAGTCAACGTCAACATGATTCTGGCTGAAGGCCTTTAATTTAATGCACCACAGGATTGTCCGGTTATGCAGCACACAATCTCCTCTAGATTGGTCTGCGAGATGCCATTCACAAAAAAATCTTGTTCAAAAAATTGTAAATCAAGAAAAATGTTCCTGAAATAAGGTTAACCTTAGACATTCTTTATCAAAAAATATTGCGGAATCTCAGACTCTCGAAACTTTCTGTTAATATTTGTGGAGCTTATAATATTCAACAACTTTGCACTTATAGCTTTTATTTTTTATATACTCATTACAAAGATCAGCTACGCACATCGAATAAACAAATCGATGATTTATACGATAAATACCTCCATATTCAAATAGATCCTTCAATACAAACTGTGAGTACAAACACGGAAGAAAACAAGCCAGTAATTAGATTGCATCATTGAATCCATTCCCATACAATACCGATCGTAGATATTATAGAAACTGTGCTTAATGTGTGAACTATTCCCATAGTATTGTACGTGTTCTATCGAGTCGATTGTACTGGCATTGTCTTTGCTATTGGGCGGACCAACGTATCCGTGTTAAGGCAATCTACACTCGATAAGTTTAGGTGTTAACTACTTATCAGTTTTACTTTTATTTTAATGAAAATGTGTCAATCCAATATCATAGAAGATTAAGAATAGTTATCTCATAGGCCACCATGGACCAGAAGACAGTCGCGGGCAACCGATAGATGCAAGTGGCGAATTATCGTTCTAGTGGCGGTATAAGGGGGAGGCCTATGATCAGCAGTGGACATCTTCCAGCTGATGATCTCATAAGCACGTATTACTGAGGTACCGCTTTTTTTGCGCGTCAGACTCGTACTGACTAAAATCCACGGTGTCCTTCAATAGCCCTTTATGTTTCGGAGTCACGGTAGTGAGATAAGTCCCGCGACCACGGCTGGCTTTGGACCTCTACAGGGGGGCCCCGTCATCATGCTGACACTCTTTGAGGCGCGCGTGGAACACAACGCGCCGTCGACCCGGGCATGGTCCATGGTCGGACAGCGAGTCGCCCATTACTCGCCGCCCATTACTGAGGTACCGCTAAGGTACCATTATTTGTTTTAAAAAAAAGCTCATGAAAATGTGCTTCTAAAGATTGCATGATTGATATTTTAATCAGTATTAGGGACAATTTATACTAGCGCAGAGTCGAAGCACATCGGCTCGTTAAATGCTTTACAATTAAAACGAAGTTGCATGAATGCACCAAACAATATTGGTTGAGTCTTTGTATCTCAAAATTAATATGTGCATTCCGTGGTAGAGATAATGATGAATTTGCTATGATAAGTTTGATGCTACACTGACATATACTTAATTATGAATTAACGACCTAACAACTTTTTCCCAAGGAGGTAAACAGAAACAGCAGAATGCGAAATGCTAAGATAATTACAAACTCCTTTTGCTTCGTTCATTACCTAAATAAACTATTCAATGCTTTAATAAAACATGTCGTGACACCGATATGTTAAAAAAAAAACAACTGTCACACTCGTAAGTAGGTAGATCGAGATATAATAGTTAAGAATCTACTTTTTAAACAGTCAAAAATAAATTCGATAATTATATTGACGAATTATGTAACACTCTAAATAACAACGAAACAGCAATCTACATAAATATCTATGACCGTGTTTTTATGCAAAATTATTTAAAATAAAAAAAGTTATTGCATAAGCTCGCACTGTTTTGGTATCGAATACACCGATAACTAGATCAGTCGTTCAAAAGCAATAACGATTAACACTGGAGGTCATTGCAAAACAAATTCAAAAGCTTTGAACTTCAAAAGCACCGACAAATATGTTTTCACTAAATTCTGCCGACAAAACAAAGCTAGAATTCCTAGGTGTCGTCACAAAATGGATTGTATGCAAATAGTACCTTCAAACTAACCTTGAGATGATTTTCATTCCCACATAGAGATTTCAATCTTTTTACATATTTGCATTGGCATCTATTGACTCGATGGGTACGTGAGAGGTACTCGTGCATCTGATTGAAATGATTGTGGGAAGGCCGCTTGTCAGGAAATAGATGAGCTCTAAGACTTTGCGGTTTTTGCAGATGTAAAAAGCGCTTGTGTAAAACTAAATTAACATCTATAGCAAATAAAAAGAGGAAATGCGTAACCGTTTAATCTTATGTATCGGAAATAACAACTTTGTGGAGTAACTTTAGATTGGAGAACATAGATTTACGTATTCACTAAGAACTGAATGTTAAAAGTGATAAACATAAAGCACATAAAAGGCTGACATATTTTGTAGCAGAATGACACTCCGTAAACATATCCCTTGCTTGGCAATCGGAAAACAACTATTTTAGTTTGATTCTTAGAAGCTAAGCTCATATTTCCCATATTAGAATACCAATAGAAATATTTCTCTTCCAGATGCAAAGACGGCTCACCCACCGCACCTCTATACAAAACTTTGCTATCAGAACACAACCGTATCGCTGGCGAGCTTTACTCTTTGAACCCGTTCTGGGATGACACCACCCTCTACTTGGAGAGCAGACGAGCCGTAGCTGCTATCATCCAGCACATCACTTATAACGAGTTCCTGCCTGTTCTTTTGGGAGAGGTAAGTTTTTTAATCCGACGAAGCTTTTGCACATACTGCGTATCCCGAATTATAGCGTGTGATACCCCCTAATTAGTACCGACGGCTTCAAACCACTAAAAGGTGATTGGGACGAGCTGGATATGGAAGACTGAGAACAGGATGTAGTTAACAGACATATCTTTTTATTAAAGACATTCCCATTTTTCAGCCCCGCGAAATATTCTAACGTCAGTTATTTTTTCTCAGGTTGGCATGGCTAAAGCAGAGTTGAAATTGACATCGCTCGGTTTCTGGCGTGGATATTCCAGTGCTATCCGTGCCGGAGTCTACTCTGAGCTTGTCGCCGTTGCCCCCATCTTCCACGCTATGATGAACGAGAAACTGGTAAGATTGAATGAAAACACTCATTATAATAGAACCTTCATCGTCTAAGTTTTAAATTCTTTTTAAACATTAAGATTTGTATTCATCCAGTATAACGGGAACTCAAAATTGGTATGATGCCAAATGAACTAACGCTAGCTGCAGCTAGAGTAGCTCATCATTTTAATTCACAAGTTCTCACTACAATAACATTTTATGATACAGCCGATTCAAACATTGCTCCATCTTTCCTAATTCCAGATTAACACCACAACCACCTTAGAACACCTAGTACGTACAAGCGCACAACACGTCTCCCACTTCCCAGCGTCCGCTACATGGGACCTGAACAGATCCCGCGACCACGGAGTAGCTTCATACCTGAGGGCACTGCGCATGTGCGAGCCTATGTCTACCATCAAGTCCTTCGGAGACTTCAGTCAGATGGGCTTCGATAGGAAGCAGCAGGAAATGATGGCTGATATGTACAGGTGAGGTTTGCTTACGTGCATTTAAGTCAAAATTTCCTCAGTTTTGTGCAGTTCCAGTCACCAATTTTCCAAATTATTTGACCCTAAATTACTCACGTCAGAAATAGGATTAAATGCTGTAGAGCTTTCCCTTTTTGCATATTCCTACATGCTGTTTAGACCACTTGATTTAATCCTATCTGTCCCTTACAATCATTTTATTAATTCTTGTCTTTCCTAATTCTAGGAGCGCTGACGATGTGGAGCTTATGATCGGAGGAGCTATGGAGAAGCCAGCGTCTGGCGCTGTTGTCGGATCAACTATTGCATGTGTCTTGGCCCTGCAGTTCGCTAACTTGAAGAAGAGTGACAGGTATAAACATTGTTTTGTGTCATAGTGACCAAAATAGAAATAAAAAGGTCCTCATTTCACAGCGTTTAAAAATTATGACCACAAAATAAATGGACTATTAAAGCTTTGGAAACAACGAAGGCAATATTTTTTTTACATATCTTAAGTCTAATTAGATTTCTAGTCTTTTACTGCTTTCTGTACTGTAACTGAACTTTTCTATTTACAGATTCTGGTATGAAAACGACTTGCCTCCTTCATCACTGTCGCCCGATCAGCTCGGAGCTATCAGGAAGGTGTCTCTGGCGGGAACTCTGTGCGCCGCACAAGATGCACTGACCAACATCCAACCAAAAGCCTTCGTGAGGGAGGATCCTTATTTGTAAGTGATAGGAAAAACCTATTTGTTTGTAGCACAAGAAATTACTATAGAAAACAATTCAAAAATTCAAATGCAAATTGATTGATGATTTTCGTACCTACCTCTTACAACTGAGTTGCTGTAAACAAGTTTAAGCAATGCTTGAAGTTGATCCGTGGTTGCGGATGGCAATCTCTATCATGGCATGCAGCAGTTAGACCACAAGGGGACCCCAACATTGTTGGAATCTAGTCTTTTCCCAATAAATACTGACTTCATTCTACTATTCGTTATTTTTTTACATAATTTATAGCATCTTGAAACTTTGGAAACCAGTAAAATAATGTTTATTTTTTTATAGAAATGCAGCCCAACATTGCTCACAACACAACCGTCTGGAACTTTCTGCGTGGAGAGATGAAAGCGGTGCTAAAGCCGCGGAGAGATTATCTCAGGATATGCTCGCTACTGCCCTTGAGAAGGCCAAGCAAGAAATGGCTGATAGAAAGAAACTCGAATATATGTTGTGGGAATCACGTAAGTTTCAAAATTTCTAGTCTAGCTGATCATTGCTAAATGCACGTTTGACATCATGTTAAATTTGTTCGGACACGCGACAGACTCCTCGAGTTTCTTCAACAATAAGTTTGATTCTATAAAATAACTTCTACTCATGGTTTTTTTTTATTAAATTAAATCAGTAGATTTTACAGATCAGAAATCTACTATTATGATATCATATAACTTAGATCTGAACCAAATTCTTATTGCAGGTGGTGGAGCCGACCCCAAGTCTCCAGTAGGCACGGCTGCGTCGTTTTCAAAGGCCAACAAATACGCTTTGAAACTCGCCAACACTTCTCTCTTCTTGGAATTTGCCACTAACGAACTTATTAACTCCATCAATAGTGGGTAAGAAGCATAGCAATTATACAAATCCGTACAACATCGTCTTTGTTTAATTTTGGGTTTTTCGGGAATTTGGTCATTTCAAATCAATTTCTTGCAATATACCTATGGACTTCTGGAAACTTGTTTAGAGATCATTTTGTCTTGTTTACTAAAAAAAATATAATTTTCCAGACACCGTCGCAAACGTCAGATCTTCGACGATTCTCTCGGCTTCGGTACCTCCGACTTCGTTGACTCCTTACAATCAGTTGACATCAGTGGTTTCCTTGGTAACGATCAATCTGGACCTATCATCGAGCCCCAGTGTGATGACAAAGGTCCATGTGAACCTGACAACCCCTTCAGAACTTACACAGGATACTGTAATAACTTGAGGAATCCGAACTTGGGCAAGGGTCTGACGACCTTCGCTAGACTACTGCCTCCCGTTTATGAAGATGGTGAGTTTTATTCTAACTCTACATCATAATGTGGTAGGATATCTCGATCTATCGGACTGTATACAATAACAATCTCCAACAATAACAATAAAATTTGTTAAAACTCAAAATCTTTGGCTATTTGTGTACATTTGGGCGTTGTTGGTAGTCTCAAATGGGTGCCAAAAATGAGTGCTTAGAGTAGTCCCAGTTGGGCGGCAAATTCAGTTACAGTAACAATTGTGGGCCCAATTGGGCGACACTAAAAAATTGGGCCCATTTGGGCGGCAATAGCCTTTTCACACCACTTGCTCGTAAATGTCAAATTATATGTCATGCAAACAAGGAATAAAGCAAGGCATTGCTGCCCCCCATTCGAGCCGGGCAATAATATTGTACTGAATTTCATTATTCCGGTGGGAATAATGTGATTTGAATTTGGAACCTCAAATAAAATAGTATGAAAACTTCCACCAAGTAGTATCTATAGTATCAGTAATGGCGGCCGGTGACCGCAACAGCTGATCGCTTGCAGTAGTGCCAACTTCACGTTCGAAGGTTGTCGTACCACATCAAATTTCAAAAATCGAATTTATTTCCTCGCAGTAGGTGTGAAAAGCAGAGTACGCTCCTCGGGAGTAAAGCTGCCTTTTCTTGGGCTAACTTGAATCCCTCGCTACACTAAGGATTCTTTACTCAAACACTTGAACCTCCTCGCTACGCTACGGAGGTTCACCCCCAGAATCCTTAGTGTCGCTTCGGGATTCAATACGCCCGTGACGTAAGGCAATGCTTTACTCCCTTGTTACGTAATCTACTATTACCTATTCATAAGCCATCATAAACCGAAAGACGTCCACTGCTGAACATAGGCCTCCCCCTTAGACCGACACGCCGAACGACAATTCGCCACTTGCATCCATCTACTTTACCTATTACTTCAACTAAAACTTCCGCCCTCCCCAGGTGTCAGTCGTCCCCGCATCAACTCAGTGACGGGCACACCGCTGCCGTCTCCTCGCGTAGTGTCCACGGTCATCCACCCCGACATATCGAACCTGCACACTCGCTATACGCTCATGACAATGCAGTTCGCACAGTTCGTGGACCACGAGCTTACTATGACGCCCATTCACAAAGGTAAGTGATTGATCAGCAAGAGTTAACCAACAGCAAAGAAGTGTAATATTATCTGATCATGATGTCAGATGAAAATGAAATTCACATTGCGATCTATTTCATCCTGAAACCGCCAAAATTGCTTTCCCAAAGTATGGTGGCGAAGGAAGTATGACGGAACTTTGAGCAGAAATTAGTCTAGAACCTTTGTTGAACAAAGGTTTCATTTATATCATGTGCAAGCGAAGTCTTAAAAATTCAAAAAGGGCCTCGTTTGCGTATTTGCCATGAAAAAGTTATATTTTCACAATTACTGATCGTTTCCCTTTCTCAGGTTTCCACGAGTCAATCCCCGATTGTCGTTCCTGCGACTCTCCACGCACGGTACATCCGGAATGCAATCCATTCCCAGTGCCGCGTGGTGACCATTACTATCCAGAAGTGAACGTTACGTCCGGAGAGAGGCTCTGCTTCCCCTTCATGAGGAGTTTGCCTGGACAGCAGCAACTTGGTAAGTGGACAGGACATTATATGTTCTATGTACTAAATTCTTTTTAAAATCTAAATTATTTCATCATCATCAGCCTATAATGTTCCCACTGATGGGACAAGGCCTCTCCTCTGTGAGAGGGAGTGGGCCATAATACACCACGCGGGCCCAGTGCGGGTTGATAGATGGCACATGTCTTCGAATTTGATGGTTCTAAGATATGCCGGTTTCCTCACGATGTTTTCCTTCACCGTTTTGAGAGCAGTGGTGTTGAAATAAATTACACAAAGTAATGCGCCAGGCTGGGTTCGAACCCACGACCTACAATTCGTAAGTCGGGGCCGATACCACTGGGCCATCACTGCTCCTGCTAAATTATTTAGATCCTCCAAATCTCGCCATAACTGATTCCAATTCTCGCTTTTCAGGACCCCGTGAACAAGTGAACCAAAACACAGCCTTCATCGACGCTTCAGTTATTTACGGCGAGAACCCTTGCATCGTTCGCAAACTGCGCGGTTTCAACGGAAGACTGAATGCTACCACCAACCCTCACAACGGAAGAGAACTGTTACCCAGAACTGATAACCATCCTGAGTGTAAAGCGCCTAGTGGATTCTGTTTTATTGCTGGTGAGTTGCGAAATACTTTTTTTTTTAAGAATAAAAGGTGAAGTACCCAGTAACTATGCGTAGAGGTTTGCTTTGCTCATATTTTACACCAACTGCATTGTTAGCAATTCCAGTCAGCTAATCATGGGTCGTGCGTAATGAAAGTGGGGCAAAAACTTATATACTTATAGTTATAATAGCAGAAATTTTCTCATCGTTTCCATTTTCATTGCCCAAATCCACAGGATTTTTTTTTGGAATTCAAGTATAACGGCTTCAAACAATATCCGCCCTTTTCGGCGAGCTCTAAACCAAATGCGGTCTATATTGCGACCGCATGGTCTCTTTGAAGACTCGCAGTAAAAACTATGGCGACGACTCTGCCTTAAGTTCATCGCCTATTTAACTTTAACCTTGAAGCCAACAACTTTTGTCTTTAGCCTATCGTAAAGTCCATTCTATTTTTTTTTATTTAACGCTAGGTCGTGTTTGACCATTAGTGGTCGACGGTGGAGCACGCTAGTCTAGAAGTTTTAACAAAAAAAAGCGTTGCCCCACACTAGGATTTTCTCCTGTATCGTGAGTGCGTTTACAAACAGAAACTCACATCATACATAAACACCCATACCCGGAACAACTACCTGCAGGTCATACAAATATTTGTTCCGCACGGGAATCGAACCCGCGACACGCTACGCAGCAGTCGATCACTCAACCACTGCGCCATCTGTGCCGCCAGTTACCTATTCACTCTTGACTTGAAAGTTATAGCTATCAGGAAACGACACTGACAGGGAATGCCAATCTTTAGCTGAGCGCAGAATAAAAGCACAGCCCCCCTAGCCAAGTCACAACAAGTCGCAAACGATAATCGCAAGCGCCCGGTTCTTCCCAATAGATTTTCAACTTCATAGCCGAGATACTAAAGTTGAAAATTCATTTCACATTTCTGAGCGTTCGCGATAAGAATGATCAAAAACGATAAGCAATCTTCACTAGATCTTCAACGTTATACCCAAGCACATAAAGTTGAAAATCTATTAAAGCCTACTCAGCGTTTGCGTTTATCGTTTGTAACATAGCTACAGGGCCTGGTCAGTAAACCCATGCTTGTCTGTCCCCAGGCGACGGCAGAGCATCCGAGCAGCCCGGACTGACGGCCATCCACACGATCTTCATGCGCGAGCACAACCGTGTGGTGGAAGGTCTTCGCGGCGTCAACCCTCACTGGGACGCCGACCAGCTGTTCGAGCACACTCGCCGGATCGTTGCCGCCACCTTCACGCACATCATCTACAACGAGTTCTTGCCTAGACTGCTGTCGTGGAACGCTGTTAACTTGTATGGATTGAAGCTGCTGCCTTCAGGTAAATAAGATACTTTTTCCTCGTTTCAAATAGCTTCTTTTTTAAGTTTAATGGTGTACCTAACGGTCACGGGAGTGTCTTATCAGATAACCGTGACCCCGAAACGTAAAGGGCTATTGAAGGACATCGTGGATTTTAGTCAGTAAAAATCTAAAAGCCTCCCGTCCCGCCCTGGATGGGAGGACTCATTTGATGATTTTACGACATCAAAAAAACAAAATGGTGTACCTACCTAATTGACTTATGGGTAAAAGGACGAAAAGGACATGATTGGTGGAGGCGAAAGTATTTTGGATGAATATCATATTTTACTTTTTTAGCATTTCGTTCGAATAAGTTTTTACTTTATAAGATAACCAGATACCATTACATTAACTGACCCTTTCTTCCAGGCTACTACAAAGAGTACTCTCCTACCTGCAACCCCTCCATCGTGACGGAGTTCGCGGCGGCTTCCTTCCGTTTCGGCCACTCTCTGTTACGTCCTCATCTCCCTCGTCTGTCGCCCAGCTTCCAGCCCGTGGAGCCCCCGATCCTGCTCAGAGACGGATTCTTCAGGCCCGATATGTTCATGTCTGTAAGTATACATCGTGAATGAGATATTTTGAAAGTGTAATACAGTGGTTCTCAAACTTTTTTGGTGGCGGAACCCTTTTGAAAACCAAAATTTTTGACGGAACCCCAAAATAAAACAAAAAGTTACGTGCATTCTTCAATAACAGGGAATCACATTACAATGAAAGTGTACAGGTACTTACTATAATAAATGAAACAAAATCTAATGAGATGAGTGTTTCTTAGTGTCTAAACACACTATAACGAAGTTACACGACCGAAGTTCCGCACAATTACGCCTGTAATGCTATTTGAATTACTGACGACACACTATGCCAAAATTACGTCGCGTCATAGCGTACAGCCTAACTTCGGTCGGGCGTAAGTTCAGCGGGAACTTATTCTGTGACCACACATTATCCGCGACCGAAGTTCGGTTCGATTACCGACGAAGATCCGGGGGCGGGGAGCAGCAGGGAGCCGCCCGCGCCACCCGCGCCGAATTTCTGCCGCGTAAGTTCGGCACTTATGGTGTGTCATGTCAGCCAAATACGTCGGAACGTAAAATCAGCGGCCGAACTTCGGTCGCGTAACTTCGGTATAGTGTGTTTAGACATTTACTTTTCATTAATCGGTTTATATTTGGTTTGATCGAAGATAGTTGAATTATTTTATCAGGTTCGGCATCTAGTCTATTGCGATATTTTGTTTTGGTAGCTGTATTCTCGAAGAGCCCCCAGAAAGGCTTAGCGGAGCCCCAGGGTTCCGCGGAGCACACTTTGAGTATAGCTGGTGTAATAGCACCTCCTCAATATTGAGTAAAATAACAACAAGTCTAGTTACAACGCACAACTAATTTAAAAAAAAATATTTTCAGCACCCACCTATGGTAGACGAGCTGATGCGTGGTCTTGCTTCAACCCCCATGGAAACCCTCGACCAGTTCATCACCGGCGAAGTCACCAACCATCTGTTCGAGGACCGTCGCATTCCCTTCTCAGGCATTGATCTGATTGCCCTGAACATACAGAGAGCCAGAGATCACGGTATACCGAGCTACAACAACTACAGAGCGCTTTGCAACCTGAAGAGAGCGACAACCTTCGAAGATTTATCGAGGGAAATTCCTGATGAAGTTATTGCTAGGTAAGGAAAATCATTTATCTTTTATTTCCTGATGAATTGATTTCCAGGTTAGGGTTAAATCATTTTACTATTATTGTAGATTTACACATTGACTTGCCACTATAGCTTTCAACAGCTTTCTGGACTGACTGGCAACACTGTCCTTATTTTTTATACCTTTTTATTTTTTCATACGAATTCCTTGTTTGTATTTTTATTGTCAAGGAACTTTCTCTGTCCGAATTATCAAATAGCTAACCAGTAACTTTTCATTCTCAGGTTTAAGCGCATCTACGCTACTGTGGACGATATCGATCTATTCCCTGGAGGTATGAGTGAGCGACCTCTGCAAGGAGGTCTCGTGGGCCCTACTTTCGCCTGTATCATCGCCATACAATTCAGACAGCTTAGGAAGTGCGACAGATTCTGGTAAGGAATTTTTATTAATTTATCCGTATTTTTTAGCTATATTAGCCAAACTTAGTAGGATATTTTCATTAAAAAACAATCTAGGGTTCTTAAAGGCCCAATTTTCTTAGTGTTTTAGTAAAATATTCCAATTCAATATTCTTTCCAGGTACGAGAACGACAACCCAGCAGCTCGTTTCACAGAACAACAACTGGCTGAGATCAGGAAGACGACATTGTCCAAACTGATGTGCGATAACTTTGACCATCCCGGAGATATTCAGAGAGCCTCATTCGATCTGCCCAGCAACTTCTTGTAAGCACCAAAATACATAATAATTCGAAATAGTCTATTGGTTGATGAATAGCTGTTGTAATATTTCATGTTAATGTTAAATTAACAAATACCAATAAATTAATAATTATAGCTCCTAAAATCTGTAAAATCACTAAGAACTGCATATTTGTAAACTTGTATTTTTTATGTTTTTTCTTCCACACATTTCAGTCCCATTTTCCGTGGCGTAGTCATTTTCTGAGGTATTATAAATATTAATTTGATTCTCGTTTACAGGAACCCACGAGTATCTTGCGCATCGCTACCTCAGTTGGACTTGTCAGCGTGGCGCGAGAGTTTAGCGCAGGGTTGTCTCATCGCCGGTAGATCTGTCGCCGTCGGAGAGTCCGCCTTCCCCTCACCTTGCACCTCGTGCATATGTACTGCTGAAGGGGTGAGTTGACAATGTTTTTACAGACTATTTATACCTGTCAGCTAGGTGTTAAAAAGTCAGGCAAAGAGACAAGTTACAACTTTTTGAGGATCGTTGTTCCGATGCTTTGCTTTCAGATGGTTTTGGGTTTTTCGAGTCAAATCTTAGCGGGTTTGTCTATATTATTTTGGTTTTCGATTAGTAAATGTCTTGGCTGATAAGTTTGTTCTGGTTGTTGTCTAAAACGGCCATACCAACATTACCCATAGCAGTGTTGAACTTCAGAGCTATTTTTTAATCGCAATTTTTAAATTGTTTCTTTTTATCAGCACATTCAGTTTCTCTCCCGTATGTCACCACCATAAATGATTCTTAGTCGAGCCATAATACGAGTATCTTAAACAACGATATATTATTTTTATAGAAACTTCCTGCGGTACAGTATTAGCCTAGAGCAGGAAGACTTCGCTACAGCAAAATTGTAAATCCTTTAGAAAAATAAATGTCTAGACGTGATGCAAATGTAACAACATGTTTTTCAAATAAATATAATATTGTTATTATAAAATAAATTGTTGTCTTTCCAGGCACAATGCGCCTCCCTCCGCATCACAGACTGCGCACAACTGAACCGCGAGTGGCCGCGTGAGGCGGTGCAGCGAGACGACGTGTGCACCGCACAGTGCGGGGCCAGCGCGACCACTGGACATGCGCGTGCGCCGCGCAGGCCGCACCTCAACTTCAACTTCCCAGACCTGTCGCCCTTCGTGGCCAAGTGAGGACGGGAACGGAGACCCGGCTCTGGTGGATGTGTGGGGATGTTTTGTCAAAGAAGAAAAGGTTGAGTAACTATTGAAAAAAGTAAATGGTAGGGATGAAAAAAGATAATGTTAGGAGAAGGTGGTTTTTAGTGAGGATTGTTTCATTAACTCGACTTTCAAAATATCCTCTAAAAATATCAGATGAGAAAAATGAATGAAATAAGTAAGGATTAACTATTATTGACAAAACAGCCATAACGTTTATCAGAGCAAGGGTTTTGGTAAAGCTAATAATTTAAGAAAATGAGATTTACCAACTAAAATCATTCTCAGTACACGGTGTGTAGGTACATTCGATCCAAAATTAAAATATAAAATAACTTATTGGCATAAAAACGACCAAATCGTACGATCGATCGCAAAATTGAATAATCGTACGACCGGTCGTACGATAATTCTCATTTTTATTAAGTTTCTATCTACTGGTCAATATTCACAGAGTTACCACAAGTTTACCAGTGACATTGAAAGAATAATAGTCAACAATATTCTTTAAATATTCAAGTATTCGAATCTTTGACTGATCGTCGCGTCTCATTTATACTTTGTTATGAATTTAGTTTAAGTATTTTAAGATCATTACTAGTTAAATCCGAAGAGGACGTCTGTAGCCGACCTAAAGGAGATAGCTATGGATGAAACAAAGAATGTACAAATGCTGTAGTTTAGAAAATGGTATATTTTAGTTCTATTTTCTAAAATTCAGCAGTTTTGAGATGTAGTTATTTTCATATACATTTAAAAGGATTAAAACACAGTTCCGTTAAGCTTTCAGTATTTAATGGTATTGCAATTGTGTCCTGATTTAAAATCGTGATAATTATGATTGTAAAGCGTCTGAGCTTCATGAAATTATATTTTTATACTGTGCTAATACTAGTGGTGCATATGGCTTTGCACACTAAGATGTTCTTCTGACTGTCAGAATTCTTGCTGACCTGTTAGATCGTAAGAGCTATTTCTAATTTAGATGATATTTTCTTCATAAATTATGGTCTATCACTCAGCTGTTTCACAACTATTTAATACAACGGCCATCTTGAGCTTTAAATGACGCAGTGATGTTATGACACCAATAAATAATAAGTAGAATAACCAAAATACCGTCCACAGTACCGATGTTACCATACTACTACTGATATTAATTTTAACCAGTTTCGGGAGAAAAGTTGAGACAAACAGTCTCAACGATTATTATACTTGTGTCTAGCTCACTATGATAATTAAATTCACTGCCTAGTTGTGCCGCGTATTTCGCTTTCCGTGCTCAGTTCAAACACTGTTTGCGCGAAATCTCCATGTTTTTCGCAAATATCTGGCAAAGTAGACACAAATTAAAATAGAGGTCACAATTAATAGGGGAGAATGGAAGAAGAAAACGTGTTGCGCCGACCCCAAGTAGAATGGGATAAGGGCAGGAAGAAGAAGAAGAAGAAGAATTAAACGAAACTTTCGTCACCCATTGTTTTAAAAAAGTGAAAACACTGGTTTTCGGGTTTATTAGATCCCTTATTGGTACTGTGTGTGTACTACATTAATAAGCGTGGACGCCTGGTGATTTCACACAAACTGTTTTAAGAATTGAACTCTGAAAGGGATATACGCAATTTACCTAGGATAAGTTCTTGTAAATTATTTTGTATTATATTGGATAATTAAGCGTAACACGTTCTTTAGTTGTTATATTTTAGTTTTTAATATAAAATCTCACCTAGACAACGAAAAATTAAATATAAAAAAATATTTTTTACCGAAAATGTTGTTTCACTTATTTGACATCCACCTTTAATCCTGGAATAATCGGGTTTCCCGTCAGGTTTCTTCAAATAAAAATCAAAAGTCGTAAATATTTACAAATCACTTTATTTTGTTGCATATCAAGTCTATTTAGTTCCTTTTTACAATAAATACATTAGGTCTGAGTATAAAAAATCAGTGTTGCAAAAAAAAATAAACAACACAAACTCTTAAAATTTACCTTGAATACTTAAAAAGTCTTGATTTTTCAGGCTAGTCCCCCCTTAATGTTCATTTTACACATGGCCTGGTGACAATTACACCACAACACAGTGATGCCACCAAGTAATCAATTTTGATTGCACTGTCACTGCTCCTTGATCCTGAAACGAATTTTTTTTTTAGGTTTAAACTTAACATTTTCTTCTACAGCTAAAATATAAGTTCATCATAACATAAATGTTATAAATGTTATGTTCAATAGTAATCAAAAATTTATTTTACTCAAAAATGCATGTAATGTGGTCATTATTTTGACAACCTTGTTTGAGCAAAGTCGACCTTGCCGGTCTGTTTCAAGGAGCGGCCGGCAATATCTAACAGGCCGGCAAAACATTGCCGGCCGCTAATTTGACGTTTCAACGTTTTAAAAAAACAAATGCAAAAAGATTTTATTTAAAACACAGCTGTTTGTTTATGAAGAGATAGGTACAAAAAGATTTTATACCATATTTGGCTGTAGGTTCCAACTACCATTGCTAAAAAAAAAAAAAACAAAGAAGTACCTAACAAAAGCGCCGTTCAGCGAAAATTTTATTTTTATTTAGTGACTTTTTTGCTAAAAATGAGCTCTCGAAGCGAAAATTCTTCCGATTCAATGTGTTTAACACCGCCAGACATTACAGATGAAGCTAAATTAGTGGTTGAAAATTTAATACTTCGAAACTCAAAGGAAAAATATACGCTTGCATACGATTTGTGCAGTACTTTTCATAATTGTCATTTTAATTTTTCTAGTTAATAAATATATATTTTATTTCAATTACTTGCTGGTTTTATTTAGGTTAGGTAGGTACTTGCATTTTTGAGTAAAGCACTATACTAGCCTTGGCCCACTATGACTGCTTCGCTGGTCACGCTATGATTGCCTCGAGCTAGCCTAGCTACGCTCTAGACCTTCCAGCTTGGCCATCATTGCAGCCCTTGCTGTCCTCGCTGTGTGGGCCTCGACCTCCGGCCTCGGCCGCCATCTCAGCTCGTCCATCAAGTGCTGCACGCTGACCGCGCTGTGTCGGTCTGGGGCTGCGCTACGCTGCGCTGTCGGCCATCATCAGCGCGACCAGCAAAGTAGTCATTATAGACCGCGGCAGTAATGTACTATTACAGATACTATTTTGGTATTGTTTTCAAGTTAGATTTAAAAGACCTTTAAATTAGCCGCAAAGAATCAGACATCTTTTTAAACTTTCAAGGCCCCAGCATGAATGCTTGACGTAAACGGAAAATCAAATGCGTTTTGAATCGAAAATACAACTGCTACAGAACCTTTATCTTTTTTTTTTTTTTGAAAAAGAAAAAGGAGCATTTTCTTAGTTTTAAAATCGAATTTACCAGTGAACGAAGAAAACCTGGAATTTACGTTGCGTTTACTCTGCTATTTGTCAGGTTCACCACAGATGTTACAAAGAGAAACAACAACAAATACTAACCGTACGGAAAGGTAAGTAATATCAGTTAGCCGCGACCTCCTTGAACCCGTTGACGACAGGCGTGTGATCGTTGCTGCGGCGCCACAGACCGTACACCCGGCCCGGCACGGCCTGCCACAGCCGGACCGTGCCGTCCTCCGAGCCGGTCGCGTACAGCTCGCCGTCCGGCGACCATCGCACGCAGTGCACCGGACCGAAGTGGCCTTTGTTTGATTCTGGAATTAAAGGAAGGTATTTAACAATTGGTTCTGAGAATGTCTCAACGAGGTTACTGCAGTCGTGAAACGCAAATGTCATTTAAAGGAAAAAGGTGGTTTTAAGGTTGTCAAATCTAATAGTCCTGTTTCTCATCCTGAGATTTCATAGTTAGTAAGGGGAAATATTTGGATATAATATCAGAAACTAAAAAGTTGATTCATTGATATAAAGCTATATTAGAATTCCGTAAAATATAATACATATTCATTATGTTTTATGTTAAAAAAAACACGCGGAAGTTGTTTGCAGAGACTAGTAAAAAAATACGAGTAACTTATCTCTGTTAGATTTGACATTGGACGAAATAGACAATTTAGCGAAAATAGTACCGATTCACTTACCGAGTTCCGTTCCCGTATTATAGTCGAATTTATAGACTTTCAAGTCTTCACCGCCGCACACGAATGTAGCTCGACTCGGCGCAAGAGACGCTGAGTAACATTTCGTTGGCACTGGAAATTCACGCATTTTGCGCATTGTGTCTGAAGAATAGAATGATACATTTGTACCTGAAATTGAGAAAAAATATGTGTTAATCAAAATTTTAATTGCTAGGAATCGAGATAGGAGATCGTATGTATCAGATTGGTTGATAGTTCAGGTAAGTATGCATCTAATAAATAATTCGATCTCTGTTAATGAGTTGAATAATAGGTCTAAATAACTAACATTGTGGAGGCTTGACATAGCCAGAAAGCGTCACGGCATACCGTGAAGCTTTCCGGCTAAACTATTAATGGTCTTACTTAGCCCTGAATGGAAAGAACTGCACGTCATGAGGAAAGGCAGAGCAGTAGCATAATCCAGGCCAACTTCAAAAATATGATATTTTTCTAGTTAGGTACGTTTCAATTCAGTTTTTTTTTCACCTAAATTAGACCTTCAGACAGTTATAATAACGTCACAAACTTATCTACTTCGATCTACCGCACAAACATTGTACGCGGAAAGCCTAAGGCTGTATTTACGTAAGCAAGACAGGTGTGGTATGTTTTAATGCGTAACTTGATCTTGAATTAAAATGTAAATTCGTAGTAAGGCCAAACGTAATAGTTCCACATAATATGTCACAATAAACTAACACGTCATAGATTTATAGACCAGCGCCTTGACTGAAGCTTTTTTGGCGGATTCTGATTTATATACATTAAGTATGTGCCGACTGATCGATCACGCAGCTGAAATCGCTGGGCCCAAAAACACTAAATTTTTCAGAAACTATCTTTAAATGACGTGAAGTGTGAACTAATAACAGTTTTAAGGAAATTCGTAAGTTATTCGTTCATATAAGGGAGAATAAGAAAGGGGTTGGTTTTGGTCGCCCGCTATTTTGTTTTTTTCCTCCCCTTCATTCAGCTATTCAAACCGCTTTGGTATGAAAAAAATTAAATTTCAGTTTTTAATTTCATTGTAGATTTAGCAACCAAATTGAAAAACACGATTTCAAGATTTTTGGAAATTCAAACCCCAAAGGGGTAATTAAAAATCATAGTGGAAAATACGAAGTCATAGTTGACGAAGTCGCGAGCGGAGTTCTGGTTTTGTCACACAAAGTTCATCAGCGTATTTAAGTCCTTGAGATCATGTTTGTTAGTTCCGCATCCCCACAGGGTGCCAACCTGACACTTTTAATAAGGCTATAATGTTGATTATTTTATACCTTGTTCAGCCCTGACAATGTAACAAGCAAAAATATGTTCATTATAAAGTTTGGATATAATCTTACCGTGAGCTACTGTCAATATAGCTCCATCTCTTGACAGCTCTAAACTGTTTGGTATGGTTGGGAATTCCACTTTTTGGACTTCCTGAAAAGTAAAAAAAAATTGCTTTAAAAAATTGTCTTTGAATGGGTGTAAACACGCTCAACGTAAAGCCACTCTAAATTAGTCGGAAGGCAACAAACGTGACTGTCGGCTTATGTGGATTGAATTACATTCGTCAAATCCGCGAGTGAGCGATTCAGTCGACTATGAAGTCAATCCATGTTTTCCGCGCCTGTTTGTCATTTACCTTCCGAGTATTTTTAATACTAACATTTTCTGGTCGGTATGTTCAACACAGGTGGTAAAACAAACGGGAAGAATGCCACATGTATAAATCGACTTGTGCTAAGCCGACCTAAACATGATTCAGCGATATTAGATAGGAACGGAGATTATTATCAATTGGCACAGACCGAATGAAAGCCGAACAAGTATAGTACTTAATTGTTTTGGGTCGGTTGTTCGGTTCTGTGAGAAGACAGAGTGAAAGGTTTAAATTAATTTATTGCTGTGGTATACTGTCATAAATAAATAATAGAATCACCTGTCCACTAGTACGATCCCAGACTCGCATCGTCAGGTCATCGCTCACGCTGACTATGCGTGAGTTATGAAGGAAGACTGCATGTCTGATGCTACTTGTATGCGCGCTTATTTTCTCCAAAGCTGAAAGTAATTATAACAAATTGCATCGGTTATCAATCAATTAATTGGTTATGTTAGGCAGTGGACTATGAAATCGTTATTGGCTAAGACCTAGTGGCATAAAGAAGTGTTATCAAAATGTTTCGTATTTTTACGACTGACAAATTGGGTTTGTTAGCTTTTGACTAGAGATTGGAATAGGTTTTATATGCCTTGCCTTTTTTGAAATCCAGGAAACAAGGACTTATATTGTCAATAAGTCCAAAGAGGCCTGAGAGGTTCATTAATTAAATCTGACAGCAGAGAATGGCCAAATCGCCGCACAAAAAAGAAAGTAATCTACCTATTCTGATATCTGCACCCTTTAAATGTTGAACGGACCAATTGGTCCGCATAACAATTAAAGAACAATTACAAAATGGACGTCCACAGTAGATGATATATGACACAATGCATTTTTTTGTTTTCTATCATAAATTATCATATCGCTGAGATAATGTGAAAGGTGTGAACTATGTAAACATGCTTGTGATACAAGTTATTACTGTAAAGTCCTCCCAAAAATCGAAAAAAAAGTATGGATATTCCATGGATTCCATGATTATTTTTGTTTAAACCTTGCCTACACTAGGAATTTCTCCTGTATCATGTGTGCGTTTACAAACAGAAACTAACACCCAGACCCGGAACAACTACTTGCATATTGTATACAAATATTTGTTCTGTGCGGGGTTCGAACCCGCGACACGCCGAGAATGGCGGCCATGACCTGCCATTGCCCTTTTGTCTCATTATGTGGAAAAAAAAATAAAATATCAAAAGCTTTTAATACATGCATCATAAAAAATAATGAGTATGTGAATCGTGTTTTATTAAAGGGATATCATATCATGGACAAAGATATACTTAAACAACCATAAATTATACAAAAGGTTAAACCCTTTTATTAAGTGTAAATATTTGGTTCTTCTCAATTTATTGCATAAATTATGCTTATTATTTGAGATAACAGTTATCTAGTATGCTAATTAATGCTTCCTCAACTATTGTGAGTGTCGTACATGTTTATGTCTCTATGACGACATTTAATTCTATGCAGAGGCGTAGCGTGCCTTGGCGGGGCCCTGTATAAAAATTTGTTTGGGGGCCCTTAGGTAGGGTAAAGATTTATCTACGCCGAAATACAAACAAAAAATTGGACAAAGGTCATCAAAAAAATTCAAGATGCGACTGATCAGTCCGAAGGTCGGAATTAGGTAGTTATTTTAATAATTGCATCGAAATGTTGGTATTAATATGGATCTTCCCGGGATTTCTAATAGATAATCCCGTGCTTAAAACAGTATTACACATAAATAACAATAATAATATAAACAACAGAGATAGATTAGACAAATAAATTGTGTAAAAGTAAATAACTATTTTATTTAATAAATCATTAAGTTTTTATTAATTTTTGTTTACGCACGCTGGGGGCCCCTGTGGCCCGGGGGCCCTGTATAATTGATACGGCAGATACGGCGGTAGCTACGCCCCTGATTCTATGATACGCAATTGTTGATGTTTTTACTTGCTATTGCACGCGACTTTACCAGCGGAAACCAACCCATGGGTAGACTACTGGATTAAAATAAGAGTATCCTATGTCCTAACCCTGGTAATGGTCAACAACAGCCACATCAACAGATAATATTAGTTACCTTCGCATTTTACAATATTAGCCATGCGTTATATTTTAGAAATATTCAGTTTACACAAAATTGGTAATATTAAGTTTTTACCTAATTGTATTTGTTTTTAAATTCTAAATAATGTAATTATGGATGTTAAAAAACATATGACATATAAATATCTTGCCAATAAAGAACATAAAAGATTATTTTCTCTCAATAGGTCAACATGTATTGACATTATTGATTACAATCAACCACAGGAAGTAATTATGTCCCTTCCTTATCAGATATAAAAGTATATTAAACTAACCTCCCGCTTCAGGTTTGTTGAGGTCAAATACTCTTATAAGTTTCTCGTTGCTTGCAGTAAGGAGCTGAGTGTCGTCAGCATTGAAGTTTACGCTTTTCACTATGTGTTCGTGGTCAAATGTGTGCACCACTTCACCATATCGAGCGTCCCATATTTTTGCTGTAACATTATTTGTAATATTGTTAGCATAGTTGTAAAAATCTTAATAATTGTTCATTTACTTTTGTACTTTTCAAGTTTATCTTGCAAATAACAGACAGCACAGATGAAGGAAAACATTCAGAGAAAACCTGACTTAAGATTAATATAAGCCTGCCTTGAGCAAGCCTAATGTTTATTTCACCTTTTCCCTGCAGTGGGACAAGCAATAGGCCAGAATTATTATTACCTATAAAACTAATAACAAATCTAGAATTTGGAGTTTTATTTTTGGTCTTTGCGCATTCGTCAAATAGTGAATCATTAGTTTCTAAATTTATAACAATGTCTCCCACATATATGTGTTCCAGATTAAATACTTGGAATAGCACAAAGTACCAATAAAATACTAACATTGCTAGAGTTATAATGTTAAGACAAAGCTTTTCTTTGTTGTTTTTTTTTCAGTTATAACGGGGCATACAATACTCAATTGTTAACAAAAAAAAACTAGATAATGTGTTAATAACTTGTGATCAGAATTTAATTACATGGATGACTCAGTCAACTTGTTATATTGCTAAACTGATGAAGTGAATAAAGGATTATAATTTATTCTCTTTTTTGCATTGTAACTCAATGCTAATTTAAACAAGAAGAATTATTACAGAATGTCAATTGCACAACTTTTACAAACACTTTCTTTCTTTCATAATTATGAACGGTTTTGTGAAACACAAAATATGAATCACCTAATTTAATTAAGATGAAAATCTACTTGGTAATGCTGCAAATTTATGGTAACTGGAAAACAAAATCTACTAGTAATAAAAAATAAAAAAAAAATTAGATATAAAGCATCTATAGCCAGGACATAAGATTTCACAAAAAAGTACCTGAAAAATCAGCAGCTCCACTTGCTGCGAGATTAGCATTTTGCGTCAAAGCTACCCCCCACACTGCACCTTTGTGACCTTCAAATGTGCCAATCCAATCACCTGTTTCACCTTGTCGTAGCATGGGCTTGCCATCTTAAAAGGAATTCATTAATATTACAATGTGTTGCTATGAGAGCTCGGGCTTTGAACACAAATTAATTTTCGTTGAATTTTGCTTAGTCATGAAATCATTTCATATTTTTCATAATAGTATTTAATACTACTGCTGAGGATTAAGGAATAATAAAATATTGTGGAAAAGAAAACTTTAAAATTAAATTTTGGCTTTGAGCTTAAAAGTATTTAGTAACTGAATAAAAAAACCCAAACCCAAAAACCCAAACAACCACATTTTTTTAATTAAAACAAAATAATAAAGACAAGATTTCAACATACATTTTACTCATTCATTTATTTTCATTCAATTACATTTTAGGAAATGTTGAATGAGTTTTGCTTTAGCATTGTATGCAAATGATAACATCTTTCAATTTTCCTCAATGAGTAAAACAAGGCTTTCATTTTATAAACACATCTTGTGCAAACCATTGTGTTGGATTTCCACACTAGTTAAATACATGATAATTATGTAGCAGAAAGGACTACACAGTATGTTATGTTGCTATTTAAACAAAATAATCATTAGTTACAGCTCTCTGTTCTTTCAAATACTAGGACCACTGTCATGGAAAATAATAAAACAACTCCTATTAGATTCTTACTTGTAAACTCAAGTGCTAGATTAAAAGTATATCAGATACACTAATCATAGATTGTGTATATAATAAAAGAACAATGACAGGAAGGCACAATTAAATCACATTAAGTGTTATTGACTATTTTCCTTATGCAGCCACATATTGAAAGTAGCTAAGTGACATGTTTCAAGCCCTTCCATAAAGTAAACATTAATGTCAAGTACTCTGAGAAACCTTGGGTAAGCACAAGGTGACCCACAATGGGTGAAATGTCAACATTCATTATAGGAACAAAATTTACTGCCTGCAACAATTCATGAGCACACAAAGGCGTGGAACTTGTATGTCATGCTGCCGGTACATGAATAAAAAGCACGAGCGCGACCCTCAAGGCGAGCAGCCGAGGAAACACACGAGCGGATACTCAAGGTACTTCCTGCATGTCCGGAAAGAGAAGGTCACAACATGCATAGAATGCACGCCGGCCGAGCGGACAACTCCACACAAACAAGAAAAGTGAAGGCCTTTCGAACACATCTCGTCACCAACATCTGTCACGCGAAAGCACTACTCACACGCACTAACACACTTGCAAGACTTCTGCCCAAATATAGGCCAAGGCGATAGGGCACACTGATTACAAATTAGTCGTCAAAACTCACCTTTGCAGGCCGAAATTAAATAAAACCCATCTTTTGTAACGTCACTAAAATCCAAATGCACGACTGGTCTAGTATGGCCACCGCATGTGAGAGGAACTTGCTTGAAAGTAGTCATTTTGTTTCTTAATTTTGTTTGTTGTACTTTTTGAAAATAAAACTAATTATCTTTGTTGTTAACTAAAAAATAACCTAATGAGTCTGATCGTACTGAATGTTGACAATCGACTGACGGCAAAGTGGTAGGTGGTATTGCTATTCGTATTACGATTACCTACCTTTTTTTAATTTCATGAGTCGAATGTTTCGCTGAAAATGTCAGAAGAAACAACATACCCTCAGAAAAGATTATTGTTCTAAATTTGAAACAATACGCGTTGTTCACGATGTAAATTGGGTAGATAATTGCATTTTTAAACATACTGATATTATATTTTCTAAGTCCATAATGTAAATGCAAAAGAAATAATTGATTCAACTGAAAATAATTCCTTTGTAACTTTGAAAAAGATTTCATCTTTTCATAACAAAAAATACCAAGTGAAAATATTTCATTTTCAAATCTTACTAAAATAGTAGAAATATTTCTAGGCTGGTAATTAAGTCATTTATTTTATTTTGTTTTGTCGAACCCATTATTTCTAATGTGCCTTGCAATAATGAGGATTTCGAATTTGTAATAATTCCTTTGTTTTATTATTGACGTCTCACTTTTTTGGAGTTTTTTTAGAATAGTACAATTATCCAATTAATCTTCCCGCTGTGGGGTACCTAGCGTAAAGAAAATATCATGTCCAAATAATATTGCAAAATCAGCCAATGGGACTTGCTTGACTGACAAAAAAACAACCATTTCCTTCAGTTGCCCTTTGTAGTCCAGCCAGCAGGGCTATTGGCTAACTTGATAGTCACTGAACAGCAGCTGTCAACCTGAACTTGAATGGCTTGACACTTGTTATCAGGCTAAGTTGAGGAGTAGAGTGCCTCAAGAGCGTTAGAATAGTTGATTTTACGGAACATTTACATTGCAGTTTCATCGCAAATGCAAAAACCAATACAAAAATTACCTTTTGACATCTATTTGATGGTCACCACACAGGCACCGAGATACGCAATAGCCCTGTAGAGCTTCTGTGCCTTTTAGAGCTTCTGTGCCTTTTAGACAAAGACATTACCCGGCAGGCAATTTGGGCAGTTATTGGGGTCCGTCAGTTTGGTTACAGTCCTTTGAAAAGTTTGTGGAACACACCATTGTATTGGGCCTGACTTGAGCCTGGTGTAACTGGACAGGCACGCAGCTGCAGGCCTGACTGTTTGGTCGGATCGGGTCGGACGGTCAGGCGTGTTCGTGTGTCTGTTGAGGACCTGAAGGAGGCAGAAATTGACGACGCCCTGGTGCCTTCCTAGAATAGCGACTCCTGAGAGAGATCTAACCGCTGTGATTGCGGCAGTCTGCGGCATGCTCAATGCTCATACTATGATTTCTTATGTTGAAATTATAATTTTGTATTTTTATGTGAAAATTGACTAACTTGAAATGACTAAATACTAAAAATGAATTTATGAATGAATCATTTCTTTTTTCAGCTCGTAAACTGCATCAACCCACGTTAACCCTTAATCAAACGCGAGCCTGTGGAGGAGTTACCTAACAATAAAGTAAGATACGTTCCTGGGTAATTTTGGGTCGTAGATTTCAAAAATACACTCAAAAGAGGGGTTAGTGGGGGGGAGGTACCCTTTTTTGGTGGGAAGTATATGTATATCCCGTCGTCTGTTCTCTGTTGTAACAAAGTTGGAAAGGTGGGAAACTATAGCTCCCAGTGTCCAGTATGACATCAATATTTTAAAACACTAGCTAGTCGCCCTGGCTCCACTTGTGAATTAATTTCTTACGTAAAAAATAACATTGATCGTATTTTTAATAAAGGAGGTGAAGTACTAATCAATGCAAGTTTCTTTTACTAAGGGAAGAACTCGGGGGTGCTAAGACAGGAAACCTCCACGTGCGCCCGTGGACTGGAGTTCCCTCTCGGATACGTCCGGGGGGAAGACCAGTTTTTTTGGGATGCGGGCAAAAACTCTTCCTTAGGCACTGTGTGCCTAAGGGGTCACTTTGCCCGTATGCGAATAGCCTGTCGGGAAGACGCTCCAACGCGTGTCCCTCTGAATAGCAGAGGGCACAGCGGCGGAGCGGGCTTGCGGACGGTGAGTAATAGATAAGCTCGCCGTCCAACCCGAGCCCGAGCCGGTGACGCGTTGTGTTTCACGCGTCACTGACGGGGCTTATGGGGCCAAATGCCTGCTGGGGTTGCGGATTTTTCTTAATCCAGGATACCGTGGCCCCGGAACGTAAAGGGCATTCGAAGGAACACGGGTGGATTTTAGTCAGTAAGAGTCTGACAGTCCCTTCAACCCCACCCAGGGCGGGAGGACTCATTTGATGATTTTGCCACCCAAAAAAAAAAGGGAAGAACTCGGAAATTGAAAAATGAATGACTTCACCATACATTTTTAGTTGAGTAGCTCTAGCTAAATATGAATTTGTAGTAGAAAGTTACTTGTATTGGTGTGTTCTTTTCGGCACTCGGGTAATCATTAAAATAAATTATTATGATTGAAGTTTTTTATGAATATTGTTTGGCATTTTTCTAAAACAAAATAAAAACAATAAATTCGAATATATTGGAACTAGTTGTCTGATCATGAAATAATGAATAATTACTAATTAAGCTTTATTAGACACACGGATTTTATATATAGAATTTCCGAGTGTGCAGTGACGAACACTGGGATGATATCTTCCCACTTAGAGACTCAATTTCAATCGACTCTACCAAGGTATAAACGAAAGATTCTGGGAATATTTTACGTTTCACGCAACCTTAACATAGTTTAGTTTACATAGCTAAAACTCAAATCTGTTTACCTAATTTTTTTTCAGCTCTATACAAAAAACTAACAAATATCAGTCATTTTCGGCGGCAAAATCATATCAAGTGACTTTGACGTGTGTTTACCATGACATGTAACAATGGGGAAGGCAAGTGTCAAAGTGACAAGTGACATTAGTGTCCCAAAAGAACGGTCAAATCAAAGGAATTTTCTGCTAAAAACGCTTTTATTGATGTAAAATGACTAGATGTTGTGTAATAGGCTGTTAAAATGATGGAACATACAAATTTCCGACAATTCACACTATCAAGAAAAAATGGGTAGCTGCTATGACTGTTGTGAGAACAAAAATTGTATTATCAATAAGGAAAAGCTATAAACAAATATCTACCCTTGCGAAGCCGGGACAGGCCATTAGTTGAATTTATTAATGAAATTCTATGATTATACCTTATCTAAACAATCGAATATACCTTTCAAATAATATCTACTTTTCTATTGGAGGTTAAGTATTGCATCGCTCTTTATATCATGAAATGGTTCGTCTGGTGGAAGAATTATCACCCGGACCGAGATTTGTGTTAGGAAGTTAAAATTCTTATCATATTGCTCCAATCTATAAAATAGATGTAAAATTAGATGAAGAAGACAAACACAAAACTTGATGACATCTTTCTCAATATAGAATGTCAGAAGCAGTACTATATTCTTTGTAGAGGCTAGCACATGTAATACTTACTTAAAAATTACAATTTCAAATCCTAACTACAAAATGTGTGTTTAATGTAGTAGAATCAAATTTCTAGCCTCTCAACTAAATCACTTTTTTTACTCTTGTAGATGCACTGCGGCGTCTTAGTTCTGGTTTTAGTATAAACACTTGCATTGACGAATAATTTTCCATATTTGTTTTTTAGAATAAACTCAATTTTTATAACAAAATACGTGTTTGTTTTTTGTACAAGCTATACAGTAATCTGACTTATGGGACAAACGATCGCAGCGTCATCTACGAATAGCTTTGAGTTGCCATCCCCATTCTCTGAAAAGTTTTGCTATTAAAAAAGGTTCTCTGAAATGTTAAGATTGCGTAGATAGGTAAATATTACATTGCATTAGGTTTAAGCATATAAGAATAAAACACGATTTACTTCAATCTGAGATGTGGGAAGTATAGCTCCCAGCGTTTTAATAAGGTTTGTCATAAGCCTTGAAGCCATGCCAGAAACATTAGAAAAAAAAACGGTTGCATGACGTGTCATTTGACGTTGTCAAAACGTAGTAATTTTGTTGTGGTTATTTTACAAATCGGAATTCACCCATTTTTAAGAAATATCGAAAAAATATGGATTTCTTCACTTCAATACCCACCCACATTGACTATGTTGGGCAAGCGAAAGCTGAGAAATTGTACAGAGCTATAATTACGCTATTCAGTATAGTCGGTTTCGTATGGGGCTACATTGTTCAGCAGTTTTCACAATCAGTGTACATTTTGGGAGCCGGATTCATCCTAGCTGCGATCCTGACCGTTCCTCCATGGCCCATGTACCGCCGCAACCCACTAAACTGGCAGAACCCAAGAAACAATGAAGAGAAGCCAGCAGGCAAGAAGGGGAAGAAATGAAATATTTCCTGTCAAATAAAGCCACCACATTGATCAGAAGTACCTATATTCCAAACAGTTGTGTTTTTCACTATTCTCAAATAAAATAGTTTATAAGGTTTATGTTGGTTTTTTTTGTGTATCAGATTAAAAAAAGAATGTTTCATGTGAAAGGTGTATATCATTTAAACATTTTATTGATACATGAGTAACAAATTAAATTGAGAATTTACAATAATTAAAAAAACGTATAATGACAATGTTACTAAACAAAATTAAACATTGGTTGAACACTTAAAAAACTCAACTGCAAAACAGCATTTTATCTGTACAAGTGTTCAACTTTTTGTAGTAAGAGGGTGAGAGTTTAATGTAGACAATTACAGACCGAAATTTTCTTAACATCAACATGATGAAATCTAGCACCATATATACTATTATTTCAGGGATTTCAACATAGCACCTTCCCAATGCATCCTGTACACCAAGTAGGTATGATTATTGTGTGCGACATCAAAAATAGTAAATAAATATTTCATCTGAGTTTGCTATTTATACAATCATGACATTTAACATGGAATATTCTTAAGATTTAGACTAGCATTTCTTAGTAAAATTACGAATCTATATTTCACAACACAAGCCAAAAACATAGACAAAAAAATAACTATTGTATTCTCACTCCATCACTTTATTGCTATTCAAGAAGTTTTTTTTGGCCCAATGATCTATACAGGGTGATTTGTTATTCGATGCGGTCCTTGAAATGGATGATACTAGACCTTATTTGCAACAATTTTAACCCCGACAATATGGGGTCTAAACTGACTGGTTTTAGAGATATCGAACTTTAAAGATTTTTCGAAAAATTTCCACCTCTCCTTCATTAAGTGCTTATTGTTAGAAATTAACGATAGTCACCACTTAGAATTTATGCTTTTCTGATAGAATATGAACGACTGAATCTAGTGAATACAAGTTTGTTATAAAAATAATCATATCTTGGGAAATTAAGTGTCATAAAGTTTCTGTTTTGTAGATTTCTGAAAACTTTCCTTGTCTTTCAAAGCATATTTTTCAAAATAAATGTATGACACTTGGTGTACAAATTACAGAAAAAACTTCCTTGTCTCATCACCTTTCTAAAATGGTGCCACAGTATCCACTTTTAGTTAGTGTCTTACCAGAAAATTAGGGTTGTTACTGTCAAAGTAGTAAATCCAAGAAAATCGGTTATAATGTTTTTTCGACCCAACATTTTTTTTCTGTGGTTTTTGTCCAAACTGCTGTCTGATATTAGCTTTTTGAATGCGCTTAATTTTGGTCGATCACATCAAGCAAAATCGGTCTTTATCTGGAGTATTTTTACCTGTCCTACAAGTAGGGTGACCCAACTTTTATGCACGCCAGTTTAGTTTTGTTTTTTGCGAAACCAGAGCTTATAAACATTCCATCATTGTACGAGTACATTTGTTTCAAGTAGCTGTTTCAAATGAAAGAAAATTGATGGTTTGACTATCTGGTCCATAGGTAAAAATACTCCAGATAAAGACCAATTTTGCTTGATGCGATCGACCAAAATTAAGCGCATTGACTCAAAAAGCTAATATCAGATAGCAGTTTGGACAAAAACCACAGAAAAAAAATGTTGGGTCGAAAAAACATTATAACCAATTTTCTTCGATTTACTACTTTGTCAGTAACAACCCTAATTTTCTGGTAAGACACTAACTAAAAGTGGATACTGTGGCACCATTTTAGAAAGGTGATGAGACAAGAAAGTTTTTTCTGTAATTTGTACACCAAGTGTCATACATTTATTTTGAAAAATATGCTTTGAAAGACAAGGAAAGTTTTCAGAAATCTTCAAAACAGAAACTTTATGACACTTAATTTCCCAAGATATGATTATTTTTATAACAAACTTGTATTCACTAGATTCAGTCGTTCATATTCTATCAGAAAAGCATAAATTCTAAGTGGTGACTATCGTTAATTTCTAACAATAAGCACTTAATGAAGGAGAGGTGGAAATTTTTCGAAAAATCTTTAAAGTTCGATATCTCTAAAACCAGTCAGTTTAGACCCCATATTGTCGGGGTTAAAATTGTTGCAAATAAGGTCTAGTGTCATCCATTTCAAGGACCGCATCGAATAACAAATCACCCTGTATAAGAAAATATTCATTCTACCATGGTATATTTATAATTATTGCTATTTTGTGCCTGCATTATGTTGTAACTTGACTTATTGGAAGCTGTAGGCAAGACTATAGCTAACAAATAGATCTGTGGTTAACATACAGATACAATGGAAGACTCATATGCCGACTTGTCTCTCAAATGTAACTGAAAACTATTTGCACTTCTAAACCATGTTTGCGATCTGACAGCCAATCTAACCCCTCATTTTCACGAAAAAACGAATTAATGTTTGATACAAAACTTGTTGAATACTTCTTGTCTATTTGTTTTGAACATGGTATTGAGACTGATTCAAACATTCATCTCTTTGCTTTCATCAAGGTATAAAATGAGTATTCTACAAGTTTTGTGTAGATTTAAGTAGGTATTCGAAAATCGAAAACATTATTTATAAAGGGGATAGAAGTTTTTGGTACAGAGGGTGCTGTGGGCGGGTGGCCCTATCAGTCGCCCGCCATTTTGATTTTTTTATAGAATCGCGGTGCACAATTAAAGTTATACATTTAGATTGAGGACACTTAGATAAACAAGAAATGTATTGGACATAATTTCCTAAAGTGTCAGGTTTCAGAGTTATTCGCCGAAATATGTGTGTCCTTGTTCAATCACTGGTATCATCTTTAAATAATTGCAAGTCTATTTATAAACATATAACATAAAACAAACAAGCTAACCACTAGTTTTTACTAGCCTTATGTAAGGCACGTAGTTGAGAGCCAATCAGTAATTTATAATCTATTTAGTACTAAATTGCTAAGGCCGTTTGTACACACACTTTTTGCTGGCAAGAAAAATGCGTGTGACCAAACACTCATCACTGGGATTCCGAAAAATTAAATATACCTAGTGTAATAATATTACACATGGTTAATCATACAAAACCTTGTCTTCTACCAAATTTTGTACAATTTTATAGCTTATAGATCCGTAATGGGTGAAACTTCACTGGTATTTTCTACATACTCGAAATGTATAATCGCTGTTGAGTATTGGTGACAAATGTATGACCAGTTGCCAATGGTCCTTTCAAAACTCTATTATTAAATGTGCTCTATGCAGCTAGGATAAAGGTGGGAACTTTCTCCCTATTAAACTTCGTAGTACCACTAAGATTTTTAAGAAATTCTTACTCCATTTGTAACTTATTTGATAACTATACACAAAACATTTACTCACACAGATTAATCTCATAGTTTCTAATAGGAAGTATAAAATAATATACACTCGCGAGCAAAAATATAGAACTCCGATTCCGCGCGATCTTGAGTACTTAATAACCAGATAAAAATAATAAAATGGTACCAATAAAAAAATTTAACTGTAAAATTTAAATTGATATCAAACATTCTAATCATCACGCCATTATATAAGCTGCTATCCCGGATTAATTCCATACTTTTGCTTGCTAGTGTATATTAATAATAAAATGTGACTATGCGTCTAAATCTAAACTAGGGCATATGTGCAGACTAGTGCAGTAGAGATAAAATGTTTTTAAAATAATATGGCTGCCGCCATCGCCATGTTAACAACTCGACGCCAACTCTACTAAGACTCTATTCACGCGTACCACATCAAGAAGTGGGCGGGCATATATTTTGTATTGAAAATATAATACTTAAATACACACGGACCACGTTTTGTCTTTATTATTCACAGCGTGGGTGATATTAACCGCATCGCAACCACGATCTTGTATCGAAGCAACCATATCACAACCACAACGCAACCATCAGCGACACTCCGAACTTGACGGCCGGTTAAATCGCAGACACGACGTTGCAAACAACCACATCGCAACTACAAAAAGCTACAACTACATTACACTACTGACAAACGTAACCACATGTCGGCCGCCTTTTGTCGCTGCGACGTGGTTTGGTTGTGGTACGTGTGAAAGAACGCTCAAGCACTGAAATGTGTGAAATACAGTAATATTTCTAATAGTACTTGATGCCTCATAGTTGATACATTAGATTTTATTTTGTTAGCTGATGACAGTGAGCGACTCAACTAAGTTGTGATTGAACATAAATTACTTCTATGTTCAATCACAATTCAGAGATAGCGATCTATTATTTATTAGAGAGCCGGTCAAAATTAGCGGCTATACCTTGGATGTAAACGTGGCCTAAGACTTAACTTCGAGTAGGTACCTACATTTTGGTGTTCTTAAAATGTGCGACAGCCGATAAGTGTAAGTATAAAATATTCATAAATGTATGACCTAAAATGTATGCATAGTCCATTTACATAATAATATGTATCTTACGGAAAACCGTGAGGTAGGTATTAGCTTCTTCACAACATCAATATTTAGTTTATTTTTTCATAATTTCTTATAAACAATATTTGAAATATTTAAAAGGCTGTGATGTGCCATTCACTGGCATTTAATATTTAAAATAAATAATATAAAAATATTCTTCAATACCACATTCAATTTTCATTTAAAAAAGTATGATAGGTGCATTTTGTAGTCTAAAATATTAAAGCAATTCTATTATTTATTTTCTCATATCTAACAGATCTTCTGATTACTAGTGCAATTAAGATGAATTTTTGAAAATGTACCAAACAGTCAATATACATGTACCGGAGTAATATGACCCAGACCTCGACCTAACCCAAGCTATTGCCGCGCCAACATAAGACCGTCGTGTTTTATTAGGACGCATAGTCGTGCTGGGAGAACCTTAAATTTTAAAAAATCAAATGACCGATACGGGCGCGGCCGATCGCTTCGGTTAGGACGGGGATACTAAACAGTAGGTGTATATAAAAAGAATAGCACTGCAAATGCAATAGAATGCTTCATAGCTACTCTTGTATACTACAAATTTTCTGAAAAAGACAATTTGTCCCTAAGTCTTTTGATCACGTTTAATATTCTACTTTCGGCGCACACATCACAATCTTCAACCGCGTCTTCCATTTCAGAATCTTCACTCGCTTTGTCACTCTGTTCGTCAGTTTTTTCTTCCTGATTTTTTTCACTTGGTTCACTCTCTTCACTCTCTTTCTCTTTTTTTATGTCTTCGTCTAGTTTTTGAGTGTCTTCTTCTATACTTGAAGTATTCCCTCTTTCTTCATTGTCGCATACTTGTTGCAGAGTTATGGCGGCGAACATGAATGTTACGCCGTAGTTGACGATAGTTAACGATAGAGGGCCCAAAGCTAGTAGGAATACTGCCATTGTAAACAGTAGAGCAGCTATGGATTCGTAGTGTCTCCTGTGAATGAGGAGAAACACAATTATTATTGAAATATTAACATGAAATTAGTTGTAACTAGGAGCTCAGACGATGGACAGCCTAAAGAGCGTAGGCAAGCCTCCCACTAGACCGACGACATCGTGAGAGTCGCGGGCAACCGATAGATGCAAGTGGCGAATTGTCGTTCGGCGTGGCCGTCTGTGGGGAGGCCTATGTTCAGTGGACGTCTTCCGGTTGATGATGATGATAGAGATCCCAATATTATTATTCTAGGCATTTGTTTTCGATCCTTATTGAAATTCTTGCAATATAATAGTGATACTCACAGGTTTTTCCTGGGCCCATTCATCTGCCACACACAGGTCGAACAAGCTGACATCATTAAACCCGAGTGATAAGACGTATCAGGTTTTAATACTATACTATACCTGAAATAGAAAAGATTAAAAAAAATTAAGGTAGGTAAGACCACGCTGCCTTACCTATAGTAAGGCAGCGTGGTCACGAATTAACCAGGTATTTTGCTGTGTATTATCATTTTTCTATCCGTGGGACTGATTTCATTGAATGAAGTGGAAGTGGAACAAGATTGGTCAAATCATGTAGCGCCACATATAAACCATGAGCGCTGCAAGATGATATGTCAGATGTTACACATCATATGCGGCTACTTTACAGCTAGCGTGAAAGCTAAAGGAGGCGGGTCGTGTGAGGGAGAGGACAATGCCCCTCCCTCCGCCCCACCCGCGGTGGTGGACGCCCACGGCGACGGAGGTCGCAAGACGATCTCCGGCCACCGTAGGCGCGGGCATGCGGGCGGCGAGTAAAGGGCAACTCGCTGCCCGACCATGGACCATGCCCGGGTCGACGGCGCGTTGTGTTCCACGCGCGCCTCAAAGAGCGTCAGCATAATGACGGGGCCCCCTCTCTAGAGGGCCAAAGCCTGCCGGGGTCGCGGGACTTATCTCACTACCGTGACCCCGGAACATAAGGGCTATCGAAGGACACCGTGTATTTTAGTCAGTACAAGTCTGACAGTCCCTCCCGCCCTACCCGGGGTGGGAGGAAACATTTGATGATTTTACCACGCTAAAAAAAAAGCGTGAAAGCTAAAAGACTGACACAGCACTATGTTGGATGTTCCCTATAGATCCAATATAGTGCTGTACATATGCGCTACTGGTTGCTGTTGACAGCAGTGGTGGCCCAGTGGTATTGGCCCCGACTTACGAATTGTAGGTTGTGGGCACAAAGTGTACAAACCCAGCCAGGCGAATTACTTTGTGTAAGTTATTTCATCTTCATGCTATTAAAACGATGAAGGAAAACATCGTGAGGAAACCTAGTGGTTTCCATGGGACATGGCTGTCCTAGGACCAATAAATTCAGAGACATGTGACATCTACCAACCCGTGTTGTGGATTACGACCCATCCCTCTAACCGAGAGGAAGCCTGTGTCCCACCAGTGGCAACATTATAGGCCGATGATGATGATGACTGGTTGCTAAACAAGTAAAAAAAAAACAAATACAACTTACGAAAAATTCCTAGCCCATGTCAATAACGCGGGTACATTGACTAGAGTGACAGTCAACCACATGGAAAACATCATCATGTGGAAGTTCAAATTGCTGAGATCTTCATCAACCTTCGTATGGTTAACCTCCTTTTCCTGTCCAACTTGGCAAGCCTTCTCTGCTCTCACGTTGGTTGCTTTATCCTGAGTTTTCTTGCCATTTTGATTGGTTGATTCTGTTGGTACGAGGCTCGTTTCAGTCTCATTACTCGTGCTTTTTTGCTTTTTCTTAACCATCAGGCATATTTTTGAGCCTACTTTCGCCATAAGTTTGTATACGTAGTCTTCGAGGTATTCTTCGTACATTTTGGAAAGCTGAGAAAAGTAGATTTAAAACTTATACTAAACTAGCTTTTGCCAGCAGCTTCGCCCGCTCCCTATTACCTATGTCACTCAAGACAAAAGCAGCTTTCAACTGGTGAAAGAATTTTTGAGTTTATTCCATACACACAAAATACAAATCTTTTTCTTTATGATATTAGTGTAGGTAAGTATACATTGTCAAATGAATGTAGGATAGCTGATTCAGCCTAAAACATATATAACTTAGTTTACTACTTATCTCTATGAATCATAAGTAAAAAGAATCACCTTTCCTCTTAAGAATCGTGTGGCCGAAATTTTTTAACAAGACAGCTCTCCGTATGTAAATAAATAACAGGTATTACAATATAGAACTTATAGGACACAGTGAGGACCATAGTATTCCTGCCACTTAGAATTTCTTTTTTGTCAGTGTGTTTGTTAACTCATGACATTGATAAGCTCATCTTACCATAAACGCATAGAAGGCAGCACCGGCGACCAGCGAGGCAGCTCCACAGGCAAGTGGCGCGGCACAAAGAAGCCCCGCACTCACCACCATTGGCACCTTCTGAAGACCTGACGCCACCTTCTCCGCGAGACCACTTCCTCCACGCCACACTATCCTGAAGATACAGCTTTTTGGTGAACAATTATATTGAACTGTTGTTGCCCCACAGTTTGTCTAAAGATGGGGTTGGTTTCATCCGGCTCACTGACTCAGCCCCGTCAAGGCTAGATGCTACACCCCGCTGCCTCTGTCCTGTCCGGCATGATGTTAGAATTTGTCCTATTATATACATATTGACGACGCGGAGCCAGCGGGCTAGATGAAATCAACCCTAAGGCGCTGGACACACAGAAAAGATGTAAGACGCAGACGGGGCGGAGATATTTGTCTCTAAAAAGGATTTTTTAAATCAACTTTTGGAAACAGGCTTCGCAGAGCGTTATCTCTGTCGCACAAAACAATAACCAGCCATAACGAATGACGAACCAACGACAAACGTGTTTGTTACGTTTATTGACAAAAAGAAAGGGACCGATAAGTGGGAAGCTAGGGGTCAACATTACAACAAACTAGGACAATAACAGACTAGATTGCAATTTAATGTTAACTTCAGTATTCATAATTCTGCTAAAATAGCCTTTTTTTAACGCTCTCACGACATGTGGGACATTCCTAGAGTTGGGCAACGTTTTAAAAACAAAGAAAAAAAATACATACCTAAATAGTAATCTATGCGCAATCTGTGAGGAAAACACCATGACCACAAGCACGACTGCCGCCATTATATTCATGAGACCTAGCGCCGTCATATACATCGGCACCACCAGCAAAGATTTCACAAAGTACCGCAACTCTTGGTTCTGCCAGCTCGCGTTCTCGAATATGAACGATAGTATTGGAATTGAACTGTAAAGAAAATGTTGAATTTTTACAGCAAAGGGTTGGGTGCTGCCTATTAATCTTTTAATCCAATAAAATTAGATAGTTTTTTTTTTATGAAAATTCCGTAACTATGCAAAGCCAGAATCAATAGTAAGTAGCGACCACCAGAAAAGCGCCAAAGCAATGAAGTTCGACGAATTCTCCGGATCCCGGAACAAAATTGATCAATAAATAAAATGGAGGGCTGGGAAAACACATAATTTTCAACTCGCTCCTTTTAAAGATAGCTAATATGGGGTGACCAACAAATGGGCGGTTTTATCGAAAAAAAATATTTTCTAGACAACCAAGAAAAAATGTTTTGGTTTCGACTTTTGACTTAAACAATATCAATGAGTATAGATTATACTGTTTTGAGGTCTCCTATTTCAAAGACACAATGTTAAGCAGATAAAGGGGGCTACATTTTCAACTTAAAATCAGGTTTTACTTACAGTAACACAGTAGCGCCAAGTCTTGCAAACACGAGTGCATAATACGGCTTGACTCCCTCGCTCATGAATGCAAAATGTAACGACACACAAGAGCCATGATCTTTCATGTGCAGTATATTGCTTCTTGCAGCTAGCAGTATAATAGCTGCGGCATAAGGCACTATGATCGGGCTGTAGTTGCGAGCAATCTGCGCCAGACGCAAGTACCAAGATGGCGATATGCTGAAATGTGTTTTAGTGGGTAAGACTTTAAGTAAAATACTGATTTACCTAAATTTTTCTTTTTCGTTAACTTTTTGAATTGAGAATTTAGACAGGGCACAAACGTTGGACACTTTTGTGTCTTGTGTCAGATACAAGCTACAGATGAATATTTTATTTCTATAGAATCAGTGTGAAATCATTCACTCCCTGCGCATACGTAAACATTTTTTTTGTGTTCAGTTGCTTGAGCACAGAAATTGTAAAAACTTACCTAATGGTGAATGTACACTGCGGGTCCAACAAAATAGTAACTTTCACATGCTCCGTAACATCAAGCCCTTCAGTGGCATTAGGGTTACTTCTATACAACCTCATTTTCATTGGGGTCTGCTTTAAATGCCTGAAAAATGCATTTAAAAATAGATGAAGGTTAAAAATATAGATACCTTTTCCAGTTATACTTTTTGAGCAATGTTACTTAGAGCCTATGCACACCACGTTTATTAAACGCGCCTTTGACGCGCGTTTGTAGCGATGCAAACACGCGTTTGACGCTTTGTATCGCGCCAACAAAGTTGTACAGAATGCTTATTGGACAGTATAGTCGGTCCATTTACGCCTTACAGAGTTTCAGAGAAAGATCAAATCAATTCATTGATTCATCCTATCGCAGTTCCCAGACTGCGCCACATTAATTTCTCAGAAAGATTGATCATCGATTCGAGTTGTAGTGATGCTGATCCAGTGCAGTACTTATAATCATGTTTATTTTTGTTGTATTTATTAGTAAGATCACATTTGAGCAATATCTCGCCTCATGGTAAGCGATGATGTAGTCGACAGTGAAGCACGATTTCCTAGAAGTACAAATACCGGCACGGTTCTTGAGCGCTCGGCGTAAGAGTGGGGATCGCTTTGCGCATCGTACACTTATCGACAAATGAAACGCACAATAAAACAAATAAAACGCACAAAACAACGAATCCCGAGTGGCGGTTATGACGCGATGCGCCACGGCACGCTACGCGGGCCAATCACTACACTTTCCACGCCCCCTTCCTCACTTCATCTACCAAAGGGACCTAATAACTCACTACTGCGCAGGTGAAGGTCAGCGCTCAAGATCCATGCCGGTATCTGTAACCTATTCACTCTTGACTTGAAGATCCTAAGGTTTTGGCTATCAGGAAACACAGACTTCGGCAGGGAATTTCACTCTTTAGCTGTGCGCACACTAAAAGTATTAGCAAAACGCTTTGTAAGTACCGGGGGAATTTCCACCATGTAAAGATGGCGCATTTTCTTTAAATACTCACGTAAAATAATGATAGTTCTCATGGTTCGGCGCCCAAGGTACATGAAACTCAGCAGACGCATGATATTGAGCAGCTTTGCAACTCGCAGTAGGTTCGACATACAGAAGATAAGCCTGGTGCAATATATTGAAGTCTTTTAACACCAGTTCGTAGTACAAACTGTCTTGTTCCGTCTCCTGTACTATTACGGACTTTCTGAAGGAGAAATCTGATGGAAGGTCCACTTCAATCTGTCGTGATGCGTGGTCGTTGACATCCACGTTTAGGACTATCTGAAAATAAGGTTTTTAAATATGTCATTTTTTTTTGTGGAAAATCTACTCTATTCACGGCATTGAAAGATACGCACTTGCTAGTTTACCCGCATGTCCTTAGCATAAATATGCGCGATAATTTGTGATTGTAATTTATGTTTCAATGCATTTGAGCAAGCTACGTTCCAGGGCCGCGCAAGATTATAAATGATAAGAGTAAGTTTGTTTATCTTTTCACGTCTAAATATTTCATATCCGTTGTCAGGTGTACGAAACAGAAATAAGTTACCTTTCTTCCCGAAAAAAGTATTAGTCCCGAGGAAAATAACAATAACGTTCATATAAGAATAGATGGCGCCACATGTACGATTAGAATTGACGGCCAAATTCTAAATTATAGAGCGCGCCACGACTCAAGTCCTTTTTTTTTTGCGTGGTATAATCATCAAATGAGTCCTCCCGCCCTGCCCTGGGCTGGACTGTCAGACTTGTACTGACTAAAATCCACGGTGTCCTTCATTTGCCCTTTACGTTCCAGGGTCACGGTAATGGAATAAGTCCCGCGACCCCGGCAGGCTTTGGCCCTCTATATATAATAAATGTTTTTTCTTTCTTTCTTTTCTTTCTCTAGAGGGGGGCCCCGTCATCTTGCTGACGCTTTTTGAGGCGCGCGTGAAACACAACGCGCCGTCGACCCGGTCATGGTCCATGGTCGAGCGGCGAGTTGCCCGTTACTCGCCGCCCGCATGCCCGCGCCTACGGTGGCCGGAGATCGTCTTGCGACGTCCGACGCCTGGGCGTCTACCACTGCGGCTGGGGCGGAGGGAGGACGATGTTCTCTCTCTCTCTCACGGCCCGCCTCCTCACGACTCAAGTCCTACGGAAAAGTCGTGGTCCTACATTTTTTTAGTGTAATTTGATGAGGCACGGACTCTAACGTGAGTGGAAACGCGGGTAAAAGCTAGTAGTGTCATAAATTACAATTTTCACTTCAGAACTTCATAATAATCATTCAACAGTGTAATACTGGAATACAGCCAACACACCTAGGATTAAAATAAATGCCCTTTCCCTTACTCATCGAAATGATGGAAGGTTGCAGCTGAAAATAGATTATAATATATCTCATTCATATCCGTTTCTGATGTCCGAAACGAATACGCAGTTGATGATAACATCGTCTTGTAAACAGAAATCGTAATATTGAAAAACCGTGTTTGTTTATCTCTGAAGCAGATATGTTCGTACTTTTTTTCATACAAAATTCTGCCAATACATCTGTCTAAACTTTTTATAAATAAAGTTGAGGTCATCTTCCTGTCTTACCTATCTGACGTTCACAACTTTAAGATGTTTTAATAGTAGTTTATGAAACTGGTACATAATGAGGGGTATTATACACGAGTGTGAGTTTAAAAAACGAGCGAAGCGAGTTTTTTTAAAGTATCACACGAGTGTATAATACCTAGTTATGTACAGTTTCATACACTACTTTATCTACTTTCATTGAACACGAATTTATCAAATAAAAGATAAAGATTGACACAGTATTATGGCGCCAAAATTCCTGTTATCACCGCGCATAGGCCACAGCGCGCGCAGCCACAGATAAAAAATCAAATGGATGTATCTATGATCTGAAATCTGTATCGTAATGAAAAAAAATATTATTATAACATTATTTTGTTAGAGAAATAGTGTCATAATTTAATTTTTTAATTTCATTTCGATATACTGTGTGTAAAGTACGTCATTATAAACTCGTTTTGAGTTTTGTATTTTGAATTAACGATATGAGAGTAGATAAAATATTTTATACGTATCAACGCGAATTATTCAACTTTTTATTTTGGAAATAATAAAAATTTGCAGCGCTTGCATTTGGACTTGGACAGGTGATCTTGATCTTCTGATTCTTGACACCAGACGCTCTTACCAACCGAACTATCATGGCTGCGACAGCTCGGTCGCTCGATAACTCATATGAGATTATTCTATAGTATTCACTCAATATCGAATCTTGAACGAACTCATTTGTTTTAAGGTGCGGTGTTATCTCAATATTCCCAAAAATTGGTTTCTTAGAACGTCGAGTATGACGTAATGTAATAAAAATAAGTAACGCGAAAAATACAGTGAACAGAGAAGGGTATAAAGAAGAATTTAAACCGAACAGAATAATAAATAAATAGTTTGATATTCCCAATAAAAATTGGGAAGTTGTAGCACAAAAATAAACTTTGACGTCGAAGATCTCTGTATTTCCAGCGATAACAACAGTTTTTTTTTTAAAGAATTTAGTAGGTTTTCCATTTTTTTTAAACTTTAACCAAACCATTATTCAATTTTATGTCTATATTTTAAATAATCTAAAGAAAAGCAGTAAAATAAATGCCCATTCGCAGCTTACGTCACATTTCAACACAAATATAATTTTTCAATTTTCAATCTTATTGACGCTCCATTAGTGGTGACAATAGTTTACGCGGTCATAAGCGATTAAAATCGTAGTCAGTCCGCGCCTTAAAGCCGTAGCAGATTCTGTCTTCTAAATACTACGTTCCGAAATTCGAACGGTGTCTCGTTGAGAATTCAAGATTCGAAATCGAGTGAACGTTACAGAATAGCACTACAGCTCGCTCGCAATCGATATTTCATTCCACAAAAAAAAAGCTTAAACGTTAAGCAACTTCGGTATACCATTTATTAGGCTGTACTTCTTATACCCTTCTGTAATTCTTATATATATATATATATACACCGTGTTCTTCACGTTATCCATAAACTTTAACAAATACTTCTATGGCTTTTACAAATCAAATCCAACAAAGGAAGTAGTACTTAAAAAGGCTTCGTTACAAAGATATTTGTAATTTCATTTAATGAAATTTAATTGAGCTATGCAGTGAGAAAGTATCTTAATTTGGCCTATGTTGCCGCTTAGTGCAATTAAAATGATAAAACTATCAAATACTATTTGCATTTATTTGTTTCAGCCCGCCAAATGTTATGAATGAAAATACGACGTTGCCAATTCGGATAAAGAGGCATGCATATCGGGTTATTTACGTCTAGGTATTTAGTTTGTATGAAAATTAACAAAAAATAAAAAATAAGAATTTATTAATGTGTCCATAATGAAAAATGCTTACTTCCGTGGTTTGAACATCTGGTCGAAGTTTATGTATATCGTCCGGAACACGGTGTATAAGGGATGAATACGACCAGACTTGTTAAGTACTCAAAACCTTATCTCAAGGATATATTTTAAATTTTATTGCTGATTTTCTCATTCAAAAACGTCTGACTCAGAAGTCAATTTTAGTTTACGGAAAAAAAACAACTTGGTGTTAGTAAATTCAGGGCTTAGAAAAATCATAACTTCATGTTTCCTATATGTGATAAGCCAAGCGTTGTTCTCATACGCGGAAATGTTTTACAGATCTTATCATTCAATTAATACTTAAAAACTGTTCGATTTTGAGGATAGTCCGGCTCATCAACACTTCAGATACAAAACTTTAAAAAAAATGTAACCGCCTTCAAAAACAACCACAAAAAAAGGTAAAATAACCTACAAAATAACTTTTCTTTCGGAAGTCGGTGCCTTTGTTTTTTTTTTCATTTCATTGTCTTTTTTGTCAGCGACTTCCAAAAGAAAAGTTGTTTTTTATTTTACTCTTTTTAGTTTAAATATTCAAACCGAATTCTTGCCAAATACATCATTCTCTTACATGTGCACTAGAATTTTGTAATCCGTAGCACCGGTAATAACATTGCTCATGTACACAATAAGCTAATAAAATTCCCTATCTCAAAAACTACTAAACCGATTTTGATGAAACTTGCAGTATTCTGTAAGTTAAACAATATCTAGTACAACAACAAAAGAATTACTTAAATCGGACTTGTAGTTCCGGAGATATGCGAACACAAACTAAATCAGTCGATGCCTACTCCTTACTGTTAAGGAGGTGTACCTTCCATCATCAGCTGCATGAGGTGATAATTACCATACGCAAGTACTTAAATTACTTCATAAGATTTGCGAAAAACGATGTGTGGGCCTATAAAAATTGAGGGTTGCCCTCGATTTCTCCAAGATCCAATCATCAGATCCTGACCTGATGATCATGGGACTACTTGGGAAGTACACCCTTTCAAACAAAAGAAAAATTTTCCAAATCGGTCCAGGCGTCTTCGAGAAATCGGGGAACATACATAAAAAAAAAAGATTCCGACGAATTGAGAACATCCTCCTTTTTTTGAAGTCGGTTAAAAATGACTAATTCTTCCGATAAGCTTTGACAGCGTATCGCTATTTAAAATGTAATCAATCACGTGATAATTTCAATACTCAGACTGAGATCTATGCTTAAATTTGCCTCAGTCGAGTCGTCTTCATCCGAAAATAATCCTTGTTGACAAAGAAGTTATGTGCATCTTCCTATAATGACTACAATCAATCGCGTCATACGAATAAGGACATGAACGTACTATGCAGATAACGGTCATTTTTGGATAAAGCGTGACTGAACTTATCTCGTACTAAATCTAAGTTAGCTCTACAAAAATTTGATTATTGACAATCATGTTCAAAATCCCTCGTCTTTATTTTGTGATTATCTTTAGAAGGGTTTTAAAAGGTACCCTGCACCAAGCGGCCCAGACTACAGAAGATGGCACAGGTAGAAGAACTTGGATATACGCGTACTACAAGTGTTACCAATACCACTTTTAGTTGTTCGGCGTCGTAAATAAGTTGAATTACATTTATCATCGCATCATAAGGAGTCAAGTCTAATTGAATATTTAAAAAATAAAAAAGTTTTTACTATTTGACTCACCGGTTTCTTAGTAGGAGATACTTTGACGATGACATGCGTCCAATCGGGGTATGCCTCCTTGATTTTGTGTAAATTTATGGTGGCTAGTTTACGTCGTCCAAAGTCGGTGGCAGCGCCAGTCCAGCGGCTAAGTTCTCCCAGTGATGTTGCATGTTTACTAAAATAAAATTAAAGATTTTTCAGGACTATTGTATATATTTCACTGGATGAGGCTAGTACAGGAGCGTGGGAAAGGCACGAGACAAGAGAGACAACATGGCCACTTGTGGGTTATCTCATCATTACGAACCTTAGAATTATAGAATGTCTAGATTCCTGGTTAGCCACGAAGAATTGGAGAAAACCCACTTCGTTCAATCCTTACGTCACACACCAAAGAATTAATTTGAATGAGAGCGTGGCTCTCACTAGCACATTTATAAAGTGGCTTCACGAATAAAGTTAAGTTTTGTTTTAAACACGGAATCAGGACATTCTATAATCTAAGGTGCAACGACCATTTATATCTAGACTCCTAATCACAGGCGACCGATGTCTGTCAACACATTAGGTAAAAAAGTCTTAAAACCGTCGTGACTCGACCACTCCTGTGAGTCCCCTCGTCGCACTGACCTTGACCTTAGCCAATCAGAACGCAGTACCCCGTCCCTCTCGTTTACGTCGTACCTCAGCGACTTGGCAGAATAATTTTCGTTATTCAGATCGTGCATGAGGCGTCTAGATATAAATGGTCGTTGCTAAGGTGTGAACATAATTCATTGATCTTTCAAAGCATTTAATAGCAATATGGACAATATAACTAGCGAAGTGTGGGTAGGTATAAATGTGCCCAAGAAAGCATGGCGTGATTTTATGATAATAATTCCATTGTGCCAAAATGTTGTTCTAAATTCAAGATCTATGTCAAATCTCCAATAAAGTTATCGCGTCATATCGACTGATAAGCGCGGTAAACAAGTCGTTGCCCTCAAAATAGTCGATTCATCTTTCTGCTCCAGAAATGACATTGAGGGCTAAAGGTAAATGTACTGTGTTGCTTGTTGATAACTGGCGATGCTAAGGTCATTGGTTGGCCCTGATACGTGGACTAGCTACGAGATTAAGTGTCTGCAGAGCATAGACAAGTCATCGTTACATTTTTATTTAGAGCAAAGTCATCTTCCTAGAATTTAGTTAGTCAGGCAGGTAGGTACAGATTAGATAACAAATTATCTTTTTTTCCTAATTATATTGGAAAAGACGATAAAAGTAGTAAAATTTCATGAACAATTCATTATCACCGTTATACTTTTTTGGGTATCTATAGATTATATCATTTTTTCTGAATCATTGCTAGTTGCATAATTTTTTTTGTTATTTAAAATTGTCCAAAATTTGACTACGGGACTAATTTTAGCCATCGAGTATGTTTATTCACATTTCGTCTTGTCCGTTTATCAAGTACCAGTTTTACCGCATCCATCATTGATTATTTGTTACATAACTCATAAATACTCATGATTCAAAAGCATACTTCAGTAAATCTAAAGTGCTTTGTTAAACAATGTTGTTTCCTACACGGCAATACAAAATTACTTATCATCTAATCTACCTATAGCTTTTTGCCAAAATGTTTGGGTTGGTTTCCAGGCGAACCATTTACGATGCAGATGTATGTGGCTGAATACCAGTATTTCTACACCAATGCCGAAGAGACTGCCAAAAAGACTGACAAGAGACTTCCGAGCTTTATACCACCCATAAAAAGATCAAAGTCAAAGATGGCCTCGGTAAGCACTGCTTCACCTTAATTAAACCTAGCATGAAATGACCTTTAGCCACAAGCTGCTTAATTTTAAATTAGCAGCCAATAAAAAACTTACCAGTATCGATAAGTAAAGTAGGTGTACTTAGCGTTGCATCCAAATATCCACTCCTTGTCATCAACATTGACCGCTTCGACGGCCACGAACCGATTCTGTGGGAACGCGACCAGCCGGATCATTAGATATGTTGTCCTGGAAACACAAATATATTTTCTATACAAAAGTGATGGTCGGGCCATCGGCCAATTTTACCTTTATTGCAAGGAACGTCGACCAACTAAGGTAGTTGGATAACGGGTCTGATTCAGAAAGCATAACTTCGTGTAACGTTATGCATTGTTAGGAGGTTTCTTTTCTCAAAAGGTTTGACCGTAGATAGCTAAGGCCCTGGTGGGCTACTATTTATTTACATTCTTTTAAAATTTATATTGAAATATCTATGAATGAAAGAAAGGAGTTGACTGATGATATAACATGCTTTGCAGGTCTGTATCTGGACCCAAAACATTTTGGGATTAGGGTAGGAGAATATAAAATATAGATTAATTATAAAGACCAGCTAGTTCTACTTGCTGAAGGGGATGCGTTCAATTATTAAATAATATCAAATTCAATATTTTAGTATGGTCTTCAATATAATCAATATTTCCATAATGTAATGGTGGGTTTATTTAATTATGCACTTTATTTTTAAGTAGCGTTGGGTCACTTTTTTATCGACTGTCCTGAGTAACCGTGCTGTCCTCTGCTGGACTTGCTTTGTTTTGTCTGTTGTTAAAACTTAATGAAACTTAATGTCTGACGTTTGGTGTAGACATCTAACAACTCGGTTTGTGGACATGAAATGTTAAATGTATCTGTTTGTGTGTTATATTTAATACCCAAAGTCTTCACATATTGATCATCACTTTTGCATAAATCAATTTCATTTGAAATCTGTAAAGCACAAGGAATGTCACTTAGTATATATTCACTATTTGAACTCCATTTATGAAGTTTAAATCCACCAAGTTTTAAAATGGCAATTAATTGGTTTTTCATATCAAGTAATTTTTGCAAATCGTTATTTGTATTGTCCTCTCCTCTTCTCTTACTTTAAAATAATCTTTATATTACCTAAAATGGTAAAAATCATGAGTGTCACCAATCCGTACACGCGAACCTCCGAAACTATGAAACAGATGTTCATAAAATTTTGTTCAGTGTCTAATATTGTTGGATCAGGGAAAGCATGGCGATTTTGCGAACCTCTAATGGATAGATGAAGTCACAAGCGAAGTGCTAGTGGCATTTATAAAGCTGGAGAAATACAGACTTTATGTATTTGTGCAACATTTCATTTGAAAATGAAAACTATTACAATAAATAGCAGTATAACAATACTAATGCTTGTTTTCAAACATATAAGTGTCATTTTATTTGTAGAGTTACCTCCTTTTTGAAAGTGACTTTTTTACGTTTTATTGCGCAATCTCATACTAAAAGTCCAAAACCGCAAGGTCAAACGGGTGTAGACTATAAAACTGCATTTTTCTCGTAAAACTAAATGCGTCTACTATGTAGACGGAAATATTCAAATGACGTAATTATAGAATCTTAAAATACACGTTTGCTGCACCTCTGGATGTTCGCCAAAACATAGATCTGTAGAATCACGTCATAAAAAAGTAATGAATAAAGACCTCTTGACAAGACACTTAATTTACTGAAAAATCATAAATGCATCATTGCAATCTGCTTAGGCTTTCCCAACCGCATGTAGTGCATATTTTTTACATAATCAGCTCAATAACGTTCCCATTTCTGGGTCACAGCCCTCTCTGAATGCAGAAGTGGTTGTTTGGTAGATCCCCTATTTCTTTGAATTTTTTTATTCGACCCTACGACCACGATCTACAATGCGTTAATCAGGGTTGTTGTAGACTATTACCACAGAACTATAGATTTTCTAGCATGATGCAAGAGAGATCAGTTATTTCATTCAAAATAAAGAGTTAGTTAAAAAAAATCTGCTAGATAATATCGTTAGCGCTAGTACCGGTACTGTGGGAAGCAGGTTTAACTTTACTATCATTTGTCTGAACAAACGTAAGAAAGAGGACCTTGGCCGTGTAGTATTTATGTTTGTTTAAACAAACTAATTTAGATATTTGGAATACTTGTTAGTAAATTATAAAATACAAGAGAATAGACGACGACTATTGTCTCTTTAGTAAATGCAGTGCCGCAGCAATAAAATTGGTTATAAAAAAACTAAAACACGTTATGTAAAATCGATGATTGTTTTCAACATTTCTTGTAATAAAAAGATAAATTGGTTTTCTTAGTTCAAGTCATCATCATCTTCCTGCCCGTATCCCATTTTACTTGGGGTCGGCGCAGTAAGTATCATTTAAAAAAAGTATATATTTTAGAATGCAATACTGATAATAAATACAAACCTATAAACATTTGTGTTCATGTAAATCGACACGTAGGAGACAGAAGCAGGTAATCTGATCGATAACAGGGTTTATCCCATAATAGTAAAACCAGTTTATTAAACATATAGATAATGGACTGAGCATACCTAACCTACATTCAATTGACTACTCACTAGAAAGAAATAAAGCGATTCGGCTGTCCACATGATCTATCTCTTTCTGTAATAAAAGACAGAAAAAGACAACGGATATTTCTTGACTATTGAATAGGGAAGACACAGTCCATTCTTTATGTCTATAGTTTTGAATACAATGATCTCTGAGGTTTCTAGAAAACAAATTAATAGATTTAAAAAATCTAAAAACCCACGTTTTTAAATGTCCTAAAAAGAAGAAAATAACCCTACGGAGCTGAGAGAGGGGCCACTCAAAACGTGGGGGCGTATCTTTGCAAGTTACACCTACGATCTCACGTCATGTAAATATATCCCATAAATAATCCCTTATATAATATACGCCCCCACGTTTTGAGTGGCCCCTCTCTCAGCTCCGTAGGGTTATTTTCTTCTTTTTAGGACATTTAAAAACGTGGGTTTTTAGATTTTTTAAATCTATTAATTATTTTATTATTTTTATCATTGTTCATCGGGTTTGAAGCTACCCTGAAAATTTCAGCCTGCTAGCTTATCGGGAAGTGCCTCAAAGCCTGTCCGCCATCTTGGACGTCCGCCATATTGGATTAATAGCCTAGCCTAGCATAAGCCACATGACTATTTTTTTCGTATTCCTGACAGCAAACCCTTTCATTTGATACCCATATCACGGGGGTGGATTTCAAACAGCCAATCTACCATCTTGGACGTCCGCCATATTGGATTTAAGTCACGTGACTATTTTTTTCGTACTCCTGATAGCAAACCCTTTCATTTGATATCCATATCACAGGGGTGCATTTCAAATAGCCTGTCTGCCATCTTGGACGTCCGCCATATTGGATTTAAGTCCCGTGACTATTTTTTTCGTATTTCTGACAGCAAACCCTTTCATTTGATACCCATATCATGGGGGTGGGTTTCAAACAGCCAGTCCGCCATCTTGGGGAGGCCGCCATATTGGATTTGTTATAACGTTTCTTAGCTAGTCATGTATTGTCATCAAAACTCAAAGCGTGTACAAAATTTCAGCCTGCTAGCTTATCGGGAAGTGCCTCAAAATTGAGTTGCAAAAGTCCAACCGGAACGACAAACAAACAAACAAACAAACAAACAAGAAAAGTGAGTGTATAAAAACGTGGGAAAAATTAAGGTTGTTTAGTTAATAGTTTTCATTCCTTTAGTCTATAACTCTATACTAATATTAAAAAACCGAAGAATTTGTTTGAACGCGCTTAAACTCAGGTTGGATAGTCCATTTATCGAGGAAGGCTATAGGCTACATAACTTCACGGTACGACCAATAGGAGCCGAACAGCTATAGTTACGTTAACAAATAACATACTTCGTAGTTCAGTAGCTACTTAGTCGAGTAGAATATACAAGTACCTTCCGTGCGTGACCAAATTATCGTTTCATTATCATCACAAAACACTCATTATGCAAATAATATTCCTCAGCTGTATAGACTTGCAATAGCTGATGTAACTTTTCATTCATGTGATATGAATGTTCGTTAGAAGATATTGCAAAAAATATAACTTTGTAGTTTTGTAATCAGTCTACAGTTTGACAGAAAGTTACGAATTTATGATATGACATTTTAATAAAATGTCAATGAAACAAGATAAAAAAAATTTTGCTTGATTATTTGTATCTGCTGAATTTGCCGTAACAGCCGTATGATACGGGCTCCCGAGTAAGGGTGCTTCCACATTTGTCAACGCGGAATCGGCTTAAGCCGGTCGAAAAAACCTTTATGTTAACGTAATAAGGGTGTTACTAATACCATTCGCATCGGCTCGCGTCGTCCGAGCCGAGCACGGAGCACCCTTACAGTCCAGTTAAAGTGTAGATGAAAATAATTATTACATGTTCATATAAACTTATCGCGGTCCAGAAAGCTCAATTTTTATGTTCACAAGATGGTCAAATATTTCTAGCTTGTTTTCGCTCTGCAGTGTATGCTCTATATGAGCTACGATTAGGATTTTAGCTCGCTAAATTTTCTATCTCGCTTATACGTTCTTTTAGTGGCGTCAATAACAACATAAGCTAAACGAGTCATTGCGAGAATATCGGTTTGGCTTTCCCTTCTAACCAACCAAGAGAGGGGGACTCATTTAATGATTTTAAAGAATCCGAGTCAGAAAGATTCCTCTTTTTTCTTGGATACATCTGTAACCACGCCATTAGTTTCAAGTTACTCAGCCTATCACTGGACAATTGGATATTCTAGATGAGTCTGGCCAAACTTTATCTTAAAAGCTTGCGTCTTAATTTAGTTACAATAAAAAGGTGCATGTCATTTCGTTTTAGACCGTACGACTGTGCGTACGATAAAATCAACGGGACGAGAGTGCAAGTGCAGCGTGAAACATGATTACAGCATAAATTGTGATTTCCGGCAGTGAATGTGCACAGTAGGTACACAGTAATGGTATGAAATTTCATAAAGGGCAATATTATTATATTCTTTTCTCGATTCGGGAAAAAACAATACTCGCGATAACAATTCGTCGCCGTGAATAAATAATCTTGCAGTTTTTCTTTTGTGTTCGAATTTGTTTCAGTGACAATAAAAGCTGCATGATTTTAATGAGCAAATTAAATTACCTAGCCAATAAAGATTGTGTGAAACAACCGAAGGTGGCACACGACCACGGCTATGTAATAAAATATAAATGTTTAAAAGTTTATAATTGGGAAAAATATCGGTCAAATGAATATTGTTCTTGTTTTACACTTTTCATTGTGTGATTTTTTCGTATTCGGGTTTTAGTTATTTTAACTTTTTTTTAACTTATGTGGTCGTGTTTTCCTTAAAACTTTATTTAGACATTCAATTTCTGAGGAAAAGTTTTAAAACAGATTCATAAGTCATATTATTTATCAAAGTTTAAATGCTTTAAGGGCTGATTTTTCAAAGCTGTCAAATCGCCATTTTTACTCCTCAGATAGAAGTTATTTGACTATTGAAAAATCAGCTCTTTGTAGAAGAATTATTAGTTCTGCTACGTAATACATATAACTGGCATTACAATGTTCTCTGTTAGTCTAAAAATTAGTCACAACCACGGTCATCTGTAGGTTGTGGCACAACAAAGGTCTCTCTGATGGGTGGAACATTGTTTTCAAGACATGCCCCTGTCACTCACATCTTGCTACCAATCTTTAGGGTTATTAAATAAAAGTAAAGTAGGTACTTACTTATCAATCTGAGGCCTAGATATTTGATAGATCCTCCTGTTGTCCTCATACCAAAAGGCATCAGCAGTCATGGTCATATTAGCACGAGGAATATCTGGACTCAATATCATCGAACGATTGGCCTGAAAGTAGTTCCAAATTGTAATCAAAAGCCCAAAAGAGTTGACTAAAGTGATAATAGTAAAATACGATAATGAGATAAAATGCAAAGTCTAACAACCAGTCTTACCAAGAGGTCATTACTCATTACCCAGTTACTGGGTGGTGGAGGTCAGATAAGAAGTCAGTCCTTGTAAAATAGTGATATTCGAATACACCGGTTCGACTAGAAGCAGAAAGTTCGAAAGAAGTTGGGTAAAGGCAGGCAGAATGAGATAAAATACTAATAAATCAGGCTGAGAACCGGAATCCAAGCAGCTATTGCAACTATGGAGAAAATCTTAAAAAAAAAAACTATTAAAACTGCCCGACCTGGGAACCCAGGATCCTACACACGCCTTGTGGTCCATAGAGGAAACCTCTGTAGGTACGGACGTTTTGTAACGAAATTAATTAAATCGCGCTTTAGATTTTCAACTTTTACGGCTTTATTACAAAACGTGGTTTAACTTAGACCAAGCTTTAAATCAAAAATCAATTTTTGAATTTCGAACTTTATTCCAACTGCTATAAAATTCTAAAATGCACATTGACAACTTAGACCGGGATCTAAACTCGGTTTTTGTATTAATAACTTTACGACAGTAGAAATAAAAAATTCAAAAATTCATTTTTGATTTAAAGCTTGGTCTAAGTGAAACCACGTTTTGTAATAAAGACGTTAGTGCTAAGTAGCAGGATGAAAATCGAATGCACGATAAAAATCGCCCTTGCGCACGATTCACGAAGGCTAACAATGGAACAGTCAGAAAATTAATACAGCTGTCTTATCGAGATTACTCTGCAAATATTTACTGAATGATAAGCTTTACAAATTAACCTAGTTATTATGACTACCTAGGCCGGAACTATGTTTCTGTTGTGACTATCATGTCGTGATCTGTGATAATAGCAATTAGCTCTAGTTTGTTTAATGTTTAATTGAATTAGTCTTGATAAGTCCTGAGTGTCAAATAAAATATTACGGATATTTGACAAATGCAGTGGTAAAAGTGAAACCTAATTACTTATTTATAAACAGTTTCGAATCTTAAGATTTGATACCTATCTATTTTCGAAACCGGAAGTCGATGATTTGCTCAAAAATACTGACCCAATTTTGTCAAAAAACCGACCAAGTGCGAGTTGGACTGGTCCATGAAGGGTTCCTTAGTAGCAAGCATAGATTAGGGATATAATTACATTGAGATTAGTAAGTAATATACACAAACAATAAATTTGTTTTTCATAGTGTTTGTATGAATGGCAAAGTTATATTTGCGGTTTTTGAAAATGTACTATATCTCAAAAACTGCTAATTATACCTCATCCAAACCAATTTTCGTTGGAAGTTTTTGTTGAGGTCTACACTATGTATTTTTTTAGGGTTCGTACACAATGCGCCGTCGACCCGGGCATGGCCCATGGTCGGGCGCGAGAGGTCTCCGCCTATCGCTGCCGTATTGATACCCCACACGTATGAGTTTGGTGAAAAAAAAAATTTTGTGTTTCAATTCTAAGTATGGGGGGTACCCCCAAAATTTGTTTTGTTTTTATTTTTTTGTAAAAATCCTAATGCGGTTCACATAATACATCTACTTACCAAGTTTCAACAGGATAGGTCACATACTTTCGAAGAAAAGTGGCTGTGACATACGGACAGACGGACAGACAGACAGACAGACATGACGAATCTATAATGGTTCCGTTTTTGCCATTTGGCTACGGAACCCTAAAAAGATCTATCGTCAGAAGAATTTAACAAGGTCATCCATCTTCAGTTATCTAGCAAAACTTCTCACGCGTGGCGAGTATCGGATATATCTAAACACGAAAACACATCATCACCTGCCTAGCCTTTTACTATGTTGGAGTCAGCTCCCATTGGAGTCAGTTTACCTAGATGCAGCTATCAGTACTTAACTGGGTAATATGATAACCCTTGGTAAGACTCGACTGGTTTGCAGACTTTGAAGCTTCTCACTAACAAAAACGACAGTCAAAGATCTACAAATGCCAGCTGAGACCAGCGGCTTTACGTGCTTCCCGAAGCACAGAGGAAACTTGCTATGACATATTTTCACCCATTCCTGTGAATTGGTCAGTACCAAGCTTAGAAAAGGCACCTCGAAAATCGACCTGTGCGGCTATTTTTATTTAGTCACGAGCTCCTAAACACGCTAAAAAATAACGTATAAATATTATCTAATTTTGGGGCATTGATGCCCGCAGAATTCTTACCTGAAAATGTCGCTTAGCTTGTGACATCAATATTTGATGGTCTTCAACCACTTGTTCCGTAGTAGGATCCACTATGGAGAACAGGTACCTATTTATCACCATCACTAGTTGCTTACACCAAGCTATGCACACATGGTCTGGTGATGCCCATACTCCTGGGACTGCTGTGGTCTAAAAACGAGTAATGAGAATAGAAATGTTGTAAAGTAGCTTAAACTAACAAAATGACATTACGAGATTCACTAACGGGCGATGGCATATTGAAAATAGCAGACGAAAACGCTTTTAGTGTAATTACAAAGCTTTTATAGAAACTTATAAAAACCACGCGATTAAAGAGTAGATACAGCCCGGGCCCATACACGCATCATCGATCGAGTGCATTATTCGATACAACACAAAATGCATTTAATGTGAAAAGCTAAAATTATCGAAATCTATAATAATGTATGAAATTGGCTGATATTTTAACTTACCAAAGCATTAATATAACTATCATCTGATGCAGTCAAACCGGAGGGTATCAAAACATCACGAGGTCCATTTCCGAAACTGATCAGAATTTTCTTCTTTTTAATTTCCATATCATTATTAATGTATGTGTCCCATTCGAAGTTCATTAACATGTAGTAGTCGTCCATTGCTGCATCCACATTGACTACTGGAGCTTCCAATGGTGCAGCTAAGGAGATGGCTAATGACGTCACATTGATTGTACTTGGGTAAGCTAATAGTCGTTTTGCTATAAGTCCTCCCTAGACAATAGAAAATAGGTTTTAGTCAAGTAGGAGGCTTCTGGCGAAAACACTCAATTTATTAATGAAAAAGAAATGACTTACCATAATTTTACAATCAACATTATCATTTCAATTGTAAAATAGATTAGTAAAGATAAAAGGAATATTTCTGATGATAAACTACCATAAAACACATATTCTTAAGATGTGTTAATTCATAAAGTGATAATACAATCAGCTTGGAAATAAATCTTGGATAAGAAATTGTTACCACATCATTATAACATATTAAGTAAATTATTGGTTCTGATAAAGCAAATTGGATATTTTTAAATAGGATATTATTTTCTATATTTATAAAAACGGTTAGGATTTCAAATAATTAAGGGCAGAACTTTAATTTATATGGAAACTTATATCCAAATTCTATAACAGTCTAATAAAATAAAATATGAAATGGGAATTTGGACTGATAATTTTTTTTTTTTTTTCGTGGTAAAATCATCAAATGAGTCCTCCTACCCCGGGCAGGGCGGGAGGGACTGTCAGACTTGTACTGACTAAAATCCACGGTGTCCTTCAATAGCCCTTTATGTTCCGGGGTCACGGTAATGGTATAAGTCCCGCGACCCCGGCAGGCTTTGGCCCTCTAGAGAGGGGGCCCCGTCATCATGCTGACACTCTTTGAGGCGCGCGTGGAACACAACGCGCCGTCGACCCGGGCATGGTCCATGGTCGGGCTGCGAGTTGCCCTTTACTCGCCGCCCGCATGCCCGCGCCTACGGTGGCCGGAGATCGTCTTGCGACGTCCGACGCCGTGGGCGCCAACCACCGCGGGTGGGGCGGAGGGAGGACATTGCCCTCTCTCTCTCGCGGCTCGCCTCCTCCTTCACGAGCATAACTGCTTCGCAGAAGGAGGCGACCGCTTCCCACTCCGTCTCGCCCCGCAGCATGGCCTCGACCAATGCCGGGCGCGAGAGGTCTCCGCCTATCGCCGCCGAGAGGACACGGCGGTGCTCCGCCCAAGCGGGGCAGTCCTGCACCGTATGCTCCACCGTGTCCTCCGGGCGATCTTCGCAGTGGTGACACCCGGGCGTCTCTTCCCTCCTTATCAGACACAGGAACCTCCCGAAACTTCCGTGTCCGGTGAGGACCTGCGTCATGCGGTAAGTCAGGACGCCGTGACGTCTTTCCAGCCACTCCTCAAAGAGGGGTCTTACCGCCGCGATTGCGGCGTGCCCGGACCTCGGTTGCGACAGTCGTCCCCTCCATACTGCCCTGAGATCGCACCGGAGCTCTTCCCGCCGCGCCTCGACTTCTCGGGGCAGCGGGGTTACACCCCGGCGCTGCGCCTCCACGCGCCACTCATAGACGCGCTGGAGGGCAGTCGCCTCCAGATCCCAGGGCAGTAATCCGGCAAGGAGGTTGGCTGATTCGCCGGCTATCGTGCGGTATCCCCGGATCATCCGGATAGCCATGACCCTCTGGCATGCGACCAACTTTAGTGGTCGCGTCCGGATGCTCAAGGCCCACACGGGGGCCCCGTAGAGGGCCATGGACCGCACGATACCGGCGTACAGCCTACGGCAGGAGGCGTTTGGCCCGCCGAGATTGGGCAGGAGTCGCCTGAGGGCGCCTGCTGCCCGGTTCAGCCTTGGGGCCAAACTCAGGAAATGCTCCCTGAAGTTCCACCGGCTGTCGAGGACGAGTCCCAGGTACTTCATCGTCCTCCCGACGCCGATGCGAACCCCCTCCACCGTTATGTGGGACTCGGACCGTGGCGCGTTCAGACGACCATGAAAAGACATGGCCTCTGTTTTGTGCAGCGCCACTTCGAGTCCCAGCTGCCGGATCCTTTCAACGACTGTCGCAACCGCTTGCGTCGCCTTGTCGGCCGCCGCCTGATGCGACTCTCCCTCCGCCAGGACGAGCGTGTCGTCAGCGTAACATATTACGCTGACGCCGTCAGGGAGGTCGCCGCGCAGCACCCAGTCGTATCCGATGTTCCACAGTGGCGGCCCCAAGACCGATCCCTGTGGAACACCGCACGACATCTCTCGCCGGTTCCACACTCCCCGGTGACCGGGGTAGATGATGGCCCTGTCCGTCAGGTAGTCCTCGACTATACGACGGAGGTAGGTCGGCACCCGGTGATACCGGAGTGCCTCCCTGATGCAACTCCAGGGCAGGGTGTTGAAGGCATTGGAGATGTCCAAAGACACCGCCAAGACGACCCTGCCCCGGGCAACAGCATCCCCCGTCGTGAGGGCTCTCACGCGCATGATGGCGTCCACCGTCGAGCGCCCCCTGCGGAAGCCAAACTGGCTCTCCGCAAGATCCGGACCCACCCGATTCAGGTGCCCGACAAGGCGGTCTGCAATTACTCTTTCAAAGAGCTTGCCCACCTTGTCGAGCAGCACGATGGGCCGGAATGCGGACGGAGAGTCCGCAGGGCGCCCGGGCTTCTGGATCAGGACCAGTTTCCCCGTCTTCCAACGAAGCGGGAACTGGCCCCTCTCCAGGCATGCGCTGAAGAGCCCCCCCAGTCGAGGACCGAGAGTCCCTGAGGCCAGGACCCAGGCTTTCCCTGGCAGGCCGTCGGGTCCTGGGGCGGTATTTTTGGCCTTGAGCCGTTGTACCGCCACTCTCATGTCTACCTCGGTCACCTCTGGAGCGTCGTAGACGTCGTCGTCGCTGTGGTCCGCGTTTGCGTCAGCTTCATCGTCAGATTCCGTCGGAGACGGAGCCATAGGCGGGGAGTATGCTCCCCTCGCGATGGGAACAGGGCGCTCACCACGTCCTCCACGAACTGAGGCCGGAGACTCTGCGTCAACGGGGGAGCCCAGGGGCGGAGCTTTTCGCGCACCCATTTGTAGGGGCGGCCCCATGGGTCCCCGTCCAGAGTCCCCAGCATCTCCGCGCGGGCCAATTCCTTGGCCCGCCAGATTTCGTCGCGGAGGACGGTCTTCGCTGCCCTGTAGCCCTCGTACAGCTCCGCCTCCACAGCCGCCGCATCCAGAGGTCGGGTGCGGCGCCTGCGGAACCTGGTGTACCAGCGTCGCGCGGCAACGCACGCCTCGCGCAGCGCTGCTAGCTCGCGCGACCACCAGTACAGCTGACGCCGGGCGCGTCTTTGCCGGACCCGGGGCATGGCCATGTCGCAGATCTCCGACATGGCCTCCCGGAGCCACTCCGCCTCGTCGTTTATGTCGGCAGGCCTGTCCGGTGGTGACACCCAGGCCTGCACGATCGAGGCTTCCAGGAAAAGCTCCCGGTCCAGCTGTTTCAGCGCCCATCGCGGACCACTTGGGTTCCGTCGGACCGGCGCGTCTGGGGTCTGGGCGGAGACGTCAAACCGGATATACCGGTGGTCCGAGTAAGTCTCCACCTCCTCCACAACGCGCCAGTCAGTGACGCGTGGCGACAGGGCGGCGCTGGCGAACGTGACGTCCACCACCGACTCGCCCGTCCACCGCACGCACGTGGGGACAGAACCCCGGTTCTCAATGACCAAGCCCTGTGCCAGGGCCCAGTGCTCGAGCCTTCGGCCCCGCGCAACGTCCGTGTACCGGGAACCCCAAGCCACATTCTTGGCGTTGAAGTCCCCGAGGACGAGCACGGGGAGAGAACCGAATGCGACGACGACGTCACCCAGCTCCAACAGGGAGTCTTCGAACTCGGCGAGAGTTCGGTTCGGGGAGAAATAAACGCCTACCACGGCGATCTCCCCGAACCGGGCTGCGGCGATCCCGCGCCCTCTCTTGACACAATCGAGGGGCGGGGGTACCGGCGGCGGCCGACGAAATTAGGGTCACCGAGCCGTCCAAGTCCGCTACCCAGTCATTCCTGGGCACGACAAAGTACGGCTCGGCGACCACGGCGACGTTGATCAACCACTGCGCCATGCTCTGGAGCAAAAGATCCTGAGCAGCGGCGCAGTGGTTGATGTTCGCCTGGAGGAAGCGCAATGGAGACATTAATCTGAATCCATTGCAGCCTCCTCCAGGGCCCCCTGCGAGGGCGTAGCCACGACGGCGGCAGCGGGAGTGGCGGCGGCGGTGGCGGTGGCGGCGACGGTGACGGCGGTGGCAGAGGGCCTACCTCTGCGCCTGGCCTTGGTGGGTGGGGCGCAGGACTTGCCCCCAGCCCGGTGATCGGCCGGCTTGCCGGCCGCCTCACATGCGAAGCAGTGAGGCGGGGCAGAGCACGAGCCGGCCCTGTGACCGGGCTGACCGCAGCGGAAGCAGTCGTCGCTGCGGTCCACCTCTGAGGTGCAGACGCATGCCGCGTGGTTGCCCACTTGGCAGCGGTAACACCTCAGGGGTCTGGGTTCCAGGATCTTCACCTGCGCAGACACCCAACCAACCAGGAGCCTTCGGCCCTCCTGGATCTTTTTGGCCGCCGTAACGGGGCAGCTGACTGTGATGGTTAGCAGCCCCGCAAAACCAGGACGCAGGGCGCCCGCCCTCACCTCATCTGAGGAGCACCCCCCAGTCCTGGCAACGGCGGCCACCACGTCCTCCGCCGTCACGGAGTCATCCAGACCCAATATGCGCATATCTGCGCGCTTGGTGGGTCTGGAGACTCGGGCCTCTTCCGCATTTAAGGACGCTCTGAGCCGTTCGGCCAGAGCGTCAGCGGTGGGGCCACTGGCCGCGCCGGGGAGCTCTAACATCCGAGCCCCCGTTGCAGTGACCCGCAAACGGAGGCCACCGGCGATGCCGAGCTCCTCCAGGTTCACCGCCTCCCGTGCCTTCGCGAGCACGTCGCGGTACGACACGCCCTTTTTGACCGCGTCCGGCTGCAGCGTTATTACCACAGCCGCGGTCTTTGGGGCGCGCAATCGCGCCGCGACGTCGCGCTCTTTGCGCCGCCGCCGTCTTTCCCTCCGCCTCGAGGACCTGGCCGCCTTTTTAGCCTTTCTCCTCTCTCCGGCCACTTGCCAATCGGCGCCGGCCGGAGGAGTCTGCTGTGTAGGCTGAGTAGGCTGTGGAGGCGGCCGGTTTTCGGCCTGGGCCTTCCTTGCGGCCGCCCGAGCTGGCCTCGCAGGCGTCGAGGTCGGAGGTGGCTGTGACTTCGACGGGCCCGGCCTCGCCTGGCTGGGCCCGGCCTGAGCCGTCCTCGCCCCCGAAGGGGCTGTCCCGACCGGGGCCGTCCGCACCGGGTCCGTCCCCGCCCGAGGCGGCTTCGTCGTCGGGGGAGGCCTGGACGCGGCCGCGGCCGCGTATGAAGACGCCAGCGGGGGCCTCAGCACGCGGCTCTCCAGCACGGAGAACCGCCGCTCAAAGGCGGCCAGCTCCTGCCGCACCAGGGTGAGAACTGGGTTCTCGCCCGGCGCAGGCCGGCCATTCTCCCTGGGGCTCCCCGGTGGTGCCTCCCTACGTCCGGCCGCCTGCAGGCCGGCCAATTCCGTCCTCAGGGCGGCGTTCTCCTTTTGGAGAGCCTCCATGGCGGCGGTCAGGCGGGTGACCTCCGTCCGCAGGTCGGGCATATCTTCCCTTGCGGACGGAGACTCGCCGTATATGCGCGCCGCCGCCACGATGGAGGTCATGGCGTCAGCGATCGCGTCCTCGCGCGTTTTCTTTCTCCTCTTCATGGAAACCACGCGCATCGCGGCCGCCACGACCTCCTTTAGTTTGGCCTCGTTCGAGGCCAGACTAGTGTTGGGCTCTCCAAGGGAGGGCCCCCTCCCCGAAGTCTTGCCTCGGCCTTTACCCCGCGCACTTGTGGGGATCTTACGGGCCGAGGCAAGCCCTTCCTCCGACGACGATATGTCGCCCCTCGCCCTACGACGCTTCAGGAATTCGGACCTACGGTCCGAGTCTCCCCCGTCCTTCTCCGCGCTTCCAGAGGCGGAGCTCTGGAAGCTATCGGCGTCCGATGCAGAGTCGGACTCCGACTCGTGTATCAGCGCCGTCTCCACGCTTGGAGCGGCACCCTGTGCCCGCTCGTTGTTCGGTGCCGGTGGGGAAGACGTGCTGGACAAGTCCAGCGACTCCTCCCCACGGGCACGTGAGCCACCCTGGCTCTCTGCGGCGACTGCCGGTGTTTCGGGGGTTTTTTTTTATCAAAGATTTCATATTGTTCCCACGAGTATTTAAAATGTTCCAACCAACCAACCAATATATAAGGGGTTCGCACTAACGGCTGATTTTCCCCACAGCTACCCGTCAACCAAGCTGTCAACCTCCCTCGCGGTGCGCCGCCGCTTGGAGGTTCGGGGTAATTTTTTATAGAGGTTTTCTTCCTCGCGGCCCGGGCGGTTAAGCCAAGGCCCTCGACCCCCGTCGAAAGTCATAGACGTGATCATGACAATCTTCGGGGCTACGAGAATAACGGTGGCAAGAGGAGGCGGAAGTGCAAGACCTCCTCCCGCCCGCCCGACGGCAGGGTAAGTGCACGCCGGGCCCGCTCTTACTCCCACCACTGTGTCCTCTGCTTAGCAGAGGACACGCGGTGGGGCGACGTGACAGGACATTGGCATACGGACAAGAAGACCCCTTACGGGGAGTTCTTGCCCGTACCCCGGGGCGCACCGTCCCGAGAAACTGGGCTTCCCCCCGGACGTATCCGGAAGGGAACTTCCAGCCCTCGGGCACTCGTGGAGGTTTCCTGTCCTTAGCACCCCTGGACTGATAATTAAGGCAAATTGTAATATTTTGATTATTTTATCTTTTAGTTAGATTTTACTTTTATCTGTTAATTGAAAATCCATTATTAATAATAATAGTTACCATAGAATGTCCAATGAGTATAACTGATGTTGGTACTGCCTTTGTATACTTATTACTCTTGTACAAACTCAAGATCTTTGTTATGGAGGCTGCTGCAAACTTGGTTTGGCTCTGAAGCACCCCTCCATAAAGTCCAGACAACTCTTCATTGTAACTGACTAAAAGGGCAATTGTTAATGAAAAAAAAAAACCATTTATAAAATGTATTATAATCATCAAATGGGCCCCCATACACTTAAAGTATGGACTGTGCAATAGCTGTCTAAAATTGACCCCGATCAACGATAAAGAGAGGAATCGAAGTGTTACCAATTACAGGTAAGAGATAGGTAGTGGCTCTCTTTCTAGAATAGGGCCAGTTTTATCTGTCAGTTGGCTAGGGAAGGCGTAGTCCATCTTTTTAAGTCTATGAATGGAGCCCCTGAAAGGAGCAGAAAGGACTGTCAGACAATTGCTGACTGACAACCACCAGATCCTTCTAATGCCCTTTGGTTTCCTGGAATGTAGTATCCTGCTTCCAATCCCAAACAAAGTGCCATGAGAATGATCTATTGTACATAAACAATTGTGTATAAAAACACCATCTTTTCATAAACTAACCTATTTTTATTTTAAAGGCATAAACTACAAAAAACCATTCAAAACTATCTTTGCAAATGGGCAATAAATTCAATTCTGTTTCAATAATTAACATTCAAAAGTGCTTTTTAAGCCTTGAAATAAATGGTTGCCTTTGACCACTTACTATGAGCCTCATATGATTGCTTTTCCTTTTACAATCATGTGTTGTATGAAACATCACTTATATTTAAAAATAAACACAAACATATTGAATAATGTGTATTTATAACTCAAATGATGCATCATTTTGTGAGAGGATTATGGCACATTATGGGAATATTGAATTGATTCATGAAATAGAAGTCATGTAGTTCAATGACTATATATGTTAATTTGTAGTATGTTTTTACATATGATTATAGACTTAGAATCAGGACTGGATTACTTTAAGAGTGTTTTATAGGATGTCTAAGTCTAGGTTATTTTAACTGTTATTTTGGAATATATTTTAATAACAGTTAAACTTTCTTCCTAGCAGCCTATTAAAATAATAAAAGAAAAACTTATTTTTTAATAAAAAAATAAGTAATCACACAAATGTCCAAATAAAGCTGTTTATTTTATATTAAAAATGTGGACATTGGACTTACCTGTAAAGAAATCAAAATGGTATTGATATCCCTTTGAAATAGCCTTCCTTAAAGCCACAGATGCCAGTGATCTAGCTTGCATGTGACTCCCTGAATTCCCAGGCAGAAACAACACTGGGACTCCATCAAACCTGTTAATTTTATTATACAAGTAGTTTCCCTTCTATTTCGTACCCTTATTGCAAAAACCGATTATCTGCATAAAAATTCGAGTGATACTGGGTTTTGCCTGTAGCTTCGTCTTGACTTGAGGATTCGATATCTATATTTATCTAAAAATTGGTAAAAAATGCAGATAATCGGTTTTTGCAATAAGGGTACGATTTTTTTTAATAGGACATTTGTATTCTCATGCTTAAGAGGATAGGCAGACATATGATTTTATAAACTACTCCAATCTTTAAGTATTTTTGTAAATAAAATATACATACTTAAAATGTATGCTCTTTTTAATAATACATACCACATTTTCCTAGCCCTCTCAGTAAATCTTCCTTCACTGTACGCATACAGTCCATATTGGGTATAAATCTTATTCTCCGGGACAGATAATCGCTAAAAATATTCATGATTAAAAACACTGTTACGCGATTGATAAATTGTTGATCGTAAATAAATGTGATACTAACCACGAACTGTGGATACTCAAACATATAAGTCATTAAACAATAGTTATTTTTGTCACTAAAGTATAAATTCAAAACGCCGAAAAGATAGCCCAAAACAAAAATAAGCGAAAGAATTTGAAACACACTGGTTCCTATTATACTTATGAACCTCATCTTGAATGGTTATAATTATAACATATATTCTGTGCTAATACAGGTGTAAAAATATAGCTTTCTATATTACATTATTTAGTGAAAGCAAGACAAACTATTTATTTATCAAAAATTTCGCTTTTTCACTCGTCACCGAATCGAAAAATATTTGCATTTGTTTGCCAAATTGTCAATGCAGTTTGACATTTGTGCATTTGACAACCAGTCTGGCCATGTCCTAGTGCGAGATAATTCGGTCAACATGTGTGCCAAGAACCGGACTTTTGATAAAAAACCGTAATTTAAAAAATTCTCCGTCGTACCACAAAAACTTTTAAACGTCTGTTGAACACTTGTCTAAAAAATGTCAGATTATGACGTTGCAATAAGGTCCGTTTTGCAACGTTTTCACTTTTTTTAGACAAGTTTTCAACAGATGTTTAAGTTTTCTTGGGTGTGTTAACAAACATGTAAACAAACTCACACAAAACCCGGTGCAACTACTTGTAGATCATACAAATATACACAATATTTGCTCTAATCAGCAGTCTAATCAGCTCAGCCACTACGCACAAGTTAATCGTGTCAATTTGTATAAATAAATTAATCATTTTTAACATAACCGGCAACCACCTAATACATTCCTTGTTCTAAGTTACCTAGGATCCATTAGAATCTGAAATCTTTTACATGAAGGACATAGGTAATAAACCCAAACCAAGGTGTTCAAAACTATAGGGATTGCGTGCTTCCTACTAGAAAAACGATCCCAAATCGGTGACTTTCAAATGAATGAAAGGCATTTAGCATTCTGTTTCTTTCTATTAGTGTCCATGATACAGTATTTTGAGGATAATACTATTTTATACTGAGCTAGTGGCCCGTCCCGGCTTCACACGGATGGACATGATTAAAGTTAAAGTTAGAAAAATAACGTGCCTAAGAACGGTCCTGATGGTTACAAACAGATCACAAAAAGAATTATACGAATCGGTCAAGCCGTTTTCAAGTTATGAGCTTAGCAACACATTTAGCGATCCATTTTTATATTATAGAAGATAGATAGAAGAAGTACTTACAGTATTACAAAACGGGTTTTTTCGTTTAAATATGTATGGACTGACGTTTTGAACTCTGTTTAAAATATTGTCAGCCCATTGCTTATTATATTACTCCGATATGGAATTTACATAATTGGGTGGACACTGGTGGACTTCTGAGCTTCTGAGTAGAAAGTCCAGACCAATATTAAAGCTATTCCTTTAATAAGTTTATTAAAATTACTTTTTAATAGACTCTATTAAACATTTCCGAGGTCTGTATTTTTTTAACCGACTTCAAAAAAAGGAGGAGGTTCTCAATTCGTCGGAATCTTTTTTTTATGTATGTTCCCCGATTTTCGAAGATGCCTGGACCGATTTGGAAAATTTTCTGTTGTTTGAAAGGGTATACTTTCAAAGTGGTCCCATGATCATCAGGTCAGGATCTGATGATGGGATCCCAGAGAAATAGAGGGCTACCCTCAAATTTTATAGGCCCGCACATCGTTTTTCGCAAATTTTATGAATTAATTTAAGTACTTGCGTATGATTATCATCATTTCATATAGCTAAGCTGATGATGGAAGGTACAATTTCTTAACAGTAAGGAGGAGGCATCGACTGATTTAGTTTGTGTTCGCATATCTCCGGAACTGCAAGTCCAATTTAAGTAATTCTTTTTTTGTTGTACTAGGTATTGTTTAACTTACGGGATACTGCAAGTTTCATCAAAATCGGTTCAGGAGTTTTTGAGATAGGGAATTTTATTAGCTTATTGTGCACTTGAGCGATGTTGTTACCGGTGCAGCGGTGCGGCGGTGCTACGGATTAAAAAAATCTTTTAGTAGTATAATTTCTTTTAGAAGTCGGTGGCAAAAAAGACAATGAAATGAAAAAAACAAAGGCACCGACTTCTGAAAGGAAAGATATTTTGTAGGATATTTTACCCTTTTTTGTTGTGGTTGTTTTTGAAGGCGGTTACTTTTTTATCCATAATATTGGTCACTCTACAAACAACAACAGAAGGAAGGAGAAAAAACCTGCGTGTGTGCCTCTATTTCTAAGAAAAATAGGCACAGTTTTAATGTTAAAAGCACTCGCTCCCTATATTTTAGACACTTTGACCCAAACCAAAACATAATCACCGCTGCGATCTTAGTTATAGAAACCCTAGATTAATGTTTGGCGTAGCCACATGAGATAGAGAATGTTGACGTCACGAATGGGGAGTGTTGTCATACTGCAAACTTTTACCCGTCTGGAGGGTACATTATTATCACGCGTGATCGTTAATGGTCGATATGGGTACAGCTTGGCAAAAAACAGTAGAAAACCGGAAGTCGCCACTGTCTTCTCGCTACCAGCACTTTGAATGATTTTATTTTATTTATTTTCACTTTAGTTTTATGGCACAATAATAAATCTTACAAACCTGCGTCTTTGTTTACATCAAATATCAAATATTTTAAAACGTTGTCAGAAAATAAAAATTTTAGTTCCGTTTCAAGACGTTCTGGCCAAGCTGTAATGATAATGTCAAAAGGATAACCTGTTTATCAGACCAATTGCCTTTGCATGTGACTTTTTCAGGTTAAGGGAAGAATTTAATGGCGTAAGTTTGTGAAACCTGCTAAGCCATACTAAGTCAACATTATGCAAGGTGGAATATGATGTGACCTTTGAATGTTAGGAATATATCAGGGTTGAAAAAAAAAACAGTTTTTTATTATTTTCTTTTTAGTTCGAATTAATTTGAAATAATGCCCTCACATTATTTCAAATTAATTCGACCTAATATTTCATTTCCAGACTAGATCTTTTTAAAATGGCCATTGTAAACTCTAATCAATACTCTTTCTTGTAGTAATATCAGTAATTCTAGTGTTGATTTTTATATTGAGCGATAGAGGGAAATTCCTGTATCCTGTATAACATGTAGAATGTTTGTTAAAAAATAATTATCAATTTTCATACATACTACTCAAAACAAAATTTTCATACATACTACTCAAAAAAAAACTGGTTTTTATCGATTTATTAAATAATGTTTAAATATTGCTAGTTATAATGACTGAATCTGATTAATATTAATGGTTTTAGATGGAAATACACGAAAATTAAATATGTATCAATAAATCGTTAAAATAAACCAAATTGAATGAAAAGTGAGGAATTGCAGGAATGTATCAAGTTACATAAAAAAAAATCGAAAAAAATAACGTCTGTAATGTTCCAAAGTGTTCTTTTAAGCTTCTCTTTTAACTCTGTTCGGTCATTTTATGGGAGGTGGAATGGTCTGGATTAAATACCGAACATTTTCTGTTGGGATAGGGTAGGGTGGTAGCCAATGAACCGCGTGTACAGTATGAACCATAGTACCTACCGGCCATACGCAGCTATGCCAGTTCGCGAAAAAAATGTATCGAGACCCGCTTGCCACGTCCTGAAGTTTGGTCTAATTGCCGGGAGCTTGTCGCGACATACGTGGGCCAATCTCCAATATTTGAGACTTCCGTTTTGGATAATGACGCCCGATCTTTTACCTACTAGTGCAACCATCCACTAACAAATTTTTTTTTTATTTTAATTACATCTAACTTAAATGAAATTAAAATAATTTATATTTTTGTTTTTTTTTTGTCAGTGGATGGTTGCACTAGTAGGTAAAAGATCGGGCGTCATTATCCAAAACGGAAGTCTCAAATATTGGAGATTGGCCCACGTACGTGTGAGCCGCATCCTTGTTACTCAAGCAAAAACGAAGAAAAAAACGTAAGTTTCTTTTTGTCGTTACTTTAATAATCTAACTCTTACTTAACTTTGTTTGAATTGTATGTGTAATATAGGTCTTTGGGCTTGTTTGAGACTATTTTTGGAATCAATTCTCAACGGTTTTTGTATAAAACATAACGTAACATTTCCTAAGAGGAGATGGGTACGCTATGAGCCATTTATCCTGGGTAAGCAATGAACCATGGTTCATTGTGTAACACATCTAAGTGCTTTGTATTATGCTATTTAAGCAGGTGAGGAGTATTATTCCAGTCAACCTCTAAGTGTTAATGTTAATAATTAATTAATCACTATTGTCTATTTCAGCATTGAACGAAGGAATCACACCGGGGAAGCTATACAAAGAGGTATAGCAAAACTATTTAACCAAATAACTTATTATTAACTTAGCGCTATGTACAATTTGTGATTTCTAAGACATAAAAAAATAAGAATGTAATAAAAACAGGTGATTTTATAAATGCTCATATAAATATTAATAAGCAAGCACAAACTGTCTTTTCTTTTTTTCTGTACAGTGTTTATGCGTCACTAAACTTTTTAAATGTCTATAATTATTGTTAAAAATTAAGTTTAAGACTGATTGTGTGGTTTTTATATAAACCGAAAGTTAATAAATATGAAAACTTAAAAATTTTGTATATATTTTCCATTTAAAACAAACAATTATCGGTTTTTATATTACTGTGATTCATTGTGTACCACCTGGTTCATTTAGTACCATCCTTCCGGTTCATTGTGTACCCTTAGGAGTACGCTATGAACCCTTTCCCGTGTCTTAAAAAACCTGTATAAATTAAGCAATAGCAAACATTTTCCATTTTTTTTAGAACTTTTTTTGGCAGGTTATTAAATAACCTATCTTCTGAGATAAAAATATTTTCTTAGACTGTAACAACGAGCGCGCTCGACCTCTTCAAACTTTTGGTGGTTCAATGGCTACCACCCCACCCTACTCTACCAGCAAGTTTTCAGACAATTTATGAGATCCGGCTGCGTGTTGATGGGAATTTTACTTTGTTTTTCACTCTTCTTTAGCTCATCTCTTAAATGCTCAGTAGAACTCTGGTAAAAATCCTGAGTGTCCACTGTAACATTGTAATTCGAGCGTAAGGGAATGTGTGCACTGATAGTCGCATCGTGTTCGCTCGAGCATTATCCTGCTTCAAGAAGAACTCAGGTATTCCTTGCTGTGCGAATGGGATAATGTGGAGTTGCACCACATTCTCTACGCAATTTTGAGGAGTTACAGCACCCTCGTTAAGACGTGCGAGCTCAGTTTTGCGTGATAGAGATAACCGCCCCAGAGCATAACTCAGAACTCGCCCGAACAGTCTGTTTTAAGAGTGCAAGGATCTGAAACCTGTTGTTTAGATCTTCTCTACACTCTTATGAATCAGTATTTATAAAAAAAAACCCACCAGTTATCAATAAAAAGCAATGAAGCCCAGTCAAAACAGTTCAATAAATTTTCTCCTTCACAAATGTTTCACGATTTGCACCATACGCTGCAGTTAACTGGAGGTGAACCAAGCATCTTCTTGAGTACCTATTGTTAGTCTTTATGGAGTCGATTCGGAATAGTAAAGTCAATTATAGAGGTGCCTGTAGCTCGACGCAGTGGAGTTTGTACGGTCCGCGCAGTAGATTTTCGCTTTATTTTTTTTATAAATTTACTTACTTTCTTCCTTGATCAGGGCGTCTGGTGATATTACCCGTCTTTTAAGACCAGTTTCAAGCATTTTGAACCACTCGTTGGGAATATTCCACCATTAAACTACCTCTTCTGGCTACGGGCCCCCTGGATTAAGGTGAAACCCCAAGTTGCTGTTTTTGCGTCCATATGTCTCCGAATACACGACATTATGAGATTGAAAGATCATTATAGCCTGCTTGCTGTATTAGTCGAAAAAAACTCCTTTAGAAGTTTGAAAATTAAAAAACACCATACCGTAAATTCTAAGTAATTTCAAATATCTATACATATAATAAATCTGTAGAAGGGTCAATTCTGTACATTGAAAATATTGAAAAAATAAATAGCGGGGGGTGTTGCTGGATCGATACCAAACCCAAATATATGATTAAAAAAATTTTTGTCTGTCTGTCTGTCTGTATATGCAGGTATCACGTGAAAACTAATGGTTCGATTTCGATGAAACTTGGTATAATTATACCTTATTATCCTGGGCATAAAATAGGATACTTTTTATCCTGGAAAAATACGTAGAAAAAAAATCTGTAACAAACCTTATTATGGAACCACTGGCGACACCTATTATCAAGTAGAACATTACGCTACGCCTGCCTCCATTGATTTCTAAAAAGGTTCCACCCCTCACCACTAGATGGCGTTGTGCCTATGACGCGCATTTCTGAATCGCGGTGTTAAGATTCTCCGAGAGTTAACGACTACCGCGACTTTCTTATTTTTCTTTGTGACTGAACTAGCAGTGCACCTGCGGGCTACGTCTTAATTGGAATAGCTACACAAGACTCGGCTACTAAGTTTTATCATAAAGTTAAACAGTAAGTAATTCAATTCTGTTATTTTTGGTTTAGAGGACCAAAAACCCCTGCCTCAGACCGTGCTTTTCAGCGCGACCTTTTTGATTACTGTTCCGATCAGTTATTTGTAAATACAAGGTCGGAATTACTATGAAAAAAATACTTACTACAGAACGCGAGCTCAACAGCAGTAGCTCAACAGAGGGATCTCCTTAATTATTATAGGCTTAGCCGTATTTGGGTCCAATAGATATTTATAAGATGTCATTGTCAGAGTTACTCAAAATGGAGAAATAAACCATCCACGCGAAGACCGACATCCACGCGGACGGAGTCGCGGGCGGAAGCTAGTCTAATATAAAAAAAGTTATGAATTTCCAATTATGCAGTAGAAACAATATTAATACTTGAAAGAAACCATAACAAGATATTTAGTATTAAGTATGTACCCAAAATAAGAGCAATACTTCTGTAAAGTGCAATTTAAAAAGTGGCCCTTTTTTTGTTTTGACGAGTATACAGGGTGTAAGAAGACACTTAACGAAGCCGAAAGCCACGTATACTTCTGTAACGCCAGATGTCGCTAGCAAGCCATATCAAGCCAAGCGAAGCCAAGCCATGCCAAGCCAAGCCATGCCAAGCCAAGCCATGCCATGCCAAGCCAAGCCATGCCAAGCCAAGCCATGCCAAGACAAGCTGGCTGTCAAGCCCGACATGTCAAGCCGGTTGTCAAGCTCGCCACGCCAAGCCGCTACGTCACTTCCCTACCACGTGAGCCATCCCCGCCAAATGTTGAGTCGGGGCGGTGGGGTAGCCGCCAGCCAGTGAGTTATATAAAAGCCAGGAGCGATGATTTTGGTTGTTCAGTTTATAATAATAATTGTAAGGGAAAACTCTGCCCAAATAAAAGTGTAAATCAAGTATTTTCGATTTATTTATATCACTGTCGTTTTAATCAGAAGTGTGATAAAAAAACCTACGATGAAACGACGCTCTGCTACACAATAACCTCGACGGTCGTCTTGTCTGGAGGACGAAGATTCTGCTTCGGTAAGCCAGATATCTGAAAATAAAAACGAAGAAAGGCGATGCACACCACCCGCAAGGAAAATATTGAAAAGTCTCCTTGCACAAGAAGTTGAAAAATCATTCAATGATCTGTAACACGAAGTCCCTACCCTCATCCATCGGAAAAAACACCGTGCCGCATCGTTAATTCCGTTAATGATCGAGTTTCAAGAAGTATTCTTCTCGCTACCAGCAACGCTTCTCTGTGAAAATGAATGCTACCTCAAAGTCGTCATAGCGGATCCAAGGGCATCACATAGAAGAAAGGATTCGTCCTACTTCGCCGAGAGCTGCCAGGAATCGTGCATAAATAACCAGGTCAGTTATGCCATGCCAATATTTGCAAAATGCCATTAGCCAAATGTGTTTTATAATTGAGTGCCTCGTGTGTCGATAATCATAATATGCCATTGGTGGGGTATAGACCTTGACAAAACTAGGGTAGGCCCGATAAGCAAATCTGATTGTAATCAATAAGTTAGTTTATTATCTCGGTATAAAACTGCTTTTCTAGCTATACTAAGGTGTTGGACTGTACAGATTTTGTCCAAATTCGCATTAAGTACACGTAGGCCTTCTAGATTAGCACATCACAAACAAGGGAATTGTTAGAGTCAAAATTAATGAGCCATTAGAAGCTGGTATTATAAAAGAACCCGAATCGGAGTATGCTTCTCCTATTGTTTAGTTATGAGGAAGAATGGAAATAGTTGCCTATGTGTCGATTACAGAGCCCTAAATGCATTAATTATCCGCGATAGATATCCATTAGCTATTATCGATAAGTAAACTAAAATAACTGGTAAGAACTACTTCACCAGTCTTAATCTAGTCCAACGGTGCCCATAAACTCAGCATTCATCCTAAAGATACATATAGCGCTCCCTCAGTTTTTATGCGCTTAAGTTCAAGTTCATAGATAATTAAGTAATTTTAAAGTAAATAATTAAATAAAAATAACTCCAATAATGTCGTCAAATGGTCGGGGTCAAACGCAGAATTTTAAATTCAATAGGTACATGTGGGCAAACGTTCATTTCTACAAAACAGGATTTCTTACTTAGTTTAAGAATTATCATGTTCATGGCATTGAACCGGGTGAATTTAAGTTCGCAGTCGTGTCTCAATTTCCCGTTCCGATTAACATACACAAAGTGCGTCAGTTTATTGGACTATGTAGTGACTTTAGGAAGTTCTTCCATAATTTTGCTCATCCGCTTACCGAACTAGCAAAAAAAAAAATTAATTATAAAAATAAAAATAATATGTGGGTATGGTATAAAAAAAAATGTGATAAACCGGTGATAGCGATATATGATCTTAGTTGGAAATTCATACGAATGCATGCAAGTTACCCATAGCAGGTATTCTTTTACAAATACGGATAGACGGTAGTTTGAGCCCTGTCTTGTATTTTAGTTGCGTTACGAGTCGGGAAGAAAGTATTTTTCACAGTGTATTACGAAGTTTTCGTATATGTGTTGAGTAAAAATGTCCGTGTAATTACGGATTGTAGTGCAGTTCGCTATACAATGACTAACGTGATCACGCATTGCCCACTGGTGACTTTTAATTCAAGACTATGAAATTAATGTTGACTATAGACCGGGTGAGCGCATATAGCATATCGACGCCTTGAGCAGGAATCCGATAGATGTCGTTAATGTGTTCCGTTTAGAAGTAAACTATTGGTTTCGTGAAGTGCTAAGTACCTATTATTGATTTATTGTGAAGCGGGTGCACCTATAGTGATATTGTAAATAATTATATAATTGACGGTAGGCTGTCTCGTAAAACGCTTTACGATACCCGATTAGTTATGCCAAATTTCGCGCGTAGAAAATATTACAAATGCATCATGACGATATTGGCCATTACATTATAGGATTAAAATTATGCTCAGAACTTCTTAAAAAAAAATGATTTCTAGTTTCCAAAAATGACCCAATTCATAAGGAAATATGTGACGTCGTGTTTACATTGTGCGTACGGTAAAAGAGAATACGGTAGGAAAGAAGGCAAACTGCATCGAATCTCTAAACCATCTGAACCGATGGAAATGGTAGACATCGATAATTTGGGCCCTTTTAGCAAAATTAAAAACGGTACCAATAAATGTTAGTTTTGACAGATTCTTTCTCTAAATTCGTTGTTTCTGAGCCTACACGTATTGTCAATTCTGTAGAGACAATTACCGTCTTATTAAAAAAAAGGGTTTAAACAAAGACCCAGGTTTAAATCTCGTAAAACTACGGTTTACTTATACGTTATTACGGATCGTGGTTTGGTGATAAACCATGGTAAAGTCGTAGCTGTCAAAGTTTCTTATAGTAACTTTTTCATTGTGTTGTTGTTTTATTATGTAATTGTTTAGACAATGGTTCAAATGACGGTACTAAGGTCCACGTTTAATCTATGTTTTGTAATACGGAGAAATTTAAACCATGGTTCTGCAGATTAGCCTGAACTTGATAGTTCAGGTTTAAATTAAGGTTTATTCAGTTCCCCAGATCACGTAGTTTCCGATCATGGTAAGGCCTTTACGAATGGATACTTCAAGAAGTTCGCAACAGAAAAACAGTTAAACACATGATAACAGCTATTGCGTGGCCTAGGTTTAATGGGCAGGTAGAACGCACTAATTGCACAATTTTCGATGCGTTGAGAGCCACGGAACCTCTTAGTTGGGACAATAGGCTATCAAAATAATGACACATGGGGTATTAATAATACTGCTATTGATACAACAGGCTATAAGTTATACGAGTTAATATTTGCTCGTGCAGGTAGATCTGTATGTGATGTCTCCATCCCTGGTCGGGTTTCTGAGTTAGTGTAATCTAGACGCAATAGGGCTACCAATCGAATTAGAACAGCTAGCAAGAAAATGAAACGTAACGGTGATACAAGGCGTAAAAATAGTACGATTTACAAAAATCGCGATTACATACTTTGTTGCCAGGCTCAGACTCCTTGCTGCAATAAGATTAATTCTAAGTTAGATGATCTATATTCTGGTCCATATGTTATCATTACCTAATGATTTAGGATAGCCATAAACTAAGAAGTATAAAATGTCTTAGAGGATACAAGAAGTTTACAGGCCTAGTATCTGCTGATTTATTACCTACGACCATATCGTAGCGTTGCTTCTATATACGATAGCGCCAGTAGCGTGGATGAACAATAGGAAAACGAAGATCTCGTAGATCTTCTTGAGGGCTAGATAGTTCATTTCCTCGATATGCCATTTGTTCTGAGCTAATTTGTAATCACTGTTTTGTTGTTCCCATTGCGGGAGCAATTGTTACAGGATGGCCGATTGTAACGCCAGATGTCGCTAGCAAGCCATATCAAGCCAAGCGAAGCCAAGCCATGCCAAGCCAAGCCATGCCAAGCCAAGCCATGCCATGCCAAGCCAAGCCATGCCAAGCCAAGCCATGCCAAGCCAAGCTGGCTGTCAAGCCCGACATGTCAAGCCGGTTGTCAAGCTCGCCACGCCAAGCCGCTACGTCACTTCCCTACCACGTGAGCCATCCCCGCCAAATGTTGAGTCGGGGCGGTGGGGTAGCCGCCAGCCAGTGAGTTATATAAAAGCCAGGAGCGATGATTTTGGTTGTTCAGTTTATAATAATAATTGTAAGGGAAAACTCTGCCCAAATAAAAGTGTAAATCAAGTATTTTCGATTTATTTATATCACTGTCGTTTTACTTCCCATTATTTGGATATTTTTTTTCTTTAAACCATACCTGGGACTCCACGGGTTCTCGAGATATTGAAGGTCACAGTTACATTTTTTTTAACTTTTTTTACGAAATCGAATTCTAAGTATTATTACAATTTTTTTTTCCAAACAAACATTACCTGAATTTTCGATTTTTCTAAATAAATTACGCATTTGAAATTACGAACAGTAATATACGTAAGAAATAAATGCAGAAACGACATCTTATGTTAGTGTGCGTTTGATTTACTTTCGACGATCGATGAACTCTCTTCTCTAGACTCAATGCCGTGGGATTTTCAACTTTATTTTCTACGACATAAAGTTAAAAATACGCGTAATGCGAACGTATTTAGTAACATGTGATCTCAGTCCGTTATCTGAATTGTGAAAAGAGAGATTATATAATCGGGCAGACCGAATTGTCTTGGAAATATATTGCCCGATTCTGGTATCCCTAAAATCCGTGAAATGTTGTGTCTGGCTCTGGCCTTGTAAAAACAGGCTACGCGCTGAGAGATGGAGATAGCTATGCTCTGTCCCTTTTCTTCTTACGCGATTTGTTTTTCTTTCTTGAGGGAAAGAGAAAGAAGTATCACGAGTTCTATACTTTTTCTCTTTCTACGCCGCTGATCGATTCCCGTGCCACAGTGTATATTTGCTGGGGTGACAGACAATAGTCTTTCTAAACGATAACGGTTGTGTCAAAATTAACGATGACCATGACAGACGTCATGTATTATTTACTCGGATTATAAGATTATAACCAATAATAAAAATAATAACAAACAGCATTATTGTTTTGTTGAAGTTGAAGTATAAAAACAAAATAGTAGTGAAAAAGTTTCATGTTAACCACAGGAAAGCTAAGAAAACATGACAATGTTTGATTTTTTTTGCTTTATCTTCTTTGGTGCTCTTCTAGCATTCTTTGTTCGAGTTTTGTTCTTGATGTATGAAATTTTCACCGGTAAATGTGGGTTGATAAGAGAAAAATCTTTACGTAGCGTTTTCTGCATCGGCTCTGGAGGTCATACAACAGAATTATTGAGATTTGTGAAGAGTATTGATAAGAAGAAATATCAGCCGCGGTTGTATATTTTGGCAGACAATGATGTCAGTAGTGCGGTCAAGATTCATGAAACAGAGAAAGGAAGCACTGACTACATGCACAGTAGGATACCCAGAAGTAGAAATGTGCAACAGTCATATCTTTCTACAGTAATCAGCACTTTGTATGCTACATGGTGCACTTTACCTGTAATATATCAATTTGGCCCTGATGTAATATTTTGTAATGGCCCTGGGACTTGCATTCCAGTCTGTCTTGTTGCTTTTGTACTGAGGTGTTTGTGTATATTAGATTGCCGCATAGTTTTCATTGAAAGTATATGCAGAGTTCGCACTCTCTCATTGACAGGAAAAATACTGCAGTTCTTTGCAGACATTGTGGTTGTACAGTGGCCTCAGTTGAGAGATGTTTGCTTTAGAGGTAAATACTTTGGTAGGCTAACATAACTACATTCCTCACCTAAAATTGAACTGCCATACAAAAAAGTGTTATATTTTGCTTTTTTTTTGTTCTATTTTTCACTGTAATATTCACCTTAAATTCTGTTAAAAGGCCAATCTGAAATTATTTACTTCTATTTTATTTCATGTTTTATGGTTCCACTGTTCAGGTTAGAACCTAGTCATATCCATGAGTGAATATTAATATATTTAAGATTTTTAGTTTAGAGTGCTAAGGATTAAAATCATGTTGCAAAATTGTTACTTATTTTCTATCAAAATTATACTTTTTATATTTAATTGTTTTATTTTTTCACTCTGCCTGCCTACAGTTAATACATACTAGCTAGTTAGGGTCCCCCCACATTTATCGATGCGGAATCGGCTTAAGCCGGTCAAGAAAAGACGACGCGATCCGATACGAATGGCATTAGTAACACCCTTATTACGTTGACATAAAGGTTTTCTTGACCGGCTTAAGATGAATGCTCCAGGGTAGCCCGCGAAATTCAAAATTTCTTGAGTTTTTTTGCAGGCCAGTGCTATGTTGTATGTTGATTAAAATATTGATCGCGACTGTAAGACGTATGTAGTCACCAATACAACCCTCCAAGTTCATAAAGCTTCAGGAACAAAAAAATAACATAAAAAGTCATTCCTGAATGTTTATGAACTTAGAGTGTTGTATTGATGATTTTGTTGATTATAATTCTGTAGCTACATACGTCTTACAGTCGCGATCAATATTTTAATCAACATACAACCTAGCACTGGCCTGCAAATTGCAAAAAACCCAAGAAATTTTGAATTTCGCGGGCTACCCTGGAGCATCCACCTTAAGCCGATTCCGCGACGATATATGTGGGGGGACCCTTACTGGCACAGAAGTTGATGGCATTCTGAAACTTGACATAGCATATTCACACTTATCTCCACATATTTCTACTGAATACAAAAAAAGAGCATGAATACTTCTTAATGTTCTTAATTATCTTAGCAGAGATAATTAGGATGCATGATATGTTGTGGAGATAAAAGTGAACTATAATTCCAGTCAATTTAGGTTTAGGTTGGCACCTAGTCATAATAAGTAAATGAATTTGGTCAGTTTTGGATATTATGAATTCTTAAAATTTAGTTTGGATTTTTAATTTTCCCTTAATATTTTTATCTTCCCGCCATGGGCGGACCGGAAGGAATTGTTAGACTCTTACTGAGTAAACAGGGTCACGAATACTCATTTGGACAGTTCCGCGATCCTTATTTTCTAAATGAACTATTTTGTAGCTTTACCGATTTTTTCCCTATATGTATGAAAGATCCAATAAAAAGAAGAAAGAACATTCATAGTTCCGTTATTTTCATTTATAATAACTAATTTGATTGAGCAAGTGGGGCGCCTACATAAATATACATCATAAAAACAGATCATACAAATAGGTATTATTCCATGCAAGAACTGAACCTGCGACACGAAAAGTAGTAATCAATCGCTCAATCACTGCGCGCCAACCATGCCGTATTGAGATCCATAAGTAATACTAACAACTATCGTTTGAATTGAGATATAGAAACTTAGTCAAAGCCATTCACCAAATATTTCTCTGTAAAAATAATATAAGCACCCAATATCTTGTAATGAAAATAAACAAAATAACTTGAAAAAGTGTATAATTAATAGCTCTAGGGAGATCAGTACAAATATTTGCAGTTGGTTCTAAAATCACAAAGTGAACATGAATATCATTTTGTCAATAGGTACATAATCATAGTCACAATTTATATTTTCCTTATATTTCAAAGTCTGACCTTTAGTTTTTTTTCTGCTTCTGTGGCACAATAGTATTGATCTCATCTATTCAATCCACAGAGGTATAATCTAATCTTACAGCAACATCAAGTAAAATAATCAAAAACTTCTTTGACATATCAGAAGCTATTGATAAAACAAAAAGATAAATCCCTGAAGCTATACTAAAACTAGTCTTATGGACACAAGAAGCAACTTTTAATAACAACTTATTATTAATTACTACTGTGTGTACTTCACCATATTTCAATGTGTGGAACTGTATTCACATTGAAATGTGGTGAAGTAAACAAAAGGGATTTCATACATATATAAAGTTATGTGGGGTATTATCAATGTAAGACTGACTTTTGTAGTCCTATTCAACCCACGCTATAACATTGTGTTACAAGTTAGAATATCACTTGCACTGTTCATAAATGTCACTACAAAATTCGACCTTATGTTTTATGCAGTTGTCAAACATATTCCTATTGTTTTTTATTCCAATGGCGACATGCTATCTACAATCAATGTTGGTTATAAAAATAACATAGGACTTCTTGAATGGCTGGATTCTGGTCGCATTAAGTTCTGGCATGCCACAAAAACAAAAATAATTCTATTGTCTAGAATCTAGATTCCAGTTATTGTAAGCTGATGCAATACATCACTCATTTTCAAATAATATACAAATTATTGACACTTATATTCTTTTCCTCCTATTCTATTACCTATGTCAAATCTAACTCCTTCTAAAAATAGCAAAGAGCACTTGTTGAAAAAAGGCACATGACTCATTCAGCAAAGAACAAAGTAAGGCCATGTCTGGCCTTCAAAGAATCACTTCAGTTAAGTCTTTTAAGTACTTTTTTTTCTTAGCACTGAATGTATACAATAGCCCTGACCGAAATAAATGACCTTATTAAATTATTGTATAAACACTACACACATTCAAGAATTATGGAAGGTAAATATTTGAGTTCATTATATACTGCAAAACGCTTTAGTTATTTTACAAACTAACAACAATGTTCAAGCACATGGATCTAATCTATTTTACAGTAGCCATATTCATGTCTTTAGTTACATGGTTGTCAGCCTGAAACATTCAGGACATTTCAAAATTACTCGAACTATGCAGCAAAGCAAGATTTCAAGTATATTATGCAATGCCCACAATCTTTGGCAGTAACTTTTTTTGAATGTGATCAGATCAAATTCTAATGTGTTACCTGACAACATTACTAACATAAATGCATCAGTCTTCAATCAATAATTAGTAACATTGCAGGATGCATAATGCACAAATAGTGGAGCTGATAAATACACAAATAACTTTCTCCCTGGCTCAGTACACTGGGTGTAAGCTCCTTATATTATTTTGATCTTCACAAAATTAGCATTTTAAGGAAAATAAATTGCATTTTTGGATTAGACACACCTTAGAGTAAAAAGAACTAGCACAAAAAGTGCTTTGTCACACTAGAATAACCACAAAATATGTGACTGCCTACAGTGCTATGATGAAATAATACTATGTACTTACATGGACATTTTCTCATTTGTGACAATAACTACATACTACTTGAAAAACTAAATTTTAGCCTTCTTTTTTACATATTATAATTTTTCTGTCTTATTTGTGTAACCATTTATGTTATTATTGTTCCAAATAAGTTATGTACTGGCATACAAACAGATCTAAAATCATCTCCTGCAACACAAAGAGATCAGCTCATAGCATGCGACAGTCAACACATCACAAGTTCATAAGTTTATCTTAAGCTAATTATTAAATTACAGATACCCTTTACATTCGAGAGATATATAACAATATTGCTAACAAATCAATATTTTAGGCACGTCCGAGAATACTATATTAATAGTAAGTGACTATGTATCTAAAAATATAAGTACAAAAGGAAGAATTAAGTTTTTTCTTACATATATCTAAATTATAAACAAGTACTCATAAGTAGTTTTTTTCATGTTTCAAGGTTTACTATTATCTACGTTGGTACTAGACATTTGATTGCTAGTTTCTTGTTTAGCACTGTCATCAGTTTTGTTATCAATTCGTAGCTTTTCATCATCTATGAGGTACATTGCTTCATCATAAGTTGGCGGTGGTGGTTCAGAGCTGGAGGGTTGGGGTTTACTAGTAGCAGCATTTGCTATTAAGGCATCATAAGAAGGTGGTAAAGTTGCACTGGATGCAGTGCGAGGTACTTGACCACTAAAGGCTTGTTCGGCTTGGACTGCAGCCATATCCTAAAAAAGAAATAATTATCATTATACTGGAGGTATACGACACTTTCTCCTTCAGTGAGCATGCAAAACAAACATTAATTATCTTGTTATTTAATTAAGTCCATCTTGGTATTAGCCTCTTAGTTTTATCTCTTAACAAACAGTTCAGTCAGTAGTTCAAGGTGAGGTGTAAATAAATATTTGCTATTGATTAGCAGAATTATAATGGCATAGAGTTAATTAATTTGATGTTCTTAAGTATATTTTTACAACAAAGCCTTTTATATTTACATATTTGACCTCATAAAAATGAATTATTTATGTAAATATAACAGTAATGCAAAAAATCTACACAGCTCTAATTATGCTAATCAAATTTATGGTTGGTGACCTAGTAAGTAGTGTTATGTTATGTACATAACAGTGTAAAGACATGACATACTTAAATAAAAGGGTTTCAAACATTAGGAGTTTTTTTTTTTGTACAAATGCTGGATATAATGGACATTATGGGAATGTAGCCAAGACCTAGTTGATTGATAAAATAATATGATTAAACTTAAAATCAAAAGAATTATTCAACTGAGTTGACATTTGAATGATTCTTATCATTATGCCAGTATTTCCTAAAAGCATTGAATAATAATTCATAAATATATTGATTAACTCGTTTTTTTTTGTGAAATAAAAAATTATCAAGATTGAACAAAAAATGTTTTTGCCAAATTAATATAACTATGATGAAACTACTTGTGAAACCTGTTGTTTGACAACACAAACAATATTGAATTACTACAAGACAGTAGTAAAAATGGAATCCCAAATTAAACAGTGAAACATACTGTTTTTAAAAATTTTAACTCACTCTGATAATCGCCCTCTGGTGTAGTAGCATTTGAATAACACTTTTTCTCCTCAAATAAAGCATACTTTTTACAGCAACCATCATCCCGGAACATATAAAAATTGGACCAACTAGCCACATGTGTCCCAAATTGCTAAGAATATAGCCATCGGCGTCTCCCAATGCTAACACTGTTATTACAGTGCCCACAGAAAATAACACCATTGAAAGCACAAAGTAAGAATAGCTTGTGCAGTCACATCGACCGAATCTCTGATCTTCGTCAAAATCGTAATCCCGACGCCTCAGACGATGTAAACGTTGTCGAATGAAGGGGCTATCGAATACGGTAGCCATTTTTTATAATGTATATGCACTCTATTCACATTCAACACTATATTCCACATTCGCTAAAGTAATTCAACAAGAAATACGTGGAGAACACTAACTTTCTTACTTTGGAAAGTGTGTGAAAAATTGATAGGCAAACTTTATGAAAAACAAGTCTGCCACAATCTTTACTAAATACTAGTGATGCGCAAAGACCGTAATCCGTAATTTCAAAAGAATCCGTTTTCTCTATGCTTATCTTACTAAAGCTTGGGTCACACGAATTTACCATTGTCCATAGCGACAATTTTGGCATAAAGGCCCTGAAGCCAAGATGGCAGAAAAATTACAAAAAAAGACAAATGTCAATATATCGTAGAAAGAGAAAAAGTATAGAAATCGTGATATTGTGATCATCGTGATACTTCCTTCTCTTTACCTCAAGAAAGAAAAACAAATCGACAAATCGCTTAAGAAGAAAAGGGACAGAGCATAGCTATCTCCATCTTTCAGCGCGTAGCCTGTTTTTCAAGGCCAGACACAACATTTCGCGGATTTTAGGGATACCAGATTCAGGCAATATATTTATTTCCCGGACAATTCGGCCTGTACGATAATATGAAAATTGATAATTATTTTTTAGCAAACATTCTACATGTTATACTAATTTATAGAAATTTGAATACGTACGAGATATTAAAATAACTTGGTAGGAGACTTTAGCTCTTTCTTGCTGTAATTTTCTTGTGTATTTATTTTTTAACAAAGTGTGAGAAGTCCGCAAAAATTTCTAAGTTCCAGGATTGTAATTTCGTTAATGAGTAGATAGGTACCTATTCATTATTAAAATTATAATCCTGGAACTTTTTGTTATTGTTAGCTAAGTTTAGAAAATGTATTATTTTAGTGTTACGGAACCAGTTTTCGCCAGTCATTCGGGAGACATGGCCAGCCAATCGCAACTGGCGCCGCATCATATAGGCCTCTATACCACCGACATTAGCTCGCCGTAGAACTTCCGTGTTACGAACACGGTCCGACCAATGGATGTTCATAATGTCACGTAGGCATTTCAGATGGAATCTATCCAAGGTGCGAATGTGCTTGCGGTATAGATACCACGTTTCGGAGGCATACAGGAGATTTGGCAGAACTATTGCCATGTAGGTACACAGCTATTTTTGTAGAGAGCTTTATGTCATGCGAGCGGAACACCTTGGCACGAAGTCTGCCAAAAGCCGCAGCAGCTGCTCCAATTCTGCTGTTGACTTCGTTATCAAGGAGGCATCTAGATGTTATAGTGCTGCCCAGATATTTCAATTTGTCTACTTGCTTAAACGAGACGTCATCGAGTTTAATATCGACTGGGCTACTGTTCAGTGTATCAATAGCGATGACATGGTATTCTTTACACTGATCTTAAGCCCAAATCTACGACATGACTCATCAAGACTCGACATAAGCCTCTGTAGACCTTCTGGGGATTCCGCCGCAAAGCACGTCAGTCATCTGCATACATCATCTCAGTGATAGTCACGTGGTGGGACACTTTAGTGTGAGCTTTGAGTCTAACTAAGTTGAAGACACCACCGCCATTGATTCGAAAACGGATACGAATACCCTCCGATACAGTCTGCAAGGCATCCCGAACTACGACTGCAAAGTACAGGGCGAACAGAGTTGGAGCGAGTACACAGCCTTGCTTTACGCCGCAGCTCACAGAAAAGAACTCTGAGTCTTCACCCTGCACGTTGACACAACAACGCATGTCATCATGCAGGAGTCGGATTAATCTCACAAACCTGTCCGTGCATCCAAGTTTCGTCAATACCACCCATAAGGCTTCTCGAGGCACACAGTCAAATGCCTTTTCCAAGTCAACAAAATAAAGGTACAAAGGTTGAGTCTGCTCTCGACTCTTCTCTAGGAGTTGGCGGACAGAGAAGATGGCCTCACATGTGCCTCGATTCGGCCGGAAGCCAAATTGGGTCTCAGGCAGAATGTCTTCAGTCAAGGGCATCAAGCGGTTAAGTAGAATTCGAGCAAAAACTTTTCCTGGAGGGAGATTCCTCTATAAGAATTGCAGTCGGATTTGTTACCTTTGTTCTTGTAAAGAGAGCAGACACGAGAGACTTGAAAGTCATCAGGTACTCTCTCTTCATCCCACATCTGAACAAAGATCTTCCAAATGGTTTCATGCAACTCCACACCCCCATACTTCAGCAGTTCTCCAGGTAGATTGTCAATGCCGACCGCTTTTTTGTTCTGCTGTTGTTGAACGGCAACAACAACCTCGCGCAGTGTCAGTGGGTCGTCCAGCTTGTACATTGTGGGAAACGATGCCATCGAGTTGATGTAGGAAATGTCCGCAGCGCGGTCAACATTGAGTAAGGTGTTAAAATGCTCTGCCCATCTATTGCGTACATCTTGTTTGTTGGTAAGCAATTGTGTACCGTCGAGGGTTCTCAGGGGCACTTCAGTACGAATCGCTACACCCACAATTTTGCGGACCTCATCATTTAGTGTCAGCAAGCCACTGCATGCGCTCGGCCTTATGTCGCCACCACTGGTCTTTTACTTCCCGATATCTCCGCAGCGCGGCACCACTTTGCTTGACTTGTTCCGCTTGGTAGTTGTCCCGATGCTGACGTAAGAGAGATCGGTGATTCGGGTGATTCCGAATAGCTTTTGACAAAATTGCATCGTTGTCATCAAACCAGTCCTCGTGTCTGCTACGTTTTATACCTAGTGTCTGCGAGGCGGCAGCGACTAAATGGGGATGGCAACTCAAAGCTATTCGTAGATGTCGCTGCGATCGTTGTCCCATAAGTCAGATTACTGTTTAGCTTGTACAAAAAACAAACACGTATTTTTTTATAAAAATTGAGTTTATTCTAAAAAACAAATATGGGAAATTATTCGTCAATGCAAGTGCATATACTAAAACCAGAACTGAGACGCCACGGTGCATCTACAAGAGGAAAAAAAAGTGATTTAGTTGAGAGGCTAGAAATTTGATTCTACTACATTAAACACACATTTACTTGTAGTTGGGATTTGAAATTGAAAGGTATTACATGTGTTAGCCTCTACAAAGAATATAGTACTGCTTCTGACATTCTATATTGAGAAAAATGTCATCAAGTTTTGTGTTTGTCTCTTTCATCTAATTTTACATCTATTTTACAGATTGGAGCAATATGATAAGAATTTTTACTTCCTAACACCACCACTGTCACAAATCTCGGTCCCGGTGATAATTCTTCTACCAGACGAACCATTTCGGGGTGCTAAGACAGGAAACCTCCACGTGCGCCCGTGGACTGGAGTTCCCTCTCGGATACGTCCGGGGGAAGACCAGTTTTTCGGGCCGGTGCACCCTGGGATGCGGGCAAAAACTCTTCCTTAGGCACTGTGTGCCTAAGGGGTTTCTTTGCCCGTATGCAAATAGCCTGTCGGGTGGACGCTCCAACGCGTGTCCCTCTGAACAGCAGAGGGCACAGCGGCGGAGCGGGCTTGCGGACGGTGAGTAATGGGTATGCTCGCCGTCCGACCAAGGACCAAGCCCGGGTCGGTGGCGCGTCGTGTTTCACGCGTCACCGACGGGGCCCCTCATGGGGCCAAATGCCTGCCGGGGTCGCGGATTTTTCTTAATCCAGGATACCGTGGCCCCGGAACGTAAAGGGCATCCGACGGAACACGGGTGGATTTTAGTCAGTAAGAGTCTGACAGTCCCTCCCACCCCACCCAGGGCGGGAGGACTCATTTGATGATTTTGCCACCCTAAAAAAAAAAAAAAAGACGAACCATTTCATGATATAAAGAGCGTAGATATTATTTTGAAAGGTGTATTCGATTGTTTAGTAATGGTATACTCATAGAATTTCATTAATAAATTCAACTAACGGCCTGTCCCGGCTTCGCAAGGGTAGATATTTGTTTATCATATAGCTTAAATTCCTTATTGATAATACAATTTTTGTTCTCACAGCAGTCATAGCAGCTACCCATTATTTCTTGATAGTGTGAATTGTCGGAAATTTGTATGTTCCATCATTATTACAGCCATTTACACAACATCTAGTCATTTTACATCAATAAAACGCTTTTTTTCAGAAAATTCCTTTGATTTGACAGTTCTTTTGGGACACAAATGTCACTTTTCACTTTGACACTTGCCTTCCCCATTGGATGAGAGCGCATGCCAATTGGCCACAGAATCACTATTCTCAATTTCTACCGTTTGGACAGCATCACGAACTGCCTGTGCATAGATCTTACGCACCTCTAGAATTTGCAATTTTTCTATGTCTAAACGCTCAGGCTTCTCACCTTGTGATCTTCTAGGAGGATATAGCCGGAGCTTCATTTTAGAAATGACAAGACGGTGGTCCGTCGGGCAAATCGCATTAGCATCACGCTTAACGCGAGTGACATGCACTTGGGAAATATCTCTTTGTCGGACAATAATATAGTCAATCAGGTGCCAATGTTTCGAACTGCATCCATATGGTCTTATATTTTGCAGGGAGTCCAAACACGGTGTTGGTGATGGTCAGTTCAAATTCAGAACAAAGGGACAGCAGGAATTGTCCATTACTATTAATGTTGCCAACACCATGTCTTCCCAAGACCTTAGGCCAAGCTTCAAGTCACGCCCGACTCTCGCGTTAAAGTCGCCCATCAATAGTATCTGCTCCCTATGAGGCATTTTTGATAGGGTTTGCGTAACTTCTTCATAAAATTTGCTCTTGATGTCATCATCCTTGTCCATTGTTGGCGCATAAACACTGATGTCATTAAGATGGTTGTCATTAGCCAGGTGAAGGCGCAGGGAAGTAACGCGGTCCGAGACGTGAATAGGAATCCACCACCTCCAATACAGTGGCTATTTCATTTCTGATTGCAAAACCAACACCGGATCTCCTAGGAACTGAAGACGGAGTTCCTTTCCAAAAGAAAGTATAGCCGCCCAGGCGCTCCACTCTCTCCCCCTCGTCGGCCAGGTGCGTCTCACTGAGCGCAGCAATATCCACACCATAACGTCGGAGTTCACGGGACACGAGGGCGGTTTTACGAGGAGGACCCAAGTTACTCTCGCGATCAAGGAAGGTGCGTACATTCCACGCTGCAAATGTACATGATATGGTTTTAATGATCTTAAGCTATTTCTTCTTTTGTGTATCTTTCGACCACGTGTGGTTGATGCAGAGACAGACAGTGGTTACTACCTCCGAATTTGATGGGTTAAACCTTTTTTAAGACACCTTTTCTAGTCCCCTCCCCGGACCGGGGGAAGCATGGCCTCTCTAAATAGAGCTGCTTCGTCACCCAAGGAGCTGCCGAATTGCACTGTTAACCCTATGCAGTGCAAAGCGACCATCTTCCCTGAGCCGCCTGCATGCAGACATCAGACAAAGCCTGGTTGGCATCACAACCAGACCTCTCTACCTCTGTCCATCGCTGCAGGACTTTCGTTCGAATCGGAGTCCGTTGTCAGAGCCAAGTCAATTGCGCAGGAGATATTAAAGTGCACGAAACGTAAAAACGACAGTGTGCGCGCGTACACAGGTGCACTCTTAAAGTCTTAAGGTAGGGACAAACTGAACCCACGTAGGCAACGTATACAACGCGTTATTAAATCTAAACGGTTGAATTTGTATGCCTAGAAACACACTTATCATACGCAATACTGTAACTGATAAGTGAGTTTCTAGGCATACAAATTCAACTAGTCGCCTTTTACGACACCCACGGGAAGAGCTATGGTGGTGCTATTCTTTGTGTCCGGACACCACACGGACATACAAATGTCAAACACAGATGATGTCAGCAGGCAGGTCAGCACAGCAGCACAGGCTGTCATGTGTCAGACTGACAGCCTATGCTGACAGCAGCTTTCAGTGTCAATTAATGAATCGCAAACGTTCATGTTTTTGTGAAATTGTGACGACGTACTTATTCATTAATAAATAATTGAAACGAAATTTTTACTTCTTCTTAAAACTATTCAAGAAGATTCTATAGAATTTACATTAGTTGCTATGTTCTCTGTGTGATTGTTAAATCGGTGGTTGTTTGTTTCGTTCGATATGGGTCCTTTCATTTTATTTATCGTGGCATTTGTCTTGGAAACGGGTACTTTGATTTTTAATAGATAGTTTACTATGAAATGTAGTTAAAAATCAACTTATGTTGTAATTTTGTGTTGTAGGGGTGTCAGCGACATCATTAATCGTGACCCTTACTGATAACGGGCCTGCAGTACGGGGTGCGAATGTGACATTCACAGCAACTATTGTATCAGGATACACAGAAGAAAATTTAAAATTTGTGTTTACTGATAATGCCGTACCACAACATAAACAAGAGGTGAGCAATTTAGAGGTAGTTTGACTAATAATGGTCAGCATTGTCCCCCTGATAATAGAGGAAAATGCTTGTGTTTGATTAGCAAAGCATGCATCTTATTCTATTTTTTGATTATAATAATATATAAACCGAATGATATATGTTATAATATATATATATATTATGACTAATGAATATATCACAAACCATATAAAATATAGAGGAAAAGGAAGATTACAACTATTATTAAATTAAATTATCATTTACAACAATGTAACATTATGGAGGTTCTCATTATTTCATCTATTACACACTGAAATAGCTCTAAAGCATTCATCATAAATCCTTTTAAATGAATCCAAAAACATTTGTTAGAGATTCTCTTCTACCATTATTATTAGATATAAAATTAATGAGCACAATCTTAAATGACATTGCAAAGGTAATGGATTAGATTAGATAAAGTTAAAGGCATTTGAATACCTATCACATTTGTTTGATTACTGAATCCAATTTAAATAATCTTTTTTTATTAGAGCATATTTAGTTTGGTTTGTTATTATAATTATCATTATTCTTATTGCTAATTTTGACAATGTTTTAAAAGTTCAGAAATGACCACTTAATTACTTATGAAAAGTATGGTAAAAATATTGTTGGGGAAGATTTTTGGAGTGAATACAATACATAATTTATAACATAGTTTTGACTTGCTTAGCACAAGGAAAAGTAAAAACAAAACATAGCAAATGATTAAAAATATTAAAGGAAAACTAAAACCTCTGATTTGATATTTTTTATTTGACCATTTATTGTAAGGGAAATCAGAAGGTTGCCGTAGTCACGGGACTGCAGAAAACAGATAATTGTGGTCCTGAAATGGCCCCTGGCTATTGAAGGAATGCAGTGGGTTTTAGTCTGACAGTCCCTTCTGCTCTACCCAGTAGGACTAATTCGATGAAGTTACCACATAAAAAAAGGCCAAATCAGAATTTATCAAAAGAGTTTTTATCCTCATAAATCTTGTGTTACTTTCCTGTACATTAGCGTTTTTAGGAATAAACATACTCATACTCTTTTTCCTCACACAAAAGTTATTAATTATGTGAATTGCTTGTGCATCCTGTCTCCTTTTTTAGAATACTTTTATTATGATCTAAATCAGTAGTTCCCAAACTTATTTTTCTCGTGGACCACTTTCAAAATTTTACTGGTTTCGGTGGACCCCCTGCTGCTACATTTCTACCACATTCTTAAAGTCGCCAAAATATAAAAATTGTGTCACTTCTGAGTACATTTTATAACACTATTTATTTTTTTCTTGATATGTTTTATTTTTATCTATAATTTACTTGAATTACATTTAACTTAAAAACAATACAATAATACATTAATTAAACCTAAATATTTACCAAATAAAAAACCATGACATAAAACCAATTCAGTAAATTACACTATTACAGAGCATCGAAAAACTCATCCTCAACGCTGTCAGCTGGTAATGTGCCCACGAGACTGGCGGCGTTGCCTCTTTGTTTGGCTATACTTAGCCTCTGACCAAGGTAAAAGCCAGCTCTTGGGTCACGGGAAGCGTCAACAAGTCTTTTCGAAATGTCTTTATTTATTAATTAAAAGAATAGAATTACAAGAAAAAATTTGTAAGGTAATATAGGTTCAGGTCATAATTTTAATTAATGGGAAGGATGCATTTGATGGAGTGTCAGCAAACGATCAATGTTTGGCTTTATTTTTGTGAGCAATAACCGCAAATCCACCCGCTCTGTGATTTTTAATTTGCTCCTTTTTGTTAAGAGGTTTGTAACGGCACTAAAACTCCTTTCGACAAGGTATGACGAGGGAAAAGCTATTAAAAATTTCCTTGCGATTTCCCACAGTCCAGGATATTTTTCGGGTATTTCTGCTTGCAGCCAAAATGTTTGGTAGCCTTTTCTAAATTTAACCTTCAGCTCCTCATTGGTGCTTAGCTCGAGCAGCTCCTCTTGTAATACAACATTGGCCACTTCCGTTTCATCAAATGGGTTTATGATCCATGGTGGCATATCCATCGTCAGCATATCTTCAAACCTGGTTTTGAAGTCATCATGCAGGCCACTTAAATGTCGACTGTAGGTATGGATATCCTTATCAATACATTCTACCTGCGACAAGTTTGGAAATTGAGAGAATTCGCGCCGACTAATGTTTTGCTTCATTAATTTTCAATTTCCCAAGTAAAGCCGAAATTATCCCCTTTGTTTTTATTAAATTCAGGCTGTCCCCTTGTAACTGCAGTAAATATCATTAATTTTTTTAAACAAATCTGTCAAATACGCAATGTCTGCTTAGAATTTGATCAAGTTTTCTTTTAAATCTGGATCTCTACTTTCTAGGAACTCTAATACGGAATCGAAAATAGAGTAAAATCTCGTTAAGCATACACCTTTCGACAACCAGCGTACTTCAGTATGTAAGAGCAGTTGTTGGAAGTCTTCATCATTTTCGTCGCACAATTAGCAAATAAACAGGTATTCAATGCATTGCTTCTGATTTTGTTGACAGCTTTTATTACTTTACTATCAAAAGCAGATAAATTTTCATGGACCCCCATTAACATCTTATGGACCCCCATTTTTTGTTCACGCCTACGTAGACCCCCAGCAAGTCTCCCGTGGACCCCTGGGGGTCCACCTGGACCACTTTGGGAATCACTGATCTAAATCATGCCTCCCGAAACATGAAGCCATTCCCGTTCGTTATTAACCGACGAAAAAAAAGGAGAAGGTTCTCAACTCGACATGTATTTTTTTTTTATGTATGACCACGCATAACTTTTCCAGCCGTAGTCCGATTTCAAAAAATCTTTTTTTGTTGGAAAGCGTATAACCCAAAGTTGGTCCCATTTAATTTTCAAAAACGAAATCAGCCTCTAAGGACAGAAAAAAAGGAATCAATTGTCAATTTTCGTACAGAATTTTCAGTTGTGAACCGATTTTGTTGAAATGAAGTTAACATATGTGTAGTTCTGAGGACATGACTATATAGCAGAGATTTGGAGAAGATAAAATGATGTCGTCCCTATCATCAGATCAACTCCAGATCCTTGTTATGTTGTGAAGTTAGTTCCAAGAGGTCCTCAACTGTTAACACCAGCTGCTATATCGTGTTTGGGCTCATTTCACTCATCTTGATGAGAACTTTAACCCTAGCTGGGGTATCATTGCCATCGAGGGTCTAAGGATGGAGACGGAAGGCAGTAGCAAGAGATCCTCAACAGTTAACAGTATCTTTATCGGGTTTGGGCTATTTTCACTAGTTTTGTTGAGAACTTTAGATCTAGCTGGGGTATAATTGTCATCGAGCGTCTGAGAGAGCAGTCTTCAGTTCAAAGAGGTCCTCAACCAACAGTTAATGCAGTTGTTACTGTGACGGTCACATTGACAATAACAAAAGTGGAGACGGGTTTCTCCATGTGTTAAACACTCTAATCATGGTATAAAACTGAAAAGCTAAAAATAATTCCTTTTTAACAAAAAAATAAACCGACGAAAGATCGAACTGAAAAGTAAAAAATAAGTTTTGAAGCGGCGCCAAAGAAACGATCAACCTAGCTCAATTCTTCGATTGAAATAATCAAATAACATGTTTGTTTGTTTCGAAAAATCCTCCAATTCTTCCCAACTAGATATTTTGATAAGCATTTTGGGCTTGTATCTCATTAAAAATTTAATCTTCTCTTCCATTCTCCCCTATCAGACGTCACAGTATCATTTACTCCTTTTTCGTTCAAATCATTGCTTAGACAATCCATCTTTTCTTTGGCCTTCCTCTTCCTCTCCATCCATCAACATTCATACTCATCACTCTCTTAGTCACATGAGTCTCATCCCTCCTCATCACATGTCCATACCAAGACAGACAATTCCCTTTCAACTTTTCTGTAACAGGCGTCACATTCAAACTTCCCCTTATAAACTCATTCCTTTCTTTATCCATTCTTGTCACTCCACACATCCATCTCAACATACTCATCTCCGCTACACGCAATCGTTTCTCATCCATCTTTTTCACAGCCCAGCATTCCGATCCATACAATACGACAAGTCTAATCACGGATTTGTATATTATTTTCCCCTTAACTTGAGGGGCATCCGTGGGTCGCAAGTTGTTCTGGTGACCTATCGCCATTTAAAAATTTAATAAAACCTAAAAAAGTACTTCGAAAGGTTGTGGTGGATATTAAACTTGACAAATACTTCACTCCGCAATTGCGCCCATTGATTCACATCTCTGTCACATTGCATCAACCATGCAGTGGCTGAAAGATTGATTGGTTTCTTTTTTTATGGGGGTGGCAAAATCATCAAATGAGTCCTCCCGCCCTGGGTGGGGCGGAAGGGACTGTCGAGACTCTTACTGACTAAAATCCACCCGTGTTCCTTCGGATGCCCTTTACGTTCCGGGGCCACGGTATCCTGGATTAAGAAAAATCCGCGACCCCGGCAGGCATTTGGCCCCATAAGGGGCCCCGTCGGTGACGCGTGAAACACGACGCGCCACCGACCCGGGCTTGGTCCTTGGTTGGACGGCGAGCATACCCATTACTCACCGTCCGCAAGCCCGCTCCGCCGCTGTGCCCTCTGCTGTTCAGAGGGACACGCGTTGGAGCGTCCACCCGACAGGCTATTCGCATACGGGCAAAGAAACCCCTTAGGCACACAGTGCCTAAGGAAGAGTTTTTGCCCGCATCCCAGGATGCACCGGCCCGAAAAACTGGTCTTCCCCACGGACGTATCCGAGAGGGAACTCCAGTCCACGGGCGCACGTGGAGGTTTCCTGTCTTAGCACCCCAAGATTGATTGGGTTTGACCAAATAATTGTATGATCTACAAGTAGTTTTTTTATGTCCAATCATGGACCATGCCCGGGTCGGACGCGACGGCGCTTTGTGTTCCACGGGCTTCTCAAAGAGTGTCAGCACAATGACGCTGACGGAGCCCCACTTGCAGGGCCAAAGCCTGCCGGGGTCGCGGTACTAACGAATTACCGTCACCGGAACGTAAAGGGCTATTGAAGGACACCGTGGATTTTACTCAGTACAAGTCTAACAGTCCCTCCTGCCCTGCCCTGGGCGGGAGGACTCATTTAATGATTTTACCATGCTAAATAAAAAGTTTATTTGGAAAAAAACCCCTATATTTTTATAGTAAACAATGTGTGACTATACCTGCTGTAATATTTAAACGATACAAAGTTATTGTTACTGTATAATTAAAGTCCATTGAACTGCTATTATACAACCTTGTTTGCTATCAACACAGTTTACAAGCAACAGAGGAAATTCACTGATACAAGAATATTTAAGTCACAGGAGTTAAATTGAGTGGGCCATGTCTGGTGCTGATAATGTATCTCTACTACTGTTAGAACCCTTCCGTTATATGGACACGTATAGAATTTCTACGATATGGTGTCCTACCCCCTATCCGATTTAATTACGTAAGTTTATTTTGCATTAATCTAGCACACACTAGCAATTGAATGGATTAGGATTACTTTAATTCCAGTACTAACCAGTAGACAGTAGTCTAGCTAGTTACTACCTACCCATCCCCGAAATTAAAAGATTATAATCAATGCAGAAGAATTCAGAGGCAGAAATCTAACTAATATTATAAATGGGAAAGTCTGGATGCTCAATCACATCAGAACGGATGTACGGATCTTGATTAAATTTTCGAGTTACACGCAGGCCAAGCCTCTATTTTGTGAGCTTCCTTTAGTCACTTTTTTTTTAGCGTGGCAAAATCATCAAATGAGTCCTCCCACCCCGGGCAGGGCGGGAGGGACTGTCAGACTTGTACTGACTAAAATCCACGGTGTCCTTCAATAGCCCTTCATGTTCCGGGGTCACGGTAATGAGATAAGTCCCGCGACCCCGGCAGGCTTTGACCCTCTAGAGGGGGGCCCCGTTATTATGCTGACGCGACCAGGGCATAGTCCATGGTCGGGCAGCGAGTTTCTCTATACTCGCCGCCCGCATGCCCGCGCCTACGGTGGCCGGAGATCGTCTTACGACGTCTGTCGCCGTGGGCATCCACCACCGCGGGTGGGGCGGAGGGAGGACGTTGTCCTCTCCCTCTCGCGGCCCGCCTCCTCCTTCGCGAGCATAACTGCTTCGCAGAAGGAGGCGACCGCTTCCCACTCCGTCTCGCCCCGCAGCATGGCCGCGACCAATGCCGGGCGGATATAAATGGTCGTTGGCCGGCCGCGAGAGGTCTCCGCCTATTTCCTTTAGTTACTTTAGTTAAAATACCTACGCGTTACCTTGAGCCTGTTTCAGTTTTTTTATGATAATAAGACTGTTTGAGAGCTATGTACTTCGGTGCCTGTCTGTAGGTACTACAGCTATCAGTTCTACATTACTTAGCGTGACGTGTTACTTAGCTAATTACTCCCATACGGATAAGACACGGCGCTTCAGAATAGTTTCTATTGCTTCGAACGTTCGCAATCAAAGCAAATAGTCCTTGAGACTGAATCTGCCTGTATTGTGCTGATTTCCAGCTTAGACAAACTGATTGATAGTGTATGGCGCCTTTGAACAGCTTGCGGCTTTTGGTATCAGTCCAAATAGGCCAAGGCAAGGGAAATAGGCCATGAGCATTATTAACTAAGTATTGTTACATTTTTGCACTCGTAATATCCTTCTGATCAGTAAAACAAGTTAGCTTGGGCACATAAGATTGAAGTACTTGTTTTCACGTTTAGTGAATATGTAAGTAACAAATACCACTAATTTCCAATTAGTTATTTAATCACTGTAAATTCCTGTCACTAAAATGTTTTGAACCATAATGAAAGTCATCAATATTTTAATTAACAAGGGTTTCCAAATCGAGATGTTAATTTTGCAAACAAATATATTAGCTGCTATTAATTTCACATTGTATAGGTACTTAGCTAAGTATTGTTAATGCTAAGCGTTTGTTTTATTAGCTCGAAGTTAGTGACATCACATTGTACACCTTTTATTTTGCAAATGCCGTCATCAACTATGCAAAGTGATTTGCAACAAAATATTTTCGTAAACCTGTAAATATCCATATGCATGCATATGGAAGGACCTGAGATTCCTATCAGCGCTTCGCTATCGTAACAGATGCGATGCATACATATATGACCAGTGGTATATTGCGATAATCGCGAATTAAACATTCCTCTGGCATGTATGATGTCAATTGCTGATCAGGTTACACGTATCACGTGTGTATTGCATTAGCCCCAGATAATTCCTGACAAAGTACCTACCTAAGGTCTATTCAAGTTATTGTTTTCTATTTATAATAATATCTATGTATTTCCATGCAAAACAGATAAGTATACGACTGTTATTAATTACATAAAGTTTGCCATGGAATGGAAATTAAGTTATTGAGAAATAGGTATCTGAAATAGAGTTTTTTTAACAGCTTCGCTTTTGGAAGGTCTCTAAAACACAGGGCATATCAACCAGTGGTACCTACCGTCTACTGCGTTTGCGGTTTTAAAACGCAACTGAAACATATTTCAGTAGCCCGCAGAAACCTACATGTCGTAAGTTGTCAGTAGCATTCATGCTACTGACAACTTACGACAATTTAAAACCTTGAACAAATCCTCCAGCGCGTTGGTAAATAGTTCAGGGATATAATATCTCCCTGTCTCACACCTCTTAGCAGTTGGATGGGTTTTGTTCGGTGGTACTTGGACCGACATCGACGCCATGCTATATAGGCTCCTTAGCACCTTTATGTACCGCCAATCGACCTGGCATCGCTGCAAGGATTCCAGAACAGCCCAGGTTTCGACGGAATCGAAGGCTTATTTCGTAGTCCACAAAGGCTTGACACAGCGGCTGGTTATACTCCTCTGTTTTCTGTATAACCTGCCGCACTGTGTGGTCTACGGTACTATAGCCTTTGCGAAACCCAGCCTGCTCCAGTGGCTGGAAAGCGTCAAATCTAGCGGAAAGCCGAGTTGTGACGACCCTCGAAAACAGCTTGTAGACGTGACTCAGGAGCGTGCTTGGTCTGTAGTTTTTGAGGAGATTTTTGTCTCCTTTCTTGAAAAACAATGTCACCACGCCCCTGCTCCACGCCTCCGGGGTAGTCCCACTACAATAGCCTATACAGCATATTAATTTATAAAAATTCTGTTTCAGATCGAGAGTCAAAATCAAACCGTAAACTTTAGTGTGGAGTACTTTCGAGACACTTACGAGGCTGGACAGTATTATGTCCATCTCGAAGTCAAGCAAAACTACTTTGGTATGTGGTGGACTGCCGCTACCGCCTTCACTGCATTTAATCTCACAGGTATACCTATTTATTTATGCTAATATTTTAAATGGTTGACTGGATAGATGAATATTTGTTACTAAGCAACTCGCCGTTCGACCATGGACCATGCCCGGGTCGACGGCGCGTTGTGTTCCACGCGCGCCTTAAAGAGCGTCAGCTAGATGACGGGGCCCCCCTCTAGAGAGCCAAGCAGGCTTTGGCTCTCTAGAGGGGGACTTATTCCATTACCGTGACCCTGGAACGTAAAAGGCTAATGAAGGACACCGTGGATATTCGTCAGTACAAGTCTGACAGTCTCTCCCGCCCTGCCCTGGGTGGGAGGACTCATTTGATGATTTTACCGCGATAAAAAAAAGGTCACGCCAGAACAGCTTGATAGATACATAGAATAGCTGTTCCCCGTGATTCATCACCTCCGCTGTTCCGCTCCTGTTGGTGGAAGAGTGATGTCATATAGCTCATAGCCTTCCTCGATAAATGGACTATCGAACAAGCAATTTTTCAATTGGAATGAGTATTTTTTGAGGTTAGCGCGTCCAACCAAACTTTTCAGCTTCATAATGTAAATAGATAGATAGAATATGGTCTGTAATAACACAGGTTACCGTTTATGCCAATATAACGTTCCCGTGGAATAACACACAAGCTTACACGCGGGCGAAGCTAGAAAAAGCTAGTTTATTCAGAAAGTCCTTAACTTGTCACCCTTATCAATATTGATTCTGCACTTTTAATCGGCTATGTAAATATTTCACTTGTATTCTCATCAGCAAATAGGTGAATGCATGCATGTGCTATCATGCTATGCACACCTGTGTCTCACGGCCTTATTGATATAATATCTTAATTGTTAGCTTTGAATGATGGACGTGAAAAGTTGCATTCAATGCACCTTCAGTGTCATAATTTTTGATATGTTACCGTCTTTAAACGCTCTCCGTGGCAAATTCACTCTGCAGTTTAAAATAATTATGTAAATTGATGCTTGTTATTTTAACAAGTACGATATAAGGTTATTGAAGTTCAGTGCAAGTAATATTCATTCTTTTATTATCTTACATAAATATTGAAGAATCTTGAATCTTTAGGTTAATCATAGGCCGAGCAGTAATCATTTTTGTGCGTAAATTGTATTTTGTTCAAAAGATGGACCATACATTTTATCATTATATCATTGAACTGCCTGCCTAGCCTTTTCCCAACTACACACATCAAAAGTGTCTAGGGATCAAGCATTTTTATGCGGATTTCTTGAGATTGAGATGTGGCTTTGTAATAAATTTATGATTTTATAAATTTATATGGATGGACGGCCGTAAAAATATAAGCCAACTTTTTACTTCTGGTCATGAAAAGTACAAATAATAAAAGAAGTGTAACTACTAGGGCGTCCCCCTCAAGCGACGATAAGAGTGAAGGAACTGCAGCAAATGCTAGGGCGTACCCCCGAAGCGACGGCAATGACACCAGAGCCCATACACAAGCACCAGAAATGCGCATCGCGAGTTGGAATGTGGGCTCAATGACAGGACGAAGCGCCGAGCTGAGCGAAGTATTACATCGCAGACGCATCAACATATGTTGCATTCAAGAGACGAAATGGAAGGGGTCTAAGTCGCGAAACATCGGGCATAATTACAAACTCATATACCACGGGACACGACCACAAAATGGAGTTGGAATTGTGGTAGATCATGACCTTCAAGATCGCATAGTAGAAGTGAACAGGATAAGCGAGCGACTAATGTCAATTAAGTTTGCTCTTGATAACCAACCATGCATGAACATCATATGCGCCTATGCACCACAGACTGGTTGCTCAAATGCAGAGAAAGAAATATTCTGGAACGAGATAAACGATCTACTACAATCCATCCCGGCAACGGAGTCGAAATACATAGGCGGTGACCTAAACGGCCATGTTGGAAGCAGAACACTCACGTACCAGAGAATACACGGCAACTGGGGATATGGCAATATTAACCCGGAAGGCGAGAGCATCTTACAATTTGCGTCAACCCACGATCTTGCAATCGTCAACACGTTCTTCTCTAAACGTCCCGAACACCTGATTACATACAAAAGCGGCGGGGCATGCACACAAATAGACTACATTCTAACAGATCGGCACCGGCTGAAGACTTTCAGGGACTGTAAAGTAATCCCCGGAGAACCGCTCACACCACAACATCGTATCTTAGTCGCTGAATTTAGAATGCCTAAACCGATAAAGGTGAAAAAAGAGAAGATCACGCGGATACGCTGGCACAAACTCGGACATGAAGAGGGGCTAAGGATGTGTGAAGACATCGCAGAGTACCTTGACTCACAACAAGAAGACACTGCCAATAATATGTGGAGAGATTTCCAATCCTTAAATAATAATTTAAAAAGCCAAACAATACCTTGGCGTATCAAAAGGGGCTGTTAGAGGCGACAAAGACACGAAATGGTGGCAAGAAGATGTCAGAGAAACATTGAACACCAAGAAAACCCTCTTTAAGCAATGGCAAATGACAACAGATGATGCCGATCACACAGCTTATAAGGCTGCAAAGAAAATTGCAAGACGAGCCGTAGCGCAAGCAAAAGCCATGTCAAACGATGATTTTTACGCCAAACTGGAAACTGTCACGAACGACAAAGAAATCTTCAAAATAGCAAAACAGCGACACATGAACAGCAAGGATACAAAGACCATCAAGTACATCAAAAATGAACAAGGCCAACTGCTCACAGCAAACGACGACATAAATAAGCGATGGGCAGAGTATTACACTGCACTTCTCAATGAAACCTTTCCAAGTGAAAAGCTCTGTGAAATTCCTGCTACTGAAGGCCCGATACCAAGCATATCACCCGCAGAGGTTCACGCAGCAATTAAGGCTATGGCAAACAACAAAGCCCGTGGACCTGATGATATACCTGCTGAACTGTGGAAGAAATTAGGTGACACCGGTGTAATGTTCCTGACGAAGCTTTTCAACAGAATTCTGATTGACGGAATGCCCGATGATTGGAGAAGGAGTTTCCTGCTACCATTCTATAAGAACAAGGGTGACATCAGACTATGTGGACATTACAGAGCCATAAAGCTAATATCACACACCTTCAAAATATGGGAAAGAGTCATCAACCGCAGATTACGGCAACTCACTCAGGTGTCCGAAAACCAATGCGGGTTCGTTCCTGGAAGGTCGACAACTGATGCCATACATTCGATCAGAATTCTGATGGAGAAACATAGAGAGAGCCAAACCGACCTACACATGGTATTCATCGACTTGGAAAAAGCATTCGACCGTGTTCCAAGAGAACTTATCTGGCAAGCTTTAAGAGCACAAAAAGTCCCAGAGCACTACATATTTCTGGCGAAAGACATGTATCACGCTGTTAAAACTAAAGTGCGAAGCCCAGCTGGAACAGGCGATGAGTTCGATGTGATGGTCGGAGTCCATCAAGGTTCAGCGTTGAGCCCCCTGCTTTTTATCCTCGTAATGCAGTACCTTACGGTGGAACTACAGCGCCCCCCACCATGGGATATACTTTATGCTGACGACATTGTACTGGTCAGCGAAGACCCCAACAATCTTCAGCAAATGGTGGAAGAATGGCGAGGAGCACTCGAGAGAGCCGGTTTGCGAGTTAGCAGAGAGAAGACCGAGTATCTGCACTGCAATTTCAGTGGCACAAACAGCAGCAACACTATCCATCTGCAGGGCAACCCACTAAAGGTAGCCGACCACTTTAAATACCTTGGCTCAATCATCTGCAATGATGGGACAATAGATGCCGATGTAACCCACCGTGTAAACACCGGGTGGCTGAAATGGAGGGAGCTATCAGGGGTTCTTTGTGACAAAAGGATGCCCGTTCGCACTAAAGGCAGAGTATACAAAGCAGCAGTTCGTCCGTCCATGACATACGGTGCCGAATGCTGGCCACTGAAAAAGCATCAGGAACAGAAATTGCATGTCGCAGAAATGAGAATGCTAAGATGGGCTGGTGGGGTAACGATGCTGGACCATGTCCAAAACATCCATATTCGGGGCAGTTTTAAAGTAACGCCTATACCGGAAAAGATCATGGAGAGCCGCTTAAGATGGTACGGTCATGTCATGAGGCGACCATCGGACCACATGACGAGAAAAGTGCTCGATATTGATACTCAGCCCAGAAGACGCGGTAGACCCCGCCTTACATGGATGTCAGTTATTGACAAAGATCTGAAGAAGACACAATTAACATCTCAGACGACCCAGGACAGACCGTCCTGGCGAAGATTGACCAGAAGGGCTGACCCCAAATAAATGGGATTAAGGCCAGGCAGAAGAAGATAAATTTATATGGATCCTTTTTGGTGCATTTCATAATTTGAATCAGGAACTGTGAATCAAATTCGAGTAAAAGATGAAAATCAGCTGTCAATATTTTCCCTATAAAAACATACAACGCATTGAAGACATTATTAGTGCTACTGTTTCCCTACTACTGATTAAAACCAACGTTATTATGGAGCGGCGACGTCATTTAAGCAGGGAAGAAATGCTCAGAGCCGTGGGAATGATAGAAGCTGGTTCCCGGCAACGTACTGTGGCTTTAGCTCTGAATACAAGTCAGAGTGTTATCAGTCGACTTTGGACACGTTACCGAAGCACTGGTACCGTGGCTGAGCGCCATGGAGGACGGTATCGCTGCACCACACGGAGACAAGACCGATACATTCAAATCTTAACTCGAAGAGCTCCAACAATAACCGCCATGATGTTAGCCGTGAGGCTTCATCACTCTTCAGGGAACTTAATTAGCGACCAAACAGTCAGAAACCGCTTGCATGAAGTGAACCTTCATTCCCGAAGACCGCTACGGGTACCACCTATAGCAATGCACAATCGTAGGATTCGATATCAATGGGCTCTTGAACACAGAAATTGGGCAGAAGAACAATGGCGTTTCGTGTGCTTTTCTGATGAGTCTCGTTTCGGTATGAGACCGGATACAAGACGTATACGACACTGGAGAACCCCTGGACGCCAACAGCGATTAAAATCCTGCCAGGAAGTCCATCCTTATAGTGGTGGAACCATCATGGTATGGGCGGGTATTTGGATCGGCGGAAGAACTGAGTTGATTTGGATCAGAGGCAACCTCAATGCTCAAATTTATGCTGAGACGATTGTATCAGACGTCATCGTTCCTCTACAAGTGCAAATCGGTCCCTTATTTCAGTTAATGCATGATAATGCACGACCGCACACCGCAAGAGTTGTAAGACAGACTCTCGCCGCAGCTAACATCAATGTCCTGCCCTGGCCTGCTCAGTCGCCAGACTTGAATCCGATTGAGCATGCATGGGATATGCTACAGAGAAGAGCTCTGCCGAATATGGAGGGTATCCAGTCGCAAGAAGACCTTTTTTTGTTGTTGCAACGAACATGGGCGGCCATTCCACAGCGTGATTTGGATGAACTCATTTTGAGTATGCCAAATCGATGTTCTTGTGTTGTTAGTGTTCGCGGTAGAAACACGGATTATTAATTGTTTAAGTTACCCAATAAAATTTTAAAGAAAACTGTTATTTCAGTCTTTTTTTCGAACTTTTGTGTTAGTGGTGGTCAAAAATCCCTTTATTAGGAAAATGGCAAATTTCTTTATTAATGCAAAGGTGACTTGGTTTATCGTTACTGTGACAAACGAAAACACTTTATTTGATGAATCCTTAAAGAAAATTTTAATTAATATCAATCAAGAGAAAAGTTATTGCAAAAATATATGTTGATCCCTAGACACTTTTGATGTGTGTATATTGGGGTCGGCTTCCAGTCGAACCAGATGCAGCTGGATATCAGTATTTTACATCATTATATTATTGAACATATTTCATAAAAAAGCGAATAGGGGTATCCCCGTTTTCTGATTCCAAAATAGCGTCGTATATAATATATATGCATCCGACAGTGTCCAAGGTTGACAGTCGTCTTATTTATGAAGGCCCGCGGCATTTATTCTATTCTACAACATACGAGTATCAACTGGATTAGATTATATAGTCCAGACACCGTTCATCCAATCCAATTAGTTTCTTACTGGGATAACCCCTGGGATCTCGTTATTTCTAGAAATCGATATGCAGATGTAATTCGAACCGGCAGTCACTGACTCGAGTACAGTTAACCAGGTCAAAATGTGACTTCGTCATTCTAATTATTTGATACGTGAAAGTTAGTTTGTCATTCCTTCATGCCTTAACGGCTGAACGGAATTCGATAAAATGCACACAGGTAGACCATGAGTTCGGGGACATTTTTTTTTAGCTTGGTAAAATCATCAAATGAGTCCTCCCACCCAGGGCAGGGTGAGAGGGACTGTCAGACTTGTACTGACTAAAATCCACGGTGTCCTTCAATAGCCCTTTATGTTCCGGGGTCACGGTAATGAGATAATTCCTGCGACCAATAAGTCCTGCGACCATGAGTTCGGGGACATAGGATACTTTTTAACCAAGTAGGTATAGTCTCCGCCAGATAAGTCTGGAATAAAATTCGTTGACCCCCATGTACCAATGTATTCCAATATTTAAAACGATAAGAAAAAATGCAAAGTGTCGTAACACGATCAAAACAAACGTATCGTGGTAAGAGGCGACCTTACCTTACATTTTATTTTGAAAATCGAACGATGGTATTATGAAATTCGAACGATGAATTATTAGGATCAATGACTTTTATTCTAGACTTATCTGGCGGGGACTATAGTTCCTTTTTTTATCGTGGTAAAATCATCAAATGAGTCCTCCCACCCAGACTAAAATCCATGGTGATCCTTCAATAGCCCTTTACGTTCCAGGGTCACGGTTACCTGATGAGACAGTCCCACGACCCCGGCAGGCTTTGTGCCTCTGAGGGCGGCCCCGTCAAATTTCATAATAAATGCGGTTTCGGTGTATCGTTTCTCTGGTTGACTGTACCGCAGTATCGCGTAACATTATTCGAATATGAATACAAAGTTGAGAAAGAATTGCCTCAATTTCGTATGTTACGTATTTCACATTCACTTTCTTATTTATTGAGTCTAACCTAGATAGATAGTTACGCTGTAATTGAAAGTCTAATTGAACCACTAAGTTATGGTTTATTTTTAAGCTACTGGTAACGTGCTTCAGACAGCATCGCGTCTGGTAACAGAGTATTCTTTTTTAGGGTCGTGAACCCAAAGGGTAAAATGGGACCCTATAACTAGGACTCCGCTGTCCGTCTGTTCGTCAACTGGGTGTATCTCATGAACAGTGATAGACAGTTGAAATGTTCATAGATGATTTATTTCTGTTGCCGCTGTAACAACAAATACTAAAAAGCAAAATAAATATTTAAAGGGGGGTCCCATTTATTATCCCAAGGGATCAAAATCGGTGTCTTTCCTATGTGTTGATTTAGCTTTACTTTCTCTATACCAACCGTTTGCCGTTCTTCAACATGTTGTAAACAGCCTATGGGTATCTGGGAATATCTGGTTGTATTTCTGGGAAAGACAAAAGTATGAGGTACTGTTTGTTCATTGTGCATCACAAGCTTTGATGCTTACACTGTTTATGAGCCAATGTCTTAGAAGTTAGTTCAGAGTTCACTCATGTTAGCAGAAATTGTATATTTTACAAAGAAATGAAGTACTGTATACTCATGTAGTACGGTACTGGGTCACAATGTAAGATGTCTTATCAACAGACCATAACATTATAATTTGTCAGTGTAAAAGAAATACTCGTATATATTCTAAAGGCTGATTCACAATGATTCAGTAGCTGAATGTCACGACACTAGATTTAAACAACGAACTTGCTTTATTCCGGTCCACCCCTGGATCCTGGTCGCCTGCATTGTATTGCAACTTCATCATCATCATCATCTCAGCCATAGGACGTCCACTGCTGAACATAGGCCTCCCCTTTAGATCTCCACATATACCGGTTGGAAGCGACCTGCATCCAGCGTCTTCCGGCGACCTTTACAAGGTCGTCTGTCCACCTCGTTGGTGGACGTCCTACGCTGCGCTTGCTAGTCCGCGGTCTCCACTCTAGCACTTTTCGACCCCATCGGCCATCTGCTCTGCGAGCAATATGGCCTGCCCATTGCCACTTCAGCTTGCTAATCCGGTGGGCTATATCGGTGACTTTAGTTCGTCTACGGATCTCCTCATTTCGGATTCGTTCACGTAGAGAAACACCGAGCATAGCCCTCTCCATAGCTCGCTGATTGCAACTTGTTTACGTTAATTCCAGTGCCAATCCAGTGCAAATTCATATAGATGGTGCCGGTGACACCTTCATATTTTTACGTTAAAAATAAACAGCTGAAACTAATGCCACCTTATTAAAGTTTTTGTATTCGTTAACATACGTCACGGCATTCATACTTGTACGAAGGTATGCAATAGTTAAGCATCTGTGTAAATGTCATATACACCTTACAAAGTTAATTGTTCCATTCTTACATGTAATTTGACTTACGTATAACACGTAGGTATATGGATTCATATGAAACGGTATAGGGTAAAGTTTTTTGTGTGAAGCAACAGCTGTTATCGATACAAACAAGTTTTGAATAATACAATATCTACTAAAGCGTTACATTTCAGAGATACAAGCTAACAATTTGTGCTGATGGCAAAGATTGTAACTTTAATGCCAATTTTGAAAGTAAAGTGAAATGGCGAAAGACCATTATTTTTAAACCCTTGTTGCCCTTAAATGACTATTTTTTGCTGAGGACAGTAAAATATTTCTTTTTGACCACGACAGGGTGTTAAAGAGCATATTATTTTTATCTTTTCAATTTCTTTTTTCTCTGTTTTCAGATACACTACACGGTAACCTGATACTAAGTCAAAACGAAAAGAAACGGCCGAATAATTACGTGGCAGTGAACACACCTGTCACTCATTTTGTGAAGCTAGAAGAGAGTGAGCTAGAGTTCTTAGAGAAGAACTCCTCCTCGATCCTCACCCATTGGTTCATAGACTGCGTATATATGGGGTCTACCACTGACTTCACCTTCAATTATACGTATGATGATAACATGGGCACTCACGACATTGAAGCGATAGTTGTAGCTAACAATGAACCTTTACCCCCAATCACGACTACTACTACAACAACAACGACAACGACGACGACGACAACAACTACAACGACGACCACAACAACAACACCTAAACCACACAATACAACAGAAGTTGTTCCAACAACAACAATTGGCCCATCAACAACAATTAACCCATCAACAACACTAGTCCCGACGACAACAGCAGTTTCGTCAATTACAGAGAAGAATGTTACTAATGGTACTGATACTTCAGCGCACAAAGTGGCAAAGAGAGCGATTTCTAATAGAACCACTATGAAGGGCGTTGATGGCGAAGTAGCTACGTGTAAAAACACAATACCTGTTGGCAAAGCGTACACCTATGGGAGATATCAACAAACTATATTTGTTCGAGGTAAGCAAATTTAAGTTATAAATACATCGTATTTTTATATTGATACTTTCAGGATCATTAAAACATACGAGTAGTAGGTAATATTTATAGTATGATAAAAACGCGTATATGTTTGAGCAGTGAGTAATATAATCTATACTTACCTAACGATTGTAAAAATAGACTTGATACTGATTTATTGGTGACACGTACTGCATTACGCCCCTGTTACATGACGTTTGTGAGTTATTTACACTGATTAAATTGTCGGTCGTATATTTTAGAATAGAGAAAAAAGGAGCCCCGCACAACGGGACTCTTATTTCTGTCTATAAGGCATTAAAATAACAGAAAGGGGATGACGGTTTCTTAGTTTGCAAAAGCATCCTCTTTCTCCTTCGAAGGTTTACTTTCTATTTTGTACAATTCCTGGTTGTGCTTGACCCTCGAACAAAATTAGATCGATAATACACCACCAGTGCCGTGTTTGACCTCGACGGCGATGTCCTTTCATACAAAAATATCAAAAGGAAATAACTATATTAAATTTCCTTTGTCATGAAAGTATAGAATATTATTTAATTTTTATTAAACGATATTTTCGCGTTTTGTTAGTCACTATTCAAATAATATGCAAAGTATATTGTCGCATAATGACGGGGCCCCCTCTCAAGAGGGCCAAAGCCTGCCGGGGTCGCGGGACTTATCTCATTACCGTGACCCCGGAACGTAAAGGGCTATTGAAGGACACCGTGGATTTTAGTCAGTACAAGTCTGACAGTCCCTCCCGCCCTGCCCGGGGTGGAAGGACTCATTTGATGATTTTACCAAGCTAAAAAAAAGTATATTGTCGCGAATAAATATTACTTTTTAACAGCGGAAATGCAGATATAACAATACTACCCAACATAACAAATACCTACTACGCAATACAGCGTTTATCGTGAAACTAATGTTAAAATAATTCCGACAAAACCAGTTTTTAATAAAAACACTGCGTCAATATTGGTTTATGCACTTAATAGATACGATAGCAGAGATTAATTCAAATCAAACTAAGTTATCATCAAAGCCAAAACAAACTTTCATAAAACATATTTTACTGCTTATAAAAATTGATTTTAAAACACTTTTACACGACACGTTTAGTTATCTGTGTTACGAGACACCACCAAAAACTGACTATTCTAAGAAGAAATAGCCGAAAAAAACCGGCCAAGTGCGAGTTGGACTCGCCCATGAAGGGTTCCGTAGTAGCAGGCATAGATTAGGGATATAATTATATTGAGATTAGTAAGTAATATACACAAACAATAAAATGACTTTGTTTTTCATAGTGTTTGTATGAATGGCAAAGTTATATTTGCGGTTTTTGAAGATGTACTACTTATATCTCAAAAACTGCTAACTGTATCTCATCCAAACCATTTTCGTTGGAAGTTTTTGTTGAGGTCTACATTATATATTTTTTTTAGTTTTATCATTCTCTTATTTTAGAAATTACAAGGGGGGGACACATTTTACCACTTTGGAAATGTCTCTCGTGCAAACTGTTCAGTTTAGAAAAAAATTATACATATAAGTAACCTCAATATAATTTTTAAAGACCCATCCATAGATACCCCACACGTATGGGTTTGATGAAAAAACATTTTTGAGTTTCAATCCTAAGTATGGGGGGCACTCCCAAAATTTGTTTTGTTTTTATTTTTGTGTAAAAATCCTAATGCGGTTCACATAATACATCTACCTACCAAGTTTCAACAGGATAGCTCTTATACTTTCGACAAAAAGTGGCTGTGACATACGGACGGACAAACAGACAGACAGACATGATGAATCTATAAGGGTTCCGTTTTTGCCATTTGGCTATGGAACCCTAAAAACTCAACAGTTACTGTCTTTATAAAATCCCAGACATAATCTTGGTTAAATGAAGACTACTGATAGATACACAGAGTGGATCTGGAGAGAGTCCGCTTCTCCAAAGTGGAAGCCAGTTATCATGTAACAAGCTTAATTATACCTTTGCTAACATGCCTGCTTTTCCTGCATACATTCCTTCACGTTAATAAAAATAAAAATTACAAAATAAATTATGACTATTAAATAAACACCATTTTTCCTGCAAATGCACAATTATATCTTAATTATTAGAAATTAAGCTGGATTGATTTATCCTGTAAAACAATAGGCTGATAACAAGACCGTGTAACAATATCCTGTCATTGTTATAAGTAATTAATTTTATGCAACCATTTAATTGACTTAAAGAGGTATTAGTGAAATCATACTACATTTAAGATGACGCTAAGCTTTTATTTGATTCTATCCCTGGCGCAAGGAATCACCCCTTGCAGGACTGCCCCGCTTGGGCAAAGCACCGCCGTGTCCTCACGGTGGCGATAGGCGGAGACCTCTCGCGTCCGCCATTGGTCGAGGCTATGCTGCGGGGCGAGACGGAGTGGGAAGCGGTCGCCTCCTTCTGCGAAGCAGTCATGCGCGTGAAGGAGGAGGCAAGCCGAGTGAAGGAGAGGACAGCGTCCTCCCTCCACCCCGCCAGCGTCAGCATGATGACGCCCCCCCCCCCCCTGTAGAGGGCTAAAGCCTGACGGGAACGCGGGACTTATCAAATTACCGTGACCCCGGAACGTAAAGGGCTATTGAAGGACACCGTGGAATTTAGTCAGTACAAGTCTGACAGTCCCTCCCGCTCTGCCCTGGGTGGGAGGACTCATTTGATGATTCTACCACGCTAAAAAAAAAGGAATCACCCTTTGCGTACGGTCTTGAGCCCGCCACATCGTCCTCACCCTCCGCCTGACGCAAATTCTCACCGGATACGGTTTTTTTGGGAAGTTACTGTGTTGGATTCAGCGGGAGAATACTTACCTCATCAATGTGTTTATGGTGAATTTTGGCGTGGATATCCAAATTTGCAGGCCGCTTACAACCGGTCCTATTGGAAGTCTAAAGGGGAGGCCTATGTTCAGCAGTGGACGTCTTACGGCTGATATGATGATGATGATGATCCAAATTTGAAACTATGAGAAATAGCAAAAAATAATCAAAGTACTGGTCCTTTGATTCATTTTTCGTTACTTCTCATAGTTTTACTTAAGACCCCAAACTCATTGGCTAAAGCCAATCGCGTCCACTTGGTAAATTCATCGTGTAAAGTTAAACATTCATATTCATCACCATCATAGCAGCCGTAAGACGTCCACAGACTGCTGACCATAGACGTCCACCTACAAGGTGGAGAGACTATTTGATGATGATCACGGGATCGCGCTGGATGCAAGCCGCTTGAAATCGGTCCTATTGGAAATCTATGGGGGATGCCTATGTTCGGCAGTGGACGTCCTACAGCTGAACCGTCCTACAATGAAGTTAAACACAAAATAAATCACTTGGCGGACAACACAAACAGACACCACGTATAATAACGTATTATTTTTCTTTATTTCCAGAGCCAATATCAGCGGTAAACATTACAGGCTTGAACTGGCTCCAACACGGTGATTTACTAGACCTACAAGTAAAGTACACAGGATCTGCCCCATTCGTCTACTGTATACAATACAAACTTGGCCAGTACAATATTACTGGCAACGAGTCCTGTCCCGTTAATGAGACTACTGATGGTAACTCCTTCCAGCTCGTCCATTATTTCTCGGACAGCGAGCAGCATACGGTGGTGGTCGTTATAGAGAATGCCATCGGGAAGAATGTGTCTATGGCTACTATTAATATTTATAAAGGTAAGACACTTTGTTTATTTGCTCTAGGAGTTTCTTCCTGTGTCGTTGGTCCGTTAATAAACAGTAAAATAATCGTGTTCTCGAAATAACTATATATGTTGGTCGTAATAATATTTTTCCGTGTAGTAGTCGATTAAAATAAAAATAAATTCATTTGAGTAGGTTTGGAAGATTTGTTTTAATCGACCAGTCGCTTCAATTTGAACCTTATATGAATTATGTAAATTTCAAATACGTTTCCTTGTGATATACAACGAATTGTCGCATCTTTGTAAATGCGCCAATGTTTACATAAAACATTATATTGAAGGTCATCCAGTACCCTCAAGTTTAATATCTAAATACACTAACCGGTTCTAACGCGTGTTCTACTACGAGTAGTTGTAAGCGCAATTTCTAAAGGATTCGATTCTCAAAAATCCTGGGAAAATCATCAAATGAGTCCTTCCCAGGTCCTTCCGCCCTGGCTGGATCGGAAGGGGATGTCAGACTCGTAAGTTGACTAGGTCCCGCGACCCCGGCAAGCGCTGAGTTCAACCCTCAGTTCGGCAAGGCGTAAGGCTAAGGCTAAAATCTGCTCAGGTGGAAATTCATTGATAAGTCTGACCTGGAGTGTAAATGTGATGCTGCTCCACAAACGATGAGGCACTTAATATCGTGCCCTGCGTACCCTCCCGACTGTTCGTTACAGGAGCTGATGGACGTTTCGGAGAGCGCTAAACTCGTGTCCCAATTTTGGGCCGAGTCGATATAGATTGTCATCGACACGATATGAAGATGGGTACAAATTCCTATAAAATTCCTTTGACTAACCTTTTGGGGAAAGCAGACTTAGCCCATCATTAGCCAATATAATGATGTTTTGTGTTAACAACCTTTTTTTTTTAATATTTCCAGTGTCGGTGCACGCGCAGTTGTCCGTCATAGTAATCCCAGTATTCTTCTGCCTCGTAGCAGTAATCTTAGTCGTGTTTGGTATCGCCTATTACCAACACCGTTCGAGGTGAGTTACCATTACTTTATTAGGGTTCCGTACGACTAATGCGAGATGATAGGAGGCTTATAGTAAATCCAGAAGTTGGTAATTCTGGGCTATACGAATGTGTCTCGATAGAAGATGAGTCACAAGAAACTTAATTCATATAATTCAGATCTGCTACGATAATACGTTGGATTTGGTTATAAGAAGATGCTAGCACATCAACAATCGAACATGAACCTTCTATAGTTGTGATAAAGTTAAAATTGAGTACTAATTTACCGAGGTACAAATTACTACTAAAAATCCTTCGAATATACTCTGCCTTTGTCAGTTCCAAAATGCACTCTGCCTTTGCCAGTTCCAAAATGCACTCTGCCTTTGCCAGTTCCAAAATGAATCTTTGTACCTACAACTCAATGCACAAAATACCAAAAATATAATGTTTAAAATCTTTTTACAGGCACTCTATCGAAGTGGCAGACTTCGACTTCGGGCAAGCGCACCTAGACTACAAGACTTTCACGGAAAGACTGAGGGAGAGTTTCCGTAACGCCTTCAATTTCCGTCAACGGGACGACACCGACCCGCTAACGAACAACACTAGATACGACTCTATGACGTAAATACTTGTAACTAAGTGTGTTTTTCATTGCATGTCTCATTTGGTAGATTAATTGGCTTTGTATGGCCGATCTATGTCAACCTTTTTCATCGTTCTAAGACGTAACGTTGATCCATAAGGCTCAGCGCCGTTTCGGTTCGTTTTTTAAATGTTATTTCAAATAATTTTCTTTTGATTTTCAAATTGTATGTTTCTTGAAAGGATCAAAACGTTTCATCCCTATTTTAAAGATACATTTCGTGGTTTTCCTACAGCCTTTATGAACCAAATCAGGCATGTAAGGTGAAATGCACTGTTTGAACATGTTAAAAAATAGTTAAGTGAGCAGGCAAGTAGCAAACATCGTAACATAACGCAGACATTTTCAGTTAAATGTCATTAACAGAATTGTCGCACGAATGCACCCGGGGAGATAGCAGATACATTCATTCATTCACTAACTGGATACCTTAGGGTGGCCATTGCTGGCGAGTTCGATGGCGGGCAAAGTGTGTGTGTTACCTTAGCAGAAAAAAACTTTTCTAGAATTCGTAATTCGAGCGTAATTGTTCTAAATGCGAGCAAAAAAATGTGTACTTCAATTAAAAAAAAGCAATAAAACGATTTCGAACGTTATAATAGCAGGAATATTGTAAAAGAATGATCGGAGAGATAAGTACAAAGCTTATTTCTCTACATTTCGAAAATTTACATTTCCCTATAGAGTAAGGTTTCGTTTTGTGACATATCATTCTGGGCTTGTAGAAAAACGCATATCAATAGCCTAATTTGTGCGTGATTATGAATTAAATGTGATAAAAGTATTAATTAATTAAACCCCCCAAAAAAAAGCTTAGCTTAAATGAACAACGTATCAAACATACTGAAAACTGTATTCGGTTCTTCTTGTCAATTATTCAAACTAATTTAATTCTAGAAGAGAGTTTCTTGCTGGCTTAACGCACATTCGAATTTGATGTGACGGTCATGTTATAAACGTAGCTTTGTCCAGATGTGTGACACGATACGTTATCAAAAAAAAAAAAAAAAACATTTGTTTTCAAGTTATTGAACACGCACAATAAAGTTCACTGATGAACTGTACTAGCCTGCAAACTTATCTCTTTTACTGACTTTATAAGTCAATTATGTAGCGACGGTATTCAATGCAATGAAAGTGAGAGATAGCGTTATATCAAAACTGAGCGCTAAAACGAGAGCAATACAATCATGAGTACCATCGTTAAATAATTATCAGGTGCCGACGATTAATATTGCACATCGGACATTAAAACGAGATAATCGACTAGTTTCGTCTTCGTAGAGCGTTATCTCTGTCGCACACTACTTACGAAGTGAAGTTTTGTGGTTGGTGAGTTCTTCGTTTGGCAGAGATAACGATTGTCTCTTTGTAAAGGTCGGTGATCAATATTTTTCGCCGTTATCCGTAATATATTATCTGTAGTTTGATCTGCGACGGGCACTGAAAGCTAAGTAGGTCGGAATCTCTGTTGTAATCTTTTGATGCATGCCATAAAATCTTGTACAATAAATGAGTTGTTCTAGCGTGAAGTAGCAAAAGAAAGATGAAGAAAAAAATCCTAGTCTTTCGAATAAGTTCCGAAAATGATATCTAAACGTGATTTTTCAAATTTCTATTTGTCCGTTGGAGGTCAAACTCAGCCATTTTTTATGTCTGTGTCAAATGTAAAGTATTAATATATTTATCACGTAAAAATAATTATCTTTCATTCCAATTTTCGTATTTTTTTTTAAAGTAAATGAAATTTTTTTCAGATAGATTTTATCGATTGTTGTAGCGATTATTAGGGACAGTTGATGATAATAGAACTGACATGGAATTGTATTATTTAAAAAAGTAGGTAAGTACTTCTGTTTGCGCGGGCTTGAGGCCGATGACCTCTCGTAGCAGTGACATTTCGAATCTACTTATTTGTATAGCAACAGCAGTTATCTTGGCCATTCGTAAACAGTTGTTTCATTGATCTATATGCCATTAGTTAAGCCTGCCAAGCCAATCTAGCACCTATACCTTTTTCGAAACTGTCAAATAAGTTATGACATTTATATTTTGTTTGACTATATTTTATCGTTTTATTTATGTTATTTTGATCGCCAGATGTTTTTCCCTCTTTAAGATATAGTTCGATAGATTGGTAGGTGGCTATAAATTAATCAGCTTTAGCTTGTTTTCAGTGTAGTCAAAAAATGAGCGGAAAACAAGTTGTCGTGAAAAAGTATTTTGGTTTTTGAACTGTGGCCTCTCAATAATTCTAATTAAGTGTATGTGATCTCTGTGTCTGTCTTGTCTGTTTTGTGTGTCATTAAAAATATTTTTTACCAAAAATTATAATTGATATGTTGTATTTATAAAGTTTCTTTTTTTTGCTAACAGACTGACGCGTATGAAATGATAATTCTATTTTTATTGTTATTTTTGTTTGCAAGAAATTTAATTTGATCATTTTCGAGCTTGGCTTGTTGCACTATCTTTGAAGCTTCAAAAACGCTTGGCAAACACCCCCTGGAGCGATCTTACCCAGAAGAAGCCTATTCATTCTAACTTTGAAGAGATTCGGGTTGTATGCGTTCGGAAACACCGACGTAGGAAGTGATTTCCACTCCTTTGCTCTGCACATTATGAAGGAAGATTGAAAGCACTTTGTGCGATTTTTTCATTCAAGTATTCATATCTAAACGGTTACATAAGGTAGTGCAACAAGTCTAAGTGTAAACACTTTCTTTTTACAATGAAACTAACTGAAATTAGTGCTATGTTAGGACTGAGACGCACTAACGTGATCAGTCATGGTTTGTGATATATTAGATTTAATCAAATTAGGTCTATAATTAATCATGTATTTAATTAATTATGAATTTATGCCAAAAGTATTAACTTGACAAAGTTTCTTATAAATTGATGGATATTGTTTTCATTCATTTTGTTTGCAGAACGTAATATGAGACGTTTTTCATTGAAAATTACTGTTTTTATTATTTTCTCGTTTATACTGCAGATTCCATAAAATATCCTCGTACAATTGCAATTTGTAATTCTGGTTTTTACTTTTGGCGCAAATTATTTTAATATTAATTTGTAGTTACAATAAAAATGTTATTTAAAATTCTGGTATTTTAATGAAAACCCCCATTGTTTTGGTAGTTATGTTATTAGTCACTTGCCAAACCACTATGAGCTTTACGGAACATCTTTTAGCGAGAGTTTAAGTGGAGGCTATTATTAAACTGTCCTCTGTCTGAGGTAGACATGGGCGCCGCGCCGGCGCGGCGCCGCCGTGAGCCCTCCGCACGCCGCCGCCGCCGCCGACATTCACCGCGCGGCGTGGTAAAGACGTGTATTTGTTTTCGTGATTGACTCATCCAAAATGACTGCATTAATATTCCAACAATCATTGGTGAACAGTTTCGGGGATATAACATCCCCCGTCCCACCGCCCTGCACAGCAGGATGTTTAGACGCTGGTTCTGTACTTGGACACTCATAGTCGCGGCGTCATACAGTGAAATGTCTGTACGCTTCGATAATCCACTTCATAATCCACAAATGCTAAGTACAGGGGCTGGTTATGCTCTTTGGACTTCTGTATAACCTGCCTCACTGTGTGGATGTGGTCTATGGGGTTAAATCTTCCGCGAAACCCAGCCTGCTCCGGAGGCTGAAACTCGTCAAGTCTTCTTGCGAGACGGTTTGTGATGACCCTCGAAAACAGTTTATAGACGTGGCTCAGGAGTGATATGGGTCGATAGTTTTTCAATAGAGTTTTGTCACCCTTCATAAAAAAGAGGATCACAATAACCCTGTTCCACATCTTTTTTTTTTGCGTGATAAAATCATCAAATGAGGCGTGAGGACTCATTTGATGATTTTATGACGGGAGGGACTGTCAGACTTGTACTGACTAAAATCCACGGTGTTCCTTCAATAGCCCTTTACGTACCAGGGTCACGGTTACCAGATGAGACAGTCCCGCGACCCCGGCAGGCTTTGGCCCTCTTAGGGGGCCCCGTCAGATTGCTGACAGCTCTTTGAGGCGCGCGTGGAACACAACGCGCCGTCGACCCGGGCATGGTCCATGATCGGGGGGCAAGTCACCCATAACTCACCGCCCGCATGCCCGCGCCTACGGTGGCCGGAGATCGTCTTGCGACGTCCGTTGCCGTAGGCGTCTCCCGCGGCGGCTGGGTCGTGAGGTGGACGATGTCCTCTCCCTCACGCGTTCCGCCTCCTCCTTTGCTAGCATTACTGCTTCGCAGAAGGAGGCTACCGCTTCCCATTCCGTTTCGCCCAGCAGCATAGCCTCGACCAGTGCCGGGCACGAGAGGTCGCCGCCGCCGTTTCGATTATTTTAAACGTACCCAACGTTTAAAATAATCGAAACGTAAAAGCGACGATGAAAAATGTACCTACCTACAACTATTTCATAAACGACAATATTAATTTGTAGGTGAGTACATTTTTTCATAACAAAAAAAAAAACTTAAATCTCTGTATCACGACGAAAACCGTAAAAAATAGTTTTTATCTCTTCAACGATATCTTAGTATTTCAAAACTAACATCAATTCGACCGAATATATGCGTACGTGCGCGCCGCGCGGCTATTGACAACCCGCTGCGCTAAGGTCCCTCGATAGACCGGCGGCCAGTAGGTAGTTAGCGCGTGTAAGTACATGGAGTGCAACATCTGTAATCTGTGCCTGTACGTTGCAGTTGGCAAATATTTATAACAAAAGAAATATTATATTATTTATTCATGAAAAATATAAAATAATTATGTAAGATTCATAAAAATGACAAACTTGAATTATTATTGAATTATCTATGCTTAGATTATCTCCGCCTTACCAAAAAAAGATAAACACCCGTTGAACGCTTGTCTAAAAAAGTGTAACTGCAAAACTACCCTTATATCAAGGAGAAAAGTCGTTTTGACGTTGTCAATTTTTTTTAGACAAGTGTTCAACGGGTGTTTAATTTTTTTTGTGGTAAGACGGTCTGTGTGTATGTTCTAAAAAAAATTACGAGGCTATTAAAGTGTCCCTTTGGAAAACTGTTTTTATTTTGTACCTGATGACTTGCTCTGGACAAGGTTTTACTGTACTGTATAGAACTGACATCTTCCTGTCGTCCGCCTGAAACGACATTAAGGAGTCGGCCTGCTTAAAGAAGATAGGGAGTAGATTGCGAGTTTTAGTTTTAGGTTGTAGAAAACTACGCCGCCGGCGCCACGCCGCCGCCGATTGAAATTGGTCAGCCCGCCGCCGCCGAGAATTTTTAAGGCGGCGCCCATGTCTAGTCTGAGGTCAATAAAATTGGCGACTTTTTGTCATAACCTCTGCTAGATTATTCTTTATGAAGTGGTAATCGCCATAGATAGGTATATTAAAGAAGGAGATATGGCGTGGAATTCAAAATGTATAGAAATCCGATGAAGCCACAATTGCCCCTCCATAACGCTAATATTGCGCACACAATTTTGTCAAAACAATACTACGAACAATTGCACACACGCGCCATCGATAACTCAGTCATTTAAATATAAACCTAATTCTTTACACTACAGCATACTTTTTCCGTATAATTTACTCACACAAACAATTTTATCATTGTGTGTTGTCGCGACACGGGGGCGGATACGACTCTCCCGCTCAAATACAACGGACGCACCATGCGACATTACGGCTTGGTGAGGTATCGTTAGGTATGTCAGTTTTACATTGCTTTGTCAAGTCACTCAGTAATAGACTGAGGTGGTTGTAAAAGAGCAATGTTTTTAATGCTAAAACAATACAGTCGGAGTAATATAGGAAAACAAGAATAAAGTAGTACAAGTGATAGCTGAGCAAAACGCTCAACACCACGGCTTCACCGACACGCCCCCTTGCCACTTCTCCTGTTTTTAATATTTCTGTGGGTAATCGCAGTAGATATATTTTTTCTTTTTTAATTTTTTTAATTAGGTACCTGCCTTTAATTTACGATGAATGTTAAAATGAAAATTTTGTGTGAGAAGAAACAGCCGAGGGACATCCTCCTGTTTGCACCCTCGAGGGCCAGTTGTTTGATCAATAGTTAAACTAATTATTTTGTTAAAATCCCATACATTTTTTATCTATAGGATTTAAGGTGCATTCACACACATCAGTCACGTCAAGTCACCGACAACGGAACGGTGACGGTTTGTGTACGTAAGTATTTACAAACACCAGTCACCGTCGTTCGTCAGTCACGTCGCCGGTTTGACTGAATCATTGAACAATAACATCAGTCAAGTTATGGGTTGGGTTGGTGACACGTGTAGCAATGACGGTAGCACGATGCTGACTGAACTGAGACGTGACAATCCCGGGTGTGTGGGGATAAAAGTATGAAACTTGTATGGAAATATTATTCGACGTACCTGACCGGTGACGTGGGAACGAAGTCTTACTAGGAGTATAGAAAAAAAAAATTAAACCGGGTCCGTGACGTGACGTGACGGTGACTGATGTGTGTGAATGCTCCTTTAATAAATAGTTAGATTAACTAATAAATCAAACAGCGCGGCCTAGAACGTGTATGTTACACCTACAACTGACCAGCTTGCTACATACTGACATAATTATATAATTTAAAAAGACCTAAGGACTGTTCGAAGACAGCTTTAGAAGAAAAACCTAGTGAGACGGTACCAAGACCAACATAGGTATTTTCATGAAAATCGAAATAATTACTTTTAAAGCAATATGAACGAACATATATCGCAGTTGACCCAAAAAGTCTTCACTTGCACTCAAACACACAAACAAGATTACTCACCTGACGATATTAACTTTTTTTTAACGCGCAAAACCGGCGTCTAATCAATTTCCTGATACACTGCTTGACCTTTCCGTTATAATGAACTCGTTATAATTCTGTACGGAAACAAAAAGTGTGCGTAGTGAAATTTTAATGGAATTCAAGAGATCCAAGTTTTCGGGGTTAGGATAAAATTATGAGGTCACGGGTTTTATAGGGGTTTTTCACGTGGTCTGGAAATTCGGGCTGTTTAATGTTTTAGGGCTGGTTATTATGGTAGCTCATAACCTGAGGCAAAATGTCTACCGGCTAAATTATATTTTACAAAAGTTGTACGAACATGCGATAATGTAGACGTGTAAAACGCAGTATAAATGCAACTTGTTGAATCACGCGTCATATCCTTAGGCGACGATCAGTACCGGCGCGGTTATCGCACTCAGTTACGACTCGGCTTTAATAGGTCATAGCTCATTACAGCCCAGTACCAGACCCGCACCGCATCGCGCCGTGTGGTTGGTATTCTTTATGATGGATTTCTATTCATATACGAAGGCTGTATCAACTCCTTAGAATCTTCAGATCGCTCGCAAGCTTCCTACGCGTAGAGTGGACAACTCGCTGCTCGCTAGTGTACCACAAGTTGCCAGTAGTGCACTAACTAGCCTTTTATGAGACTAGTGCCAGTTTCTTTAACTGTGCCTTGGCGGTCTACAATGACGTCGTGGAAAGAGACAGAGCTATACAAGTCGTCAAGCGCCACCTTCTTTCCGCACTAGAATTACTCTCGCTAGGCCACCTGGTTTGGCCATTTCTGTGTCCCTCCAGCACCTCTAGGGTCTGCGCCCTGTGCCTGGGCACCGTTGGCACACCCCTATTTTTGACACTGCGTCTTGCAGAGGAATGAGTGATTTACTCGAGGACGAATGCCAATTGCTAACAGACTTCTTAGAAAGCACGCGACGCGCCCACTTGGTGGATGTAATGAGTTATGAACTAGGTTTGAAGTGTAGGATCTAAGGAATAGCAGAAAACGCAAAACAGCTTAAACACACACACTGTGGTGCTATTACCAAGGATTTCTGCGTGCTTCTTTCACCGCGTGCGTTTACAAACTGCGGTCTTAAGCCTCCTGCAGACACACGCGATTAATCGCGCTGCGACAACGAGCCAAGCTAATTTCCACTCTAAAAATACTGCGAATGGACCGCGACATGTCGCCCCGCGCGATTAATCGCGTGTGTCTGCAGCAGGCTTTAGAATTTACCTACGTTTTAAAATCAGTAACTTCTGAACGTTTAAACGCGTGCGTAAAATCGCGGTGCGTGCTAAGCCTTTGAATGTTGCAATAGCATACTGGGAGTATCTATTTCATTAAAACACCAACCAATCGGTTACCTTGGTGCGTATTTTTCGGTTTATTTGCTTAGTACCTAATCCTTCTTAGAAATCGGTTATGACCATTGTAGTTGTAGTGCAAACTTAGGTAACTAAATATTACGAGTTAATTAGATTTTTTTTTTTCAATTTTTAACCGACTTCAAAAAGGAGGAGGTTATCAATTCGACGGTATGTTTTTTTTTTTCGTATATTTGTTACGCGATTACTCCGCCAATTGTGGACCGATTTTTTAAATTTTTTTTTTGTTCGAAAGGAGGTACTTCTGAGGTGGTCCCATAGTCACCAAGTTGGGATCTGATGATTGAATCCTGAAGAAATCGAGGGCAGCCCTCGAATTTTATAGGCCGACACACCGTTTTTCGCAAATTTTATGAAGTAATTTAAGTACTTGCGTATGGTAATCATAATTTCATGTAGCTGAGCTGATGATGGAAGGTAGAACTCCTTAATAGTAAGGAGTAGGCAACGACTGATTTAGTTTGAGTTCGCATATCTCTGGAACTACCAGTCCGATTTAAGTAATTCTTTTTTTGTTGTAGGTACTAGGTATCATTTAACTTAGGGAATATTGCAAGTTTCATCAAAATGGGTTCAGTAGTTTTTGAGATAGGGAATTTTATTAGCTTATTGTGTACATGAGCGATGTTATTACCGGTGTTATGGATTACAAAATTCTAGTGCACATGATGTATTTGACAAGAATTCGGGTTGAATATTTAAACAAAAAAAATGTAACCGACTTCTAAAAAAAACAACCACTAAAAAGGGTAAAATAACCTACCAAAAAACTTTTTTTTCGGAAGTCGGTGGCTTTGCTTTTTTATTTCATTGATTTTTTTGCCACCGACTTCCGAAAAAAAAGTTTTTTGGTAGGTTATTTTACCCTTTTTAGTGGTTGTTTTTTTTTAGAAGTCGGTTACATTTTTTTTTTAAACTTTTTTTATTTTACCCTTTTTAGTTTAAATATTCAACCGAAATTCTTGTCAAAAACATAATTTTCTTACTTATGCACTAGAATTTTATTATCCTTAGCACCGGTTATTTATAACATCGCCCATGTACACAATAACCAAGAACACCAAAATAAATGATTTTTTTATGGGACCAAATGACAGGTATACTGCATCGAACAATAACCCATATGGGTCATTAGTATAAATGAATTAAGTCCAAATACAAGATAGCTGCTGTAAACCGTTGAGGAGTTCCCTGAACTGTTCTTCGTGTTCATCATCAGAACCCTAATGACAGTTACAACCCATCTAGGTGTAAAGTTCTCATCAATATAAATGAATTAAGTCCAAACACAAGGTAGCTGCTGTGAATCGTTGAGGAGTTCCCTCGACTGTCTCTCGGCTCCATCATCAGATATACTCCAGACCTTTATTAAATTGTAGTGCTTTGAAATATTTAATGAAAAAAAAAATACTAAATCAGTCGACGCCTACTCCTTACTGTTAAGAAGTTGTTGAACCTTCCATCATCAGCTCAGCTACATGAGATGATGATTACTATACGCAAGTACTTAAATTACTTCATAATATTTGCGAAAAACGATGTGTGGGCCTATAAAATTTGAGGGTTGCCCTCGATTTCTCCAGGATCCAATCATCAGATATTGAAATGGTGACAATGGGACCACACGGGAAGCACCAGCTTTCAAATAAAAAAAGAATCATTTAAATCGGTTCACCCAGTCGCAAGTTATGAGGTAACAAACATAAAAAAAAATACAGTCGAATTGATAACCTCCTCCTTTTTGAAGTCGGTTAAAAAGAGTAAAATAAAAACTTTTCCAAAAAAAAATGTAACCGCCTTCAAAAACAACCATAAAAAACGTTAAAAAAACCTACAAAATAACTTTTCTTTCGGAAGTCGGTGGCAAAAATAACACAATGAAATAAAGAAAACAAAGACACCGACTTCCGAAAGAAAAGTTATTTTGTAGGTTTTTTTAACGTTTTTTATTGTTGTTTTTGTCAATTATATATATAAACGCAGTAATACTTCAAGTACGGTGTAAGTAAAATACGGAAAATATGTGAACGTCGTAAATTAATGTAAACCAAATGTTAATTTAGTTAAGTTTCTCTATAAGTGAACTATAATTTGTTCTTTGAGAAAATAAATGTCTTTAAACCGAAACTGTCCAGTATACACGGAAATGTCCACTTACAGTAACTGGTGGACTAATAACACATTTCCCACAACGGCCAATCCGTAACTTGATTTCTTTATACAGGGTGGCTAAAAAATAATGGATCTAACGAAACAGGACGATAGTTGAGGCTGTTGCAGTAATGATACATTATCTAGAAGTAACTAAACACTATTTATTGTTTTTAATATAGCTCCCTTTTTTTGCGAATTAACAAAAATAAAATAGATTTTCTTGAAAAACACAAAAATGGCGAATAGGGCCCCGAAAACTTAAAACGAGATGAAGTTAGGGCTCTGCCACAGATATTTTTTACTACATTAATAGCTCCAAATGGTTCTGTTTCGTTTGATCCACGATTTTTTGTCCGTATCTACCTAGTCGAAAAAAAGGCCATAAAACCGTGTAAAGATCGGGGTGGAGTTATACATAGCAGCAGGTTTCAAAGATAAAATAAATCAAACCTAAGTTTTAACACTGACCTGACATGAAAATTTTCGATCTTAAGCTGATGAAAGCGAAATAGATACTTATACAAAAACGTAGTAGGTACCTATTATTAGGAGTAGATTATGTCGTTACTCTTTAATTGCCACATTTCCATTCATAACCCATAATTTAAACTCACAACACCGAACTTCTGTACTGCCTAATTTAAACTGAGCCTTGCAAAGCCGACAAACATTAAAAGTATTCGTTTTTCGCATTTCATTAAAATTTTAACTCTGTAAGCGCGGTCTAGGCATTTTAAGTGCCGTCGGGGTTAAGTCGCTTTAATCGTGTAACGAATACACGAGGACTTGTTTAAAATAGCCTACTCCCGCCCTTAGTGAACCACGGCTGGCGGGCGACGAGACTGCTTCATTTTGAGCAATACCTGCAACATTTTCGGCATAATTGTACCAACATTATTGTTAAATTTGGTTTTTTCATGAAGATATTATATCATCAGAAGGTTGTTTGTTGGAGTTGACGAAAAATTCGGTGGATTTGTTGGTTAAGACAGTCTTTTTACTTAATTGTTTTTTTTTTCTGGACAAAAACTATAAGGTTAAAAATACCGGTTTTGTCCACGTTCAACCCCACGATCTTTACCTCTGTCCATGTTGAACCCCTAAATGTTGTCTACGTTCAACCCCTAAACGTTGACAACATTTAAGTGGGGCCTACAAACTAGAACCATCTTGTGTCACTATAGACTATTGAATTTGTAGGATGGGCTCGCTGGCGGTAGATACTGAAGGATGGTTGGTTCTTCAAGTAGGTTCGGCGCTAATAAGACTCCGGAGTACTTTCTTACTTCTTGTTTATTATAATACTGCTGGTTTTCGGAATGAATGCCATAGAAAACTACCCCTTTTTTATAGAGAGCTCTGACCAATCAGAACCCTTAAAATTTGCACACGACCCTAATATTTTTCCCTTCAGCCAATCAGAGCAATCCATTTTTGCACACGGCACTTATGCGACTTTGTATAGGGAAGTTTAATTTGGCAGTTTTCTATGGTAAACCTTCCCCTTTTGCTTTACAATTTATCTTATAGCCTAGGGGTTAACTTAGTCTATCTAATTACATAAAAACCTTATCAAAACCTTAATTTTTAGACCTAAAAAATGATAAATAACTAATTTTACATCAACCTACAGGCAGAGACACCATGTGCCAAAAATTGGAATTACAATGGTTTATCACCGTTTTTGAGGGTATTTGTAAAATGTACATTTTATGTCTGTCAGGTTGTCATATCCTTCAATAAGACAACCCTGCCTTTTCTACACTATCGCTTTAATTTAATTTGTTTTGTGGGGGTAATTTTACATTTTAGAATTTTAATTACAGGTATGAAATAAATATCCAAACACGGTTTCACAAAATTATATTTAAAAAAAGAAATAGGGACATTTGGAATTACAGCAATATTTTATTATTACATTATTATTATAACAGTATAAATAAATAACCAATCAAAGTACTTACAATTTAGACTCAGTCCAGAGGTGTACACTGTACAAAAGTTCGAGCTCAACTGAAACGTTTGCTTTTTTTTTTTTTTTTTTTGAATGGCATCTCGCAGGTCAATCTAGAAGAGATTGTGTGCTGCTTAACCGGTCTTTTCTGGGGATGCCATAGATGACTCTAGGGCCTCCAGCCAGAGCTTAAAACTAAAACTACATACTAAGTGACTACTCGCTAAGGGCACCCCCTGTGGGGTACGAACCTCGGCTTAGGGCGTCACTGGGGAGGGCAGCGCAAGGGACAGGCTGGATCTGAATGATATTATTTTGGGGCTGATTTAAAACTACAGGCTCAGCGACGCGGGCTGGCTCATGCAAGGGTCGGGGGGGGCATTGACTTGGATGTCGCGGCGGGCGTCCTCGGCGGCGAGGACGGAATGACGAGGTCGGTCTGTGTGTGTGTACTCTGCGAACTGTGCTGGTTTCCCTACGGCTCTCCTGGAGGAGAGTGATGGGGTCATCGGGGGTGACAAGTGTATGCCTCGGGCGGCGGACGGAACTGATACGCGATGGATCGTATCGGGCGGCCGATGCGATTAGCGGGTTGGGGTGCCTAGTGGCAGAGTCGAAGAAGCGCTTGGAAAGGCGCTTCATGAACTGCTGCACGGTGGGGATTTTAAGGTCCGAATGGAGGCTATCATTACGGACAAAGTACGGGGCTCCCGTGACTTTCCTGAGAAAACGGTTTTGGAGGACCTGCATCCTATAGAGGTAGCGGGGGTTGGAGTGCGCGAAGATGACACACGCGTATGTCATAATGGGACGGATAACCGCGGTGTAAAGGCGCAATTTGCACTTTAACGAAAGTGAGCTTCTTGCTAAAAGCATGAAGTGCAGCCTACCCATAGCAAAGGCAGCTCGATCTCGAGCTGCTTTGATATGCGCGCGGAAGGAAAGGTGACTGTCGAGAGTCACACCTAAGTACTTGGCTTGCTTCTTCCAGGGAATAGGCTTGCCGTACATAGTGATCGGACTGGGGAGAGAGAGGAGTTTTTTACGCGATTTGGAGAAAAGCACCGCCTGACTTTTCTCCGGATTAACCTCGATTCTCCATTTCCTGAACCAAGCGCCTAGGGCGTTGGCTGAGGTCTGTAGAGTTCGAGCTATGGCGGTTTGACTCTGCCCAGTATAATACAGGGCAGTGTCGTCAGCAAAGAGGGCTAATTGAACCTTCTTGCTCTTGGGGATGTCGCTAGTATATAGCGAGAACGCGAGGGGTGAGATACCTGAGCCTTGCGGGACTCCGGCTAGGATACGGTGAGGGGAGGAGAGGGCGTTCCCTACGCGATAGCGGAAGGTGCGATTCGACAGAAAGTCTCGTAAGATGAGCACGAGACGGTCTGGCACACCCATTTGGTAGAGCTTATACAATAAGCCATTGTGCCAGACTTTGTCGAAGGCTTTCGCTATATCGAAGAACAGGGCACCAGTCATTGAGCCGCGTTGGAAACCAGCGCTTATGTGCTCTACAATGCGGTGAGCCTGATGGACGCACGAGTGACCGGTTCTAAAACCGAATTGCTCGTTGGGGAGGAGGCTCTTAGCTTCGACGTAATCTCTGAGTCGCTTATAAATAAGTCTCTCGTAGATTTTGCCGAGAACGTTCAGGAGACTGATAGGACGGTAACTCGTGGGCTCAGACTTGGGCTTGCCTGGCTTAGGGATACCGATAACAGTGGCCTCTTTCCATGCCTGGGGAAAGATGTTATTGCTCAGAGCGCCATTGAAGATGGCGGTCATTAACATAATGAGCTGGGCGGGGAGGAGTTTAAATACCCTATTATTGATACCGTCCGACCCCGGAGCTTTCCGGGGACGGAGCCCTTTAATGATGTCGTGCACTTCGTCCGGAGTGACCGGAGGCAGAGGATCATCAGGGTCTTCTACGGGGGGGAGGGATAACCTACGTTCTACTTCAGAGTCTACCTTGAGGAGGTGACTGCTGTCTACCGGTTGGGTGCTGGGAGTGCACTGAGCTTCCAAGCTGTCGGCCAGGCATTCGGCTTTCTCGAGGTCGTCGAAAGCGACGCTCTTATCGGGACGGATGAGGGGGGGCATGGTGGCCTCCTCAGTGGCACGCAACTTTCGTTGCAACTGCCAGAATGCCTGATGATTGGGCTCGAGTTCGCTGAGCATGTCATTCCAACGATTCGAACGAACCTCACCGATACGTTTCCTTACAGCACGCTGTAAGTTACGCATGTGAGCCTTGTTCGAATCGCATGGAAAGTTGCTATAGGCACGGACGGCCGCGTTCTTCTCGGTTAACAGTTCACGTACGTCAGCGGGGAGTTTCCATTTACGATCGCTCGTGTCAGGGACTTCCCGTGAGCAATCCGTCAATACGGATTGCACGTGTTCTGTGAACGAGTTGATTGCGGCCGTCGTGTCAGCGACAGAGACAATATGGTCAGGGATGGAGTCCAAGTGAGGTGACGAGGTTGATTTCAGCAATTCGCTTACTTTCTTCCAGTCAGTCAACACTTTGGTTGGGGGAGGTTGGCTAGGGTCAGAGGGACCCGAGCGTGGAGCTAGGTGCAAGAGCACTGGGCGGTGATCCGAGTTGAGCTCGTGTAGCGTCTCAATTGAATGCAACCTGAGGTTGACATTCTTGAGCAGCGCTATATCGAGCACATCGGGACGGTGATTGGGATCGTGGGGGTAGTGGGTATGCTCGTAAGGAGCGATGGGGTCAAAGTTAAGGGAGGAGCTTAGGTTGAACACTACTCTCCCTCTGGGAGTGGTAGTAGTGCTGTTCCAAGCTGGGTGTTTGGCGTTGAGGTCGCCCGCTAAGATAACGGAGTCGCTCAAGCCGAAAATGGAGGTGAGATCCTTAACGAGAGGGGAAAGGTCCTCCGTACTACTAGTAGGAGGAAAGTAGGCCGAAACTATGGTGATGGGCTGGTGGCCGGTCATGCCTAGCCGACAGATTGAGACCTCAAGGAGTGACTCGAGCGGAGGGGGAATTAGCGGGATGCAGTGCAAGGTCCTTTTAAAATAAATGAGGGTGCCACCCCTGTGGCAGCGAGTCCGATCGTTGCGAACTAACTGGTAGTTGGCAATTTTCGGGTCGCGGTTGTGGGGCTTAAGAAAGGTCTCCTGGATGAGGAGGATATCTAGTTGGTAATCGCGGAGGAAGGTAGCGATCTCGTCACGCTGACCCTGGATACCGTTAGCGTTAAAAAACCCTAACTTGAGGGACCGCGGTTTGAGAGTATTTTTAGCTCTAGTAGCCATTGGACTAGACGAGGTGGAGTGCTTTAAGAGCGTCACCCACCTGGGGGTGAGAGTTGAAAATTACCTTGAACTGAAACGTTTGCTTGTGCGACAATCGTTTTTATACGCCTACTAATGGCGGTAGTTGTGAATCACAAGGCGTGCGTTTGCAATTGCAAACGTACGTTTTATTTTATGATGAGCTCAAAATTTACTTTGTGTTTACATTTAATTATTTTATATTTAACTAGACACAATACATATAAGTTTAATTGTATAAACACATCTACAATCGTATAGGGTTAGGCAGTTCTAACCTAATATTAAATTATACATTCTGACAGTCGGCCATCCTATGTTAAGCACGACCTCGTGCTTTAAAAAAAAACATAAATGTGAATATCGTATAGATGAATATAAAACAAAAAATAATTGAACCATTCATAAATACATGCCACATAAAAACGAAAAAAAAAGGAGACATTCGTCATAATTAATTATCATAATAATTATACAATATTTAATACATAGTATTATACATAATTATGCTGGGACCTTTCCTCACAATCACGTATAATCAACAATATAATCATCATGGAACACTTCCGTCTTCAACAAAGTGACAACTCTGTCATCAACACATTTTTAAGGACCCTTCCGTCCAATTCGATATGTATGACACATTTGTCAACGGACCCTTCCGTCCAATTCGATATTTATGACACATTTGTCAACGGACCCTTCCGTCCAACTAGATATGACACTTTTGTCAATGGACCCTTCCGTCCGACTAGATATGACACTTTTGTCAATGGAACCTTCTATCCAACCAATAGAGTATGACACCTTTGTCATTGAAACGAATGTAATGGACCCTTCCGTCCAATTAGACATTACACATCCGCCAAGAATATATTTGCTAAGACCCTTTGGTCCTTAGTAGTAGAACCACATTTTTGTGAAAACATTATTCTGTAGAAAGTATTATTGACCATAACGTAATAAAATCACAGGAGTAAAGGCTCTATATGTATGAAACAATTGAATCTAGTTTTTTTTTCTACATGTTTATTAATCTGACTCATTGGACAAACCATCGTCACTAGCGTGTGGTCTATTAAAATTTAGCCAGGGTTTTAGCTTGTCAACCGCGACTACCGCAGAATAACCTCTACCGCCCTTTTTTGTGAGGGGTATATCTTCGACATGATATCGGTCGTGATCGAACACTTTCGTAATTCTGTATGGACCTTGAAATTTTGGTATCAACTTTTTACTATGCCCTGTGGAAGGAACCTGACGCTCTATACGTACTAAATCTCCTACCTGGTATTTCACTGGGGTACAATGTTTTTTATCAAAGTAAGACTTATCTTTTTCCTGACTAATGGCTATTTGCGTACTGATTTCATCGCGAATTTCCGTTATATCTTGTTCATTAATGTCCGTAATATCGCCCTCTAGTTCAGAAATAACCTTACTTTCAGTACTACCTGTCAACCGCTTGCCAAACAAAGCCTCCGCAGGGGTCCGATTGATCCCCTTGTTTAACGTATTATTAATGCCCCATTGTACCTCTGGTAAGTAATCGTCCCATTTGTTTTCGGCCATACCAACAGTTTTCGCCGTTAACGAATCCACAATTGTCTTATTGTATCTTTCTACCTGGCCATTCGCTCTGGGGGTAGCAACCGCATTTAGTATATGCTTGATACCCTTTTCATTGACAAATGCTTTAAAACTGTCACTAGTAAATGAGGATCCCCTGTCCGAAATTATTCTTCTAGGAACCCCAAAGATGCCAAAATACTCCTTAAATACCTTAATGGATGTACTAGTTTTAGTATTCCTAACTGCTTTTAAATAAATATATTTCGTAAACGCGTCTATTAAAACTAGAATATACATATTGCCTTTACTACTCTTAACAAAGGGACCCGTATGGTCGACGTGGATTGTGTCGAAAGGAGTAGCTATTTTTGGTATGGGATTAAGGTAGCCTGGTTTTTTACCACCGGATGATTTTGCATAAGCGCATTCTAGGCAAGAATCTACGTATTTTTTTATGAATCTTCGCATTTTATTAAACCAGTAAACAGATTTAATCTTGTCCAAAGTTTTGTCAAAACCAAAATGGCCTATATCATCATGGTTTTGTTTTACCACTTGCCAACGTACTCCCTTTGGCACAACCCATCGGTCGCCATCCGCAGTTATCCGAAACAATTTATCATTCTTCAGTTTGTAATAAGTTTTTATGTCGACAATGTCATCAAATTTTGGATCCTTAAGTATGCCTATTATTCTTTGAATATCATCATCGGCATTTTGCACAGTAGTCAACCATGAGGACTCGGACACCGTGAAAACTTTGCCTTCCGAACTCTTAACAGGGTTCCTACTGAGCGCATCAACGTGGGACATGGATGGACCTGGTCTATATTCTATTGAAAAATTGAATTCTTGCATTTGTTCCCACCATCGTGCGACACGGGGAAGCATGTCCTTTTTTTGGAAAGTTGCTTTTAAGGAGTTGCAATCTGTGACTATCTTAAATGTTAATCCAACCAGGTAAACACGGAACTTTTGAAGAGCAGATACAACCGCTAGCGTTTCGAGGTCATACGACGAATAATTCTGTTCTTCGGCGGTAGTTTGTCTACTAAAATAGGCAATTGGTCTGAGAACTAAATTTTCATCCCTCTGCAAAAGAATTCCCGCTATGCCTATCTTACAAGCATCGGTATGTAATTCTGTTAACGCTTTAGGATTGTATAATGCCAAAATAGGTTTTTGAGATAGCTCTTTTTGCAAAGCTCTGAATGCTGTCTCCAGATCGGGTCCCCATTCAAACTTAATATTCTTTTTTAACAAATGAGTGAGTGGTTTAGCCAAAATAGAGAACTTGGGGACAAATCTCCTAAAGAAACGTGCCAGACCCAGAAACTGACGAACATTATGCTGGTTTTGTGGTACAGGAAAACGCTCGACAGCTTCGATTTTTCTCGAGCCTGGTCGAATGCCGTTTTCAGACACTTCGAACCCCAAGTAATCTACTGCGCGTTTAAAGAAAAAGCATTTGGATGGTTTAAGAGAAAGTCCAGCTTTTTTTGAACAAGTCTAGTACAGATTGCAACCTTGTCATACCTTCTGAAATTGTTTTGCTGGGTATAATTACGTCATCTAAATATGCCAAAGCTTCCCCATGTCGAGCGTTCCCTAATATTTGGTTCATTAAACGCTGAAATGTCGCTGGCGCATTAGCAAGCCCGAATGGCATGCGATTAAACTCATAATGCCCATCGGGTGTGACAAATGCAGTTTTGTGCTTATCTTTTTCAGCTATAGGCACTTGGTAGTATCCAGATGCCAGATCCAAAGTAGTAAAGAATTGATTTCCCGCTAAAATATCTAATTGATCGTCGATGAGAGGCATTGGATAGTTCTCTTTAATGGTTTTTTTATTGAGCGCTCGATAGTCAATACAAAGTCGGTACTCGCCAGTTTTCTTTTTAACAAGAACTATGGGACTCGCATAAGACGAAGTAGATGGGCGTATGATACTAGTATCTAACAACTCTTTTATCATCTCCCTAACAACTTCCTTTTCCGCGATTGCCAATCTATACGGCCTATAAACAACCGGTTGATCATCGTTTAAGTCTATTTTCATGCTACCGACAGACGTACTACCCAATTCCGTAAGGTCTAGAGCAAAACATTCTCTGTAATTATTTAATAACAACAATAGTTTATTTTTATCTTCAGCAGACAGATCGCCAGAAATATGAAATTGAGCTTCTGTTAACGTTAAGGGTACACTGGTCTTACAGTTCGAGACATTAAGCACCTGACTAGTTTCTTCTTCATGAGGTTCTACGCCTCGCGCAATTAAAAAGTTTGCTTCGAAGCATAATCTCGAAGAAGGGGCACAAGTAACAACTATAAGTCCAAAGCCATTTCGAACGTAATACAGACCGGATAAAACTGAGTATCGTGCTTGTTCTTTATATCGTACGCTACCTTCTACGAATATTTCTCCATCAAAACTGGGCTCATCACTATATACTTCTACCAAAGTAAGTCCTGACACTTCAGTTTTGTTTTTACAAAATAATTTAATCTTGTGGTTAGCGTTATCGAGTATTCCCAGACTAGATATATCTAAACAATCGCTTGTTTTCTTTATTATTATGTGTGATTGCTCTGTAAACGTTTGACCAATCATAAGGGGAAAAGGCATTATATTATCTGGGACTATAAGCAGATCTACGTCGGCTGAAGCACTGTCTATAGTAATGTGAACATTAAATTTACCGATGGCACTAACTACCGAATTACCGAAACCACTCAAGATTGGCAAGTTCCTAGTGTCGAACTGATCATTGATCCTTCTAAACTCTGACTCTTTAATCATAGTACACTCGCTACCCAAATCAATGAAAGCCTGCATAATCAACCCATTGACAACAGCCTGCTTAAAATATTTTTGATTAGGCTTTGTCAATACAGAGGAGTCGGTTGATGTGCCTACTTCGTTACTGGCAACTCTTAAAACTGTTTTATCAGGGGCTGGCATTTTTGAGTAGCACTGTTCGGTTTCATGGCCAACTTTATTGCATTTACCGCATTTCTTAATTGGGCGCTGACACTGAGCAACGAGATGACCTTCCTGTTTACAGTTTAAACAACGGATTGGTTTGCCATTGCCTGAATTTCGTGCTTGCGCGTCATTGTTTTTATTCAAGGGGCCTTTAATAGTTTTCCGATCGTTTAATGGTCTTATATTTCGTACGTTACGCAAATACGATAATAATTTGTCTGGGTCTGAAAATTTTACAGCTTCTGCGCCTAACCTTACGGATCGATCGTCTATTCCGTGTAAAATGCATTCTACCGCGCGAGAACCATCAATACCGCATCGATTTATTAACCCTATTTTCTCATAGAAATATTCCTCTAATGAATCGTTAAATCGGGCTCTTTTGGCCAGCATGTCGCTAAGCATCTGACCATAATTCTCCTCTGGAGGAAACGCGGACAAAAGCTTTTGTTGCCATTCGCTCCAGGAGAAAAGGACAGACGATAGACCCTCGTACCACCTTTTGGCAACGCCTTTTAACTTAGGCAAGGCAAAGTGCACAATCTGTTTCTCACTTAAACCGTAAATAAGCGCACATTCGTTTACCTTATGTAGCCACATGGTCATCGTCTGTTCCTTTCTAGCTGGGTCGAACTCGGGAATGGTGTTTTGCATAGACCCCAACCTATCCAATGAATCAGACTGGTTTACCGATTTTAACATATTAAAAATCTGGGCAATATCGTCAAATTTATAAGATCGTGAGGACTCACCCGAATTCCGGAACCGCTCCTCTCCATAATGGTGATGCTGCTGGCGAGTCTCCGAAAGCTGATTACGCGCACCAGAAGTACGCTGGTCGCGTTGACTGCAGGACTTCCTGCTGCGTTGAAGACTGCGTGACCTGGACTTCCTGCTGCGTTGAAGACTGCGTGACCTCTCGGCATCGTGGCCACGCATCGAACGCTTGTGTTCGTTCCGTGGTGACTGGTCATCACATCTACTGCGCTTTGCTGACTCTGCGTCGCGTAGAGTGCGCCTTGGTGACTGTTCATCACGTCGGCTACCCGGTGACAGTCCCTCGCGTCTGCTACGCGACGACAGTCCATCGCGTCTGCTACGCGACGACTGTCCATCACGTTGCTCACCCGGCGACACTACATCGCGTACACTGTGCGGCGACGGCCAATCGCGTCGACTACGCGGTGACCGTCCATCGCGTCTGCTATGCGACGACAGTCCATCGCGTCTGCTGCGCGACGACAGTCCATCGCGTCTGCTACGCGACGACGGTCCATCACGTTGGTCACCCGGCGACACTACATCGCGTCTACTATGCGGTGACGGCCAATCGCGTCTACTACGCGGTGACCGCAAATCACGTGAACGACTAGGCGTTCGCTCATTGCGTTCACAACTGTTAAGCCGCTGAATGCGCTCCCTGAAAGTCCCTGTTGTCAATACGGGACTTGGAGTGCAATTTATAGGACTGCGCGATCGATATGCATCAGATCGGGCCACGGAGTGTCGCGAGGGTGTTTGCCCCGTAGCAGTACTAGCCAATGCTTCCATTTTATCTGAAAAATAGAAAAAAAAACGAAAGCAAACTACGTAGGTAAGCCGATCAGCTATTCATTTATCAAGAGAGAGAGAAAGGAGAGAAAACACACAAAAACAAGAAAAAAAAACGGATGAGAAAAAAAAACAAAAGCAAAAAAAGAAAAAAAGTTAATTACAATATATTTTTATGTCAATTTTAGACATGAGTGTCGCTCGAATCCCACTTCTGAGATGTCAGGTTGTCATATCCTTCAATAAGACAACCCTGCCTTTTCTACACTATCGCTTTAATTTAATTTGTTTTGTGGGGGTAATTTTACATTTTAGAATTTTAATTACAGGTATGAAATAAATATCCAAACACGGTTTCACAAAATTATATTTAAAAAAAGAAATAGGGACATTTGGAATTACAGCAATATTTTATTATTACATTATTATTATAACAGTATAAATAAATAACCAATCAAAGTACTTACAATTTAGACTCAGTCCAGAGGTGTACACTGTACAAAAGTTCGAGCTCAACTGAAACGTTTGCTTGTGCGACAATCGTTTTTATACGCCTACTAATGGCGGTAGTTGTGAATCACAAGGCGTGCGTTTGCAATTGCAAACGTACGTTTTATTTTATGATGAGCTCAAAATTTACTTTGTGTTTACATTTAATTATTTTATATTTAACTAGACACAATACATATAAGTTTAATTGTATAAACACGTCTACAATCGTATAGGGTTAGGCAGTTCTAACCTAATATTAAATTATACATTCTGACATGTCTACCTAACACTTTGCTTACATTTTCGGGACAATACAGTTTCTCAACTTGTTTGACGGTGTATGTAAAATGTGCATTTTTATGTTTACCCTACTATGGGTTTACTTTGTGGCATCAGCAGAGACACCAGGTGGGAAAAATAAAAAACAAAACAGATTATCAATATATTAGAAGGTACTTATAAAATGCACATTTCTACATTTACCCAATCCTTATTAATCATAATAACAATAGTTTATTGCTCAAAACTAGCCTAATCTCTCTAAGTACTACATATTTACATAATTGCTTGATGCGATTTTATTCGTCGCTAACAGTCACGATAAAGCAAAAAAAAGAAATTACACCAGAAATTTATAATTTCACAGCATTTTCGTCGTAAACTTCCGGGAGCTAGATTTTCAAATCATGGCGTCCGAGTTTGGGATTTTATTTCTTCGCAATCTTTTATCGCTGGCCAGTACGAGCTATAAATAAACTGTTACGCCAGCAAGGAAGCAGTTATTCCTAACCTACTTTCATCACTTTATTCATTGCGTTCAATGGCACATCATACAGATAATCTTGTTTTGCGTGAGTTCGTTGTCGCCTTCTTTCTTAGCAATATAACGAATACATACAAGCGATAAAAAATATATACCCACTTGCTTTTATAAAACTTTTTTATTAATATGTTATTATATCAGCTTAAAGTCTCCCACTGCTGGGCAAAGGCCTCCCTCCACTCTTTCCACTTCTTACGACTTTATGCGAATCTTACCATGTTTGTTCGTTTTGTTTGATTGCTAATATTGCGTTCCATGCGTCGGCGTCACACTGCGTAAAAACTAATTTTGAAAAATACATGAAAAAGTTACCTTAAATAAAAACTAAAAAGAATGAAACAAGCCCAACAGAACAGCAGGAAGAAGCAGAACAGAACGACTCACAGTCGGGGCCCCTTGGGAAGATTTGATTGGTAAAATTTGAATGGGCTATCCTCCCCATCCTCACGTACGGTGCACAAACATGATCTTTGACAAATCTTCGGAAGTCCACACTCGCGGTTTGCCAGCGACGTGTGACGCCGACGCATGGAACGCAATATTAGCAATCAAACAAAACGAACAAACATGGTAAGATTCGCATAAACTAACCTAACCTAACAATAGGATGTTGGTACAATTAAGCCGAAAATGTTGCAGGTATTGCTCAAAATGAAGCAGTCTCGTCGCCCGCCAGCCTTGGTTCACTAAGGGCGGGAGTAGGCTATTTTAAACAAGTCCTCGTGTATTCGTTACACGATTAAAGCGACTTAACCCCGACGGCACTTAAAATGCCTAGACCGCGCTTACAGAGTTAAAATTTTAATGAAATGCGATTCAAAATCTGAGCGCAAAACTCCATTTTGTGCGCTAGAGCGCAAAGTGTCTTTCAAAATTCGAATACGCCTTGCATTCAATTATTTTCTACACTGACAGGCGAGCCGCCCCCGTGCATTTCCTCGATTAGTGAGGTAAAAAGTTGTGTGTTTCGCTCGGCAGCAAAGTTATTCTGCGTCTCGTACCTTTGAAAACTTCGCTACGTACAGGATTCTACCAAAAAACAACTTTGCAGCATTGCATAACAAATAACTATTTCACCTCACACGCTCGGAAAGATTCTATTTCTCATTGAAGATTTGGGCGCAAAACTCCATTTTGCGCGCTAGGGCGCAAAGTGTCTTTCAAAATTCGAACACGCCTTGTATTCAATTATTTTCTGGGTAAGCCGCCCCATTGCATTTCCTCGCTTAGTGAGATGAAAAGTTGTGTGTTGCACTCGGCAGAAAAGTTATTCTGCGTCTCGTACCTTTGAAAACTTCGCTACGCTCAGGATTCTATATTTGAACCTCTCGCTTCGCTCGCTGTTCAATTTTAGAATCCTTTGCTCGCTCAGTTTTCAATTCAAGTACTCGCGCCAGAAATCAACTTTGCAGCCTTGCACAACAAATAAGTTTTCTAGGAATACAATATAAAGTCGCTTGGTTTTTTGACAACAAAACTTCAGAGGGTTTTTAGAATAGAAGCCCTAGCAGGACTTTCACGTTGGATGGTAAAAATTAGTTCCTCCTTCGTACAGTAGAGGCGCAGTTGGAGTATACGTAACGGGGCACTGAGGCAAAAGACGGATTTTTTTTACTTATTTTCTTGATTTTAAATTGTTTATTTTCTTGATTCTGTCATATAGAACACCTAAAAGTAAGTCGAAAAGAAATTTGGTGACATTTGGGTGATTTTTGTCTCCGACCAGCGCAGTGATTGCTTCAAGTTCGCTGTAAATAAAATATAGAAATCTTGTGATAATGCCTCAGTTTGTTCAGCAAACTCTTCAAAAATGTCTGAGTTGTAAGTAAAACTCAATGAACTACGACTAGATAAGTTCTTGCTTGCACTTGGCACTTGATATCAGTATTTAAATATAAAATAAACTATTTACTCAATAAAAAAAAAAAAACAAAAAAAACATATTTATATCGACAGCAATGTAGTCTGCAGGTAGTCTGCGATAGTGAAAGTAACATTCCGACAGTCAGTCTAGTTTGTGCCTCGAGCCGAGCAGGTCGAATTAATCCTTGATAGTCGCGAATAAAATTGTTCGAGCCGTAGAAGTGTGAATTTATTGTTTTAAAAGTGGAATAAAATTGTAATAATAACTATTGTGGACTTTATTTTATCAAACGAGCTAACAATATGTATAGCTTAATTTAAAAATAAAAATATTTCATAATTAGGTAGGTATAATGGTATAATGTTGTAATACCCTTACTTTTAATTATTCAAAATATTTGTACGCTGGAAACAGCAGAATATTCTGGACATAATATTGTATGTAACACCTGTAAAACAATATATTTAATTTAATATTGTTTAATGTTTATGTTTTTTGAATTATTGTAAAACCTTTTTCTGCACTATCGAATTGGGAAACTGTAATGATAGCTGTATGTGTATAAATAATAAATAATAAAAAATAAATAAAAAATAATTATGTACCTACTGACTTAAATAACATTTTAAGTATTATTATTTATTTATTAACAAAATGAAGCTAATATGATTTATAGGTGTGTTTAGTCAAAGTTATTCAAATTATTGCTACCCAATTCTGTGCCGATTTTTATTATAATTATGAAGTTTGAATCCTCCATTGTTATACTATTTTGTCAAGTTAACTAAGCGATAATCATTGTTGGTTCAGAATTATTAACATGTTTATTGGACTGATGCACTTTTAACTTTAAGAATGAAAACAATGATAATACTACAAGTGTCAATGTTATTTTCAGCTGATTACTCAGACATTTATCTCTTAATGCGCACAAAGAGAAAACAATTAGCTCTTATTTTTTATTACTAATTAGGTATGTACCTCCTAAAGTACATGTATCAGACCTATAGGTACCTATACTATACCTAAGTAACGACTATATAATTCTTACGAGTCCCAGGCAAATAGAACAAAAATGAGTTACAACAATGGTTTATTTAGTACATAAAAAACTTAAAAAAAAATATAACCGACTTCTCACAAAAAAGTTCAAAATAACATACTTGCAAAAAACTTTTCTTTCGAAAGTCGGTAACTTTCTTTTTTTTATTTCATTGACTTTTTGTCACCGACTTTCGAAAGAAAAGTTTTTTTGCAAGTATGTTATTTTGAACTTTTTTGTGGGAAGTCGGTTACTTACATTTTTTTTTAAAGTTTTTTATTTTATCCTTTTTAATTTCAATATTCAACCCAAATTATTTTAATTACGTTCTAATATAATACATACTATATTTAAAAACTAAAATTAAAAGTAAAATATTTACAAAAATAACTAAACTAAAATATTAATAAAAAGAAAACAATTATAGGGCGTCAAAAAACTCATCCACATCGCTGTCAATGGGGAAAGTGCCCAGAACGCTGGCAGCATTGCCACGTTGGATGGCAATGCTGATCCTTTGACCAAGAAATAGGCCAGCCCTCTGGTCACACGAGGCGTCGACTATGCGCTTGGCGATGTCTTTGAAAATTTGGTGGGCACTCGGACCCCATGGCCCTAGTGTTTCAACCACAAACGGCTCAAATACATAGCTAGAAGTAAAGCCATTGTATTTGTGCCGTTTGAGGTTTTCAGCACTTGCAGCAGCTGCACCAGCACAGCATGTAGTACCAGGAAGATGGGATGGCGCAAGGGTGTCGACACATGTTGCATCCCACACCAAAGGTCTACCCAACTTCCATGGCATTATAGTCATCCCATCTGGTCTCTTCTCATCGTCGCGTGCCAAGCCACTGGGTTCTAAAACGGCTGGCACACCGGCGGTGACAAGAGCACGACGGATAATGTCATTTAAACTAGCATGCCGTGCCAGCCGTCCAGCACTCTTGAAGCCTGAAGCCATAGACCCGATTCCCATTCGCCCACAGCCAGCAGGCGGGCACGCTCAACCCAAATTATTGTCAAACACATAATTTTCTTACATGTACACTAACAATAACATCGTATCGCCCATGTATGTACTCTTACACAATGAGCTAAAAATGAAAACTACTGCACCAAACCAAATGGCAGATATACTGTATCGAAAAAAAAAGAATCATCTAAATCGGACCAGAAACCTCGGAGTAATCGGTGTAGACAATGTTGAAAACTTTTTAGGTTTTTGTTGATTTATGTTGATTTTTCAAAAACTGCTAGTCCGATTTCGATAAAATTTCAAATTTTAATTTTAAAATTTAATGGGACCATTCGGGAAGTATACCCTTTCCAACAAAAAAAGAATTTTTCAAATCGGTTGGTAAACGACGGAGTTATGCCTCCTCCTTTTGGAAGTCGGTTAAAAATATAATTTAAAGCCATCGTTCTTCGTATTTGTAATGTATAATTGGTACTGTAATCTATACAACGCGGCACGCACGGCAGCTATTTACAGATAGATAGTTAACGAAATTACAAACTTAACATTATTAACCTACCTACACTGCAACAATAAGTGGCTCACCAGCTACAATAGAACTTTCAATACCGCAGTGGTTTTCACCTCGCAGAATTTTGAAGTATCCATTGTCACCCCAGTCAGTGTTCCAAGAGTTCGCGATGAGCCAGTACTTGTTACCATTCTCCACTCCCCAGCCTAAAATCTTTACAGCGTGCTCACCGACAACTCCGCTAGTAGTGTGTTTGTAAACACCGGTCTTGTAATTAAGAAAATCTGAATACACTATGAACACAGCTTCCACTGGTCCGTTCTTGAACAACTCAGCCCTGATGTGGTCCTCGCTTGATACTGAGAACACGTGTTTACCGTAGCGCTTATCCGTGCGGTAGTCAACATTGTAGTTCGACTCGCAAGTCTTCTGACATTTCGGCGTCTTAGAGTAACCGTTGCAAGGCAGTCTGTTGCCGGGCACGTGATGTTCGCACGGAGGGATCTCGTATGGCCTGCAGCCTTGGCTCGAGTTGTAGCTACCGCCTGACACGAGGCCGCCGCGCTTCCAGTACTGCCAAGCCAATGTTGGCATACCTCCATTGCATCCAAGACCGCAAATTGGACAACAGCTCAAAAGATCTTCAGCGGAGAAATAGAAATGTTGTGTTCCATTTGAGTAAGTACAGTACCGGTCGGTCATCGCCTCCACAGCACCAAACGCCCAGCAGCTTCCGCATGACCCTTGGTCTCTGATTTCGTTCAATGTAGGGCAGTTGGGCCATTTGTCTCTCGGATCAAAGTTTTCCGGAAGGCTCGCAATCAATTCGGCGTCATGTTCAACTTTCGGGAGTTTCGTCAAGTGGTCATCTTGCAGGACACCCGCTAATTTTTTGATGTGTGTGAACGGAGTGTTCAGCGGGAAGTTTCTGCCGGCTTTCCAAGTGTTTTGCTTCGTATTGATGAGATTGATGAACTCGTCAGTGAGCGGATTCTGTATAGCGTCGGCGGTGATCACGAGTGCGCACACGAGCGCAACAAACGTTGCACGCGAAGCAGCCATTATTCACTTCTTTATTTTCTTTTTTCAAGCTGAGCGGTGGATGTGTATTCGGAGCGAATGTGGCACGACGACTGAGCGGCGGTGGTCGCGGCGGGTATGGTAGATGGAGCGCACGACACGGTCAACGGGGGCGAGGCAGCGCTTGATCGGCCGTGTCGAAGGTTAACGATACATGCACATCTACCGATAACATAAGACAAACAAATATTATTTGATTTTTAACCAACTTCAAAAAAAAGTAGGTTTCTGTTCGACCTGTATGTCCGTTATGTATGTATGTTTGTCCGCGATTATCTCGCGTTTGGCTGAACCAATTTTGATGCGGTTTTCAGGAAAGTGTAAAATAGGAAAAATAAAACCAAGTTGATTGTCAAGTGTAAAAGACTGTTTTCTTTATCCAACACTACCCACCGACAACGGACACAGTTAAGAGGACCCACTATGAATGCAATAATGATGATGGAGACGGTCATCCTCCGTCATCAGAATTGGGATCCGTGTTGGAAAAGAAAAAAGAATCGAAGCCAGCGTACTGTGAAGAACTACCCGCATTCGATCCTGAAAAATAAGGTAACGTAAGATCATGGTGCGCGACGGCAGATTTGTGTTTTTCCGAGAATCCACTAAGCGGCGGTAGACTTGTTCTGGCTGTTAGTAAGGCGCTAAAAGGTGAAGCATCAACCTGGCTATCTCAAATAGCCTACGAAGGAATGACGTGGACCGAATTTAAGGTACCCTTTGTACTACACGATTTATTTCGTATTGCCGGGTGGGTTCATTAAAATGAGTGGCGAAAGACCTACAACACCTACAGTATGATCTAGCCAAGTGACGCAGCAGCCGGCATCGAAGATCTTGGTGTGCCTCAAATGTGGCAAGCCAGGTCACATCGGGCACGCCGCAATCGCGGCGGTAAAGGAGTGGCTGGAAAGGCGTCACGGCGTCCTGACCTACCGCATGACGCAGGTCCTCACCGGACACGGAAGTTTCGGGAGGTACCTGTGTCGGATAGGGAGGGAAGAAACGCCTGGGTGTCACCACTGCGAAGATCGCCCGGAGGACACAGTGGAGCATACGGTGCAGGACTGCCCCGCTTGGGCAGAGCACCGCCGTGTCCTCACGGCGCGGCGGCGATAGGCGGAGACCTCTCGCACCCGGCATTGGTCGAGGCCGCGGGGCGAGACGGGGTGGGAAGCGGTCGCCTCCTTCTGCGAAGCAGTTATGCTCGCGAAGGAGGAGGCGGGCCGCGAGAGGGAGAGGACAGCCGCAGTGTTAGACGCCCACGGCGTCGGACGTCGCAAGACGATCTCCCGCCACTGTAGGCGCGGGTATGCGGGCGGCGAGTAATGGGCAACTCGCCGCCCGACCATGGACCATGCCCGGGTCGGCGCGTTGTTTTCCACGTGCGCCTCAAAGAGCGTCAGCAAGATGACGGGGCAGGCACGTTACAACACAAAAGTGAATTGTTTCATTTTACTTAAGATTCTGGTGCTGAATGCTCGTTGGTAAAAGAAAGTTTTGCATCGAAATTTAGTGGTAAACGTGTTTGTAATGTTGTTGCTACGGCTGGTATAGGCTAGACACGAGTATTCAGTACAGAACGGAACACCGGTACTTAAAGTCTTCCAGAAACTCTTTAATTCCGTCCTGTCCGAGGGCAAAACGCCTTAAGCATGGACCAGGGGTGAGGTCTTGCTGTTCTTCAAAAAAGGTGATAACAGCCTATTGAAGAACTACAGATCCATCACGCTTCTGAGTCATGTTTATAAGCTGTTTTCAAGGGTTATCACGAACCGTCTTGAACACTGACTTGAAGAGCCAGCCTCCCGAACAAGCCGGTTTCCGAAGAGGCTATAGTACCATAGATCTCAAACTGTGGCCATTTTTTTAACCATTGTTTTGACAATTGAAAACTGACCAATTGGTCGCCTCCACATTACACCGGATAGACCACATCCATACTCTGCGGCAAGTTATACAGAAGGCCGAAGAGTATAACTTGCCATTATGCTTAGCGTTTGTGGACTATGAGAAAGCCTTCGATTCGGTGGAAACATGGGCGGTACTTGAGTCACTCCAGCGATGCCGTATTGACTATCGGTATATCGAGGTGTTGAATTGTTTGTATAATAACGCCACCATGTCGGTCCGAGTACAGGAGCAGAGCACGAAGGCGATTCTATTGAGAAGAGCCGTAAGACAGGGGGACGTTATCTCCCCGAAACTGTTTACTGCCGCAATGGAAGACGCCTTCAAGCTCCTGGAATGGCAAGGACTTGGCATCAACATTAACGGCGAATACATCACTCACCTTCGGTTTGCCGACGATATTGTTGTCATGGCAAAATCGATGGAAGATGTCAGCACGATGCTCGGCGACCTTAATCGACTTTCCCAACAGGTTGGTCTTGAACATGGACAGGACAAAGGTAATGTGCAATGGCCATGTTGTGCCCACCCCATTGTCAGTTGGGAACTCGGTTCTAGAAGTTGTTGACTCGTATGTCTACCTGGGACAAACCGTCGCACTAGGTAGGTCCAACTTCAAGAAGGAGGTCAACCGCCGAATCCAACTCGGCTGGGCAGCGTTCGGGAAACTGCGTAACGTTTTCTCGTCCAAAATACCTCAGTGTCTTAAGTCGAAAGTTTTCGACCAATGTGTGTTACCAGTGATGACGTATGGTGCCGAAACATGGTCCTTTACTGTAGGCCTCATTAGTAAGCTCAGTATAGTCCAACGAGCTATGGAGAGGCCTATGCTTGGAGTCTCTCTGCGCGATCGACTCAGAAATGAGGAGATTCGTAAACGAACCAAAGTTACCGACATAGCCCAACGAATTAGCAAGTTGAAATGGCAGTGGGCAGGCCATATAGCACGCAGAACTGATGGCCGATGGGGCCGTAACGTTCTCGAATGGAGACCACGCACCGGCAAGCGCAGCGTAGGACGTCCATACATTAGGTGGGCAGACGATCTTATGAAGGCCACAGGATCACGCTGGATGCAGGCCGCTTACAACCGGTCCTATTGGAAGTCTAAAGGGGAGGCCTATGTTCAGCAGTGGACGTCTTACGGCTGATATGATGATGATGATGATGAACTTCGAGAAAGAGGTCAACCGCCGAATTCAACTCGGTTGGGCAGCGTTCGGGAAACTACGCAATGTCTTTTCGTCCGACATACCTCAGTGCCTCAAGACGAAAGTCTTCAACCAATGTGTGTTACCAGTGATGACTTATGGCACCGAAACGTGGTCTTTCACTATCGGCCTCATCTCAAATCTCAAAGTCGCTCAGCGAGCTATGGAGAGGGCTATGCTCGGTGTTTCTCCACGTGATCGAATCCGAAATGAGGAGATCCGTAGACGAACTAAAGTCACCGATATATTTTTTTATTTATTTATTTACTTCAGGCTTCAAGGCCCATATAAAATACAATAATACAATACATTATGAAACTTAACTAGTATAATGATACAATACATAAACAATGCTAATAACACTAATTCACACGAAGAGTCGGCGTCGTGTGTCGCGCGGTGTCAGGTATCCGGCCTCGGAATAGCCGGAACACTACACCTCTCGGCCAAAATTCTTCTTTCGTGAAAGTCGACAGATGTTCAGTCGGCACCCTCACCATAAAAGAATTGAAGTTCGCGTTGCGACGAGACTGCAACTGTTCGACCCTCAGGGTAAGCTTGGACTTGATGCGGACATACTCTACAATCATCTCGACCTTTGTAGTGTAGTGCAGCCGGGACACGTACAGCAGCGTCACGGGTACTGCAGGACGCAGCAGATGGTTCGGTCCGGTCGGTGCGGTACCGCACTGGTTCCGACAAGTGGGCTTTCTCCTCTTCTTCTTCTCAATTTGATAAAACCATCCTTGTCGCACTGGTCTTTCATTGGACCCTGCTGAGGCAGATCCCTTAGGATAGGTACCTGCTTATCCCCTTGCTGCTTAGATTGAGGCGCAGCGGGTTTGTTGGAGGCAGTAATAGCACCGGATTAGCAACCTGAAGTGGCAATGGGCAGGCCATATTGCTCGCAGAGCAGATGGCCGATGGGGTCGAAAAGTACTAGAGTGGAGACCACGGACTAGCAAGCGCAGCTTAAGACGTCCACCAAGAAGATGGACAAACGACCTTTTAAAGGTCGCTGGAAGACGCTGGATGCAGGTCGCATCCAACCGGTATATGTGGAGATCTAAAGGGGAAGCCTATGTTCAGCAGTGGACGTCCTATGGCTGAGATGATGATGATGAATCAGTACAGAACAGATTTAATGTTGTGTAGTGATTAACGATCACCCTCTTCAAGTTTTGCCCGACAATTATTTGCAAAGTGATGTCATGTTAGGTCGCGAGATTTTAAATCAGGGTTTTTCTGTAAACATGTCGGCAACTGAGCTTTAGTTAACGAAAGTCCTTTGTGTAAATTCAGTGAGGCATAATAGTGACAAAGCATTTTAATCGGATTCAACTATTATCGCGACGGATATAACGGGCAATGACAAGTCTAGGCTTTTGCAAACGCTTAACGTAACGCGAGTAACTACAGGCCGGCTCAGTGTAGCGGCAACCGTATAGGATGTCAGTAGACGAACGTAGAGTTGTGCGCGACCGTGTGAAGGAACTCTCAGAAGCGAATATTATCACACCCAGTTGCTCTCCATTTGTAAGCCCAGCTCTGCTAGTAAAGAAACAAAATGGTTCAGATCGCATGTGTTTAGATAGCGAGAAGCTCGCGGTAAGCTTAATAGTAACACTGCCTCCGTCCGTTACCAAAGCTTCACCACTGGAGCTTTTGATAGTAAAGGTTGCGAGACCGTTGTCGTTGAGGTGTAGCGGTGTAGAGACCGGAAATGCGCGAGCGTCCGTCAGAAAATTTAAAGAAGTGTGGGGAATATGATAAAGCCCGATTTGACAAAACAAAGGCAAAAATTCAGTTTTGCGATTAGCTATTTTGTGTTATTAGAAAATGAAGAACGAAATCAGTCTAAGTTAGATCCAAAGTTCAAGGGTCCGTTTAGAGTGATTTTGTATAGTGACCGTTACATATTGAAACCCTTGAATTCTATGTGTACCTACAAACATGCCAATGGGTCCTGTACCAGTCGAAGTTACCATAGATACTGATTAAGTTGTGGTGAGAGGTCGAGTAAAGCCCGGTAGAAATCGGTATCTGTTGAGGCAACCCAAGCAGTCCGTGGGTAGGCGATAGACGTATAACCCTGGTGGTGGTCGGGGTCTTGAGAGACCATAGTGTGTAGTCACCAGTGGTTATTACGTAGTCGTCGGCGATCTCAGATACGTACCTACATACTTATTATTATTCTGTACAGTGCTGTGTTCATTAGTGTAAAATAGGAAAAATAAACCAAGTTGATTGTCAAAGACTGCTTTCTTTAACCAACACTACCCTCCGACAACGCCCACATTAAGAGGACCCACTATGATTGCCAATAATGATGATGGAGACGGTCATCCTCCGTGGTATGTTTGGATGTATATTTGTCCACGATTATCTCGCGTTTGACTGGACAGATTTTGATGCGGTTTTCAGGAAAGTGTTCATTACATTCTGGAGAAGGTTTTAGTATATAACACTAATGGATATCCCGTGACGTTGCTCGCGTGGATCAGTTTTTGCTTACTTGGATTGTAGATTTTTAAAGACGCCGATTATTATGAAGATTTTAATTAAAAATAACAAAAACCCGACTACGAAAAAAACGCGCACTGAAAAGTATAAAACAAGAACAATATTCATTTGACCGATATTTTGCTAATGAATATTGTTCTTGTTTTATACTTTTCAGTGCGCGTTTTTTTCGTAGTCGGGTTTTTGTTATTTTTAACTTATTTTTTATTTACACCATTTTGGGGTTACATTATTAATAATATTTGATATAATAATAAAATCAAAGTAGCGAGTAAATTTCAAATGTACTCATTAAGCCTTTTCATTGTTGATACCCATGTTGACACTGTTAGAAACGGGCTAATTAGCTAATAAAAGCTATATAATGTATATATATTTCAAATGTGCTCATCAAGCCCTTTAATCGATTTGGTGACACGTCACCTACCCTATAACCAGCGGACAACTGAGACGCTTCTAATGACACCTCATTTGTCATGTAGTGATAAGGAGTTTAGAAGTTATGAGGGAACAGACAAACACATACATACATATACCGGTCAAAATCATAACCCTCCTTTTGGCTTTGCCGTAGTCGGGTAAAAAGTAGCTAGTAAAAGCTATATAATCTATACTAATATTATAAAGCTGAAGAGTTTGTTTGTTTGATTGTTTGTTTGTTTGTTTGAACGCGCTAATCTCAGGAACTACTGGTTCGAATTGAAAAATTCTTTTTGTGTTGAATAGACCATTTATCGAGGAAGGCTATAGGCTATATAACATCACGCTATCACCAATAGGAGCGGAGCAGCAAAGAGAAATGTTTCAAAATCGGGAAAATGTATTCCATTTCGAGAGCTTCCGTGGCGTGCGCTGCGTAAACGGTTAAAGATACATAAAAATTATGTACTACGGAATTATTCCTAATAAAAAGTTCTAAAATAAAGTCCGCGAGAGCATATATTTATCTTTTATGGTTAAGTCTTTATAACCTTTTTTATGGAAATCAAATTTGATTTTAAAGTAATGCATTATTTGCGAAGGTATTTTCATTAACACGATATTAATCCTTATCCAAATAAATACGGTAATCATCACAAGCATTTAATTTTGAATAAAATTGCCCTTGACATTGTTTGATTTCAATGAATATCTTAGGAGATATCATAGTTTCAAAATAATACCACAACAAAATTAATACCTAATGACTGCCTGGTCATAGTGGTCATGTCATAATTGCGGCGGTAAGATCCCTCTTTGAGAAGTGGTTGGAGATGCGCTGCGGCGTCCTCACCCTCAACCTGACGCAAGTCCTCCCGGGCACGGTTGTTGCGGGAGGTACCTCAGGGATTCGCTGGCAGGCGAGGGAAATGGTGAGCAGTTGGAACGCGTGATTTTTGTTATACTCAAAAAGTAGGTACTGGACGGATTTGAATGTTTTTTTTTTCGCTGTATAGATATTATGTCTGGCCAACATAATTATAGCCTATAATTTATCTTGGAAACTTGAACAACTGGTGCAAAACCGCAACAGACCAGCTAAACTATAGGAGATACAGAAATGGTGCCATAGCAAAAATTGTTCCACGTGATGTGCATTTTCTGCTGAGATAATAAATTTGAAGATCTGGAACACCTGATGTGGAACTCCAAGAGCCCAGCTACACTATAACATATATAGGAATGACGTCTTAGCAAAGTTGTTCAGCCTGATGAGCACTCTCTGTGGCCCTATAAAAACTGAAGATCTGGAACACCGGATGTGGGACACCAAGATACCAGCTACACTATAACATAATTATATAGGAATGACGTCTTAGCAAGAGTTGTTCACCCTGATGAGCACTCTCTGTTGATGTATAAAAATTGAAGATCTGGAACACCTGATGTGGGACACCAAGAGCCCAGCTACACTATAACATATATAGGAATGACGTCTTAGCAAAGTTGTTCAGCCTGATGAGCACTCTCTGTTGATATATTTGAAGATCTGGAACACCTGATGTGGAACTCCAAGAGTCCAGCTACACTATAACATAATTATATAGGAATGACGTCTTAGCAAAGTTGTTCAGCCTGATAAGCACTCTTTGTTGATGTATAAAAATTGAAGATCTGGAACACCTGATGTGGAACTCCTAGAGACCAGCTACACTATTACGTATATAGGAATGACGTCTTAGCGAAGTTGTTCAGCCTGATGGGCACTCTCTGTTGACGTTTAAAAATTGAAGATCTGGAACACCTGATGTGGAAATCAAAGCTATCACTAATTTCACTGTATAATTTTAAAATAACATAAGCTGGGAGTACCTCCACGCAGTAAAGGCGGTAACAGCTTGGAACTAATTTTTAATGACGATGAATAATTATATTATATGAATAAAAATTTGACTCTACAGGCCAAAACTCCCATTTATTTTTTTACCCAGAATTTGGAATTGGACATCAGACTTATCAGATGTTCGATTTTGACGACCCCGTGTCGCTGGCATAAGCAACAGGATCCGCGTACGAAGTCGCGGGCAGAAGCTAGTGTATGTATATATATTCAAATGTGCTCATCAAGCCCTTTAATTTGATACCCATGTCGATACTGTGCGAAAATATTTTTTTTTTCGGTTACGACTTTTCATCCCCTAGAGGTCGCCATATTGGATTTGGTGACACGTCACCTACCCTATAACCAGCGGACAACTGAGACGCTTCTAGCGACACCTCATTTGTCAAGTAGTGATAAGTAGTTCAGAAGTTATGAGGGAACAGATGAACATACATACATACATACATACATACAAACATACATACCGGTCAAAATCATAACCCTCCTTTTTGCTTCGCCGTAGTCGGGTAAAAAAAAGGGTAAAATAAAAAACTTTTTGAAAAAAGGGAACCGACTTCAAAACCAAACAGAAAAAAAAGTGTAATAACTTTTCTTTCGGAAGTCGGTGGTCATAGTCAATGAAATAAAAAACAAAGCCACCGACTTCCGAAAGAAAAGTTATTTTACACTTTTTTTTAACCGACTTCAGAAAAAAAAGTAGGTTCTCAGTTCGACCTGTATGTATGTATGTATGTATGTATGTATGTTTGTCCGCGATTATCTCGCGTTTGGCTGAACCGATTTTGATGCGGTTTTCAGGGAAGTGTTCATTACATTCTGGAGAAGGTTTTAGTATATAACACTAATGGATATCCCGTGACGTTGCCCGCGTGGATCCGTTTTTGCTTTCTTGGATTGTAGATTTTCAGTGACCATTGCATGTTTGTCCGCGATTATCTCGCGTTTGGCGGAACCGATTTTGATGCGGTTTTCAGAAAAGTATTTTTTACATTCTGGGGAAGGTTTTAGTATATAACAATAATAGATATCTCGTGAAGTTGCCCGTACAGATCCGTTTTTGTTGCTTACTAGGATTGTAGATTTTCAAAGACGCCGATTAAGTATATGAAAATTTTTGTTGAATTTATAAACTAAAAAGCGAAAAATAAAAAACTTTTTGAAAAAAAGGGAACCGACTTCAAAACCAAACACAAAAAACTGTAAAATAACTTTTCTTTCGGAAGTCGGTGGCCATAGTCAATGAAATAAAAAAAAAGCCACCGACTTCCGAAAGAAAAGTTATTTTACAGTTTTTTGTGTTTGGTTTTGAAGTCGGTTCCCTTTTTTTCAAAAAGATTTTTTTTTGTGTTTGGTTTTGAAGTCGGTTCACTGAGACGATTGCATGTTTGTCCGCGATTATCTCGCGTTTGGCTGAACCGATTTTGATGCGGTTTCCAGAAAAGTGTTTGTTACATTCTGAGGAAGGTTTTAGTAACAATAATGGATATCTCGTGAAGTTCTTCGCATAGATCCGTTTTTGTTGCTTACTAGGATTGTAGATTTTCAAAGACGCCGATTATATTATGAAGATTTTTGTTGAATATCTGAACTAACTAAAAAGGGTAAAACAAAAAACTTTTTGAAAAAAAAAGGAACCGAATTCAAAATCAAACACAAAAAAAGTATAAAATAACTTTTCTTCCGGAAGTTGGTGGCCGTAGTCAATGAAATAAAAAACAAAGCCACCGACTTCCGAAAAAAAATAATTTACAGTGATTTTGTGTTTGGTTTTGAAGTCGGTTCCCTTTTTTTTTAAAAGTTTTTTTTTTAAATATTAGTAAACATTTGTTTTGTATCGTTTGGAAGTAATTAATTGGGGATTGAAGCGCGCGAGCGCTTGCGCCTCTGTCAGATTTATCAGGATGGTGCCGAGACCCTTGACATGGGTCTTACTTGTGTTGATTCAAATTGTCATTTTAGAATGATATAGGTAGAATCTGTAGAATAATTAAGAACCATGTTTCTTTTTGTCAATACTGCGCAAATCCACGAAATACAACATTGTTTGTGTTATGAAAAAAATATTCTTGGAAATCATCTACAAAACATGCCGATTATTACCGTGCCGAGACTAGGGCATGCACCCGGTTCTACCCGGTTCCGAAAAACCCGGGTATACCCGGGTATTGGAGTAAGTCTGTAGAACCGGTTCTGAGAGCGATGGAATCGGGTCGACCCGGTTCCGATAAGCAAGTAATAATTTTGCATTCACTGCATCGAATTGCTATGAATGCTGCCACGGGATGAAGGGAAGGCCCCATTGTAAGCTTTCATTAGGCGTAGCACACGCTCACAGTACTTTGGAGTGTTAGTACTATAAGAAAATGGTGAATATAATAATATTTTAGTTAAAATGTGCCAAAACATAATTTTTACTTTTGTTTTCGACATAGCTGCCAAAGAACGGAAACGCCGCAATCGCGGTGGTATGACCTCTCTTTTAGGAGTGGCTGGAGAGGCGCCACGTCGTCCTCACCTTCCACCTGACACAGATCCTGTGTTTGTTTCGGGAGGTTCTTGTGCCTGATCGGGCGGGAAAAAACGCCTGGGTGTCAAAATTGCCGGATCACCGAAGGACACGGTGGACCATACGTTGCAAGTGTGCTCCACTTAGGCTGAGCACCGCTGTGTCCTCACGGAGGCCGTAAGCGGCGGTGACCTCCCGTGCCCGGCATTGTCGAAGCCATACTGCGGGGTGAGACGGTATGGGAAGGGGTCGGCTCCTTCTGTGAAGCAGTCATGCTAGCGAAGGAGGAAGCAAGCGCGTCGTGAGGGACAGGCGAAACAGCCCGGACTTCACGACCCAGCAGCTGTGGGAGACCTCCACGACCATGGACACGAGACGATTTCAGGCCACCGTAGGCGCAGGCATGCGAACGACGAGTACTGGGTGATTTCGCGTCCGATGATGGAGCATGCCCTAGTAGACGGCGTGCCGAGTTCTACGCACGCCTCAAAGACCTGTTAGTAATCTGACGGGGCTCCTCTTAGAAGGCCAAAGCCTGCTGGGGTAACCGTGACTCCGGAACGTAAAAGGCTATTGAAGGATGCCTTGGATTTTAGTCAGTACGAGTCTGACAGACCCTATCGTCCTCATTTGATGATTTTACCACGTAAAAATAAAACTTCCAATGAATGAAGTGAAAGGCATATTATTACAAGCTTTCATTTGTCATTGCTTGCGATCTTTTTGGAATATACATATAGCGATAGTTTCAACTTAGCTACCAAATAATGCAGCGTAGGGCACATCGTAAATTTTTATTTGGAATTGCTCAAGTTACTTTGAAATATGTATTGGTTTTATAAAAAGTGAAAGTATTAACGTTATCAACGTTAATATTTTCAGTAAAATGAGCCAAAACACAAAAGTTACGATTGGTTTCGATTCAACAGCCATAGAATGAACTTTAAAAAAAAAATTGTAAGTTGTCTTTATTGTCATATGCAGTTCTTAAAAAATAATGCTATCTGGGTCAAAGTAGAGAGAAAATTGGAACTTAAAAAAATTTGAACGAAGTACCTAGTTTTTCTTTTTTAATAAAACAAAAACTGTTAAAATATATAAAATAACTAATGAATCAGTGTTTGGATTGTCCCCAAGCCCTATTCACAATTAGCAGACGAATCCTAATGAAAATTAAAAAGAAAACATTAAGTTCACTTGGAACCGGGTAGAACCGGGTAACCCGATTCCTAACGCCTCCAGAACCGGTTCTGAAAATTCTGGAACCGGACCCGGTTTTGCATGCCCTAGCCGAGACTCTTGTTATTCCGATAATTAATGTATTTTTAAGTTATTGCATAGCTTTTAAGCGCATCACACACGGCTAAGATACGATAATATTTTATCTTAAGATGTTATATTAATATATCTTAGGCCATCACAGACGACGAAGATACGATACTGTAATATTTTATCTTAAGATGTTATCTTACGATATATTTTTTATCGTAAGATGGTATCTTACGATATATTTTCTATCTTAAGATGGTATCTTACGATATTCGTCGCGATCGCACGGTCGTGTCCTTTGTTGAACGAATAAATACAGGGTGTTTTAACTATGTCTCATGCTTGCCTGCTAGACTTACTGGATAGCTCTACGGATGACGATTCCGATTTTGAATTCGATTTGCACATGGTTCTGGCACACTCCAGAAGAAGATCAATTTGGGTCGAAACTCACATTAAAAATAGGAAAGATCGTGGGGAATTCAACATTTTTGACGATCTTTCAGAAAAAAAGTTCCATGAGTATTTTAAAATGTCAAGAGAAGAGTTCGACGCACTTCACAGTTTAGTTCAAAGAGATTTTGAGAAACAAAATACAAACATGCGACAATGTAAAATCAATTATAGACAGTCCTAAGCCTGAAAAGTATGAAGGAAAGTTCATTGGTTTTTTAGGGTTCCGTAGCCAAATGGCAAAAACGGAACCCTTATAGATTCGTCATGTCTGTCTGTCCGTCCGTATGTCACAGCCACTTTTTGTCGAAAGTATAAGAGCTATCCTGTTGAAACTTGGTAGGTAGATGTATTATGTGAACCGCATTAGGATTTTCACACAAAAATAAAAAAAAACCGGCCAAGTGCGAGTTGGACTCGCCCATGAAGGTTTCCGTAGTAGCAAGCATAGATTAAGGTTATAATTATATTGAGATAAGTAAGTAATATATACAAACAATAAAAATAACTTTGTTTTTCATAGTGTTTGTATGAATGGCAAAGTTATATTTGCGGTTTTTGAAAATGTACTATATCTCAAAAACTGCTAACTGCATCTTATCCAAACCAATTTTCGTTGGAAGTTTTTGTTGAGATCTACATTACATTTTTTTTTTTTAGTTTTATCATTCTCATGCTGCCCCCCATACTTAGAATTGAAACTCAACATTTTTTTTTCACCAAACCCATACGTGTGTTATCTATGGATAGATCTTTAAAATTATATTGAGGTTACTAATATCATTTTCTTCTAAACTGAACAGTGTGCACGAGAGACACTTCCAAAGTGGTAAAATGTGTGTCGTCCCTCCCCCTGTAACTTCTAAAATAACAAAATGATAAAACTAAAAAAAATATATAATGTAGACCTCAACAAAAACTTCCAACGAAAATTGGTTTGGATGAGATACAGTTAGCAGTTTTTAAGATATAGTACATTTTCAAAAACCGCAAATATAACTTTGCCATTCATACAAGCACTATGAAAAACAAAGTTATTTTTATTGTTTGTGTATATCACTTACTAATCTCAATATAATTATATCCCTAATCTATGCTTGCTACTACGGAACCCTTCATGGGCGAGTCCAACTCGAACTTGGCCGGTTTTTTAGGGTTCCGTAGCCAAATGGCAAAAACGGAACCCTTATAGATTCGTCATGTCTGTCTGTCTGTCTGTCTGTCTGTCTGTCTGTCTGTCTGTCTGTCCGTGTATGTCACAGCCACTTTTTGTCGAAAGTATAAGAGCTATCCTGTTGAAACTTGGTAGAAAGATGTATTATGTGAACCGCATTAGGATTTTCACACAAAAATCAAAACAAAACAAATTTTGGGGGTGCCCCCCATACTTAGAATTGAAACTCAAAAAAAAATTTTTCACCAAACCCATACGTGTGGGGTATCTATGAATAGGTCTTTAAAAATGATATTGAGGTTACTAACATAATTTTTTTCTAAACTGAACAGTTTGCGCGAGAGACACTTCCAAAGTGGTAAAAAGTGTGTCCCCCCCCCCGTAACTTCTAAAATAAGAGAATGATAAAACTAAAAAAAATATATAATGTAGACCTCAACCAAAACTACCAACGAAAATTGGTTTGGATGAGATACAGTTAGCAGTTTTTGAGATATAGTACATTTTCAAAAACCGCAAATATAACTTTGCCATTCATACAAATACTATGAAAAACAAAGTTATTTTTATTGTTTGTGTATATTACTTACTAATCTCAATATAATTATATCTCTTATCTATGCTTGCTGCTACGGAACCCTTCATGGGCGAGTCCAACTCGCACTTGGCCGGTTTTTTACTGCTCCATTTTATCGTAATGAATTCATAAACGCGATGTAATATTCTTAATTTCTTGGACCTATAGCATGCAACTACAGCAAACAGTTACTGCGCTTGCTTTATTCGCACCTACCTAGTGAACCTACGCATATAAAATAGCATGCTATAAAATAGCAAGTAAAATGTCATTTAGCAAGTTATTGCCATATAGCTACTTTGAACACTACTATTTCGTACCAACGAAGTTAACAACACCCCGTATTTGCATCTGATGTTATCTTACGATATATTTTATATCTTAAGATGTTATCTTACGATATATTTTGTATCTTAAGATGTCATCTTACGATATATTTTATATCTTACGATATATTTTCTATCTTAAGATGGTATCTTACGATATATTTTCTATCTTAAGATGTTATCTTACGATATATTTTACATCTTAAGATACGAATATCGCTCTCTATCTTACGATACGAAAATATGAAAGATATCGTATCTTCGTCGTGTGTGACGGTCCATTGAATAGTATGGCGAGCGATATGGTATCTTAAGATAAAATATTATCGTATCTTAGCCGTGTGTGATGCGCTTTATCGCAGGCTCTGAGCGCGGCGACCGAATCAAGAAATTCCCTAACGAATAAACACAACGAAAAAACCTAAGAAAAATACCTAATACTCGTTTGGCATTATTCAATTTGTGTTGTAAAAGGCATATTCGGGCCCTTATAGTAACCATCCAATAGGGTAAGGTGCTTTACAAAACTATTATAGGCATCTCTATGTATACACAGGGCCGTCTTTTTCAAAGGGCACTTGTTCAGGGCCCAGCTATCCATCCATAAGCCCCGACTTAGCGTGAGCATCGTAGCAGTATTAACTAGGTATCGATTTATGTTCAAAAACGAACCTTTTCCAGCCAGTGATAACATTTCCGAGCTTGCTCTGCTATACCTACTTTTTTTTTTTTTAAATAAAACGTTGCCCCACACTAGGAATTACTCCTGTATCGTGGGTGCGTTTACAAACATATAAACTCACATATACAAACGCCCAGACCTGAACCAAATATTTGTATGACCTACTTGTAGATCATACAAATATTTGCTCCGTGCGGGAATCGAACCCGCCACACGCAGCGCAGCAGTCCAATCGCTCAGCCATTGCCAAAATCGTGGCGTCAAATACTCTTATGTTTCTTTTTGCTTTTCTATAAAACTGATATTTTTTTTTTTTGAGCATTGGTGGCCCAGTGGTATCGGCCTCGACTTACGAGTTGTAGGTCGTGGGTTCGAACCCCGTCAGGCGCATTACTTTGTGTAATTTATTTCAACACCACTGCTCTCAAAACGGTGAAGGAAAAACATCGTGAGGAAACCGGCATGTCCTAGAACCAAAAATTCGAAGACATGTGACATCTACCAATCCGCACTGGGCCCGCGTGGTAGATTACGGCCCACTCCCTCTCACAGAGAGAGGAGGCCTGTGTCCCAGCAGTGGGAACATTTATAGGCTGAGGATGATGATGAGGATGATGATATATTTATACTGATAGTGATAGCTAGTTGACAGGCCAGTTGGTCTAGTAGTTAGTGACCCTGACTGCTATGCCGGAGGTCGTGGGTTCGATTCCTACCCAGGATAAATGTTTGTGTGATGAGCACGATCATTTATTCTGTGTCTGGGTGTAATTTATCTATAGGTAATATTTATGTATTTAGAAATATATAAGTATGTTTATCAGTTGTCTAGTACCCATAACACAAGCTCTGCTTAGCTTGGGACTAGATGGCGCTGTGTGATATTTGTAGAATATTATTATTATTAGTTACGTATATTTTTTCTACGAACAGTGCCCTACGGAACAATTTTGTACCAATTACAAGTAGTTGTTGCGGGACTGGGTGTTTTGTATGTGAGCACAGAATAATTAATAGTACTATACGTACAGAAGGACTACTCCAAAAAAAAATCAAACAAATGTAAAATCTATTTACGAGAGAATAAAGTACATTTTAACTGGCAGCCGTACCGCCCACCTACTTTTATAATAGCCTAAACTTCCCGTGCGCAAGCAAAAATGTACTGAATGGTTACGCCCGAGAGTTTATTTTGGTTTATCTGACGCCAACGACATTAAAAGGTTACTATGGGTCAAGCTCAATAGGGTTGCGACTTGCGAGTTTAGGCACAAATAGGTAGGTACCTATGCGTATTTTATGCATTTGCTAAATTACATTATTACCATAAATACCTATGTTCCTCAAGGAATTTTGTTTTTATCATCAGCCTATATCTTTTTGGTTTCGTCATCGATTACTACATACATTATTGATTGTTAGCACAGAATGATAATAGTAGGTACCTACGGCACCTTACGTGAGGAATAATATTTATAATAATGTTATCTTTTCTACCTATTATTGTTATATTTTTGAACATTTATCTTACAAAAAAAAAAGAATAATATTTAAAAGATTTTTATCGTCTATGGCAAAATAGCCAGTCCTTATTATTTTGCACTCAACCTAGTAACCGACCAATTACTATCGCATACTGTCACAGGCCCCGCGTTGCGTGTCTTTGTAGGTAGGTAAAAAAGTGGCGCAGCGAATTACGACCGCTGACCTTGAATGCGTAGTGTGGCCATTTTCTGAGTTAGAACTTTTAAACAACAACGCAAACATCTTTCTACTTTCTACCGATCTTAATTCTTAGTACTCAGCTTAAGGTGAGTGAGAGTGTCGTCTTTTTATCTTGGTCGTCCAGTAGGCTCACCCCCCCCCCCCCAATTAGTATCTCGCCTCATTTCCAAACTTGTAACCTCATGATTAGGTATCATGATCAGTTAAGTCCATACTTCACAAGCAGGGAGATAATTTTGTTGATCATTACTAAATATGTACTATATATTTTTTTTCTTCATAATAATATTGTGTTATTAATTTACCAAAAGCACCTAAAGCAAGAAACTTGTGCGTAACTACACGTAACGTAACAAAAATATTAAGGAGACGGAGCGCGTGCGTAACGGGTGGCGCGTGGCAGCCGTAGTGAATGGGCCACGACATAATGGCCCCGCAACTACTTGCAGTTTTATGCCTACACCGCGGAGTGAGACAGGCCTGATGTGAGTTTAAATAGTTGTAAACGCACCCACGGCACGCGAGAAATTCCTAATTTGAGGAAAAGTTTTTTAATAACTTTCATAGTCTAGAAAGTGTTGCGCCCCTTTGTTCTAAAGTGCCCCCAGGCCCTAACAAGTTAAAGACGACCCTGATTCCAAGCTTTATTAGTTCTGAGAGTAACCAAGGCCTAAGTAACTTCTGTAACCTAGATCCAATACACGCTACATGAAATACCAAAATTATCGAAGTTTAAAACAAATATAATGTTATTTGATCTAAATATCTAGGTGCTCGTATCGTATGTTTGTGGGCAGTTGTGGGCGGATACTAACTGTTTTATATTAAATTGTTATTGTTATTCAATATCTATCACAGAATCCACATTGTTATTGATAACATTTAACAGAACACTACACATTGTAAATGTTATGAAAACAGACAATCAGCTGTGTAGGTATTCATATGGGTAACACAAACATAATAGTATTTCTAGGAATACAATATAAAGTCGCTTGGCTTTATGACAACAAGACTTCAGAGGGTTTTCTGAAAAGAAGCCCTAGCAGGACTTTTCATGTTTTTGTGATGTAAACTAGAACTTTGACGTTATTTGAATGGAAAAAATCGTCTAGAGGCGCTCTTTCATTTTACATATTATAATGAACGCATAATTGTTTCCAATTCGCTGTTAAAAATACTGAAATCTTGTGATAATCTTGTCTTTCCCTCAGTTTGGTCAGCAAACTCTTCAACTGTTTGAGCTGGTACCTAGTAAAAGTCAATGAACCAAAACCACATAAGTTAAACATTGGTACTGAATTACTGATATCAAGTGCTAATAATATCAATATAAAACAACAATGACTATTTACTCAATAAAAACATAATGTCGACGGCAATGTAGTCTGCAGGTAGACTGCGATAGTGAAAGTAACTAGTGAAAGGTAGTACCCTACTGAGGTCGAGTAGCTCGGCCCTGCGAACGTATTACCTACTGTAAACTTAATTATTTAATGAGAAAAGAGTTTTGTTGTTAAATATAATAATTATAAAAGAAAGAAGTTTGATAAAGATTTGTATATATTATGATGTATGATGTCGGTAATTTGACAGTTGCTGTCATCCGCGCCACGACGAATCAAGTCTTTTGGACGCAGCTCTTTATGTAGTGTCTATGTCATTTTGTTAAAACAAAGATTTCTTCTCCTTGGTTTACAGGAGGAAATATCTATCGGAACAGAAAGTTTTATACAACAATTTGTCGTCTACGGCTAGGTCACTGTAGATTGAATGCACATCTGTTTAGAATTGGCATTCTGTCTTCCCCAAATTGTGATTATTGTAATTCTGCTATACAAACATTGGATCACATTGTATTTGATTGTCCTAATTTTGCTCTTCAAAGGATCATTTTAGTTGATCGCCTGCTAGGTATTTATGAAACTGCTGAAGATATCCCGCGCTCGCTTCAGCAACTTTTGAGGAAAAAAGATTGTTTTTTACCAATTTACGATTTTATTGTATCAACTGTTGATGAAATTTGAATTTGACAACTACCACACTTTTGACATAAAATTTTAAGATTGAGAATATTGCATGAATATTGAGATATTGAGATACTATTATATAAAACATGAAAGAAGACTTGGCTCCGGCCTAACAAATGGTACTGAACTTGAATATATTAAAAGAAGACTTGGCTTACGCCTAACTATTGGTTATTGAAGACATTGATATAAATAAGACTTGGCTTCGGCCCGACTATTGGATATCGAAGACATTGAATAAAGAAGACATGGTTTCGGCCTTGATTATATCATAGAAAGACAAGAAAGAAAAGAAGAATTGGAAGAAAAAGAAAATTAAATCAGACTTGGCTGTATGGGCTTAGCGCCCTTTGCCTGTCCCGAAGAGGCGAAAAAGACCAAAAAAAAAAATGTCCATGTCATTATATCAATTTGCATTAAAAAAAAAAATGTGACGGCGCGGATGACGCGGGGGCTGATCAATCAGCCGCTTCGCTATGTGTTGTGGGTTGAAATCCCGCACGAAATAAGCCTAGTTGTATCGCCAGGTAATTCGCGTGTTTGCGTTTACAAGTTCAAATGTTTGTAAACTCCACCGCGATATTTGAGGATCATGATGTGAAGCAAACATTACATAATATCACGCCTTTATTCCCCGAAGGGTTGGGCAGAGATGTACCCCTTTAGTACACCCTTTTAGTAATGTAGGTAACGTTAAAATAAGGTGACATGGTATCATAACATATTCACCGCGTGGTTTAGAAGATTTCAGACTGTTCATGTTTTATAAGTAGATAATAATATGTCAGTACCTAATAATTTGAAGTAGAACTACGTACTTACTTTCCTTCTCCTCTGTTACTTTTCTGACTTATTTCGTAGCAGAAACAGCAGACTCCATTGCGATATAATTATTCCTTGCTTATTTATTATCTGCTCAATTAAACTTGAGCAATAGACTAGAACTATTCCGTTTTATGAATTCTACTGCAATACATATTATAATTCTGATAAAGTGGCCTTTTTAGATCCCCTGTTAGCATGAGGGTAATCCTAAATAACTATATTGTGACTTACAATGTCTACTTTAAAGTCCATATTCCTTTAAACACTCAGTTTCAGAGAAACAAAGACATGATCAATTCAGTGTCCCAGGAGTAAACATACACGACAATAAGTATGTTGTTTCGCAGAACTACACAATAATTGTTTTCACTTAACAGTCCCTGTAATTACGTAGAAGTTTCGAATGACCGATTAATCGGGTTATCAATTAGCAAGAGTTAATTGCGAAATGTAGATACCTAACTACCTATTGAATGAAGATGTTTCAGAAAGTAAGTTTATACCTATTTCCGTATAATCCATCAATTTGAATTGAGTTGTTTTAATTGTATTATATTTTAAGTTGTTTTAAGAAATAAAGAATTTATAGAAAGAAAGGTTCAGAAGTTATAATTTTTTTTTGTGTTTTATGAAAGGAATGTACTCGTATTACTTATTTATATTTATAAGAAAACATGTTTAACAGGTGGTAAAATAACTCGGTTAAAACCTACGTTGTGTTTTTCATAACTTCAATTTGATGTAAGTAAGCCAATTACTTAGAGGAAAACGGATGTAGATATGAACCTACCTATTCCAGACAAGTTTCAGTATAATAACAAATGCTCGTATACATGATTACCTATACCTAATGGTTGTGTATGAATGAGCTGTAGAATAGAACGTAATTAATTTTGTACCTATTTAGGTATTTAAAGTATCTTGGTACACTGGTATTGTGATTAGATATAGAAGTTTTGTTTTGTACGATAAAATAGGTGTTTGAAAACGGTATATCGGCCTAGTTAAAGAATCAATACTTACTTATTGCTTGAATATTTTCTAGTTCCTACTAAACAAAATGGAGTTAATGGATCACGGGCTACAAATACAAAGTTATTAAATTCAAATTGTTACAAAATACTGTGTCGATTTTTAAATGAAGTTAGAATTCTCCATTGTTCTTTTATTTCGTCGAGTTAACTCAGTGATAATCATTGTTGGTTTAGTAATTAACATGTTTATTGAACTGATGCACTTTGAACTTTAAGAATGAAAACAATGATTATACTACAAGTGTCAATGTTATTTTCCGCTGATTACTCAGACATACTCATAATGCGCACAAAGGGACTGACACAATCAGCTCTTATTTATTTCACTAATAATTACCTCCTGAAGTAAAGGACCTAACCTATGTCTAACTAACGATCACAGATTCTTATTACGACTCACAGGCAAATAATACAAATGAGTTACAACAATAGTTTATTTGGTACAAAATATCATACTTAAAGACATCGTTCTTCGTATTTATAATATCTATTTGGTACTGTTATCTATACGACGCGACGGCAGCTATTTACAGATTACAAACTTAATAAAATAATCTACCTACACTGCAACAATAAGTGGCTCACCAGCTACAATAGAACTTTCAATACCGCAGTGGTCTTCACCTCGCAGAATTTTGAAGAATCCATTGTCACCCCAGTCACTGTTCCAGGAGTTCGCGATGAGCCAGTACTTGTTACCGTTCTCCACGCCCCAGCCTAAGATCTTGACAGCGTGACCACCAAGAGCATCGCCAATAGTGTGTTTGTAAACACCGGTCTTGTAATTAAGCAAGTCTGAATACACTGTGAACGCACCTTCCACTGGCCCGTTCTTGAACAACTCAGCCCTGATGTGGTCCTCCTTGCTTGATACTGAGAACACGTGTTTACCGTAGCGCTTATCCTTGCGGTAGTCAACATTGTAGTTCGACTCGCAAGTCTTCTGACATTTCGGCGTCTTAGAATCACCGTTGCAAGGCAGCCTGTTGCCGGGCACGTGATGTTCGCATGGAGGGATCTCGTACGGCCTGCAGCCCTGGCTCGAATTGTAGCTGCCGCCTGACACGAGACCGACGTGCTTCCAGTACTCCCAAGCCAATGTTGGCATACCTCCATTGCATCCGAGACCGCAAATTGGACAGCAGCTTAAAAGATCTTCAGCGGAGAAATGGAAATGTTGTGTTCCATTTGAGTAAGTACAATACCGGTCGGTCATCGCCTCCACAGCACCAAACGCCCAGCAGCTTCCGCATGACCCTTGGTCCCTGACTTCGTTCAATGTAGGGCAGTTGGGCCATTTGTCTCTCGGATCAAAGTTTTCCGGAAGGCTCGCAATCAATTCGGCGTCATGTTCAACTTTCGGGAGTTTCGCCAAGTGGGTATCTTGCAGGACACCCGCTAATTTTTTGATGTGTGTGAACGGAGTGTTCAGCGGGAAGTTTCTGCCGGCTTTCCAAGTGTTTTGCTTCGTATTGATGAGATTGATGAACTCGTCAGTGAGCGGATTCTGTATAGCGTCGGCGGTGATCGCGAGTGCGCACACGAGCGCAACAAACGTTGCACGCGAAGCGGCCATTATTCACTTCTTTATTTTCTTTTTCACAGCTGAGCGGTTAATGGATGTGTATTCGGAGCGAATGTGGCGCGACGACTGAGCGGCGGCGGTCGGGGCGGGTGTAGTTGATGCCCGCGCTCGGTGCTCGCACGCCGTGTAATTGCATGGAGCGCACGACACGGTCAACGGGGGCGAGACAGCGCTTGATCGGCCGTGTCGAAGGTTAACGATACATGCACATCTACCGATAACATAAGATAAACAAATATCATGGCCGAACGCTTTGCGACCATTAGAAAATATTTGTCATGTAATTAATTGGGGATCGGAGCCCGCGAGTGTTTGCGCCTCTGTCAGATTTATCTCGATGGTGCGGAGAACCTTGACATGGGTCTCACTTGTGTTGATTCAAATTGTCATTTTAGAATGATATAGGCAGAATTGTTAAAAACCATGTTTCCTTTTGTCAATACTGAATAAATCCGCGAAATACAGCATCGTTTGTGTTATGAAAATATTCTTCGAAATCATCAACAAAACATGCCAAGATTCTTGTTATTCTGATAGGTAATATATTTTTCAGAATTCCGATGGTCTTTCCCTGGTGTACAATAAAAACATATTTTCCCGTTTTTAACCGATTTTATAGAATGATAACGCGTAGAAGGAACTTGCACACGGTACATTAATTGTTCACAATTTTTATGATTTAATTGGCGTGCCTGAGAGACTGGGTAACTTACCTACTGTTTGTTGAATTGTATTGAGGTGATAAAATTATTTATAAAACAATAATATTATTTACTTGAAGTCAACAGAAAATGTCTCTTTACCGACTTGTGAAAGACATAAGTGAGACAAAAAAGATACACGACCTCCATCATGTATCTTTTTTAGGGTTCCGTATCCAAAGGGTAAAACGGGACCCTATTACTTATTCTTTTTTTTTTTTCTCCTGTACCGTGGGTGCGTTTACAAACATAGAAACTCACATTACAAACACTCAGACCCGGAACAACTACTTGCAGATCATACAAATATTTTCGATCGAACCTGCGGCACTATGCACAGCAGTCGATCGCTAAGCCACTGCGCCAACTACCGTCAAAACTAAGACTCCGCTATCCGTCTGTGTGTTTGTTCATATCGACGCAAGAAAGCAATCTTGTAGTATCTCGAAAAGTTGAACTTTACACCAAAACCAAAAAACCGGCCAAGTGCGAGTTGGACTCGCCCATGAAGGGTTCCGTAGTAGCAAACATAGATAAGGGATATAATTATATTAAGATTAGTAAGTAATATACACAAACAATAAAAATAACTTTGTTTTTCATAGTGTATGTATGAATGGCAAAGTAATATTTGCGGTTTTTGAAAATGTACTTTATCTCAAAAACTGCTAACTGTATCTCATCCAAACCAATTTTCGTTGGAAGTTTTTGTTGAGGTCTACATTATATATATTTTTTTAGTTTTATCATTCTCTTATTTTAGAAGTTACAGGGGGGGGACACATTTTACCACTTTGGAAGTGTCTCTCGTGCAAACTGTTCAGTTTTGAAAAAAATTATATTAGTAACCTCAATATATTTTTAAAAGACCTATCCATAGATACCCACACGTCTGAGTTTGGTTAAAAAAAAATTTGAGTTTCAATTCTAAGTATGAAATTTGTTTTTTGTTAAAAAATTTGTTTTGTTTTTATTTTTGTGTGAAAATCCTAATGCGGTTCACATAATACATCTACCTACCAAGTTTCAACAGGATAGCTCTGATACTTTCGACAGAAAGTGGCTGTGACATACGGACGGACAGACAGACAGACATGACGAATCTATAAGGGTTCCGTTTTTGCCATTTGGCTACGGAACCCTAAAAACCATATTTAAAAAATCATAACTTTTAAACTAGCTGAATCCGAGGAGTAATTTTTGGAACACGTACGAGTATTTCTTAAAAAATAATTATTAGATGGCATTAAAGATAGCATTCCAAAGTTGGTACAGCATTAGTTTTTATGAGTTACAGCAATTGGTATTTCAATTTCAATCATCAATATTGCTGTAGATATCTTGGTAGTTGTAAATTATTATGTCGGATATACCTACACATAATGCTGCAAGTGTTTCGCTTTTGCTGTAAGTAAATAAACAACGTGTATCTTGACATCGGAAAAAATACTTGTATAACATTTTTGTCGTATCTATTTGTTATTGTAAAATAGTTGATTTTATGGTATTTACAGAACTTTGAAGTGTTTTGTTATAGAAGTTTTTTTTTTTTTTGCGTGGTAAAATCATCAAATGAGTCCTCCCACCCCGGGCAGGGCGGGAGGGACTGTCAGACTTGTACTGACTAAAATCCACGGTGTCCTTCAATAGCCCTTTATGTTCCGGGGTCACGGTAATGAGATAAGTCCCGCGACCCCGGCAGGCTTTGGCCCTCTACAGAGGGGGCCCCGTCAGAGAGGGGGCTCCGTCATTGTTATAGAAGTTAAGAAAAAGTCAACGTCGTAACATAATAAAAAAAGTCTTAGGAAAACATTGATCAGACCGTCCGACGCAATATTTTTTTCTGAATTAAAAAATACAATAAAAAGAAAATCCCATTTTTCGAGATACGACAATATCGCTTTTCAGCGTCGATATGTCACCAGGCTATATCCCATGAACCGTGACAGTAAAACAGTTTAAATATTGCACAGGTGATGTGTTTCTGTTGCCGCTATAACAGTATAAAATAAATATTTAAGGGCTCCCATATACTTCCAACAGATTTTTTTGCCGTTTTTGTGAAATTCAAGTCCGACTCGCACTTGGTCAGTTTTTTCTCTAACTCCGGATTCTCCGTGATTGGACCGATTTACGTGATTTTCTTTTCATTTGATAACCTGTCATTTGGTGCCATATAATATTTTATTATATTATTATATAGGTATTATATTATATTATTATATTAACATTACGTGAGCAGCTTATAGGTTTAGTCCCTGCATTTTTTAGATTTTTTCTCGTTTATTTCAATGTCAAATTTTAATGCCAATACCTATACCTACCTACATAATTATTGTATGTCTATTAGGCAGGATATATTGATCATAATTCAATATAATATTGTAAAGACCTGTAACTTACAATAAAGGTACTTTGACTTTGACTATGTTGATAATTAATTTCATCACAAGTTTTAGTTGCAGTCTAAAATTAATACCAGTCAATAATTTGTGGGATACATGAGGATACATGGCTAAAACAGACATAATTATAAAACATTATGCACAAAATAAATACGAATAAAAATAAAGTCCAAATAAACTTTAATTTTGTTTTCTGAGCCCTTATCACGAGTTTTCACTAGTTTACTTTACAGCGTCTTCCCGGTATTTACAGCGTTTCTTGTATGGAAAAATGGAATAGCGCCTCTGGTGTGCGAAGAAGGAACTAACTTTTTCCTTGAAATTTGTCAATTGAGAATATCAAATTTCCAGTTTACTTTACAGCAGAATAACTGAAAACTCATGATAAGGCCTCTGACAGCAATAATATGTTACGTAAAACCAGTAAGAGGAGGAAAATGACTGCCGGGGTCGCGGGACTTTCTAAACAGGTAACCGTAAACCTGGAACATGAAGGGCTATTGAAGGAACACTGGATTTTAGTCACTACTAGTCTAACAGTCTCTTCCGCTCCACACTGCACGGGGCGGGAGGACTCATTTGATGATTTTACCACGACAAAAAACCAGGTCTCAATCACAGAACATTAGGTACATAATGTTCTCTTCTCTTAATAAAGAGCAGGCAATGGTCGCTTTATTAATGACTGGAGGTCAAAGGTACAATTTGCTCGTCAGTGGTGATCACCGTTTGATTTTATTAGTAGTCAGGAGTAGACTAATATCTACTGGAAAAGAGGTCGGTCGCGTTATGTTACCAGAGTTTACCTCGGCCTTGGATCGCGAAGAGTAACTGAACGAAAAGGCTAGTTGTAAGAGGATTCATTAGATTTATTTATTTATGTTAACACATACAACTATCATCAAAAGCATCACCCTAATTCCATAGTGTAGTTATAGTAAAGTTTGATTATTAATTCCAGTCAGTAAAATGACAAGTGCAACTGTCACTGATACAAACAAAATGAAACTAACCTGCAACACTGGAAATGTCATTTTACTGACTGGAATTAATAATCGTATTAGTTTGATTATTAATTCCAGTCAGTGAAATGACAAGTGCAACTGTCACTGATACAAACAAAATGAAATAAACCTGCAACACTGGAAATGTCATTTTACTGACTGGAATTAATAATCAAACTAATACGATTATTAATTCCAGTCAGTAAAATGACAAGTGCAACTGTCACTGATACAAACAAAATGAAATAAACCTGCAACACTGGAAATGTCATTTTACTGACTGGAATTAATAATCGTATTAGTAGGGTAATTTATATGACATACAACACAAGAAAGGTTCGATAATGTAGATCTGTAATCACTTAGGTTGGTAGAACTGTCTACAAGTATGAAAACGTACGAATTAATCTGAAGAATAGGTAGACCTTTATTCCGTAAATTATATGAATTGAGAACTTGAAATTGCCAAGTCTACCTTATAATCGATAAGGTCGATCATTCATTGTAGATAAGACACCACGAAGACCGTCCTTCTTCGTCCTCTGATAGCATTCAGCCATTCCCTTTATTATCCCAGAGATAATCCTAAATTTTTAGTATTACGCAGTGGCAGCCCGAATTGTTTTTTTTTATATTATGGTCATTTTATATTATTCTTAAAAAGTAGTATTCCGTTTTATAGCTCGTAGATAAGCCACTAGGAATTTAGGACAAGACTCTAGTATTTCAAGTTTATATCTTTATTTAACAGTGTTTGAAGACAGCTGTTATTTCATTTGTAATACTGACATACTTGCCTAATTTAGGTTCTGTGATTTGATTGTAATTGCGATGTTGCCTATCCACCCTGTTTGCACACCAGGTTGACGGCCCAGTGAGTAGGAGCAGTAGGAGTTCAGGTAGATCCGCTATCAATTGTTTTACAAAAGCAAAGAGTAAAGATTTTGTTTTAACTATTCTATCTAATTTTTTTCTGTACTAATGATCAGGTCATATACCCCCTTATTAATAAACGTGGACTAAAGTTACGCCAATGTTAATCTTCTGATTAACCATACATTTTTTAAGGATTAACCTTGCCGTAACTTTAGTCCACGTTTATTAATAAGGGGGTTAGTGTATAGTCAGCTTCATAGATAACTAACTAGTGTTCTCTAAAGCTCACTGTACCTACTCGAAAATTCGAAATATTACAATTGAACAATTTCGCGTAGGTACCTACAAGCTGATCGCGTCATACGGGAAAACGGTTTAGCAGAGCTCGTATTGCACTCTCAATGTTGTAATAAAATTTGAGGGCTCGTTCGCAGTTTGAATTCAATTTTCTGCAGCATTTTCTTCCATTTTTAGGGTTCCGTAGAAAACAAGGAACTGAACACAAAAAAAAATCTGTAAAGCGTCAGCGTAAACACAAGCGTCGACGTTTCAAACATGATTGACCATACTTTTTTTTAATTCCGGGGTTCAGAATTGTTACATAAATTAATTACCTATTTTAATTGAATGGCATTTGTATGATTACACTGATTGTTTTTTTTTTTACCATGCATGAGATCTGCTGAGATTTATTCTTGGGACACAAATAAAAAAGGATGACGTATAGCCTCCTGCAGACACACGCGATTGATATCGCTGCGACAACGAACCAAGCTAATTTCCACTCTAAAATACTGTGAATGGAATGTCTGCAGGAGGCTTATAGATGTAACTGAATAACTAAACGTTAATGAATGTAGAAAAACAAAGTGCCCGAAATACCTTTATTTATTAATAGGAATACAAAATCAGTAGTGAGATGGCGGTAGACACAGTTTTGATCTTTATTATAACTTTTTTTGCGCACGCAAATCTTTATTTGAGCAGTATTAATTAACGTTAATCAAACTATAAGCGGTTCACCGGCGACAATAGAATCTTCGATACCACAGTGATTCTTTCTCCGGAGAATTTTGAAGAATCCACTGTCACCCCATTTTTGGCCCCAAGAGTTAGCAACAGACCAATATTTTTGGCCCTTTTCTTCTCCCCAGCCTAGAATCTTAACCGCATGATGACCTAGTAAGTGACCTTCTGTATGGATATACACCCCATTCTTATAATTCAGAAAATCTGTATACACAGCCATTACACCCTCTACAGGTCCGTTCTTGTATAGTTCAGCTTTAATTTGCCCTTCATTGTCATCTATTGAATAGACTGTCTTACCTTTACGTTTATCTTTACGATAGTCAATATTCTTTGAATCGCAGGTTTGTATGCATCCTGATATTCTGCTAGGCGAGAAGTCATCGGTAACTTTATTTAAACCCGGAGGTATACTATACGATCTGCAGCCATGTTTCGAGTTGTAGTTGCCTCCTGACACAAGACCAACGCGTTTCCAGTACCTCCAAGCGGCAGTGTGCACGCCTTTGATACAATCTAAACCACAAATTTCACAACAGTTTATAAGATCCTCGGCGGAAAAATGGAAATGTTCTGTCTGATTTGAGAATATACAGTATCTATCAGTCATCGCTTCTACAGCACCAAACGCCCAGCAACTGGAACACAAGCCTTGATCCCTGATTTCTTTTAAAGAAGGACAGTCGGGCCACTCTTCCTTCGGATCGAAGGTCTTAGGAAGCCCTGCAATAAGTTCGGCATCATGTTTTAATTCCTGCAGTTTTTCGGAGTAGTCATTTTTCAAAGTTCCCATTAGCTTCTCGATATGTTTCATAGATGTGTGCAGTGGGAAGTTTCTGCCGGCCGTCCAAGAGGTTTGTTTTGAATTAATCCGATTGATAAACTCATCGGAGAGTGGATTCGCAGCGATTCCTTGACTCAACGCGCAGACAATTACTGCTAAATTCGCGGCCATCATTGTCTTCTTGATGTTTTCTTCCAGTGACCAGTTCAACGTTGTAAAATTAAACTAATTGTTTTCTGAACTGAAAGCTTAATCACTAGAGTACGTTAAATCAAAACGGTTTATTGTTTGTTATCGCGACGGATTGGTTCCATTACTTTTAATAATAAAAATCTGTGACTGTTGGATGTCGTATTCGGGCTAACTAGCTTATGATTAAAAAATGTTCTTATCAAGAACACCTCAATCCTATAAATGAAATTAACACTGCACTTTTTCAGTGGCGTGTAACTGAATCACATGGATGCCTTGAACTGACGTCTTAACCGTTGTATGGTCACAAGTTGAGTGCCTACGCTAGAACGTCATTCGGCCAGTACAATGCCCCTGCTCCTCGCCCCCGCAACTCAGTTTGTCAATTGATTATTTGCGCACAATCACTCTTGTATTGCAGATAATATCACAGACAAAATGTCGCCAGTTATGTCTTAACAACAAGACTATGTAAATCCGTCTGACGAAAAAAAAGTTAGACATCAGTCTGTTGAACACTTGTCTATAAAAAGTGTATTTACAAAACTGCATTTGACGTTGATATAATAAGGTCAGTTTTGCAGTTACAGTTTTTTAACCGTCTTCAAAAAAGAAAGTAGTTCAGACAAGTGTTTAACAGATGTTTAACTTTTTGTAGTAAAGAACTGAGATTTTATTTTCAGGTTTGCAATTAATTATAATTTATTGATAATTATGAATGCGCAGTCCGGTAAAAGTAAAGTGTCCAACAAACACTTTACTTTTACCCGACTGCTCCAGAAGGGGTTTATGTTTTTGAGATTTCCAGTCCTTACATTTCGGCTGTAACAGGAAACAGAATGTAAGGATTTCAACGAATGAGGAATGGTTAGATTCAGTGGCGTAGGAAGAATCTAGGAGGGAGCAATATGCATCTGTGAGGCCCTTTTCTTTCAGGACAAAATATGACTTACCTCCGCTGACAAAATTATGACTTGGTTCCCTCAAGTCATCTATAAAAAATGTGATTGTCAGCGATATTTCTTAGTAGAAGTTCAGTTTTACTGCTTTACTGACTGGTTGCAAAATTGTAAGATCTTTCTTTTTTTCTCTGAGTGCGAGGCCCGTTCAGGTTCGAAGCCGCGGTCTAGGGTCCGCTACGCCGACCTACGCCACTGGTTAGATTCGTCTGGACAGCTCAAGTGTATTGATACAATCTGAATGGCGGATTTTGGACAAAATATTGTGAGATTTAACATTTTTTTCTACTAAACCCATGGAGTAGCTAGCACCCTACTCGAAAATAAAAACTAAGAAGAATCAAGAATATTTATTACAAACATTATAAGTAAGATATATTTTACAAGATTATTCCAAAGAAAATGACTCACGTTTAACAATATTTTAGCATAGTCATAAAATGATCTATGCCTAAAGGGCTACAAAGACATTTTATGTTATTTATTCAAACTATACAGCTGAAACACAGAGGCGTTTCGTCATTTGTGACGTCACTTAACGCCACTGATCGTAGAAGTTACGTTTGGAGCCTATAAATGTACCTACTGTGTCTCAAACAGACAATACGCTGAAGTCTTGACGACTATTAGACCGCCGGAATATTTCAGCTTTAACACCCCCCAATGAAAAGTACCTAAAACTGAGAATATTCCCAGCAAGTACCTACCGATAATAATCTTTCAGTTTAAGTAACTTTGTATTAAGTTTAGAGGTGGTTTTATATGTTCTAGACCAGTGGAGCTATAAGCCAGATGCCTTCTTCTTGATTACCGATAGAAACGAGTATTAACGAATTTAAGGACAGGTTCCGCCACGAGAAGCAATAAATCTCGTAAATGAAGAATTTCTACTAAGTTAGATTTACAAAGATACTTCAAAAAACAAATAATTTAAAATTCAATGAACTAGTAGTAATATACGTGTAATACGAATATTTTCATCTGATATGCCACATGACGGAGTTTTTCGAAAAAGGGGCTTAAAGTCACAATCATTCTTTTTGGAAAATAGTATCTACCTAATATATTTTTATAGAATTTAAAAAAGTAAGTTCAAGTCATAAGTTCATATATCAAAACAGGCCTTTTTAGGGTTCCGTAGCCAAATGGCAAAAACGGAACCCTTATAGATTCGTCATGTCTGTCTGTCTGTCTGTCTGTCTGTCTGTCTGTCTGTCCGTGTATGTCACAGCCACTTTTTGTCGAAAGTATAAGAGCTATCCTGTTGAAACTTGGTAGAAAGATGTATTATGTAAACCGCATTAGGATTTTCACATAAAAATCAAAACAAAACAAATTTTGGGGGTGCCCCCCATACTTAGAATTGAAACTCAAAAAAAAAATTTTCACCAAACCCATACGTGTGGGGTATCTATGAATAGGGCTTTAAAAATGATATTGAGGTTACTAACATCATTTTTTTCTAAACTGAACAGTTTGCGCGAGGGACACTTCCAAAGTGGTAAAAAGTGTGTCCCCCCCCCCGTAACTTCTAAAATAAGAGAATGATAAAACTAAAAAAAATATATAATGTAGACCTCAACCAAAACTACCAACGAAAATTGGTTTGGATGAGATACAGTTAGCAGTTTTTGAGATATAGTACATTTTCAAAAACCGCAAATATAACTTTGCCATTCATACAAACACTATGAAAAACAAAGTTATTTTTATTGTTTGTGTATATTACTTACTAATCTCAATATAATTATATCTCTAATCTATGCTTGCTGCTACGGAACCCTTCATGGGCGAGTCCAACTCGCACTTGGCCGGTTTTTTCATTTAATATGTCACAGGATGCAGTTTACATAATATTTTTTTAAATTTCCATCTTAGCTGGGTATCGAATGTCTGTCCGTTCATAAACATCCACCCGCAATAATTTCAGTTCTTCCGTGATCATGGCACCAGCAACAGTGCCGAAATATCGGAAACTCAAAACAAATTAAAAATACGGTAAATATTCCGTTTTAAGTTCTAGTAATATACTAAGTCAGTTTTAAAAGAGTTTTTTTATTTATATTTTTAAAAGTAATTTGTATTTTTTAATCTAAGTAGATAGCTATTCATGTTGAAACATTTTGTCATCAGAATTCTTAAGCTAAAGCGAATCTCGTTGAAATGCGTTCTTTTCGTCTCTCGATATCGCAATTTAGTACTGGAACCTTGTATATTTTGAAAAGCAATGTCGCGTTCATCAATTTTATTGCATTGTGTTATAACTTGGGTTCATTGGAATAACATAAGATGGACTTGGACAGACATACTTCGTATTTTCTTGAATTCCCTTAACAATAGAAGGTGAACTTTGAATTCGTTTTCTAAGCAAAATATATTCCTGAACGAAATGCATTCCATATTCTTAGCGGTTTCCATTATATTACGAGTAAATCTTGGTTGGTATACTACTGGTAGAACATATCTCTAAAATATTTCTCTCGTGAATAATGATAAGATACGAAACAAATGTGTCTAGAGTTTTTGTAGGATTTGGGAATTCTGGAATTCAAATAAAATGACTGGTAAAAGGTGTACCTACCTGAATTATATTATGAAGTCATTCTATACTGCAAAGAAAACCGTTTCATTTGTTTAACGCATCATCATCATTTACCTGCAATCTATGATGTAAATAATCCTTAAGCATCTTGTATAATGGCATTACCTCATGTACTTAGTCGAATCCGTCTTCTACATAAACTTAATTTTATCATTTACAATTTTATATACACCGTGTTCCGGACGATATACATAAACTTCGACCAGATGTTCAAACCACGGAAGTAAGCATTTTTCATTATGGACACATTAATAAATTCTTATTTTTTATTTTTTGTTAATTTTCATACAAACTAAATACCTAGACGTAAATAACCCGATATGCATGCCTCTTTATCCGAATTGGCAACGTCGTATTTTCATTCATAACATTTGGCGGGCTGAAACAAATGAAATGCAAATAGTATTTGCACTAAGCGGCAACATAGGCCAAATTAAGATACTTTCTCACTGCATAGCTCAATTAAATTTCATTAAATGAAATTACAAATATCTTTGTAACGAAGCCTTTTTAAGTACTACTTCCTTTGTTGGATTTGATTTGTAAAAGCCATAGAAGTATTTGCTAAAGTTTATGGATAACGTGAAGAACACGGTGTATAAGTATGTTCAACAAAACAAAAATCTATCGCTATAGCGAACGCCTGATACAATTCCGATCACGAATCAAATAAGTGTTAAAACGCACAATTACAACACTTGTCATCATAAATCTCCCAGTGTGCTGCAAGGGAGGACAGTGATCCCATTCTAATAATAATTACAGGGAACCAGACAGTACACCCTCTTACTATGTCAGTGTAAAGGGTGCTTCTATGAAGATGCAGGTTGTCGGGTGAAGGCAGGTCAGTACGTATACGTGCAGGTGTGTATGTCTTATGAGCATTCTATAAAAATGTCACCTTCCTTGAGACGTAAAATATCGTCCTGCGAATTGAAGGACATACCTAATGGTAGTAACCATTACTAGGCAGATTTTCAAAGTTCTTTGTACCTACAGGTGTTCTCTGTACTGATCGGTACGTATACGTATTTACCTGTCCGTATCGACAAACATTTTCTTTCTAGCACCTGTGGCAGCGATTCCCTTTTTTTTTTAGCGTGGTAAAATCATCATATGAGTCCTCCGGCGGGAGGGACTGTCAGACTTGTACTGACTAAAATCCACGGTGTCCTTCAATACACGGGTACGGGTCACGGTAATGAGATAAGTCCCACGACCCCGGCAGGCTTTGGCCCTCTAGAGAGGGGGCCCCGTCATCATGCTGACGCTCTTTGAGGCGCGCGTGGAACACAACGCGCCGTCGACCCGGGCATGGTCCATGGTCGGGCAGCGAGTTGCCCTTTACGCGCCGCCCGTATGCCCGCGCCTACGGTGGCCGGATATCGTCTTGCGACGTCCGTCGCCGTGGGCGTCCACCACCGCGGACGTCCGTTTCAACCGCGCGGCCATGACGTTTTTTTTAAATAAAAACCATCCCAAGTTTTTGTAAAAAAATGTAAAAGTCGATTCCCAAAAACCATAAATTTGTTAAAGCAATGGTTAAAAAGTTATAAGGGTTTGAACGTGGCCGCGCCATCGAAACGCGGCGAACCGCGCTGCCATGGAGATCTTTAAAACTAAGCGTCGCAGAGACCTGAAATTTTGGGAAATAGTAGATTGATTTTGTAAAAAAATTGTAAAAATATAGAAAAAAATCCTGTGTTTATATTTTAGGAGCTGTAAGGCTGAAACCTCATGGCCGCGCCATTGAAACGGTGTCAAAAACGTTATCGCCGATATCTCGCTGAAAAAACATCGCAGGCGTCTGAAGTTTTTTGTAAAACACAGATTTGATTTTGTCGAAACTAGTAAAAATACAAAAAAAAAAATCCTAGGTTTATATTTCAGGAGCTATAAGACTAAAACCTCATGGCCGCGCCATCGAAACGTTGGAAATTTTGTTTTTCGCCAATATCTCGCTGAAAAAGCATTGCAGAGGTCTGAAGTTTTTTGTAAAACCTAGATTTAAAATTGTCAAAACTAGCAAAAATACAACAAAAAATCCTAGGTTTATATTTCAGGAGCTGTTGAACGAAATCCTCAATGCGTCTTGAATATGTCGATTAGGGTAACCACGGATTATTATTTACAGAGACTTTCCACCTTTTTAGGGTTCCGTAGCCAAATGGCAAAAACGGAACCCTTATAGATTCGTCATGTCTGTCTGTCTGTCTGTCTGTCTGTCTGTCTGTCTGTCCGTGTATGTCACAGCCACTTTTTGTCGAAAGTATAAAAGCTATCCTGTTGAAACTTGGTAGAAAGATGTATTATGTGAACCGCATTAGGATTTTCACACAAAAATCAAAACAAAACAAATTTTGGGGGTGCCCCCTGTAATGTCTCGGGGGTCAATAAAACACACTTTTTGTCACTCAGGTTATCTGATCAGGATACACTGTATGCGCAAGTCTAAAGACGTGCTCACTCGCCTACGGCTGGTAACCGACTGACAACGCCAATGCGCCCGCGCATACACTACATCCCTTCTTTATTTTAATTGAATTGAAATGTTTCAAAATTACAATATTAGATTAGGTTTTAATATTCCGACCTAAACACCTATAATTGGTGGATAACTAATCAAATGTTTTAAATATAATTATTTCAGATTTACCGCAAAGTTTCACAGAACAGCAATGATTTACTTAATTTTAAATCTGTGTAACAAATCTTAAAGACATAGTTGATAACAGTAAATAACAATATTATAGTACAAAATTAACAAAATTATTTACTATTTACGCTAGTTCATAATTTTCTCTTAAATCACTATTACCACTATTTTGATTCTACATTAAGACGATATTCTTTCCCGGTTTCATCATTCCGATAACATCGCAACCTCTCACGTCCGTTACTGTATGCGCAGGATTGAAATTGGGGGTCAACTTATTATCTTTGATTAAATTTTCCACCAATACTTTTTCTCCTATTTCCAAGCCTGTCGCTTTACTTTTGAGATCCCCATGCTCCTTCCCTTTTTCCTTCATTTGCAGATCTCTTTCTCACTTCTTTTTCTATTGATTTGTATTCCATGTCTGGTGCTGCCCGGATCTTGTCTCTAAACTGTCTTTTATAAAACAACTCTGAGGGAGATTTGCCTCTTCTTGTATTCTTTAAGATCGGGAACTATTGGCGACACCCACGGAGAGGGTCCATTTACTTCCTCGATAATATCCGCATCCTTCAGTTCCTCTAGTTTTTTGGCAAACTTTTCTTCTAAGGGAATGGGAACTCTTCTACAAAATTATTTTTGGCTTATGCCAAAACCCGATTCACCTGTCTAGTATTTTTGTGTAAAGAATCTATGTGCAATGGAATCGAATCAGTTACTGATTCTGAACAAACTATATTCAGGTTTCGCATATACCAAAAATAATGTTGTATATGGTTGAGTGACTGGTTTTACTGTTCGGCCTTTTGGGATCTGGACAGTCACTCCTTTGAAAACGCTTTCCCTAACGATGTCACATTGTTTAATTCATTAAGCCAAATTGAAGCCCAATTTTAAGCACGCCTAATAAATCGCGTGTGCTGTTTCTGATGACATAAGCAGTACACTTTATACTTTTATTTTTAATGACTGAAATGTCCACGTCAAAGGAGCCTATAATATCCAGGAGTTTTTTACTGCCATAGGAAATAAGTGTCTTATTAGGTTTGCGTATCTGGTTGGAAACTTACACATTATTGACTATTAGAAATTGTTATATTCTGTCTGTAATAATATTACATCTACTTCTTGAATCTATTAGCATATCAACGGTGACTCCCTTAATATTGCATTTCATAGTTTCGCCGTCATCCAGGTGGAAAATATAGTCAATTACAGATTTATTGGCATCATTTTTTATTTCTTTTCTTGGTTTTTTTTTTTTTTTTACAGTCCTGTTGTCTGGCCTGTTGTTGGAAAATTGTCTTTTCTGTCGAGTCCTGCAATGTTCTCGGAAAAGACCAATGAATCCACATTTTAAACATCGTTTGTCTTTTGCGGGGCATTTTGTGTCTTCGGATAGATGGGTGGAGTTTCCACATCTACTACATTTTGTGTTCGATGATCGTTGTCTGAACGGTTTGTTGATTTTTTTTTCTTATCTATTTCATTTATTTTTGCTTTGTTGTAATAAATGATAAATTATAATTATTTATTCAGTAAATTGGTTTTGGCAAACTCTTTTACACGTCAAAAGACACTATTTTACACTAGATGAGGCCGGTGTTTCGTACCTGACTACTCTGAGAAGAAACATCCGAAACAAACTCAGAGGTCACAGTCTCTTTTAAAGTCCAGACAATTTTCTATTGTTCAAATTATATGGGAAACATGCAGTGTAATTATTCGCATCGTTTGTATTTACAGTTTTAAATTGTTCTAATCGCCTGGCTACAACTTCTAAAGCATTTGCTTTACTGATGATTTCGTCTAAACATATTGTATCCCAGTATTCTTATTATTTTTTTTCGATTAATCGACACTTTTCCGTGATTTGATCGATAATATGCTCTTCTTTACTATGGAATTGACATTTATCGGGATGGTTTCTCAACCTTAATAAAAATCTTTCAAATTGTTCTCCTTCCTCCTGTTTCGTGAGTCGGAAAAGGTATCTTTCATAAATCCGACTTTGTTTTGGAGCAAAGTAACCCAACAAACAAACTAAGCTCATAACATTAAGTTTATAAGGTCTAAACCCTTAAACTGATTATAAAAGAGCATTCATTATGCCAATATTACTTTTAGTGGCACATTATTAGAAGATTTGGCTTAAATTACCTTTAATTTTATATTTTGGCTGGGTAAACGATAATAAATCCAATTTATACGGCTACAATAAGGGCTCGAAATTGTTTTTCTTATAGAGGCTAGTTACATTGCTTTTTAGCCACATAATATTCAAAGTCATATAAAGGCTTTTAGTATGGTCAATTATTCTTAGGAAAGTAATGCACAAGGTAACTATGATGCTTTTAAACTTATAGGAGCATTTTATAAGACGTCTATCCAACAAATGAATTCTAGCATGTTATATGATGTTTACACACACTACCTCTACTCTTATGGTACTACAAAATGACCAAGCCGATACTCACGAATCAGCTAGTGGTTCCGCAGAGGATTATTTTATAGAAAATGAGATTGAAAAGGAAACCAGTGAGGAAGAACATAATTGTAGCGGTAGTGATAGTGATAAGGACATATAGATATTGCTATCAAGAGTCGGAGAATATTGATATTCGTAGTGATATAAGAGAATGGGTAGTGAAATTCAACATTTCCCATATCGCTTTAAGTGACTTATTATTTGATCTTTTCTCTTTGCAATTAATTTTCCGCCAGTTACACGAATGTTCAAGTTTTCTTAATTTATTTTCATTACATTATGACCAGCGCAGAACGCCATCTTTTCCCACTTGCTCGGTACTGCGGACAATTTTGAGTGTCCTAACAATTTTGTAAGGCGTTAAGTTACTATTGTTAATGAACCTCACTATTTTCAATAATATGGTTGGCGTTTTTCTTTATTTGCCAAACTGTTGCACAAAATAATGTAAATCACTGAGAAAAAGACTTATTGCAGACGGCTATAAGGGCCGTCGGATTTTTATGAGCCTTTAATTTGCTACAATAAGTTTAAATAACCTTGTATCGGACCATAATAAAATATGTATAAGGGTGATCGCCCTTATCAACGCTCTTCATATCATTTTCACAGGGGTATTGGCTCTGTTGGAGCACTTTTCTTGCCATTATAAGTTTAGTTTGAAACTATAAAGCAACTATAAGAGGAGTATAAGGGTTTTGCCCTTATAAGTTGTGCCCAAACGCTCCCTTATTAGCGATAATACTGCTGCTATAAGAACATTATTTTTTGGCATTCTAAGCCACTACAAAGAAAATTTTTTGATTGTTTGAAACAGTCTAAATTATTTAGAGCTATTGCATAATCATCGACACCTGCGCCTTCTTCAGCATGAGCTCCAGGAAGGTTTTAATACACTTCTTGAATTGCTATTCCCCCAACGTGGAGAAGAGTAGCTCTTTTTTTTTTTACGGGAGTGTCGATGTTGGCATTCAGTAAATAAATTTCAAGTGCCCTCTTCCATTTCCTCCAGCGAGTGCCGACAGATGTCGGATCGCTTTCGCAATCGAAATGTCTAAGTTGGGAACTATGGATGATGCACGAGTCATTTTGGGTAGCAATAAAATATTGACTCTTATTTTTGCATGGCTTTTTACTGAAAATCAGTAACAGTATTACAACTGCATAGCCCTATTTTTTGTTGTACCTTGCGTGGCTTTTTACTGAAAATCAGTAACAGTATTACAACTTTACTTATTTCAATTTTATTTCAATTTTATTTCGATTTTATTTCAATTCTATTTCAATTTTATTTCAATTTTATTTCGATTTTATTTCGATTTTATTTCGATTTTATTTCGATTTTATTTCAATTTTATTTCAATTTTATTTCAATTTTATTTCAATTTTATTTCAATTTTATTTCAATTTTATTTCAATTTTATTTCAATTTTATTTCAATTTTATTTCAATTTTATTTCAATTTTATTTCAATTTTATTTCAATTTTATTTCAATTTTATTTCAATTTTATTTCAATTTTATTTCAATTTTATTTCAATTTTATTTCAATTTTATTTCAATTTTATTTCAATTTTATTTCAATTTTATTTCAATTTTATTTCAATTTTATTTCAATTTTATTTCAATTTTATTTCAATTTTATTTCAATTTTATTTCAATTTTATTTCAATTTTATTTCAATTTTATTTCAATTTTATTTCAATTTTATTTCAATTTTATTTCAATTTTATTTCAATTTTATTTCAATTTTATTTCAATTTTATTTCAATTTTATTTCAATTTTACATCAATTTTATTCCAATTTTATGTCAATTTTATTTCAATGTTATGCAAATTTTGTATCATTTATTTAATTTGTTATAATTGAAATTGTATAAATGTAATTAATTGTAATTGATAATCAAAATATGTTTTACTAACACAAGCTGTTTAAGAAAATTGTTACTAACCATTTATCAGCTCTGAGCTTGAATTAAAGATTTCTCGAGTACTCATTGCGTGGACTTCATTATTTTTTTTTAAATGTTTGTTTTTTTTTAATAATTTACAGTCCCTTTAAAATTGTTACTTATTTAATCGGCGTGGCCCTTTGTTATTTACTCATTGCGTGGCCTTTTGTTAGGTACTTATTTAAACGGCGTGGCCCTTTGTTATTTACTCATTGCGTGGCCTTTTGTTAGGTACTTATTTAAACGGCGTGGCCCTTTGTTATTTACTCATTGCGTGGCCTTTTGTTAGGTACTTATTTAAACGACGTGGCCCTTTATTATTTACTCATTGCGTGGCCTTTAAGTGTACCTTTATTATAACTATTTTCCGAATATGTATAAATTGTGCAAGCATAAAAATAGTTAGGTTAGGTTATCTACCTAATTTAACTATTGTGATGTAATTGTTCTTCAAATAAAACAGTAAAAGTAGAATATGTATAGTAGTATAGTGTAAACACAACATACGTATTTTTGCTATCAACACTTCCAAATTCAATAAGTCTATTATTAAAATGACATTATCTAAAGCTATTTAATAATAGGTTTTTACTAATGAGTATTCGCTGGGTGCGAAGTACTAGGTGGGGGTAGTACTATTCGATTGCAGCGCCCATGGTGGCGAAAAGTAAAACTAATGTGGGATTGTCTAAGAGCACATTCACCTATGCCAACTATTAAAAACGCGCTAATCTCAGGAAATTCTGGTTCGATTTGAATAATTCTTTTTGTGTTGGATAGTCCATTTATCGAGGAAGGCTATAGGCTATATAACATCACGCTATGACCAACAGGAGCAGAGCAGCAATGAAACATGTTGTCAAATCGGGAAATTCTTATTGAGAGCTTCCGTTGCGTGCGCTGCGTAAACGGTTTACATTACGCAAAAATTATGTATGACGGAATTTTTCCTCATGAAACGTTCTAAAATAAAGTCCGCGACAGCATATATCTATCTTTTAAGGTTAACTCACTATAACCTTTTTTATGGAAATCAAATTGGTTTTAAAATAATACATTACTTGCGACGGTATTTTTATGAACATAATATTAATCCTTACCCAAATAAATACGTTAATCATTACAAACATTTAATTTTGAACAAAATTTCCCTTGACATCATTTGATTTCAATGAATATCTGACGAGATATCGTAGTTTCTTCAACGGCAGGTGATGGGGAGCAGTCGGAGTACGACGGCTCTGTCTCAGAGTTCATTGAACTCTGTCATCTGTCAATTTCGAATCAATTTGTCAGACATATCTGTACGTAATTTTTATAATCGCTTTATTCCGCCAGAAAAACATAGGTCACAGCAGTTGTTGTGTTGTAAACTGTAAGAATACTAGCAGAAATAGTAAATTTAAATTTTATTGATTCCCAAGCGGTTCTTGGAAAGATGAGCAATGCAGGAGATGGTTAGCTGCCGGGAAGAGAAAAAAGTAAATAATCATAATCCTCATTTTAATCCTGTATTTGACATTTTTCTTATAGAATACATTTTGCCTATGTTTATTTAATTTTATTCAGAGCTGATGGATCGATCCATGAAATCCAAAACCATGTGTTTTGTAAAGAAATCTGATTTCAATAAGAACGGTCAGAGCCGTCAACAGTGCAAACGCTAGGTGGCGCTAAAGTCGTGCACGGTGCCAATAACAAATCCATAAACAAAATTAATTCTGTAAGTAATAATATCTTTAAGCGAGCTGAAATAACTAATTACCTATCCTTTCTACTGTGTTGTGAACAGTTAGGTAAGTATTTCTTATTATCTCGATCATAAATCTCATTATGTCGATAATTACGTTTGGTTAAACTTTTTTACTAATTGTGGGTAGTTACCGTTAGGTCGCATACTTGCACAATATTATATTTTTGTAGTATCCTTGCGTGGCCTTATTTTCCATCTAATACGATGCATGGCCATTTACAATGAAGGATAGTGGTATGAAACTGTTTATCAGTAACAATTGCTTACGTATTGGCTCGATTCATATGTGATTTTGATTTAGCTCATAACTCAATGTAAAATGAGTGTTAATTTGCTAGTATTTTTTCTTATTTAATAACAAATAATTTGTAATAGGCTATTTGGAACGAATCTACCCGCAAACAACTGATAGGCAATAAACAATTACTTATATTCCTTCCTTCATTTTATTTTGTTTTTAATGTGTCATGTACTCACTTTTATCCTCGTCGCCATTTGTAATGTCTCGGGGGTCAATAAAACACACTTTTTGTCACTCAGGTTATCTGATCAGGATACACTGTATGCGCAAGTCTAAAGACGTGCTCACTCGCCTACGGCTGGTAACCGACTGACAACGCCAATGCGCCCGCGCATACACTACACCCCCCATACTTAGAATTGAAACTCAAAAAAAATTTTTTCACCAAACCCATACGTGTGGGGTATCTATGAATAGGTCTTTAAAAATGATATTGAGGTTACTAACATCATTTTTTTCTAAACTGAACAGTTTGCGCGAGAGACACTTCCAAAGTGGTAAAAAGTGTGTCCCCCCCCCCGTAACTTCTAAAATAAGAGAATGATAAAACTAAAAAAAAATATATAATGTAGACCTCAACCAAAACTACCAACGAAAATTGGTTTGGATGAGATACAGTTAGCAGTTTTTGAGATATAGTACATTTTCAAAAACCGCAAATATAACTTTGCCATTCATACAAATACTATGAAAAACAAAGTTATTTTTATTGTTTGTGTATATTACTTACTAATCTCAATATAATTATATCTCTAATATATGCTTGCTGCTACGGAACCCTTCATGGGCGAGTCCAACTCGCACTTGGCCGGTTTTTTTTATTACAATTGTACTCTCAAAATATCGGTGAATAATGAGGAGCAATAATATGGCTATTTCTTTAAAAATCACGTAAATTAGGAAAGTATTAACTTCTTTAACAAATAATTATTAAATAAAAAAAGATATTGCCAAGTTTCCCTTGAAGCCTCGGCCCATAAACCTTTTTACTTTTTAACCGACTTCAAAAAAAGGAGGAGGTTATCAATTCGACTGTATTTTTTTATGTTTGTTACCTCATAACTTCTGCGACTGGGTGAACCGATTTTCATGATTCTTTTTTTATTTGATAGCTGGTGCTTCCCGTGTTGTCCCATTGTCACCATTTCAATATCTGATGATTGGATCCTGGAGAAAACGAGGCAACCCTCAAATTTTATAGGCCCACACATCGTTTTTCACAAATATTATGAAGTAATTTAAGTACTTGCGTATAGTAATCATCATCTCATGTAGCTGAGCTGATGATGGAAGGTACAACTCCTTAACAGTAAGGAGTAGGCATCGACTGATTTAGTAAATTATTTTTTTTTCATTAAGTATTTCAAAGCACTACAATTTAATAAAGGTCTGGAGTATAGATATATCAGATGATGATGGAGCCGAGAGACAGTCGAGGGAACTCCTCAACGATTCACAGCAGCTATCTTGTGTTTGAGCTTGATTAATTTGTATTGATAAGAACTTTACACTTAGATGAGTTGTAACTGTTATTAGGGGTCTGATGACGAAGACGAAGGACAGTTCAGGGAATTCCTCAACGGTTTACAGTAGCTACCTTGTGTTTGGACTTAATTCATTTATATTGATGAGAACTTTACACCTAGATGGGTTGCAACTGTCATTAGGGTTCTGATGATGAAGACGAAGAACAGTTCAGGGAACTCCTCAACGGTTTATAGCAGCTATCTTGTATTTGGACTTAATTCATTTATACTAATGACCCATATGGGTTATTGTTCGAATAGAATAGAATAAAATAGAATAGAATATTATTTGTAAAACATGAGTAAGCATCAATCATGATGCTTATTCATGTTATATATACCTATACCTGCCATTTGGTCCCATAAAAAAAATCATTTATTTAGGTGTTCTTGCATATTGTGTACATGGGCGATGTTATAACCGGTGCTAAGGATAATAAAATTCTAGTGCATATGTAAGAAAATTATGTATTTGACAAGAATTTGGGTTAAATATTTAAACTAAAAAGGGTAAAATAAAAAAGTTTTTTTTTTAATGTAACCGACTTCTAAGAAAAAACAACCACTAAAAAGGGTAAAATAACCTACCAAATAACTTTTCTTTCGGAAGTCGGTGGCAAAAAAATCAACGAAATAAAAAAGCAAAGCCAACGTGTAATGTTAACGTAATAGAAACTTTTAAATAATTAATTAAATTCATGATTTTTTGCATATTATTCTCTTTTTATTATTTGTTTTATTGTGTTATGTTACTAACCCTAATTATCTATTCTTATTTAGAAATTCACATCATTAAATTTTATGACACAACATGAATCGGGCCGAATCTTGTCATACCCCTTTAGGTGGGTTTCAGGTTATGACGATACATAATTTAGCATACAGTTTAATCGATGACGATTAAGATATTAAACAACAGGGCAATTTTAAAAATTACATAATGAGAATAAACTGTACCAAAATAACCAAATTACCTCATTTTAAAGTTTTAATATAAGTAATGTAATTTTTTTTTGTTAGGTTTACAGAAAGTCTTTGGCCACAAGGTCGTATTTACAAGAAATAAACTTACTGTTACGAAATAATAAAAAATGCATATCTTAGCGTAGGTATAGTAGGTATATATACGAACAATCTATGATTTAAGTGATTTTTAAAGAAATTTATGTCTTAATGTAAGCGAACAATCTCTAATTTACGCAATTTTTAAAGAAATAGCCATATTATTGCTCCTTATTGTTCACCGAATTTTTGAGATTTCATTTCTAATAAAAAAAGGTGGAAAGTCTCTGTAAATAATAATCCGTGGTCACCCTAATCGACATATTCAAGATGCATTGAGGATTTTGTTCAACAGCTCCTGAAATATAAACCTAGGATTTTTTGTTGTATTTTTGCTAGTTTTGACAATTTTAAATCTATGTTTTACAAAAAACTTCACACCTCTGCGATGCTTTTTCAGCGAGATATTGGCGAAAAACAAAATTTCCAACGTTTCGATGGCGCGGCCATGAGGTTTTAGTCTTATAGCTCCTGAAATAAAAACCTAGGATTTTTTTGTTGTATTTTTACTAGTTTCGACAAAATCAAATCTGTGTTTTACAAAAAACTTCAGACGTCTGCGATGTTTTTTCAGCGAGATATCGGCGATAACGTTTTTGACACCGTTTCAATGGCGCGGCCATGAGGTTTTAGCCTTACAGCTCCTAAAATATAAACCCAGGATTTTTTTCTATATTTTTACAAATTTTTTACAAAATCGATCTACTATTTCCCGAAATTTCAGGTCTCTGCGACGCTTAGTTTTAAAGATCTCCATGGCCGCGCGGTTGGCCGCGTTTCGATGGCGCGGCCACGTTCAAACCCTTATAACTTTTTAACCACTACTTTGACAAATTTATGGTTTTTGGGAATCGACTTTTACATTTTTTTACAAAAACTTGGGATGGTTTTTATTTAAAAAAATCGTCATGGCCGCGCGGTTGAAACGGACGTCCACCGCGGGTGGGGCGGAGGGAGGACATTGTCCTCTCCCTCACGCGGCCCGCCTCCTCCTTCGCGAGCATGACTGCTTCGCAGAAGGAGGCGACCGCTTCCCACTCCGTCTCGCCCCGCAGCATGGCCTCGACCAATGCCGGGCGCGAGAGGTCTCCGAATATCGCCGCCGCCGTGAGGACACGTCGGTGCTCTGCCCAAGCGGGGCAGTCTTGCACCGTATGCTCTACGGTGTCCTCCGGGCGATCCTCGCAGTGGTGACACCCAGGCGTTTCCTCCTTTCTCCTCAGACACAGGTACCTCCCGAAACTTCCGTGTCCGGTGAGGACCTGCGTCATGCGGTAGGTCAGGACGCCGTGACGCCTATCCAGCCAATCCTCAAAGAGGGGTCTTACCGCCGCGATTGCGGCGTGCCCGCCCGTTGGTTGCGACAGTCGTCCCCTCCATACTGCCCTGAGATCGCGCCAGACCTCTTCCCGCCGCGCCTCGACTTCTCGAGGCATCGGGGAAGCACCCCGGCGCTGCGCCTCCACGCGCCACTTATAGACGCGTAGAATATAAAATGATAGATGTGTAGAAAAATCCGCCGTCCTAAGTATGACGATGATTAAAATGTGCAAAGGAAATGTTTCCATTCTTCAGTTGTTTACGTGTTGTGTTAAATTCGGACAAAAAAAGTGGAATTGTATAGAAATATTCATGAAACAATATTTGGCTACTCTTGGTAGAATAGCGATAGAATTAGCCATACGTGTTTGTCATACTACATACAATTTTATTGTAAGTACTCATAAGTAGGTAGGTAGTCAACTTACTTGGCAATTCAATTCGATACCGTAATTATAAAATAGAACTATCATTACTTACTCAACACAAAACCGTATAATTCTATCAGAAAATAGCCAGTGCAATGACACTCCAATAGTCTTTTGTAGAAAATAATTACAGAGAAAGGGTCTATGGAAACTAAACTTTATAACCAATGTAGCAATCATAAAACAAAGAGGTGATTGCATGCAATCAATCATGTTCTGTAGTGGCAGCAAGCAATACCAGAGGAACGAGACATAGTGACATTCTATCAGCGCTAACGATGATGGACAAGCCAAAATATATTCGATTGATGTAAACCACTGGAACCCTTGTGCAACCATCATTAAAATACGTAACGCTTTGATAATTCTTTTTATACACATTAACGCCTGTAAAGATTTTTTTTCAAAGAAAAAGAAAGGGGCAAAGTGCTAGCATGACGTGACTGCGTTGGTTTAGTTGGCAAAGCGTCCGGTGTACTGAATTACAAGGGCGCAGATTAACATATGATCATTGTTGTGGTATAATGATACTAACAGCTTTTGAACAACGTTTATACATATTTCCTAATCAACTTCAGTTTCATTTTTGAAATTTGTTTTTGGTGTCTCAGCATACTATTGTTAAAACGAATTCTAGACAAAATTACTCATAGCGGACTTTACTGCTTTTTTTGCGTGGTAAAATCATCAAATGAGTCCTCCCACCCCAGGAAGGGCGGGAGGGACTGTCAGACTTGTACTGACTAAATTCCACGGTGTCCTTCAATAGCCCTTTATGTCCCGGGGTCACGGTAATGAGATAAGTCCCGCGACCCCGGCAGGCTTTGGCCCTTCAAGAGGGGGCCCCGTCATTAAGCTGACGCTCTTTGAGGCGCGCGTGGAACACAACGCGCCGTCGACCCGGTCATGGTCCATGGTCGGACAGCGAGTTGCCCTTTACTCGCCGCCATCGACTTCCGAAAGAAAAGTTATTTTACAGTTTTTTTTTTTGTGTTTGGTTTGAAGTCGGTTCCCTTTTTTTCAAAAAGTTTTTTATTTTCCCTTTTTAGTTTAAATATTCAACAAAATCTTCATATTATAATCGGCGTCTTTGAAAATTTACAATCCTAGTAAGCAACAAAAACGGATCTATGCGGGCAACTTCACGAGATATCCATTATTGTTAACCTTCCCCAGAACATCACAAACACTTTTCTGAAAACCACAACAACATCGGTTTAGCCAAACGCGAGATAATCGCGGACAAACATGCAATCGTCTCTGAAAATCTACAATCCAAGTAAGCAAAAAACGGATCCACGCGGGCAACGTCACGGGATATCTATTAGTGCTATAAACTACAACCTTCTCCAGAATGTAATGAACACTTTTCTGAAAACCGCATCATAATCCGTTCAGCCAAACGCGAGATAATTGCGGACAAACATACATACATACATACATACCTACATACATACAACCTACTTTTTTTTTGATTTGATTTTGATGGCCAGCGTGTTGTTTTAAGGCCCACTGCTTTTATCAGCGAAGAAGCCTGTATCCCAGAAGTGGGATGGGATGGTTAATGGTTCGAGAAGTTACTTCAAGTTAAAATATCCGGAGTAATTCAGAGGGGTTGACTGCAGTTGTTTTATTTAGAATTTAATTTCATCATGAGATACATAAATATGTATGCTCGAATAGGGTAGTTTATTGTATGAATAAATTGAAAATCTGTTTCTTCCGTCAGAGTATTGAAAAATAATAAACACGTAGGTATTTTATTGTTTTTTTTTAAATTAATGAATATGGACAAAATAAAACGCTTCAAAATTCGCGACTAGGGGCTTGTAACGTCATAACGCCTGTAAAATTATACCAACTAAGTGACGTATTGCGATTTTTAGTAGCGTTGTAACAAAAGAAAAAATACGGGTCAAATATATATGTTGTAGGCAATGTGTATAATCCGGCATTGTATAGAATGCCTAGGCTTTATATATATTGCCTAAAACGTTCAGGCAATGTATATAATACGATTCATTTCATACATTGCCTAGGTATTGTATAAAATGCCCAAAGCGCATCAGGCAATGTGTATAATGAACGACCACGAGAAGGAGACACGTGTGTGCGGAGTGCGGGACTAGCCCGTACAGCCCGCGCCAAACTTTGTGACCGCCTTGTGTATAGTCGCGAGTCCGAACTTGCGCATGATACAGTCGAGTGGGCAATACGTAATCAAATGAAATGTGAATGTTTCTCTTCGGGTTACCTATCATAAGATCGAAAAATGTTTGACCGAATTTCATTTGACCTAAAACTTTTCAACTATTATCGTTTGGTTTTTTTTTACTTCATCGAAGTCACGTTTGCCACTGTTTCAGTTAACCTATTATCTTAGATTCGTTTTTTTTCGTTACTCCAACATTTCATTTGGCCGAAAATCTTTTTACCGATGTTACACTTACTCGAAATGACGGTTGTTCGAAGTATTATCTTTCCAAACATTCATTATACCACTGTTTTAATTGCCATATTTTCATTTCACCAAACACCTAGAAATTTGTGCACACTAATTATTGTTGTTACATTTTTAACAGGCGCCAATGAAATGTGGGTAGACAATACAATTGTACAAAAGTCATATACGATAATTTCATATAAAAAAAATTTTTACGCGTCTTGTCGCGCAGTTCCGCTGCAGTGCAGTTCCGCCTAGTGCGGTTTCACCTTTAGGGGTGTTCTGGCTAGCACGTGTGTCCGAATCTTTTTGCGGATTTTGTGTGATTCTTGAAACTCTTCTGTTATTGTGTTGTTCTTGTGTTTGTAAAAAGGTTTGTATTGTGATACACTTGCATACAGCATAAAAACAGATATGCAACATGCAAACAAGCACCACAAAAACATACAAGCAAGCATGCAGCATGCAAGCAAGCATGCAGCATTCAAGCAAGCATGCAGCATGCAAGTTAGCACGCAGCATGCAAGCAAGCATGCAGCATGCAAGCATGTAGCATACAAGCAAGCATGCAGCATGCATAATGCAGCAAGCACGCAGCATGCAACATTCAGCAAACACGCAGCATTCAAGCAAGCATGCAACATGCAACAAGCATTGTTTCTGTCATGGCTCCGGCGCTGCGGGGTTTTGGGTGGCCCCACGCGAGCTTATCGTCGCAGATGATTTGAACGCTCAACACCGCATCTTCGGTTTACTGGCCGGCTTCGCCGGCCAGCCTCAGCCGCGGCGGCGGCCGTTCCAAACCACCTGCTCCTCAACTCGCGGGCCACCCCACCCCTTCGCGCCTACGCGATTTTAAATTACACTCTAGGGGTAGGGCAGACAAGACTACGTAAAGTCGGCTTTACAGCATTTCGTTTCCGCCACAGTTTTGTAGCACAATATATTGAATTTTTATCAATCAATCAATCAATCAATCAATCAATCAAAAGTTTATTGTGGATCATAGGTATTTATAGTACAGTTCTTAAATATTTGAAAATTTTGATCAGCTATGTCCCGCCCATAGGGCATACAATAATTACATTTAAACAAGCTACTAATCACTAATTAAATTAACATTGTTACAAATTATTTTTTAAAATTTAGTACAATCATTAAACAATAAACGCCAAACTGCCAAACGCCAAACGCCAAACGCCAAACAACAATAACTGCCTTATGACAGTAATTTAATTTTTCGGTAAAATGTTATTTCGGTATGGTGAAAATATGGCAAATAAATCATTTGGCAATTGAAAGAAAAAAAAGAGGCTTCGGTCAATAGTAAAAAAGTTATTTTGTTAATCGGCGGAACATACTTCGGTAAAGTAATACTTATGGCTAATGATACTTCGATGAACTGAAAATATGTCAAATAATGCATATAGCAAAAGAAATGTCGGTCAATAGTTTTCGGTGTAATGAAATTCGAACAAACAAAATTCGGTAAATTGATCGGTTCCCTTCTCTTCGAATCTTACCTGTCCGTGTCGGGGTGCTCCAAGTCCCGAGCTCGCTCTTGCATCCTAGGTCAACTAAGTCACTGATTACTACCTACCAAGGTGGCTCGACGGAGCCCCGCTTCGCGGGGCTCCTACTTCTGGGTGGTTTAAAAAAAAATAACCACGAAGGGGATGGCGGGGTCTTTCAGACCCCGCCATCCCCTTCTAACCTAACCTGTTCGTGTCGGGATGCCCCAAAGTCCCGAACTCGCTTCGCTCGCTCTTGCATCCTAGGTCGAAAAACTGATTACTACTTATCAAGGTGGCTCGACGGAGCCACCGCTTCTCAGATGAGAAGAGATAAAATGTAAATGTTTATCCGAAGGCAACTGCTATGTGAGAAACGCTCTCTACGCAAAAACTCGTATGTACTTAGGCATAAAAAACAATAGAACACATGTCTTATCGCTGTCTGCTATTGGAAGTTGAAATTAGGATTAGCTCTCAAAAGATCAGTACCTATCTAACTAAATCATAGAGAAGAAAAATCGATTACATACATTGCCTGTACTTCAACTGGCATTCTATACAATGCCTAGGTATTTTATAAATTTCCTAGGTAAAGTGTAAAATTGTTTAAACATTGAACATCATTTCATACATTGCCTGAACGACCCCGGCATTCTATACATTTCCTAGGTATTGTATAGAATGCCTGCATTGTACACATTGCCTATAACATATACATTACATATAAATAAATACGATTACCTAAATACTACTTCAAATTACAAAAACCGTTTTACGCGCCGCATTAAATAGGTTTTTAGGGTTCCGTAGCCAAATGGCAAAAACGGAACCCTTATAGATTCGTCATGTCTGTCTGTCCGTCCGTATGTCACAGCCAGTTTTTGTCGGAAGTATCACAGCTATCCTTTTGAAACTTGGTAGATAGATGTATTATGTGAACCGCATTAGGATTTTCACACAAAAATAAAAACAAAACAAATTTTGTGGGTGCCCCCCATACTTAGGATTAAAACTTAAATTTTTTTTATTCACCAAACCCATACGTGTGGGGTATCTATGGATAGGTCTTTAAAAATTATATTGAGGTTGCCGATTTATTTTTTTTCTAAACAGAACAGTTTGCACGAGAGACACTTCCAAAGTGGTAAAATGTGTGTCCCCCCCCTGTAACTTCTAAAATAAGAGAATGATAAAACTAAAAAAGTATGTAATGTAGACCTTAACAAAAACTTCCAACGAAAATTGGTTGGGATGAGATACAGTTAGCAGTTTTTGAGATATAGTACATTTTCAAAAACCGCATATATAACTTTGCCATTCATACAAACACTATGAAAAACACAGTTATTTATATTGTTTGTGTATATTACTTACTAATCTCAATATAATTATATCCATAATCTATGCTTGCTACTACGGAATCCTTCAAGGGCGAGCCCAACTCGCACTTGGCCGGTTTTTTTATCTAACATGGAGAGAACGTTTTTAGTTGAAAGTGCACCATTATTCAAAACAACCATACTACATATTTTTACTGCAAATATTTGGGATGAAAACATGAAATTATAACGATCACAAGTAAAGTTTGTTGGTAGTGAGCAAAACATTGTACAAAAGGGAATTAAAAACCGGCCAAGTGCGAGTTGGACTCGCCCATGAAGGGTTCCGTAGCAGCAAGCATAGATTAGAGATATAATTATATTGAGATTAGTAAGTAATATACACAAACAATAAAAATAACTTTGTTTTTCATAGTATTTGTACACACTTAGGGGGACACACTTTTTACCACTTTGGAAGTGTCTCTCGCGCAAACTGTGCAGTTTAGAAAAAAATGATGTTAGTAACCTCAATATCATTTTTAAAGACCTATTCATAGATACTCCACACGTATGGGTTTGGTGAAAAATTTTTTTTTGAGTTTCTATTCGAAGTATGGGGGGCACCCCCAAAATTTGTTTTGTTTTGATTTTTGTGTGAAAATCCTAATGCGGTTCACATAATACATCTTTCTACCAAGTTTCAACAGGATAGCTCTTATACTTTCGACAAAAAGTGGCTGTGACATACACGGACAGACAGACAGACATGACGAATCTATAAGGGTTCCGTTTTTGCCATTTGGCTACGGAACCCTAAAAACAGGCAATGTGATTTTGAAACTGCAGTATTTATTTATAAACCCAATCAATATAGTAGTTCACTCTATAAAAGGTTCACCGGCTACAACTTCACTTTCTATTCGGCAGTGGTCTACTCCACGTAGTATTTTGAAATAGCCTTTATCACCCCAATCAGGATTCCAAGAATTAGCAATAAGCCAATATTTTTTGCCATTTTCCACACCCCAGCCCAACATCTTAACAGCGTGCCTACCAAGGTAACGCCCCAAAGTGTGCTGATACACTCCATTTTTATAATGTAGAAAATCGCCGTACACACTAAAGGCAACCTCAACTGGGCCATTCTTGAATAGTTCAGCTTTAATATCTTCTTCATTAGAAGATACTGCATACGAGCTCTTGCCTCGACGCTTGTCTTTATCATAATCAATGTTGTAGCTAGATACGCAAGACTCAACGCAATTAGGAGTATTAGTTATGTCGCCACAGGGTGGCAAATTACCATGCGCACCTGCATGTTCGCACGCAGCTATCTCATATGGTCTACAGCCTTCACCAGAGTTATAATTCCCTCCTGATACAATACCCGTATCTGTCCAGTAATCCCAAGCTTCCTTGATAACACCTCCATAGCAACCATTACCACAATACAAACAGCAGGAAACAAGATCCTGAGCAGCGAAATGGAAGTTTTGTGTTCCATTGGAGTAGATACAATACCGGTCGGTCATCGCCTCTACAGCGCCAAACGCCCAGCAACTACCGCATGCTCCTTGGTCTCTTATTTCGTTCAGGGAGGGACAGTTCGGCCATTTATCTCGTGGGTCGAAACTCTCTGGAAGACTTGCAATTAGCTCGGCATCATGTTTCACTTTTGGCAATTTCGAAAAGTTTTCGTCTTTCAAGGCACCCATTAGATTCGTGATGTATGAATACGGCGTATTAACTGGGAAGTTTCTGCCAGCTTTCCAAGAATTTTGCTTGGAATTGATCAAATCAATGAATTCATCGGACAGCGGGTTCAGTTTTTCGGTGATGACGGCTGCAAGTACGCACAGTAAAACAACAAAATACGTGTTAGAAACAGGATGTTTGTGTAATATTTATTGATATTAATATAGACTTTATTGTCAAGTTCAGATATCAGGATGGTTAATGTTATTTATTTACTGTATGTAAAGTATCTCTAAGGACTTTTTTACAGGAATGGGTTTATAAATAAAAGCACAAAATCAAGACTAGGTATTTTATTATCAAGCTACCTCCGTTCGCAAACTCTAGGTCTTCGTGGAGAAGAACGGAGAAAGAAACTCCACGGCAACATATTTTATATTTTATCAGATATACACTTCATAAAAATACATAATTAACAGCAATATTCTTATCATAATAAATATCAATTAACTTACATTTTCATTGTAGTACATTAGGACACCAATTATAACTTTCAGCATCACACACTTGTATTCTCTATTATTATATCACATTAAATAAACCGTTCACTACTTTGGACACGTCTTAACTCTTTGAACACTTGCAGCGTAATGACTGCCGATGTGAGGGTACATCTATTTTTATAAACTTAGTATCGTACCACTTCCATCAAATATTACCGCCATCATTAACCAATCACAGATCGTCAAACACTGTATTTAAATATGTAATTAATAAAATAGGCAATAATAAACAAATCATGTACAGTAGAACCATTTTAAAACTTAATTAGATAATTTAGAAATTCAGTAAGTATTTATTTGCAGCCTTAATTTAATTCGATAAATATTTGAACGTCAATTGATTTCGTTCGGAAATCAGTTGATCGTTGTTCTAAATATCTTACTGTTATTAATTAAATATTATAAATTATTATCAATTACATATTATAAACTATTATTAATTACGTATTATTTACTTATTATTATTTTTAGATAAATCTAACACGGCCATACTGACAAGTACTTCGCTCTCGAAGTACCTAATTAATTATATTCAAGAAGTGTCTGGCCTGGACATATTAGTTCTATTATTTGCTGCACATGAGTTTCAGACTAATATTCAGGGCAATGACCGACCAGCAGTTCAATTTTAATAGTCAGTTCATAATTACAATGTTCAGTTCATAATTACGTTACTCAGTTCATAATTATAATATTCAGTTCATAATTACAATATTCAGTTCATAATTACAATATTCAGTTCACAATTACAATAATCAGTCATAATGTCGAATAATCAGTCCATAATGTCAATAATCAGTTCATAATGTCAATAATCAGTTCATAATGTCAATAATCAGTTCATAATGTTAATAATCAGTTCATAATGTCAATAATCATATCATAATGTCAATAATCATATCATAATGTCAATAATCATATCATAATGTCAATAAGCAGTTTATGATGTCAATAATCAGTTTATAATGTCATTAATCAGTTCATAATGTCATTAATCAGTTCATAATGTCAATAATCAGTTCATAATGTCAATAATCAGTTCATAATGTCAATAATCAGTTCATAATGTCAATAATCAGTTCATAATGTCAATAATCAGTTCATAATGTCAATAATCAGTTCATAATGTCAATAATCAGTTCATAATGTCAATAATCAGTTCATAATGTCAATAATCAGTTCATAATGTCAATAATCAGTTCATAATGTCAATAATCAGTTCATAATGTCAATAATCAGTTCATAATGTCAATAATCAGTTCATAATGTCAATAATCAGTTCATAATGTCAATAATCAGTTCATAATGTCAATAATCAGTTCATAATGTCAATAATCAGTTCATAATGTCAATAATCAGTTCATAATGTCAATAATCAGTTCATAATGTCAATAATCAGTTCATAATGTCAATAATCAGTTCATAATGTCAATAATCAGTTCATAATGTCAATAATCAGTTCATAATGTCAATAATCAGTTCATAATGTCAATAATCAGTTCATAATGTCAATAATCAGTTCATAATGTCAATAATCAGTTCATAATGTCAATAGTCAGTTCATAATCATCATAATATCAGTAATCGTTTCATAATCATCGACCTTACTGGGCAGACCAAACACCCGCAGTCAGTGAAGCTCAATCACCCGCAGCCAGTGAATGTCATACCACAGTTAAGGTTATAATTCATCCATAATACAATAATGACTTAAAACTAATCATAATAAACCTTTACCAATATAAAATACTATTCATAAACGGTAGCAAAATAACACTTATTTCACTTAATCTCTAGATTCATCTTAGCTTGATTTTTTTTTTATTTACAAAGTGTACGTATATCAAAGACAATATTATGACTTCTATCACTTGTTCATTTTTAATTTTCTTTTGCATATTATTGTGTATTTATGCCTTGTACCTGTACTAATAAAATGTTATTTCCTTCTTTTTTTTTTTGCTACATGAATCAAAGGGATTTGCATTTTATTTTCGAAAGGAATTTACGAAATGTGTTTAATTTTCAATTTTATATTTCAATATAAAAGTCACCAGCTCGGTTATTCTGACAATTATTATTATCTTTGCAAATAGTGTTGTCTAGTAGAGACCTTGAGAGAGATTTTTTAACCGATTTACTTAGCTATACTTTTAATTTGAAGACCAAGATTCAAATCGTATTTCGGTTCCTTTGATCAAATAATAATAGTTTTCACATTATACAAGTCGAGTTTTGTTCCATTCCATCATATGTACCTATTTAAGTTTGTAAAGACGTCAACTTTTTGAACAAAGCCATACTTTAAAGCACCTTTTTATTTTATGAGACAAACAGTAAACTGATGTTAAAACCACATACCCATAGCAAAATCAAAAAAGATTATTCTTCTTTTTTTTGTAACAAATATAAACTGAATCGTATCTAATGAAAATGACCTCCCGATTAAATTGGTCATTGAACACAAGATCTACATCTACTCTGGCTCTATTTAATATCAAAGCTAATAAGCCAGTCAAAATAATACTTCAAATGACCATCAATTTGTATTTAAAAAAAATTAAAAATAGTTGATAAAATAGTGTCCAAATTGTTTTAAAGAAGTGTTTTTTTTTTGTTAGGCCACTATTTGTAATTCATTCGAGCTTTATGTTTCATTTCTAGACTAGATCATATTGTTTTTTTTGATTTGATGAAATAATATATTATAATTTACAAAAATGATCAATAGGTAAACATTTATTTGTAAGCTGCGTAATCTTTTCTAGTAGTATCGGATTTAATGTCGATTTTTTACACTGGGTTGGCATAGGGACTTTTCTAGAGCGGGGCCTATGAACTATGAATTTTGTTCTATGAATAGGGGAAACACCAACATGTATATTTTTAAAAAAAATGAGGGGAATAACCACTAATCCATTGAATAACTTTCTTTTGACAGTCGAAATTAGGAACCACAATTTTTGATTTGATAATAACCAATGTTGTTTATCAATTCACATTGTTACAACTTTGATTGTTTTGAAATTGAAATTATCATATACTTATATTTCAAAAATAGGCGTTATCTTGTACCAAACAAATCCTGGTACTAAGGCATTATATTGAATAATTTACTAATCACAACAAACAAAAAATAATGTTCAAAAATATAATATAGCAACAGCATTGACTCGAATAGGTTTTATGTAAAGTAAGCTATTTATACCCCTAAATATTAATTTATTTTCGTTTAGTATCTAGTCATTTGTTATAAAAGGGATTTTTTAAGCTTAATACAATGTTTTACACTTGTTTAATCTTTGTATTTAAACGTGTGAGAAAAAAAAACACTGTTTTCAATTCAAACCAATTTCAACTTGTGTTTCGAAACAACTTGTTTTAATCATGCCAACCCTGGCATTTGGAAAATGAGAGATAGATTAAAAAAACAAAAATGTCAATAGTTAACTCTCATAAATTTTTCGGATCAAAAGATATTTTGTCTCGTTTACCCTTTTTACTTTCTCAAGCAACAACTATTATTATTATTTTTTGTTTCGCGAAAATAATACTTTTATGCCAAAGGAAACCTGATGTGTAAATGAATTTTTTTTTTTGCTGTTTTACTGTTTGTTGGCCCTAGTATATTTAAAATTTGATTAACCAATTTGAGTAACCAATTTCTTATTAATCGACTCGTTTTTTTCAAATACTTAATTATTTAAAGGTGGTAATTATGCAACAGGTATTGCAATTTCATCAACCAATTATTTTAAAACAGTCATTTTTATAAATATAATGTAAATAGTCTTTTTTTTATACAACTGCCCGACATCACTTTCTTTTGATGTATTTTCCTTTTCTTTTTAAATTTCGTTAAAATTTTAATAAAGCCAAACCCTACAACACAATTTCAAAAAAAAAAAAAAAAAAAAAAAAAAAAAACTATTCATATTTAGGACCTTTTCAATTCACTTTTGGATTAAAACATTAAATAAATATTAAAGCAGAGCCTCTGGAGGCCTTACCGACATTTGCCCATGATTCATATTGTGGTGCAGAAGTTCTCGTTACGTTATCCTCGGCATGGCTTCGATCCTTTTCAGCAGCATCGCAGTCCAGCGGCTGTTCAAGATTGTAGCAAGTTTTCATCGCCCTTCTAAATCCCGATTCATCCACCCGATGACGTCTCAGCTTTCAACAGGGATGTGCCGATTGATAGCTCCAACGTTGATTATGAAATGTAAAAAGGAAGTTCATTAGAATTAATAAATAGGTTAGGGCACTTATCCCACTTCTGATGTTAGAAACAGGATGTTTGTGTAATATTTATTGATATTAATATAGACTTTATTGTCAAGTTCAGATATCAGGATGGTTAATGTTATTTATTTACTGTATGTAAAGTATCTCTAAGGACTTTTTTACAGGAATGGGTTTATAAATAAAAGCACAAAATCAAGACTAGGTATTTTATTATCAAGCTACCTCCGTTCGCAAACTCTAGGTCTTCGTGGAGAAGAACGGAGAAAGAAACTCCACGGCAACATATTTTATATTTTATCAGATATACACTTCATAAAAATACATAATTAACAGCAATATTCTTATCATAATAAATATCAATTAACTTACATTTTCATTGTAGTACATTAGGACACCAATTATAACTTTCAGCATCACACACTTGTATTCTCTATTATTATATCACATTAAATAAACCGTTCACTACTTTGGACACGTCTTAACTCTTTGAACACTTGCAGCGTAATGACTGCCGATGTGAGGGTACATCTATTTTTATAAACTTAGTATCGTACCACTTCCATCAAATATTACCGCCATCATTAACCAATCACAGATCGTCAAACACTGTATTTAAATATGTAATTAATAAAATAGGCAATAATAAACAAATCATGTACAGTAGAACCATTTTAAAACTTAATTAGATAATTTAGAAATTCAGTAAGTATTTATTTGCAGCCTTAATTTAATTCGATAAATATTTGAACGTCAATTGATTTCGTTCGGAAATCAGTTGATCGTTGTTCTAAATATCTTACTGTTATTAATTAAATATTATAAATTATTATCAATTACATATTATAAACTATTATTAATTACGTATTATTTACTTATTATTATTTTTAGATAAATCTAACACACGCGCTGCGAACATTGTTGTTCTGTTATGTTACTCAATACGAAGTTGAATTATGAGTGACTTTGTGACACCTGATTTTGTTAATTTATAAGCAGTTTATAGCATTTTAGTGTCTCAAATTCTTCAGAAATTCATAACTTACACGCGTTCGCAGATAGTAGCGGCATTCAGTATTCTAGATATTTTCGTTTAATACAGGGTGAGATATCAAAAATTGTTGTTTATCAACTAACATTTGTACGAGAATACCATTCTATGACATTTATTTCAAAGGAGTGTTAGTGGTTGACCATTTTTGTTTTTTTGGGGTGGCAAAATCATCAAATGAGTCCTCCCGCCCTGGGTGGGGCGGTAGGGACTGTCAGACTCTTACTGACTAAAATCCACCCGTGGTCCTTCGGATGCCCTTTACGTTCCGGGGCCACGGTGTCCTGGATTAAGAAAAATCCGCGACCCCAGCAGGCATTTGGCCCCATAAGGGGCCCCGTCGGTGACGCGTGGAACACGACGCGCTACCGACCCGGGCTTGGTTCTTGCTCGGACGGCGAGCATACCCATTACTCACCGTCCGCAAGCCCGCTCCGCCGCTGTGCCCTCTGATATTCAGAGGGACACGCGTTGGAGCGTCCACCCGACAGGCTATTCGCATACGAGCAAAGAGACCCCTTAGGCACACAGTGCCTAAGGAAGAGTTTTTGCCCGCATCCCAGGGTGCACCGGCTCGAAAAACTGGTCTTCCCCCCGGACGTATCCGAGAGGGAACTCCAGTCAACGGGCGCACGTGGAGGTTTCCTGTCTTAGCACCCCTAGTGGTTGACCATTGGAAAGTAATGACGCCATTATATTATTAGATTACCAAACTTGTCAACGTGTCACAAATTCTACATTTTATCAGTAAAAAGGTATGGCTTGGCTGTTTCGTTGCTTCAGAAACTAAATATTCGCATCACCTTCACGACGGTAGCGAAACGGTGAAGCTATACATTTTTACTGATATGTAGAATTTGGGAAGTTAGGGTCGGTAGAGTTAGGCCGTGTAGATTCAGAAGTTTGGCTTAACATGAGATCTGATACCGTTTTCACCGGCTAAACATTATGTGGTCGTCTGGCAACATTTTACATGAAATGTTTTTGGTGGGATTTATTATTTAGCCACGAGCTCCTGATAGTTGATTCAGTATTCACATAATATTGGCTTTGTACAAGCTTACGTTTCAAACACGTCGAGGTAATCATACGTAATGTTATTTCATTAATAGGATTCTACCATACGGCTTCTGTTAGGACTTACATATTATACTTAGACTTATGTATTATATAGCAGACTGTTCCGTGTGTACTGTCGATGTTTATTTCTGGTTTTCAAAAGATGGGAAGAAATATAATTCGATCTCATATTTATGTTATTCTACTTTTTTCTAGTCTTAAATATTACGCTATTCTTCAAGCAATGGAGCAATTGGTAGAGAACAATGTTATCGTAGTTCTTTTAAAATATAAGTCACTGGACATCTTTAGTATTAGTGTTATCTTCAAAAACGCAATCCAGTTTTATTTCTCGGGTTACTAATTATTGTGGGCCCTTTTAATTATTTCACTTGTGGCTGATTTTTTTCATTATCAGATAACTATTCTTTTTTTTTTTTTTTTTTTAAAGTGGCAAAATCATCAAATGAGTCCTCCCGCCCTGGGTGGGGCGGGAGGGACTGTCAGACTCTTACTGACTAAAATCCACCCGTGTTCCGTCGGATGCCCTTTACGTTCCGGGGCCACGGTATCCTGGATTAAGAAAAATCCGCGACCCCGGCAGGCATTTGGCCCCATAAGGGGCCCCGTCGGTGACGCGTGAAACACGACGCGCCACCGACCCGGGCTTGGTACCTGGTCGGACGGCGAGCTTACCCATTACTCACCGTCCGCAAGCCCGCTCCGCCGCTGTGCCCTCTGCTGTTCAGAGGGACACGCGTTGGAGCGTCCACCCGACAGGCTATTTGCATACGGGCAAAGAAACCCCTTAGGCACACAGTGCCTAAGGAGAGTTTTTGCTCGCATCCCAGGGCGCACCGGCCCGAAAAACTGGTCTTCCCCCCGGACGTATCCGAGAGGGAACTCCAGTCCACGGGCGCACGTGGAGGTTTCCTGTCTTAGCACCCCAGATAACTATTCTTGAAGAAAAATGAATAAATGGCAGACATAATTTCTATACACATTTTCTTTTCTATACAAAGGTACCGAACGACTGAAAAATCGATCTTTACAATTTATTCTTATTCTAAAAACCCAAAACAAAAACAAAAGACGTACTTACTTAAAACAATAGGCGCCAATTGTCACCGGAAAATCTGATAAATATAGGGAGTCGTTTTGCGAAGAATTTTGTAACAATTGTCATTTGTGTCTCCAGTTTATTAACTTCACAGGTGATTGCGAAAGTTTAGAATTTTGTTTCGTACTTTAATAGATCCGACCCAGTTCGGATTGTTAAAATTATAATCGTCGGTGTTTAAAAATACGCCGTTTATTCCCAGTACCTGGCACTTTCAGGAGTCCAGGGAAGTGCTTTTTATTATAAAGAGTACGGGTCTCTTGGGCATATCTGTTTTATTATTTTATTTCTTATTACTTGCTCAGCTACAAGGATAGAGAAAGACAAAACCTTTTCTCAGACCCACTTAAAATTTAAAATGGCTAGCAATTAATTCTACCAGTAAATTCCTGATTTAAATTCTGTTGCTGTACAACAAATACAGCTCTCCTTAATTCAACAGTCAAATGTACACATCACTATTAGTATGTTACCCGCGACTGCATTTAAATCTTGTTTAATGAGCACAATTCGAGCATCCATTTATATTTAGGTAACAGAACATTATGTGGTTGGGAACAGTGAAGTCCATTCGCGGCGGCAAATGACCCATATTCAGTAGCGCAGTTTAAAACGCTCCTGCTTTTATTTATGATGTTTAACAATGTGTTTGTTCAAACGTATGCTCAGTTCCTGCACACACGATGTCGGCAACGCTTTGTAAGAGCCAATATATGCTCATTTACTGCGATTTGTTGCAAATGGGTAAAGACTGAGAATTTTAAGCTTTGTATCGCGAAATGCTCATGATTAAATAGTTGCCTCATAATTTTAATTTAATTATGAACATTCCAACGTTTTCCTGCTTTTAATGTCCTTTAGATATTGCAAAATGAAAGAAAGAAAACATTGCTGAGGAAGTTTATTACAAGTCGGAATTGTACAGTAATTGGACACAAGTCCCGACAATAACAGGCGTAACGAACTAAGGATGTCAAATAAACGCACTTCCTTGTGGCGTCGTGTATTTTCCCTCATAACGTCAAGCCAGCGTTTTGTCTGGTGTTTGACATCGATCTGCGGTGTCTCCTAACATCCTCGCTGACTGTACAAAAATAACAATTGCATAAAAGAAGGGGAACTTCTCCCCCAGTGCTCTTTGTTCGCGGGAAGATTGCCTGATGCACCGCTCGCCTTATTATCAACAAAAGAATTTAAGAATTTCCTTCCCCGTATATTTGTTTAGGAACTAATGGAGGAAACCCCTTTCAAAAATTTCACGTGAATGAGAAAAATCTTTGGGAAAGTGACGGTTGCTATGGCAACACCCCTGTCAGAGAATTCTAGTTACATAATTAGATTAGCTCCGAAAGGATTATATGAATTAAAATTAACGGATAATGCCTTGTTGAGCAAGTTTTTTTTTGAGTTGAGATTAAAAAGGGTGGAACAAAAGTATATTCTCATTTTGTAAGTCATAAATATTGTGTTCCTTAAATAGGGTTTTATTAGCGTGGCGTTTGGCCTTTTCAAGGTACCTAAGTAAAATAATTATGCTTATAGTACAAGATAACATTATTTGTGACAGCCGCTTCTGAATTTCTGTTTATTTGTTCATATTTGACTTTGCGTTGCTATTATAGGGTATTATTCCGCATCTGTATTCTATACTTGAGTGTGCTTCATCTCTTTTTCCATGGGGGTAGGCCGAAACTATACCTACAGAACGCCACCTGGAACAATCCTTGCTCCTTCCGCCTCATCCACGTCTTTACTAATCTGTAGCTATTTGAAATCACTACCTATGTTATGAATGCAAAGTGTACATGTACTCGTATATTTTGTTTTCACTTCAAAACGGCAGTACCAATGTTGAACAACCTCGGGAACAGTATTTTCGGAATGGAAGGCACTCTAGATGTACTCGTATATATGCCAAATCACTGCCAAATGGTTTAGGTGTGAAAAGGCGACAAACAAGCAAACAAACATTCGTATTTAAGTATAATATTCTTTATGATACGCAACGAAGAGAAGTAATTGGAAACAATATAGGTAACAAAATTGTTTTGAACTCGTGAATACGTAAGGTAGGGAAAGTTTTCAAATAATAAAATAAATGTTTATTTTATTACTTTGTCTACATATTTGCTAGGAAAGAACTGTAAAGATTTGCTTGCACGGTGACGCGGCTACGAGTAGACTCATACTTTTTACCCTTTTTCTCTTTACGTGGTAAAATCATCAAATGAGTCCAGGGCGAGACGGGAGGGACTGTCAGACTTGTACTGACTATCCACGATGTTTCTTCCTTTTCCACCGTTTCCTGATATGACAGTCTCGCTTCGCTTGAGCTACTGAAGTGAAAAATACTTACTATGACGACTTGTCCCAAATCCTTGTCCGAAAACCACGGGAAGCCCTCAAAGTTAGTTTTTGGTACTTGATCCAATAGCAATCATTGTGGTGTCATTGGATAGATCTTTTAATCAGGAAAAATATTTACTATGACGACTTGTCCCAAATCCTTGTCCGAAAACCACGGGAAGCCCTCAAAGTTAGTTGATACCATAATAATGCATTAAGTAGTACCCATCATGGTTGAAAATACGAAAAATAACAATGTAAAATAACATTATTTAAAACGAGAAATATATTGTGTAACTATTCATATATAACGACTAACGAATTACCGAGACCCCGGAACGTAAAGGGCTACTGAAGGACACCGTGGATTTTAGTCAGTACGAGTCTGACAGTCCCTCCCGCGCTGGCCTGGGTGCAGGGAGGCTTCATTTGATGATTTTAACACGATAAAAAAGGCAATGCATTCCGCTGGCTAAATGTTCAAAATACCTAGCCGTTCCAATTCGTTCTTTTCCGTTGTGTGTTACAATGGCTATATAATCGATGTTTTGTGACCATACGCTGCCACTAAGACCGATTAAAACATCATGAGCGACATAATGAATGATGGAGAAGAGAAAAGGAACCGACTTCAAAAACAAACACGATAAAGCATTAAATAACTCTTCTTTCTACTTCCGAAAGAAAAGTTATTTTGACGCCTTTTCGTGTTTACCCTTATGTAATACCTTTTTAGGGTTCCGTAGCCAAATGGCAAAAACGGAACCCTTATAGATTCGTCATATCTGTCTGTCTGTCTGTCTGTCTGTCTGTCTGTCTGTCTGTCTGTCTGTCCGTGTATGTCACAGCCACTTTTTGTCCAAAGTATATGAGCTATCCTGTTGAAACTTGGTAAGTAGATGTATTATGTGAACCGCATTAGGATTTTCGCACAAAAATAAAAACAAAACAAATTTTGGGGGTGCCCCCCATACTTGGAATTGAAACTAAAAAATTTTTTTTTCACCAAACACATACGTGTGGGGTATCTATGGATAGGTCTTCAAAAATGATATTGAGGTTACTAATATCATTTTTTTCTAAACTGAAAAGTTTGCGCGAGAGACACTTCCAAAGTGGTAAAAAGTTGGTCCCCCCCCCCGTAACTTCTAAAATAAGAGAATGATAAAACTAAAAAAAATATATGATGTAGACCTCAACAAAAACTTCCAACGAAAATTGGTTTGGATGAGATACATTTAGCAGATTTTGAGATATAGTACATTTTAAAAAACCGCAAATATAACTTTGCCATTCATACAAACACTATGGAAAACAAAGTTATTTTTGTTGTTTGTGTATATTACTTACTAATCTCAATACAATTATATCCCTAATCTATGCTTGCTACTACGGAACCCTTCATGGGCGAGTCCAACTCGCACTTGGCCGGTTTTTTTTTAGTTCAAATATTCTTGAAAAATCTTCGTTTAACGGCGTCTTTGATTTTTAAAGACATGGGTCCATGCGGGCAACGTCACGGGATATCTATTATTATTAAATACTTAAACCTTCTCCGGAATGTAACAAACACTTTTCTGAAAACTACATCAAAATCGGTTCAGCTAAACACGAGATAATCAAATGAGAGATCGAGATGGACAAACATACATATATACAGGTCGACATGAGAACCTACTTGTTTTTTTGAAGACGGTTAATAATAATGTTTAAAAAAAATAACGTTTCTTACTTTTCTTTTTCTTTATTCCAGAGTGTTTATTCATTTTTAACCGACTTAAAAAAAAAGTAGCTTCTCAGTTCGACCTGTATGTATGATTGTCCGCGATTATCTCGCGTTTTGCTGAACCAATTTTGATGCGGTTATTAGCCGACTATTTTTTTTAGCGTGGTAAAATCATCAAATGAGTCCTCCCACCCCGGGCAGGGTGGCAGGGACTGTCAGACTTGTACTGACTAAAATCCACGGTGTCCTTCAATAGCCCTTTATGTTCCGGGGTCACGGTAATGAGATAAGTCCCGCGACCCTGGCAGGCTTTGGCCCTCTAGAGAGGGGGCCCCGCCATTATGCTGACGCTCTTTGAGGCGCGCGTGGAACACAACGCGCCGTCGACCCGGTCCATGGTCGGGCAGCGAGTTGCCCTTTACTCGCCGCCCGCATGCCCGCGCCTACGGTGGCCGGAAATCGTCTTGCGACGTCCGTCGCCGTGGGCGTCCACCACCGCGGGTGGGGTGGAGGGAGGACATTGTCCTCTCCCTCAGGCGGCCCGCCTCCTCCTTCGCGAGCATGACTGCTTCGCAAAAGGAGGCGACCGCTTCCCACTCCGTCTCGCCCCGCAGCATGGACGCAATCGATGCCGGGTGCGAGAGGTCTCCGCCTATCGCCGCCGTGAGGACACGTCGGTGCTCTGCCCAAGCGGGGCAGTCTTGCACCGTATGCTCTACTGTGTCCTCCGGGCGATCTTCGCAGTTATTAGCCGACTTAAAAAAAGTAGGTTCTCAGTTCGACCTGTATGTATGTTTGTCGGCGATTATCTCGCGCGTGGCTGAACGGATTTTGATGCGGTTTTAAGGAAACTGTTCATTACATTCTGGAGAACATTTAAGTACCTACTTATATAACAATAATGGATATTTTGTGTAGTTGCCCGCATAGATCCGTTTTTGTTGCTTACTAGGATTGTAGATTTTCAAAGACGCCGATTATTATGAAGATTTTTGTTGAATATCTAAACTAAAAAGAGAAAAAATAAAAAACTTTTTGAAAAAAAAAGGAACCGACTTCGAAACTAAACACAAAAAAAAACGTAAAATAACTTTTCTTTCGGAAGTCGGTGGCTTTGTTTTTTTATTTCATTGATTATTATGGTTTTGAAGTCGGTTCCCTTTTTTTAAAAAGATTTTTTTCAGAAAAGTGTTTGTTATATTCTGGAGAAGATTTTAGTATTTAACACTAATGGATATCCCGTGACGTTGCCCGCATGGATGTTTTTTAAAAAACTTGAAAAAAATAAGTTTTCATTTCGACCTGTATCTTTGTATGTATGTATGTTTGTCCGCGATTATCTCGCGTTTGGCTGAACCTATTTTGATTCGGTTGTCATAAAAATGTTCATTACATTCCGGAGAAGGTTTTAGTATATACCACTAATGAATATCCCGTGACATTGCTCGCATGGATCCGTGTTTACTTACTTGGATTGTAGATTTTCAAAGGCACCGATTATACGAATATTCTTGTTGAATATCTGAACTAAAAAAGAGTAAAAAAACTATTTGAAAAATAAGGAAACGACTTCAAAACCAAACACGAAAAAGCGTTAAATAACTTTTCTTTCGGAAGTCGGTGGCAAAAGTCGATAAAATGAAAAACAAAGCCACCGACTTCCGAAAGAAAAGTTATTTTAAACTTTTCCGTGTATGGTTTTGAAGTCGGTTCCTTTTTTCAAAAAGTTTTAGTACCTATTAATCAACACATATGATTTTATGCAAGACAACGATGTGATATGACCATTATCTTAACTAAATCAAACAGAAACGAAAAATAATCAAAAAAAATTAATTAAATATTTAACACAAAATAACTCCGTTCCGACAACAAATGAAGACAAGCGACTCGGTTATCATTAATCCTTGTAAAAAGACCTTTCCAATGATATATTTATTATGGCTATTGGGTCGAGTACCAGGCTTCATACATTTTTGCCCATTCTCCTTTCATTCGTTCACCATGATATCATTCGATTGCAACGTTCCGTATTACCAGAAAATAGAATGTATTGATAATTCGTTAATGATTAATTAATGTAAAGGGATGTTAAAAATATGTAATATGTTGGTATTTTTATGGATCTAAATACATATAAGTTTCTTCCTATAATGCAATTAGATTTTATAAGCACATTATTTAATGTTGGATTCTTTAATTGTCATAACATCTAAAGCGCGCAATGAAACGTAACTTTCTCACGCGAAGTTTATTAATAATTTTTTGGAATTATTATAAAGTTTAGTTTTGTTTTTATTTTTAGAACAGTTGCCTCTTTTTAATAATTTCACCTTCTTTAGTAATGTTAATATTACTAGACGTGTATGCCTCAGTAAAGTATGTTTATGATAAGTACGTCAGGCAATTATCCCACGGGAACATGAAAACGAAATTAAAAGTAGCTTGTGTGTTAATCTAGGATATAGGTAAAATGTGTACCGTATAGCAATTTTTGTGTGAGAGAGTAACAAACATCCACACAGACCTATAAATACATTTCTATCAGTATTAAGATGTGTTGTGTGTTGTAATGGTAGATGAAGGAACAAAAGAAACTAATTGGAGGTTTATTTTAGGAGGCACATGGCATTTCATGACGAATCTTCTCATAATAAGTACACTTTTTATTGCTAGGCGTTTATTAAAGCTATACTTTTGCTGAAATTTTTATCGGATATAATTCCATGAAGGGATTGACTCGAACACGATTTTATTGTGTCGGCGTAACGTTTCAAACAACTCGCCGGCTTCAATATCCTCATTATCAATTAAGTCGACCATGTTTTAGGTAAAAATACCACAAAAATAACAACACAATGTAAAACATGCAATGAAAAACTGACACAACTCTGACAGCTACGACTTAGACCATCGCTAAACTAGGGGGCGGCGTGGTTTAATGTTAGACCATGGTTTAGACCATGGTTTAATGCAAAACCACGTTTTGTAATAACGTTTTTGTGTAAACCATAGTTTTACGTGATTTAAACCTGGGTTTTTAGTTAAACCTCGTTTTGTAATAAGACGGACTTAGTCTCAGTACAAAGACCGGCACGGTTCTTGAGCGCTCGGCGTAAGAGTGGGGATCGCTTTGCGCCTCGTACACTTATCGACACATGAAACGCACAATAAAACAAATAAAACGCACAAAACAACGAATCCAGAGTGGCGGCTATGACGCGATGCGCTACGGCACGCTACGCGGGCCAATCACTACACTTTCCCCGCCCCCGTTCCTCATTTCATCTGCCAAAGGGACCTAATAACTTACTTCTGCGCAGGTGAAGGTCAGCGCTCAAGATCCATGCCGGTAACTGTATCTTCACCGAGCCTCTGCCGGTGTGCGTCGGGCCTTACTCACCGTCCACATACCCGCGCCTACCGCGTCGTTGGAAATCGCCTCGTGGGCGTCTCCCGCTTGTGGTAAGGCCCAGATTACAGGATTTACGTGTGTTTCAGTTATTTTTGGCTTTATATTAACCGATTTAGGTATGAATAGTCGACCTCAAAGTTGCCTTTTCATACTTAATAACAAATTGAAACTTTGCTAAGGGTGAAATTGACTGTCATAAACATAAAGGTAGATCTTGATCGTTATTTCACGTGTGTTTGGCACGAACCTTAGGTTCTTAGGCAGGTTAATTCAAATTGTTGGTTACTGTAACATACACACGCAACATAACGTAAGTACATACATATAATTATTTAACTGTTTAAGGTCCCGTACCCAAAGGGTGAAACGGGGCCCTATTACTACATATGACTCCTCTGTGCGTCCATCTGTTAGTCTACCTGTTTGTCTGTCTGACTGTCCGTCTGGCTGTATGTCATGAACCGTGATAATTAGACACTTGAAATTTTAACAGACATTGTATTTCCGTTCCTGCTATAACAACAAAAACTAAATATTAAAGGTGGGGCGGTCCTCAACAGACATGACTTTTTTTCCGTTTTAATAGAAGTTCAATGCAAGATTTATACACCGATACACAATAAATACTGCCAATAAAACGTTTAAATTAATTATTAACTTAATTATCCAAGCACAACTACAAAATCTCCAGTATTTCTCCTTCTAATCCTCTAAAACAGTTTTAAGCGACTCTTATCGTGCAGAAGCTCACAAAAGTAAAGAACTATTGCCACTGCGATTCTCGGTCCGTTGCCGTCATCGTGCATTTTGTGCCAATGGTAATCTACACATGCATGTACAGTCGTAAGCAATGACATGCATGCACAGCAGCATGCAACAGAATTTAGAAGCGATATTTTTGTGAAATTACTTAGAGAGTATTGGTGGCCCAGTGATAAATGCTCAGACATACAAATCGTTGATATCTCACAGGCACAGGTGTAGGAATTTAATTCAGTTTCACAGCTCTCAAAACGCTGAAAGAAAATCCTAGAACCACCAACCCGCACTGGACCCGCCGCGTGGTGGAGAACAGTCCATTTCCCCTCACAGCTATAAACTGATAAATTAATTATAATAAACTGATTTACGAAGCCTTAATAATGATAGGGTGATAAGAAAAAAACGTAAAATTTTAATCAAAACGCTAGACAGAGAAAGAGCCAGGAAGTGTAGAATTTTACATACAATTTGTATGAACAAAATTGTTTTTTTTTATTTGAGACAATGAATTACTATTTTACTAATTAAACATCACAACAGTACCGGTTTTTGTATTCTACACCTCCTGGCTCTTGACCAGTTTTTGTGTTCTACACCTCCTGGCTCTTGACCAGTTTTTGTGTTCTACACCTCCTGGCTCTTGACCAGTTTTTGTGTTCTACACCTCCTGGCTCATGACCAGTTTTTGTGTTTTACACCTCCTGGCTCTTGACCAGTTTTTGGGTTCTACACCTCCTGGCTCTTGACCAGTTTTTGTGTTCTACACCTCCTGGCTCTTGACCAGTTTTTGTGTTCTACACCTCCTGGCTCTTGACCAGTTTTTGTGTTCTACATCTCCTGGCTCTTGACCAGTTTTTGGGTTCTACACCTCCTGGCTCTTGACCAGTTTTTCTCTGATGAAAAATGCCTATGCCTGTTTGAGAAAAACATTCTGCGAAAGGTACATTTTGCGAAAAGGAGATTCTGCGAAAGGGACATTTTGCTATCTGTGGACATTTTGCGAAAGGGACATTTTGCGACTGAGCCGTTTTCATGTAGGTAATAGTGATTGTTAAACCAGTTTTAACTGGTCAAAAATAGTTTCAGCATTGATACTGTATACATATTACATACCTACATTTCATCGCATAAGACCGTACATGCAATGTATATCTACATAGTATAGTGTATACGTGATATCTTTCCCATTTGTGATACAAACATAATGCATATATATCGTTGCTTTAGCATCTTCTTTGCAACTAAACTGTATCTAGCAACAGTGCTTTCTATTTAGAAAAACGTGGTTCGGAAATTCAATGAGAACATCTTTCGCAGAATAAAATATGTTGTTGGGTTTAAATGTCTGATTAAATAAATCTATGTTTAGTGGTAATTGTTTTATTTGAGTTACAATACCAGTCCATGGCATGAATTAATAAAAGGTAAATTAAATTATTAAAAATACTTCCAATTAAACCATGAATTCGAGTGAATAGGTCCCTTCTAACATCGCTTCAAATCGTTCGAGTTGTGGTCAAACGAAAAAATATTTCGTGTCTCAATTCATCAACAAACAATTTATATTGATTTAAAGACATTCTAGAATTAAATATAGAGCTTAATATAATTTCGTTTATAAAAACAAAACACAATTGGCTTAAATGTCTGTCTGTACATCGCAGAAGTAATGGCACGTAACGTAGGGAGCTAAACACACTTAAATGCATCCGCTACGCCAATAAAGACTTTGTAAACTTTTCGTTAACGTCTATGAATTCACGAAAATCCCCTAAAAATCTTTGCAGTGATTTGCGAGTTTAGGACACAAAGACATGCACACCGGGGTTCTTATCTTATTATGTAGTAATGATGTGTGCTTAAAGTGAAGTTTGAGGCCCAGCAGTGGGTTCTGTCGACAGATATGGCTTTGATTGATGATGGTTTTGTGGACTTAAAGGACTCGTCTTTTGTATTGAAAAGGGCAGGAGATTGAGCCTTGCATTTCTGAATATCATTTTGAAAGATGATCTTTACGGCTTAAAGAGAGATAATAATGATATCGCACTTTATATTACTGCACATAAAGTTCTTGATCACTGGTTTAAGTCTAAAGGTTTTAACAATCTTTAACAGTGTGTGACATTCCATATACTAACTTAATAGTTATTTATGATACTAGTACGGTAAGTTGGTTTTTACAAACGAGTAGACGAATGTAAGCCCGAGATGAAGTCGAGGGCTTACCATAGTCACGAGTTTGTAAATACCAATATCGGCACGTGTGTCATACAATGTTTTTCAACACATTTGCGAGATAAACAGTACAATATGTAATTAAACAAACTTTATTTAGAAGTTTCTAATATGAAAATGGCGCGAATTTGCAAAAGGCGCCACATGCACGTGGTGAAAAATAGAACTACATCTTTCGTCTCATTTACTCTTTAGTATTAAAATGAGACAATGTATTGAGCAAAAGCGCTTCCAAAGAGGTTCGATCAGTCAGGTTGTTTATTCTCATAATGTGAAATTCTTTGGTGGAGTTCTTATTTTTTTTAATGGAAATTAAAAAAAAAAACCGTAAAGAAAACGCACGGTGCTATACATAGGAGCGTGCCGTAAAATAGGTACTTAGGTGAGAGTACCTATTTTACCGCACGTTCCGTTGTATGGTGCGTAATTTTTAACTTTCGAACAATGTATACAGGCTTCGTAAACGCATTTTTCGAGCAAATGTGTTGAAAAAATGTTTTCACTTCAGTAGCTCAAACATGTAGGTTTTGCTGCCTGAAATCAGTGAGCAAAATGCGATTTTGCTCACTGAGTGAGACAAAGTAACTTTTTAATTTTTGTTTTCAGAAAGCCGCGAATATCTTATTCAGCCTTGTATTAATCATACAATTCGAAACATAAAATTTACACTCCATCTCTTTCGCGCTATTAGAAAGAGAGAGGGACAAAGACCAGCCCTTACGAAATTCCGATTTTGAATTCGATCTCAAAGACAAACACGCTCGGTTTGTACTAACTAAAGAAATTTTGCAATGTCTTAGTGTAATTTATTGAATTTTTAACTTATATGTATACGTAGTATTTGAACGAAAATAAGTATTTACTGCAAATAAAACTGATATTTAACCTGTAAGTATTTATTTCTAGTTTCAATAATGTTACGTAAATATTTTGAATAATAAAATATCATGGGTGCCATAATTTCCGAACACGCCTTAATTTAAATAAAAGAGTGGGAATAAAATTTCGTGGCTGGCGTAAAGAGTTGAATAAGTTAATAGTTATTTCAATCTATTCCTGTTTATTATTTTATCTCCTAAAGTGTTCTCGCTGCTGAAGTGAAAAGTTATGTGTGTTACACGAGAGCAAAGTTTTTTACATCTCGTGCCTTTGAATCCCTCGCCACACTCAGGATTCAACTTTAGAATCACTCGCTACGCTCGTGATTCAATCGTTGAATCCTTCGCTTGCTCTGGATTCAAAATCAGCACTCGCAGCAAAAAACGACTTTGCTCTCTTGTTGCACAAATAACTATTTTCTTGCATCTATATCTGATGTATAACAACAACTATGCTCGTTTTTCTTTATAATAAGCGACACCTAACCACATGCCGACATATTTTTGCAGTTGCACTATAGCAATTACTCGGCATTAAGCTATGAGAGTTAAAAAACAAATCAATGTTCTAGCAGTAATTTCGATGTCACCCAGAATTATTATTTATTCATTTCCAGGTGACCATTGAAAACCAGCTCTGTGCTGTGGGTCCCCCCATGCTTTACGCTGAGTGGTTGCCTTTCTTTTCACAGTCATGGCGTGCCGCTGTCGATTTCTGTTCTGTTATTTTTTTATTACATTTGTTTAGATTTAGTAAGTTGTTAATTTCTCTGTTTTTATTCTTTCGTGCGGGTATGTGATAAAATAATTTTTCTTTCTTTCTTTCTATTTATGTTCATAGTGTGAACTTCACACATAATAATAAACACAGGGAAAAACATATTAGTATAATATTTGTTCTGAAAATTCACTGATTAAGATTAAAATCAAATACATATTTTTGTTTCACATGAGGGTTCATTTGTAAAATGTAGCGTCGATAAAAAGGTGCACGGTTTGGGTAGGTTGTTTTCACGAAGAAAAACCGGCAAGAATCTCGCCCAAACTACGCGCCCGATATAGTATAGGTTGAGTGGGTGATGAAAAAAAAAATGTGTGGCACTCGGCGACTGCCGCGGTGAAGCTATTGCATAACATTTTTTTTATTATAAAATAATAAAATCGCGTACCGCATATATTTAACGAGAATATAATTTATTTAAAATGTTTGTGGTGCACTACTGTAATAAAGAACTTCTTTGTTGTAGGAGAATTTTATAAGTAGGTTTCATTGTGAAAACTCCTTTATAGCTGGCCGTTTTGAATCAGTAAGAAAAAGTAAATTGTTTTTAAGACGGATATTTTTATGATTGCCAAAGTCTCCCGAACTAAAACGATGTTAGACAATGCGTGGTGTCAGGTATTTTCGTTAGGTTTTTGGAATTTTTTTGATTCGGTCGCCGCGCCGCGCCGCGCTCAAAGCCCGCGATAAAAGCTATGCAATAGCTTTAAAATTGAATATTTTTCCGCTGACAAAGTATGAAGTAACTGATTTTTTTTGTCAATGTTTTACAAATAACTGTATTAGTCTCCTATTTTACATTACCCGTGTACACAAGTGAAACAACCGGATCCTTTCGCAGTAGGCTGTGGCCTGGCAATCAAGGTCTAACAATGAGTCAGTGCAGCCGACGTGATACTAAACCTACCTGAGAGTAAAAATATTAAACAGGGCGCGTTTTAGCTGCAGACTTATATTGCAGTTGTGGATAGGTTACGGAGAGGTACGTACGTAGGTTTTTAAGTGCACGATTAGATGATACGGAGGTTTGAGCCACATTGTGATTATTAATGAGGATTTTTTCCATACAAATGTTGTCCCGTTTCTTCCCTGGATAATGCCAGTAGAGCATTAATTTTTTTACAAAAAATCTATGACCACTATTGGCATGTCTCTATGTTTTCCTTTTTTTCATAAATTAATTATTAAAAAAGATATGAACATTCAAAACCCTAAAAAATGGCCAGATTTTCCGCTGTGTCCAAAAATATCCAGAAAACAAATTTGACGAGATTATATAAAAAAAGGAAAATATAGGAACACGGCTGTTGTTGGTGTTTACTTTTTAAAGAAAAGTAGTTAAATCGGTTAAGTTTTGGAGTAGTAATCACTACGAATCGTTGATTTTGTGCTCATTTAATAGGTATTTTCGGTTCAAGCTGCAGTTGTCTCTATCGCGCTCTGCGTGGTTCGGTTCGGGCACTGCGCGACAGCAATTTTAGCCCTTGGGTTGGTTCGCCGTCGGTGATAATCGTGACGTTTTCACACACTGTGTTGCGATGTCATCGACAGCGGAAGTATTGCGTTATATCATAATTTATTAATATTAATAATTTGAGAATATTGAAACACTTCGTTATGATCGCAAATATCACATTGTTTGAAAATATACGTTTTCATTTATTGCTTTTTCGAATCTCATTTTAATCATTTCAATTCAAAGCCGTCGACGTCGTCGGTCGACGAACGTGAATGTAATGAAAATATAAATGCCTTGAAATGTGAAGTTTATTTTTCTATAACAGCATTAAATACACGATTGCATTCCCAAGCTGTTGGCTGTACTTTAATAAAAGCATTTTTGACCGACTTTTTCTTCTCGAATAACGCTATTTGTGATAGTTCTGTGAATGTAAAAGAAAAATGGTTTATTATTTTAAGAATTGATATTAAATAGGTCCTTGGAAGTAGTTTCTTACACTTGATTAAGTAACCCATTAATCTAATACAAAGAAAAACTAAAAACAATGAAAATAGTTTATTTTTTGGGTTAAAAACGTTCATTTTATGGTTTAGGGCTACGCAGTGCTACGCAGGTCTACGCAGGCCCACGCAGGGCTACACAGGGCAACGCGGGGCTACACAAGGCTACGTAGAGTTACGCAGACTACAAAGGATCACGCAGGACTACAAAGTGCTACGAAGATGTTAAGCAGGACTACGCAGCGATTTGCATGGCTGCAGACGAACTCTAACAAATATAACATTTAGATTTTTTTTATCTATTCTTACTTATCGTAAATTATGTAGCAGCTAGAACACTAAACCCAAGAAAAAAGTTTTTAATAATTAAAGACTTGTTTCTTGGGCTTATTAATTTATATGAATAAGTAAAAATACAGCTGTAATTTGGTTAAGCAACTCTTACCTTTGCCACCGAGTAATTTCATCAATTATCTGCAATATCGTTAATGAAATCATGAAAGTCATCTGCCAATTTGTAATTGAGTAAAACGCCGAGACACAATAGCTAAAAGGAGGGCGAAACACAATTTACAAAGTTTTCACCTCCTTCAAACCCTTTTAACCTTTGATAGATTCGGAGCTTCTGAAAAAAGTCGCAAGTCGATATAAATTAGATGCCCGTGATTTCGGTCTTAAGGGCCGCATTAAAAAGTTTTACTTGAACATGAATTATAACTTTTTTGGAATTTGTTTAATATTTTATTGAGTTACAAAATTGGGACACGATCAAACCACTTGCCGTCAAGGCTTGGAGGTGAAGAACGTATTTATTATGGCTTTAAATTATACGATAACTTTTTAAATTTGGGAAAAGTGTAATTACATTTCGGACTGAAAATAACAAAATGTGGCTAAATAAACAGCAGTTTTGAAGTGTGCCGCCACTTGTCTACCTATACTGTCTATATTTCGAACGGCAACAAAGTCAAGGCTGAAAATCCTGCATGTTTTTGCAACCCTAATTTTATTGTAGAATGTTATCATCGTTTTCTTGTTATTAAGATACCTAATTTTCGTTTTTTTTTTATAATTTTGTATATTATATACAATCATTAGACTTCATCTCTGATATTGTTTATATTTTTATCTAATAAATAAATAAATAATTTATTTGTTATTTGTTGTGTTGGTTACTTGTCCACAAAAATGCCCAATGTTTCCAATGTTTTTCCATGTTGCCCAATGTTTTTTTAATCGAATAACAGCTCCCTATTACTGGTACTTCTTTTTTCGATGCACCCCTGATCCTTGAGTATATTCCCGAAGTTTCGGACACAACATAGATATAATTAAGTTCCGATAATTGGACATCAATTTTCACCCCGGCTTATTCTGATAATTTTGTTCGAAAACATTTGGTTCCGAAACAAATGTAATGTTTATTATGTTCTGATTCTCCGTGTGATAACTGATTTACTGTGGCCTGGGTAGTGGTTGTGGTTTTAATATTATTGAAACTAGTTTCAGTCACGTTTGATATAGGAAATTGTTGCATGGATTATAACGGAGAACGCAAATCTATTCATGTTTACTCAGGAGCTTTGTTTGCTTAATTATCTTCGAAGGTGAAAAGGTAAGTCGACGAAGGGGAATCATAATTTTAATTCCATAGTGTCACAAACTACATAACCCTGTTCCAAGTTAGCATATTTTTCTTGACGTGACGTTAAAATAAAATTTTGGCAGATCCCACAGCTCTAACATTGGATTCCTTTCCTAATTAGGATGGGTCTGATTAATTGTATTATCATAGTAAAACGAACGAATTTAGCTAGCGCCTGAAAATAAACTTTCTCGAAGTTTTCTCAACGAAATCAGGGAACTTCCTCGTCAAAACAAACAAACAATTTACAATAGTTATCCGGTTGACATATTCGGATATATCTCGAGTCAATATTATTCGTTCGGTATCTATATCTGCGAGAGTGTGCGTAGGTTCCCGGTTGCGGTCTCGATTTCCTGTGAAACAGGAAATTTCCGAACGTCCGCTCAGAAACTGCGAATTCCGAAGTTATTTTACTATTTACTGTTTCATGTACTAACAGTTTTTTATAAAGGAAATGTATTTGTTTTATAGTTGGGTTAAATGCTTTGTTACCTGGTCCAAATGTTGTTCACGGTAAAGTGCTATTTAACCTGTCTTAGTATTTCACAACATCTTATGCTATTATTTGTTTTATAACTACTTACGTTAAACAGGTAGTGATTTTATTTGTATAATCTCAACCAACGCACTAGTTCTTGAGGGATAATTTCTGAATATCACGCGAGTGAACCCGTGACCAAAAGCTAATAAATTCATAATGTGGTATTACAAGTTTTCCGATAGTCTTCAAACAATTCCATACATTACAAACAAAAACGCTACGCCACGCATTGGGTTCGTCTGTCAGTTTGACAATAGTTTAAAATTCCTATCATTTTTTCCCTATCGATATAAATGCCTAGTTCAGGATAATGGTACCTTCAATTACAGTTTTATCTCATTCTTTCACTACTCCCGAGCCTCTGAATATAAACTAATTTAAAATGTAAAGCGACAAAGTTGTTTTACGTTCAAAGGAAAATCAAAAAGTGGAAAGTACTGCCGGAGGCAATCTGAAGTTTAACAGAAAAATTCATGCTGTAGGACAAACGGGGAGAAAAATCAGGGTGTATCGTATATGTTATTGTAATACTACAATAACATTTGTTCAGATTTTTCAATATGCATTCAAAATTCTTGTAGAATAGAAATCGTGGCTAAATAACAGCCGCACAGGTTCATCTTTGGGATTAAGCCGCGCTTGACGAGGTTGTTATTATTATACGAATTAATTTACCCTAAAAAAATAAACAATTTGTAAAATATAACTTTTGTTCTATAATTTATTACGTCTGGGTACGGGTCTGGGTGTTTGTGTGAGTTTTTATGTAGTATGTAAACGCATCCAGTACACAGGAGACATTCCTAGAGTGGGGTATTTTTACGTAGTAAAATCATCAAATGATTTCTCCCACCCAGGGCAAGACGGGAGGAATTTTCAGAAATGTACTAAAAAATGTTTAAAAAAATAAAGAACCATTTAAAAACACTAAGTAACATGAAAAATATTTTCGTCTGTGGAATCATCCACAGATTTTTATGTTAATTTTTTAGCTAAGTAGATAATGGATCCTTAGCAGTTCGTTCAAGCATGCAAGATTTTTGAGACGGATATCAAACATGGTGAAGTCATTGCCATTAGCGGTAGTAAATAAACAATGGTGATGATCTCATGAGAGACATATAAATTGTAAGTAAGACAAAAACAACTGACAACGCACTTGCACACATGCATAATTATGTTACTTAATTCCGATTTTTTTAAATTTAACAATAGGTTGGCGAATTACCATACGAGTACCTATATAGGACTAATACACATTGGGAATTTGTTGTTACGTTTTCCACCGTACACACTGCGCTCTTGCACTTCAATATCACCTCTTGGTTCTCAAAACCATGTTAGCAAATCGCGCGTTTAAAAGCGCCCAATGTGTAAAATTTTGTAAGTCAGTTGTTTGCAGTTTGCAATCGTAAGAAAAATTTAAACAAAGAATAACGTGGGTATGAAAAACATGCAACCAGACAATGAAAACTTCGGATCGCTTTCGCTTTTTTATATGACAGGATTCGGTTCTGTTCGCTATCGCCTTCTGTTTGACAAAAGCCTTATAGTGATTTGATGGCAATCCTTTTGGACTCGGTTCTTATGTTAGCTTGTTAATTTATAAAAGCCAGCAACTATCATGACTATCAGCCTATAAATGTTCCCTCTGCTGGGACCCAGGCCTCCTCTCTGTGAGAGGGAGTGGACCATAATCCACCAAGCGGGCTCAGTGCAGCTTGGTAGAGGTCACATCTGTTCTAGGACATGCCGGTTTCCTCACGATGGTCTCCTTCACCGTTTTCAGAGCAGTGGTGATGAAATATATTACAAAAAGTAATGCGCAAGACCGAGGAGCTTGGCACAAACAAAGAGAGGCCTATACCCAGCAGTGGGTGAAGACTGGCTGTGGATGATGATGATGATGATTGCGCCTGGCTGGGTTCAAACCCACAACCTACAGCTAGTAAGTTGGGACAGACACCACTGGCTGGACCACCAAAACTCAGCCAGCAATAAATTGATAAAGTGAAAAAGGTTTAATCTATGATGCAGTGCAGAGGCGGACTGTCTTGAAAGGGATTCGACCACAAATGGCAACCAATAAGGAACAGGGTGGATTTTGAGTCAGTGAAAGTCTTGTCAACTCCACCCGGGAGGACTCATTTGATGATGTTGCCACCCAAAATACTATTTCATTATCTGCCTAAGTCTTTTCCCAGCTGTATTGGGGTCGGCTTCCAGTCAAACCAGATGCAGCTGAATATCAGTATTTTACATGGAGTGACTGCCTATCGGACCTCCGTCACTGCCGAACGACAATTCACCACTTGCATCCTGGACCTCCACAAGCTAAGTAACTTGGCAATTCGATACCACATGGTAAGACTGGTTGTCAGACTTTTAGAGATTCTGCATGACTAATAGTAACGAATGTCAAAGATCTACAAATGACAGCCGGGACCAACGGCTTTTTTTATTTATTTTTTAGCGTGGTAAAATCATCGAATGAGTCCTAACCCAGGGCAGAGCGGGAGGGACTGTCAGACTTGTACTGACCTAAATCCACGGTGTCCTTCAATAGCCCTTTACGTTCCAGGGTCATGGTAATTTAAGTCCCGCGACCCCGTGGACCAACGGCTTTACGTGCTTTCCGAGGCAAGGAGGAAACTCGCTATGACTGATGATCACCCATCCACAGGTCAACATTTGTGTATTTTTGTCAAATGTTTTCTGAGCTTGTCGATAGCAAATCAGTTTTTCTTTGTTATCCTTCAAATAACAATCTTAAAAATGTTTTTATAGGTACTTCAAACTTGACCGGTCAATGTTCAGGATGCTCAGAAATAACTCTAAGAAAGCTATTCTGCTTTCAAGAATAATTTAACACGGTTAACCATCTCGGAAGAGGAATTACCATAAAATATCAAAGATCCAACTAAACGGTATCTATCCGCAGCCGGGGTCAAAACAACCCACAACTCAACCGTGCGTATTACGAATAATATTTCAGTCTCTGGATTATTCCCTCTAATAACACTGCAGCCGTAAATTGATGTTGAATCTGAGCCTTATTAAACTGTCTTGTAAATCGAGTTCGCACTGTACAAAGTGCTGATCACATAAAAAATAACAGGGCCATAAAAGCGGCGTGCTTCCAGAGCGGGCGCTCGTATAATCAGACAAATATATCAGGATAACTATTGATTTCTTGTCTTATTTTTTGGAAGGGTGCAGTGAATTTTATGGATAGTTTAATATTTTGTAGTGTTGTTTACTTGGTAGTAGAAAGGGTGGAAATGGACGGTTATTTTTTGTAGCGGGATGTTGGAATTCAAGATGGCATTGTTTTGTAAATAGGTAGTCCAGTGGTCGATATTCGGACAAAATTCTTTTAAAATTTAAATAGGAACGTTATTATGGTTCCATTTAAATACTTTCTCGATGTTTAACTTCAGAACGATATTTAACATTTTAAACGTATGGTAGTGTATTTTGTTTATTTGTTTATTTTTATTGAACCTATTCTATCTACGGCACATTAATGAGGGCTAAATTACCAAACAGCACGGCACTTTTAGGCCCGGTATCCACCAAAGCGGATAGGAGAGGAGATGTGTTTGAATAACCAATCAGAAATCCACATCTCCTTTCCGCTTAGTTTCGGTGGAAATCTGATTGGTTATTCAAACACATCTCCTCTCCTCTCCGCTTTGGTGGATACCGGGCCTTACTATAGCCAGAGTCCTAAGCCGAAACATTCTTACAAAAGATAAAGACCCTTTTGCTTTTTCTCCGAATATTAGTTTTTCAACAAAACGTTGTTAACGCTTCCATGTTTTATTCAATCAACGTCCATGTTTAAGCGTGCAGAACCACCTTTAACAAAGCATAAATAAAAACCAATACTTGGAAGACAGAATACCCACCAAATTCTAGTTTTCCATTATTTATTATATTGTTATTGATACTACATTCAATTCACGTTTCATTTCGTGTTATCAGTTCAGTGGTTCGTTCCTACAATATAGCGGCACTTGTGGAAATTTTATTGGTTTCCCGGGTAGTCGAGGGTATGAGCAGCACTTGTGGTATTACCGTCAGTCATCTGAGTACCGCATATAGAACCGAGACGTCTCAGCGGGATGCCCAACCCTAGCCTGCTAAGGGTTTGGACAAACGAAACTTTGTGTGCATTTGTTATTGAAAGGATGATTTGAAGGTGACCAAAAAATAAGCTATGGTCTTGATTTTATATTCTTGGATTCAATAAGGTAAAATAAAGATGTAGCGAATTATCTAGAGTTTTCCTCTGATGGAAATAAAATGACTTAAGCCAAGACGTTCCACAACCCAAGATTTATACCAAGAAAGTTTGAGAAAAGATGATAAATGACATTCGGTGTATCTATTGTACTTTTCAGAATGTCAATTTAGTGTTGCAGTTTGTCACGTGAATTCATCCTAATGTTAGGGGCGCCCCTTGCTGACCCAGTTCGCGACCGTGGCGGATAGCGGATGACGGGTTCACTCAAAAGGGTTTACGGTTTCAATATTTGGAAGCCTTCACATATATGCGCACTTTAGCTGTCTTATATAATGCACTTCGTTTCAAGTTCCGCCGACTTTTATGAAGTAAACAACAAAATTTATGTCCGCGACCTATTTTGAAATGCAGAAAGATTAGTCACAGCCTTGCGTAACAACCGACAGCCTTCACAAGGTAGTCTAATCTGGTTCAGAGGGCTGGTATCCAATTTACCGCCATGTTGTTGTGGGGCTTCGACCGCAGCTCGCGTAATTGACACCGAAAGTAAAACCGCAACTTATAAATCGGAAAATGTAACCTAGACGACAACCGCACGATGCAAAAACCACCTGCGAAATTACGCCACGTACCACCACCACCAGCCATGACTGTCGCCTGCCGGTATAACCAATCAACTCGATGCTTTATTATTATCGTCCCGGCTTCCAATAAAAATAACGTAATTTACCATCCGAATAGAGCGGTCTTATAGGTTTAGTTTAGAAAGTTGGCATCTTGTCCATAGCGGTTATTCCGCGTTCCCTACATAGACTACCAGGCTGCAGGTTGTACAAAAAGAAGGCTCTATTTAACGGGAACTGATTCGGAAAAAAGCGCTCTGTGAGCTCCATGACGAAGAACCGGATTACTATGGCCGGGCCGCAAAACAAATCCACTACGATTTACGTACCGTAAACTCGTTACGCGTTTCGAACGAGACGCGTTCGTGGTGGCGTGTTTAGTTGGAATTTGTTTCTTGTTGTGAGTATCCGAGAGTTCAGATCGGGTGTCGCGGGGTGCGTTAAGTACCGGCGGGCGGCGAGAGAGAGGCGAGCTTACAGTCTATGGAGAGGTTTGCAGGTTCATTCGGAGGAAGTGTCGTTATCACAGTCGCTGTTCGGCGTTCGGACGGCGTGGTTCGTGCGGACGGTCTACGTGCTCGCTGTGTCTGTACTCGCTTCGCCAGAAGTTTTGCGGAGATCGCGTTCTGATATTGCATTGGCGGCGGCCTTTCCCGGCTCGTGACTGATCACGGACGCTTTATAGAAAGTGAAACTGTATGCTTGAGACGTGAAAACAGATAGTGCAAGGACGTCTAAACTTTATGGTGGATTGAGTGCTTAAAGTGGGACAAGTCGGTTTTTGAGTGGAAATCGAATTTTACCGGGACTCGTTTCGATATCAGCGCAGTTTTATCAATTAAACTGTGTTTAGATTATTGAAGCGGTGCTGACTTTTCCATAAACGGTAAGTGACAAGAACTTTGTATGTATGTAGGTGCGTGAATGAATCAAGTAACTTAGAGAAAACTTTATAAATTATTTGAATAAATATTAGGTTACTCAAGAAACATTCTAGTCAACGGATAACAAGCACCTTAATGATGTAGCTGTAAATATCTACCTACAGAATTAAATAAACCTACATACCCACTAAACCTTGGGAGTTTTACGACTATCTCTTTACTCCGCTCTCGGTACAAACAATAAAGATAAACAAGAAATAAAAATTAAGTAGGTACCTAAGTGATGAATGTAAATTGCCGGCTCATCAACATTTTTTCTTAGCACAAAATAGGGGGCTCAAGTATTCATAAGGACGGAACTGTACGTAAAAAATGGTAATATCATTACAGGAACACTGCTGCACTGCTCAGGGGATGTTTTTATTCACAAACGACGAAATAATTTACGGTAATAATATGAAAATTTTTAAAACACTTTCGAGAAAAGTATTTTTTTCAAATTTCTTTTGAATATGTTTTTCTGTAATATATTTTTAACCTGATAAGGCGTTATGTACACATTTGCATCGATATCACATTTGATGTCGTTGTTGAGTGTAATAAGTTCGTATGTGTAGCCTATGCTTAGGCTGGTTATCATCATTAGGAGAGATGCGATGCTATTACTCGCTTATTACGTCATTACATGTTATGATCATTTCTCGTGTGTTCATCCCTTTAAATGCAATTAACCGTTTATTATAATTAATGTCTGCGTTATCTAATACAGCGGGGCATGTGTTCTTAAGGTGTAATCTTATTTAAAAGAAATGAGTGTTTTGTATAGGTATACGCTATGTGTAAAAAGGCATAGTTTCAGTCGAATATATTTCTTATTTTTATCCTTTTTATGGAATAATCCAACAGTTTCGTCCGCGTTGAAGAAATATATTATTATCCTGTGTGTGTTGCTCTCTATCGGAAGAAAAAATTTTTGTAGGTAAATTAAAAATATAAATTATGGTGTTTTCTATATAAACTCTTTTATTCTTTGTCTTACTACGAATTTTCAACTTAGTAGCTTATAAATCCATTTATAATTATACAAACTTTTCTTCTTTATCATTTAATTATGATGATGTAACAAAGGTTTTGTAATAATTTAGGCGATCTAAAAAGAGTGTCCATGGAGTTTCTTGCCCGTTCTTCTCCATAGAGATCTACTTCTTGGAATGGGCATCTACGGTACTTTCACAGTTTTTATGTCTTGTGACTGGGACTGTAGCACCATAACTTTGTAGTATTTCATTATATTTTTTATGTCTTTGACAATTCAAAAGTGCCTGTAATTGGTCTACTTGAAATAAATGCTTTTGATTTGATTTGTATGGCATTATAAATTAATGTCAAGCCGCAAAGTTAACGCAAGTTAAAATTGCACACATAATTAAATAGTCCACATAGTACACGATTGGCATACAAAAGCGAACCAGTAAAATCTGCAATGCATTAAAAAAAGATCGTCCATCTTTCATTTACACATGGGTCGGGTTAAGCTAATATGTTTCATAAAATATTTTATTCATTATATTATGATTATACGTTTCGGATAAAAATATAAATAAAACAGTAATATGTCCAAACGTGTATTTCGTTTAATTACGTAACATTAAAATAAAGAAGAAATCTTTGTTTATGAGTTTAAACAAACTTATCATTCTTTGTACGTGATCGTGATAATTAGATAGGTAGGTACATTTTAATGGCCATTAACAAAGTTCAATTCTAATTGTATTTGAAACGGTAATTAGGCTGAAATAATTTATCATGGGGGAGAGAATTTGTACGGAGCTTAGGGACGGAATGACTATCGACTCAATTAAGAGAATTTGCCTGTATCAATAGAGCTCTCATTGCCTCAATAATATTTTAAGTTTAATTGATAGCGTAGGGACGTCTTAGAGGCTGTAGTAGCTCATATTTAAATGGCAATAAAAAAGATGAAGGTATACCAAAATAGAACATAAAAAGGTAATATAAAATTGTTTTCATTTTTTTTGTAACAACAACATGATTAGTAGGCATGCCTACTACATATTATCATACAAATATCATACAGTTAATAACATCTCATACAAGTATCTAATAGTGTAGATCGACAACACAGATTCCACAGATAATGATTGTATGCACGCACGTCATGTTTAAAAATCGAACACTCATTCAAAATCAAACCAAAGATTAAATTGAGAGCACAAATAAAAAAAAATCCGATCATTGTAAACGTGACATAGATGTTACGGTTAAAGAGAAAAATAGATAAAATCTAATAACGTCCATTGACACGGACATTAGTATGCATCGTATCATGCACACGACGTGCTGTATCATCGCCGTATCATATTTTACTTATATGCCAAGCCATGCCACTTATGTAACGAAATAAGAAAAATATATTCCGCATAAGTCTCGTTGTCTCTGTTTTCCTTGGTGTTTGGGAAAATCTAATCAAGTGAGGTTTTTCTGTGTCTTCGTTTCGCAACTTGGTTATGTCTATGACAGGAATTTAATAGAATAGCCCATTTTTAGGGTTCCGTAGCCAAATGGCAAAAACCGGAACCCTTATAGATTCGTCATGTCTGTCTGCTCGTCCGTATGTCACAACCACTTTTTTTCGAAAGTAGGTATTAAGAGCTGCTATCCTGTTGAAACTTGGTAAGTAGATGTATTATGTGAAATGCACTAAGATTTTCACACAAAAAAAAAAACAAATTTTGGGGGGTTGCCCTTAATTAGAAGAATTGAAACTCAAAAAAATTTTTTCACCAAACCCACGTGTGGGGTTGGTGGTTAGATCTTTTGATAGGTCTTTAAAAATGATATTGAGGTTACTAATATATTTCTTTCTAAAATGAACAGTTTGCGCGAGAGACACGTCCAAAGTGGTAAAATGTCCCCCGTCCCCCCGTAACTTCTAAAATAAGAGAATGATAAAACTAAAAAAAATATATGATGTACATTACCATACAAACTTCCAGCGAAAATTAGTTTGAAAGAGATCAACTTATTAGTTTTTTTAATACGTCATAAATCGTAAACAGCAATTTACTTTTCAAAGTTACAACCAACTAAAAGAATTTTTATATTATGTTACTTGCTGCTACGGAACCCTTTATGGGCGAGTCCGACTCGCACTTGGCCGGTTTTTTTTTCTGTAATTTGGACGCGCTCCGCTTCTGTGCCTCCTTGTCAATACGTCCACATCATCATTTGAAAAATAAATATATATTACGTTAGCTTTATGAATACTCGTAGGTAGTCATAATATACATATAATCATCATAATTTCGAATTCAGTAAAATTCACATGGATCGCAACAGTGCTCAAAAATAATTATTAAACAACGAAAGATCAGCTGTACAAATTGTTAATGTTATAAAAGTAAATATTGCCAATAAATTAGCGGAGAGAAACAATGAAAAGTTATTTTAAACATAATTTTTAATCACCGGCAGTAATAAAACGGTTATTTAATCAAATAAATTAATCATTATTTCAAGCTTGAATGGAATATATGTATGTGTGTCAATATACTTTAAAGGCGGCATGAAGTTGCGGTTGCTATAAAAATGCACAGTGGTGCAACTACATTTAATTTAAATACCGTCGGGCAATTTATATTTTAAATTGCAAAAATCGGTTGTCGTACTACAGCTAATTACGAGAACTGCGGGTCTGATATAAATTAGATTCGAACGAAATCATTTCTGAAAGCTACATTGCAACATGCTTAAATCAGATTGAAATATTACTTTGGTTACACTGAGTTTCTGCATTTTGAAGAAATTGTAGAAATAATTTCTAGTTTGAATTATTTAGGTGGTTCTTTGAAAATCCTATTTCCCATTAAGGGTAGGAACTTCAGTCTTATTTAACATTATAAGTCTGTACTGTATATGTTATGTTTTCACATTCAAACAAAAAGTAGATATTATTTGTGTTTAGAAACAAGAAACTAATATTCATCTATTAGCACGCCTGTCGCATCTAAAGGCCAGCCATCTTTGTCATGACAACGTTCAAACTTCCAGCGGTTTCCTTTACGGAATAGTTTTAACCTAAGTTAGATATATTTCAATAAACTTCCAAAGTTTTAACCATTGAAAGCAGTTTGACACTACTGTAAGTAATTAATTTTACAAAATTTTGCAGTTATTAAGAAAAGTTTTAACACAAAAATGTCTGTTATCTGTGTAAAAATTTGCGTTTTACAAAACATCTCAAGAAATGATCTTTCATTTCTTGAGAATTTTAATCAAAAAGTTTATTATCGTACATAATTCATAAAACTACTTGAAAACAGCTTCTTGATATTTAAGATTATAACAGTAAAAATTAAATAATATTGCTTCGACTTTAGTTGCTTACGTTTTGGTTACTAAAAGATAAGGGCGTCTATGCCTTACAATAAATATCAAATGTACGTCATATGCTAATGTAATTTATGATGAATACAAGATAATATAAGCACCCTTCACTAGCTATTTAGCTTCCAACTGTAGAATATTTTCCAGCCAAGTCTAGCTCTTTTTATTTCTAGATTTTCAAAGCACTCACAGTACACCAGTGGCAATAGTCTGCAATAAATCCGGTTGGCAGTCGTTAGTATAAAATATGATACTACTTATTGCGTAATGAGCCAGTTTTCTTGACACTTATTACTGAAGTCTGTACCTACAAGTACATGGACGATAAAAAGTATTTTTATTATGAATTAAAAGGCTTTCAGATAATTGCGAGGCGAACATACAACGATTTTTAAAAGGTTCTCTTATGATTGATCGTCACTTAATTTCGCTACAAGACCTTTTTTCTTGCTTACGTAAGTGACGTTACTCGCAGCAATCTTGTAATTTTAATTTCACGTTTCTAATAAATACCGTGTCAATTTGATGCTTACGATTTATTGGATTATGAAATTGAAGATGAACGAAAGCTGAAACTAGATCGGAGTTCGATTGTTATATCATTTCACATTGTTAATTTGAGTCACTCGTGCAAATAATTTTGTTTACAGATAGATTTTATTTCCAATTCTGTTAAAATATACCGCGTCGCAACTATGATAAGGCGAGTTTATTGTCGTTTCGTGTTTTCTGTGCGTTTTCAAAAACATTAACAGAGTTATTTAAGTGTGACATAGCGCTTTATACCCTTGTTATATGAAAATTAAACAAAAAAAAGATAAAGTTGCATTTCGCGGTATACATAATTAATATATGATAATGTCAGTCCGGCTGAGGTTAGGTTGAGTGCCCACTTATGGAAACCATTTCCTTTTATATTTTTATCTACGTTTATGATAAAATGGTTTTACAGATTAGTTTTTTTAGATAACATTCTTTATCTGTGAATTGTTTTAAAATCTAAGACCAAGTGTTAAATAAAAGATAACTATGGTGTGGAATATTCAAGTTATTTCTAAACGAGTTTAGCGCGAGGAAATCTTTGAACGAAGCTAGCTTTCTTTTGTTTTCTTTCCTCTTAAAGGAAAAGTGAATGACTTTTATAACCATGGAATAAACAAATAGTAACCAAGGGACTATGTTGGAAACAAATCTTTTGAGCAGGCTTTTTATTTTCATTTATGAGAAAGATTTATAGTAGGCCTTTAGACTTTTCTTAGTTTTCCTCAAAAGCATGGCAGAAATTGACGCATTTAACTAAATATTATGATTGCGAAAGGTTGGATATTTGGATGGAAGGATGTTTATTACGCGATCATGTCAGAATGGTAGAACAGATCTTGATGAAAAACATAAATCATTATCATCAGCCTATTAATGTTTTCACTGCTGGGACACAGTCCTCCTTTCTGTGAGAAGGAGTAGGCCGTAATCTACCACGTCTCATTCTCATTCTCATCTCACATTTCTTCGAATTTTTTATTCTTTTAGAGCAGTGATGATGAAATAAATTAAGGTAGGGACAAACTGAACGGAATCTAAACGGTTGAATTTGTATGCCTAGAAACACACTTATCATACGCAATACTGTCACTGATAAGTGTGTTTCTAGGCATACAAATTCAACCGTTTAGATTTAATAACGCGTTGCATACGTTGCGTACGTGGGTTCAGTTTGTCCCTACCTTTACACATAGTAATGCGCCTGGCCGTGTTCGAACCCACGGTCTACAACTCATAAGTCATGGCCGATACCACTGGGCCACCACTGCTTACCACCACCTAAACACACATAGGTAGGCTAAGAACGCATCCAGTGTGACAAATCCTAAACCCGGTATTACGTTCCCGTGTGATACATTTTTGACTTAAACACAAGTCAAGTAGCTGGTGACAGCTAAGCATAAGCATACTTCTGAATTATAGCTAACACAATGAGTTACACACCATTTCTTATAGTTTCACTACCATAGCGCAATTGACCGAAAACCCGATTATTAAATTCCTGAGAACAGGCAGACAATGTAAAATTACCATTAAAACATTTACGAACAATACTTTTTGGGAGCAACCTTAACATTGAAAGCAGTCTTAGATGTTCCGGTTTGATATCAAATAGACTTTAATCACAAACTGACACTGGGGAGGGCTGTGTAGACGAGCGATTGTGTGTGTCCACACTGGAAGCCTAGCGCGACGGCGGCGGCGGGCGCGGTGGCGAGCGCGGCGGCGAGCGCTATCTGTGTCCACACTGCCGATCAAGCGTTTGTTTTTGTAGCGGCGACTTCAGGTGTTACAAACCGGTGGTACAAAGTAGTTTCTATAAATCTTGTTTAAAGAAGTTTATTTTAATATGTTTTATAGGTTGTTTAGGATTGTTTACAAGTAAATTATCAACCATTCTACATGATTCTAGTCAAGTACAGTAAACATAATTTAAATATTTACAAATACCTCCTACGGTAGTATTTTAGTGCATGTCCTGATAACTAGATGGTGCTGACTACTTATAAGACCGAAATGGTTTTCTAGACCTGCCACCCACCCGTTATATCTGTTGTTGCCTAGCAACGTCTAGGCTCGAAAAATCGCTTGTAGCCATCGAGCTAGGCGCCCGCCTTAAGTCACTTTATTGTGGCGATTTCATACGTTCAATATTATCGCGCCCGCCGCCGCCACCGCGCTAGACTCGCAGTGTGTTTGAGCACATTGTTAGCAAAATGTTAGAGTATTTTATACGGAGACGCGACGCTACTGTGCGTATATTGTAATAGAGCGACTAAATATCTAACTGTATCTACCACACGAAAAGTGCATCCGCATCTCGGAATGTAATGACTAAGCCCCTTCGTACACAACGCGACGCAAATCTCCAATATGACTTTGGTATCCAGGCGAATATCGCAATTCAAATCCATAGAGGTTTGTACACAGGCGTGCGTCATTAGATACCAAAGTCGTAAGGTATCGGAGACTTGCGTCGTGTCAGCAGCGTGCACTGGTTTCTGAGTAAGGCTAGGCCAGCCAACGATAAAAAAACTAACTACATTATTCGATACTGACGATGATGCGAATAGAAGAAAGCTTCGGCCCAATTCAAAAAGTATAATTTAAAACACTCACCGCATTCTTCACGTAAGATTAATAATCACGATATTCTGACAATCAAATAGTCAAATAGAAGATTCGGCCACCTCAAATTTCTCTCCACTAAACATAATTACAAAACACGTCACTTGCAAGAATAAGTCTCGAAGATCGAAATGACGAGTACGACATGAATTATCTTATTTCTGGGTTAATTCTCGTAATTTTTAGACACAACTTGAATCTTGTACGATAATATTAGTAGTTATTTTTATGAAAGTTGTGAAAAGTAAGTTTTCAAAACAATCGTAATCAGATTCAGTAATAAACACACATTGTCAGCACAAATCACACAAACTAGGACCATTTTAAGTAAACAAACGTATATTCTTTAGTATTTACACACCTTTTTGTTTCAAAACGTATTACTTAAAGCTGAATATGATTTAATAAACAATAACTACAAAAGTACAAAACAATAACTTTTGCCGGAATAAACTGACAGTAACATATGGGGTTGCCTTATTTTTCCAAGTTCCCAAAAAAACCAAATTCTCAAAGAGGAGAAAAATTAAAGTTCTACAGTTTATAATTATTACTAAAGCGCTTTTGCTATTCTTTAAAATTATACATTTCTTTTGGAATGTATAGATTTGACATTACTACCCCGTATTTTTAATTGTTTCTATTAGTGTCGTTTCTGTGTGAAGTTTGTTTCTTGAACTGGCAACCCCGTTCAGAGCGTTTCCACTAAGGTTGGCGTAAAGGCCTCGAAGTCATGCCAAAAAACATTTAAAAAAAAAACAAAATTCCACTAAGGTTTTCATTCATTAAAAACGCTGGTCATTACTGATTGGTTACCGCCAGCTACAGCGAGCCTAAGAAACGCCCATTATTTATACATCTGTGCCGTTCATACACACGACAAAATGAAACAAAAAATCATACATTCTTGAATGAAATTGACTAAAATTGAGGCAAGAAAATAGTGGGCCTCAGCTTCGTATTATAGTGAACGTGATGACGTCACACGGTGCGGAAAGTTGCTAATGCATTATGCCAGGCGTTATGGTTTATTTTATAATTTTGTTTTATATTATTATAAGGTTACGATAAATGCGTTTGTTTTAATTATGCGTTTTTGTGGTAGGGTAGGCTTGGCCTAAATCAGTACTATGAGAGACCGCCACTGCGTCGTGTTGTGTATAAAATGCCTAATAGAGCGACTTACAATCTGACTTTGTATTAACTACATGAAAAGTTACACATTTCCAGAATCGTCGCGTCGCGTCTCGGTGTAAAGTGACCCTAAATCATACGCTGTTGTTGAACATTTTTTGGCAAGTTTGATTGCAATTAGATATGTGTAATGATAATGTTGTCGGTGCTGTTGAATTAATATTAAGCGTCAGTTAAAAAATCGTCAGTACAAGAACGGCGTATGTTTAAAATACGAGTACAAACCTAAACTTAGTTGATGATCAATGTAATTTAAGCAATTGAATGGGGTCAGAGCCCATTCGTCCCCTAAGATTCGCACCCTCTGCCCACTCGTCCCCTGGAACTTTTGAGGGGCCCATTCGTCCCCTGATGAATATTTATTTTTATTCATTCTTCTAATATAAGTACATGTACATGTGTATACAGCAGCTTGGTAGTCCTGGTACAGTCGCGCAGAAAAGGGTAAAACAAAAAATTAATGTTAGCAAAACAGAATTAATGTTAGAACGTTCGTTATTTTTGTACATTAAAAAACTTTTTAAATAAGGGAACAAACTTCAAAACCAAACACAAAAAAACTGTAAAATAACTTTTCTTTCGGAAGTCGGTGGCTTTGTTTTTTATTTCATTGACTATGGCCACCGACTTCCGAAAGAAAAGTTATTTTACAGTTTCTTTGTGTTTGGTTTTGAAGTCGGTTCCCTTTTTTTCAAAAAGTTTTTTTATTTCTCCCTTTTTAGTTTAGATATTCAACAAAAATCGTCTTATAATTGTCGACTTTGAAAATCTACAATCCTAGTAAGCAATAAAAACCGGCCAAGTGCGAGTTGGACTCGCCCATGAAGGGTTCCGTAGTAGCAGGCATAGATTAGGGATATAATTATATTGAGAATAATTAGTAAGTAATATACACAAACAATAAAAATAACTTTGTTTTTCATAGTGTTTGTATAAATGGCAAAGTTATATTTGCAGTTTTTGAAAATGTACTATATCTCAAAAACTGCTAACTGTATATCATCCAAACCAATTTTCGTTGGAAGTTTTTGTTGAGGTCTACATTATCTATTTTTTTTAGTTTTATCATTCTCTTATTTTAGAAGTTACAGGGGGGGTTCTCACACTCGCTCTCACACTCACACATTTTACCACTTTGGAAGTGTCTCTCGTGCAAACTGTTCAGTGTAGAAAAAAATGATATTAGTAACCTCAATATCATTTTTAAAGACCTATCCACAGATACCCCACAAGTATAGGTTTGGTGAAAAAAAAAATTTCGAGTTTCAATTCTATGTATTGGGGGCACCCCCAAAATTTGTTTAGTTTTTATTTTTGTGTAATAATCCTAATGCGGTTCACATAATACATCTACCTGCCAAATTTCAACAGGATAGCTCTTATACTTTCGACAAAAAGTGGCTGTGACATACGGACGGACAGACAGACAGACATGACGAATCTATAAGGGTTCCGTTTTTGCCATTTGGCTACGGAACCCTAAAAACGGATCTATGCGGGCAATTTCACGAGATATCCATTATTTTTATGTATTAAAACCTTCCCCAGAATGTAACGAACACTTTTCTGAAAACCGCATCAAAATCGGTTTAGCCAAACGCGAGATAATCGCGGAAAAACATGCAATGGTCACTGAAAATCTACAATCCAAGTAAGCAAAAACGAATCCACGTAGGCAACGTCACGGGATATCTATTAGTGTTATATACTAAAACCTTCTCCAGAATGTAATGAAAACTTTGCTGAGAACCGCAACAAAATCCGTTCAGCCAAACAAATATACATACATACATACCTAAAGGTCGAACTGAGAACCTACTTTTTTTTTGAAGTCGTTTAAAAAGGGTGACAACGACTCCACATTGAGCTAAAACGAAACACTTAGAATACAAGAACATAATAACATCCATTAATATGATAAAATAATAATTGCGGAAAAAAAATGCTATACATATTTAGGAGTAAATAATTTAGTTTTGACTTTTTAGTCAAAATATAACTGTAGTATTCCGCCATAAATTTTTAATATAGTCATTTTTGTAAATATTTTACTTTTAATATTAGTTTTTAAATGTAGTATAGTAGTAGTATATATACACCGTGTTCCGGACGATATACATAAACTTCGACCAGATGTTCAAACCACGGAAGTAAGCATTTTTCATTATGGACACATTAATAAATTCTTATTTTTTATTTTTTGTTAATTTTCATACAAACTAAATACCTAGACGTAAATAACCCGATATGCATGCCTCTTTATCCGAATTGGCAACGTCGTATTTTCATTCATAACATTTGGCGGGCTGAAACAAATGAAATGCAAATAGTATTTGATAGATTTCAAATTAAGATACTTTCTCACTGCATAGCTCAATTAAATTTCATTAAATGAAATTACAAATATCTTTGTAACGAAGCCTTTTTAAGTACTACTTCCTTTGTTGGATTTGATTTGTAAAAGCCATAGAAGTATTTGCTAAAGTTTATGGATAACGTGAAGAACACGGTGTATAGGTTCTTTTTTATTATATAGGTAATACAATATCGTTAATTCTGAAAAAAATTTATTAAAGTGTGAACCATAAAGTGAATTACTATCAAAAATAATACTAATCATATTCCAGGATTCAAATGAGATAATTCGATTCAATTATATGTAAAAAATATAATTATTATAATATTAATCGTATTGTTTATTTCGTTAGGCGAACTTCATTTAATAAAAGACCAAAGACACATTGAACAGTCTCGTATTCGCAGTCACTTTCAAGAACCAATATGTCACCACCATCACCACTAATAGGCAGCCATAACATACAAACAAAACACCTTATCTATTATTTTTGTAACCCGTTTTTTTAACAAGCCATTCGTAGAGAGACAATTTTACATCGTGAGTCTATCGACAGGTTATTATCATGACGGATTATCATTCATCATAGCTCTTTTTTCAATGATCTGTTATGATTTATTAAATTAATTCCGTTAATAAACTGTTCACAAGTGTACTATGTTAACCGTTTCTAATGTAAAATATAGCTAATTTTATGTCAGGGGACCAATAAGCACCTGAATAGGTGCCGAATCTTTAACTTTTATGCTGGGGTACGAATTTTAGGGGACGAATGGGCTCTGACCCATTGAATGACATCTAAATGTATTTTCGTGTCTGCACGACATCAATGAACGCCCGTCTGCTTCTTGAACGTGTGAATCATAGAGATTGGCTTTTTGTTGCGTCCGTTTTTGCACGTTGTTGTATCAAATAATAGTGTCTATTAGATGCGATCTATTTCGCCCGCGTCTCTACGAATTTGATAGATATTTAATTCAGTACGTGCGCTCCATGTGAAGCGGTTATTCGTTTAATTGCTTACACGACCGCAGGCTTTTATTGAAATATTTCGTTTACCAGATTTAATGTGCAAAAACTAGGTTTGTGATTCGTGAACCAAATTAAATGTTGCTGACACGGTCATAAATAACAGCCACCTATTTGTAAATACGTGAAATCATAATAAGCAGCTATAAAAATACTTTACGATTCATTAAAAATATTTCAATGCGTGATTTATATTCCCGACATCGTAATAAATCACTACGACGAGTGGCAAAATTTCGATGAAAATTTACGTAAGCAGGTATAACCATTGGGAAATAATGCGACAATGAACCGATTGTCAGGGGAGAGAATGAATGAAAATCCAACGTAATACTCGGCAGATATCAAAACACACTTCAGGTCAGTGTAATTTGGCAGACAAGCTTTTTTGGGAAGTCGTTTCGGGCGGCGCACGGGGCACGGCGCGCGGCGTTCCCCCAAATGCGGCGTGACTTGGCTAGCGAAAGAGATGAGATTAATGACAGGGGTGGGACGACTTACGTCGACCTCCGCTCACACCATTGTCCCATACGTGCTTTGTGTACTTTTGATTTAAAAGTTTCAAATAAAGGCTTAACAATTACGCGTCTGGTAGAAACGAGTAAAAAGTTTATGACTGGTCATTTATGAAAATTGAAAAGCATATTAAAGCAAAACAACGTTTTTGAAAGGACTATGCGTACCGATGAAAGGAATGAAGAGAGGCTTCTGACAAGAGTGAAACAGAGGTTAGCGAAAAAAAAAAATGAAACTAAAATCATACTTTTTTAACCAAAATTCAGTCAAATATGTTCCACTGGCTAAACAAGTACTTATTCAGAAAAGACCGAAGCATCGTCGCGTAAAATGTACTTAAGTTGCGTACTGTGTCGTACAAAAGTAACATATTGTAAAAGGATCATTTTTTGTGAAAGCATTTTCTCGCAACATTCTGTTTACCAGAATGAAAATACGAGCCTACATCAAACGCCATTCCATTTTATGCTCAAAAAGAAGACAAGAGTCTAGATGGCTTCGACTTATTAAATTGATCGGACTTTTTGGCGTATCACTTAGAAAGTACCATTTGTTTCATTTCTTTTCTACGAGAAAAAATGTGTAAAGAAATTAAAGTCAGGTCATGTCTTAAAAGCTTAGATTTCATAGACATGATTTCGCCAACGGGTACATCACCTTCAAGTTATCGAGATGATCGATCAATGTAGTCTGTCACTGTCACTGCTTTAATTTACTCTGGTCTATACCGTTACCTTCTTAAAACAGTAATCTCTAAAGGCGACGCTTGTCGACCGACGGCGGCGGCCAACGATAAAAACTTTCCTGGCAACTTTTCTTTAACCAGTTTTCTTCGAATAAAAGTAGCTATCTATAGAGCCGAACGTTACATGACGGTGTGATTGGAGGAACTTTGCCGTATCTCCAACTGACTTCCGATGGCTTCGATTGTTCCGATGGACTCTGACTCGCATACATTACATCTGACCTTTCGTCGGTAAATCGTCTCATCCCTTTACTGGCATTCAAAAAACTTATTCATTCAAAGAATATATATGGATCAGAATCGCATGGCTAACTTAATTAAGATTCTTTGTTGTTAACTTTTGTGATCCATGAGTTCAATAGGAAGTTGAGCCTTTTTGTCCCTGTTTTTGTTAGTGTATTGTTGTGAAAACTTCAGGTCTCAAGTTATAATTAAGTAGATTAATGGAAGTGCTTTAGTAATTCATCGCGCTTCAGTGTAACATGAATAGCTTTGTTAAATAATGAGGTAGGACGTGGCAGGGCAGGTCTAGCGCTCTTTGAACAGATTGGAACATTTCTACTTGGGCAATTTCCTCGTTCATTATTATTACTTCGAAGATTTTGCGTTACTGGGGTAAAATTAGAGGAAGGAAACACGTGTATTACTGGAAAGGTGATATAAGACGTTGTCAAGGAAATATCTGTCTCAAAAATACACCGGCTTATCGGTAGCCTTTGCTTCTGGCTTTATACACGTGTATGTTTGAAATTATCCAAAGATTACGCCTATAATACCCGAAGGGATAGGTAGAGATTAGTGATGTTGCGAATGTCTGATTTTTGACATTCGCGAATGCGGATGCGAATATTCAATTTCAATATTCGCGAATGCGAATCCAAATGTGAATATTGAATTATTTTAAATAAAACGCACGCAAAATGATAGATAGGTTTGACATTTCATGTCAGACAGATTTACACCGAACATTGGCCAAGTCGTTATAGTTGAATGAATGTAACTTCATTCTTTCAACAAAATTAGACTGGAGCTGGTTTTTGATACACTTCACCGAAACAGACATGGTAAAGAACTTATAAAAAATATTTTTATTCGTTTGTTTTTCTCTTTTTTTCTCATAAACATGCAAAATTATATAGTAGATTTTTCACGTTTTTGTGACGTAAAGTACACTACACCGTACACTTTAAATTAGTTCCTCGTTCGTACATTACAGACATTTTTTTCATTTTACATACAATAAACGCCGTAAACAGTTGCGATAAGGCTTATGAAAACGAGCCCTTATCACGAGTTTTCACTATTTTACTTTACAGCGTCTTCCCAGTATTTACAGCGTTTCTTGTATGGAAAATGGAACAGCGCCTCTGGTGTGCGAAGAAGGAACTAATTTTTTCCTTAAAATTTGTCAATTGACAATGTCAAAGTTCCAGTTTACTTTACAGCAGAATAAGTGAGAACTCATGATAAGGCCTCTGAAAATACATAGATCCTTTTTGATTTAAAATGTTAAGGTATAAGGATTTGTGCACACAGATCAATTAGATTCAATCTGGTTATTCAATCGGTAGTGTCTAGAATGTACTCGGCAGCTAAGCCGATTAATTTTTCCCAAGCAGCTTGTGTCATTACTGCACATTAGATGCCTATTAGGGACATAATAATACGGATATTAGTGGAATATGATGTTGTCAGCATCTGATCACATTGCAATATTATTATTAACGGAGATTATTCTCAAGGCTGAGCATTCAGAAAGGTAACGTAGTGACTGAGAGATTTCGGGGTCGCGGGACTGTCGTATCTGGTAGCCGTGGCCCCGAAACGTAAAGGGCTATTGAGGGACACTGTGGATTTTAGCCAGTGCAAGTCTGACAGTCCTTGCCGTCCTGCCTTAGGTAGGAGGACTCAATGATGATTATACCACGTTAAAAAAAGTGGCTGAGTGGTCGACTACTATGCGCAGTGTCTCCCGATCTACGTTGATAAATGTAGGAACAAATATTTGTATGATTTGCAAATAGTTTTTCCGGGTCCGGGCGTTTGTGCATGAGAGTTTCGATGTTTGTAAACGCACCCACGATACATGAGAAATTCCAAGTGCGGGGCAACGTTTCAATAAAGAAAAAATAAATATGAAGAAATAGAGCTGCCTCTTGAAGATTTCAATAAACATAGTTTAAAGATGAATGAATATTATGAAAGTACCGTAGATATTTTCTAAACCAGCAACTGTGATGCAACAAAAAACAGATGAAAGCATAAAATTTAAACGTTACGGATCAACAGTTAAACGATATGCAATATAGAAATCGCGGGCTGAATTTCATTCAGCATAATACCTATATTTCGAGAGATAATGCCGTTGAAAATCCCAATGAAAGTAGAAGTAAACAAAAAGTACCTATCTTACTATTTAACTACATTTAAACCATTTTTTATTATTAATTTACAATAGGAATATACATAACTAAAACTAGAAATTTAAAAATAAAAATAAACAAATCTAAGTATTTACAACAAGATACTAAATAAACTAAAAATAAAATACCTATTTACCTAATAGTTTGTAAGGATGAATGTAGGGTAAGGTTGCCTATATTGTACCAGTTAACGAACTTTACAAGTTTTCACAAAAACTATATATCTTGTGAGGATTCTATTACTAGAAATAAAAAGGTTGTTCTATTGGTGTTCATTTTTTATTACTAGATAATGAAGAAGTATGAAAAAACTACATGAAAATTAAGTTTTAAAAAAAGTCTTAGAAAGTACAATTTAGGAAACCGGTTTCCTTAATTGTACCATAGGTATCCTAAATTGTACTTCGACATTCAAGTGTTTCTTATTAACTAAAAGCAGCCTTTCCTTTATATATCTGTATAAAAATTATTAACCATAAAGTTTTAATATTAATAATAAACTTATGTACTGAAAATAAAGTTTGAATCAACAACAAGAATAAAATAAAATAACACTTTTGTATAATAATAATAGTTAAGGTTCCTCTTATTTACTTTAATTTTAATTATGAACTAAAATCAGCCTTGTGATTTGAATATAGTAACATACTTGTACATCTTTATAATTCTTAATAATTGTTTATAAAGTTTGAGATAAGAAAAGACAAGAGTTATTTGAAAAGAAAATGTTAGTCAACTCTTTTCTTTTTCCAGCATTTTATACAAATATCAGGGTTGTCTCCGCATGTTTCGTGACACCATTTGCTTGCATCTTGCATCCCTAATAATTTTTATTTTCTCCAGACATCTGAAAATATTTCAATCTAGTTAACAAACGTGTTGGAGAACCATCATACACCTAAATTGTACCGGTACATTTTAGGATTACCCTACCCGGTACAAATAAAGCATCCACTAAATTTTATTTTTATACGAGCCGGTATCATAACCTCGAGATGCTAAATATAAAATTATATTCTCAAAAAATAGACTAATATGCATACTTTCCAAAAACATACATAATAATTTCTTTGTACTTACCGTTGCGACAACAAATCCTTAGGTAAACAGCCATAAAATAAGATCACGACGCCGTAATTATTATTTTTGTTTACTACACTGCACTTTGTTATGTCATTGCATCCAAAATGTCTGCCATTGCGTAATGTTGGTAAGCACTGCTTTTTAATGTTGCTAATTAAAAACTAAACATTATGGTTTGGTAGATTTTGACGTGGTACAAATTACGAACCGGTCCAACTTAGGCAACTCGACCCTATTGGGTTTAAGTTACTTTTTTTTTGCAAATAACGGCTTTGTATGAAACTTGACACACAGATAAACACATAGAATACTTTTTATCCCAGCAAAAATAATTACCCAATTCCAGGAAGGCGAAGCCGCGAGCACAAGCTAGTATTTAAATAAAATAAAAATGTAAAGTCGTGACGATTTTTTCCGTACCGTATTTGTAATGCTAGTTTAAAGCGCACTTAACAAGACTAATAGCGGCCATACACCATACTGCCTATCGTACAATCGGCATGACGATCGATTTGATCAAATTGGCAGTTCGTCCATATACACCATACACCATACTGCCTATCGTACAATCGGCATGACGATCGATTTGATCAAACTTCAAATCGGCAGCAGTGATGCCAGCTTAGCAACTTTACCTATAGCTAGATCTAGCTATTATTCGGTGACCGACAGCTACAATTTTATAAAAGTTGTGGCTTAATTTTTTAGCTACTGTTTTACCGACTTGTTTTTTTACCGGTCTATCCCACTGGTGGGAATCAGTTGGTAATACAAGTGAAGGTCGGAAAACATTTGCTTATCGTTAAGCAAATGTTTTCCGACCTTCAAGCGATTTTCGACCTTATTGACATTTATGCAAACACCGGATTTTAATGAAGGAGCAATGTTAGCTAACGAGAATGTGAGAAAAAACAAACTAAATTTTAAATGTCAATAAGGTCGAAAATCGCTTGAACCAGTTTTTTCCACTCCACTCCACTGTAAAAAGTGTCGTGACAATTTTTTCCGCCTAGCCCCCTTTAGAACTTCGTTCCAAAAAAATAAACGTTTCGAATTGAGAACCTCCTCCTTTTTTTTACGTCGGTTAAAAAGTAGCTACCGAATATTAGCTAGATCTAGCTATAAAGTTGCTAAGTTGGTATCACTGCTGCCGATTTGAAGTTTGATCATTCCGATTTGATCAAATCGATTTGATCAAATCGATTTGATCAAATCGGCATGATCATGCCAATTTGATGGATTCCACGCCCACACACGGTCAAATCTAACTGATCAAATCGGCAGCGTCATGCCGATTGTACGATTGGCAGTATGGTGTATGGCCGCTATTAAAGCATGGCACAAACTGAAGCTTAGGAAAATTTATTTCGAGAAAGAGTGTGAAATGGCTTATTCAAATGCAAATGTTGAATCCTGTCCGGTCAAAGCGATTTCGCTTAGTATATTTTCTACCTCCTTTTCGTAAAGTTTTCCGCAGTTTACAGAGTGGGCGACAACGTCGTTTTCATATGCAAAACTTTAATAAAAATATGTTTACGAAATAAGCTGTGAATGATAGGTAAATAGGTAGATAGACTCTTTTTTATGCACACCATACAAATTAAGGTTACTTACTGTTAATATATGTTATAATAGGGTGGTACAGTAGGCGGTTACATCGCTAGAAGCAGCTTGACAGCTGTAGTTCTTTTGTACTCCATAATAGGTGTTCTTCTTTAAAATAAAACTATTGAATGTAAAATAAAATACACAGGAGCCTAAGTGGAAAAACAGTAATTGCCGTAACACTATATGTATAAAGCCCAGTACATTGATAGTTACCATATCAACATCCACACACGTCTACAATCTGCCGGAACTAAATAAAATATGGAAATAGAAAAACTTGTCACACACAAACGGAAGTCATCAACATTTCCGCTGCAACCAGTCTAGTCGCGACCGCCATTAGAAATTCACCGGAAATAACAGGCTAGTCCCACTCTCGCTTTTTAAAAAACATCAAGTCTGCAACTATGATATTGACCCCCAGTCCGTGATTTAAGAGCGATTTACATCGATTTACGTCGCTTTACGTTTTTGGACGAAAAAAAATGTCGTGTCGAAGCTATTACGTTTGTTCAAGCTACGCAACAGTTACGAAGGACCCCAGGTTCGAGTCACGATTGAACCTCGATTGATCACTTTTGGTTTCAACTTTACGCCACTTGAAGTTTAAAATTGCTGAACGTAATAGCTGGTGATATTTCTGCCGTAATTTCGTTTTGTTTTGCAATTTTAATTTGAAGATATATTTGGGAGGTTTCGTTATTTTTTCAGCCTTGGAAAGTAAGTGGCTGCGTAGATGAATTCAATATTCTAGTAATTTTGGCAATAAGAAAAAGTCTGAGTTTCTTTATGAAAGAAACATAATTATGTAACTAGGTGTTTAACTGGCTTCATTTCGTAACACTTGACATCATTCAGGAAACTTTTACCTCCAAATAACAATAACATGTTGTTTTACGACAACACTACTCATAGTGGCCACTTTCCTCTGAGTAGACCTATTAAAACTAGAAGACACACAAAGACGAGGATGTCATAACAAAAAAAAACCGGCCAAGTGCGAGTTGGACTCGCCCATGAAGGGTTCCGTAGCAGCAAGCATAGATTAGAGATATAATTATATTGAGATTAGTAAGTAATATACACAAACAATAAAAATAACTTTGTTTTTCATAGTATTTGTATGAATGGCAAAGTTATATTTGCGGTTTTTGAAAATGTACTATATCTCAAAAACTGCTAACTGTATCTCATCCAAACCAATTTTCGTTGGTAGTTTTGGTTGAGGTCTACATTATATATTTTTTTTAGTTTTATCATTCTCTTATTTTAGAAGTTACGGGGGGGGGGACACACTTTTTACCACTTTGGAAGTGTCTCTCGCGCAAACTGTTCAGTTTAGAAAAAAATGATGTTAATAACCTCAATATCATTTTTAAAGACCTATTCATAGATACCCCACACGTATGGGTTTGGTGAAAAATTTTTTTTTGAGTTTCAATTCTAAGTATGGGGGGCACCCCTAAAATTTGTTTTGTTTTGATTTTTGTGTAAAAATCCTAATGCGGTTCACATAATACATCTTTCTACCAAGTTTCAACAGGATAGCTCTTATACTTTCGACAAAAAGTGGCTGTGACATACACGGACAGACAGACAGACAGACAGACATGACGAATCTATAAGGGTTCCGTTTTTGCCATTTGGCTACGGAACCCTAACTAGATGTAATCTCAATAGCACATACTCCCGGTTGCAAAGTTATATGAAAGGCGTTTTATTGTGAAGACTAGGTTACACAAGAGCACATTTACTGGCAGAAGGAAAAAGTAATGTGCCGTGAATATAAGCCAGAGAATGGAGAGGACAGAGTCATGTGCCCAGTTGTTAAAATTACATGCTAGTGTGGACAAGACTTTGACTACGGTAATCGAAAGCGGCGAACATAAACTAGAGTAATCAAAACTATTACTAAATGTTTTACTTGCTTGTTGATCCCGCGCTTTTCACTTAGTAACTCGGAAACTATGGCTTTCTTTAGAGCGCAATGATTAATTACGACTTTAACGTGTAGCTAAGCGGTTATTGAAAAGTTTGAAGTACGTTGTGGAGGTTTTATGCAAGGATGTAAAAAAGGTACTAGGAAATCACGTAGACTTTATTATGTGGCAGTAATGTTCGTGAAATCTCGAATGATGAAAGTTTGGTTATTTTGTGGATTACACGTTAACCCTGTCCCTTCTCGAGGGTGGATTAGAAACGTCAACTTGATTAAATTAAGAGTGCCGACAGATGCATCTTTCTTCATTCTTTGTTTCTTGAAAACAGTTATAAAGTTGCCATAGATACAGTGGATTGATTGTAGGGTTTTTCTCAGCAATAGAAGTTAAAAAACTAGGTTCTAGTTATAATTCTAAGAATAACTTAAATAGACTGACCGGGCAGCCTGTTTGTCTAAAACATTGTTTGCACACTTACCTACTTACTCAAGCATTACGAATGAAACAATACACGTCACGTCTTACTTGTATCAGAAGTGACGGACACAATAGAATAGTAACCGCAACACAACGAGGTCTGTCACAAAGAAAAATAATGAATGTTTATCGAGAAAATATAATAGAGACTCTTATTTAGGTATATGTTGTCTAAAAACTTATTAGATTCTATTCACGCGAATCGGCCGAGATGCAATGACAAGTATTCTGAGGAGGCAGGAGGGTGACCGTTAGTGGACGTGCCGGAATCTGCCGTGTTGGTACCGTTACAGAACCGGCCAGATCGATGTGCGCCTTGATCAACCTTCGTAAACAAACGCCAAGTGAGTTTTGGTACGGTATGCTATTAGCCTTACGACCTCAACCGACCAGTTTGTGAAATTAATCTCCGATCATCCGAGCTGTGAACTCGTGCCGAAAACAATTTTATGACCAATTTATTTATTTCATAAAATTCGATACTATTAGCGTGGAATTTATTGCTCACTAGATTTTGTTCGGGAAATGACTCCGAGTTGCCAAGTTAAAAATATACTCTGATAAATTATCAAAATATATCAACATTTTGATATATTTTGATGAGATGGGAACGTACTTATCGACTTTATTTGACATCTTTGAAGTAGATATAATATGAGCAGGTATAAGTTTTCGGAAACTCATTAAAAGTAGTTTTTAAGAGGAGGCTGTAGCGACAGGAGGTGAAATGATTGGTAAAGTTATGAATATTTTTCTTCAGCTTATACCTACATACGTTATTGAGATTTGACATTTGCTCTCGTTACACTAGTAGGTTACCTTTTTAAGTAAAATATACACACATCAAAAGCGTCTAGGGATCAAGCATTTTTATGCGGATTTCTTGAGATTGAGATGTGGCTTTGTAATAAATTTATGATTTTATAAATTTATATGGATCCTTTTTGGTGCATTTCTTAATTTGAATCAGGAACTGTGAATCAAATTCGAGTAAAAGATGAAAATGAGCTGTCAATATTTTCCCTATAAAAACATACAACGCATTGAAGACATTATTAGTGCTACTGTTTCCCTACTACTGATTAAAACCAACGTTATTATGGAGCGGCGACGTCATTTAAGCAGGGAAGAAATGCTCAGAGCCGTGGGAATGATAGAAGCTGGTTCCCGGCAACGTACTGTGGCTTTAGCTCTGAATACAAGTCAGAGTGTTATCAGTCGACTTTGGACACGTTACCGAAGCACTGGTACCGTGGCTGAGCGCCATGGAGGACGGTATCGCTGCACCACACGGAGACAAGACCGATACATTCAAATCTTAACTCGAAGAGCTCCAACAATAACCGCCATGATGTTAGCCGTGAGGCTTCATCACTCTTCAGGGAACTTAATTAGCGACCAAACAGTCAGAAACCGCTTGCATGAAGTGAACCTTCATTCCCGAAGACCGCTACGGGTACCACCTATAGCAATGCACAATCGTAGGATTCGATATCAATGGGCTCTTGAACACAGAAATTGGGCAGAAGAACAATGGCGTTTCGTGTGCTTTTCTGATGAGTCTCGTTTCGGTATGAGACCGGATACAAGACGTATACGACACTGGAGAACCCCTGGACGCCAACAGCGATTAAAATCCTGCCAGGAAGTCCATCCTTATAGTGGTGGAACCATCATGGTATGGGCGGGTATTTGGATCGGCGGAAGAACTGAGTTGATTTGGATCAGAGGCAACCTCAACGCTCAAATTTATGCTGAGACGATTGTATCAGACGTCATCGTTCCTCTACAAGTGCAAATCGGTCCCTTATTTCAGTTAATGCATGATAATACACGACCGCACACCGCAAGAGTTGTAAGACAGACTCTCGCCGCAGCTAACATCAATGTCCTGCCCTGGCCTGCTCAGTCGCCAGACTTGAATCCGATTGAGCATGCATGGGATATGCTACAGAGAAGAGCTCTGCCGAATATGGAGGGTATCCAGTCGCAAGAAGACCTTTTTTTGTTGTTGCAACGAACATGGGCGGCCATTCCACAGCGTGATTTGGATGAACTCATTTTGAGTATGCCAAACCGATGTTCTTGTGTTGTTAGTGTTCGCGGTAGAAACACGGATTATTAATTGTTTAAGTTACCCAATAAAATTTTAAAGAAAACTGTTATTTCAGTCTTTTTTTCGAACTTTTGTGTTAGTGGTTCAAATGTCAAAAATCCCTTTATTAGGAAAATGGCAAATTTCTTTATTAATGCAAAGGTGACTTGGTTTATCGTTACTGTGACAAACGAAAACACTTTATTTGATGAATCCTTAAAGAAAATTTTAATTAATATCAATCAGGAGAAAAGTTATTGCAAAAATATATGTTGATCCCTAGACACTTTTGATGTGTGTATTATTTTAACACAAATACTCTAGACTTATTCAAAATTATGCAAACTTTTTACACAACGGGAAGACAACCTCAAACTCATTTTAAATTTATTTTATTCTGTTTACTTGACATATCAACCATACCAACCAACATATTACGTGATTATTAATATCCTATTTAACAACACAATACTCGTATCTATTAAACAACGCCCAAACTTTAAACATAAGGAAACTCCACTAATTTACTCGGTTAAGTTTACGGATCTTCATAATGCCATTTATTAGGGAGAAACTTCCAAGTTTTTGAGACGCCTCGGCTTAGGAGCAGGATTTCAATTTAATTTCCTCTGTGACCATAACTAATAGATTCTACTTAAGTTCACAATAAATAGGAACTTGTTGCTTTTCCGATGTTTTCCTTTTAATTCTTTAGCGTCTGACAATAGATGGCGTTTTAGGCCATGTCCGTAGAAAGAAAGACTGGAAGATGGAGAAAGATGAAGAATGAAGAAAGATGGAGCAAACATAAAGACCGTAAATAGGTGAATGTAGTTTGGGACGCCTTGCTGTACGAGGATCGATGATTTGAAGAAAGTGGCTGGCAGAATGCATGCGGATTGCCCAGAACCGGGCTGGTTGACGTTCTTTGAACGTTTTCTAGGAGAACAGGAAATAGTTCGTCATCCGCCATTGAAAAGGGAAGATCTTCCGATCATGTTTTCTGTGTGGTGGGCTACTGCCCAGCAATTATTGTTGGATTTCTCTTCATGTTGTGATCTCTCATAAACTTTGATACTGCTAAAGTCTAGTTTTTGGACCCCAAATTCTTTATCTGCATTATAGATGGCGTCAAGTACGTTTTGTATATTTCATCGATGTCACTTATTAACAAGAAATCTCAGAGAGTGTACAACAGCTTGCTACAATAGTATCTATTAGGAACGTCGATGACGGATACCATTACCAACTGACCGTGAAAATCTGACGTTTTCTCTGCGCACGGGCACTCTTTATATTGTGGGCTAGTAAATCAGAGTATAGGTACTATTAGCATGATTTCAATAGAGAGCTCTAAATTGAAGAAGTTGTGTCGCACGATAAATATTCTTTTTTATTTTGTTTTTGCGTCTTTATTTAGTGAAAATCTGAATGAAGTTTTCACTTGTAAAAAATACTGGGTCGTGAGATTGTCTTATCAAGTAACCGTGAATTTTAGTCAGTACGAGTTGAGTTAAAGAAAGGTTATAGAATACGTTCAAAGCTCAAAAACAGTACTCATGCATTTGTAGTACAGTATTTCATTTTGATTTATAGCATTTTTTGTGATGCAAAACAAGTTTCTTCTTCTTCTTCTCGTTCCTCTCCAATCACTGGAGGTTGGTCATCAGACTTAAAAATCTCTCTTTATCCCTGGCGAGGTGGAACAGCTCTGCAGCACTCTTGATTCCGGTCCATTCCCGAATGTTGCGGAGCCAGGACTTTTTTCTTCGGCCAACTCCTCGTTTTCCCGCAATTTTGCCCATCATTATGAGTTGCAGCAGTTCGTACCGGTCATTTCTAAAGACATGACCAAGGTAAGCCACTTTTCTCTTCTTGATGGTCTGCATTAAGTTGCGCGTTTGACCTACTCGCTTCAGTACTTCAGCGTTAGTAATTTTTTGAGTCCAGCTAATAGAAAGCATGCGCCGGAATGTCCACATTTCAAAGGCTTCCAATCGTTTTCGGAGGTCCTCTTTGATGGTCCAAGCCTCACACCCATATAGGACTATTGGCCAAATATAGCAATGAAGCAGGCGAGTGCGTAAAGGTATGCTTATGCTTCGACTGGAGAGTATTGCTCGCATTTTATTAAAGGCACTACGGGCGATTTCGATGCGTGTCTTAATCTCTGTTTCACTTTCCCAGTCGTCGGTTAACCAAGTGCCTAGGTATTTGTATTTACGCACTACGTCTAGCCTTTCGCTGGAAACACTAATATTAGGACTCAAAGTACGTTTTGAAATGACCATAACTTTTGTCTTATGTGCATTCATTTTAAGGCCTGCCCTCAAACTGCACTCATTTAACCTATCCACTATTTTTTGAAGATCCGACTCAGTTGACGCCATAAGAACAGTGTCATCGGCATATCTTAGGTTGTTGACGATACGGCCATTGACTTTGATGCCGCAATCTAGGTCTGTTAGAGCTTCGGATATAATAGCTTCGGAATACAGGTTAAACAGTGTGGGCGATAGAATGCAACCTTGTCTGACCCCCCTTCTGATAACTATGTCTTCAGTTTCTTCGCCTTCCACGCGGACTGCCGCACGTTGGTTCCAATACAGGTTCTGTATAACCCTGATGTCTTTACCGTCGAGACCAATGTCATGTAGAATGGATGTTAAGCGATCGTGCAAAACCCGATCGAAGGCTTTCTCGTAATCGACAAAACAGAGATAAACGTCTTGTTGCATATCCTTACATTTCTGTACCAGAACCTGTAAAGCGAACAAGGCCTCCCGCGTTCCTACCCCTGCTCTGAATCCAAATTGGTTATCACCTAGTTGTTCATCACATTTTACCCTTATGCGTTCATGTATGATAGTGAGGAATAACTTGAGCACTTGACTCATGAGGCTGATGGTTCGGTATTCCTCACATTTCTTAGCATTAGGCTTTTTAGGCAGGGTAACAAAAACTGATTTGAGCCAGTCATCAGGGAATGAGCCAGTGTCGTACACGAGGTTCATTAATTTTGTCAGGGAGCTAATGTGTTCTGGTTCTATTAATTTCAATATCTCGATGTGGACTTCATCTGGTCCTGGTGATTTGCCTGTCTTAGCTCTTCGCAGGGCCTTGGTGACTTCGTCCTCAAGGATGGTGTATCCATCTGTGTCACAAGTTTGTGGTGTGCTGCTCCTTGTGTCATCAGCAAACATGTTAACGATGTATTGTTTCCACATGAGTTTTTTCTTGGCTGTATCTACCACCGGCTGATTATTTTCATCCCACAGTTGGTAAGTAGGAATTTTGTGACCAACCAAGGCTTTAATTTCTTTGTGAAGATTGAACGCATCGTGTTTCCTCTGGAGTTCTTCAAGGTGTTCACATTTTTTTCTGTACCAAGAATTACGAGCGTAACGGACTTCACGGCGGATCTGTTTATCAAATTCTTCATACTTGTCTTTGTCCGTTTTGTGAAGTCTCCGTTTTTCTATAAGCTCATAAATTCTGTCATTCATCCATGGTTGTTTAGGTACCCAACTTTTTGACGCTAGTATTATCTGGTTGGCTTCATGCACTTTGGTTTTTAATTGGTTCCATGTATCTTCCACTGAAACGGATGGCTGTTGTTTGGCAACTACAGCCCATTCGTTGAATTTATTGGAAACCAATGGCCTCACATGTGCTTCGTGTATCAACCTGGGATCGATCTTATTCCTCTTTAGTTCTTTTTGGATTTTCTTAAGCGTACATGATAACTCTGCAACAACCGGATTATGGTCTGATCTTATATCGGCTCCAGGGTAGGTTTTCGCGCTTTTAATACTATTGCGGAATCGGTTATTAATCATTATGTAGTCAATTTGGTTTCGCATTATGTGTTCTGGAGTATGACGAGGTGAGGTCCAAGTATACAATCTTCTGGCTGGTAATTGAAAATACGTGTTCATAATGGCAAGTTCTTGTTCTTGACAGAATTGAACTAACGTGTCTCCTCTTGCGTTTCTCTTGCCGAGACCATATTTTCCTATGATTCCTTGGACTTCGCCTTCTCCTACCTTAGCGTTCATGTCTCCCATGACTACATTAATGTCATGCTTCTTTAAGGTGTTGAGAAGCTGCTCTGTTTCACTGTAAAAGTCTTCTACATCCTGGTCCGTTCCGTCGGTGGTAGGGGCATACACCTGAATTATATTAATTTTCCTCGGCTTAACCTCGATTGACAAAAGCATGGATCTATTTGATTGTGGTACGAAAGTAACTGGAGCTTTTATTTTTTTGGTGTTGATTATTACTCCCACTCCGTACATGTTAGAAGATTCGTCGGACCCAGAGTAGTACAAGGTATATTCTCTGTCTATGGGATGTTCGCCATTGCCTCGCCATTTCACGTCGCTTAAGCCCATGATGTCAACTTTTAGGCGTTCCATTTCTTTTACAATGTTATATAGTTTTTCAGGACTTTTCAAACTTCTTACATTCCATGTACCTATTCTTAGGGACCGCCCGGGGATTCTTCGCACCCCTGTCTCATTAAAGAGACGCCGGGCACTCGGGGCCGTGGTTTTTTGAGACATTTTCATAATCTGAATTACTAGGGAAAAATAGTGCAGTGGTTTCCCGTTGCCTTCTGCACCAGGCATTTTAGAAGCTATTTAGGCTTCAAGGTCGCTGTCGCCTCTTCCAACTTGTGGGTATATGGTTATACCGCCATTGCTCGGTCGCCAGAGCCTCGTCGGTTATCCAGCAGGGAGCACCACGACGGTTGTGATTCGTCGCCGTCTACAAGACGCGTGCAGGTGAGGTTGACACTTGGATCGGATAAGATGTTGGTTCCGTTCTCCCCTTACTCCCCAAAACAAGTTTGATTAAAATAAAATGATATGATTTTTTACAAAAACAGTTGAATATCACAATCGTTGAAGTAGTGGCCACACAGCATATCTACGTCGTCGAACCAATCTAACTCAAGTAACCACGTGATACTTTCTTCATTGGCACGACTAGTCCGTGACGGAATAAATCGGAAATATGCAATTGCATTCAATAATAAAGAATTATGAGTTTATTGCGTAGCGCAGTTGCTAATACATAAAGAATTGGACTTCGGGGCCACACCGCGTATAATTTGACAGGTAGGAATTAATGAATAGGTTGGCTACTATTTGTTTTATTTAAGACACGTTTAGAAAGGTATAATTGATTGCTTTACATAATTTATTACGAGATTATCAATTGGATCGATCAAATCACACATAATTATTGGGTATTAGTTGTTTAATACCTCAAAGTTATATTTAAATGAATCAGTCGTTGTAAATTCATTCAGTAGACATTAAAAAGTGAACTGCGTTTGTTAATTCTTCTTTTTGTCTTTTTATTAATTATTCTTTTTGTCTTACGGTGCATCCACACCGCCGGTAACATTTGTAGCTCAACGTTTCCAAATGTTGCTCGGTAACATCCGCCAACAAAATGTTACTAAGTGTTCACGTGTTACTGTAAGTCGAGTAACGTTGCTCAACATTCGGTAACATCCGCCAACATGTTACTAAGTGTTGACGTGGTCGAGTAACGTTGCTCAACATTCGGTAACAATGTTACCCCCATTATCTAACAATGTTGCCGATTGTCGAGCAACGTTACTCGACATACGGCAACATTTGTTGTCGGATGTTACTGCGGTGTGGATGAGTAACAATCAACAAATAGTAACAAGGAGCTACAAAAGTTACCGAATGTTGCCGAATGTTACCGTGTTGCCTTTTGTTGCTCCACAAATGTTACCGGCGGTGTGGATGCACCGTTAACTTCAGTGCAGAAAACAATCTTAATGTAAGTTTCTTTCATTTCAGTGAACACTTTTGACACAGTGACAAAACTGTTTTTAAGAAAGAACTTGAAATTTGGCACCGTTATACTTTTCGTTTAGTTTTGATTGCCAAATCCTACTTAGTTATGGGGTGTCCGTAGTGAGTACCAATAGTTTTTGTTGAATAGTTTTTGTGCTTTATTGCTTTAACTTTAGAACTGAGATCAACTTGCACTGCTTTGTTCATAACAGTGAAATTATTAGTTGTATATCTGGTAGTGTGTATGAACTTTTGTTGGTTTTTCTAGAATATTGGCAAAATTCTATACCTTCATGTAGGATGAAGCGAAATAAATACGATTTTAATTAATAAACGAAGCCAAACGGTAGCTTCGAATACCTCCTCTTACTTCAGTACAACAACGCTCTTTAATTTGGTTATTAATTAGGTTCCTCAAGATATATTACAAGTAATTAATGTGCAAAGATTTTAAACACGTCCTAAATTGTATTTAATTATGTTTTCAAAGGCATTATTTTTCTATGAAAATAAATTATAAGTGATCGTCTTCTACCCTATAGACAAAAGACAGAATATTAATTTTGAAGGTTTATGCGAATATTAAGTTGATTAGTTTCCCCCATTCCGATTTAATACAACATAAAAATACGCGATAGGAACTGAAGGGGACTATTAGCGTAGATTTACGATCGTATTATATAACTTAACGAGATCGATATTAGTCAAATATAAATTAGGTGATCTGCTTCTGATTTTCAATGAAGTAATAAAATATGCAAGTTTAAAAGAAATGTGATCATTGTCTCTATGCTAATTTCGTTAATTAGACTTCGATGTTATGGTCTCGGAGATGATAAATTAGCATTTATATAAGACAGATTATCGTACTCTTCAGATCATTTGCTCTGAATAATGTTTACGGAAGCGTCCTCAAACGTTAAAAATACAGCCCTTTGAAGAAAGGAATCCATTGATACGTTTGATGTGATATACCTGTCTAAGCCTGTTTGTTCACTGAGTTAAGGATTTCTGCTGACAATAGAACACAGAAAACCCACATGATCAGATGTGAGTGAAACTCTTTGTGCTTATTTTCCTAGTAAACGTTTGTTATGTTTATTATTTGATCTGATCTCCCGCTTCTGAGGAACTGGATAACATTTCTTTTCCTTGTTGTTGTCGCATCCTTCACTTGTTAATAATTTTAGAAGAAAACTTTCACCTTGTTACCGATGTGTCGAATTTCGCTCTTTGTAATCACTTTCTAAATAACTCTGAATTTGCTTCAATTGAAAATCAATGAAATGACAATAAGAAAGATGTACAGTGACCGTTTTTGAATATCAAACAGTCGGTTAAGGAAGGAAATAAAAAATCGAATCGGGTTGCCAGAATATTTTCAAGATAGTTTCGATCAACGTAGCGACAAAGAGGGAAATACTGCAAAATAAAAAAGGCAATTTTAGATATTCCAGTGGACGGCAACTCTCGCCAAATCGATGAGAGGCTATGAGGAAGTCTGGAAGATTGTCACCATTGAATAATGTGTGGATTGAAGGAAAAGTTGCTCATTCCGCCGGAGGCAAGCGAGTAGGGAGGACAGTTCCTCCGTTACATTTCCTGCTGGACCTCCCCAATGTGGATTTTGCTTGCGAAACGACCAGAAATAAGGAAACACTTTGGAAATCGAATCATATATCTTTGATGTCGTTAGACTTTATCTGTTTCTTCTAACATTTTAGTATTTCATTAACAAAATCTTCTTGTGCGTTTTGTTTAGATAAATTCAATTTGATAAACGGCTCACGAAGAAGATGAGGTCACGTTGTAATAATCATAATTAGGTTGGTTACGTCTCATCAGCCTCGACGCTCTCTGCCAGGTATTTGGTAATCTTAACGTCGATTTTTTTAATTACTATTTTGTAGTTACCTTCAATATAAATAATTCCCAGAATATTGATTCGTTCGTGATTTACTGAGCTTTGAGCGTTGATTGGAATTTTTTATTTTAGATATCGCTAGAGGCTTTGCGTAGGCGAAATTGGAAAATTAATATTTTAATGGAAGACAGTGTAATTTGTCATCGTTACCATGGAAATATTGGCACAGATATCGAACGGGAAAATGGACTATTACCAACTTAGTAGGTAATCAGGATGAGGATAACACAAGCTCGTTGCCTTTCCGGGAAACATTTTTTTGTTCAAAAGTTTTTCTATTTGACCTGGAAAGCATTATCCTCATTAGAGATAACTCTTGATCGATCGTTCCGTATATGCAAAGTTTCAACGAGTCCTATTATAAGTTTCACTGCTATCCTTCAGTTTGCGATTCGTTTAATCTCATTTGACTGCGAAACTTAGTTTACCATGTTTTTTTGTTGACGTCTATCGGTGTATAGGTCGTTGACCTCCGATGTAGCTGAGTAAAAAAATAATTTACATTATAACTAACAAATTGGTGGCTTTCTAGGAAAATGACCCGTGTCAGAGTATTTATCGTAGTGACGGTATCTTTTCACTTTAACAGGCACACCTAGTTTTTTTCCCACGTTTTTATACACTCACTTTTCTTGTTTGTTTGTTTGTCGTTCCGGTTGGACTTTTGCAACTCAATTTTGAGGCACTTCCCGATAAGCTAGCAGGCTGATATTTTGTACACGCTCTGAGTTCTGATGACAATACATGACTAGCTAAGAAACGTCATAACAAATCCAATATGGCGGCCTCCCCAAGATGGCGGACTGGCTGTTTGAAACTCACCCCCATGATATGGGTATCAAATGAAAGGGTTTGCTGTCAGGAATACGAAAAAATAGTCACAGGACTTAAATCCAATATGGCGGACGTCCAAGATGGCAGATAGGCTATTTGAAATCCACCCCCGTGATATGTGGGTATCAAATAAAAGGGTTTGCTGTCAGGAAAAAAATTATCATGTGGCTTATGCTAGGCTAGGCTATTAATCCAATATGGCGGACGTCCAAGATGGCGGACAGGCTTTGAGGCACTTCCCGATAAGCTAGCAGGCTGAAATTTTCAGGGTAGCTTCAAACCCGATGAACAATGATAAAAATAATAAAATAATTAATAGATTTAAAAAATCTAAAAACCCACGTTTTTAAATGTCCTAAAAAGAAGAAAATAACCCTACGGGGCTGAGAGAGGGGCCACTCAAAACGTGGGGGCGTATCTTTGCAAGTTACACCTACGATCTCACGTCGTGTAAATATATCCCATAAATAATCACTTATATAATATACGCCCCCACGTTTTGAGTGGCCCCTCTCTCAGCCCTTTAATGTAACAGCTTAACAACAAAAATATAACAGTACCTATCTGACATGTTTCTTTGAAATGAAAATGTTTATGACTTTAATGTGAGAACTTAAATTTATCTTTAACAGGATCATTCGGAATACCAGTTATGATATTATACACATACCTAGCTTTAAAAGTGCGCGTATTTTACGCTTAAGTTACTTGTGAATACTTTGTTAAAGTTAACCAATATTTTGGTTATTTGATTAACAGAGACAATTTTGTGGTAAATTACCATAAATGTAGCTAATTTAACCTTCTAACAAAGTTCATACATTCGATGCGGTACATTAGTTTCGTACAAAAATTAAGTAGTTATTAAGTAGGCATGACGTTTCCGCTCCACCCAGGGCGGACTCATTTGATGCAATAGGATCTAGCCTTTTCCCAACTGTATTGGGGTCGGCTCCCAGTCGAACCAGGTACAGCTGAATATCAGTATTTAACATGGAGTGACTGCCTATCGGACCTCCACAACCCAGTAACTGGGTAATACGATAACCCATGGTAAGACTGGTTGTCAGACTTTCGAGCTTCTGACTGTGATTAACGACTGTCAAAGATCTACAAATGACAGCCGGGACCAACGGCTTTACGTGCTTTCCGAGGCACGGAGGAAACTCGCTATGACAGATGGTCACCCATCCACAGACCAACCTCGGCAAGCGTGGCTTAACCCGGAAGATAGACCTGTGCGGCTGTTATATTTAGCAACGAGCTCCTCAAAGCAATGAGACAATGTATGTTAAAAAAAGAATTAAATAAAACCGTTGACTGAAAACTTTCACATTCAAATTAATATAAATGGTAAGTTGTGTTCTTTTAAAGCACGTAGAGCCACAAGACAACCACACCGGTGTATACTTTCCTTGGAAATGCACGTCGCCGCCATATTTCATACAAAACGATGCAGATGTCTCAATTTTATTTAACCAACGTTTATCTTTTCTCACCATTTCTAACATGCTAAATGTTTGGTTGCTTTTTCAATTTAGGTTCTAAGATATTGTGTTAGACATTATCTAACCTATACGAGTAATCAGTATTCAATTATGCGTGTAGATACATCTAACTTTCCCGTCTAGACGTTTCAAGTTGTCATCGCACATAAAAAAAAACTACAATAATTGCAGATTCACCCAACTTGAGTCATACATTCCTTTTCACATCATTCAAGTATGCAACTTACAAATATTATATGTATTCTCATGCCATTTTGGTGATTCAGACAAAACTATGGGAGAGACTGCATGTCCGTGTTGACACTTTGACCTTTAGCTGATTTAACATAGTACCTACTACCTATTCCTATGCTGTTTTTTATTTCTTGATGCGGTTTTTTTTTTCGTGTTATAATCATCTAATTAGTATTCCCACCAGGTTCCAGGGTCACGGTAACCAGATGAGATAGTCCCGCGACCTCGGTAGGTTTTGACCCCCTTATATTTATTCGGGTTGGGTTTGCTCTCGACTTTAGTCTAGACCAAAAGTGACAGAGACAAAGTACCTATACGGTGGAGCGAGCTTACCCAGAAGAAGCCTGCTCATTCTTACTTTGAAGAGATTCGGGTTGTAAGCGTTCGAGAACTCAGACGCTGGTAGTAAGTGGAATTTGTAACTTAACTTGATAAGAAAAGGATACAAACTTACTATGATTGCCCAAAAAGCCCTCTTTAGCAGAATCAAAATATGATTTGCGATAAAATTAAAAAAAGCTTTTTTAAATGTGCAGTATACTGTACGATCAAAATACGACAACTTCATAGTTACATTCAGAGCTTGTTTACGTAAGCCACGAGAGGCCACGGTCATGACACGGCACGTAACATGTTCTGAGTATTTCAACGAAAGTGATGGACCAAGTAACCGAGTCGTGACGAGTCGAGACGAGTCATAACAGCAGTGTTACATGCATTGCGTAAAACATTGATTGCCATACAATGATCTTTTGAAGTTACGGCTAATTCATTCATAGATGAATTTAAATAGAGTTGCCATACGTCTATAGATTTTTTATCCGAACAACTCCGAAATTTTACCTTAGTGTGCAGATCGAGGGAAATTCTAAAATCTATGGAATTCTCAATAATGAGTAAAACAAAAAGCGTCGTACTAATCACAAAGAGACGTATGTGACATAAATAATGTAGACATGAAATGTAGTGTTCTTAATTTAAGTTGATATAAAAAAAAACCGTGGTAAAGTACAGAAATCTCCAAAGGCCTCAGATGACTGACTCAATGAGGCCTACACATCACCTTTGCCTGTGGTGTTTGATCATTGTTGGTGTATTCTTGTATTTATCGTTTACGTGTCACTTTCAGTGGGTGTAATCGTTGCATAATGTTCAATATGCATTATGCATAACTATAAAGCATAATCAACCTGTAACATTCCCACTACATTTCTGAGACACAATCCTCTACTCTGTGAGAAGCAATCTAGTCGTGGGTATAAGAAGTAGTAGATTGGTAGGCAGATAAATTCATTGCAATTGATATTTTCTCAGTTTTTAAACAAAATATTGAATCTTTATTCTTATTGATAGGAAAAATAAACCTACATAGTTATAAATTAAGTATCAAAAACAACTTTTTTTACCTCGTGTTGTTTTTTGCACTCGTAGCCTGACGCCATTAGGTACGGGTTTTGTCGACCAAAGAATAGTCAAAATTACAAAATGATTTCTAAGCATGGCGATATTTAAATAATAGTTATCTAGAATGAACTAGAAATAGAGTTTACTCAGTGCGCAAGAGTCAGTTCTTTCTGCGCTACTACGAGTAAAGGTCATAGCCCACTTACACGACTCTGCTCCCACCCGGCAAAAAGAATATAATTTAAATATGGGCTTTAAATACTGCTCTTTAGATATTTTTTACATTAGTATCATAAATTAGCAGACAGCTCGCTGTCAGCGAGCTTACCGCCGTCAGATTGCTCGGTAGTTGACGCCTCGCTGGCCGCACGTCGTAGACGAGCGGTCGGTGCGGTGTCCGCGCGCTCATTGCTAGCAGTTGCCGCGCCGTCGTCGCTCAGTCACTGTTTATCGCGAAAAGCGAGAGCGGTCGGCGCGGCGGGTGGACAGCTGGCCGTCTGCTAGCTGTCGCCGCGTGGACTGCTGGGTGCCTGCTAGCTGTCACCGCGTGGACTGCGAGCAGTCGTCTTAGTTTAGGGCGGTGTTGGGTGGGAGCGGTGTTGGAGCAGAGTCGTTTAAGTGTGCTATGACCTTAAGTCTCATTGTTTCTTCTAGGTGAAGACCAAACGTAGTAAATGAAATAAAAAAGATTCTAAACGTAAATAAAGCCTGACTATGAAAATTACCTAGAAACTTCAGTAAATGTTAATACTTATGAGCGGTAAACATAGGCATTTACTACATTTCTATGCAATTTTCATAATTGTCGTGTGCAACGAGCAAACAGGTTTTATTTAATTGTGCTCGCAGGCTGCTCTTTGCACTATTGCGATATTGTAATTGGATATGTTATTGCTTTTCGTTGTACAAACATTTGTTTATTGCCAATAAATAAACATTTACTATGACAAAACACGGACGGTACCTATTGCTTTGGGAATAATGTTTTATATTATGAAAATTACTCAAATAGAAAGGCAAGGGAGGCATCCGGCGACTGGGACCGCAATAAAGTGACACCGCGGTCCCAGTTGCCGGATGCATTTATTTTAATATTTGTATTCCGTCGACTGGGACAGATCCATAAATTGAACCAGAACTGTACAGTCAGACGAAAAATGTCTGTGGAAATTGTCTTGTTCAATACAAACCAGGTAAAAAGTAATAGGCTAGCATAGGTTCAAAGTGGTCTGTATTAATATAAGTTTCGGCAGGAATAGGTTACCTGAAATTGTCTTGTATCGATTCAAAAATATTTAAATAAATACCACTTTGAACTTATGCTAGCCTAGTACTTTTGTTGGTTAGTCAATGAAAAAGACAATTTCAGGAAACTTTCTACTTAGAATTATTTAAATACAGACCCATGTTGAACTCATGCTAGCCTAGTACTTTTTGTTAGCTTCTAATTGTCTCACTGGTGACAAAAGGGAATATTTTTCCCGTTTGTCGCCAGTGGGGTATTTTTTAGGAGAAAAAATCCCTATTGTCCAAGAAGAAAGTACTAGGCTAGCATGAGTTCTCAGGATAGGTCTGTATTTAAATAATTCTAAGTAGGAGATTACATGAATTTGCCTTTTTCATTGACTAACCAGCAAAAGTACTGGGCTAGCATAAGTTCAAAGTGGTATTTATTTAAATATTTCTGAATCGATACAAGACAATTTAAGGTAACCTATTCCTGCCGAGAATTATTTTAATACAGACTACTTTGAACCTATGCTAGCCTATTACTTTTCCTGGTTTGTATTGAACAAGACAATTTCCATAGACATTTTTCGTCTGACTGTACCGTTCTGGTTCAATTTATGGATCGGTCCCAGTCGACGGAATACAAATATTAAAATTAAATGCATCCGGCAACTGGGACCACCGTGTCAGTTTATTGCGGTCCCAGTCGCCGGAAGCCTCAGGCAAGGTACCCTTAGCACGAGTTTTCAGTATTTGAGACGTAAAGTAAACTGGAACTTTGACAATATCAAATTGACAATTTTCAAGGAAAAAATTTGTTCCTTCTTCGCACACCAGAGGCGCTGTTCCATTTTTTCATACAAGAAACGCTGTAAATACTGGAAAGACGCTGTAAAGTAAAAGAGTGAAAACTCGTGCTTACCTACTTAGTTCAAAGGACAGGTACTGTCACTTCAATCGACCCACACTGGATTCGTACAGCTGTAATTTACAAATAAAACATACAGGGTGATAATGAAAATGGGTGCATTCCTTGATATGGGTGATACTAGACCTAATTTGCAATAATTTAATTTTAACCCCGACAAAATGGAGTCCAAACTGACTGGTTTTAGAGATGATGAGAACTTTTAAGAACGAACTTTTTCTTATCACACTTGTGTAAGAAATAAAGAAGGCAGGTACATGAACCAATTATATATTTTTTTTGAAACCAGAACCCTAACCTAAAATAAAGTTTGCTTTATTAAGTCAATAAAGCAAACTTACGGCTAAGCTTACTTTACGGCACTAAATCGGATGTAGGCCATTTAGCGATTTTTTATTATATTAAGTAGTAACTTTCCAAGTTAAAGATTGAAGAAACCAAACATATTATAGGCTGGGCAGATGATGATTCTATTTATTAGGTATTTAATTTTAAGCCAAAAACTTTTATTACTAATTCTTTTCATATATTATGAAAGTTACAGATGCTGGGCTATTATAAATTAAACAAAATCATCATTTACATAACAAACTAACCGTGAAACCCTCGTAACTTCCCTTTTATTGCAGTCATTAAGTGAATAAATAATAATGGTCTTGAAAACGTGAAAGTGTAAGTAAATTAGCAAGTTAAACAAACTAGTGAGCGATAATGTGATTTTGTAGTCTGCCCACGGCCCTTTCACTGTGCTTTTAAATGTAACTTAGTACTTACTTAATCAGTGCTACTTTGTTGACGATATTCCTGCCTGAACTTTGGTTGAATGCAAGTTCAGTAGGTTCAGAATTAAATTTCATTCTTATACAGAATCAATTAGGTACATTTCATATCATATCAAAAAACTTAAAAACACAACAACAATTTTTCTTGTAAATAAATAAATAAAATAAATTATTATTTAAAGCAATAATTGGGTATAAGTATCACACGTATTTAAAATAAATAATGTAAGATGTATAACTGAGTCACTAGGTACTCATTTACCGGGGTCGCGGTACTATCTTATCAGGTAACTGTGACCCTGGTTGGTATGTAAAGGGCTATTGATTGGATTTTAGTCAGTACAAGTCTGACAGTCCCTCCCGTCCTGCCCTGGGAGGGAGGACTCATTTGATTTTACCACGACAAAAAAAGGAGTCAATCACAAAACTATCCAAAAAATAAAGCATATGAGTGGTGTTTTTTAGGGTTCCGTAGCCAAATGGCAAAAACGGAACCCTTATAGATTCGTCATGTCTGTCTGTCTGTCTGTCTGTCTGTCTGTCTGTCTGTCTGTCTGTCCGTGTATGTCACAGCCACTTTTTGTCGAAAGTATAAGAGCTATCCTGTTGAAACTTGGTAGAAAGATGTATTATGTGAACCGCATTAGGATTTTCATACAAAAATCAAAACAAAACAAATTTTGGGGGTGCCCCCCATACTTAGAATTGAAACTCAAAAAAAAAAATTCACCAAACTCATACGTGTGGGGTATCTATGAATAGGTCTTTAAAAATGATATTGAGGTTACTAACATCATTTTTTTCTAAACTGAACAGTTTGCGCGAGAGACACTTCCAAAGTGGTAAAAAGTGTGTCCCCCCCCCCGTAACTTCTAAAATAAGAGAATGATAAAACTAAAAAAAATATATAATGTAGACCTCAACCAAAACTACCAACTAAAATTGGTTTGGATGAGATACAGTTAGCAGTTTTTAAGATATAGTACATTTTCAAAAACCGCAAATATAACTTTGCCATTCATACAAATACTATGAAAAACAAAGTTATTTTTCCCACGTTTTTATACACTCACTTTTTTATTGTTTGTGTATATTACTTACTAATCTCAATATAATTATATATCTATGCTTGCTGCTACGGAACCCTTCATGGGCGAGTCCAACTCGCACTTGGCCGGTTTTTTATTTCTAGCAACTTCTACAAGAACTGTTCTATTTTTGGTGTTCTAATTTCTTCAAATTATTGTCTTTCAGTAATTATTCATATAATTATGAATAGGTATAACTTGCCTAATTTAATTTGTCAGATACTTTATCATTCTTTGTTATGAAGTGTCTGAAACATTGTGATTACTCACAATTAATCTCTTTATTTAGCGAAGCTATACATAATTCTTATGTCAAGTATTTGTAATTGGTACCTAAGGGAATACTAACCCTTATTTCACTAAACAACACGCAGATAATGAGATAGAACGTTTAGACATTTATGTGTAGAAAAAACGTTTGTCGTGTTGGGGTTTGACATTCTTTAAAAAATAAGCAGTGCCTATGTACCTACTCGTCATTCCTATTTAATATTTTTGTTTTTACATTTATGTGTGTGTGCCTATTTAAATAAATTTAATTGTTATCATATCATAATTATTAATTTATCAAATAATATAGGGTGAGTTGGAATGAAAATTTGATGAGATGAACAGTGTTGATTTTAAACTGTTGTCACACAAAGGGATTAAAGGCAAATGCAAAATAGCATGGTCAAGTTGTTTCTATAATGTTGAAAGAAATCTTTTTGAAAAAACTTTTAATAAAATTGGTCATAAGAAAAACGATATGAAGGGATAAGACGAAATGCCCAGAGGGTAAGATTGAAATAGTGACTAAAATCTTCTATAAGGTAATGACCATAAATACGATTTTAGTTATGCATCAAGCGGGGTAAGATTAAAATTTTCCACATTTTCGCGGGTAGAGGTGTCCTCGTACTGACTAAAAACCACGGTGTCCTTCAATAGCCCTCTGTGTTCCGGGGTCACGGTAATGAGATAAGTCCCGCGACCCCGGCAGGCTTTGGCCCTCTAGAGGGGGGCCCCGTCATCATGCTGACACTCCATGGGGCGCGCGTGGAACACAACGCGCCGTCGACCCGGGCATGGTCCATGGTCGGGTGGCGAGTTGCCCATTACTCGCCGCGGGTAGAGGTGTCCTTAAAAACACACGAATGCTCTCACTTAGCAACAGACGCAGACTGTGGTGTGGGCAAGACAAAACGATGTCTACAATGATGTTGCCAGCATTAAAAGATTTCCTTTATATTCGGCGTTATTGTATCTTTCCCCGTTTTTCATCTTACCCCGACTCACCCTATTCTAGTCAAAAATTTCAATAAATAAATTATTTTGAAGATGTTTGTTCACAATAATTGCCAATTGCCCTCCACTGTTAAACGTCAACATTCTCCCAAATACCGCCAACCATCCCAGTCTTGGGCAGTTCACACTCCACATCCATCCGTTGCCAGTCACTTTCTTCAAATCATTATGTCAAACAGAGGAATACGTAGTAGACGTTTTTTTTTAAAGTAATTATAATATGTGAGGTTATTTATAAATTAAAAAAGTTGGGTAATAGTTCGAGGTCAAGGTATTTTTGCAATGTCCAATTTAACTTGAAACTGGCTGAGATCAAATAAAAATACTTATCTTAATTCCATCAAAGCAAGATTTCAATGACAGTCACGTCTTTAAACTCTTGTGTAAGTAATAGAAAATAAAAACTTGATGGAAACTATCTATTAAATAAAATAAAAATTACGAAATGTTTTTTATATTGTGGATATTAAATGTAAATAATCGATCTAAAGCAACGGAACGCTTACAAATTCTTTCATAACCAAAATGTCTTTGAATAGGATCCTTTTTAATAATATAATATAATAATATTCCACAACTATCACACAACGCCATCTAGTCCCAAGCTAAGCAGAGCTTGTGTTATGGGTACTAGAAAACTGATAAACATACTCGTACTTATTTCTAAATACATACATATTATAGATAAATTACACCCAGACACAGAACAAATGATCTTGCTCATCACACAAACATTTGTCCTGGGTGGGAATCGAACCCACGACCTCCGGCATAGCAGTCAGGGTCACTACCCACTAGACCAACAGGCCTGTCAAACTTTTTGTACGCAAAAAGTCCGACTTAAGAAAAAATAATGCTAATCAGTGTCCTTTGAGTGGTAAAACATTTTCTTTCCATGCTACCAATTAGCCGAGTTCAACTACATCTTGTGGATTTTAGTTTTTTTTTTTTAATAAATACTCCTAGATAATTCAATTGACCCGATAAACACAAGTTGACAGTACCTGCTAAAATTGCCTTTCACTAACATTTACGGAATGTCGCTTGCGGGCGCGGCGTTTCTTTTACAAGTTTCAAGTAATAGTTTTATTTCGTTTATATCACGTTTAAACTTTCATCGGTAATGATAGTGTGGTATAATAGCGTTAAACTTTTTACTGTGACACCAAACAGCAGATTGAGCCTATTAACACTTTCCAATACATGAACGCAGGTACGTTAACACAGATGTGTTTTGATTCACGTGTTTCTCTCCATTACTCCATAATTGGCTGCTTTCTAGGCTGTCAGTACTAGGGGTGGGAGTTTTAAGCGCGTAGTGGCTAATAGCTATCTAAAACCGATGCGATCTAAATTCAGGAGCAGCAGTAAATTCGTGGCTCTTAATGGAATTTCCGCATCAGAGAGCGGCGCGGCGTGCGTCCGGCCGCGGGAACACGGGCATCGCCGCGCTCCGGTCTCATTGACCACCAATGCAATGTGCAGAAGGTTAGGTCGATTCAACGAGGAAAACTGACGCACACATGGCCATGTGTGTCCATGTGTGCGCATGTCTATGCGTTTAGACACAGCGAGTGCAAGCCCACCTGACAATGGAATTCATCATTCCAAATTATCCGTCATGAATGTTCTGGCGTCATTTTTCACATATGCGGCGGAGACGCACAAGCAATATTTTTTCAATTTTGTTTTGTTTTTTTTTGCACCAAACAAACCTATATAATTTTTTTGTCAAAGGAGCGAGCCTTCTGTATTTGTATATTTGGTGACCTGACACCCCAACCTTCATATTAATCCGATTAATTCCTAAACGCACCTCCTAAAAGGTGCCAGTTAATGATTTTTGCTATTGGCATTTTGACATCCCTTAACCTAACACCTTTTCCCCGGGGGTGAAACAAGACCCTACGTTTTATTTTACAATGAGCAATGAATATTAATAAACAAAATGGAAGCTGAGATGGGTGCATAATACAGATTGGGTTCAAATGGCAATCAATCTTCGTTTCTTATAAGTCTTCCGATTCTTTCTTTCGACAAATTATGAATTGGAGCAGGATTTTCTTTTTAAAATAACTGAATGGAACAAGCTTTTTATAAATGCTGTGTGAATAAACATAAATGTAACTGAACGTTAAAAGCGTTTACGGGGAATTCCAATAAAATATTAAACAGTGGTAGTGGTGATTTCGCTTTGATAAAAAACATGTAGGGCTCAATCAGGCCGGTGTGCTGTGCGGCCGGTAATCGATTGTGTAAACATTGATTTCCAATCTGAGTTCCCCAATCTGAACATAACATACGGAGCTCAAATAAAGATATCCATGTTCAGTACGAATCGGTGCACACAGCTCTTGGTTTGATTTTAATCAAAAGTTTCGATTGGACTGCCAACCATCCGGTCGAGTGCAATCGCGCCGTACGTTTAGCTCGCGCCGCTGCCACTATGATCGGGATTTAATGATTGCACCCGAAATGTGTGTTCAATCTAATGCGTATTTGCAGTTCCATAATTGTTGAAAGTTTCAACTTAGCGATGTGCTGTGCGAGCCGCGCTTGTGTCTGCTCCCTGACATACATGTAACTCGTTATAAGTTTGACGGCGGCGCGGCGCTCCTACCGAACTGCCTGCTCCGATCCTTAATGAGAAAAGCATAATAGGTTTCATTAAGTATAATTCATAACGATTGTAGGCCGGATTCAGCCGAACACGTTTTAATTTCCTTGGCAACGTACCGAGTATTTTCAAAGAGAGCCTTAATGAAAAGTGAAGGTAAATCTCCACGGTCCCTGAGCCCACATTTAAGTGAAATAAAAATAAATTGTACTCAAAGTGGGATAGCCGCTCAAATTAAGCACCTGAATAAATTGTGTGATAATCCGTAGCAGTCTTTTAATGCTTTACGAAGCCGCCGCCCGCGCCGCCGGCGGCGGAACCGTGCGGAGAAGAATAAACGAATAAGATAATGATTACTCTCATTTCATTACTTCTCTTGATCCTAGTAATTGAGGAAATTGGGTCGAAGTGTGATAAGAGAGTATCGGGTGTTATTGGGCCGGTCCCATTAGGGACCTCTTAATCGTATTTAACGCCTTTATCACCTGGGGTGCGCAATGGTCTGTAACGGGCGAACATAAGGTGCAGAGTTTTCGGGCGCTCGCAGTTAATAGCCCTGTTCGTACGCTCTTATTTTCTGAAATGCTTCAGTTCTATTCACAGAATCTATTTACATAATCGTACCTATTCAACTGTTGTTAACAATGCGAGTAAATATGTGTGCGCAGAGGGAATCTCTTCGTAGCGTTGTGTTGTCGTAGTACGTGGAACGAGGAGGGTTGGTCGAGTTGGTGGTGTTTTAATTTATATTTTTTCTTCTCATTCCCGAGGCTTGGCCGAGAGTTCATAATGGACAAAACATTAGCTCCGGCCTACTTTGGGTGAAAGCTTTCAGGGCTTTTCGACTCATCTTGCGTTAACATTCGCGTCGAGTTCAGAAGCATAAATAGTGAGCCATATTTCCGCAAACTTTTTCATACAAAGCACTCAGACGTACATAAATAGTGTTTAATGTGTTCAACACATAACAGATGACTGGCGCTTTATTACATCAATTTGAATTAATTTGTTCCGTAATTAAGCTCTCGGATTGATGACCTGACGAAAGTTTGTATTGTTGTAGTAGTTGCTTGTTAGCTTAAATAAGTATAGATATTTATCTAATCGGTTTCAATTAATGTCGATGATGTTATAGTAGTCGTAAGATTAATTATAATAAGATATTAGGCTTGATTGGTGTGGCGGCAGAGAAAGTGGTTAGAGTGAAAACTGCAGTAATGCCGCCGGTTCACTTTCCTCTGTGGTGTGCTTATGGACATCTGTCAGACTGGTTTAGGCATGACGAATTCCACAGCTACTGCATGTTAGAAACATGCGTGAACAACATCCGACATGTCGGTAAACAAACTACTTTCAGTTTATGTCGTTTATAAAGGTGGTTAATGAACTTGTATAATTTAATACTCGTATTATGGTCGTATAAGAGTGTGGTCATGAAAGTAAATATAAAAAAATGCTTTCTTTTTGCCTCTAATTTAGTAATTGTACCTATTTTAGTTAGGTGTTTGGGACAATACAAAAAATCCATTGTTTTATCATTAAAACCAAAGTTTGTGAGCGTTAGAAGATACCGACAGTATTAATTCTAATGACACCAATAAGGCAGCGTTAAACATAAAAGTGCAAATAAAACGTTTAACAGCCTAAAAAGTATCAATATTGAACATAAAAAAGTGAAACTCGGTTAAAAGAGAATATAGCTTTTTTGGAGGGAACGTTTATCGATGATTTTCAATAATAACGATGACGATAAAAAAGTTTCCAGTGATATCTCGACACCACAAATTACTTTGTTTCGAAGACTGTTGTCAGTGAATCTATTAAGATTGGCTGAAGCCAATGGGAGAATGTCAATGCTCGATTCGGGTCCTAAGATCTGGCTTAAACCCAGCGCAGATACAGCCAAATTACTAATTAGTCTTCTAGTTTTAGCGTCCGGACAAAGTTTGACTGTAATTAGGAGGGTTTAGTAACGAAAGATTAGGCTGATCCTAATTCTTCAACCCCTAATCAGAAGCAGAGAGAAAAAGATAAAGAAAGTTGCTCGGGTGTTTAATTTGGTAATCAGTTTGGCTAGACATCGAGTATTTCTGTCCTGCTTTAACTGGTTAACTGGTCAACCTACAAACAGTTTTGGAAACAGTTTGGTAGGACAAAAATCAAGTTGATTTTTTAAGCATTTTAACTTTTTATGCTTTTGTTTTTTCAGAGACAAATTAAATTGTTTAGTGAAACTTCATAGACACGGGATTCTCATGACAAAAAAAAATTGGATAAATTAATATCAATAGCAGTAATGTTTGTGGAGATAAAAAAACAAACAAACTTATTAGAATACATTTTATGGTCCACAGCAATAAATTAACTTGTATTATAATACTGATTAATTTAGCCGGTTTAAACCCTGATCACGTTCAGAATCATTGGTGACATCCGCTCTTAGGTAGAATTCTAATACAACTATAAAATATTAGTTCATATCATACACAATAACGGTGTCTCGCGGCATTAACTAAACAAAACCACAGCTATGCGGCTCGTTGCAACACTTGCATCGAAAGTGCAATACTATGTGGGACACCGGGTCTTACCTACCTAGGCTTATAGACGGTTGTATTGCTTATTGAACACCTTGCGAATGGTATTAGATTGTTTGGTTTAGAGTCAGGTGCAGGCGGCATTGAGCCAGGCAGGAATTTGTTGTTTCTGGTTAATTGGTTGATGAATTTGCACCACAAAAGATCGGTAATATAAAAGACTAACGTGATCCCCGTGGTTTAACCCCCTTTGCTCGCCTTCGATTGGTCATAGGCGTGATATTGGACTATCAAACACAAAATAAAATATTTTTGAACCAGTAGTTCCTGAGATTATCGTTTTCAACCAAAAAAACTCTTCAGCTGTATAATATTAGTATAGATAAAGATGAGGGGGTATGGCATGCATGTAAGAAAATTTAGAACTTGGGTTGAAAATTTAGCAAAAAAGTCAATGAAATAAACAAAGCCATCGGCTTCCGAAGTTACTTTACATTTTTTGTGGTTGTTTTTGAAATCATTTTTTTTATTTTTTTAACAAAACTGTGAATTTGGAGACCGTCATCACACCCAGTCAATACCCTCGTCTTCAAACAGAAGATAATGCGGAAATTTGAAAGAGATTAATGTTTCTCTCAGGTAAATTAATAATATTGAGGGGCCGTTAATTTTGTGTCCGAACGGCAATTTTCTTAATAGGCTTTTGGTTTGGGCATTATGGGCGTCGGTTTTAGGTGTCGAAGTTAAAGACAGTGCCATTAAAAGTTACAGTTTGGTATAGGGATCAATTTAGTATCTTTAAAACGTGTACCTTTAAGGTATTTAATTTATGGTTGTACCAGACACTGACATAATAAATTGGAGGCCTATTACACTTAATATGCCTATAATCTTATTTCACTTCTGCCCAGTAGGGTAATAATGGTGCGAAAATAAGGACAATGTGGTAAGGAAAGTTTTGAGTTCTATCGTGGATGCTTCCAAGCTCATAAGGATCAACAAGATCAATTTTAATCCTAAATATTTTTAACGAATGGTTAGAGACTAGTTTACTTAACTACTGATCAAACAACCGACGGCAATGAAACTATGGATAGACTTTGTGAAGGATATTGGGAGGGAGGTGACTACTGATAAGACGAGCAATAGAGAAGAATGAAAGAAGAAGTCGGGCTTTACTGACCCCGGATGAATTGGGATGGTGGGAGGAGAATAGTGATCAGAGATAGAAGTATGGCAGTGGATGATTATGAGGCACTTCATCGTGGTTTTTATGTCCAATAAAGTTTCATGTTAATTTAAAAAATACGTATTTCGTGTTAACAGCAAAAGTCCATAGGCCCATATTTTTTTCTTGTGATCAATCATTCAATGAAGCTGTCAATATCAAAGCGTAACAGTAGAAAAACATCTTCAATTCCAAAGACACAATGTACTTACACATTTCTATAATCCCGTGGCTGATACTACAATACAAACCAACTCCACACAGTAGCTGACATTTTATTGCAAAAGTTCAACTGCCTCGAATTGAGAAGTTTACGACGCACAAGTATTGCTCGAGCCGAGGCTTTATCTTTCACACGTCTTCGTATGTAACGAAGACTTTTTATTGCACACCAAATTATATTACGCACAAAAAACGCCAAAAATACTGGCTTGTGATAAAAAGTCGAGTTTTGCGCACCGCAGTGTTAAACAACGGAATTAATTACAACCACATGTAGGTGTAATTAAAGGGTTAACCTTTAGAGTGCCGCCAACAAATAGAGAATAGTGAATAGATCAGAACTCGGACTTGGTTGGCCAATTTGGGGTCCGTTGTTCGCTTATTACTTGGCGTAATGTGCCCTTTAACTTTTATGGGGCGAAGTTGCGGAATGAGACTGCCCCCGCTCACAGGAGACTAATACTTATAGGGCAAGAGTTTTATCAGTTCGTACTTTTGTTTAAATTTGCACTAATTTTAGTGTTATATATTCGAGGGTTCGCGTGTCAGTTTATTTGATGGGTTGTTGACCTAAGTTTTCTACCTTGGCCACACTACTGTTAATTCCAATTTATTTATTTTTAAAACCGGAAAATTACGTACTATATCATTATAAATACGCAAAGTAAAAGCTACATTCGTTATAAAATATCAAACAATTTTAGGAGAAACAATTTACAAACCATTTTCTTATAAATATCTTTTCTTTTTTTTTCAGGTAAGCGCAGACGATTAGAAATAAGTGGATCAAGGAGTAAGAACAAATTATTACATTATCTACTTGAAGCCGAAATCGAGAAGTTTCCAACCCACCCGTGGCCCTTACTTAAAAACTCGTCGCGCTCCGTTGCCCTTTAACAACCGAATTAAAAAACAAAAATTATGAGAGCATCCAAAGAATTTCTAATCACTGTCTTATCGAGGTGACGCACTTTGTTAAAAGTAATTTAGAAGATTTTATCGTTGAAAGCAAGTTCGAGTGGTTTTAACTTGCTCTATAAATCTAGAACCCTTTACACTTCATAGAATAGCAGTGAGTAGGGTCTTGTAGAACAATTACTCGGGAATATATTAGAGGCAAGGACGAGGCGGTCGCGAGTAATGCCGCGATATTAACTTATCTCAGGTGCGTGACGCAGTAAATATACAAAGTGCTTACTTTGGGAGTGTCAACGGTCCTGAAATAATGTAACGGGAAGACCTTATCTTGAAACATCCACAACGAAGTAAGGATGTCGGAAAATATGGAAAGGACAGCGTATTCACAAAACTGAAAAAAAGATGGCGTGCAAGCAATGATCATCTATCATTAGATTTATTGTTGTGCCAAAAGAATCTGCGCGGTTCCTGACATGGTTATTAACGAATGGAACTTGACGTCATACTTTATTATCCTTTATAATGGTCTCCATCAATAGTTGCTTTGTACGATTTTGAACCGCGTCCAACATTATGTTCCGTTATGTTTTCAGCCTGGAATAAATATATGTCTGCGAATCATATTCTATTTTGTTTTCCCCGTACAAAAACAGATTACAAACTGTAGTTTTGTTTTTTACTTATCTAAATTGCGTCTGCGATACTGAGATATTGGCAGAGTGTGTAAAAGCTTTGAAGTAGGCGACACGTATCGAAATGTGTTGGTATTCTCTATTCGTCGAGAAACAGTGAGCATTTCGCATCACGCGCGCGCGAATCTCGTTGTCACTTTGAAGATATTACTTCGAACATCACGTTTTTATGTACATATGTAGATACGTAAGCCAAAGTAAAATAAAACTCCTGTTACCATGTAAAGACGAAGTAATAAAAGGGAAGCTCTCGATGTCCGATCCAACAAAATTTTATTTCCACGCAAGGCTTGGTTTGAGTGTCTCCTCCTTAACGGCCTCGAGGTGGGGGACGCCCAAAATTATTGCGAATATATGCGATAACGCAATGCCTCGCTCCGAGAAAGGAGGAGTAGAGACCATTGTGCGCTAGCTCTCGCATAAACTTATCTAATTACACATAATTTATATGAGTCTAAAGAACAAGGAAGGACACTAGTCAGTAGGCATTATTCCAGCCACTTATCGCGTAATTGCAGGGGGATTTTACTTATTAAATCCTTTGAACAGATTGTAATTTCACTCGAATAAATGTTTGCTTTTCCCATTTCAACTCAAATTGGAATGGAACTGACAGGAACGTGAAACCCCAAGATATTATTAATCTCTAATCTCAGTTTAACATAGGCTTTGACTTAATGATTTAGGGGCCACTTTGAGGCGAGATCGATCTCGACATCCGTGGCACTTAATCCTTGATATGAGTTTCAGTCGGTTGATCGCGAAGACTATGACGCAATGTGGGTCGTAACCTCTAACAGTTGCTACGAGGCTTACATTTTAGTAATCCTCTTGTCGACGGGGACTTGGCCCGACCGTCACTTCGTGCAAAATTAAGACAACTTTGAAAATACCGACGTATGAACAATTTTGGTTTCAATTAAGCCGAGACAAATTGAGTCACGTTTAAAACCGGGAAAGGGTCGCGTAATACGATGAGAGATAAAAATATCTTCAGGGTAAACGATTTTATTCCGTCTGGGGTTTGCGTAGGATGCTTCAAGTAGCTGAAAGGCTGAATCTCTTTTACTTCTTGATTAGATACATAAGATAAGATTTTTTTTTTCTTTCCTAATGGGAAAGCTTTTTTTTAAGCTCACTTTTAATTGTCAACAGTTACCTAACTACCACCAAACCACAAACGAAAACAGCAAAAATTCGTGTGCACGAGTAATTTGTTGTGTCTTCTTAAAAGTTGAGAATGTATGTACAGCGTGGGTTCAAGCAAGTTCACAACATAAATCCACTTTAATCCCTTGCAAAATAAGCATCACGACACCAAATCAGCGAGGCGTTTTATCAGAAAATGGAATCGTTCGACAATTTAAAATGCAAATGTCTTGCAAGACATATTTATGTAGAATAGCTATAAGTTGGTTGTTGAATGAACAGTCCGATACCGCAGTCAACTAGATAAGCCCTTTCTCTCGACTATCACCCTCCCATTGCTTTTATTTTAAACATTATCTATCCGAGGTCGGGGTGGAAAAATTAGGCCAATTTAAACGAACCAGTGGACCATTTTATTTATTTTGTTAGAATGCTCTGTTACGTTTTTAGAGTAGGTGCTTTTTTTTTCTGTGGTTTTCTTTGTCTTTTCAGGTTATATAGGTGATCTGTTTTCAAATGAGGAAATTGCTTTTTTAACCGACTTCAAAAAAAGGAGGAGGTTCTCAATTCGTCGGAATCTTTTTTTTTTTTTTTTTTTTTTTTTTTATGTATGTTCCCCGATTTCTCGAAGACGCCTGGACCGATTTGGAAAATTTTTCTTTTGTTTGAAAGGGTATACTTTCCAATTGGTCCCATGTTCATCAGGTCAGGATCTGATGATGGAATCCCAGGGAAATCGAGGGCAACCTTCAAATTTTATAGGCACATAGTACCATTTTCATATATTTTCTATATCTGTTCAAGTATTTGCATCTGATAATCATCATCTCAGGTGGATGAGCTGATGATGGAAGGTACAACTCCTCAACGGCTTGGAGTAGGCATCGACTGATTTAGTTTGTGTTCGCATATCTCTGGAACTACAAGTCCGATTTAAGTAATTCTTTTTTTGTTGTACTAAGTATTGTTTAACTTACGGAATACTGCAAGTTTCATCAAAATCGGTTGAGTAGTTTTTGGGTAGGGAATTTTATTAGCATATTGTGCACTGGAGCGATGTTGTTACCGGTGCTACGGATTACAAAATTTTAGTGCACATACATGTAAGAGAATGATTTATTTGACAAAAATTTGAGTTGAATATTTAAACTAAAAAGAGTAAAATAAAAAACTTTTTCAAAAAAAATGTAACCGCCTTCAAAAACAACCACAAAAAAGGGTAAAATAACCTACAAAATAACTTTTCTTTCAGAAGTCGGTGGCAAAAAAAACAATGAAATGAAAAAAAATAAAGGCACCGACTTCTGAAAGAAAAGTTATTTTGTAGGTTATTTTACCCTTTTTTGTGGTTGTTTTTGAAGGCGGTTACATTTTTTTTGAAAAAGTTTTTTTTTCTGTACGAATCTGGCTGGTTGTGATTTATGCAATGTTTACAGTTTTCCACTCTGTAAAATAGAGAAATACCTGTCGAAAAATTTTAGATAATTCCTTTTATACATCACCACTAAAATAGGGAGATAAATGCGAAGATTTTTTTCAAACAAAGTACTGCTCTATTGTAAGTAACTAAACTACTATTTTATGGTAACGTATCGGTACTTAAAAAACTAAATACATCCATCACTCGCACGCATTCCAGATTCATATATCGAAACTGACAAAGATATATGTATTCAGACATATAAATGCTAATTCTAAGATCCCTGTTCGGGCAGTAAAACTAAGAGCGAATCTCAAGGAGCAACTTTGTTATCAGATAGCGAAGCAGAGGCTATATGATTTATTTCGCTCGATAAGACTTCGCTAGAAATGTTTTTGTTGAGTTACAAAAGGAGATAAAAATTTGTACGGCAGGTAACTTTTTAATGGTTACGAGGGGTTCTTTTCACCAATTAGGTTGTTAAAACAAAAAATTTCTTTAATTTTCGCAAGATTTACGCAGTTTACGCTATCTTCATTTGGAATTGCGGATGCTCAAATAATTCCGTTCTTAAACGTTAGACGTTCTTAATTCTTATGTAGGTAACAGTAGGTACCAGTGGCGTAGGGTCAATATTCTTGAAAGTGAAGCCGGACCAAAACGTGAATTCCAGTAACTACCGCTTTGGCCTAATATTAGCCTTTTTAATTTAAATATTCAACCCAAATTCTTGTCAAATACATATCTTTCTTACATATGCACTAGAATTTTATTATCCGTATTACCGATAATAACATCGCCCATGTACACAATAAGCTAAAAATGCTCATAAAATAAAAACCACTGAACCAAACTAAATGATTTTTTATGGGACCAAATGGCAGGCGTCTTCGAGACCCCTAATGACTGTTGCAACCCGTCAAGGTGAAAAGTTCTTATCAATACAAATTAATCAAGCTCAAACACAAGGTAGCTGCTGTGAATCGTTGAGGAGTTCCATCAGTTGTCTCTCGGCTCCATCATCAGATATTATACTCCAGTCCAGACCTTTATTAAATTGTAGTGCTTTGAAATACTTAATGAAAAAACTTACAAACACACTAGTCGCCCCTACGATTTTTGAAAAATCCACTCGATTTCTCTGGTCTTCCACCATAAAACTCTGATTTACTTATCATGGGACCACATTTGGAATATCTTCTTTCCAACAAAAAAAGATCATCAAAATCGGTTCATTAACGACGAAGTTATACCGCGAAGAAGCGAACAAGGAGCACACAAAAAAAAAACAACATTTTACACCGGACGAGGCGGACGAAATGGGTCAACTCAACTCCTTTTCTGTAGTCGGTTAACAAATTATTGAACACTACATAAATATAATGTTCACAAAACCTTATACTAATCGCCTACAGATCTTAACACCGCGATTCAGGATCGTGACGTAATTGCACAACGCCATCTAGTTTAAACTTCGAAACTAACATAACACTGTTTTACGCTGAACTAACCTTGTTATTACTGCACTCACTACGCAAAACTTATCAATTTCAACAATAATACCAAATCAAATGCAAATGTGGTGAAAACAATAACATACAAAATTATAAATAAGCGCGAAAAAAACTATTTTAATGTGAATCTGTCATCCAAATAATAGTATCTAAACGAATTACGAAGTCCAGTATCATTCCATCTCATTCTGGCGTACGCATTACATATCTCTGTCCTTATCGTAAGCCGTAAAATCGCGGGTTATAACTTACTTAAACTAGCCGAGTTATGAGCTCACGGTCGCTAAAAGAGAAATGCAATGAATTAAATGGACTAAATTCCTGGTTCGCGTTGCGGCTTCCTTGCTGTTTTGCGCGAGTTGAAATTGCTCGGATAAAAATGGTAGGCGTTTATTTATTTCTTTGTTATTTTCATAAGCAATAATCAATAATGTTATACCTGCAAAGTAACTTGAATAGGTAATTAATTTGTTTTAATGATAATTGAAAAGATTAGTATTTGCCAAATTGCCATTATATTTCGGAAGGGAACTCGATAGGAATCGTTTTGTATTAGATATCCGCCTCTGGTAGGTACCTCTCTTAGTGCATAATATTTTGAATTTTTTTTAATTACCTCACTATTATTATTAATTCATTTGTATGTTAAGTCAGCCTGTATATTTTTTTTTAACATTAAAAGCGACTCAGCTATTACATTTTTTCCGCAATGAAGAATAAACATTTACATGTACCTATTAGAGCAACTAACACACATAACACGTAAATGCAATCAGCGTATACTTAGGTGCAAAGATCCCCTGTATGCACGCATATAAGAAGGTAGGTATTCTAGGTACCTATGTATACCTCTACTTAGTGAAGAATGTACTTAGTGTCGATTTCCTAATCAGGAAGGTATCTTTAAAGCCTTTTACTGTTCCCATTGTTGTGTCAGAACAACGTTTAGCGAAACACCAACTCGGACATGTCTTTTTAAACTTTTAAGTGCTTTTTCATTTATCCGTTGTCTTTGGTGTGTAACAAAGGCGTTGCGAAAGCGAGGCGATAAAATGAAAGGATGACATTTAGTGTAGAGGACAGTGTCGAAATAAAAATCAAAGAAAATAGTCAAAATTATAAACAATGTGGAAGTTTGTTTTTCAATTGAAGTCACATTAGTCACCGGTTCACAAAACCGATGACTACCGGTTCAGAAAACCGCTGACTACCGGTTCACAAAACTTGAAGTCAATGTCTAATAGTTTAGCCAGCAAAAAGGCACTTTTGAAAGTTGCAGGTTAAAATTAGAGGAATGAGATTCTGTTTTCAAATGAGAAAAATATATTTTTTTCTAGTGAGCAAAGTGCATTCAAATATGTATATCGAAAAATTAAGTGTTTTTATAACTCAAGGCAGTACCTAATTATCATTTTTGTTTATGTAGCATTTGTAATATACACAGCTGAAAGAAAAATCAAATTAATGCTACGAGAAACACAGTGCGTCATGTCCTACCACAAATATTTGCATTACAAAATTCCTGACGTTTTCAAAATATCGCCTAGCATCGCATTCACACCTCTCTCTCGCTCACTCGCGTAGGACAAAAGTTTACTCATCTATGAACAATGACCATGCTTCCTTTACAAACCAGTCCACTAGCCAGTTAAGTAATCTACTATCGTTCCAAAGAATCCACTCGAGATTTAAGTGCTGTTGTGCAATTGATTTCTGCACTCGCGATGGTAAATTAACCGATACTTCTTTGTCATAGTTTCTCTGTTTGTTTTTAAAGTTCGAAGAGTAGAAAGAGGTTGATTGAGTACAGGGCCGTCTTAAATATAATCTGCGCCGGGGTGCGGGACTCAGCCTGCGCCCTCGTTTTTTTTACAATGAAATGAGCTAGCGAATTCAATTACTCGGCATGGTCCATGGTCGGCCGCCCGCATGCCCGCGCTTACGGTGCGGTTGGGGCGGAGGGAAGACTCTGTCCTCTCCCTCTCGCGGCCCGCCTCCTCCTTCGCGAGCATGACTGCTTCGCAGAAGGAGGCGACCGCTTTCCACTCCGTCTTGCCCCGCAGCATGGCCTCGAACAATGCCGGGCGCAAGAGGTCTCCGCCCATCGCTGCCGTGAGAACAGGGCGGTGCTCTGCCCAAGAGGGGCAGTCCTGCACCGTATGCTCTACTGTGTCCTCCGGGCGATCTACGCAGTGGTGACACCCAGGCGTGTCTTCCCTCCCTATCCGACACAGGTAGCTCCCGAAACTTCCGTGTCCGGTGAGGACCTGCGTCATGCAGTAGGTCAGGACGCCGTGACGCCTATCCAGCCACTCCTCAAAGAGGGGTCTTACCACCGCGATTGCGGCGTGCCCGAACCTCGATACACTTTATTGACTTTTTTTTTTTTTTTTTTTTATCGTGGTAAAATCATCAAATGAGTCCTCCCACCCCGGGCAGGGCGGGAGGGACTGTCAGACTTGTACTGACTAAAATCCACGGTATCCTTCGATAGCCCTTTATGTTCCGGGGTCACGGTAATGAGATAAGTCCCGCGACCCCAGCAGGCTTTGGCCCTCTAGAGAGGGGGCCCCGTCATCTTGCTGACGCTCTTTGAGGCGCGCGTGGAACACAACGCGCCGTCGACCCGGGCATGGTCCATGGTCGGGCAGCGAGTTGCCCTTTACTCGCCGCCCGCATGCCCGCGCCTACGGTGGCCGGAGATCGTCTTGCGACGTCCGTCGCCGTGGGCGTCCACCACCGCGGGTGGGGCGGAGGGAGGACACTGTCCTCTCTCTCACGCGGCCCGCCTCCTCCTTCGCGAGCATTACTGCTTCGCAGAAGGAGGCGACCGCTTCCCACTCCGTCTCGCCCCGCAGCATGGCCGCAACCAATGCCGGGCGCGAGAGGTCTCCGCCTATCGCCACCGTGAGGACACGTCGGTGCTCTGCCCAAGCTGGGCAGTCTTGCACCGTAACACTTTATTGACTTAGAGATCGTTTTACTTCAAGTGTCCGGGTGACAATGTCAAAGGGCGCAATTGCTCGCCTATTACAGACGCACTGATTCAAGCAGGAAGTACGGTCTAATACGTAGAATTCGTGCTAGTGCCTCATCAGGTGCCGCGCCGGGCGCCCATTTCAAATGAACTTACACACTCTATTGACTTCATGTCAAACGTACATACATAACATACACTATTCTCAATTTTCAAAAATTCAGCGCTTGACAGGCGCCCCCGAGAGCTCCGCGCCCGGGTGCACCGCACCCCTTGCACCCCCTGGTAAAGACGGCCCTGATTGAGTAAGTCGAGCTACTTAGGAATACATTTATGAATGTGGAATTTTATTTGAAGTAGGTGTACAATGCCTTGTATGCAGGAATCCCGAAAACTATAATTTCAAAGTATCGATCCCTGCGTTACTGAAATAAAAAACCATAGGCCCATCCTATTTGCTCTGTTGCGTGCGGAATTTATTCATTTTAATCAGACTACCTATGCAGCACCACATAATTTCGCTGAAAAGCTCTATAACAATGAACTAAAACAACAAAACGTCATTTGGCAAGTGTTAATATACCCGGGGTTTGTTGTTTCACTCATAATTGGCTATAAACTCATAATTCACAGATAACAAAAGGCGAACGGCACACGGGAATATCGGCGTGATTCCAATTATCATCGCGAAATTGAGTCGAGCAACTCTACTGGCATACTAGTGCCCAACGACAAACGAAGATTCGGTGTCGGGTCGCGTTCCATTGTCGTTTGCCCCGTAGATGTTTGCACAACACCCTTCAATGTTGTTATACTTACGCCGCAGTGTACACTGAAGTATAATAGGACATTTCGCGTTCCGTATTCGCAGTAACACGGAGGATTCTAAACAACGGACCTGCAAACAAAGGCTCATTGCTGGCATTGTTACAGTCGCGACCAGACAACGCCGACTTAATGGTGACATTGTAGGAAGCGTTAATTAAACCAACAACGATACAACGAATGTGAGACTTTAAGCCGCTACAGGTTCCTGTTTAATAACACTGAAACATGATATTAATATTGTTTGGGAAACTTTTAACATAATACTTGTATAATTTGTAGCGTATTGCAAGCGTACAGGTATTTAATATTATTCAGATTATACCTATGTAAATTCCAAGTCATCTCTTGGACCATATTAATGCAATTTCAAACTATAGCTCGGTTTGAAAAATACTTTCCTCAGTTAATAAAATCTCACTCAGAATCTAAAACACGGTCAAAAATATGGCCTAACTTCAAGTAAAATATACGCAGAGAAAATTGGATGATGACATCACCATCTCGTATTAACATACGCCCCATATTTCACCCTGGAAGCATTCCATCCGTTCCATTTTTAAAAGTCAGGCACTTCACTTCGCCTCTATTAAGGATTCCTGCATAAAAAACGCAGTGCTGCCAGCCACAAATGTAGCTGGATTACAAGACAAAAAAAAAAACAAAACACAACGTAAATAAATGGCATTTGGCACAGCGCTACACTTCGAAATCTGAAGCGAACCGAATGGACAATGAATCGACAAAAATTTGGCCCACTTACATAATAATTTTGTGTTCCCAACAGAATAAATCTATTTTTAACTGTATTACATAAAAGGAAAAATTTCTTTATCGCGGCCTGATTAGTGTAGTTTGTTATTATTTTGATAGCATTTACGGAAATTACCAATTCATTACCAGCACCCAGTAATCGTTTCATAATTTTAGGTAAAAGCTTTGCTAGTGTAGATAAAAAAAAAAGAAACCATAGAGACCTTAAACGTCTCCAATTTTACAACATATACCCAAAGCATTTTCCCCAGTAAAGCTACTGTATTGTTGTTCATAAAGATTTGCTATAGAAATATTGCGTATAATACCGCTGTCCGGGCTGTTCTCATGCCATCCATCATTTCCTTTCACTTCATTAGGCATAGCGTTCAAAATAAACATGTTGTCCGCTAACCATCCGGACGATGAATAACCTCTCTGTGTTATTTACTCATAATACAATGTATATTCAATGAAATTATGGGTATTTTTCTGCGGGATGATACTGTTGTATTTTTACATAATGGCAACATCCAAGTTTATTGGGAAAAACATGGCGTCCTGTCAATTAATAGTACCATAGTGCCGCATTAAAAATAAAAACCGCGAAGTTTGTCAGTTGCCAAAACCGTTTTTAAAAAAGGAGCGAAATTTATAAACAAACAGAATTTCGCGCCAATGTTTTATTTTTTATTTATATCTACAATTGATTGAACAACGGAATGTATGTAAAACTTGCGGGAGGCTATAAAATGAAGGAAGAGACAATACAATAAAGCAAGCTAGCGATATGCGATGCATGGAAATGAAATCAATTCCGTATAAAAATTCATTGGATACAGTTCATTCCATAATATATTTTGTTTGACTTACAGTCACGTGGTAGCTGTACGACTTTATGGTTGTTTCGTAACATGTCGTAAAAATTGTAGGTGATAATGTTTTGCAGTAAGAAATCCGAATCCTGATTTGATAAGTATTATCTTTATGCGTTGTACGGCTGGTGACTGTAAATGAAAATAGATTTTTATAGTATGTACAAGGTATCTATCTGTAGTTGTAAGAACTAGTTATTATCTAACAGCAAGATGTGAAAACATATAAAGATGTTGACATATTTTCTATCCTAGTCATAGTGTTCAAGAGTTAGCTCTGTTTGTTTGCACCTCCATAAATATAATCTCCAATGGTGCGCAAACGAGAAGAAACAACTAACAACAATAAAAAGGACAGCACTATCCTGAAGTGTTTCGCCCTAATCACTACTTGAGATTCAGGGAATAAACAAGAAACGTGGGATGTTGTGGACGAAGTAAACACAGAACGTTAGAGGTGAGGCGTAGTATCACTGCTGTCGATTCCCACAGTGCCGAAGAATCGTTGTTTGTTCAACGCGTTTCGAACAACTTGCGTGAAATTGATATGAAGCTTACACACGATCCTCTCTGTTTGCGCATAGTGAATCGTTATTACTCCTACAATCGTGATAGGATCTCGAACGAAACGATTTTATTTTTTTTATGCGATACAGAATAAGCTTGCGGTGAAATGTGTCGGGGTTAATTTTGTGGGGGTGTTGTGTGCGGTCGGATTTAATGTTTTGGTGCTTTGTAAATGTAATTTGAAATTGCTGTTTATGGATATTTTTCATGTTGTGATAAAAAGAGTCGTCTTATGTTTGACTAGTCATAGTTTGAAAAAGAAATGGGTAATGATGATCTGTTCTGTAATCTATCGTAAAGGTCTCTACAGAAAAAGCTTTTAAGAAAGTTCTCTGTCGAACTTGCTAAGAAAACACACATATTTGCATCCAAAATTTTTAATAATGTCACATTTTTATGCTCAGAAACGCGGACATAATATGATTGGCAATAGCCAAACTCCATTTAACTTTAATCCCATTCGTAACTTTACTCATATCATTAGGCACATAAAACACAAAGAAGTCAGAGAATCGGAAACTTACGAGGTGTACCCGAAGCGATATAACGTAAGATAGGAAAGGTGCCCTTCCCTTCCGAACCATATACTACCCATTCATTGCGAGGGTAGCAAAATTTTATTTCAAGTTAAATTGTGTTCGCAACTCAGCCACTTCTTATTTATTGGGGTGGAGTATTGACGCCTCCGGCACCTCACACGTGTACAATGCGATCTAATAATAAAGTCAACGCGCCCTTTGTCATCACTACTCCCGATTTTGAAATGCATTGCCTGTAAGTGCCCCTATTATTTCTTTTCTATGAAGTTTATTATTGAATCAAGTTTTAATATTACGCGACTTATTAGCCGGGGGCATGCTAGGGGGGTTTATTAAACAAAATTGCAATAGGTTCGTTTGATAAGCGATCGCTGTCAAAGACACGATCGCCCTAAGCGTTCCAGACATTTCCTTATTTATTTGAGCGTCGTTTTATGTTGTAATTTTATGTTGTTTTCAGACGAAAAACGTAAAAGCTTACATGGAAACATGTCAAAGAACATCGTTTATTTTCTTGTTTCTAGGGATATTTAGTGCCCGACGACGGGTGGTTTGTCAGATTCGTGCCCTGTTTTTCCTTTACGTCTATTTTAATTAAGTTTAACAATAAAATGAATAAAGTTACGGAGGAGGAACATCTTGCGACGTCGGCGAATAGGCGGCGTCCCCACAAGTGTGCCTTGTTTTATTCATAGGCCTCTTTGAATAAAGATGAAAATATTAAGTCTAACCAAGGAAAACGCCGACTGGGGGCTAATGTAGTTGGGGGTTAATAGTCATACATATTAATAGGAAAAATAATATGTTGACCATGTTATTTTAGTTGACGTGTTCATCGCAAACAACGCTGAAGTTCTCGCGTAAGACACTAACAAACTTTGTAATACGAAGTTATCCGGAGTTGGGAAAACAATGTCTTATACTTACAACAACAACATACTAAATTATACATGTGTTATATCTATTTACACACGTATTTTAACCTTCCTTTTAATGTTCCTGAGTAAAAGGTTCAATTGCATTAATAAGTTACCTGAGTAATATTAAAACAGTCATTAAAATATTTTTAGGTGCTTTGAATATAAAAGCTAAAAATAAATTTAGAGGAAACGGTCTGGCCAGACGTGACTGCTTTGTTAAAAAAAAAAACAAAATGCGATTGCGAGCGAGCCCTAATTAGTTACCGGCTGTATAAAAGCTGGTGCTGCAATGAAACGCCGATGACGATTTAAAACTGTTATCATTTGTTTAGTTATTCATGAAAATACTGTACAGACTGTACGGGGCAGCCCGAGAAATTGCAAATCATTATCTATAGGTACTTGAAGGGCATATCATTATGCATAGTGCCCGAAATGTGATTGCACTGGGATTATCACGGTACCCAAACCAGATTTCACATAATTATTTTGTACCAAAATAAAAGCTTTACTCATTTCTGATTATGAACGTACTGTTGGTTACTCAGTTTACATATTAATGAATGTAATCAACAAGAATAAAAGATACATAGAGTTGGTAATGTCCCAAAAAACAAATAAAGTATCCATCAATAAAAATGTAAATATATTATTTTACGTAGGTATTCATTTAAGAATTCTGAAGGACGGAATTGGGCAATTATTTTAATGACAGGATCATACGCAATAAATGTAAATATCGTAATTGGGGATCGCTACAAATAGTCTAGGGGCTTTTCTTCGTATAAACAAATACTGAGAGACTTACTTTATTTAATACGTTGATTTTCATGCCAATTATTATGATAGGACTTACAGAGGGAGTTATTGAGTTTAAAGAATAATACCCAGTGAAAGACATATACAAATCAAATAATTTATTTAAAATCAAACGTAAGTATATTATGGTAGGGCTGAGACTACATGACGCCGAGACGCGAACTGCGATACATGAGCGATAAAAACAAATAAATGATTACTCGCGCAATGTGGCTAAGACCGTACATTTTCCCACGTTTTTCCCACGTTTTTATACACTCACTTTTCTTGTTTGTTTGTTTGTTTGTTTGTCGTTCCGGTTGGACTTTTGCAACTCAATTTTGAGGCACTTCCCGATAAGCTAGCAGGCTGAAATTTTGTACACGCTTTGAGTTCTGATGACAATACATGACTAGCTAAGAAACGTCATAACAAATCCAATATGGCGGCCTCCCCAAGATGGCGGACTGGCTGTTTGAAACCCACCCCCATGATATGGGTATCAAATGAAAGGGTTTGCTGTCAGGAATACGAAAAAAATAGTCACGGGACTTAAATCCAATATGGCAGACGTCCAAGATGGCAGACAGGCTATTTGAAATGCACCCCTGTAATATGGATATCAAATGAAAGGGTTTGCTATCAGGAGTACGAAAAAAAATAGTCACGTGACTTAAATCCAATATGGCGGACGTCCAAGATGGTAGACTGGCTGTTTGAAATCCACCCCCGTGATATGGGTATCAAATGAAAGGGTTTGCTGTCAGGAATACGAAAAAAAAATAGTCATGTGGCTTATGCTAGGCTAGACTATTAATCCAATATGGCGGACATCCAAGATGGCGAACAGGCTTTGAGGCACTTCCCGATAAGCTAGCAGGCTGAAATTTTCAGGGTAGCTTCAAACCCGATGAACAATGATAAAAATAATAAAATAATTAATAGATTTAAAAAATCTAAAAACCCACGTTTTTAAATGTCCTAAAAAGAAGAAAATAACCCTACGGGGCTGAGAGAGGGGCCACTCAAAACGTGGGGGCGTATCTTTGCAAGTTACACCTACGATCTCACGTCATGTAAATATATCCCATAAATAATCCCTTATATAATATACGCCCCCACGTTTTGAGTGGCCCCTCTCTCAGCCCCGTAGGGTTATTTTCTTCTTTTTAGGACATTTAAAAACGTGGGTTTTTAGTTTTTTTTTTAAATCTATTAATTAATTTTATACACTCACTTTTCTTGTTTATTTGTTGGTTTGTTTGTCGTTCCGGTTGGACTTTTGCAACTCAATTTTGAGGCACTTTCCGATAAGCTAGCAGGCTGAAATTTTGTACACGCTTTGAGTTTTGATGACAATACATGACTAGCTAAGAAACGTCATAACAAATCCAATATGGCGGCCTCCCCAAGATGGCGGACTGGCTGTTTGAAACCCATCCCCATGATATGGGTATCAAATGAAAGGGTTTGCTGTCAGGAATACGAAAAAAATAGTCACGGGACTTAAATCCAATATGGCGGACGTCCAAGATGGCAGACAGGCTATTTGAAATGCACCCCTGTGATATGGATATCAAATGAAAGGGTTTGCTATCAGGAGTATGAAAAAAATAGTCACGTGACTTAAATCCAATATGGCGGACGTCCAAGATGGTAGACTGGCTGTTTGAAATCCACCCCCGTGATATGGGTATCAAATGAAGGGTTTGCTGTCAGGAATACGAAAAAAATAGTCATGTGGCTTATGCTAGCCTAGGCTATTAATCCAATATGGCGGACGTCCAAGATAGCGGACAGGCTTTGAGGCACTTCCCGATAAGCTAGTAGGCTGAAATTTTCAGGGTAGCTTCAAACCCGATGAACAATGATAAAAATAATAAATCTAAAAACCCACGTTTTTAAATGTCCTAAAAAGAAGAAAATAACCCTACGGGGCTGAGAGAGAGGCCACTCAAAACGTGGGGGCGTATCTTTGCAAGTTACACCTACGATCTCACGTCATGTAAATATATCCCATAAATAATCCCTTATATAATATACGCCCCCACGTTTTGAGTGGCCTCTCTCTCAGCCCCGTAGGGTTATTTTCTTCTTTTTAGGACATTTAAAAACGTGGGTTTTTAGATTTTTTATTTAACAGCGCTTTTTTGATTTCTAGCATCTACTTATTGTAATCACGGCATCAACTACATAAACATATTTCAGTGGAATGGAAGCGAATTTACTTGAAAAATTCTCACTTGGCCGACTAGTACTGTGGTGCTACAAAATATGCGTATAGTAAACCGCGATGAATGATTTGATCGCAGTGTGCAGTGAATATTCGCCAGATTTTTATGCATCCATACCATGTTTTTCTCGTGTCGCTCTTCCACTCGCATCGCATGGCAAATCGCTGGCTCGTGAAGCCTATAAGTTAATTTTCTAAAATAACTGATTACGTAATGCATAGGTTAGTTTTTTCTAGGTTCACAATGTCTACTCAGACCTAATAAAACATATTGTTTGAGTTACATTACAATAGAAAAATTCTATCAATACAAACTTTCGTGGGCTTTTGTTGCTCTTCAGAAAATAAATAATGTTAACTACAGATATTTGTAATACTAAGGTAGGTAGTGGCAAATGTACGTTTGTGGTAACACTTGAAATACTTGGCCTAGCGTAGTACGAAGTTTGTATAGAAGTGAAGCTAGCGAGAATCCCCCGTTGGGCATAAAATTTAAAGGTACAATATGATTTGGCATACAGTTTCCGCGTAACTATTATTAGCATAATGATAATGTGTGGCATAATAATAATGTTTTGGCATATTGAAAATGTTAGCATAACTATTATTTCCTTTCCTCTCCTTCCTCTTTTATATAAAAAAAAAAACAAAAAACATGCCCTTCTATCAGACTACAAAAGTAGCTTAAAGTCTATTCCGTACGGTTCGATATCCTTCGACGACCACAAACTCGTCAGCAGGATAAAAGTATCAAAATATAGTAGCACCTGGCACATCAATCCTCGTTTATGAAAAAAAAAAACAGTATGGTGGACTTTAACTGGGCGCTCGGGCAACACTTTTACAGCTACTTATGCCTCTCATCTCCTATGATAAATGAGTGTTGGCGAAGTTTTAGTGTGCGCCGCCTGCACGTTACGGTTGCCCACTAAGATACTAACTTGCCAAGACCGTGGACCGTGGATCGTGGACCGTGGACCGTAAACAGACGGTACGTTTCACTTGTTTCAACATTACTGGACCAGTGGGCGCATAGTTTCGACTTCCGCAAATCTAAGTTGGGAAACCGTTCTATGATTTCTGTAAGTTTGAATAGTGAAGTTGGTACTATGGTTACGGTTAAATAGACACGATTATTATCGTTATTTCTGGATATACTGCAATAGTATTTGAAAATGATTTTTATGTAGGTACTAAGTATTAAAAAAGCAATATGTTTGCAGACAGCATGCAGGACCGTCTGTCAAGATTTCTGCAACCCTGAATAGAATAGAATAGAATATTTCTTTATTTGCACAGAAAGTAGGTACAGGTTTTAGATGTTAGAGGTTAGCCATCTACTAACTACCTTAACTTAACTGTTAGCAAACAGTTTAAAAGGTATGGTTTGGTGTGTCAATTGTGAAGGAATGGAGTGAATTTTAGTCAGTGGAGTCTGACAATCCCTTCCGCTCCAACCAACACGCGTAGCATGGCGATTCTATCTCTATTCTACGAAGAAAAGACAAAGTTATTTCATCGATATTTCTAAACAAATCGACTGTTTTTTTGCACAAATATGACACCATTCGTACACTATTGAAGAATAGAACGTTTATTTTCTATATTTTCACATTACCATGCTTAAAACGCTAAAATTATTTCTACGTTCTGTCATTTTGTCTATTCTTCCGTCGACAAAACCCCTTTCTACGGCGCCATGCTACGCCTGCTGGGCGTGATTTTATCACCCTAAAAAGTTATGCAGAAAAAAAGTTCTGAAAATAACTCCTGTGTGCTAAAGCTGTATGTATGCACGAAGTATACAGCCAAAGAGTTTCATACGCAGACATATTGCAATTACCACAAACCTGAAAAACCGTTTAAAACTGGCTGTCTGCGTACCTCACCCTTTCATTGACTGAACATTTTACAGTAAAATATAATTTAAAAATAGTAGATTATTAACCAAGGGGATAAAGCAGTGTCTTCTGTCGCGGGTGACGATTTAAATCGCGAGCGTAACGAAGGACTCGAGGTTTACTCCCGAGCGCAGTGAGGGTGTTTAAAACTTAAATCACGAGCGAAGCGAGGGATTTAAGACGAGTCTTGAGTGTAGCGAGGGATTTAAGTTCACCCAAGACTAAGACAGCTTTATCACCGAGGAAAATACTCTACTTTTCGTACCATTTGTGAAAAAATGAACACAATAATAATAAAACATTTATCAAAAATAATGAAGATTAAAATAAATAAAAATTAACTTAACGTTAATGTATTTGAAGAAAACAAAAACGCGGCAAATTCTTAGACTAATATATTTTTGTCGGAAAAGCAAAGGCATCAAACTCATACGGCCTCGTCGGTTTTCGTAATTTTATTTAATAATCATAACTGCATAATAAATGCGTATTCCTTTTTCAAAAAGATGTATGTGAAGATGTGTTTATATACAAACTTAATGGTGTAAACACAGATGTAGTTCAGTATAAAGTATTCCAAATTTAAATCACATTCTCCCCCTAGAGGATGAATGAAATTCAGTACAATTTTCTTTCCCGGTTTTTAACAGATTAAAAATGACTATTGTTATGTTCGCTTTTTGTGGCATAGAATGTCACTTTTTTGAGCAAGTGGTGCGAAAAGAAATATTCATATATCCAGCCACACCAAAGTTTCGGTTCGGTTTTCACTTCATCCCCATACCTATGTGAATACCATTTTCGTTTAAGGAATGCAAATTCTATACCCATGAGTACATAAACAGATATCAGCTTAGAGAACTAAAAAAAGCGTACAATAATATTTACATAAAATAATCGACTAACGAATCGTATTTACACGCAAAACAAGGCACTTTTCCTTTTCATTTTCCGCATCTCAAAGTCAACACTGAGTGCGTTGTGTCGCCTGTCGGCTTTTCTCCCTCTTTAATAGCTTCATCTTTATTCGAGGCCTCGTGAATATTACTGGGTGCCTTCGTCGACATTTGTACTGTTCCTACTGCTGAGATACCACTCAATCCACAGGAAAAAACCTGGGTTTAACTGTGTCACAACCACGCGCGACAAAAGATTTCAACGAAATGGAAATTGGAAATGTGATGATTGGTTCACAAATTAATGAAATCGAAAGTTTTTTACGATGTTTTCTCTCAGAATAATTATTGTATAGAATTTAAAAGTCAACACTTTATGCATTATTAGTATGCTATGTACACTGTACAGTGAGATGTTTAAGAAAAGTGTCAGTTTTGTCACGGTCTGTGTACGTGCCAGTGAAATGACGTCTTTTAGACAAAATTCTTAAGAGCGGTGGCGCCCATAAATTTTCTACTTCATTAGAGATTTGAGACCGAAACTTAAAGAAAATTATCGATAAAAGAAAGAAAAAGAAAACCTCTCAGAAGGGTTTTGTTTTCTTTTTTCCTTAAAATACTTTGGGGCAATAATTTCTCGCTTAGCACGCCCTGAAGAGTCATTTCATTGCTCACGCACAACTCGGTATAATAGAGGTGTTTTTATCAGAGGATACAATGAGTGGATTTATTGTATCAGATAATAAATATTATTTACTGAATGGGAAAATGTAGGTTGTACCGCCTGGTTCATTATAACACGATCTTGTAAACGAAAATCCTTTAGATTAATACTGAAACAGAAATGGAATGTTCTAGATCTTATTCCTATCTGATATTTTATATCAGTGCCCTATTCAGCTTTCAGCTTTTAGGTCGATATCAACCCAAAAGTTAGTCATGAAAATGAATACCGACGTGTCTACATAAATAGGAGCAGGATGACTAAGTAATTAGTACACAAACAACTCGTGTATCTCATCTCTTCTTTAACGGAGCGAACTCGTACATTCGCAACTGATTTCAAAGTTGATACCGCGTTTAAAGGTTTGAAAGTAGATCGACGTGAATCGTTCATCTTTATTCAAACCACGTTCATGAATAACACCGCTAGGGTAACAAGGGTAAATACAACTCCGTGGGTAAATACAACTCTGTAATGGTAAAATACAACTCCGGCGCGGACTAGTGATAACGCACAGAGGCGACAGGGAGACGTTACGAGCAATTCAGTTCAGGATCTTTATTACGCATAAGACACGAATATTATGAGATTAGAGGAGTTATCTCTGGTGAATTATTAAATGCACATAGTTTCTTAACTATGTATCAAGTTGTTTTCCGCCCTTTGTCTTGACTGCGGTTGTGGGTAAGATCTTAGTTGGATATAGTTTCCATATTTTTTTATGAAGTCTGCTTGGGTTAAAAAAGTTCTCTGTTATATAAAAGTAGGTAAGGAAGGTAACAGACACACAACATACGCACAGGTTTTTAATTTCTTTAGGCTATAGGGCCCTAGAAAATGATGCTGATTAATGTAGTAGCAGAAGGTTCCTGTTCGATTTTGATCGAAAAAATTAAGCAAAAAAAGTTAAGCAGCAGATCATCGAATTAAAATTTCGGAATTAACATTATGTCAGAAGCTATGCTATAGGTAATCATCATTATTTAATGATGAAGTTTTTTTACGTATTATTTTATTCTATTTAAATATTTCAGAATTACCTAAGCTACACCGTCTTCGTCGTTAGATATAAAGACAGGATAAGGCTAATTCATCACGTCCTCATTTAAATAATTTCGACGGCACCCACAAAACTACGAAGCTTACATAAAACGGCTTATTTTTCGTAAAAGCCTTCTTCAACTAGCAACTTGGATACCCTGGTCGCGTACAAATGATAAGCGTTGGCTTTCATGCCCCCGCGTTATGTCAGATGTAATGTAACACATGTTACATTACACATTCTAGCACTTTTAGGTTCGCCGCACTTGCGACCTCACGACTTTATTTTCGCTAATTTTATATGTGCCTAAGTATGACGACTGAATGTTAAACATGGACACATTTGTGGCTAAAAGAAGTATTTTTGGAGTTACAGAAATTTTTATCACTGCTTTATGTTTTGTTTTACTCAGGTAATTTAGACTTTTTAAATCTCTTGGGTTTTTTTTTAATGGGACAAGCCCGTCACCATATTCCCAACTCACTGCAAAACCTGAAAGCCTGAACGGCTTGGAAGCCTAAGTGGCGACCACCAGAAAAGTGCAGAGAAAAGTTTATGAAGCTCGATGGAGCCCCGGAGAGTGAACTGAATGGTCTTGGATCCTGTAATTAAATGGTGTAATAATGTTTCTTATCGTGCTCTCCAATTAATGAAGTTGACTATCAATTCCAAAATATTTATCTTTCTTCTTTGCGAGGTGGAAAGTCTTCGCACCATTCGTGATTTCGGGTCACTCGCGAATGTTTATTCTGTGCTTGTTTGAGTTCAAGTTTCAACTTCGTGGTGCATGACATTGTTTTAGACCCTTCAAAGCGAAAATTTCTGTCAAGATGTATAATCAAAATAGAAAAAGACTGAAGTGTGATCATTTCTCAATTCAAATAACTTTTGTGAACTGCATTTTTCAATCTCTTCAATTTGCAGGTTTATTGTGTTTTTCATTTTGGCTTCAAATTGATGCCGATTTTATATTGTCGGCGGTCACCAAATAGCAGTGTGGGGAAATCACAATGGTTGACCTTGAAGACATCCTGGTCAATGCCACCATAGTGTGTTTATTTTGAGATAAAAAGGATGAAAATAACATTTATTAGCATAAATATCGAACAAGCTCTGTTTTGTTTAAGTGGGAAGATATAAAAATAGCAGATCAAACAAATATTGAATTTAAAAAGTAAAAAAGGCGTAAATAAATTGAATATACTTTAACAACCCATCGTCCATAAAATTACTCTTTAGTGTCAATTATAAAAACCAAATAAGAACTACAAATAAATAAACATTTTTGCGAATACGACTTTATAATGTATTAAAAGAAATTGTACGTTGTGACATTTTATTAACCCGGATTTCACACTGTTATGTACAATGAAACACCCGAGTGCGAGACGACAACTGACTTTATTCATGTACCCACAAACACCATTATCAATATTAAGTGCGATACCCACAACATCTCCCTTACAAAAGTTTTAACAAATAAATCTAAATTTATATCTAATTTGACACTTAACTAATAACACCGAGGAGATGAGATGTGATGATAGTGCAGAATGTGATTTTAATTTATATAATTTTAATTTTAATTGCGGATGTAAAACGAACTACTATCGAATTTATTATCTGCAATGTTATCATCATACCCTATCCTTCCTCTTTTTTTTTTTTTTTAACTCAAAAATATGAAAAAGTACCGTTACTTATTTTTCAGTTCTCTGAGCAATTCTTTGTTCAGCAATTATTTTTGCCTTTCTAATAAGTGGTGGGGAACTCATATTGCTACAAATTGGTACAATATTTTGTTTTGAGTCGACATTCTCATGAGCATCACTAAATTCCTCATCTTCGTCGTGAAGACCATTGCCAGGAGGTTTATAATCATGGTCAGGTTCACACTTAATTAGATGTCGACGATTGCGTCGGTACCTACCACCTCTACTGGTCTGCACGACGTAGGACCTGGGAGTGTTAGCTTTGCTGATAACCTTCCCCCTACTCCTATGTTTACCATCAATACAAACAACTGAATCACCTTCTCTTAATGTTGGTAAATTTTTACAGTGCTGGTCATAATATAGTTTTACATTTCTTTGTTTTTTAATCATTTTTTGATATTCTGATGGATCAACTACATGTGGTTTTAATATGTCAGAATGTACTGGCAATTGACACCGCAACCTGCGACCCATCAAGAGCTGTGCCGGAGAACTCAAACCATCCCTTGGAGTGTTCCTGTAGTTAAGGAGTGCTAAATTGAAATCACCGTTGCTATGCAAGCATTTTTTTAGCATATTTTTTATGGTTTGCACAGCGCGCTCGCTTTTCCCATTGGACTGCGCATAATTCGGAGAGGAAGTAATATGATCAAACCCCCATGTTTTCGCAAATTGTTTAAACTCCCTACTAGAATATTGCGTTCCATTATCGCTTATTAGTACACTAGGAATACCATAACGTGAGAACACTTCCTTCATATTTTGTATAATAGCGTTAGAAGTTAACCCTTTTAGTTTACAGACTTCAATAAAGTTTGAATAATAATCTACTAATATAAGATAATAGTCCCTTCTGTATTCAAAAATATCTGACCCTATTTTATACCAAGGTAAGTCTGGAATTTCAATTGGCTTCATAGGTTCTTTTGTAGGCGCGTTTGAGTGCTCCTGACACGTATGACATCGTCTTATGTACAATTCTATGTCACGTGACATATTAGGCCAAAATATGACCTGTCTCGCACGCCGCTTACACCTATCAATACCTAAGTGACCCTCATGAACGATTTTTAGCATTTCTCCCCTTAAACTTTTAGGAACTAACACTACATTATTCCTTAATATTACCCCATCAACCACAAACAATTCATTTCTAATAGACCAATACCATTTCACTTCATTAGGTACGTTGTACTTATGATCTGGCCATCCCGAGTTAATACAATTTAACAATATTTGTAGTTCTGGGTCGCGTTTGGTTTCCTTTTTTATTAAACTGAGTTTATCGTTAGATATTGGAATGTTACCTACAACCATCTGTATCTGGTACACAACATTTTTATGAACCTCCTCACTGTATAGATCGGGAAGCGCCGCGCGAGACAACATATCCGCAATATACATGAATTTACCAGGCACGTATGTTACATTTAAATCATAGCCCTGTATTCTTAATAACATGCGTTGTAATCGTGCTGGAACAGACATCAAGGGTTTTTTAAATATGCTCTCTAACGGCTTGTGGTCCGATTCTACCACTACACCCTTTTGTCCATATACATACTGGTGGAATCGCTCGCATGCAAACACAATAGCTAACATTTCTTTTTCCACCTGCGCGTACCTAGTCTGAGCATCAGTCATCGTGCGCGAAGCGTACTCAATAGGCCGGCCGTCCTGAAGCAGCACCGCGCCTAGCGCGCTCCGCGACGCGTCCACCGACATGACCACGGGGCGCGCCGGGTCGTACAGCGCCAGCACGCCCGCACCTGTTACCGCTTCTTTCAACCTGTCGAATGCCGCGCGCTCACTTGCCTCCCATCGCCATTCACTATCTTTCCGTAACAAACTTGTCAACGGAATAGCTATTTCCGAATAGTGTGGAATAAACTTAGATAAATAATTAACTGCACCTAAAAATCTCTCTAATTCTTTCCTGTCTTTCGGTGCCTGTAATTCAGTTATTGCTTTAATTTTATTGTTATCTGGTCTCATCCCATGTGCATTAAATATGTGTCCCAAATACGTAACTTCCTGAACTCCAATCTTACACTTTTCTTTATTAAATTTCAGATTTATCTGTCTTGCTCTTTCTAACAATGCTTTTAATCGGTTGTCGTGAATTTGCCTATTTTCTCCCCAGACTATGACGTCATCAATATAATTGTCTACCCCTTCTAAGCCTTCCAACAGCTGACGTAATTTCCCATGAAATACTTCAGAAGCACAATTTATCCCAAAAGGAAGACGCAAAAATTGGTACCTCCCAAAAGGAGTACTGAACGTGCAGAGATCAGCACTCTCATCATCTAGTGCGACGGTCCAAAATCCAGCATTTGCATCCAGAACGGAAAAGAACCGTGCCCCATGTAATCGCGAAGCCAATTCAGATACTGTGGGCAGTTGGAAGTACGCGCGCTGTACCGCTCGGTTCAGTTCACGAGGATCTAAGCACACGCGAATACCATTATTCTTTTTGGCAACTAATACTAGCGGATGAACCCACTGTGTAGGGTGAGTAACTTTCCTAATTACACCTAACTGTTCCATTTTGACTAACTCCTCCCCTAAGCGGTCTCGTAACCCGTGTGGTATTTTTCGTGATGCGCAAATGACTGGTGGAACGGTTCGATCAATAACTATATGATATTTCCCTGGTAAACAACCTAATCCCTTAAATAAGTCCTCGTAGTTCTTCAATTCAATAGATCTGATACGCTTCACTAGCCCCATTTCTTCACATGATTTCTGTCCCAGCACACTACTACACTGCATGTCCGCAATTGCAAATTTTAATCTATGTGAGACATTTTTGTAAACAAAAGGTATGGTACAAATTCCTTTTATAGGAATGATATCATGTGTATATGACATTAACGGCAACTTCTTTTTAATAATGAGGGCATCATCAAAACCAAGTTCACAAAATCTACGATAAGACATTATATTATAATCGGCTCCCGTGTCAAGTTTGAATTTTTCAAAACCGTTTCCGCACGACAGTTCTTGAAACCAGTCCTCCGATGTACCTTTCCTGTCCACGGTATTTATGGTCGAAATATGAAACACACCATCTTCCGAATCATTATCACTTTCACTATTGCCATGCTTACAGCTTACTTCGTACACTCGATCGACTTTATTGTGCCTATTATTAGTAAACTGATTTAACTTACACATGCGCGCGAAATGACCTTGATTACCGCACGTAAAACAGCTGATTTGCCTCGCCACGCAGTTGTTTCCGCCAGCACATTTTACAAAGCCACAACCTGCACACGAAACAGGCGGCGCACGCTCCCCGGGAGCGCGGCTCGCCCCGCCCGCGCCACCGCTGCGCCCGCGGCCCGTGCCCGCAGCGCGCGTGGCGGCGCTGGTGCCCGCGCCATCGCCTGCGCCCGGCGCCCAGCCACGTGCTCTGCCTCTGCGACGACCTCTCACACCGACACTGTCTATATGCGCGGCTCCCTCGGCGACGCTCGTGCCACTCATTTGACGCTCACTCTCTTGCGAGACCTCCACTGCTTGACAAATATTCATAGCCTTGTCAAGATTCAGCTCCTCACATCGTAATAGACGGTCCCTGACCGTTGTGTCCCGGACGCCACATACAATCCGATCTTTTATCAAATCTTCCTCCAGTGTTTGAAATTCACACTTTTTACTCAAAAGACGTAACGCCGTGACATACTGTTGAATAGATTCGCCATCCTCTTGGTTGCGAGTAAAAAACTTATATCTCATAAGTGTTATATTGGACTTTGTACCAAAATAACTATCAAACTTTTTCAACAACACCTCCACATCATCACGTTCATCTTCTTTTTGAAAAGTAAAAGTCTGATAAATATCGAATCCCTCCGAGCCAATTAGGTTTATTAATAAACTCGCTCGTACACTCGACGGCTCCGTGTGTACGCCTGCAGCCTTTATAAACAAGCTAAACTGTTGTCGCCATTTTTTCCACGCCTCGGCACGGCCCACAGGCCCACCAACGCCATCCATGTTTAATTCTGAAGGAGGCCGTGCGTGCTCCATTGTCGAAAAATTACACGATTCTTATGTAACTCAACTTCTCCACTATTTGTAATTGTCACTTTTCACCACTAAATTGTTTTAAGCAACTTTAAATGCACTGGTTTAACTTTATACCAATAAAATTTAATTTAAACCGCTGTCACCATGTTATGTACAATGAAACACCCGAGTGCGAGACGACAACTGACTTTATTCATGTACCCACAAACACCATTATCAATATTAAGTGCGATACCCACAACACACACCCGCTGATTTCCAATTTAACAAAACTGCATAAATGGGTTTTTATCCATTTAATTTAAATGTAAAAAATGTAGTTTAAATAAGTGTTCGTATTAATTCGTTGCAAGCAATTACACGATGCTATTCGTTTAGCTCTGAAGTTTATTAAGGCCCGTATGACTGAACACATGTGCCAGGCGTTTCATTTCGCCATATAAATCATGTTATAACTAACAGTACGGGGCCTTATTAAATCGCTTTCGCGGAAAAACGGCAAGAGATCCTTCGCTTCGCTGATGCGTTTCCGATTTCGCTCTATTTAGAATTTAATTCAGATTTTTAAATGAAATTCGCATTTGAGTGTGCAGAAATACTCGTTTTATTAAATGGTTTTCTATTGATTTGTGAGCTTTTAGACTTTTGAAAAGCAAACTTTGTGACTTAAAAACCTTTTGGCTAACTTCTGTTTATCAATTGTCACTCATAAAAAAAACACTAAGTATCAGGTATTTTATTAATTAATTTAATGAATTCATCTTTAAGAAACAGAACAATGGAATTGTAAAAACAATTAAATAGATAACCTATTCTTCTCACGATAAATTATTTATATCTCCGTGACAGAATAATTACATAATTTTTTAATCAATTTAAATTATTTTCCAAATTTAAAATAAAAAATCACAGAGATATTTTGTGTAAAAGTGTCTCTCTTATATTTAAGCTCTTTTTTAATTTCTTATATTTAAAACATTTTGGTAATGGATGGATGCAGTTTAATCGAAGTTTGAGCAACTGCTCAAGATATGCGTTGCTAATTAACCTATGCAATATTAACGATATAGGTTCTCCAATTAATTAGCTTCATAACAAGGTGAAGTCCTTAGAACTTCAACTAGGTACAACAAGTATCAAGTGTAGTGTCTTAACTAGAATATCTTGTGGGGGATGAATAAAGCTACCGCTTACGACACAAGCAGAGTTTGAATTTCCATTTAGGTCAAACGTATTCAGTGATTTGTGATGCACTCGGGCCTTAAAACTGAGAAGAATTAATTGTCCTGATTACTACGTCACTGAGTTTTAACAAGATCGCAAGGCCCTAGAGATTTTGAGAGAGAGAAGAATGCTACTGTTGGAAGAAAGTTGTCGCTAAGGGCGGAAGACTTTTTTTTTTAAGTTTTTTATCAAAATGTTTATTATTACTTGTAACACTCCTACAGGAGGTATCCGTATATTGGGAAATGATTATAAGAAACTGTGTTGAAGTGGGACACAAATGAACAGTTTACAACAACTCTTGTGCAAGAAATATGCGGTGAACCTATTTAGTATCTACCATGAACCGGACTCTTCATTGAATAACCCAATAACAATTTGTCCAAATGGAGAATCGAATCGGCGACATCCTGCTCAGCCGTCGTCTGTAACCGCTGGACCTGAGCAGTCAATCAGATATTAGTTGTTTTGAATATACATTTTAGGTCAAAAAAGAACTACGTAGACCATTGGTAAATTACCAGGACCAGAACATGTATCAACAAATACTCTCAATAATAAGTATTTCCACACTCCAAAATTCGACAAAGTCCTGACCTGGCATTGTTCCATGGTGTCCGGGTGTGCCATGAAACTTTGGGGTCAATTTGAAATATCCCTCCCAATTTATTTTCTAAGTAAACATAATAATAGATATCGGTTAAGATAGTGTTGACTTAAAGTTTTCGATATCAAAATGAGTTATTATTTTGATCGGTAAATAGGTACGGCAAGGGATCGATAGATTTGCTATAATATAGATTACTGATTCATCTCTTTTCAAGGTTAGAACAATTATTTGCTTAATGTTTTTAGTGAAGTTGGAAGATATGTAAGGAGATGAGGTTATAAAAGAGACAAGAAAGTCAGAAAATAGACGAGACGGGGCCAACATTGAAATTTGAAAATAGGTAGACCACGTCAGGGTTGGTACTTGGTACATACTACGCGGGTCGGCATTGCCGGTTTGGCAGTTCGGGTTAAAAAAAGCCGAGCCGAAGGAATTACTGTACTTTTTCAGCTTTAATCAAGTTGAATATTTCATTCGGGTACACTCAATCATTTTATTGGACAGTATTTGTAAAACGAATAAGCCGACCGGGGCATAAGTTGGTAGTTGCCGAGTCGAATGACCCTTGAAGAATATCCTTCGTTTATACATATAAACTGTGACTTAATTATATTATAAGTCAGAAATTTTGAAGTTTTTGAAGACCTGAAGTCTAACGACTTTGTTCATTTAGTTTTAGTAGTTTAGTAGATAAGAGAATTTTCTTTCAAAGAACAGATATCTATGGGTAGACCAAAAACCAATCTCCTTTTTGTCATAACCTCATTTTATCTAAACGATTCGATCCAATCTCTAAAGATAAGGTTACACGTAAAAAACATTAGGTTGAATACTGAAACTGTCCCTAAAAGCTAGCCATCTATAAAAACAATCATAAAACGATATTACCATTAGTGCTTCGGCCATTACAAATAGGGTTCTCAGAATTAAAATTAAGTTTTAGTTCGAAAATTCCAGGCATTTGTAGAAATTTCCAAACTTTTCGTTCCTTTACGCACTTTAGTTTAATACTGTGTTTTTACAACGATTTAAAAATAGATAGGCCTTTGTTGTAGAACTTTGGCAAGTGCTTAAAATATAAATAAGTACATAAATATACGGACATTTTGGGTCAGGAATATTCGCAGACGTATACAGAGGAACCCATCATAGTTTTATAACAATAGAATGAATGTCATAGAAACATACAGGATAAACGTAGAAACAAATTATATTCTGTTGATTACATTTGTAGACCATTTTATATTAAATAATATTCTTAGAAGTCGCATATTTTATAATCTCATCAAAATCGGAAATGCAATCATTTCTAACATGTCCGGAAAAATTCTAACAGGTGGCAACCCTAGTTAAAAGAGGCAAACTTTAATACTTGAGTCAGCGCTAACAACAAGCCCAATCCAAACTTCCATACATTTTGCTTCTAGTGGGCATTTGTTTGATGAGTTCTATGCTCCAATTGAAAATTGATGAACGACTTTTGTTTTCCGTTCTGAATTTGAAACGTTGTAATTATTGTCAATTTATTGTTTGAGGCCAGTCACGATATAGGTTATTTTTAGATTTTCTTTGATCTGACTAAAACGTCTCGAAATGTTTTTCCTTTTAGGGCTGATTTTTCGATAGTCAGATAACTTTTATCTGAGGAATAAAAATGGCGGTTAGACAGCCTAACTATAGAAAATATATGTCAAACCGCTACTTTTATTCCTCAGATAAAAGTTATCTATCTGACTATTGTAAAATCAGCCTTTAATCAACTAAACCTTTCAATGACTTTATCATTTAAATTTTATTTACTAGATTAAAAATCAGTTATTAATGATGATTTATTGTGTAATAAGACTATTCATAAATGATTAATTAACTTAATAAACGTATGTTTTCCAACCTTGTTATTTTCCAATACATTAGTTAACCAATTTCACGAATGAAACAATGTAATTATCATTTGCTACAATAGATGTGCGATCAGATTATAATGCGGTAGATACTGCTTTTGTATTTTCGAAATGTTATTTTGGATAAAACGTGTGGAGCACACCGCACAACTATTCTATTCGTTCATAATTTCATATCATGCTGGACTGCTAACAAAATAACATTTCGACTGTTATGATCATTTTTATACAGAAAATCAAAACTGATAGAACTTTTAATTACAACGGATAAAAAATCCCCTTATTAAGTACCTATTGGTACTAAAAATCAGACTTCTTTGGACATGTGAAAAGAAGCAATAACTTCTTTGTTGTATTTTTGTTTGATACCTAAACAAATAGGTCACGAGGACACAACTCCACAGGGGGCAAACAAATTGTAAAAAATTGTTCGGTCAATTCTGACGTGTCGACAGCTCACTTCCATGTTTCGGAATCGAAAATGACAAGTAGATCGTACATCGCGCCCGCCTCGGGGAATATTCACTCGATGCGTTCAGTTGAGAAAGTCTAGGACGTAAACACATTTTGCTAAGCTGCATTTACATTCATAATGTATTGATTTTACACTGAATAGAAGAGCTTCGTAGTACGTACAAAGTTATGTAAGTAAACACTAACAACACGACGGTGTAAGCTGAGCGAGAATATTGCAAACTGTATCTCGTCGCTCGAGCGGACGCTTCAAACGTGAGGTGCATTATGAAAAATCAGAGTTGTTATCAAGTATGGGGTGTGTGTTTTTGCGGCTTTACGGCGACTTCGTCAACTCTGTCCGCGGCAACTCGGCAACACTCGGAAACTTTCGCTCGCGGACGCCGCGTCGTTTGCATAGAGAAAGCGCCCGTTTTGTTTAAAGTTTTTCTTTTGTGAATCTAAAGTGCTATTTTATTTTTCACGTCGCAGTTTTTGGACTTACAAAAGTCTGAGAAAAGGATTTTCTTTTTTCGCGTCAGCCGGATTTAATAAAGAAAATCTGTTTAGGCGCGGTGTAGACACTTTGAGATGTATTTGTGAGAGGCACTCACGCACGGAGGTGTTGCTCCAGTGCGATGTTTCATTTCCTGAGCTCTTGGCGCCACTAATTAAATGTTAGAACTTGTTACCAGATTTCATTTAAATCTCGTAAAGCGTCGCAAACTTGAGACGGAAATTAAAAATGCTGAACGTTTTATTGTAAAAGTTTATCTTAGTTTTGTGAGACGAGACTGCTGTGGAAAACGTTTTGATTTTAATTTGTTCCAAATCCTGTTCACGGAATTTTATTTCACCTCGAAATACACGAAAGCTTATTACATACTTGATGGTTGCCTGGCAATAAAAGAATTTGAGATAAATGTACACTCAGAAAGAAAAATTTAATAGAATTTCCAAGTAGGTACCTATTTGGCATTCTACATGATGACTTAAACTAAAAATAGAACGTATTTTAAATTCTAATAGGTGCGGTTGTTGTTTTGAAATGAGTTTTTTTTATTGTGTTTTTAATTTTTTTTAATTGAGCTGGTACTATAAGTGTCCTTATTCCAAAACATGGTCACCAAGTTTTCACCGAAATCTCGCATCACAGCAGCTTGACGCAGGCAGCGTTTGTTTGTGGAAGCGCAAGTCGACATTATGAGAGTCAATAAACGATTTTATGGTCGAATAACTATGTTAATGGCGGTGGCAACCACAACAAAAACATTTGGCGTCTTGTAGGAGACTTGGTAACTGGGACCCTATTGCGTATTGAGTTTTTTGTGGCCGCGTATAATATGCAGAAGTTATCTGTTATGGAGATCACTGACTACAGAATTTGACGTTGTATAAAACAAGATCGAATCAGTAATAAGTCTGTTGTTTTGGCTTTCATTTCATTTCATACGTTCCTTTTTATTATTATCTATCGGATAATAATAAAATCTACCATGGATCTACCATGAATCTCCATGTAAATCTACCCTTCTGAAAAAACTGCAAGTTTGGTCACCGCGGTTAAGTATTTGACTGTGTGTGTCGCAGATTCTAACCCCGTACGGATCAAATATTTGTATGATCTGCAGACAGTTATTCCAGTTCTGGCTGTACAGTCACGAGCAATAGTATGTATACACTAAGCAGTATTCAAAAGCGAATTTCTGCTAGCATATTGATTATTTTTTGCCTTTTCATTAGACTTCTATTTTGGAAGCCAATACTATTACGAAATAAGTCTTATTTCAAAGTGGAAACCAGTATTTTACGAGTAAATTGCATTTGAATTTTGTTAAGTGTATACATGTTATTCCTCGTGACTGTACATGTGAATTTAAGGCCGCACTTCCATTATACAAGTTACTTAGGTATATACGATTTGCAAATTGCACGTGACTTGAACAAACCAGCATACAAGTTACAAGTAGGTAGTTTTGAACTGTAAGATTGTGTTTTATTCAATTCATACTTGTATGCAAGATTTTCCGAATGGAAAAGTAGAACTGTTTATAAAATTCACCCACGATAAAGGAGAAGGACAAGTTTTTGAGAAATCCGTGTTTAGCATGCGTTGGGTTACGTTTTCATTTTCAGTGTTTGTACAATTTTGTATCTACAATCCGTAACGCAGTGCTCTGTTTGTACACAATAAGCCTTTCCTTTGTTTCTTTGTCACTGTTTTTACTAGCGAGCAAAAAACGGAATGGGCTCGTTTCGAAAGCGGTGCTGTATCGGAATTGTTCGTGGTTTATGACATTACCGTTGACTGTACCAGCATTAGGCTTGTTGACAATTATTAAGATTGACTTGCACTTAATTATTGCTTAAATTAGGTATGATAATCTTAACTAATGTGACTTTAGGCTGAACTTATTTGCATTTTATTATTTCTTATACTTAGTAGAATACCATTTTTATCAACTTTGTAAAATCTATGTTATTCAATGTGCTAAAAGATTTTCTGTTTTTAAAATCTCCTCCACCAGTTCTTCTGACGATGAAGTCAACGAGTCTGAGAAATAGCAACGTAGTACGCAGTTTGGTGGTATATTTTAAATAGAACAGAAAGTATATTCGTACGCGCGACCTACGTAGGTTCGCGACAAGCATCAACGTAACAGTTAAAGCCTCGAGCAGACACACACGATTAATCGCGCGGGGCGACTTGTCGCGGTCCATTTGCAGTACATTTAGAGTGGAAATTAGCTTGGCTCATTGTCGCAGCGCGATTAATCACGTGTGTCTGTTCGAGCCTTTAAACTTTACACAATTTTGTATCACTGAAACCTACACGTCGATTTAGCAAACTTAATTTATTTCCCGACTTCGAAAAAAGGAGTAGGTCCTCAATTCGTCGGAATATTTTTCTTTCCTCATGGTTTTCTCATAGAAGAACATCTAAATAAAATGTCACTGAATATCTACTTACTTATTTTTTTCTCTATTTTCAGGTAAGTCCCGGATCCAAAGTGTCCCGGTTTTCCTTGATTGGTAGGTACAAAGTTGGTAAAAGGGCTTCACTCAATCCAGGTGTGAGGACAAAAGGTGCTCTCAATTGTCTCAAACACAATTGTAATCTAAGAAAGATAAGTTTGGGGCAGGTATTAATCGTTAAAAGGAAAGATTAACCCTTTTCATTTCAGAAGAGAAGGAAGGAAGTCACAGAATCATCAATTATGAGAATTAAAAAGTTTGTAATTGTATTTTAATTTTTTTCCTGGTGTTGAAAGATCAACGAATTACAAAGTTGACAAAAATTTTAAAATCCTCAAGGTTATATTTTGGTACTTTGGGTAAGAAAATGTATTTCCATCACAAGCCGTATCTTCAAATGACTTTCAGTGTTTACTCGCTGTATTGGCTCGAGTTTCACCCACCACAAAAGCTAGAAGATAACAATTAGACTACATAAACATCACTTTGAGAGCTCGAGCGCACGAGGCACTGCACGAGTCGAGCACAAGAGGTTGTTCCATGTAGATCACAAATAATGAATTTACGGTTCGATAAATATGTAAATTTCAGCTGGAAGGATAGCAAATTAATGCTTAATTTCTCTGTTCTGTTTCGCATAAATTTCACAAATATATTCCTAAAACCCTTTTGATAGACGTCAGAAACAGAATTTAGAGACCAGCAAATAATACAAAATGTTTTAAGTTACTTGTTCGTGCCTCATTTTAGGGACCAATTTGTTATTGGTAATAACAAGTTTTAAAGAGATATCTGAATTAATTTATTGGCTTACAAGTTGGACAATTTAAACTTTAAAGTGTGGGTACTAAGGTTCACCCTCCGAAGTGGTTTGTTTGGATGTTCTACTTGTTGTTGGATTGATTTATGATTAATTTCTGTGTAAAATAATTGAGTTGTTCACTAAGTAATCAAAACCGGACGGAGAAACTTTGATGCTTGAAAAGTTAAATGTTGCTGTAGAATTTGCATTGCTGAAAATACAATCAAATTAAAACATTTTACAAAAATGTTCAAGCATGTCATTGCGTATAGATTCATTTATTCGCAGTGCGGCTTGTTTCAACATATTCCTTGGATATTAAAACTAAAACGCTTCCAAGAAAAACTTAAAGCAAATAATAATAATCACGACACGACATGGAGATAGTTACCATAGGTTACAATTTACATTTCGGATCAAAGCCTCCTGCAGACACACGCGATTAATCGCGCGGGGCGACATGTCGCGGTCCATTCGCAGTATTTTTAGAGTGGAAATTAGCTTGGCTCGTTGTCGCAGCGCGATTAATCGCGTGTGTCTGCAGGAGGCTCAATCCTCTAAAACCCTTCCCACTCCTATATAATTATCTCACGTTTATGCAGGGTTTTATTAATTTATTATCGAAAAACTACATAAGACTGTCGCTTCTACCTCCAGTAACACATTTCTTCAAAATGTTACACTTTTCCCAAGCAAGCAGTACCTATAACGGTGCAAACTTTATAATTAAACATGTTTTATTTAAAGCCGCAGAAAATTTTATATAAGGAGCAATACACATGAGATGAATTAATACCCGGAATAAGAATACAGACTTTAGCCCGCAGACGATCGTAAAACTTCATAAAGAGCACAATTCGAGGCGGTCCTATATAAAATTAAACGCTTAACTTTTTCGGGCCACTTGCTCAAAATTTTCCCTTTTATTTCTTTACTCATTGACGTGGTCCCGGACAAAAAAAAATGGCCATTTATGGTTCGTTAATCAAGTCATTAAGTACTTGACCAGCTAAAGTATGGCGTTCCCGACTGTTGCCGAGACGCAATTAAAGTCAACGACCACTTTTATTATTCAATAGGTACTTGCCACAAACTGAATTGCGCAAAATAGGCTGTTCTTTGACCATTTAATACCAACTTTTCTCTAATGTTGCGACTTTGATGATGCATACCTAAATAGCTTTTTAAATAAACCCGTTTCAAGTGTGGTAATACTTAAAGTCGATTCTCCTTTCTGTCACTTTGATATGGCAATAATCGAGGTCAATTAGCGACATAAAGCGAATTTAGATTGCCATTACAAATATTAAATCAAATGTTTGATATAAAAGCTTAGGAGGAATTAATTTAAATGGAATGTTCTAATTTTCTTGTTACTCGAGTTAATAGAGCCATAAGCTTTATCTTAGTAATTAAAGTAGTTCGGATTACATTGTTTTAATTTAGAAGGGATAAGAGCCGTTTCTAAGATAAATTAACACTTTGGATGAATTTAGATAAATCCTGTTAAATATTCACATTTCTTTGCAGAGACACAATTGATTATTATTATGCGACACAATGAAGTAAAATAATTGGCAAAACAAACTGCTAACTGCTACCAGTTATTAAAAAAAAAGTTCTTCTAATGAATAAAACTTGTTTAGTACCACTATGTCCCACATTGTCCTAGGTTCATATTAAATTGCACAGCTGTTGTGGCAGGCTGTGATATTGTAATGGCGGCGCAAACTGTCACGTGGGCACACGAGGCCAAGTAATTTGATCAGGAAGATGGGCAGCCTCCCCATGTGTGTGAATAATAATCTCACGCTGTAGACACAAATCAATCTGACAGAAGCTTATGTCAATATTGTACTTACAGTAGAGTTGGTAGAGGTAACAATACGAGTAGTCGAGTGTGTCTCACAAAGCAATTAAATTTATTGATAGGCAACGTGTCGCCTACTGCGTGGTCTAAGCATAAAACCTTTTTTTTATTTTTAGCGTGGTAAAATCATCAAATGAGACAGTACCTCCCGCCCAGGGTAGGGCGGGAGGGACTGTCAGACTTGTACTGACTAACATCCACGGTGTCCTTCATTAGCCCTTTATCAGGGTCACGGTAATGGAATAAGTCTTTGGCCCTCTAGAGGAGGGGGGGGGCGTCATCTTGCTGATGCTCTTTGAGGCGCGCGTGGAACACAACGCGCCGTCGACCAGGGCATGGTCCATGGTCGGACGACGAGTTGCCCATTACTCGCCGCCCGCATGCCCGCGAAGCATAAAACCCTGAATAAATAAATGAATTTACATAAAGGGGATAAAAGTTTATAAAGTTACTAACTCTAATTATAGCCTTTCTCCATAAATAGACTATTCAATACAAAAATAAATAATTGATCAATATTCGAACCATAGTTCCTGAGATTAGCGCGTTCAGCCAAACAAACACTTCAGTTTTATAATATGTATTAGAATAGATAGTATAGATGAAAGCTTTATAAAAAAATAAGCTGATGAGACATGATTCTTAAATGTTTTGGAGCTTAACTTCAGACAAGTTAATTTTTCCTTTTGCTAAATTGATGAATTCAATATCGATTTTTTTATTAACTCACTATCCATGCACACCTCTGCTCATACCATAACCAGTACAAGCGAGATAATACTTTCCCGCCAGTTCACTACAGTTTCACCGTTTGAGTTGGTATCACCTTGGGAGTCAGTTTATGCGGAACCCGGACCCCTAACGAGTAAAGTTATAAGTAGGATCAGCAAGCTTTTAAATTAAATAATCCTTTATAGAATAATCTTTTTTTATGTACTTTAGAGCCTGCCACGGGGCTTAGGGGTATAATAAATAGGTTCTTATTTGTTTTTGGGACATTGATTTAAGATTGAATCTTGGTATTTTGTTTAGGATGACTTTGGAAGTTTGTGGGGATCATGTTGTTATATATATAATACTTTTTCAAATTGGTTTTAAGACTGAGGAGACAAAACGAAGGATCTCTTCTATGCTTCTTTATCTATAACAGGCACTTATATGTCCTGCCTTGAATTCATAACACATGAAATGATACAAGCGTTTTTCAAACAATTCATCATCATCATCTGCTTAGCTATTTCCCGTCAATAAAAACAAAAATGGCTACCATTCAGTAGGGGTTGGTTTCCGACCTCGCATGTAGAATAATTTTATTGATAGAAACGAGTAAGCTACCTCCCATTTATGTTTGTACCTACAGACTGGAACCGAAACCGGTCACATTGCTTATAATGACTGTCAAAGAACTACAAAATAGAACAGGCGTGACCGTAGACTTATTTTCATACAATTAACTTATCTTAACCCAGTCCGTAATTCCGTATGAGGGGGGTCCGTATGGATGTATTCCCTGGAGGCTTCTTTCTCATTCCGCCTAAATCTCTATCTCTTACAAACATTAAGATCAGTAATTTCCCCATTGCAAACATCAACAAAAAAACCTTTTTTAATACGTTCCCTAAATAGGGCTAATAACCTTGTTACATGTCATGATTCATTCGTACCGTTTTTAATAAGGTTCGCCGAATGGGATCCACTCATACAATGTGAGGTTGATGAGGTGAAATTTGTTGGAGCCACCGTCAATTTCCCGGATCCAATTATTGCCACATTGTTGGTTGCAAACGCAATATTACCCTTATGTTTATTTCCTCCGTTTCATCTGACAAAATGATGTTTTGGATGGGCTCAAAATTATAGGGTTAATTTTTGTCCTCAAGGAAAACTGATCATATTACCTGCCCAAACTATAATATGATGAGGAAATATTTGTATTTTTATTCACTCAAAAGCAGCTCTGTCGATAAAAAAATCAAACTACTGCATGCTAGTTAATAAATAAATAAAATAGGCACAATAGCAATGATTGTAAACCTCCTAAATTGCTGTGGGACAAAAATAAAGAAAATGCACCAACTCAAACGTAATTTAGCTAGGATTAAACTCTTAACCCTTAACAAAGTGCTCTACCTAATCCCAGAATAAGCTTTCAGACTGACCGCAGAAAAAAAGAAAGAACGAAATAAATTAACTTCAGCAAAAGTACAAATTACAGTGTACGAAATGTTAAACAGGATGGATAGATGCAAAATAAGTATTATGATATTAAAGTGTAGGTACCTAACTTTAATCGAGTTTGCGTTTTGGTTTTTCAAGTAAGTGAACAGGTAGAACTTTTGAAAAACCCGCGCTTTTTCAAACATCTTTATTACTTTGTAAATATTCTTAAATAATAATAAAAAATAAACAAGTACCAAAATCAGAAAGTTATTGAAGGGCGTAGATAGGTTCTTTCACATTGGTGTCATTGAGAACAGTGTCCAGCAAGCTAGCAGTACTGTCACGTTGGACGAATCACGAAAACTGTCCTTCAAAATTCAAAGTCATAATTTTTACTTGAGAATCTGTTTGAAGAAACAAAGTGTTTGAATAAATTTTACACATTGTTAGTTATAAACGCTGTCTGATCACAGTGAGCACTAAATAAAAAGCAAAGGTCAAGCTATTATATCCTTGCTTTGGGCACAATTTCACTATACATTGAACACGGATCCTGTATCTCATTATTAATAGATTCGATCGTGTGTGCTTCATCGGATAGTTATGTTATTATCTTGTGCAGTATGAATTTGTTGGTTGTTATATGATCAGCCTCTAGGGTCATATATTTTCTCCATGATTATTGAACTTTCGTTATTTTCAACTACTGAATTGAGATTATTTTGTAACTGAGCCTGTCTTTGCGTTTCATTTCTACTTATCTTTATTTTCTTGCCTTTATTTTTAAAATTTTCCTCTGATAAATTCAGTTTGAATTTGTCAGCATCAAATTATTCGTTTTATCGCTGATTCTTTTTACACTGTGTCGGATTTTGTGTCATTGACAATATGCGATGCCACCACATTAAGATATTTTTTTTTTCAAATTCAGAGAGACGTAAAGGCCTGAATTGCCAAAAGATTCTGCAGCAACAGCTAAAACTCTTCTGCAAACACAATTAGAATGATTCGCTTTACCATCACGTACTTTATTTGCTTTATCTTGATTTCTCTCATTCTCATGATCTCCCGATTTGAACCCTTGGAAACATTACTGTCACTCCAAATTGGGTTATTCCTGCAATGTGAGAGTTCTGGGACTCAATTTTGAGACCCGTGACTAGTAATTTTAAAGGTCCCTCGTCCCTCGTTTTCAAATGTCATATACAGGTGCTGTGGTCTCAAACTTCTGTTGGACCTTCCAGTAAATATGGAAAATTGATTCTATTGTGAGCTAGCATATTTGAAATTAGTTTTGAGCTCGTGGCGATTAAATTGAAAACAGTGTTCCAAAGTGATTATGGAAAGTTAATTTAGTTTGAAGTGACACATTGTTTTGCTTTTCTTTGTTGCTGTTGTATTTTACATTTTTCAAATTAAAATGTTTCAGTTCGTTTTTATAATATCAATGCCGATTGATATGCTATTACATACTTAGCCTTTTCTAATAATACTTCAAAGGTATTTTTTTTTGGAACTGACTCGACTTGCTTCTTGTTACCAATATTATCCAATTAACTACGTTTTCCAAAATTTTCAGATTCTTTGGTAAAATAAAAGGTCTGATCTCACATTACTCGTGTAAGCTTTGAGTAAAGGCCTTAAAAGCTTTTATAAAGCTCGTAGGACGTAACAGGAATTACCTTTAATTAGGAACACTCTAAAAACTTCAAAATATTAGTGGTACTTATTATTCAAATCAATACTATTATTATAACTAGAATTAGTATTCATTTTTCTTTTTGTAAAATGCTAGCTTTAAGAACTTTAACCTTACTAAACTTGAAGGGATTGGCGCTGTTAGCCAAAATACAGGTTCCTCCTAGTTTGGCTTCAGATGCTAAAACTTTTTGTAATTTTTGTAATACCTTAGCATTTAACTATAACTTAGCCTTAGTACTGTTTATGGAATAAATAAATAAATACTTAAAGGGAATTTTCCAGAATAATTTGAAGTCTAAATATAAGTTGTTAGGAGTCACGTTTGAAAGTCATTCGAAAGTAGCCTAAATATTTATTACAAATTCAATACCTTTGTCTGGGCTGGACTACGAACTAAGCGGACTCAAGACCATAAACTATTTCACAAAACATTCAACTCGGCACCAAATAAATAAAGAAACTCATTCAAAATTCATCGTAAAGCGAGATAGAGTGGTATTTACTCTAAGCGGTGACAAGATTGGCGCGACTCAGTGGCATCCCCATCAGCCTGGAGAAATCCACGCCATATTTATTTATCGCTTTCGATACCAATGGCGAGAGGCTACAATTACCAGAGACCCCACGCTACTGCAATTTCGCAAATTGCTGATTTTACTTCTGCCGAAGGCAAGACGTTTTAAATTGCAACTCGTTATATGCATTAAAGAGTAACATCTCCGAGTCACGGATTCCAGCGTGAGCTAAGTTTTGAAAGACACGTTTTACACGATATTGTAATTATGAATGAGCCCATACATATTTATAACTTGTTCATCTGTTGTTTATTTGTGAACTCCAAAATTTTTGGTCATCGACATCCTCGGAATGCTAATGGCTTGTTTTGATTACAGCTGAGACTTCTCATTGTTACTTACTCATTATAATGTATACGTATTTTCTGCAGAAAATTGAAGTTTGAAAAACGTGTACAGGTATTATTGAAGAAAGTGAGATCCAGCACAAAGAACGGTAGCATCTTTACTTTCTCCATGCTTCGCCTATATTTCTATATTAGGTATGTATGTATGTATGTGGGTAGCGTGTTCCTTATATGGAACTGATACACAAGCCAGTTCTACATAGCATGCAACTTTGTTTTAATCAATATAAATAACAAAATGGAGAACACCACCACAATGATAGCTCATACTAACGAAGATATAACTCAAACTGAACTACTGACCGATTTAAAATAGCACCAAATCGTATGAAGTGTAACGAGTCAACATAAATTATGAAACTTTACACCGGAGCTAGCAGTAATTGCGATAAATTGCTCGTTGTCGAGTTCATGAACGAGTTACTCGCACGAACAGGGAGTACAAGGGGTACAAGGCATTTTTCATAACCGATGCAGACGGCCTTATGCATATTTGATGGAGCGTGGCAGTGCTTTAAGTACCTGTCAACGTTTGCTGAGGCGGCAGCGAGCCAACTAATTAATCTAACAACTTGTTATAACACCTACAGTGATGGTTATAAAGTCTAATTTACATTGTTTGTAAGTTTAAAATAACGTGGTTCAACATAGTGGAACGCTCCAAGTATATGTCAAGGGCGACGGGGCTGACTTGCATACAAGTTTAACATTGCACCGTGTGGTATTGATGTTTAAAATGCGTATTGCGAAGAACCGTGAAATTGCTAAGTTATATTTTTTTAAAGAACTCATTAGTGTTCGTTTAATTTCATAATAGTTTCGAATGTGAAGGCTAGTAAATAAGGTTGTTAGTTATTTGTCATCGCCTATTCTTAATTGTAGATGAGTAAGGTCAGGCATGCATGGTCTCCGATAGATAATATCTAACGCCTATTGTGAACTAATGAGCTATGAAACCGTGGCTGATTGTTTATTAATGAATTTCATGGATTTATGGGGTCAGAGCCCATTCGTCCACTAAAATTCGTACCCCAGCATAAAAGTTGTGGATTCGGCCCCTATATAGGTGCCCATTGGTCTCCTGGTAGGGGACCAATTAATATTTTAATAAAAAATATTATGTTTAAGGTACCCATTCGTCCCCTCTAATATATATACAATATAAGTTAAAGATTCGGCACCTATTCAGGTGCCTATTGGTCCCCTGAGATAAAATTAGCTATATTTTACATAAGAAACGGTTAACATAGTACACTTGTGAACAGTTTATTAACGGAATTAATTTAATAAATCATAACAGATCATTGAAAAAAGAGCTATGATGAATGATAATCCGTCATGATAATAATATAAACTGTCGATAGGCTTACGATGTAAAATTGTCTCTCTACGAATGGCTTGTTAAAAAAACGGGTTACAAAAATAATAGATAAGGTGTCTTGTTTGTATGTTATGGCTGCCTATTGGTGGTGGTGGTGGTGACATATTGGTTCTTGAAAGTGACTGCGAATACGAGACTGTTCAATGTGTCTTTGGTCTTTTATTAAATGAAGTTCGCCTAACGAAATAAACAATACTATTAATATTATAATAATAATATTTTTGACATATAATTGAATCGAATTATCTCATTTGAATCCTGGAATATGATTAGTATTATTATTGATGGTAATTCACTTTATGGTTCACACTTTTATATTTTTTTTCAAATTAACGATATTGTATTACCTATATATAATTATAATAAAAAAAGAACCTATATACATATATACTACTACTATACTACATTTAAAAACTAAAATTAGTAGTAAAATATTTACAAAAATGACTATATTAAAAATTTATGATGGAATACTACAGTCACATTTTGACTAAAAAGTCAAAACTAAATTATTTACTCCTAAATATGTATAGCAATTTTTTATCCGCAATTATTATTTTATCATATTAATGGATGTTATTTTGTTCTTGTATTCTGTTTCATTTTAGCTCAATGTGGAGTCGTTGTCACCCTTTTTAACCGACTTCAAAAAAAAGTAGTTCTCAGTTCGACCTGTATGTATGTTTGTTTGGCTGAACGGATTTTGTTGCGGTTTTCAGCAAAGTGTTCATTACATTCTGGAGAAGGTTTTAGTATAAAACACTAATAGATATCCCGTGACGTTGCCCGCGTGGATTCGTTTTTGCTTACTTGGATTGTAGATTTTCAGTGACCATTGCATGTTTTTCAGCGATTATCTCGCGTTTGGCTAAACCGATTTTGATGCGGTTTTCAGAAAAGTGTTCGTTACGTTCTGGGGAAGGTTTAATATATAACAATAATGGATATCTCGTGAAATTGCCCGCATAGATCCGTTTTTATTGCTTACTAGGATTGTAGATTTTCAAAGTCGACGATTATAAGGACATTTTTGTTGAATATCTAAACTAAAAAGGGAAAAATAAAAAAAACTTTTTGAAAAAAAAGGGAACCGACTTCAAAACCAAACACAAAAAAAACTGTAAAATAACTTTTCTTTCGGAAGTCGGTGGCTTTGTTTTTTATTTCATTGACTATGACCACCGACTTCCGAAAGAAAAGTTATTTTACAGTTTCTTTGTGTTTGGTTTTGAAGTCGGTTCCCTTTTTTTCAAAAAGTTTTTTTAATGTACAAAAATAATGAACGTTCTAACATTAATTCCGTTTTGCTAACATTAATTTTTTACTTTACCCTTTTCTGCGCGACTGTACCAGGACTACCAAGCTGCAGTATACACATATACATGTACTTATATTAGAAGAAAGAATAAAAATAAATATTCTTCAGGGGACGAATGGGCCCCTCAAAAGTTCCAGGGGACGAGTGGGCACAGGGTGCGAATGTCAGTGGACGAATGGGCTCTGACCCGATTTATGTAATCATTGTTTCTATTCTGTTATTTATATCCGCACTGAAATGCACGGAGCACAATTCATTCGAATAATCAATTAATTTATGAAATACGGCATCCAAAGTTTTTGTTCAGTAATTACGAAAAAAGCAAGTACAAGGGCACGCAGCTGCCTTATAATTACAATTATCATAGCGAAATTATAATTTGTTGTGCGACCGACCGACACTTAGCAACAAACGCGGCGCGGGCGCAGAGTAATGGCACAAGAACTCGCGCTGTTGCCATAATGCAATGTGGAAGAATGCAATTTGCGTAATTAAAAGCGAAAATGAGGTCTATGTGATTAAATCTTGTCGTCTCCACAACTATTATGGGCACAATTACATTTAATGCAAGCAGCGAGAGCGAAAATTTTCCTCCATAACCCCGCGTGTAGAATGTGACCTATAAAAAACAATTTAGATTCCAAATCCCGGGAAAATCCTGCCTTCCACCGGTTTATCTTTATCCAAAGGGACTCTATTTGATACATTTTGTAAGACTCCGTTTGCCCTTAATGTGAAATTTCTTTTTATACAGCATAATAAGATTTTGATTTCGCAAAGATTAAATTCAAATGCGAAATAAGGTTGGCAGAAAAATAAGAACTGATTCTTTTTTCTTAGTAAAATTTTTCTTCATCTGATATAACCTCAGTCAGAATAATAAAATTGGAAACATATCAGACGTGAGCCAATATGCCAAAACCTATAAGATGAATCAACAATTTCACAAAAAGACAATAGCAAATCCTAGTGATCGGTTGCAGTGAATCAAATGGCTACAATAATACCGGGCCACGAAATCTCGCGGAGCAAAATACAAATTCGAAAATCGGGGTACTATAAAGTTGAAAGCCTTGTCTGCCTTACTTTCTATTTCTTGCTGTCAGGATAAGTCCTACATTCGTTCCATACGCCATTTAACACCCTCACGTTGGCGGTTTATAAAAATACTGCAGTACGTGATACATTTTGCTAGTCCGTTTTTCCTCTAGGACTCAGTTTGGATTAGTCCTCGGCAAGATTTATAGGTTCCTTACTTTACAGTTTAGCAGGTGCGTGTGTCAGACTGTCACTTCTAAGAGGGAAGGCTTTGTACACGTTTAAAGGGCTAAGACAAGTAATTTGTTTGATTTAATGTGTAACTCGCTTCTTGTAGCTTTCTGTTAAATCATGCGAAGTTTGTTTAATTGTTCATTTTGTTCAATTAACAGCTTTTACAATGAAGATCTTTATGAAGTCAGAGCACAATGAACACAATAGTGGTTCTTCAACAAGAAAACTCAATCCATAGCAATCAAATCACTTAGTACACGAGTCGATTTTACAAATAGGAACGTGAAAGTAGGTACTAATAGCCTCTAACATTTTGAACTCTATTGAAAGAGAAAATATTTCCTCTCGCCCGCAGCTATCGTGAATTTCACAATCGACTAAGCACAGACAATCTAAATACGCCACTATATTCTCATCCCGCTTAATGACTTCTTACTACTCTTTACTTTTAATTAACAACCAACGTTTTTAAATGAAAACAAAGATACCAATGAATCTGTGGGGCTTAGCCAAATAGGTTTCCGGGACATTTTAGATCGTCCTCTAGTGTACAATGGACAGAACCGTGTTCTTTGTTCGTCGATCTCGATTGCCCGATAAACAAACCTTACTATAAAGAGATCCGACTGGGACTCGTAAGAGCATCCCGCTATTTGAGGAAAACACAGGAAAGGGAATCGCTTCGATTCCTGCAAGGGTTGGGTAAATAGACAACTTTTTACAGATGGAAATGAATCCGTGATCGATGTTAGAAACAATTTTATCTAATGCGGCCATTTATACAAGGGTTTGTTCTTGTATTAAATGTCAGGGATTAAGTTCCGTTCCGGTGGCTCTTTTTCCGGTGAATACATTTGGTTTTAAATTTGTTGTGGCAGCTTTGACCTTTATAAAATTAGGTTACTTAACGGTAATTTAGTCTTTTTTCGTCGCTCGGGAATGTTCTTTTGACTGATCTAATCTTCATTGTCGGGTCTAGATGTTTTCTTAAATAACTGGGAAATATTTTTATCTCAAATGTTTTATTAATATTTTATATTTATATTCTTTTACTTATTATTTCTAACTTTCAATGTAATTTTATTACCTACTGCTTGAAGAACGAACGTGCATATGCAAAACAAGTATTTATTGTATTACAGCAATAAGCAAGAAGAGAATTGATATCAAACTACTTACTATTCAACATAATCAACATTAATACATCAGCGTATTTACGATAATTATCATTACCCGAATGTTTATCGCTGCTGATCGGGGTATTCAATCCAAGACGCACGCCTTTGGCATCTTCCCTGAATATTAATGGAATGATATGTTTTAGTGCGTGCCTGACGCTGAGACATTGCCAACAGCAATCCGAGGCAGACCGTAAACATCCACTATTGAAGTTTCACAAATTAAATAGGTGCAGAAGGTCAGTTCAATAGTCAAACCAGGATAGTTGCCCCAGCGGTATAGTTGCTTCGATTCTAATTAATCTAGTTTCGCGGAACTACCACTAAGTTAGCGAGATTGCAGGTCCCTATGCGATTGCATGGGAAGGCAAGGTACGATCAAAGTTTTTGAGGAATAGATGCCCTTTTTCTAGGTCCCGCATCTATCTTTTACGTAATTTACCTACATGGAATAGGCAAAATTTAGGGGTTCGCAAAAATCGTCAAAACTCTAGAAATATCAAAGATCTTTTGTTTTTCTTTCGTTTTGAAAATGATAACCCAAAGTACCCAATTGTTTTACGTATCGGTTTCAGTAACTTTGAGAACGGTTAATCTACCAACAAATAATAAAATTAAATTTTCAGTATATATTAGACACTTTACATAATTGTAATGGTACTGCCAAGTGTTTTACAATGTCGCTTAACTGAGATTGTGAAAAGATTTCCTTTAGGTACGTGAATTAAGCTTTACCAAGCACCACAGCAAAGCAATTTGAGTCTGTGTATCTCTACCAAAGAAAGCGTCCTTCTTTTTCTGTTATCATTTTCATTATTTACGACTCATCAGTGCAGTAGCAATACGTGAAGCGTGTCTATGTGTGTCGATATATGGGTGGTTGTATGAAGTGAACCTTCTGTAGTTTCCTATCATTCAATGAAACCTCTGTATATTATAGAATAACTTCTACGGAGCAATGACATTATAGAAACGTATTAATTCCAGGAATTGGCAACAAAGAGAAGAACAATTGAATGGATTTCTGAGAATGACTGTAAGACAGTTTAAAACTAACAGAACTTGGAGAGTTTTGTCTTTAATTTGTTGTGATGCTTTTGTTTCTACTTTAATAAATGAAATTCAGTACAGCGAACCCTGAGGGAATGCTTTTAGAGGTTGTAAGTTTAATTTTATGAATGTGAACAAGATATTTTAGTTTAAAAAAATCGTTTTGCAAGTATTTTTAGGGTGCAGCTGTGGCTTTACTCATGATGAAATACGGCCAGCGAATATGTAAAAGCATAACTATCAAACGTCACTGTAGTTTCATATCCGTGTGTATTTGTATTTATTCATAGCATAGACAAAAACCAAATTCTATGTGTAGATTAAAACCTCATTCATATTGTCTATTGTTCATTGCAATGCAAGAATTGATTTCCTCTCTCAATGGATTAGAATTGGAGCAAGATTAATTGTCGTGTGACAAATTACTGACACACTTTGTTTGAGTAGAGCCCGCTATGTCATTTTATAATTGGTCACGATCTTGTCTCAACTTAGCTTTTAATCCTTTAAGTTTCTTATACAGACCTAACCATGCTTGTCATTATCAGTACCCTGTTCTTACAAACACCAAATTATTGTCAAATTAAGCTCGCTTTTAATTTCGCTTTCGACCTTCAGCGCTGAACCGAGCTTTGAAAATTGGACTGTTTGATTTGCTTTGTGTTACCTACAGAGAAAACTGACTAATTGACTTTGGTGTGTAGTTTAAATATAACTGTAGATACAATTTTGTATTTGTTCACATCGTAGAAGGAAGTCCCTAACTTTAAAGGTCTATTGAAAGAACACCGTGGATTTTAGGCAGTACGAGTCTGACAGTTCGTTTTGGGTTTTATCCATGGTGGGGTGATGGTTCTACCATGCCAAAAAAAGGGGCTGTATACTAGGTATTTTGCTTGAAGTAAAACGTGGCTTTCTTTTACTTTAATTTAACATCAATAAAATTCCATCTGTAAATTGCTTTGTGTACCTGCATAAGACCAGCGAACTAGGGAAACATTAAGGGGGACACTTAGCAGGGATGGAACAAGGTTGCAGACATTATCATCATCAGCATATAAGCAGTCCACGGCTGGACATGGCTCTCCAATCGCACGCTATTTCACTCGATCACGTAGCTACTCTCATCTTGCTGTTACATACACATGTGATTTATAAAATAAACTTTATTTTGAAAACATCAAAAAGCACAAAACTTGACCTAGTCAAATTACAACACGCACGTTCGTTACTCTAAAACAAACGACACCTGATATGATCAAGTAATTTGAGCGGGAACTTGTTAATTACTTTAATTCGCGATATGATCTGAACAAGTGTAATTGGGCTGGATCACGACATGGTCGTATTACTGGCAGAAGGCGCCTTAATTGACGTTCATTTCGCTCCACATTAGAGCATCACGTTATACTTCTCTACACGATTCAATTAAACGCTACAACTACAACTTTGATATTACGTTTAGTTCTATTTAATTATTGGAATAACAGATACATTTATTTTGTCTCGGGTATAGAGTGAGATAATACCAGAATGTCAGGGCATGACATGGTATGGTATGGCAGAATGCATCACTTTTTATAGGTATAATGCGTTGTCCTATTAGGACCTCCCCTGTATCGTGAGTGCTTTTACACACACTTAAACTCACTACTTACATTTAAAACAGCTAGATCCAGAACAAGTACCTGTAGGTCATACAAATCGAACTGCAGCGCATCTGTCATTCGCTCAACCACCGCGATAACAGTGCCTTTGCTTCGCCATGCTATCGATAAATGATTGTACACGTACAATGCATACAAGCATAATTATGCTATAATCTGCAGAAATATAGAAAATGTCTTACAATAAAGAAAGATATACATTCAAAACAATTGACGTAGTTCCCTGACAAAATCAGATACCTACACCTACGGTGAGGGCGCTGCAGCGAGCGCCTTCTTCATTATCAAACTTCAAAAGCGCTGTACACATAACTCACGCGCCATAACAGACACCCTTCATAGGAATACAGAAACTGTACAGTTAAGAATCAAATTGACTTCTGGACAATTCAATTAAGCTGCACGGTAAGTGCAAGTTTGCAAACAACCGTGCGAGAAGCTAGCCAAGTTCCCAGAACAAGTTTATCAAAGAGATTGTAGCCGAACAAGTTAGCCTTCGTCGAACAGCCTTTATGTTTATACGAGCAATGTTTGTTCGCATCTCCGTACGGGAATGTAAATTTGATTTATTTTGGCGCACCTATAAGTAAACATAGGTGTCTCTGGCTGTGCGTAAATATATAAAACGTGTTATTGGCGATCAAAGGATCTTGAGTATCTCACGTTGAACTGAATTTTTTCCCAATACGTGTCTTTGAAGTCATTTGGCGGTTGATAACTTCTGATACAGTGTGTTCCTCGACAGGCTTTATGTCGGCAGTTGATAGATAAATATTAGGCGATTTATCTTTCGATAAACCAATCATGTCAGGTTTCATTTTCTTTCTTATTTTATAAATTTCACGCCGAATTTCACGCCGCGCCGCGCCCGTAGCGACACCACGTTATTCGTTCCGCAAATAAAATAGTAAATTGTAGTATAAAGTGAACAGATAACAGTATAAATTCATACATTTATTCGTAAAACAAGTGAAGAAACTAACTGTGTGATTTCTTTGTCGAAATATACTGGCATCATAGTTTATTGTGCAAATTAACATTACTCTCCTGTTAAAACATTTCAAATCACAGTGACTCGATCGCTATCAACGGACAGTGAACAGTCCACTGCATATCAAGCGCAGTCAAGTGCTTTACGTTCAATAGTTTTGGTTAAACGCAACACCGCTACAGCGCCAGCGCTGCGCTTTACTCGCTCTCTCCCGCTCGTTACCTGTACGCAAGCGCTAAGCGCTCTACGCGCCGTTTGGTTAATAGAACGCGAGTCTTCTACAGCGCTTGATTTCTTTGCTTTAGGCACCCCTTGCATGTTTGGAACACCACAGTACTTTCGAAAGTTAAGCGATAAGCGCTTTACGCGGCGTTAGTTGATGGAACGTGAGTCTACTGCAGCGCTTTGATTAACTTGCTTTAGACGCCCCTTGCATGTGCTCGTACCTTGAAAGTTTTAAAATGATTTGTTTTGCATGTGATAACGCAATTGATGCTTACGAACAATTCTTACATTGCACTTCGAATGCATGCAGTAATTATATTCATTTTTCGTGTATGCATGAAAAAAATACACATGATATAGATTTGAACTCTTGGATTTGTCGGGAATGTTCTCATTATGGGGAGGTCAATGACACTCAGGCGTCGACGGGAAATCCTTTTGAAAATAACGACGCTAATGTGACGTTGAGGAGAAAGTACTCGTCAATACCTACAGTGGATGAAATCCAGTCGTCAAACTCGAGCGAGTTAAACTCTGAAATACGTCTTCTTCGTCATGAAGTGCTGTCGCTTAGTGATCAATTATGTCAAGCAATGTCTTTAATTAGCTGTTATCATGATAAGCTTGACGCTTACTCTAAACAAATGGCCACTATGGATGCAAAACTGAAAAAGTTCGAAGAGGAGCGCCTACAGAGTAACACATCCGTACTTGATCAGCAGACATTATCGGCCGATACAACCCTTCGAGCTTCTAGCCCCCTAGCGCACAAAAAGCGCAAGCGACAAAAGAAGTCAGCTAAACAGCAGCTCTCAACATCAACACCTATGTCTTCTACTTTTTCTAACAACCCCATAATTATTGATAAGCAAGCGGAAATAACCCATCCTGTATCACCACAACGACAAACAACCCGAGAACAAGCTCCACTGGGAAACGTGCAGGTGGGCCCAAGTTCTATTAGTACCACTAATTACGAGTCAACTCTAAACCAACCCTTACAGTCAAGTACTAGTTCAGAACCTTACAATGGGCACAAATCATTATCTGGCACGGCGGGTGCAAATGTCACAACGCTGAAAGCTGCTGAAGCACGGAAGTTTATCCATGTATGGAATATGGAATCCAATGTTGAAGAAGTTCGCGATTATTTACGTCAGTTATGTCCCACAGCAACCTGTACCGTTGATGAACTCACACCTAAAGGACACTACAAGTCTTACAAAATTGGCATACCTGTACCATTTTTTGAGAAGATTTTTTCAGTCGATGTCTGGCCTGTAAATGCCCAAATTAAGCTTTGGTTTCCCTACATTCGTCGAAATAAATTTAAGAAGCAAGGATTCACACAAACTCAACATACTTTTCGTGTCTCAGGGCAACCATAGTAAACCAAAATGTACAAAATTAGCCATCTTTTATCAAAACGTTCGCGGATTGAAAGCTCACAACGTGGAGAACTAGTTTGCTATTACAAGAATGTGACATTATTGCTGTAACAGAATCATTTCTCGATCACTCGGTTGAAGACGCTGAAGTTACGTGTAATGGCTACAACGTGATACGACGAGATCGTAGTACTCCGTGCGGCGGTGTTATGCTCTTGTCCCGAACTGGTTTATTCATGAATCGACGCAGGGATCTTGAAACAGACACTGGTGAAGATCTATGGATCACATGTGATTTAGATGGTCACCCGATATTTGTGTGTGTTGTGTATTTAAAACCCAGTGCTAGTGATGACGACTACATGTCGTGGTTTTGCAAAATTGAAAGTTTCATACATACCCTAAAGGGAACTGTTTTCATTTGTGGAGATTTAAACTTAAATAGTGCTTCGATTAATATTAATAACTATTATTGTTATTTTTTATCTTTTTGTGGTTTGGCTGAGAGGAATATTGTGAAGAATCTGCATGGAGGTATGTTAGATGTAGTGTTGGTCCATGAGAGCGTTGAGGTATCTTTAAGCGAGACAGAAGGTATGGTACCACCTGATAATTACCACCCACCACTGAATATAACTATAAAACTTGACACAGTTCCTCATGTACGTCCTATGCCGGTGAGTAATAGTGATCTGTCTAAAGACTGGAATTTTAATAAGTGCAATTACGAACGTCTTTTTACACTACTTAATAAAGAATCTTGGAGTTCCGTAATAGAGTCAACAGATATTACCTCTTGTACGAATAACTTTTATGAAATAATTTATAATATTTGTAACGTGTGTGTGTATTTATAACGTTTTTAAAAGTGTGTGCCTAAAAAACTACGTAATAGAACTAGTCGCAAACGTTATCCAGTTTGGTACACCCGTGATATAATTTCAGATCTTCGACACAAACACAGATTGCATCTTGTTTGGAAAAAGTCTAAATGTTTACTAGCATATAAGGCTTTCTCCGATTTAAGAGCGAACTTAAAACATCGCATTATTGTCGCTTACAATTCACATTTGAGGTACGTTGAGCGTAATATTAAAATAAACCCGCGACAATTTTGGCAACACGTATCTACCCTCCGATGCAAAGGAGGTTTTGAGCCTACAATCAATCATCAGGGTCAATCATTGTCTGGTACTGACGCGGCTAATGCTTTTGCTGATTTCTTTGCCAGCGTTTTCTTATCAGAAACACCCGATTTAGACGTTTCCCAAATAAGTGCTCTTGATACAAACAGCAACAGTAATTCCGTTAATATAGTTAAATTTTCTACTAACGATGTAGAAAATGGCATCAGTAAATTAAGACTCAGTAGTTCTGTTGGGCCCGATCACATTCCACCCAAAATTCTCAAACTCTCTAAAGCTTCAATAGCCAAACCTCTATGCCATATATTTAACCTTTCTTTAAGTACCGGTAAATATCCGACCCAATGGAAACTGTCCAGGGTAACTCCTATTCCGAAGTCAGGAGTGAAGTCATCAGTTGAAGACTATAGGCCCATTGCTATATTGTCTACTCCTGCCAAAGTATTTGAACACATTTTATATGAGGAAATTCAAAGACAAGTCGAAATTCATATGTGCAATGAGCAACATGGTTTTCGCAACAAAAAGTCAGTTAACACCAATTTGCTAACATTAGCTGATTTTATTTCTTCTCAAATGGACCGCGGACAGCAAGTCGATGTGCTGTACTTCGATTTCCGGAAGGCCTTTGATAGAATTAATAATGACATTTTGTTACGCAAATTAAGTGTCATAGGATTCACACCCAATCTTCTTCTTTTGATCTCCGACTATCTTCGAGACCGTCAGCAATTTGTTCGTCTTGGTTCGTACAATTCGCATGCGTACCACACACGATCAGGCGTGAGTCAGGGTTCAATTTTAGGTCCCCTGCTCTTCCTGATTATGGTAAACGACCTACCACAAGTAATCAAACATGCGAAATGTCTACTTTATGCCGATGATCTGAAGATATACGCAACTGTAAACTCTGTGTCTGACTGTATCGCTCTCCAGAGGGATATCGATGCTTTGAGTGAATGGGCTGCCGCCAACAAAATGGAATTTAACACCTCAAAATGCCAAATTATGAGCTTCGGCCGCATGCGGAGTCCTATACAGTACGACTACAGTCTGAACAGCGATTCTATACCCAGAGTCTCGACTGTAAAAGACCTAGGTGTTTTGTTTGATAGTAAAATGACATTTCACACACATATTATTAGCCTAACTAAAGAATCTTTTAGACGCTTAGGTTTTGTCTTACGCAACTGCCAAGGGTTTAAAAATCAATCAGTTATCAGGCTCTTGTACAACGCCCTAGTTCGGTGCAAACTCGAAACCAGCGCTTGTATATGGAATCCCCACGAGGTCACTTATACACTCATGCTTGAAAAAGTGCAAAAAGCCTTTCTCAGATACCTCTACAAGCGTGTGTTTGGATATTACCCATATTTGTATCCAACCAAGTTTATTTTAGGGTGTTTAAAATTTAATTCTCTCAAGGTCAGGCGAGCTGTCGACCAAATCACAACAGCGTGTAAAATTTTACACGGTCTTACCGATGCATCGGATGTACACGCGGAGCTGTGTCAATTGTTCGTTCCAAATAGTTACAACCGTTCTAGGAAACACAAACTATTTAATGTCCCATTTTGTCGCACTGTAGCCCGATCCACCTCTCCGATACCGCGAATGCTAACGATGCTCAACGCGCTCGTGGAAACCAACCCTGGATTGGACTTGTTTGCTGATGAATGGAAGACGATAATGTTAGAATGTCTGCGATTCTGTGAGGAGACAGAATGAAAGGATCGTTAAATTTCATTTAGTATTAATGGCATTTTTTAGCTGTATTAAATGTATTATTAAATAAATAAATAAAGAAAATGCCGTAATGTCAAGGTAATGTGTAAGAATACGCTGGAAGATTACAACAATAATTATTTTCTGTTGTTACCGTCCAAAAGTTTTGCTTTCCACGTTATTGCGTCAGCAAAGTTCAAACGCCATTTCGGTGGCGTAGATAATATAATATTCTTTCTAGGTACTCTCATTACCAAGTATGAAGTTTCTTGCCCATTCTTCTCCATACGAACCTAGCGAATGGATGTAGTATCAATCACATCCTATCCTATTTCCTTTAATTTTAATACTCGACGTTCAAAAGTGCCTCGTCGATGGCCAAATTAAAGTAAATGATTTGACTTAACTACTGTAATAAATCTTGAAATCATGGCATACACTGGTTCCTAAAATCAACGGCTTATTAACATGTAGATACCTAGTCATGTCTCTGTGCATATCCAAAACCACTCTAAGTAACCTAACTTACAACTTGCTATGGAAGGAACTAACCCAAATTCAGTTATGTAAGCAATCCTAACCAATGTTACAGCAATAGGTAGGTGAACCGACAAATCAAATTATAAGGTTACCCTCACTGTAACTCCATCAAGATTATTCAATTGGGTTTGCTGAATTTCAATTGGATGGCAAGTACCAAATCAGGTAGAATGGCTCCCTGACTGAAATAATATCTTCGCGGTTGACATAGTTTAATAGCATTTAGATTTGTTACAGAAATATTTGCAATTTCGATAAATTGTCGGGCTGTTTCCGCTTGTTGAATTTAAATCTGGGTTCAAGAGAGGTAGAATTTTAATAGTACAGAAGATAAAGTTTGTGACAGGTAAAAATAAACTTAAACAAGAATTGTAATTGACAAGGATATAATTAAGATTAAATTCGATGTTCGATGAATGAATTTAATTGATTTGGAATCAGGCAGTTAAATTAATTTTCGTCGGTACTTTTCTGGTGGTACTGTTGATGGTACTGGTGGTATTGTTGGTCACTGTTGATCCCAGCTTTCAGGAGTGATGTAGGAGCAGTGTGGCAGGATTATCGTAAATTTAAAGTAGTGTTATTTTTATAAGACACAGCTGAAAAGGGATAAAACACTCACTCTTTTATGACCACTAAAAAGAGTATGACTAAAAACTTGCCAAATTATTAAAATGGTTTTACATGCTCCAAAAAGATGGACGGATAATATTGCGGGCAGTATAGTAACCACAAAGTAATACTTCATGACAAAACTACTAGTTTTACGACCACCCTGTGTCATAGGCCACTTACTCTAAGGGTACATTATAATGTACCTGAGAATATTCTGAAGGTCTGTTAGTAATAAACCTTGTCACCCGGGTATTGTGAGCCTTCTCCTTGTTAGGCTACGGAGCATCCCAGATCCTGTATACATGATTTAGTATTCCCCAGGACAACTCCCGGGAGGATGGAGGTGTAACTAGGATGCCTCAGTTATGTTGACGGTAATAGCCGAAGTAAACGTCCGATTTGCATGTGTTAACTGCTTTGATGAGTAATTTCTTAATAGGTAGTTTAGGTTGCTATTACTGTGAACAAATTCGCGTTTGAGTTTAGTGAGTTCTGTGTTTTTTTTTTTGCTGATTGAATCACCTGATCAAAGAAAATATTTATTTTTGTTGGTACCTATTTTGTTTACAGAAGGCTAGAAAAATAAAGCAATTTACTCGTGTCAAAGAATGAAAATAGGGTATACTTACAAGTATTTATGAAAAATAGCTTTGCGAAAAACAACAAACCTGGTTATGGTAGATTGAAAAATGTGTTTTCATATCTAAAAATTTTCTACATTTTTCTCTAATGTTTATTTTTAGATACGATACATTAAGCTACTGAACATACCATCATTAAGTATTATGGAAGGCATACACGTGACGCGCTATAAACTTCAAAGTCCATAAGAGCACATTACGAAACTTTTCCATTCATAAATTCAGTGCTCGTTCGACTAAAGTTAAGTGAAATTTTGAATTACTCAACGATGCACCAAAGTGTATGGAATATGGATACTTACTATGATGAACATACCCCTTTAAGTGCAAAGTTTTAGGATCTTAAACTTTATGTATGTACAGTTTAGGTTCTATGACAAAAATTGTTTATTATAGATAGTTGAAAATGTATTTTTGACTTTATTGCTTTAGAATTTCAGCTCTATTTGCTTTGAAGTCTGGGATGTATGTGTTTCTATTTGTATTTTTACGTTTATATGTGAATTTGTTCAGTGTGAACGGTGTCAAAGAGTCAAATCGAGTATACTATTCGCAAAGGACTTTTGATTACTAAATATTTAGTACATATTTGCATATGGAACAGTATTATGAACTGTTAACATTTGAAGCTTGATGAGATCGTATGGTTAACTTCTTCTTCTTCTTCTGCCTCGCCACGTTCCGTTATTCGGGGTCGGCTTTCCCTATCATGCGTCGCCATTTACTGCGGTTTTCGGAATCTTCTTTCGCCAGGTTTAGCATCTTCATGTCCTTCTGGACAGTCGTTAGCCATGTTGCTAGAGGTCTTCCTCGTATGGTTAACGATTGATGTAATCTTCATTTTCTGGTAATCTAGTTTATTGTGAATAATTTAGGTTTCAATGAAGACTGTACTGAACTAAAGAAAAAGTGATTAATTTTCATAGAAACAAATTTTATTACTTTTCTTTCATTACTAATATTTTTGAACGTTAGTAAATGATACTATTTCTAAGATAATCACCTAATCAGCAACATTGATTGGTTTTTAACTTTTTATTTCATCTCTTTTCTTCGACGTTAACGTTGTCTGTCTCGTCAATCTACGATTTTTATTTATCATTATTTCAGAAATTCTTAAATACTTAAGTAGTAATTCCTTGAAAAGTAGAGACGGATACAGGTCTTATTCCACAACCCCATAAACCGAAAAATCAAAAGCATTACTAATACCTATAGTTTTTTATTTAATATCTTAAAGGATGTGACGATTTTTCAACCTGGTGGGAACTTCTCAGAACCACGAGTTAAGGCAACAATTTGTCATTGATAACACCCTTATTTAAAAGTAAAGAAGGTTTACATTCATTCAAGTGTAATGGACTGATTCGTGGTTAACCATACATCCCTATTATTTTAAGCATTCATTTGACCCACGGGTAATGAAGTATTCGCCAGTGATAACAGCTCACGTTAGCTCATTAAAATATCTTGCCACAATTCCGTTAGCTACAAATTAGATATTTGTAGCATTGCCAATTAGCGGTAATTTAATTTTACTATGGTAACAAACTCGGTTTGTCGGAATCAGAGCACCAATGTTATTCAAAAAGTCGTGTGTTATTTGAATACATAAGTGCCTAATTAAATATGGCCCGCTCCTGCATATATGTATTCAATAAATAGATACAAGTAGAAGAGAATGGTGCCACTGCTTTTTCAATCCTACCAGCCTGTTAATGTTCCCACTGCTAGGAAACAGGCCTTCTCTCTGTGAGAGAAGGCCTGTGTCCCTCTGTAGGCTCCACGCGGGCCCAGTGCGGCTTGGTAGATGTCACATGTATTCGAATTTTTGGTTTTAGGACATGCCGGTTTCTTCACGATGTTAACCTTCACCGTTTTGAGAGCAGTGGGTATGGGTGGCAGCTGGGTACTCACCCACCCTGGGTAGCACCCACAACCTACAGCTCGTAAGGCTCGGGCCAACACCACTGGGCCACCACAGCTCTCCGCTTTTTCAATAAAGCTTATTTATTCAGGAGAACTGATTACGAAGCTTCTTTCAAAAATACAGTCATTACAGCTAGAGATTAAATTTCATTAAACACTCAAATCACTCATTTTATATAACCTCATCTTTGATTCTGAGCTGATATCGTGTCATTGTTTCAACTAAATTACAAAATTATTTCAAGACTTAGCAGCTTACGTAGTAAATTTGGAGTGAAGCTCGAAATTACCGGAGGCATTTGGCGTAATGCTCAATTTGTTGAGCGAACGAGCGGGCGCTATCCTCGCTCCCGCGGTGATAACAATACCCACTGAAATTACTTTTTTAAAATATATTTTTAATTTAATTCAGTGGTGCTCAAATGATTTTTAACGAACTCCTTCAATTTCTTCGGACCTAATGTATTTTAACGATAAGTACCTATCTCAACAGATTTACTTTACACTTCAATTTACTTGTTGGACTCCATTAAATTGGATAGATTTTTCCGGGAAAATGTCTGTGTGTTTTTTGTAAAAGATCCTCGAGACCTATATCTGACGTCGATAGCGACTATCACTCATGAACTTTCTGAAATTATTCGCAGTTGTCAGGAAAACGTTGGCCAGCGGAACCCTTTTCATCATAATATAGAGGTTGAATTGTCTAAATCCCAAGGTTTTTTCAGAAGCGGAGCAGCGGCTCGGAAAGATAGTAAGATAGTAATGACTAAAAAGGGTAGCTGAGTTCCCAGTATACTTACATCAGGTCTTCCAAACCTTACTCAATTTAAACTAATCCTTAGTCGGAGGAATCTCTGAGAACGTAACAACAGATAGGATTTTGGTCTATCCAACCGTTTTTCACGAAACTGTCATTGTCCATAAAATTTATGATACTGTAAGGTACCTTTACTGAAGATAAGGTTTATTTAGCAAATGGAAGGATTGGACCTACTCGTATATAAGAAGCCTGTGTCTCTTATCATAATATTACATAGATTTTTTTTTATAAACCAGTGTAGGCTAGAGAGGCCGCGAATATTCGGCTACAAGGTATTCACTATTGCTATTATTTTTGTATTCGGTAATCTAATTGGTTAATCAAAAAAAAAACTCAATCTCATAGAAAAACAAAACGAAGGAAAAGTGTAAAATCTTTTATATTCAGTGGTATTTGGCAAACATTTTCACGGCAAATTGTGAAATTTTTAAAAACGCTCTTTGATGCGACACTTAAGTAAGACAATTTGATGGAAAATTATATAAAATAATGCACGGTGGGACACGAACTACACGCAAATGAAATAAATATGCCCATGGCGTAGTTACCGGACGCACTTCAATGATGCAGGTCGGAATCTGTCACCCGCGAAATGTACTATACATATCGCCGAATATCTGACGCTAGATATTCGGCGCTCCCACCGAGAGAGAGCCCAGCCGAATATTCGGTATTCAGCAAAATAACTATTCGTGACATCTGTAGTATAGACCCCTTTTTATTAGATTTAGACACACATTCAACCGGACCTAGGATAATTATTTATGACCAGACAAGTATCCTTACCCACAAATATACAAAATTTTCTTATTATTAGAATAAAGCCCTCCTATGCAAGATAGTGCCTACTAATACGTACCCAATGCAGGTTGATAGTTGTCACATGTATTTAATTTTGTAGTTCTAGCACATACTAAATGTTCTAGAATAGGCGCTCGTGCGTGGCTAAATAATAAAAGCCGCACAGGCCGATTTTCCGGTTTAAGCCACGATTGCTGAGGTTGGTCTGAGGATATGTGACCTTCTGTCATAGCGAGTTTCCTCCGTGCCTCGGAAAGCACGTATAGGCGTTGGTCCTGGCTGTCGTTTGTAGATCTTTGACAGTCGTTACTGTTAGTCAGAAGCTCTAAAGTCTGACAACCAGTCTTAGGCTGCTTTTCCAGGGAGGCGCTATGCTACGTTGCTGCGGATGCGTTTGATATCCACCAATCATATTCATTCGTTTACATAGCACAGCAATGGTGGAAACGGATTCAACTAAGATCTGTTTTTTATATGGAAGGATGCGTGCTATGGCTGCGTGCTATGGCTGCGTGCTATGGATGCGTGCTATGGGTCGTTTTCCCAACTATCGATACATCGCATTGCTCGAGCTGCTCAACTTCGGAGCGCAGCTACGCATCTTCGTAGCGCAGCTACGCATCTTCGTAGCACAGCTACGCATCTTCGTAGTGCAGCTACGCATCTTCGTAGCGCAGCTACGCATCTTTGTAGCGCAGCTTCCCATCTTCATAGCACATCTTACTTGCACAGCTACATAGCGTCCATCATCGTTCCATCAGTGGAAAAGGTCACACAGTTTCGTAGCTCAGTTTTTACATCCTCGCAGCACAGCTACATAGCACATGGGTACCGTATTACCCAATTACTGGTTTGTGGAGATCCGATTGGCAGTCGCTCCATGTAAAATACTGATATTCAGCTGCATCTGGTTCGACTGGAAGCCGACACCAATAAAATTCTGAATATTCAGAAAAAGTCCTAAATTATCGGGTGAAGCCACAAAGGTTCGCTCGTCATTGAACGCTCTCAAACATCCTGACTAAATGATCTTCCCTCGGCTTTTGCTGATGAGTATGTAGTATATAATACATTTTACTTTCGTTTAAGTTTCGACGTAACTTTTGTTGAACACAATGCACACATAAATAAATAAGGTCAATAAGCAATGTATACCTACCTAAATATTATTTTTGTCATGACTGTGTTATATTTTTTACCCGACTGCGCGACGCAAAGGAGGGTAATGTGTTTATCAGTCTATGTATGTATGTATGTTTGTTTCTATGTGGCGTTCTAGAGACCAAATGCGTAGGCCGATTTTAATAATTCTTACGTCAATCGATTCGTCTTAACCTTGCGAGTGTCACCAAAGACATGACAGTAATCAAAATTCACCACAGCGACAACCAGACGCCATATTGTCAAAATGAAAAAAATAAAAGTCGATGAACTATGTCAAGTGGGGTGTCGTTGAATAGGTATTTTAAAATCATCTTTAGGTTTCTTTTTTATCATTTTTCATTTTAAGTAATAGTTTAGGATATATAATGATTTAAAGTTTTTTAACAGAACAATCATTCTCGCTAATTTTCTTACTTATTGATTTAAGTTTTTATTTCAAGTATAATAAACGATATACAAAAAAAACCAATGAATCGTAACTAAAATGTATAAAATAAAAAAAATAGTTTAAACAAAAACAAAAAACCCGACTGCGTAAAAACTAATTTTCGAATATACCTACGTTAAAAAGTTAACTTAAATAGAAACTAAAAAGAAAGAAACAAGCCCAACAGAACAGCAGGAAGAAGCAGAACAGAACGACTCACAGTCGGGGCCCATTCAAATTTTACCAATCAAATCTTCCCAAGGGGCCCCGACTGTGAGTCGTTCTGTTCTGCTTCTTCCTGCTGTTCTGTTGGGCTTGTTTCTTTCTTTTTAGTTTCTATTTAAGTTAACTTTTTAACGTAGGTATATTCAAAAATTAGTTTTTACGCAGTCGGGTTTTTTGTTTTTGTTTAAACTATTTTTTCTTATTGTTGGAGATTCTTAAAACAATATTTTAGTTATATTGTAGATATACTAAGAATGTTCAAGGTTCTTAGGTACTATTTTTGTATGACTTCTAAAACTTAGGAAATTCGCTAAAAGTTTCAAAACAAAATATTGTTACTAAAAACTTTCAACAACAAAAAATATTACCAGTAAGGTAGTAAAAAACGGTTTTTGTTGAGAAGAAACATTATATCAACTACATACTTTTAGGGAACTTTATACTTTGTTAAGGGAGTTCTTCAAGTATTACTTTTTTCCTACCTAAATTCAACATTTAACTCGTCTATCAGGAAGGTAGTTCATTAAAAGTAGCGTAAGCAAAGGAACGTATTATCATGATAAAAACATCTTATTGTGTTCATTCGTTGAACGCGAACCTATCGTTAAATAAAAAAAAAACACTAGCGCCATTAGTTTCCTAGTTACCTTCCCTATTCCTGTGAACATTCTTTTAGTAGGAGTAGGTACGAAAATCCCTCTCATGTAAAAGTTTTTTCAATCAAATCTCATTCAATCAAAGCTTAATTCTGTCGAGGGATAGACAAGGGCTGTCAATAGCAGCAGCCGTTACTAATTGTCGTTAAACTCCTAAGCCAACGTAAAAGGCAAGCTCTTATGTAACTACATTGGGTCGAAGTTTATTTGTACGTGCTATTTTTCGAGATATCGAATTATCTTTTCATGGAAACGTTTTCATTTCGTTTGACGGATACAATTGAAACATTGGATGTTTTGTTTAGTTTGTAACATTTTACTCTGAAATAAACAATCCTTGTTTATTTAATTTTGTTTGAATTCTAACCGAACTATCATTTTTTGGTATTTGTGCCTTTTTTCTGAACTGCTCTTATTCAACGTGAATATTATATCACCGACCTAAATATGAAGTTTGGCTGGCTAGCCAATTGGTATCCAGTCGGTAGCAGAAAGGTCGAAAAATTTGCTGACCAGTCAGCAAAATCAATCTTTTGTGGCGACAATGCCGACAATTGCGTTTCATGTTCAACACATTAGCTCGTAATCTTTGTTCAGGGACATTTATCTAAATATTTTTTACCAAATTTTTCCGTTTAAACTGAAAATATATTGTTCTCGTTTTAAGTTCACATAATATATTTGTCTATAATAATAAAAGTTTATATTCCTAGATGATAAAAATAGAATATTTATAATTACTAATTGAAAAGAAATCATGAAGTTCCTAGTCGGTATTTATGCTAACAATGTACATAGTTGCCAACTATTCATCAAAATATCCATATATTTTGTTCTGGATAGTTCGCGTCTACTAAATAGCTTTCGAGGATTCTACAGGCTGTCAGTTGGATAGTTTGAACAAAAAAACATTTAAACCAGCATTTTTTTACGAGTGAACCTCGCACAGTTTAAACATTTCTTGCTAAGCAGAAAAATGACCGACACTTGCTGGCCTTTCTTGATTGATCAGCCACCTTTACTTTAGAAGCACACTTGCCAATAATCTACATATCAAACGTGTTAGTAATTAGGTAATACGTCAATCATTAACCTATTGAGTTCAGCAGTCGCTGGATTATTAATAAATATGTCCGATCGATCAATCAGGCAATCAATCAAACCTGTGTTATGGTAAGCCACAGTTCCGAAACACTTAATACACTGCTATTCGATCAAAGTAATAATAATCTTGAAAAAGCGTAACTATTACCTACATATTCAACGAGGTACGATTATCCAATATTATACGCAACATATTTTCTTCAACAAACATAATTAAGCTATCAATCACAAACAACACAAGCGATATTAAACATTATTCACAAAAGTTAGAGTCCGGAATAGTTTGGAGGTCTTGTTTGGAACTCAAATATGCATGTGGTATTCAGTAAAAGTGTTCGTGGCAGCACAATATGTAGCTGGGGTTGTAAAAATGTCCTGTATAATAGAGAATGTGAAGGGGCCTTTAATTAAAAGTCCACCCGCCGGTCCTTGCCGAACAATAAAAACTCCACATTGAATGGTTAATAGTTTTTTTCTCTTTCATTAACAGGCACTTTAGATTTGACTCTAGCTAGACTGAACCGTTTGCTTGTTTTGACATGAAGTCCTTTTTCACTTTTAATTAGGGTGATATTCGAATGCGATTCTTTGTTTTGGAATTTTAACTGGATGTTAGTAGATTAATACTAAAACAATACTTATTCATAGAATACCTGTTTTGTTACAACAAAATTGTCTTCCTGACAATCTTATAGCGGCCATACACCATACTGCCAATCGTACAATCGGCATGACGCTGCCGATTTGATCAGTTAGATTTGACCGTGTGTGGGCGTGGAATCCATCAAATTGGCATGATCATGCCGATTTGATCAAATCGATTTGATCAAATCGATTTGATCAAATCGATTTGATCAAATCGGAATGATCAAACTTCAAATCGGCAGCAGTGATACCAACTTAGCAACTTTATAGCTAGATCTAGCTAATATTCGGTAGCTACTTTTTAACCGACGTAAAAAAAAGGAGGAGGTTCTCAATTCGAAACGTTTATTTTTTTGGAACGAAGTTCCTTATGGCGCGTTGCGAAAGGGGGCTAGGCGGAAAAAATTGTCACGACACTTTTTACAGTGGAGTGGAGTGGAAAAAACTGGTTCAAGCGATTTTCGACCTTATTGACATTTAAAATTTAGTTTGTTTTTTCTCACATTCTCGTTAGCTAACATTGCTCCTTCATTAAAATCCGGTGTTTGCATAAATGTCAATAAGGTCGAAAATCGCTTGAAGGTCGGAAAACATTTGCTTAACGATAAGCAAATGTTTTCCGACCTTCACTTGTATTACCAACTGATTCCCACCAGTGGGATAGACCGGTAAAAAAACAAGTCGGTAAAACAGTAGCTAAAAAATTAAGCCACAACTTTTATAAAATTGTAGCTGTCGGTCACCGAATAATAGCTAGATCTAGCTATAGGTAAAGTTGCTAAGCTGGCATCACTGCTGCCGATTTGAAGTTTGATCAAATCGATCGTCATGCCGATTGTACGATAGGCAGTATGGTGTATGGTGTATATGGACGAACTGCCAATTTGATCAAATCGATCGTCATGCCGATTGTACGATAGGCAGTATGGTGTATGGCCGCTTTAGGATGGACAGAATGACGTAAGTTTCAATTGATGGAACTAATTGATTAGATGACACAGCAAACAAAGTTTGTGATCATTATCATAAGCTGTTTTTTTTTTAATTTTATGGAAAGACAATAATTGAACTGTTTTATTGTTTTATATTCTAAATGCATATTAAAAAAAAAAAAGAATTTAAAAAGAAGAAAATCATATTTATTATCTACCGTAACAAAAAATATTTTGATTTTTCAAAGTGATCGCAAACTTTTTTGTATAAATGTGTGTAGTTTCAAAAGTAACGATAAATAATTAATGATTCGTGATGAAAAGTAGAACCAATCTAATTTAAAATAGAATGTCTAAAAAAATTTCTATTTCTATCTAAGGTTACCGATTTCGGTACAAATTGAGTGCCCATCACAATTCTGCTCCAGGGAACTGTGAGAGAAGTCAGTCAAAATAGTATTAGTCAATGTAGACGAAGAGCTAGCGACTGTTTCCAACGTTGCAGGAGACGTCTCTCAATCCGGTACACTGCGGTAGCGGTTACGAGCGGTTTTGACACGCCTCTCCTCTACTATATTGAGACAGAATTGACGATGTTTTGGTATATATTTCTTGATTGGGTGATTTATTTACTGCGAGATTTGAACATAGTTCGACAGAAACCTAGATAAAAAAAATCGGTTGTCTGTAAAGTCGGTTTACTGACAATAGTTGAACGTGACAACGTCATAAGAAAATACTGCACTTACGTTGCTATAAACAATTGAAAATTGGAACGCCTCAGAGCGAGGTAACGCCGCATGACGTCATGTTTTTTTCGTGCGTGCAGCCGGCTCCATCGTTGATCGAATTAGAAGTTGTCACGTCAAAAATATCTATGGTGAACAATGAAGTACATTTTGTTGATGATGAATCAACAAAATGTACTTCATTGTTCATATACAGTTAATTGTAACACGGGTGATAAAGTTTTATCATAATTATATTTTGGTCGTAGAACAATCAATGATATGGCACAAACAAACGAAGAAACATTCACCAACCCATTGGACAATATAACAGGTAACAAGAAAACAACGCACCACAAAGCAAGACATGTATCAAGGATTTACTCGGGTTCCGTGTGAGATATTAAACCAAACCCGTGACAAATGTTTTGACAGAAGCCCGCACTAAACTATTCCGATTCTGTTACATGCCTGTTAAACCAGCGTTAAAACAAAATGTTAACAAAAATACCTCGAAGTTTTCTCTCCACAAAGACTTGCTAACTTAAACATAAACATCCAAGATGTTCAAGAAGTTTCCTAAGATAAGCTGGCGCTGTACACCACACAAGCAGATAATAACGGTGGTGGTCATATTTCACGGGAGCGCAGCCCGATGAAACAGGGCATTATGTCGACATATCGCTTTGATTTATGTACTGTTTAAGGACCCCTTAAAACTATAGTAGAAAACCGATATGCGGAAGGCTAGATTAATATCTTTTGAGGATATCTTGCATGGAATATGCATGAGATTCGGGCCGGTGGCTTCTGTTTGTTTTTGTGGATGATGTTGGGGATCTGTGTAGTAGGTACTTAGATGACTGATTTGTGCCTGGCTCTTCAATTAGCTGACAATTCAATTGAAAGACAATTGTTTATATTATACTAGCTTTTCCCAGCGGCTTCGCTCGCCCCCCCCCCCCCCCCCCCTATGTCACTCAGGACCAAAGCAGCTTTCAACTGGTGAAAGAATTTTTGAAATCGGACCAGTAGTTTTTGAGCCTATTCATTACAAACAAAGTTTTCCTCTTTATAATATTAGTATAGATTATGAAATGAAAAATGGTGAAAATTCAACATTCTTTCCATTCGAAAACGCCTTGGGAATTCCTCCAACGTGTTGAACAAGTTAATCAGCTTGTCGGAAAAGACAATTCGATCTCGAAATATTGTTCCGAATAAAACACAAAAGTAAATACTAAAAGACATCAAACGCTCTACAGTTTTCGAGAGAACTGTGGATTTAATAAACCGAGACCGACTTCAGAGCCGTCGACTTCCACTGCCTACAGCTGTGACAAATTGCATCTTAATTCGAACTGATTAAAGCAAAATAAGAGAAGCACTTGAAAAGTTTCATTACGTAGAATTCAACTGAAACATACGTGTGCGAGGCAATACTGAGAGGAATACATTACTGGCGGAACGCAATTTGTCCCTACCCTACAATTTATGTGTACAACCTACTTTATGCAAAGGAAGTGACGAAAAAAGGAACAAAACTTTCATGTTTCACATAATGAATACACACGAGTGACTTTTTAGGTACGGCTCGTTCGATGTACATAATTAATTTTTGTGATGGATGTTACGGTGAAACTTGAAGGAATTACTGCAAACCTATCATAAGTTCAAATTAGCAGGCTCCATGGTTAGAGAGAAAACTCGTTAAAACACTGCGCGGGCTTTTGTAAGGCTGTAACTTTGTTATTGCGAACGTAGGTACCTGTTACAGATAGGCAAATGTCTCCTGACAAAATGAATCGACTTATTGACAGTATGATAATGGAGAGCTCCCATAATCTATACATATAATAAATCTGTAGAAGGGTCAATTCTGTACATTGAAAATATTAAAAAAATAAATAGCGGGGGGTGTTGCTGGATCGATACCAAACCCAAATATGTGATTAAAAAAATTTTTGTCTGTCTGTCTGTCTGTATATGCAGGCATCACGTGAAAACCAACGGTTCGATTTCGATGAAACTTGGTATAATTATACCTTATTATCCTGGGCATAAAATAGGATACTTTTTATCCTGGAAAAATACGTAGAAAAAAAAATCTATAACAAACCCTATTATGGAACCACTGGCGACACCTATTATCAAGCAAGTAGAACATTACGCCACGCCTGCCTCCATTGATTTCTAAAAAGGTTCCACCACTCACCACTAGATGGCGTTGTGCCTATGACGCGCATTTCTGAATCGCGGTGTTAAGATTCTCCGAGAGTTAATGACTACCGCGACTTTATTATTTTTCCGTGTGACATAACTAGCAGTGCACTTGCGGGCTACGTCCTAATTGGAATAGCTACACAAGACTCGGCTACTAAGTTTTATTATAAAGTTAAACAGTAATTCAATTCTGTTATTTTTGGTTTAGAGGACCAAAAACCCCTGCCTCAAACCGTGCTTTTCAGCGCGACCTTTTTGATTACTGTTCCGATCAGTTATTTGTAAATACAAGGTCGGAATTACTATGAAAAAAAATACTTACTACAGAACGCGAGCTCAACAGCAGTAGCTCAATAGATCTCCTTAATTATTATAGGCTTAGCCGTATTTGGGTCCAATAGATATTTATAAGATGTCATTGTCAGAGTTACTCAAAATGGAGAAATAAACCATCCACGCGAAGACCGACATCTGCGCGGACGGAGTCGCGGGCGGAAGCTAGTACTGAATGTTCTTGTATGAAACTGCTCAAGTTCGAGGTAAAAGTGGCCTGTTCGCACCGTGTGGCACAGAATATTCTCTAAGTCTTCTGTAACCTCGGAAATATATAATATTCTACAAGGCAACAAAGCCTGAGATAATATTTAGTAGTTTACTGATGGACAAGTTAGCAGAGTTAAATTGACCGATTGTTATCTTGATTTCATTTAATTTTGGTGTAAAAAAATGAATAAACAAACAATGTCAACGATTTTAATTTTAATGGTGTTTAATATGATAATGATTGCAAATTGTACATAATACCTAGACATAATCTACTTATAGATTGCAATCTTAACCATAACAGCCTTTGATGACCACAATGTTATTTTGATAGAAATAAATAGCCATCCTAAGCTTAAATACCTTTCGTAGCAATTTTACAATTAATTTACAATTTGCAAAAGCCCACACTGCTAGCAGCTGTTCGATTTGTCTAGAATCTAATGGTAATGTAAATGTAAAATTGTCTAAAACTACTGTTAAACTTCTGAGATCACATCTCGGAATATTTATTCTGAGATGTGCTGTGGGATGTGGTTAGATGGATGAGGTACTTATGTTTTTTTTTTTGTACAGAAGAGCTAATTATAATAGGCACTGCATTGTGCAACAGAAGTAAACAGCATTCATCTTGTTGGTTAATCTTGAATTGATTAATTTTAGTATTCAAAATAATTACGAAAAAGAAAAGTTATACAGGAGAACTAACTGTGGCATATCACGATGAATCTGCCTTCTTTGAGAAGACAACTTAAGTTCATTCCAGAATAATGCAAGACTGATTTTGCTATGTGATACAAAGTGCAATAAGATTCCAATAAACCCTACACTCCCAATCAGTCCAAATAGAACCCCATCCAAAAATTTGCATAAACATATTATAGTAAGCTTATGTAAACAGTTAAAACGTTCATAAATAACGGAGAACGATTAACAGACCGACACATAGTACGGGGGACCGTAATATATTCACTGGCTGATCCCAATTTGTCTGACCTAACGCAATATTGGGCGCTGCTGATCCATCCTCTATAACTTTGCATATCTATAGGATAAACTTTATCTATCTCAGTGTCCACTTCTTGTGCCTACTGTCCGTCTCTTATAACTTTGCGTTGTTCAACACCAAAAAAGGTTTTATCTTTTATCGATATTTTTTTGGAAAATCGCAATCGATAAAACGCACATGGTGCTCATCGAAAATTTGTAAAGATAAATAAATAAGTCAATGGTAAATACAGATTAATTACTTTTACGGTTTCTTTTGCATTTAATCCTATCACGCGATGTGATATTTTATAAACCGCTCAGTTGCAAACCAATGGCTCGTTCAATATTTCGATTTAAAATAAATTTTCGGGGTAAAAATGCGATCCAGCCGACTCATAAAATTTTGCGCACTGCGTCGTTAAGCGACGCACTAAACATCAAAAATAAAATCGGATATTTTTCGCGAACCGGTTTAATGTTCGTCGAGTTGAAAACGAATCGGTTCTATGTGTATTCACGCCTTTGTAGCTATTTAGGTTTTCAATTAACTGAATAAGGGACAGAGAGGAAAAAATAGATTGTGCCAACATTAAAAACAGTTGTGCAAGTGTTTGCACAAACGCAAATGTGGCTCGATTGAAGTTCAAGGGATTTAGTTGGTAGAATTGTTTCTCGTTTAGAGAACGGGCGGTACTCGTACATTCCTTCCGTTCTTCATTGCGGCATTAGGAGAAATAATTGAATTAAAACTTGCTATTGGATTATTTCTTCGTCTATCCTGGAATAAATCTTGGTTTTACATTGTAAACTTGTAGTTTGATGACTTGATGAAAGATAATATTAGGAATTTTAGTTAAGTTTTCAGTTAGTTTATAGAAAATCAAGTTATTTGAACAATTTAATAGAGTTAGCATTGTTCGCGATCTGGATGTAGACCTATCCAAATAAAGTGACATAATTTAGTGAGTACTTTAGTATCTGAAAATATTTTTGTTCTTGATGGGGACGGTTAACAAATAAGAAAAACAAAACACCTATTTTTCTAAAATAATAGACTTAAATCAGCAATAGATGTAACCTTCTTAAAACCTTGAATATTTGTAGCAAATAACTCTAAAGTTAAACAACTAAGTACTGAAAAAAGCCAAATACTGTTTGACTATTTACTAACTACGGTTGTCAATCACCAAGGGAGGGTGTCAGGCGCATTTATAAACCTATACACATACCTTTATGTATGTTCTAACTGACAGCAGCCTGGCTCTAGCCCCGAAGGGTTTTTTAAATGAATTTTTGACAGTCAATTTTACTGTGCCAAAAGTTTTTACGGGGATAACCTTTTATACTAAAATGTTTGATAGTTAAGGGTAGTACCTTAACTATCAAACATTTTAGTATAAAAGGTTTTTGTGTTTTTCTATTATAATTTATACATGTGTTGTTTTATGTGTATTGCAAATAAAGAATTATTAGTTAAGTTCTTTATTTACTTTTTACCGACTTTAAAAAAAAGGTGATGAGAAGAGATTTTATTTTGTTTGTTGACTTCTTTTATCACCGATTTCCAAAGTTTTTGAAAATTACCTGACTGCGCGACGCAAAGGAGGGTAATTTTGTGTTATTCACCAACTCGACACAAGGGACCGGACACACGTGTGTCCAGTTGGTGAAACTCAAAATTAGTATCAATTAAGATTGTATCCGCATAGTGAAACTTAAATTGAATTACTTTTATTTTGCACTTACTTACTTTTTTCTTTTTTCCATACTTAAATATCATATTTAAATACTAAAATTAAACTATTTACAAAAACGACAAAATTAAAATTAAAAGTTACAGGGCGACAAAAAATTCATTCACACAATTTATTCGCTGTCAATGGGGAAAGTGCCCAGAATGCAGCATTGCCACGTTGGATGGCAATGCTGATCCTTTGACTTACTGATTTTCTTGAAGTCAGCATTATTTTTTATGTCAACAAACAAAATATAGGTAGGGTAGAAGCCGCCATATTTTTAGCATTAAGATCCAAGAACTGATAATACAGGCATGTCATCGTATTGTCTCGCTAGAAGGTCTCCATAAATTGAAAGACATTCACAATAATTTTGTGGAGACCTGCCAACTTTTACAGTGTACCTGTAAGAATGGACGTGGAATAAAAAAGCTTCTTACAAAATAGTAAACAGTGATAACGTTTCTTAGTGCTGCGAACTTGCGATCTGTGATCACTTGATCAGCGTGTTGTATTACGTACAGACGCCAGCACATCAAGCTTCCACAATTTGTCCTTTAATTTTCAATTTTATCACAAAACAAGAAGGTTCACGTTTCTTACTATTACTGTAAATACGAAAGTTTGTGATTATGCATGTGTGTGCTCATTGCTCTTTCGCGAAAAACTATTGAACGAATTTGGACGACATTTGGCACAAAGGTACAATCTGGTAAATTTGGTAGAACCTGGATTTTATGTTCCTGTGCGATAATTTTCGCGTCATAGTGGACGAAACCGCTGGTAACAGGTAGTGTAACGTAGGTCTTCCAATGAAACGTGTGGGGAGTATTTAAATAACAACTCATTTATCGTTCCGTGGAAGTAGGCGCACTATGTACTGCCCTGGCTTATCGCGTAGCTAGAGCGACGCGACGCTGAGGAGTTGACCCCGAGGTGGAAGTGACCGCAGGGATGAGATGGTGGAAGCGCCGGCAGGTCTGGTGTGTGCCGCTAGGTGCTGTGAGCGCAGGTCTCGAACGTTCGGTAAGAGTGAGCTACCTGAGCTCAACGAACGTCAAGGATCGGTTGAAAACACCAAACTTGTTCCCTGGAATCAACGTCCAACGGTAAATAAATGTCCTCAGCAAACCCTCTCTGATGATGACCTAGCAGCGTAAGCGAAAGCCTAGGACGTAAAGTAGTAGTATAGAATTGGATTGGATTAAAAAGAAATCCATGGAGTATCTTGCACATTCTTCTCCAAAGAAGTCTACGATTTTTAAGACAAGTTCATTTGCGATGGTCTTCAAACATACCTACAAATGCACTATGCAATGGTGGTGAAATGTCATAGGTAATATGATAAAGCTATATTCACACATGAAAGTGAAAGCTGAAAGCACGACACGACGAACACACGGATACAGCACATCCACTCACGCCCTAATATAAAATATTAAATAACGGACAAAAGGAAGGGAGTGACTAAAATATTGTCCCGTGTAGTGTAATTATACGAACTCTGTTTACTCTCCCGCTATTAGCCTTCTCATAATGTTATCCGAAAGTTTGCTCAGACCTTTTGTAACAAGATACGGGACTATAATAACACAATTAAAATTCATGTATCTGGTACTTAATTAATATTAATAAATCTAATTTCGTGGTGTGTTTATGTTTCTCTTGTTTTGACTTTGGATGGTTCTTTGAAAATATTTGGATATCTTCATGTTTACATTTGGGAACATTCTGAGCTCAGTAACTTCTACTCTTACTTACAATATAAGTGGAATAAAAGCTCTTTCGAATAATTCCGCAAAAATATTTGGATGGGTAAAGATTATCTTTAAGATTCATGCCAATTTGCAGTTTTGCGATGGTTTTCAGCTGTTTTCATAATAAATAAAATACTCTTTAATTCGGATATGTAACATCCATAGTGGGTTAGTAAACAAGAATCTTATAACTATGTTAGTGATGATAAAACAACTAAAAAAGAAAAAAAAAAAGAAAAAATGATGTAACAAATCCTTATACAGGGTCTCCCGGAAAGTGTCGGAAAGATCAAATTCAAAAGGGGACAATTCTGAGAAATGCGGTGCAGTTTTTAGGGTTCAACTTTTGAACACTTTCGTGTTCAGATAGGCAACAAAATTAAATTCTCTAACTTTAAAATTAATTGGAATTTCCAAATGATTAATACCTCTGAATAATCTCATGTCTTGGGGAAGTTTCTCTATTACGTGGTCAACTTTCGCTAGTGTTAGTTTATTCCATGAAAAAAGCGTAAAGCTTTGAAAAATATAGAATATGATTTAAGTGTGACGAAGATTTCAGAAGGTAGTCCAATTAGAATGCGGAAGTTAGAAAAGCCTTGTGTTAAGGCGGAACGTTTAGGAAGCCTGTGTCAATCAGATATACTACTAATTGTTTGTTTGATTGATATATTATATTCTAATAGTGTTATGACAAGGTGATGACCTCGCTCTATCAATTTATAATTTGTTATAAAGTATTATGTATGTCTATTAATCATTAGCTTCGGCGTTTATAGTTCTCACTTCTCACGTTCAGTTTTTATATCTATTTTTCCTAACGTTATATTTACGTAACTAAAATCCCTTTATTTTTGAGCTTAGAAAATCGTCAAAAGGGGCCTCCGTTTTTCCAAATGAGTCTTCCTATATGCTGGGTGGAGCGTAAAAGACTGTTAGATTTGATTGAATAAAAACCAATTGGTTCCTTCAGTTGCCTTTTGCGTTTCAGGGCTGCAGTGCCCTTTTAAGATAGTCCCGCAGTGATTACAACTAAGTAATTTCAATCCTTCAAAGTCTTCAACTAATATAACCAAATTGAGAAGCACGCGGAACTGATGGCTGATGGGCCCGTAAGATTCATGAATGGAGACCATAGGCACCGGCAAGCGCAGCGTAGGACGTCCACCTACAAGGTGGACAGACGATCTAATCTGTGGTCTTCCACAGGATCGCGCTGGATGCAAACCGCTTCTAACCGGACTTATTGGAAATCTATAGAGGATGTTCAGCAGAAGACCTTTATTTTGATCTTCGGTCTTTGTCTTAATTAAGTATGAAATGTACACAATTCCGAATTAAATATCAGCCCAAATTCAGTCTTGAACATTTCCACAGCTGTTCATGAAAAGGAAGTTTTTGTTGATTCTATCATCATAACAGTTTTCCTTACAACTTGTTGCAAATTAAACAAAAATATTTGTTACCGCTAGTCGTATGTCGGCATCATTTTTGTACTTCCATTTCTTGAGAGAACTGAGATATCTGAAACCATGTTTAAAAAAATCTTGAACATTCATTGTTTGTAGTGAACAAAGTTCATGCACGGAATTAGAGGAAGTTTTTACCCAGCATTAGGACAATAAAGAATTAGAGTGTCTACTCTCTTAGTCGGGTTGTTGTAAGTTGGCCACAAAGTTAATTCGCCACAGTTTTGTAAAGACTATACATTGAAAGTAATTTCGCCACATGCATAAAATTAATATGTAAATTCGTCATAGGTACGTCAGAGTAATTGTAAATTTGTCACAAATCCACATTTGATATGATTTCTGCTAAAAGTAGGGATAGCAAGTAAAGTTATTGGTTTTAGAGCTCGAACTGTAAAGGATTGACTTGAATATCCACTTTTAATAGAAACTCGAGAATGCATCATTTTAAAATTTCTCGAACTAAATAACGAACCGAGCCAAGCATCGAGCCAAACATAGCTACGATTATGAAAAATAAATAACGTTTTAATTCCACTTATTCGTTTATTGCCCGTAGTCCACCCGCTTGGTTCACCTAGGTGTACCACGGCAAATAACTTTTCACATTTAAGAAGATTCATAGGAACCAGTTGCACCTTATGTTTTTATTAGGGGGCAACTGGGCCATGGGAGTAATGGGTAGCTCGCCGTCCGCATAAAATTCCAACTACAAGCTTAGAAACTGAAAGAATGTTACTAACCAGAAAAAGTGCCAGGCTTACGTAAGTTCAAAGTGGTATGTTTTTAAACACCTGCACCTGACCGGTCTTGTACTTATGCTAGACTATACAAAATGATCAAAACAATTACCATATAAAAAAATTAAAAGACCACCTTGAACTCATGTCAGCCTAGTACTTTTACCTAATCATTATGTAGGTATGTCTTATTGTAATGGTCTTCCATTATTATCCTGGAAACAGTGCCTACCTTCAAATAAAAAGATTGCAACATTTTCATACTGACTTCACAATTTAATATCACTATTTTTCTTTCGTAATACTAGGATAAAAACATATATGGACATTTAGGTCAACCACGGGCAAAAATAATTTCCCGTGGTACACCTAGGTGAACCAAACGGGTGGAACACGGGCAATAAACACACTTATTGTTTGATTTTTCTGCTATCCGTACGTAAGAAAGCATCGTGGCGAATTTACAATAAGATATATTATTATTTTGAAAATATTCTAAACAAAATAGAATCGTGGCAAAACACATACATTTTTTCGTGGCAAATTAACTTTGTGGAAAACTTACAACAACCCTCTTAGTCTGTCAATGTAGATAGAAAGTAACTCGAATTTTAAAAGTGAACTCATGGTCAACTCCCTATTAGTTTTGAATTCATAAGTTCTGACAACACTTTAGGGTTGGAATATGAAACGTCTGAAACTTTGACCGAAGCTGCGAGTTTCATCAATGCCCAAGTTGAACCAGCTTTTATCAATAAACCCTTGAGTTGAAACCATTTACGAAACATCAATTAAGTCGTCATTTTACGAATGACGACTTAATTGATGTTTCATCATCAATCATCAACAAAAAGGGCGCCTCCATATGTTCAGAACATTGTAAACTCCATGCAATGTTTCGTCAAAATCATAAAGCTTTTGTTTTGCCTGTTGCGAAGCGGCAAAAGCGATAAAAAGAGAAGAGAACACACGTCAAGCATAGACAGGACAGTGACGTCGAAATATCCTGGGAGACACTCGTCGCACCAATTCACACTAGTTGGCAATACTCTTGGTGACAAGGCAGGCAATAGGAAGTTCTAGTACAACAGTATCCATTCCGATTTCGTTATAGTCCAACAGTTTTATGAGCATTTATGAAATATTGTAGTTCAGGAATTCATGTAACTTCGTCGAAAGTTGTTTTGTGCACAAAAATTGAGTGTTCGAATTTTTCTGATTTGTGCGCCATACTAACCTTGTTTGTCCTGGTATGGATATGTGTATGAATGTTGATGGATGGAAAGGAAGAGGGAGATCTAAGAAAAGATGGATGGATTGTGTGAGGAATGATATGAATGTAAAAAGAATAAATGATGCTTTGACGTCTGATAGGGTAGAATAGAAGAAGAAAACGTGTTACGCCGACCCCAAATAAATCGGATAAGGGCAGGAAAATGATGTGTCGTCATACTAACGTACGTTGATTACATTCATCGTAGCAAAATTAGTTACTAGATCCATATAAAAAGCTTCAACCCACTAGAGCATATAACTCGCATTTGACCAGTATCGCATGATAGTTGGTCAAATGAGAGCCAATGTGATTTATACGGAAGAAAACAACAAAAAAACAAGGGTATCTACATATTGTAGTAGGGGAAGGGAAGGGTTGTATTCACCGACGCGAAAGGACAGGTATTGCGAGCACCAATCCGCTTGAACAGTGCTGTGCCTGCGAATATTTTACCATTCCGGTTGAACTGCTCCGAAAATGGACGAAAAAAGACACTGAAGCAAAAGATTTACGTAAGAATTAGCTGCAAAATATTTCGTGTGAAAAATAATAAATCTCAGAAGAAGGCAAACACAAGTAAGTACCTACGAGTATCTATGTCTCAATTCAACGATAATGTGAATGAACGTCTTAATATGAACTATAACTTAATGTTAATTTTAGTCAAGTTTCTCTTTAAGTGAACTGTCATTTGAATTGAGAAAATAAATATCTTTAAACCGAATTGAAATTAGGTTAACACAAAGGAGTAAAACTTTTCCCTTCACAAAGTTCAAATAACAACATCTCAAAACAAAAAGTATGGCTTTCAAATCCCAGTGCAGCAATAAAATGAAATAGCGGAAGAGTTCACAAAGGCTGTGGCGGATCAGTAGGATGACTAGAGTTTTAAGCCACAACGTCCAATCCTCGTTAGGAGTCACCTGGGACTGTCCCGTCTAACGGTGAACACGGGGGACACAATAATTCGGAATCATCGGTCCGACCACAATGAGATCGACGCTTTTAGCGGAATTAAAACGTGCGACGGACTGTGTACATGTTTTATTGATATTAATGGATGCACACCAGCATTGCTGGAAAACATACTTCTGTGGTCGAGTCTTTGGAAGCGATTTATTGGTACGAGCAAAATTATTTCGTTTACGAACGGTTGGAAAAGTTTATGCGGTTTGGAAATTAAAGCTCAATCGATGTTATTTGATTTTAATTCCATTACTTTGTGGTACTACTGCTATGAAAATCATCACAAGTTAATTTATTAATAGTATTTTATTGGTCAAAATTATTTTCATTGCTGAGATACACTTAACCCTTTCATTACCGTTATCGGTTTTCGATACCTCTGTAATGACGTCACTAGACACAGCAATTAAAATAACGTTAATTATCGCTTTTTATTACATTTTCTCATCTCTGAACTATAATTAAAAGTTGTGTATGCGGAACCATTAAAATTGAAATATAATACTACGAACGGTTGGTTGATGAAACGTATGAAAGCTCATTTGAGTTTTAAACTGATTAACGTTGAAATTCGATTCGATTATGATTCGGACGGTGGAAACTTCGCGCTCGATTACAGAATTCAGATTGACAAACAGTAAATTACATTATTTAACATAACATTAATGTTTACAGTCCATAAGTTCAAATTGCTGATGCACTGTCTCTAGTGTCGTACGTCATTACATCAAATTGCATTAAAAAATGTAGTACCTCGAATTTTCCGCAAGTCATGAGTGGTCGGGAGTTACTGTGTCTGATAAGGAGGGAAGAGACACCTAGATCGCCGCCGTGTCCTCACGGCGGCGATAGGCGGAGACCTCTCGCGCCCGGCATTGGTCGAGGCCATGCTGCGGAGCGAGACGGAGTGGGAAGCCGGTCGCCTCCTTCTGCGAAGCAGTCATGCTCGCGAAGGAGGAGGCGGGGTCGCGGAACTTATCTCATTACCGTGACCCCCGAACATAAAGGGCTATTGCAGGACACCGTGGATTTTAGTCAGTGGGAGGACTCATTTGATGATTTTACCACGATAAAAAAAAGTCATGAGTGGTGGCGCGGACTCTACTTGCGTAGTTTCCAAATGAGTAGATTTACAGTTACCTAGTTGAAACAAAAGGTACATGTTCAAATTACCTACTTGTCACTTGCAGCTTGTTAGATCTGTTCAAGGTGCATACAATTTGCAACTTGTAGCGGGTAACTTGTAGTAATGGAAGCGCGCCTAATTAGTGACAAATGACATTAATGACGTAACTATGTATTTATATAGTACAGGGGTTCCCAAGCTTATTTGGTCTACTGCCCATTTTTTTTTAGGTGGTAAAATCATCAAATGAGTCCTCCCGCCCTGAGTGGGGTGGAAGGGACTGTCAGACTCTTACTGACTAAAATCCACCCGTGTTCCTTCGGATGCCCTTTACGTTCCGGGGCCACGGTATCCTGTGTTAAGAAAAACTCGCGACCACAGCAGGCATTTGGCCCCATAAGGGGCCCCGTCAGTTTGCTGACAACTCCCCGAAAGCACGCGCGAAACACGACACGACGCGCCACCGACCCGGGCTTGGTCCTTGGTCGAACGGCGAGCTATCCATTACTCACCGTCCGCAAGCCCGCTCCGCCGCCCTCTGCTAATCAGAGGGACACGCGTTGGAGCGTCCACACCACAGGCTATTCGCATACGGACAAAGAGACCCCTTAGGCACACAGTGCCTAAGGAAGAGTTTTTGCCCGCATCCCAGGGTGCATCGGCCTGAAAACTGGTCTTCCCCACGGACGTATCCGAGAGGGAACTCCAGTCCACGGGCGCACGTGGAGGTTTCCTGCCTTAGCACCCCGTCTACTGCCCACTTTGAGAATAAATTAATTTTTAGCGCCCCCATTATTTCACCTACTTAAAAACCACTATAACTTCAAATTAAATTAATTGTTGTGAGCTACCTTACCTATCTAGGAATACTAATAACTATTAAAATGCGAAAGTGTGTCTATTGACTTTCATTTCGAACCGGAGCTACCGATTGACATGATTTTTCTTCTATTTATTGAATAAAACAGGACAGATACATGAACTACGCGGAGAGAAATATCGAACCGAGTTTGGCCATCTCTTAATTAATAATAGTTGATGTTCACAAGTTGTAGCCGAGAGTTAAGAGCTCAGTCGGTGTCTAAGAGTCCTCCTAGCTAGATAAAATTACAAATCGCCGCCCGAAGCCTCTACACAACGCCCCCATTTTTTTTTGAGTCTCTTACCGCCCCCCTTTAGGCCTGCAGCGCCCACAAGGGAGAGTTATCGCCCACTTTGGGAAAGGCTGCTATACAGTATGTTGTGGTAAGAGATACATGAAGCGGTTCGGTATTAGTTGCACACCGTCTCCTGACATTTGTTCGGAGTCAACTCAAGTAAATGGGCTCTGAGGATTTTGTCGAGCTCGACTGAACCCGCGCTTGTTTCCTTTTACGTACTTTAGAGATCCGTATGTATTTTAAATTTAGGCTCAATAAATATTTATTTATACTAATAAGGTTATAATATCTCCTTGTTTGTAAAAGATGTTTAGTTTACAAAACAGTTACTTACTGGACGCGTTGCCGTATGCCGATCGCTGGTCTATGGAATTTTGCCACTCTAAATATTCAGTTTTAGGGGTTCAGATTTGGATAAATAACGAAAAAACCTTTTTAATCATTAGTTATTGCTATCCTTAACTTCGATCAAGTGCAAGCGGGCTTGAAAGTCGGAGAGACAGCCAGATGGACAACAAAGTGATCTATACAATTTTTTGACCTTTGAATGAAAAAAAAGTGTTCCTGACTTGCAATAACATGTTTAATGACATAATATTTAACTAGGTAGGTACGTAATTTTTAGCTATGTACCTACCTACTATTATAGTGAGTTTTTAGATAAACTAATCGGTTCCTGTAGAAATAATCTTATTAATAATTTCACGTTTGTTACAGGTATTTCACAATCTTGGTGTACATACAAGAAGTGTTTTGCTGTGGGAAATTGATATTTATGATATGGTAAGTGGTGTATCCGCTTTTTTTGTCTTTGAGCAATAAACTCAGGCTAATTATGGTCTATAATTGTCCAAATGAAATGTGAATCGGACATTGATTGTAAATCATGATAATTTCCGTTAATAGCAAACGCTTGCGGTACCGCCCACGTAAATTGGATGGAACAAAATTTAAATCATAAAACCTGGGCCATTGTGTAAACAGCTTTTATATGTGTTACATTCTGTCGAGCTGAAATGTCATAGATGGTGAGAAATGGCGTTATTTTTAACGTATTATGTGGTTTTGTTGTTTGTTTTTAAACAAGTAAGTACACAAATTTGTTTTTTATTTTTGTTTTTTGGCACTCTGTCTGCGTGTGAGTTGTCAGAATCCAATATTAGGTCAGATTAACAACTTACCTATGTGACAGATGGACAAAAAATGATCAAATAAGAAATAATATCGAAAAAGTTTCTGTTTTTCTTTAACGTATAAATACTTCTTTTTGGGCAGTAAAGTTCCAAATAAAACAACTGGGCTAACCAGGAATAAAATTATTAATTATAAAATACAACTAATTTTCCCAGCGTCATATTATCTTGTCTATGCTCAAGCCTTACGCTAGAGTTACGGCAATGCGTCAGTAACACAATAAACTCCTCTAACTTATGGCAGTGGCCCCATTGGCATAATTTTGTTCTTCCCAGTCGTATCTATAAAGCCGCTCGGTTGTTCACGACCTAAATCTTGCCTTTATTCAACCTTGAGGTTCTGAATACAGACAAACATTTGAACACGTAGGCACTTTTTAAAACTGGAATAACGTTTGACTATAAATATACTGGCAACCAAGAAAAAAAGTCAGTAAGTCAGAAAAAAAAACATTTAAACACTTCTCAGCCAGCAGCAGCACCCATGACTCTTGTAAATGTCTATGAATTCCTTAGTCATAAAAAATAGCATTAATACCTTTTTTATTTTTGTATCCAATATTTTTACAAAAATACCAAAAAAAAATACATTACAATAACAACTTTGCTTAAAGATGGCTCGATCTATGTGACGAACAACAACGAAGTTTTGTTTCTGTTTTATAGCGGCCATACACCATACTGCCTATCGTACAATCGGCATGACGATCGATTTGATCAAATTGGCAGTTCGTCCATATACACCATACACCATACTGCCTATCGTCCAATCGGCATGACGATCGATTTGATCAAATACTTCAAATCGGCAGCAGTGATGCCAACTTAGTAACTTTATAGCTAGATCTAGCTATTATTCGATGACCGACAGCTACAATTTTATAAAACTTGTGGCTTAACTTTTTAGCTACTTTTTTACCGACTTGTTTTTTTACCGATTTATCCCACTAGTGGGAATCAGTTGGTAATACAAGTGAAGGTCGAAAAACATTTGCTTATCGTTAAGCAAATTTTTTCGGCCTTCAAGCGGTTTTCGACTTTATTGACATTTATGCAAACACCGGATTTTAATGAAGGAACAATGTTAGCTAACTAGAATGTGAGAAAAAACAAACTAAATTTTGAATGTCAATAAGGTCGAAAATCGCTTGAACCTGTTTTTTTAACTTGCTTAACGATAGCATAGATATTCGAGCCTCCATTCCATTCCACTCCACTCCATTACAGTCCAGTCCATTCCATGGTAATACACACATTACCCTCCTTTGCGTCGCGCAGTCTGTAAAAAGTGTCGTTACAATTTTTTCCGCCTAGCCCCCTTTCGCAACGCGCCATAAGGAACTTCGTTCCAAAAAAATATACGTTTCGAATTGAGAACCTCCTCCTTTTTTTACGTCGGTTAAAAAGTAGCTACCGAATATTAGCTAGATCTAGCTATAAAGTTGCTAAGTTGGTATCACTGCTGCCGATTTGAAGTTTGATCATTCCGATTTGATCAAATCGATTTGATCAAATTGGCATGATCAAATCGATTTGATCAAATCGGCATGATCAAGCCTATTGTTATGCCAATTTGATGGATTCCACGCCCACACACGGTCAAATCTAACTGATCAAATCGGCAGCGTCATGCCGATTGTACGATAGGCAGTATGGTGTATGGCCGCTATAATATTTCCTTAAAAATCATCAAAGAAAAAAACCACAAACAACTTTCGCTATTGCACTTTATAAAAGGCCACAAAAAAAGACAAAAAAGGTTACATTTATCTTTAAAAGAAAAAAAAGTGGTGCGGTTGCTTATATCTTGCACCTGAACTTATTAGGTTGTTGAACGCCGCCCGCAACGGCTGGGCCCACCCGACCATGGCGAGTCACGCTCTGCCACCTTTCTAGTTTTAATCTGTGATAATACCTACAATCATTCTCAGAATGCACTCGAAAATTACTCTATTCTATGAAGTATTGTTTTTTAGAAAAATTAAGAAGAAGAAGAAGTTGCAAGAAAAATATACCGTTGACATTCTTTATTTCATCATCAGTTCAGGATCACCCGCTGCTGGGTATACACTGTGTGTGCTATGACAACGACTCTCCCTAATAACACATTATTTTTTTACTTATAAGATCTGCTAATTTTGGTTTTCAACCTTAAAAAAGTACTTAAAAAGATTCTGGTACACATTAGACTTGACACGTACTTCATTCCGGGACTGGCCCCCCTTAATTCATATCTGCGATCGATTTTCCAGTCTCCACCACCGACTTCGTACATAACGTATAGTCCTCCCCTTTCAACTGTTTTTCGTAACTGGGTGATAATAATTAATATGTAGGTACATCAAACTAATGTGATCATCATCTGTCTAGCCTTTTCCCAACTATATTAGGATCGGGTTCCAGTCGAACCAGATGCAGCTGAATTTCAGTATTTTACATGAAGCGACTGCCTTAAAAACTGCCGGAAAAAATCTATCTCTAATTACGACCCAAACTGCATTCAACACAGATAAGTTTTTTTTATGAAAAAGTTTTTATGTTCATCACTTTTACTTGTGGAAAATAAAAAGATAAGTAAGTATACGGTTTGATAGACTTTTTCTTAATTGCTCTACTTTGTAACAATCGATGTTTTAGCGATTCCACATTCTTTATAGTAAAACGTTTTGTATTTTGCTGATATGCCGTTTAAAGACCATTAAAATGCTAGGATGTAGATAAAACTGCCTAAAAATTATATCCACTCCTCCCAATAAAAAATGTGAAATTTCAGTACCACGGGGTATTTTTTTTCACGGGAGTGTTACATTAGCCATTCATTCAGACACGTTTGTGAAAATAATGAAGCCCTCCCATAAGTATTTATTGAGGTTTCATCCCCCGATATCAACATGCACAACTTTCCACCGTATTAATTAGTAAACAAGATTGGATTACTACAACACTCTTCATTAACTTAATTAAATGAGATATCTTTTTATCAAATAAGACTGTAAAATGGGAATTTCCAAAATAAGTGTCTTTATTCCGGCCTGGGGTCGCTCACAAATGAGACAGACAAAATTCCATCTAAGCATCTAATTTATTTTCTAGTGGGATTAAAATTCAAATGGAATTAGGTTCTTGTATTGAGGGCTCCGTCCTAAGTTATGGTATGGACGGCTAGACTCCTTATCTCGGTTTTGTGCCTAGATAAAGGTGAATTTATGTTGCAGACATTTGAATATATTTATTCCAGACGAGGTTCTTGAAATTAAACGTCTTTTTCGCATGAGTTATTTAGTAGGAAGAACTTGTTAATATTTTCATATCTCGAAAGCAATCCATCGTTGTTTATAAACAGTACCAATACAACCAAAGGCAATATAGAGATGATTAATTAAGATTATCCCATTTTATTTTATTACCCCTAGACTAGTTTGTCTACGTACGAATTTATAGTTGGGTAGGGGTGTACCTTGTCGGTTACTATCAAATAAATGAGTCCGCTCGGTTTGATTCATGTGAATGGGGATCGGAAAATACCCGCCAACAAATAAAACGAATCAAACTACCAACTATAAAGGCAGCTACTGAATCAGAGCCAGGGATGGGCTGGTTGTATACGACTAATTACTTTAGCCAACTTTGCCTATTTCAATCACGTTAAATCCGAAAATAAATTCAGTAAAAATACTCTATTGGACTGAAAGGTAACGAACGGTAACTCAAGTTGCTTTCAAACTAAGCACATTGGAAATTATGAGTAATAGCTCTCTGAAAACTTGTTCTATAAAGATAATACCAGTCATTTTATACCAGTTTTGCTAAGTAATCGGATTAGACATAAAAGGATCCTAGGGAAACTAAGATAAGTTAAACTGGCAAATATGAGACGGAACGTTTAATTTGAGTGTCTTCAAACTGCAGAATATCGATATTGGTTTTCAGTTAGCGCGCTTGTGTTTCGTGCGGGCTCGTCTCTAGCACGTTTCACGTAAGGGTTTACTTACTGTGATGAAGTTTGATTTTACATATAATAAAACATTTTTTTCTTCGTTTTTTCTCACGTAGGTATTTTGTTTAAACAGTTCCACGGTCTATTAAACAGAGATTGGTTCTGAACTAATACGTGTTCTAATTTGCCATGAAATAGTGTTTGTTAAACAAATTGATATGTGATTGAAATGTTAGTACAATCATCAGGCTGATAATTACATCATTTAGTTGTCTACCTATTGGATGTTACAATGAAAGAAACATTAACGAGACTTTTAGAAACCAGTAATAAATAAAATAAATATAAACGACGAATATTGGACGACACGATTGGCACAGTGGCTGAGCGTTCGACTGCTGCGCAGCGTGGCGCGGGTTCGAAGAAGCCGGTTCCTGACGGAACAAATATTTGTATGAACTACAAGTACTTGTTCCGGGTCTGGGTGTTTGTGTATGTGAGTTTCTATGTTTGTAAACGCACTCACGACACAGGAGAATTTCCTAGTGTGGGGCAAAGTTAAAAAAAAATAAAGCTTCGTAATACGTGTTACAGTAACAAACAGAAATACAATACATTTTATTTCGAAGTTAATTTAATTACGAACGAAATACTTCATACGATTTGCAATTTCCGGCCCTTGGCTTCGGAAATGGCGTCCTAAAAAGTGGAAAGCCATCGACAAAGCCGGTTGGCAATTAAGAGCACTATTCATTCAACCAGTGCGCGCCCATAAGTTTGAACCTAACCCTTTATCGCTGCTACACTTCCCGGTATTTTGCACACGTTTGCCACATAACTCTGCTCAAAATACCGGACAACATATTGAAGCTCTTTGTTCAAGGAAACTTTTTAAATATACTTTTTTTACTTTGTACTAGAGAAGAACCCTTGCAATGTTGACGTAAAACCGTGAAACGTACAAAACGGTTCAGGTGCAAAATATACTGAAGCCCTTTTATTTTCCAACAAGACCTCAACATACCGTTTCAAATGAACATACCGGACAACCCTACGTACAACGAAAGTCCCCTGAAACAGTTGGCACGAATGTCTGTGACTCGCACTTCAAATTAGTAAATGTGTGTTAACTTTAATTTTTGGGTCCAAATGTAATAAAAACTTATCGGACGCCTGCCTAATAAATGCAAATTAATTAATTATTATTATTGTGTCGATGCTTACTTTACCGTAACAAAGTAAAAGGGAATATTGGGTCTATAAATTCTTTGGCGTGTGGTCCCCGGACTGCATAAATACGTTGCCGGATATTGAAAAAGGTGCCTTAGAAGCAGACAACGTTAGCAGTTTATTACAAAAAGAAGTTTCCTTAGCCTTTTATGAGCTGAATAAACTATAGGATATTTGAAATAACGGAACTTTAATATCTCATAACCATTAAGTTAAATAAGAAGTCGTTACATTACGTAAATAAAGTTGATCATTCGCATGATTGGTTCGTTTAAGCTCGGCTATTTGAATACGCCTCGTGGGACCATTAGGTTACACTCAATTACCGGGCCCAAAGAAAATCTAATTTCTTTCATACTTTCCAATTATAGAATCTGAAATATTTTTTATAGGTTCGTAGAATTTCAAATATCAAAGAGAAAACCTATAATTTAAAAAATTTGGGAGAAAATGTCACGTCTCAATTAAATTCGTCTAAAAATCAGTGTTTATTACAAGAATTTTAACTATAATTCAGGTGTGCCCCTTTCTAAAAGCATGACTGCTCTATATTCACGTCCACACAGAATACCTCCCATGTCCAAATATTCATGCCAATGTAGCAAAACGTTAGAGCGGAGCGCACGCTCATTCCAAACTTTGGACCACAAATAGTTTGGGGCAATTCGTGCTCCCGACACGAGGTTATTGCGTATTGCACATCGCGACACCTGTATCTGACACCACAGAGGACTGGCCCGACATCACAATATTACACTTATTGTAAACATGCACACACACATCTTCCGTGGGGTTTTGGCCGATTGAAAAGCAAAGCAAACCTGTGTGTGTGCACAGCCAGGAAAATTAATCATGCCACTGTAGACTGCAGACAGTACAAACCTCGAGGTATCGGCAATGTATTGTGGTCTTTGATACACTGTTCACGCTATAAATCAAACCTTACTCGAGTTTCTAATACAAATTGTTGGACGTAAAGCGGAGAAAACCGATAATTTAATAATAGAATGATAGTATATCTTGGCTTTCAGTGGATAATTGAGAATACTATAACAAAGATAAACAGTGGACATTCAATTAGAGGCGTATTGTCGCAAATGGATAGCTGTGCTTGCAATAACCACGCTGACTGGCTATTAATACCAGTTATTAGGTCCTCGAACGCTCCAGGACACACAGAATTCTTAATAGCCATGGAATAGTTAGGCAGTATTAGATTGCGCTTGTAATGGCCGACTAAGACGATTACGATAAGACGCTATCGGCTTAAAGGATGTAAGTTTTTATGAGAATCCCTTTTACGTAATTCCCTAGTTTAATTAAATTTTCTTGTGCTGAATCAGAATTTGAAAAAGAATATCTATAATTCTAATATTAGAAATGGGCTGATTGTGACTTTGGCTGACCGACTGGCCGACTAGTCAGCTATAAAAAGACCGACTTGTCGATGAAGTCGATCATTCCAAAGCTTTAAAAAATGACAGTGACGTTTCAGCCGTTAAAAAAATAATATATTTTCAAATCATTTCCTGTCAAATTTAAAATTATATAACCTAAACTATTCAGTAGCAAAGAAAGCAGCCGATTTATATTATTATAAAATAAACTGTTACAAAAAAATACTGTGTGTAAAAAAAAGGCAAAAGGAATACTGTGCCTGAAGTAAAATAAAAATATTGTCAAGGAAGATTATAAAACCAGATATTATATAAATTACCTTAGATAGCCAGCACTTTTGGCCGATTAGCCAGCACATCTCTACTAATTATAATTTTAAGTTGATACGACGAAGTAATTTTGGTAAAGCAAAACACATTATCTATTTATATGCTTATTATGAGCCATTCTTATGCATAATTTTAAAAGAGCGATGCTTTGTCGTCAGAATCTTTTAGTTCAGTAAATCTTCATAATATCTTTTTAAAATGTAAAGCTATCTAAGTGTAATAGTAAGTTAACGACCGGGCGCTTGATATTGTCTCTGAGTAGTCTGTTGCTTCGTCGACAGTAATAATTGGATTCTGATTCAATATACAGTGTCATTTTAAACTTGAAACGGTTCAAGAATTCTGATCAAATACCTCCAAGATCTAAGATTTATCGATAGATTTTATAGACAAGCTGTCGTATTTACATTAATAATATTTTAGAGTAAAGGAAGGGTAGGACTTTTGGTAGTTATTTTTATAGGTACTTACTTAACTAATTTATAAAACGGTACATTATTATTTTGGATTTGTAAAGGAGCGAGATAGCTCCAGCACAAGCTTGCTTTTGTAACTTACTGGAGCTCTCTCACCTATCTGTGCTTATAAAAAGTATAAAAACATTTTCATCATCATCATCATCAGCCTGTATTCGTCCACTGTTGGACATAGGCCTCCAAATGTTTTTAATAAAAATTAAAAACATTTTAATTTTTATTTATTATATTTACTCCCTTCAAATAAAATCGATATCATCATATCAGCCGTAAGACCTTCACTGCTGAACATAGGCCTTCGCTACAGATTTCCTATTGGACTGTTAGGAAGCTGATTGCATTCAGCACAATCTTGTTTCGATTAATAATAGTACTAGATTAAGGATCAAGAAGAAAAATAAGTCGCAAAAGCGGCCACATTTGCACACACATAAACATCTACATTTCATAATAAAATGTTCAATAGTATTTAACAACTTCAGTTTATAATAAACCTTAACACTCAAACATACAGTTTAATTACCATTGCAAAATGTATTTACTTAAGTCCTTTCATCCGAGAAAGGTTTAACGTCAACAATTTGACTGGCCTGTTGGTCTAGTGGTTAGTGACCCTGACTGCTATGCCGGAGGTCGTGGGTTCGATTCCCACCCAGGACAAATGTGTGATGAGCACGATCATTTGTTCTGTGTCTGGGTGTAATTTATCTATAATATGTATGTATTTAGAAATATATAAGTATGTTTATCAGTTGTCTAGTACCCATAACACAAGCTCTGCTTAGCTTGGGACTAGATGGCGTTGTGTGATAGTTGTGGAATATTATTATTATTATTATTATTATTATAATTTAAAAATGTTCCTCGAAGATAAAATGTCATTAGTACAAAAATACTCATTCTAAAATGAAACTTGAAGTCTAAGCAATAAGGCTCAAAACACTGTGTTGACAATTACGTGCTTACTCTATTTTGGAGCTAGACGAAGTTCCTGGAATCACATTTCAATGCTTAGAACACAGTATAACAATGTTTGTTACAATAGTGATGGCGTTATAGCAAACATTGGCCAAACATACCTTGCGTTAGTTGTTTGAATTATTTTACTATTTAATCCCGTTTTTACTTAATGAAAAACACTAAAAAATATAAATTTTTCGAAAAAAAGATAAGCCTTCGAAAATATCGGTGTAACGGTGGTTATTTGCATAATTTTTGAACACAATTTGCGGGCATTTCGACGTTTAAACGTTGGCTATGGTTGGACCATACTAATTTGAAATACCGTCACAAAAGTGTTTGTGGCGGTATTTTTCGGGCCGTTTTTGAAGCGCATATCGGGAATCTAGTACTATTATTGATCGAAGCAATCTTGTTATCTTTATCAGATCGCTGATAGCTCTGATGGGATAGAAAATCCTCTAGTACTACCTTAAGTAAAGTGTTGATTTTGGAACTTAAAGTTGTAAAAAAACGCAACGAAAAATATGTTACCGCAAGGTTGTTTTTCTAAGTTACCGCATTTTCATTTCTCCAGCACTTTTCTTAGTTTCAGAGCAACGCGCGTCTCCCTTTACGTGTAAACCTTGAACATTTTAATTGGATATTCTCCTCAGAGATTTGCGTTTATAAAACATACTTTACTGGCTGCTCTATTAACTAGGGTAAAGCAGTGTTATTCCCATGAAAGATGGTGGACATTTTCTCGAGCGGCTAAAAAAAATAACCTTTCCAACGTGTTGCGTTTTTCTTCTCGTTTAATTTACCTTTGCTTTGTTCCTTCCTATTGTCTCTTTATTGCATACCGCCTCGAAGGCTTACTTTCCCGTAATCTGAATGAGTTTAAAAGAAGCATTTTCTTTAATCCTATTATTGTTCAAACAGTCCAACTTTGAGCCTTAATTCCACAGAATATTATTGGCGGACTCTGAAAAGGTCGTCTTCGACATCGAGTTACTTTTTAAGGTTCCGTAGCTCAACAGAAAAAACGGAATCCTTATACGATCATTTTGTTTTGTCCGACTGTCAAGACCCTTTTTTCAGGAACGCGTGTATGTTTAAAGCTGAAAATAATATCAAACATTCAAGTTTACAATTCTTTAAAGCAGGCAAAAAATTTAAAATCCAAGTCAACACAATCAAAAGTATTATTAATTAGTATTGATAATTTTCAACTACGGAACCCTTTATTGTGCGTGGTCGGACAATCACTTTGCCAGTTTTCTCCTATGCCTACTTTTTTAATGAAATTACTCATTGTAATTTTGAATTAACTTTTTCGGTAACAATGAAATGAATTAGTAATTATTTAAAAAAAAAGCTATTGTAAGCAGTAATTTGTGCAAAAAGTTTATCATTTTTAAGACACTTTTATGTTGAACATAATTTTCATTGCGATAATGATATCGATTTGTCGCGAGTCTCTTTGGGATTTCTTGTTTAAATTGTATCATTATCTGAAGTACTTTATATAGTGTTTATTTAAAGTTTTTTCTTTTGTTTATGGCTTAAAGCCGTCACTGGTTTGTTAATGTAGCTGAGACGGTACATAAAGTCAAGAAGATTATGGTAATGAATACATGTTTTTGAGACACAGTAAGCAGCTACAAAAAAATAAAAATAAACTGTAATGTGTATAAAGTTTGTCGCATCGCGTGTAGTGACCGATTGCCAAGCAACCAAATATTAAGTAATCCGTTTCCCACAGTTGACTCTTACAAATTACGTGGGAAGATAAATAGCTGATACGTTTAATATGTTTCTTTCTTTCCCAGTTTAGAGGGACCATAAAATAATGTGGCTGATAATTTAAACGCGACATATTTGGGACAAAATGTTTTACGTCCCAAACAAAAGCGAGCGTGCGTCCTTCACAAAAAAAAATGTAAATGAGGAATCCCTTCAGCGTTTTATTTGGTTACAATGGTTAGTTGTTAACAGACGCATGTGTGGGCCAGCCTGGCCCTCCATGCTCGGATGCGCCGAGCCCGCTGACTGGGCAAGTGGTTCCGCTTCCGATTCTCTTAATTGGTAAATCTTAGCTGACGCCGCTCTTTGCAATTAAGGCGAGATTCTATGCAGCTTGTGCGGATGAGCGCGATTTAATGCATCGCCTCGCAACTCCAGCGAATTAGAGAGAACAGATAATTAATTGAAAGCCCTTATATGATTGGAAGTTCAGCGGTTGTTACGCAAATTCTGCTATTATAGAGGATTTGATTATTCAGTTGAATTAGAATGAATTGTTAGCGCTACGTTGTTCGTTGTTAGAAAGACGGGAGTTGATTAAGTGGCTCAAAAATCTTAGCGATTGGAATGTAACCAGGTTAACGGTAGGCCACTAAACACTGATTGTCCTGAATAATAAACGAACCAGTCAAAGGAAAACTTTGACCGAGACCTTTACTTTGTTTGCTATTGATCGCGTTGGTAATTTTAACGGATCAAGTTAGCAACATTCGCGTCACGTCGCGAGTTGTCCGGACTACGTGTTTGTTCGCCAGATCTCGGATACTCAATACATTACAGTTATCAGAGGCGCGAAATCAATTATCGGCACGTGGCACATTTATCAACTATCAAACTCGGATTTACGAGTAGTGTATCAGATTTCCCTTTTGTTTACGGATGTATACGTCCTAATTGGCACACTTTCCTCTTCTTGGTTTTCGTTTCTATTAATATTAATACTTGAAGGAATTCTGCGGCTGTGGAATAGGTATTATTAAGTTAACTAATTTATTAGAATTACGTAGGCGTTTATAGAATTCCAGGTAGGCGTCTCGTAGATTTGTACGGAATGTAATTCTACATAAATTATTTAGAAGGGTTCGATCTTTTTAATTAAAGCCGTATTCATGCCGAAGTTTGGAACACGGAAAAATGCGTAAGAATTCAGAATAGCTCGGGCATTATCCTATCTTGGTCGGTGTATCTCATCGTTAAGCATGGGAAGTTCTTTCCCGGAATAAACGAGTTAAATCAACCATAAATTCGGGCCAAAATGGGCCTCGAATAAGTTATCATCGGCAGTTAGGAGGCGGAGTGGCGAATTTTATCTATAGACAATGCGCGTTTTTTTTTTCGTAACATACAAAACATCTCTATTATATTGGACAATAATGTCATTTATTTGATGCTTTCTATGATTGTTCTGGCTGTATAGGATTGTGTTAAATCACTTATTTACTTGAAGCGTTCAGCTAAACATGCCTTTTATTAAACTCTTTTGCAGGTATCCACTTTCAATCAATTGTCGGTTTAATGTTAGTGTCAAGATTACCTATTAATTGAGGTCACTTTTGGTGTTCTGTAATTAACTTCAATTATTTGCTTCTAATAAGTATCGATGATTTAATTTAGATTTTTTTGCTGGCACTATATTGCTGTGGAAATCATAAGAAAGACTGTATGTAAACTTAACGGAGTAAGTGAAAAAATAATTGAAGAAGTTATCACATCAAACAGTGGAAAGCCAACAGCGGGGCTATACAAGTTGACAAAGAACACATTTTTATCGGTCAACTGTAATATAATACACAAAAACCTACTTCCACATAAAATAAAGAGAAAAGCCTAAAAATGTACATCATTAGTCAAGTCAATGTAGTAAGGAATCCGGGCAGGCAAGTAAATCATCCATGTTGTAATAAATGTATCAGTGTTTACCATCGGAATAAGTATATAACATGGGAGACTTATGTCGATAAGGATGCTGAATTGATACGATCGTGTAATGACAAATGTTATTATTATGGTACTAGCAGCTAGCCCGCGGATCAGCCCTCGTGGGTTTCTAAAGGAAGAAAAAGTATCAACATCATCAGCCTATAAATGTTCCCACTGCTGGGACACAGGCCTCCTCTCTGTGAGAGGGAGTGGGCAGTAATCTACCACGCGGGCCCAGTGCGGATTGGTAGATGTCACATGTCGTCGAATTTTTGGTTCTAGGACATGCCGGTTTCCTCATGATGTTTTTCTTCACCGTTTTGAGAGCAGTGGTGTTGAAATAAATTACACAAATTAATGCGCCTGACGGGGTTCGAACCCACGACCTACAACTCGTAAGTCGAGGCAGATACCACTGGGCCACCACTGCTCTAAGAAAAAGTATGCCTTGTAATTCATGTTGTAGTCAATTAATATGATTTATTCGCGAGACTTGGCTATCAGGTTACCGTCACCCAGGAACGTAAAGGGCTATCGAAGGATCATCGTGGATTTTAGTCAGTAGCTACGTTTCTGACAGTCCCATCCACTTCACCCAGGGTGGGACTCATTGGATGATTTACCAAGTAAAAAAAAACGACTATCTGATGAATCAAAAATTATAAATATTCATCCATCTATCCATACATACATAAAGTCCTTCATCACAAACTTACACATTTATACTTGTAGGATGATAAGATTTTCCTATTTGGGAAGTTGATTAAAGCTTAGTTAATGTAGTTTAGTGATGTAACGAATGTTTGATTAGGTATTCATATTATCAAATGCGAATGCAGATACGAATATTCGGTAATACGAAGCGAATAAAAAAACATGCGAATATTTGAAAATGCGAATACGAATATTCGTTCTATTACTAGTAGATAGTAAATTGATTTTGTTTTCTCTTAATTATGTATGTTCTAAATTTTTGTAAGATAACGAAGACTACTTCGGTAACAAGTTACCATGGCATACTTAATCTACGATTTTAAAAAAATTACCTTAATTATTCCATTTCCTTTTTACCACTTCAAAAACGGTACTTTCAAACTCCTGAATGATTTAATCGATCAACACCTAAGAACAAACTTCTACACAGACTGTCAAATTATATCCTAATGCAATTCAGTACATATTAGTAATACAGGCACGGAGGTATAAACACAAACATCATCTGTGCAAATTATAATATGTAGACAGGCTCATCAGCTCATTAAGATTAAGTACTTAAGTACGTGTTACAGAGCTTTAGTTGAACTTGGGAACACTTAGATAGGACGTGATAGTGTTTAATTAATTATAAGTTTAGGACAAGTTGAGGATATTAGTTTGGATTATGTTTAGACTTGTAAGAAAGAGAAAAAAGAAATTAAAAGTAGGTACTAATGGTTGTAAACACATTATAAAAAAATTAGGTGTTTCAACAAAATGGAATATTTTTCCGTTGACAATGTAAGAAACATCTAAATTTTTTAGAAAATTTTTGTCGATAAGTTTATAGTGAAAGTTGTTTGAAACAATAAGTACTTTCAGCCCTTGAAATGTTGTTAATATTTTACAAACAACCATGTATAGAGTAACAAAACAAATCTGGATTTTATGTGTCATACAATAATAAATAAATAATGTTATTCAGTTTTATTCCCTTACAGTAGGCTGACATAGTTTTTAAAAAGTCTAGGCAAATACATACGAAGACAAGTACATGCAAGTTTTCATACCATTCCTGCTGAATCAAAAAATTATTTCTATCTACATATATTTCTTTTCCGGACTATTTTACTCACTAAGATAAATCTATTACAGGTAAAAAAATCTCAGCGAAAGTTGTAAATCCAATAATTACATCAATATTTCATTAGCTTTTGACTGTTATGAAAAAAATATTCAAATTTGAAGATTTATTCATTTTATCATATAACTATCTAAATCGAATATCGATACTTTCAATATCGCTGTATTACATCACTTTAAACTATTAATTAAGTTATAAAATAAAAATTAATATTCAACCAATAAAATATTAAAGAAGCAATTTTTATGTAATCAAGTGCAATACATTTAAAAATTAAGACCAGAGTCGTGTGAATATACGCGTGTAACGAATATGAACAATTTAATTCTCAGAGCTTTGTTACATTTGCGTGAAAACGGGTGCATGAAATTGTTTTTATTGTTATCGTTATAGGTAAATGGGATAGTGTGTAACATACCTATTAACCCATTTTTTTTTGAGCTGGACACTTCATCAAATAGAGCTTTTCTTTGGATAGAAAAATTCGACCTGTGAGCAGGATTTCAACCTGCGACCTCCGGATTCAGTTCCACCGACGCTCTTTCCAACCAAGCTATCGCTCACGCCAATCTTCAATCCATTTCTAACGTCTCAAGATGATGTTCATCAAATAAGTCTTCCCGCCCTGGGTGAAGCGTAAGGGACTCAGACTCTTTATAGGCTAAAACTCCGTCTTATTCCTTCGGTTGCCCTTTGCATTCCAGGGTCACGGGATGCCCCGTTACTACTGTCCCGTGACCTAAATGTAGCCAGCTGAATTGGTGATTTGTCTGAAAGTTCCCTACTGCACTCTGAGCAAATTAATACAGTTTCTTATATGCATCGACCAACAGTTGCTATATACGATGCTCTGTTCCTCTTGGTACGTATAGGTACAGTGTACGGAACGGGGCATCGTAGACATGGATTACAAGTAACAGTTATGTCTAAAGGCCAAGGTTACACCAAAGTCCAAGAAAAAACTGTTGTAAGCAAAAAAAGATTGATTACCATATTATGTACTTCCCGTGAGTTAAAAAAAAAAAAACTAAAACATAAAAGAACAGGTTTTCTGGCGGTAATCCGTACTACACGTAATTTAATCTATTATAGTTCCAATGAGTCTTCTTTTTAATTGACATACCTTTGTAACAGAGAGGTATTTAACCTCTTCTGTTCCCTCAACCTCTTTACTTTAAGATCTATTTATTGTTTTAATAATTTTTAAAAATTCATGTTTCGAATTTACGTTCTGTCATTGCGTCTCCTTCAATTCTTTTCTAGGCACTACAATTTTTACCACGGCTCCAGCTGCATGTTCTACAGTATTGTTTTATTTTCATATTTTAAATAAATTACTTATAAACTCCGTTGTGTTTTTTAAAAGTGCTACACAACCAGTACGACAGCTCCAAATCGAGCAAATACCGCATCAACAGTACCGAGTTCGCCATACACTGCGGCTCCAGCAACCTTTCCGGCTTCGTCTCGGAGGACGATGTCACCGTGGGCGACATCACGGTGCGCGACATAAACCCTGGACCCATAGCCGGCCTCGCCTTCGTGGCCGCTAATTTCGACGGCATCCTCGGTATAGCGTAGCAGCATCTCGGTGGACGGCGTGAGACCCGTGTCCTACCTACTAGAAGGTGGCGTAACGCTACACCTTCTTACATTTTTACTCGCAAATTCACTTATTTGCACTACACCAAGAAGAAAGCGGGACTCCTGCGCACCGACAGGATACAGTTCAACTGTTTGGCGGCGCCGGACTCCCACAGGATGGTGGTCGCGAGGCAAGCGACCCTGGCCCTATCGACAAACAGCAGACGACAATCGTTATCGCTCAGCAGTCACTAATACATTTTCAACTTTATACTCCAGCGCGTAAAATTGTCAATCTATTGAAGTTTACAGATCGTTTCCGTTTGTTTTGTTCGTTATCGCTCAGCAGTCTTTCATAGATTTTCAACTTTATGCGCTGGGGTATAAAGTTGAAAATGTATTAGTGACTGCTGAGCGATAACGATTGTCGTCTGCTGTTTGTCTATAAAGCCAGGTAAGACTCACCAATATTGTTAGGCAGGTTGCCAGTGCTGCCGTTGCCCGGGTGAAGTAAAACCAAACAACAACAAACCCAACCCACCCTATCATATTTATACATAGAAAACACAGAACAATGTGTCTGTGCCAATTTGATTTTGACGTTCCCGTGTCTTCGTTGACGGACTTAGAAAGTAGACACTCTGGGCCCTCGGCACACTCCTATTTTTGGCATTGCTTGGCAACTAACTTCTTAAATACAAAATACCAACACAATTTCGTCGTCCAAAATACTTAATAATGATAATAGAATCCTCTAAATGGGATGAGCTATCATCCTAATTACACACTTGCCACTTCTTATAGTCGTTAAGATCTACGACACGACATAAATATTTATTAAGCTAGTTATTTTTCTTCTTAGAGCTATTACGCTGGTTTTTGCAAAGATATAAGTTAACTAGGTTTTTTACTTACTTAGTAATTATCGTTAGAAATTCTTAACCTATTTTATTGTTATTGTGGCATTTAGTATCTTTTGCTAAATCATCTGGTGAGATAATAAAATGTCAAAAAAACTGCCCAAGTGCGAGTGGCATTCTCTTATGACGGATTCTGTACCATTATCTTGAAAAAATCATGTCTGTTGTATGGGGGTCTCCCGTATAACAGACATGATCATGATAAATATTTATTTTAAATGTAGTATGTATGTAGTATTCCTTATTATTGCGGCAACAGAAAAACACCATCTGTATTAAAATTTTCAACTGTGTAACTATGTGTTGGGTTGACGATATCGTCAAGATCGCGGGGAATAGATGGATAAGAGACGCACAGAACCGAGAGATATGGCGTAAAAAAGGGGGAGGCCTATACCCAGCAGACCAGCAGTGGGTGATCCCGGGCTGATATGATGATGATGATGTAACTATCACGGTTCACAAGACAGCGGAGTCTTCGTAAAAGGGTCAAGTTTTACCCTTTGGGTGCAAACCCTAAAATTGATAAGAATTCTTATATTCTTGACTCGGAACAGATCGAGAACATCCGAGGGTTTTTCCCTTTAAAGTTCATATTGACACTAACTAATGCCTGCGGCTTCACCCGTTTGTAACTGGAAAATTATCTCACCTGAACGTTGTACCACAGAATACTTAATAGTACCAGTTGTACTATGTAATGTTATTCCATACGTTCGACCGTTCTGTCATGATTGAGTAACAAACATTCATTCAAACATTTAAACTTTCGCTTTCAATAAAATCTATACTTTTTTAAAAGCTAAAGAGTAGGTTGTTTTACTTTTTCGAATGTAGAATGTTTTTGTGTTGGGTAGTCCATTTATTGAGGAAAGCTGTAGCCTATATAACATCACGCTGTGACCAATAGGAGCCGAACAGTAGGTGAAACCGAGGGGAAAAGCTAATATTAGTTCAACCTGCAACCATTAACAACATCTAGAAGAGACTACATAATATATACCATAGACGATATATTACTAGACACCTCATGCACGATTTAACGAACGAAAACTATTCTGCCAACTTGCTGAGGTATGACGTAAGCGAGGGGGACGGGGTACTGCGTTCTGATTGGCTAACTCAAGGTCAGTGCGACATCTACGGCTCACAGGAGTGGTCGAAACTAATACGAACTTGGTGAGTGACGAATGGTGACGACGGATATAAGATTTTTTTACCTAATGTGTTGACAGACATCGGTCGCCTGTGATTAGGAGTCTAGTAATAAATCGTCTATGATATATACGTACAAATATTAAATGCCCATAGATATTTTGCAAATATTGCGAAACTTAGGCACATTTGTACCAAAGTTTGGTACAACTGCGAACACCAATCGAATTGATTTCCATTTATCTGTTGCGACTATGAGTTTAAAAGCAAACAATAGTTGTTTGTACCAAATAGTTTATCTTGAGCATTAAGCAATAGTGTAACAGAATCAATTTCTGTTGCAGTAACTTTAAAAGTTCAATTGGGTTACATAATACAGTTTTTTTTTTTGCTTTAGGTACTATGATTGATATTGCATCATACATTTTTTCCTTTATAGATATACGTAATAACATCATTACAATTTGCTTCAGAACGTTTATCAAGGTCAATTGGTAGGTTGGGAAAATACGTTATAAAACAGGCACTGCAGATCTCATCTTACAATTTTAGAATGGAAATATTTATAATTTTGTAGTTGGCAGCACTGATAACCAGTGACAAATGACATAAACATTTTCGTTCAAAAGTTTTTGAGAGTAGTGTCCGTTTCACTTCACATTTCTTTTTTCCCCTACTGATAGTATAATAACAGTCTACTCATTTTTTGTTCGAAAAAAATATGTAGATAATGGTATTCCCCCATAAAACTATTTATCTCCTTCAACTGAACAAGAAGACTGTCTGTTTACAAACTCTTACAAAGCAAATGCCAAGGGAAACGCAATATAAATGTTATCTCCAATAGTTGTAGACAAACACAATGAAAACTTGGAAAGCAATTACAAGAAACTTACATCACTAAAACAGAAGATACAATATGAAACATAGTTCTAAAACATGTTTGTAGTAAAACTCAGATATTACGAATATAACGATATTGCGAATCTAATGGGAGTCAAACTTCTCAGTAAAATTGAATTCACCTTGCAAACGTAACACGTGGTCTAGTTTTCCCCAAGTTCACAACCATTATGAGTCTGTAGTATTACTGGTTGTTGGATTGTTACAACATGCTTTACCGGTTCAGTACTATGGTTACTTTCACTCAATCAGCGCGTTCTCTCAATCGGTCGTCGTGTTACATGGTTTCCTCATTAGCTACCTTTTGTTCTGCTCGTCTGTGATGCCTCTGTGTTTAGTGTTCGCAACATGCTCCAATCAAAGCCTCAAGGTGTCTGGAGCAATCGAACTGTATGCATAAAATTATATCCAGAATTTCGTCACACGAATTTGCTCCGTAATCCTGGTAGACTAACAGCTATAATAGCGTCTCCGGGTGTGAGAGATGTAAGCAATTGCGCCGGTATTTGTAAGCGTATTAAACTATTGTATTGAATACCGACGTCTACCACTCGTTGATGATTCACGTCTTCAAGGTGCAGCCAATTGTCTTGTCGATTATTTGTCTAGCTAGAAACTGTCTTCATTTGCTAAGTATTAGAAATCTGTTGAATCTCTCCACGGGACAAGACTATCAATAAGTTTTAAGTAGAAAAAGTTATATGGTATATTTTATGCTTTTTATGCAATTAGCTCGTTTATTTATTAATCTTAATAATGGCCATGATCGTCTAGTGGTCTAATGAAATTATAAACGTGAAAATGAATGAGAATGAATGTTTGTCTTTCAAGTGAAAACTACTGAACGAATTTGTATAATATTTGGCACACAGAAATTTCCGTGGGATTCGAATAATATGCGGACGAAGCCATTGGCGATAGCTAGTATCATAATGTTATTATAAAGGTCATATTTATATAGGTAACAAAAACTAGAACGCCCCGTTAAGCGAGTTTTTTCTTACTAAATCCGGGTACACAAAGCATACTATTACTACTATCAATAAAAATCTGCATATTTTTTTGGAATTGTCTCTCTCACGCTACCCAATTAGGTTTTTTCTTTTCATTATAATATTAATTCTTATTTATCACTTTATAAAAAAAACTACTTATAATGTAACGCGTAGTACAACCTATATTTTAACATTTTATAGTAATAATAGGTGGTTTACGCAAGTTTATGCAAAAATCGATCAATACGAATAAAAATAAAATTTCTATTTAGGTACAGAGAATGCTGGGAGTGTAGTTGAAGGCTCCACTCATCCCCTACATTATAAATTACTGTACCTTAGCAATATTGTAAAAGGGGCCGACGACCCAGGAACGAGAGGGCAAATGAAGGAACACCGTGGATTTTATTCAGTATGAGTCTCTTTCGCTTCACCCAGGGCAGGGATAACTCGAATGGTGATTTTCAAAAAAAGAAAGGAAAATCGTATAAAGCCGCAGTATTTAGAACATCAAAATTAATCTTACATCCATAAGCTCAATATTCAGTTTAGATCCAATCTGCCTTTTGGTTGAGGTAGCTTACCAAATAACTTGAGTATCTATTGATACTTTATACTATTGTAAAACATACCATAGACATTATAGTATCTATTGATACTCAAGTTATTTGGTAAGCTCCCTCAGCCAAAAGGCATGGCATTTAAGTTCGTAGTCTACGGCCTTCACATTCCAAGAGATCATAACGACATGTAACAAATATGTCTATTACAATGAATGAATGATATCTGGTTTCAATCTCGATCCTAAGGCACCTGCCCGACAAAAAGCGACTAGCGAGAAGCTAGTCGAACATAGGGAAAAATGGATACAAGTTGTAGGTCGAGGATTCGAACGCAAGCATGCGCGTTACTTTGTGAATGTTTTGATCACTACAGCATTGAAAACGATGGAAGAAGTCAAGAGGAAGTTGTATATTTTAGAACTTACGAAGTCAAATATATCTCACATTCTTCAAGTATTTTGAGGATACTTGGTGGATCAATAACCCATTTCCTCATACGGAGAAGAGGCCTGAATAACTTGTAACAATAAAAGACAAGTTTTTTGATTTATAAAGTACTCGCTGCGGTCAATGATCAACTACTTATATTTATGTATTTCTTTTACTGACACGGGAGTCACAACACATTGTAAGTTTCTTGAGTAAGAAAACAGTCGATTACTCTTCGATTTCTCGTCAACGACCATAAATAAATGAATATTAAATTGGCAATAGTTAACAGAGAAAATAGTTAACAGACATGCGGGTGGGGGCAATTGAAGGAACACGGTGTATTTTAGAGCAGTACGAGTTTGACAGTCCGTTCCGCTCCAGCCGGGCTTTGGGACAGTGGCCTTAGGTTCCTCAATGTTTTTTTTTGTAATATGTAATTACGTACGTACCTGTCAATTGAATTGTCAAAGACTGCATGCCTGTACACGTTGTAAATAGGAAACGTTATCTACACATGAGAATGGTATGTGTGTACGCCTTTTTTCTTTTTTCAAAGGGCGTAGTTATGCCATGTGCCTGTGGCAAGGTTTTCTTGAAAAATATTTGAGAGACACGTCAGTATTTCTTAAGACAAATGTAATTTTAAATAATTGATCGGCGTGTGGGCGAAGACTTATTGTTGAATGTCCTAAGGCTGAGTTTCACAATCGGTTTCAAATATTGAGATTTGTATTGGTTGAATGAACGATTGGAGCTAAAGTTGAGTCGTCTTTTGTTACGGTAATCCTATCTCGCACCCACATAGACGGAGACTAAGCTGTTGTTGGTTGTTGTTGTGTCTGTCTCTTGTTTATGGCTCAACTGTCATGTTTTGTGAGACGGGCTGAGGCCTTATCATAAATTTTCACTTATTGTGACGTAAAGTAAACTGGAACTTTGACATTTAATTTCAAGGAAAAAATTAGTTCCTTCTTCGTACACCAGGGGCGCTGTTCCATTTTTTCATACAAGAAACGCTGTAAATACTGGAAAGACGCTGTAAAGTAAAATAGTGAAAACTCGTGATAAGGGCTCTGGACTGTTCATATAAATATTCTTATTCGACACTATTATCCTTGTATGTTTAAAAAGCAAATATTTTATGAGCAAAAAAGTTCTTTGGGTACAAAAAACTTAATAATGTATAAAAACCGGCCAAGAGCGAGTCGGACTCGCCCATAAAGGGTTCCGTAGCAGCAAGTAATAACATACTATAAAAGTTCTTGTAGTTGGTTCCAACTTTGAAAGGTTTACGATTTATGACGTATTAAAAAAAAAAACCGGCCAAGTGCGAGTTGGACTCGCGCGAAGAGGGTTCCGTACGATGTTACCTATCACGTTTTTTTTTTAAATCTGACCCAAATTGGTACGCACAATATTGAGGGATTTACCATGTTCTTTTAATATCATGGACTTCTTATAGGTTTTCCTATAATCTATAAATAGAAAACTAAATTCTGTATTTTAAAAAAATTAGGTTCAGTAGTTTCGGAGATAAGGGGGGGGAATGGTCAAATTTCGTCTATTTTCTTAAATAACTTGGAAACTATTTATTTTAAAATTACAAAAAATATATATTTAAGATTGTCTCAAGAAGACCTTTCATTTGATATGTCACACAATGCAGTTTTCAATTATTTTTTTTTTAATTTTCCCCGTCCCCGCCAAAAATTACCTCCCATATACAGATATGGACTTCTTATAGGTTATCCTATAATCTATAAGTAGAAAACTAATTCCTGTATTTTTTTCAAAATTTTAGGTTCAGTAGTTTCGGAGATAAGGGGGGGGGGAATGGTCAAGCTTCGTCTATTTTTTTTGAATAACTTCGAAAACATTTATTTTAAAATTACAAAAAAAATACTTTTAAGTTTGTCTCAACAATACCTTTCATTTGATATGTCACACGATGCAGTTTTCAAATATATTTTTTTAAATTTTCCCCTTCCCCCCCCAAAAATTACCTCCCATATACAGATATCGACTTCTTATAGGTTATCCTATAATCTATAAGTAGAAAACTAATTCCAGTATTTTTTTCAAAATTTTAGGTTCAGTAGTTTCGGAGATAAGGGGGGGGAATGGTCAAATTTCGTCTATTTTCTTGAATAACTTGGAAACTATTTATTTTAAAATAACAATAAAAATATATTTAAGATTGTCTCAACAAGACCTTTCATTTGGTATGTCACATGATGCAGATTTCAAATATATTTTTTTAATTTTCCCCTTCCCCCCCAAAAATTACCTCCCATATACAGATATGGACTTCTTATAGGTTTTCCTATAATCTATAAGTAGAAAACTAATTACTGTATTTTTTTCAAAATTTTAGGTTCAGTAGTTTCGGAGATAAGAGGGGAGGGGGAATGGTCAAATTTCGTCTATTTTCTTGAATAACTTGGAAACTATTTATTTTAAAATTACACAAAAAATACATTTAAGATTGTCTCAACAAGACATTTCATTTGATATGTCACACGATGCAGTTTTCAAAACTTTTTTTTTCATTGTCCCCTTCCCCCCCAAAAATTACCTCCCACATACAGATTTCATCTATTCACGTCACACCTCTGTGCTTGGGTCACAGGAATTGATATGTGTACCAAATTACCTCCCATATACAGATATGGACTTCTTATAGGTTATCCTATAATCTATAAGTAGAAAACTAATTCCTGTATTTTTTTCAAAATTTTAGGTTCAGTAGTTTCGGAGATAAGGGGGGGGGGAATGGTCAAGCTTCGTCTATTTTTTTTGAATAACTTCGAAAACATTTATTTTAAAATTACAAAAAAAATACTTTTAAGTTTGTCTCAACAATACCTTTCATTTGATATGTCACACGATGCAGTTTTCAAATATATTTTTTTAAATTTTCCCCTTCCCCCCCCAAAAATTACCTCCCATATACAGATATCGACTTCTTATAGGTTATCCTATAATCTATAAGTAGAAAACTAATTCCAGTATTTTTTTCAAAATTTTAGGTTCAGTAGTTTCGGAGATAAGGGGGGGGAATGGTCAAATTTCGTCTATTTTCTTGAATAACTTGGAAACTATTTATTTTAAAATAACAATAAAAATATATTTAAGATTGTCTCAACAAGACCTTTCATTTGGTATGTCACATGATGCAGATTTCAAATATATTTTTTTAATTTTCCCCTTCCCCCCCAAAAATTACCTCCCATATACAGATATGGACTTCTTATAGGTTTTCCTATAATCTATAAGTAGAAAACTAATTACTGTATTTTTTTCAAAATTTTAGGTTCAGTAGTTTCGGAGATAAGAGGGGACGGAATGGTCAAATTTCGTCTATTTTCTTGAATAACTTGGAAACTATTTATTTTAAAATTACACAAAAAATACATTTAAGATTGTCTCAACAAGACATTTCATTTGATATGTCACACGATGCAGTTTTCAAAACTTTTTTTTTCATTGTCCCCTTCCCCCCCAAAAATTACCTCCCACATACAGATTTCATCTATTCACGTCACACCTCTGTGCTTGGGTCACAGGAATTGATATGTGTACCAAATTTCAACCCAATCGGTCTAGTAGATTCGGAGATAATTGACTGTAAGCGACAGACAGACGGACACACGAGTGATCCTATAAGGGTTCCGTTTTTGTATTCGGACGTACGGAACCCTAAAAACTTGAGAGGTGTCAAGGCACGTCGAAAATCGCTATGAACCTGTTAAAAAGGTTCAAGCGATTTTCGACCCTCCACCCCACACTACCCCACTCCACTCCGCTCCACTCCGCTCTACTCCACTCCGCTCCGCTCCGCTCCGCTCCGCTCCACTCCACTCCACTCCGCTCCACTCCACTCCACTCCGCTCCACTCCACTCCACTCCGCTCCACTCCACTCCACTCCGCTCCACTCCACTCCACTCCGCTCCACTCCACTCCACTCCACTCCGCTCCACTCCACTCCACTCCGCTCCACTCCACTCCACTCCGCTCCACTCCACTCCACTCCGCTCCACTCCACTCCACTCCGCTCCACTCCACTCCACTCCGCTCCGCTCCGCTCCACTCCACTCCGCTCCGCTCCACTCCACTCCACTCCACTCCACTCCACTCCACTCCACTCCACTCCACTCCACTCCACTCCACTCCACTCCACTCCACTCCACTCCACTCCACTCCACTCCACTCCACTCCACTCCACTCCACTCCACTCCACTCCACTCCACTCCACTCCACTCCACTCCACTCCACTCCACTCCACTCCACTCCACTCCACTCCACTCCACTCCACTCCACTCCACTCCACTCCACTCCACTGCACTGCACTCCACTCCACTCCACTCCACTCCACTACCTATTATAGCTGTAAAAATGAAGTTGACAAACTTACATTTGCAGTTGTTCTCCGATACATTTTGTTTAGGAAAATGTTATCCCAGTACGTTTTATAAGTTGGTCAACTATTACTCGTAAACTTGTAAAGCCCACTTTCTTTTAAACTTCGTTATATATACTACTATTGTAAATTTTTTCACACCCCCAAACATAACCGTTTAGCTGGTAGAGGGGGGGGACACTCGAGTAGGGCAAAAATTAGCACTTTAAAGCTTAATATTTCACAAACGAATCTTTTTATCAAAAAATTGTTGATGGAAACTACCAATATTTTTTAAAGGCCTATTTAATGATACCCCACACTAAGGGGTACGCGAGAAAAAAAAAAACATCCCCGCTTTACGTGTACAGGAGGTACCCTAAAAAAAAATATTTTACGAGATTTTATTTTACCACTTTTTTGACGCAACAAATCCGTATATTTACACCAAATTAAAGCTTTCTAGTGCTGGGCGTCTCTGAGCTAAGCTGCGGACAGACGGACGGACGGACGGACGGACGGACGGACGGACGGACGGACGGACGGACATGGCGAAACTATAAGGGTTCCTTGTTGACTACGGAACCCTAAAAATGACTGAGACATAATTATATTATTATGCATGCTATAGCGGAGAGCGGTATGTTGATATAGTAAAGTACATGCATAATTATATTATAGTTGATAAAGAAATAGAGAAAAAACATTTTTTTGTTCGTTTGTTGTAATTGAATGCCGTTTTCACAGACCTATGAATTGCTAGAGGTCTAACTTAAAATAAAATGTAAGTATGCTGCACTTTACAGCAGCAAAAAATATTTTACTTCGATTTTTTTTTGTAAACATATACACTTGAATCATCTTAAATTCTACGCATACAAAGTCGCGGTACAAACTAAGTTTGAGATAAAATTATATTTCTTTAACTTATTAATTTTATAATGAGTCTGTCCCACTACTGATCAAAGGCAGACCCCACTTTCCCTATCTTATTAGCAATCTCATAATTAAAATGGAGGTTTCCATATTTTCCTTTTGACATTCGTTACAAAAGGCTGAAATTATACCAACAACAAAAGAGGTTACTCCATCTTAAACCAGTAAAAGTAAATCATTCACAGAAATCTCACATGTAAATCAATTATACAACGTACCAAGTTAATTGATTTTAGCCTTCAATTAGCTTTAACAAACGCGTTAATTAATATTGAAAGTAAGTCTTACAAGGGTAAAGCAGGCAATTATTGGTTTAGAAGAAGCTATTTATGTCGTTTGAGTTAAATATAGCAATCCGTTTGATGTGTAGTAAATCAATGTAATATTATGTATATGTAGGGGGTTAGATATGAACGAAATAATAGTCGTCACTTTTATTTTGAGTGGCATCTCGCAGGTCAACCTAGAGGAGGCTTTGAGCTGCTTAACCGGACTTTTCTGTGGATGCCTAAAATTACTCTAAGCCACGGCAGACGATCTCCGGCTACCGCAGGCGCGGGCATGCGGGCGAGTAAAGGGCAACTCGCCACCCGACCATGGACAATGCCCGGGTCGACGGCGCGTTGTGTTCCACGCGCGCCTCAAAGAGTGTCAGCATGATGACGGGGTCGCGGGACTTATCTCATTACCATGACCCCGGAACACAAAGGGCTATTGAAGGACACCGTGGATTTTAGTCAGTACAAGTCTGACAGTCCCTCCCGCCCTGCCCGGGGTTGGAGGACTCATTTGATGATTTTACCACGCTAAAAATAAAAAAAAACTTTTTCAAAAAAAAATGTAACCGCCTTCAAAAACAACCACAAAAAAGGGTAAAATAACCTACAAAATAACTTTTCTTTCAGAAGTCGGTGCCTTTGTTTTTTTTTCATTTCATTGTTTTTTTGCCACCGACTTCTGAAAGAAAAGTTATTTTGTAGGTTATTTTACCCTTTTTTGTGGTTGTTTTTGAAGGCGGTTACATTTTTTTTTGAAAAAGTTTTTTATTTTACTCTTTTTAGTTTAAATATTCAACTCAAATTCTTGTCAAATAAATCATTCTCTCTCGAGTGCACAATAAGCTAATAAAATTCCCTATCTCAAAAACTACCGAACCGATTTTGATGAAACTTGCAGTATTCCGTAAGTTAAACAATACTTAGTACAACAAAAAAAGAATTACTTAAATCGGACTTGTAGTTCCAGAGATATGCGAACACAAACTAAATCAGTCGATGCCTACTCCGTTGAGGAGTTGTACCTTCCATCATCAGCTCATCCACCTGAGATGATGATTATCAGATGCAAATACTTGAACAGCTTCAGAAAATATTTGAAAATGGTACTATGTGCCTATAAAATTTGAAGGTTGCCCTCGATTTCCCTGGGATTCCATCATCAGATCCTGACCTGATGATCATGGGACCAATTGAAAAGTATACCCTTTCAAACAAAAGAAAAATTTTCCAAATCGGTCCAGGCGTCTTCGAGAAATCGGGGAACATACATAAAAAAAAAAAAAAAAAAAAAAAAGATTCCGACGAATTGAGAACCTCCTCCTTTTTTTGAAGTCGGTTAATAAAAAAGGCCTCCAGCCAGGGGTGAATAATCGTAGTTCAGCCGTTCTGACGTGGTTGAGTGACAAACAGCCAGTCTAGTTACACAGTTAATAGAAAAAGAAATACACTCAATTCGATCTTAAAATTCAAGGCACTATGGTGGATTTCCATACGATCATCTTGTAGGTAGGTACGAGTATAATATGTTGGGTAAAACCGGTCTATGTAAATTAAGATGTCTATATTTCGGGATATTCAGGTATCCGAAATATGGGGAGTTAGTTTCCGATCCGTTACCCAATTATGAGCCTTGAAGATAGAGTGTTACCTTTCCTTTCGCAAAATATTGTTTTTGACTACATCAACCTATTCCTTAACGGTGCAAGTACCGTAAAAAACACCGTTCAAAAATATATCTTCCGTTTATTTATGCTTAAAATTTTCTGATTGCAATGCCTAACCCATTAACAAAAAGTTGTTTGCGAAATATTCTGAGCTACTCTAAAGTAAATGAAATAATATTTATTCTTACTTACCCGGTTCTTTGCTGTGCGCTCTATTGGGTTCCGTCAACAAACTTCTTCAGTCTGAATGTGGACCGTAGCAAGTTCACTTTATTTATTAAGAAGCCAATAATATCTCCTGTTTACGAAGAAAATTGATCATAACCACGGCATCGACACATTTTCTATAGAAAGTAGGCCATGGTGATGAAGTGTCTCTAAGAAATGTTGGAAATTCGCTTTCAATAAGTAGTAAGATGTAAGCACAATGTCATTAACAACTGTAAGTGCGATGGGAACACGTATACAATATAATTTACACTGACAAAGTATTAAAAGACTTTCTTTTTGTTTTTAACTCTTGTATGTTGATTTCTACAAATAGTGATGATGAGGTGTGAGTATAAATAGTGAAGAAAGTTTTTTTTTTTAAATTGCTGTCAGCGAGAAATGTGCCCAAAATGGAGCCACCTTGTATGGCATTTGGCTTAACATTGCAACCTTGGATGGCAATGCTGAAGTTGACCAGTCCTTTGGTCACGTGAAGAGTCGATAAATCGCCTGGCGATATCTTTAAAAACTTTGTGAGCACTCGGACCCCATGGCCCTAGTGTTTCAACCCCAAGGGGCTCAAACTCTTAGCTACTAGTTAAGCCAATGTATTTGCGCCGTTTGGAGTTTTCAGCACTTGCAGCAGCCGTACCGTGAATAGTCGATTAAACGCTTGGCGATATCGTTTAAGAGTTTTGAATGTGAATGTGGAAGAAAAGGGAAGCGATGTATTGATTGAGTGAAGGATGCTATGGCTAGAATGGAGGTGAAATATAGAAGTATGGAAGATGAAGGTATGCTGCATTGACCCCGCATGAATTGGGAAAAAGGCAAGAGATATGATGACGTTTGGTTTCTCCGGTAATCTTTGTAAGGAATTTGCAGGGAGTTGTTGAGTTGTAACTTCGAGACAAATTGAACAATAAATTGTTTGACCCAAGCACGCTTGGAGGGCTTGATTAAGAATTTGGGACCTGAAATTAATTAACCAGGACTTTTGGGGTAGATCGATCTTTCGTGTAACTTCTGTAGGTTGAGGTTAACGGTTTTAACAATAATTCGAATACTTTGACGGTTTTAACCTCAGCAGTTAATTAGTATTCTGTATAACGAGCATAATGATAATTATGGCATAATAGACCGTGAAGTTTTTCATTACTTTTGCATAGGCATTTTAGGCCCGGTGAAATCTGACATGGGGTGCTATTCTTTAAAGATTCAGCCTTGTGTCAGCTCGGCCGGCGGATGTAAAGATTATATTTCATAGATTTTCAATTGAGCTCATCGCTCCAGACTATAGAGCTACGAGCTCGTTGTCGACGACGACTTAAAGTTTAGAGATTAGCATAACTGTATAAAATCCAAATTAAAGTAGGCATTGGTTGCCATTAGTCAAGTACATTATTTCTCTTTTTATTTTCCTGAAGTAAGATTATATTTATTGCAAGTTTTATAGCTGTTTTTGAACATTTGTACAACAAACAAACATTTAAACAAACTGATAATTAAATATTGAGGCAAAAGACAGAGTTAGGTGAAAGTCTTTGTAGAAAGCCTTTGTCGAAGAACAAAGCTAATATTAAGAAAACCGATAGTCGGTAATAATAATGTAATAAGAAAATATTGTACATTATGTTAACAGTAATAATATAGGGTAATTTTATGTTAGTTAAATATTAACTGTACATTTAGGTATAATTATCAAGGTAATACTTAAGTAATTACCACGGAGACATTCCAAAGATGGCCTACTGAATACTCAAACTAAATAGCTAAACATTTCAACAGATTACTTAACAGTAATGATATAAGTTAACCGTGGCATCGATCACAGTAACTTTGATTAACACGTAGAACTGCGAGAATGTTCGGTCATCGTAATTTAATTTGAGCCAGTGACGTCACAGTTGTGACGTGATCACCATTACTACGCAACATTTGTTTAATTGAATTGTTTATAGTATGTAATAAACCCTAGTGGAAAGGATAGTTCCTTAAACTAAATTGCAATTGAAGAAGTCATTAATGTGACCATTACTAATTTCATAGCATTTTCAAAACTATGTTAGGGTCGCCTGTAAAGTCTGACCGGACGGGTTGTCAATCTGAGCTCCACAACCCAGTAACTGGTTGAGCTCAGTAATCTGAGTGCCACAGTCCAGTTGCTGGGTAAAAGAACTTGATACACTGTACCTACGTATCACCTTAGAATAGCATACCAAAATGGTTGCTATTGGAAATGTTACGTGTCAAACTTGGGAATTTATTGCAAACACACCCTAATCTCTTTAAAGTTAGAGTGAACATGCTTCTTCTGGGTAAGCTCGCTCCATCGTCGACGTCGTCAATGCTTACCTAGACTAGACTAAGGTCAAGAACAACCCCAACTTATTTAAAGAAACTTTGCTATGTGACTGACTGGAATATGGAATCACATTCATTCTGTGACATTTCTTTTGACAGCAGCTAAACCAAACTAACGGGGGTCCGTTAGGTTTTTTATAGCCTTTTACTCGCGACGTATCCCACATTGGGCACCTGGCACCTGCGAAAATTTTGACAAGACCCGTATGTGGTATAGGTAAGGTGCCATTAGCTCAGGTGCCATTACAGCGGGTGCCCAATGTGCAATACCACCGGACACTGTATATGCGTTTGGGGTGCGAGGTTGTTTGCATAAACCAATGTTGCCATTTATCTCAAAAACTACTAGTTCTATTTTGATGCGGTTTTTTATGTATAACTCGTGGCCTGTCCAAGCTTCGCACGGGTATATTAAGAACCGCTCGTCCGATTTTGTGCAAACTTCACATAAAACATCTACTAAATAGTTCGAACAAAGCCTAAACATTTGGTTTGGATAGATGAGCCCGTTCTTGAGTTATAACATTACAACGAAAAGTGGCATTGATTTTTATATTTAAGATTTTATAAAATATAGCGTGGGAAGATCATACTAAACCTTTTAATGGTACGTAAAACAAATCGCGTTATGTTTGTGTAACACTGCAATAAATCATTAATTAGTCACGAATTATTATAATAATCTTATTCAAGGCGCATAGGAAGTGCTTACCTCTTACAATTACTCATCAATGAGCTAATGTTTAGAACTTACAATGATGAATCCTATTCGTAATGGATAAGACGAATCGTGAGTGGGATTAGATTGAGACATTTATTTACATTATCATTTGTTTAGCCTATCCAGATGCAGCAGAATAGAGTACACACATGTGACAGACAGTGCTCAATCCATAGACTATAAGTATAGCTTAAGCAAAAAGGCCTACAATGTTCCCACTGCTGGGACCCTGATCTCTCTGTGGCTCGAAGTGGTCTATAATCCACCACGCGCGCACTGAAGGTTCGTAGATCACATTTTTTTTTTGAATTTTTGGTTGTACATAGTTGCATGCCAGTTTTTTCTCGATGTTTTCCTTCATCGGTTTGGGACTGGTGATGAAATAAATTAGAAAACCAATGGGCCTGGCTGGGTTTGAACTCAAGACCTTCAATTCGTAAATTGGGGCTATCGGACATAAACTGGGGCATTCGATTACTAATGGCTCTAAAAATAAAAATATTATTAGGCGATCAATCGAATAAATTGCTTCCCAAAGATCTTTCCAAGTGAATGGGTTACCCATCCACGTCCAAACCTCGACCAGTGTAGCCTCCCTTTTAATCGTAATTACATAGCTCCGGCCTAAGAGTCCTTACACAAATCAACCTTAATACTGAATTACAACAATTAATTTCTACATACAATTTGTACACCAGTAACAGTATTTATTATTGCTTTTGGGCAAAAGTAAATCCTGGCCCACAAAATACCTACCACGAAATGACCCGCCCGGGATTGTGCGAAAAGAATGACATCTAATAACGAGCAAATTAGGTTTCTTTTTAAATAAAAGCTGCCTAGTACTGGGATGATTGGGAAAATGTTGCTTTTATAAATTGTCGCCTGTGACTGGCTTTTTGAATGAAGTTTATTAGGTGAATAGTCTAGTTAGAAAGACAGTTTTGGAAATATTTATGAAATCTTTTCCAAATTATTTCTGTTTGTTAATTTTACTATAATTTGGTTTTAGACTTTACTTGATTTTTTTTTTATATTTCATAAATCGAATAGGTATATAAAAGCAATCTCAGATTTTTAAATCAGCGGCATAATTCATTAGTCCCTGTCATTCTAATCATCAGACCTAAATAAATGTAGACAGACAATCTCTTCTATCAGGCTTCCATAACAGGGAAGGAAGCAACATGACGTGACACACGTTCTGCTGACACAACGATATTTGAAGACAGCCCCCCGCTGCAAGTGACGGGTTATTCGCAATATGTTATGCAGATTTTAGGGTCTACAACATGCTATTAGTTTGGTAATCTTACGGTTTGGGTATATGTATAAAAGCGAAAGGTAACTCACTCATTAGAAAATCTCAGAAACTCTTTTTAGTAGGACGTAAGTGGTCATTATGACGGGATTTTGAGAAATTCGATCCCTAAGGGGTTTTTTTTTTTGGGGTTGATAGTTTGTATGAAAAATTAAAAGTGCCGCGATGGATCGAAGGTCAAAACTTCACGCAAACGAATCTATAAGAATTTCTTCCTCTAGCTCTTCATTTGCTTTATTAACAAAGAATGCCTTCGTCTATTTCTTGTACTTCAGTTAATTGTTCGACAGTAACAAGAATAATGCTTTTCCAAAACGTAGTAGCTCATATGACTCCTACTTATGTTCTTTATTTATAATTTTCTCACGCGTTCACTGTTACCGGAAATATTGATAGGTAGTTTCAAAATGTACTTTCATAGTATATTTTTCGTTTCTTAAGCCAGAATCAGAATCAGCTTCGGTCCTCTATTAAAACCTAGCTATTTATGTAGCAATGTAGCTTAGCTTCCATAAAAAAAGGTTTTCAAGCAATAAGACCGGAAAACCGCGTTAAAGAGCAACCCAAAAACATTCGCATAACATTTCACATACAGACACTTTAACGCGTTTTTTCCTAACATAAGTAACGCCTACTAGTAAAGAGAGTACATTACTCGGAACAACCCCACTGCATCTCAAGTTCGTGTGCCCATAAAATTCAGGAAGAAGGGACAAAATTCTCTCCCTGTGTTTTTATCAAGTAATAAAATGTTAGGCAGTGCTCCAGGCCACGCAATTTGGCTTCCACGCAGAATACCGTTCCGTTATGGACAGTGTAATGGGAGCTATAAAATGGATATCTGCTTTAAATGAATGCTCACTAATATGGTGTGGGAATGAATTTGTTTGCTACTCGTTTATTTGTGAATGGGTTTGTTTTAAGATAATCCTGATTTAATGATTTTGACTGGCGGTTTGAGGTTATGTGGGGCGACAATTGAGCGGTATTGCAACGCAAATCACTGCGGTACCGCATCGCTGCAGTCGTAATAATGGTTTAATCTTGTTCAATAAAGTAAACGAATGTAATTATGGAAGAATATGGATAGGTAGCTCAATTATAAAATTGTTAAATGAGGAAATATTTGAAAAAATAAACACTCAGTAAGTGGCCAACGGTTAAAAAGAAGAGGATAGGTAATTAAAATCTTTAGAAGACGTAATCTGTCAGAAACTTTAAGATTTTTTTTGCAATATAAAAACATTTCTGAATATACCTAAAACAAATCGTTTTTAATTTAAGAACCCATGTATCAATTTTCTCTTTTCCGGAGCATCAATCTAATGAACTCAATTTTCCTTATAAAATTTGAAAAATTCCGTACCCTCTTGTGTATTAAAATCAATATTTAATTTGTGTATCAGGGTTCAGGAGTTTCGAAGTTATCGCTGGGGCAGCGAAACGAATGGGGAAGACAAAAAAATCAACAGGCAAAAGGGGCTTGTTTGTCGCACTCGAATTGATTTATTTATGCAATAAATCTTACATTGGATTAATCAGGCTAAGTTTTGTCGACGTAGCAATGTGTTGTCGTGAAAAATATGTTTGGTGAGAAATGGCGATCGGCGAAATAAAACGCCGTTGTGGGTATTGCCGCCTGTTGTGTACAGCTTTTGCTAGCTGTAACAAATCTATTGTGACTGGGAATAGATTTCTTTCTATTTGTTACTTTATGCTTCGATCTTTAGTCCAGATGTATTTATTGCCTTATTTTTTGGTAAGCTTAGCTATGAGTTTCTCTCTAACAAATTATTTTCTTTTTGTTTCAGGTAAGCATTTCAAACTCAGTTTAAACAACGGCGAGTATTTAATAGAATCCACCAAAAAAGGTTTGACGGTGTTCTTTATTTAAGAGACTACAAAATCAACAAAGAGACCCCACGGAATGGTTGTCAAGAAGCATGGTATCGACCCATTTGCCCTGCAAACAACTTCCTTATTTATTTTCTTCCGCTTCGAAGTAGTCTAAAATTTTTGCAAATTCACAAATCCCTTTCAGTATTTACAACACAGAAATAAAACCAACTACAGCTTTTAGTATCAGTAACTTTGCTGCAAACGGTCAACTAACAGCGTAGTTAAATTTTTCAACGTTGTTTGCAGTGGTCTCAACTGTCTGTGTTATTCCTGTGTCGTGAAACTCCAAATGGTGACTTCTATTTCATTAAAAAAGCGTTCTATTTGAGGACATTCCGATAAAATATCTATAGAGCAACAATCGTTGATAGGAAAAAAAAGTTTGTAAGAGAAACTTTATGTAAGAAACGACCTCGGAGATGAAAGAAAGTTTGTAAAAGCAATCGAAAAAAATTGAACGAATGAAAAATTTCCCATTTTAGAGCGCGGAACAAAACAGCCCGGGCGTCCCGATGCTTGCGCGATAACACGCAAGTTTGCCAACCCATCTTTTTAATGTCCTGGCCGTCAATTATCATTAGGATTGGGGACGGTCTTAGGGAAGCGATCGTAAGTCAATATTAGTGCCTATAAAGGTGAGTGATAACCACATATCCGCTCCTCCCTTCCTTTATACTTACAAATTACAATGTAATAGGGAAATAACCAATCACAACTGACGAATGAAGGCTTTGAATAACATGTTTGTTGGGGCGAAGGGAACTTTTCTTCGAGTTGATGCTTTCACAATCTCAATGGAATATTTCGTTCATAATATCAAAGCTTTGTGATTGATCACAAAACATAAAAAACACATGAACACATCGTAGATATTCTAAAATTGTTTTATTTTAAAGAATATTTTTGAAAATTCTAACACCATCAAACAACATGGCAATAAAATAAAATACACACTCATACCCTAGTCATAAAAGTCAGATACCTGCAGATAAAGATGACATTACATTAGCATTAAAGACATAGTACATATTTACGAAGAAATAGTACTGTTTAGAGCATAATTTTATAAGGACATAATGCTCGTGCGTGCAGACTTGCCAGTTCTACGCCATTACAATGCAGTCCGTGTGGAGCGAACTTGATGCTCAGAATTTGTAATACCTATAAACTGCCCCTAACACGGTTATAGTTGCCATTTTCTATTTGTTCGTTCATATTTTCAAAGAATTTTGAACTCTATGCCTATTCTATTTTTAACGAGAATTTGGGGCTAGATCCTTTGATTTAATGTGGTTCTATTTAAAATGGAGAACGTAATTTGGTCATGATTGTAATTGTATCAGTTAATTTGGTTCAAACGTAAATAATTACTCATTGGGCATGGCGCATGGCCTGCATACTTTTGGGTAAAATTGGCAAAACGCCACAAGAAAGCATAATTTTTACTTGCTTCTGACGTCACGAGTCCCAACGTTATATTTGTAAATATTGTGCATTAATTCAACAAAAGAAAACTTAACTATCACTTACTTGAACTCTCACTGACGTACTAATTTTTGCAATTTATTGATGCTCTCATTATGCCTATTTTCCCTATTATCAGTTCAGCAGTCAGCTCTTGCTTTGCATAATTAGAGAATAGATAATATAATACGTAATATTAATATTCTTCTTCTTCTCGGCGTGTTGATAGTACTTATTTCTGTTTCGACACTTAATTATTTTCCCAAGTCTAGTCTAGTGATGGGACGTAAGTACAGTATGTTGTGCAAGGCAACCTGTCAGCTGTCTTGACATTTTCCACGCGAATGCACTTAAAATCTTTAGTGCGTTCTTTTAGCGGGACGTCGCGTCGCGCGTTCTAGACGTCGCGTCACTTATTTTAAATTGCTGAGCGGGAATTTAGTATTAAACGTCATATGGGTGGATAGTGGAAAAATAAGAGAGGAATATATGAGATTTTTTTAGACTACTAGCTCCTACGTGCAACATTGTTTGGTCGGGAGCTAGAAACTACGGGCCAGTTAATTGGTTAATAGTTAAATTAACTATTGTTAAGCTCCCATACTTGTTTAACAAATGCTTATAAATTGTAAATGGATTTAACAAATAGTTTAAATACTGATCAATCAATTCGCCCTAAACCTCGGGAACGTACCTATTACCGGTACAAGAAGTAAAGTATGTTAGTGGAAAAATCATGGTTTACACGGGTATAAAATCTCATCGAAATGCGTTCAGCTGTTAAGACCTAGTAGGGTCACAGACAGACAATAGTAGGTAGGTACTCCTTAGTTGGGCAGTTTCGCAAAAAGGCTTACTTTTAAATGTAATTGAAATGAATAAATAAAATGGTACAGGCTACAGATACATTTTCTCTTACCATTGAAAGAAACATTTTTAATCGTTTACGCAAGTTTGCTTAGTTTTCAAACTGATATGTAGGAATACCCTCCCGAATGCACGCAGAGCTAATGTGATTATGATGCCTGAATGCTCGCTCGCTTTCCGTTGAGTTCAGTCAATATTTGGGGTGGCAGGGTGCACTGCCAAAAAGTTGAAAAACAAGTGCAGTTTCAGCAGCCACCAATCCATATGAATGGTTACAAACAGACTTTATGGTGCAAGATTGATCTACTATAACTTTTATGTGAAGTTCTGTTGGTACCGTCTACAGCTCACTTAACATCGAAGAGGTGCTGTGGACCACTTTATGTAATTAAGTAATAGGTACTTATTACCTAGAGTTATGTTTAAGAACTCTCACTCGTTACCTGATAGACCCCACTCCAGAATAAATGCACTTTTGTCCAAAGTCCGATTCAGGCTTGCTGCGCTCGAGATAAAGCTCGTTGCGTATAATACAATAGTAGAACTGCTTAAGGTAACGAGCTCTACGATCACCATGTATAAATAAATCCGTAACTATCGATAGGTGTCTAAACGTCTTTCCCCATCAACGCACTTTTGTCAATAATCCTATTCAAGTTTCCCACACTTGGGATCCCCGTCATAACGGTCCACCCGGGTAACGGCATCACTACCATGTAACTTACAGAAACGGCTGAGCAATCACACGAGCTGTGGTCGGACTAACCAGGTTCGCCCGGCTCGCGACCACCATCTTGTCGGAGTTCGTGCGCAGGAATACTTGTCCTTCTGGGTGAGCTTGTTCCATCTTAGATCTGGATCGTTTCTAGAGTAAATATAAATAGATACATGATAGAAGGTAAAGGCCCGTAGTACGTTTGCGCCCGGCACGTTAACCAACCCACTCTTAAACCGATTCCCAACAAAATACAGTTACAAAAACGATTTACAGACTCGACGGTTTAATAAAGCATAGACACGCGTTGCATTCCCAATAGGTTTAATTGAATCTTTTAAATAGTTTAAGTAACTTTACCGTCGAGAAACTAAGAATAGAACGGAGTTCGAGTTCTTGGATTTGGACGTGTGTTGGGTTTTTGTTTGCTAGTCATTTAAAAGTGCATTGAACGGTACATTAGTTAGCGATTTTTATTGCATTACCACTGATGTGTGGTCCCATTATTCCTTCAAATTATCTGTTCCATTTCATACCAAAAACCATGTAAAGTTTTGCAATTCATGGACATTAACAGCTAATCCCAACCAAAATTAGGTTCGTTAATTATCATAATCAAACTTAGATTTGATTGCAATTCGCGCTTTCACAGACTGTAAAATAAACACACGGTTGCACCCGTGACGGGATTGTGTTTAATTTAACGTACACAGTCCATTTCGATGTGAAATGAAAACGATTTCAATTACTATTGGAGTTACATGATTAGTTTGCAGATTTGAGGCCCGCATTTCAACCGTGCAATGTTTGAGCTAATTATGACGTGCACACAAATGGGAATGGTTAAATACTGATGCCTGTGATCGGTTGGTTGCACTGCCAGTCGACCGTTGCAGACCATGGAATTCGATGCAAGATGTAGGGTAGGGCGGGGCTAGTTGAGCAATTTTTCAGTTAAAGCGGCTATAGGTCCTCAACCATAAGCCTCAATGGGTTGTTATGCATCGTGATGGATTAGTAATTTATCCCTCTGTAAAAGTGTCTATAGTATTTATTCCTTATAAGTTACGTTTAAGAGCTACCTACAACTGTTTCAATGCAGAAAGTCAGTCATGTTCAACGTGCCCCATAGGTGAGGTAAGTTGAGCAAGCGTATCGGGCAAGTTGAGCACTTAGAATTTTTAGCCAAGCTAGCAAGGTTCAATGTTAACGTGAGAAGCAATAAAATAAGTGTTTGGCAATCAACTGTTTAATAGTTCGCTCTCTAATAATTACGAACTCTATAATTCTTGAATATTTAACAAAAAAAATGGAGGTAACAAAACATCAGCGTATTAAACGATTAACTTTAGGATTAAATGCAGTCTTTCCGTTGTTTTTTCTACTTAAATATTTATGTAATCATCAATATCGCTTAAATCTTAGAAGATAATAAGAATGAGATCTTAGACATATTCGTTGTCGTCACAAATAAAATTAAAATTAAAGTTACTCAACTAACCCTAACCCCAAAATTTAAAAATAAAAGAGAGTTTATCAAAAAAACGATTAAAATTATACCCAGAACCTCTAAACTTATCAAAAGTACAATAAATTTATGGAAGGTTAACACTTGTTTTCTTAATAAAAACAGATAACATTTGACCAGTAGGTACAGACGAAAACTTACGCTAAAAGATTTTTTTACTTTTTGGTCACAATGCCCATGTGTGCTTCACTTGCTCATCGCACGGCGACTTGCGGATGTCATATAAGTTCCCTTTCCACTACTCCTTATTTCCGCTCTACACCGTGTTCTTCACGTTATCCATAAACTTTAGCAAATACTTCTATGGCTTTTACAAATCAAATCCAACAAAGGAAGTAGTACTTAAAAAGGCTTCGTTACAAAGATATTTGTAATTTCATTTAATGAAATTTAATTGAGCTATGCAGTGAGAAAGTATCTTAATTTGAAATCTATCAAATACTATTTGCATTTCATTTGTTTCAGCCCGCCAAATGTTATGAATGACGTTGCCAATTCGGATAAAGAGGCATGTATATCGGGTTATTTACGTCTAGGTATTTAGTTAGTATGAAAATTAACAAAAAATAAAAAATAAGAATTTATTAATGTGTCCATAATGAAAAATGCTTACTTCCGTGGTTTGAACATCTGGTCGAAGTTTATTTATATCGTCCGGAACACGGTGTATAATGTCTGCGTGTGGGGTGAATACTGAATCGTTTCCGAGATATTTCGATTGCCCAACTTACACCTATACTCAACTAGCCCCGCTCTACCCTATTTATGTAAAATAGGTTCAGACATGTCAAAACTATGTAGTTTGAAAAAGAGAAAAAGCGTTTTCCACAGAGTAGCGATTGCTCTGTGGTTGGAATGACGAGTAAAAAAGTTTGATTGCATGTAAAACGCTTATAATATCATGCCTAGATCTAGATAACAGCGGAATTAAAACTACTTAAGTATTTTTTTCACGGAAATAAAGTAACAAATATTACTATAACATACCTTTATGTATTAGAGATTCGAGCTTTTTAGATCTACTTAATAATTCCACAAAACAGGACCCATTTATCCGTGTTACTCCTAATTTAGACACAAAACAACATGTCCTACATTTATTAAGACAAATGACCTAAACCTTTATAAATTACCCTAAATCCTATTTTCTGTCAATTGATTGAGTATTCTACATATGCTTCAGACATAACAATGATCGCGTACACAGAGAAATGAGCTATAATAAAACATGGCTGCCTCCAATGAAATAGGTCACGTTTCCAATCTAGTACCTACCAATGTTTTCGTTTAACAAAAAAAAAGGGTAGAGGCGTGTTGAACTTAAGAGTGTGTGCTGAACGTGATTTCATACAAATTCAAACTTTTTCTTCCGAAAAGACTTACGACTTTAATGATACATTTAAAACAAAACGTCTAATTTAAAAAAATGACAATTGAATTAAAAAAAAAATATTTTTCCAATTTATCACTGGTATTTGTCGATTTTTCGAAAATGTATTCTATGAAATTTTCGAACCGTTCCTCTTTATAAATTCTTTTATTATCAGACCAAGAAAGTGCATAAGTTTTTAGTCTTAGTAAAAGATTTCGCTTATCTTAAGTTAGAGTTAAGTAGTTCTCCTCTCTACCTCTAGGTACTAGAATTTTTTGTTCAGTTCAGTCATTTCCTTTTTGTGTCTAAAAATAATGAAAAAACTAAACTTATGAACTTGTAAATTTGTATGAAATTTCGTTAAGAGTAGGTACACTCTAAACGTTCGATGCAATCATCTCGTAATGGGTAGCGAATGATTTGTTCGGTTGTGTGTTTGTTCGTTTGATTGTACGCAGACATCAACCGAGGAGATTGAAATCGTTTCTTATTTGTGTACGTCGCGCGTCGGATTTATATGTAAAAGCGTGCAGAAGAATATCTTCTTTGGAGGTTACTGAAAAAAAAAGTGTTATACATGTACAAAGCATCATTGGATCTATATTTTTTTTTTTGGTTATAATATTTTTTTTTACATAACAAAACAACCGTACACAAGTGAGACTGTGACAAACTGACGAGCAGACACAATACAGCGAACATAATACTATTTTTGTGGTAATTATGGTTAATTATTTTTTTTTATCCGTGATTAAAATGTTGCTCTCAATTAGAAAATTGTGCAGTCAGATGGTCCCTAAGATAGGTATCCTTAAATATTTGAGAACCAAGATACCAGTTGTACTGAGTTTGCAGCTCATAGATCATTATTTTTACTGCACTTCAGATAAATAATCATAAATTAAAGTTCACAGACCTTTGTACCCAATAACCCAACTGACAAGCAGACACATAAAATATACGAGTATGTATGCAAAGTGTGTACGTTTAAATCTAAGCAAGCATGTGCCTTGTTTATGTTCACAACACCTGCATTTCTCTAAAATTGATAGCAGAGGTGCTCCACCAAATAGCAATGAATTTAGCGAGCGTTTAAACTTCATAGCAAGCGTGGTGCCTCGTTCAAACTCACTGGCTCAATGGGCAGATGACACCCGTGCTAGTTCTCAGGGCATTACACACTGCGCCAATTCAATATAAACGTCCGCATTTAATATGGTTGCTGCACTGTCTTTGTTTACTGGCGCGTTTGTCTTAATTGCTAGTAAGCTTTGTTTTGCTGAATGTGGAAATAATATTATAAACATTTCGGTATTAGAAAATATACTCACATACATTTCTTTTTGAATGAATGAAAGAACCTGCAGTATTTGTAATATAATGTTATCATTGGATTTTTTAACTATAATGATGTTCTCAAGCTTAATGATAATATGATCTTTCAAGATACACTTATCTATTCTAGTCATACCATCTCAAAACAGAAGTTTCGTGTAAAAAAAAGATTACTAACTAATTTCTTGCACTTTCCGTATAATAATACAATAATAAGCTTAATGTACCTTAAATACATTACGAAATTAACTCAACTTTGAACTCTAAACACATAACTCTTCAACACAAGATTAAACCGAGATTACAGAACCTCAGTCATCAATTCAATCAGTTCCACATCCGTATTATCTTCACAATATTATCAGATAATCTCTAACACGTAGGTAATAATTGTATCGTAATAATAGTGTTATCTCGTACAGTATTGTCTGTAATTGCATTGTGTTTAATTCCATTACCGCTTGCGCCCGATCAGCAGGCTGGTACTGTCCTCCAATCCGATTAGTAGACGATTTAAAACAATCGTGCACAGTGAGATCGGGAATAAGTGCTTTTTTTTTTTTTTTTTTTTTGAATGGCATCTCGCAGGTCAATCTAGAAGAGATTGTGTGCTGCTTAACCGGTCTTTTCTGGGGATGCCATAGATGACTCTAGGGCCTCCAGCCAGAGCTTAAAACTAAAACTACAAACTAAGTGACTACTCGCTAAGGGCACCCCCTGTGGGGTACGAACCTCGGCTTAGGGCGTCACTGGGGAGGGCAGCGCTAGGGACAGGCTGGATCTGAATGATATTATTTTGGGGCTGATTTAAAACTACAGGCTCAGCGACGCGGGCTGGCTCATGCAAGGGTCGGGGGGGGCATTGACTTGGATGTCGCGGCGGGCGTCCTCGGCGGCGAGGACGGAATGACGAGGTCGGTCTGTGTGTGTGTACTCTGCGAACTGTGCTGGTTTCCCTACGGCTCTCCTGGAGGAGAGTGATGGGGTCATCGGGGGTGACAAGTGTATGCCTCGGGCGGCGGACGGAACTGATACGCGATGGATCGTATCGGGCGGCCGATGCGATTAGCGGGTTGGGGTGCCTAGTGGCAGAGTCGAAGAAGCGCTTGGAAAGGCGCTTCATGAACTGCTGCACGGTGGGGATTTTAAGGTCCGAATGGAGGCTATCATTACGGACAAAGTACGGGGCTCCCGTGACTTTCCTGAGAAAACGGTTTTGGAGGACCTGCATCTTATAGAGGTAGCGGGGGTTGGAGTGCGCGAAGATGACACACGCGTATGTCATAATGGGACGGATAACCGCGGTGTAAAGGCGCAATTTGCACTTTAACGAAAGTGAGCTTCTTGCTAAAAGCATGAAGTGCAGCCTACCCATAGCAAAGGCAGCTCGATCTCGAGCTGCTTTGATATGCGCGCGGAAGGAAAGGTGACTGTCGAGAGTCACACCTAAGTACTTGGCTTGCTTCTTCCAGGGAATAGGCTTGCCGTACATAGTGATCGGACTGGGGAGAGAGAGGAGTTTTTTACGCGATTTGGAGAAAAGCACCGCCTGACTTTTCTCCGGATTAACCTCGATTCTCCATTTCCTAAACCAAGCGCCTAGGGCGTTGGCTGAGGTCTGTAGAGTTCGAGCTATGGCGGTTTGACTCTGCCCAGTATAATACAGGGCAGTGTCGTCAGCAAAGAGGGCTAATTGAACCTTCTTGCTCTTGGGGATGTCGCTAGTAAATAGCGAAAACGCGAGGGGTGAGATACCTGAGCCTTGCGGGACTCCGGCTAGGATACGGTGAGGGGAGGAGAGGGCGTTCCCTACGCGATAGCGGAAGGTGCGATTCGACAGAAAGTCTCGTAAGATGAGCACGAGACGGTCTGGCACACCCATTTGGTAGAGCTTATACAATAAGCCATTGTGCCAGACTTTGTCGAAGGCTTTCGCTATATCGAAGAACAGGGCACCAGTCATTGAGCCGCGTTGGAAACCAGCGCTTATGTGCTCTACAATGCGGTGAGCCTGATGGACGCACGAGTGACCGGTTCTAAAACCGAATTGCTCGTTGGGGAGGAGGCTCTTAGCTTCGACGTAATCTCTGAGTCGCTTATAAATAAGTCTCTCGTAGATTTTGCCGAGAACGTTCAGGAGACTGATAGGACGGTAACTCGTGGGCTCAGACTTGGGCTTGCCTGGCTTAGGGATACCGATAACAGTGGCCTCTTTCCATGCCTGGGGAAAGATGTTATTGCTCAGAGCGCCATTGAAGATGGCGGTCATTAACATAATGAGCTGGGCGGGGAGGAGTTTAAATACCCTATTATTGATACCGTCCGACCCCGGAGCTTTCCGGGGACGGAGCCCTTTAATGATGTCGTGCACTTCGTCCGGAGTGACCGGAGGCAGAGGATCATCAGGGTCTTCTACGGGGGGGAGGGATAACCTACGTTCTACTTCAGAGTCTACCTTGAGGAGGTGACTGCTGTCTACCGGTTGGGTGCTGGGAGTGCACTGAGCTTCCAAGCTGTCGGCCAGGCATTCGGCTTTCTCGAGGTCGTCGAAAGCGACACTCTTATCGGGACGGATGAGGGGGGGCATGGTGGCCTCCTCAGTGGCACGCAACTTTCGTTGCAACTGCCAGAATGCCTGATGATTGGGCTCGAGTTCGCTGAGCATGTCATTCCAACGATTCGAACGAACCTCACCGATACGTTTCCTTACAGCACGCTGTAAGTTACGCATGTGAGCCTTGTTCGAATCGCATGGAAAGTTGCTATAGGCACGGACGGCCGCGTTCTTCTCGGTTAACAGTTCACGTACGTCAGCGGGGAGTTTCCATTTACGATCGCTCGTGTCAGGGACTTCCCGTGAGCAATCCGTCAATACGGATTGCACGTGTTCTGTGAACGAGTTGATTGCGGCCGTCGTGTCAGCGACAGAGACAATATGGTCAGGGATGGAGTCCAAGTGAGGTGACGAGGTTGATTTCAGCAATTCGCTTACTTTCTTCCAGTCAGTCAACACTTTGGTTGGGGGAGGTTGGCTAGGGTCAGAGGGACCCGAGCGTGGAGCTAGGTGCAAGAGCACTGGACGGTGATCCGAGTTGAGCTCGTGTAGCGTCTCAATTGAATGCAACCTGAGGTTGACATTCTTGAGCAGCGCTATATCGAGCACATCGGGACGGTGATTGGGATCGTGGGGGTAGTGGGTATGCTCGTAAGGAGCGATGGGGTCAAAGTTAAGGGAGGAGCTTAGGTTGAACACTACTCTCCCTCTGGGAGTGGTAGTAGTGCTGTTCCAAGCTGGGTGTTTGGCGTTGAGGTCGCCCGCTAAGATAACGGAGTCGCTCAAGCCGAAAATGGAGGTGAGATCCTTAACGAGAGGGGAAAGGTCCTCCGTACTACTAGTAGGAGGAAAGTAGGCCGAAACTATGGTGATGGGCTGGTGGCCGGTCATGCCTAGCCGACAGATTGAGACCTCAAGGAGTGACTCGAGCGGAGGGGGAATTAGCGGGATGCAGTGCAAGGTCCTTTTAAAATAAATGAGGGTGCCACCCCTGTGGCAGCGAGTCCGATCGTTGCGAACTAACTGGTAGTTGGCAATTCTCGGGTCGCGGTTGTGGGGCTTAAGAAAGGTCTCCTGGATGAGGAGGATATCTAGTTGGTAATCGCGGAGGAAGGTAGCGATCTCGTCACGCTGACCCTGGATACCGTTAGCGTTAAAAAACCCTAACTTGAGGGACCGCGGTTTGAGAGTATTTTTAGCTCTAGTAGCCATTGGACTAGACGAGGTGGAGTGCTTTAAGAGCGTCACCCACCTGGGGGTGAGAGTTGAAAATTACCTTGAACTCATCGGGACTTCCATTGGAAGCCCTAAGTTGGGCGGCTAATTGCCGTGCCGATGACTTCAAAATGTTTTCATAGTTTTGGACAGATTTGAACGCGTTGATGATGACATTCAGGTCATCCGCGTCAACGTCGGCCACGGGGCCGGGAACTACTGGGGGGGATGCCATAACCGGGGCTGCAGGAGCGGTCCTGCTAACGGGTGCAGGAGCGGTCACGGGAGCCACGGGTTTGGGAATGGGGACATCAAGAAGCCCGGGAATGGGCTTGGAAGATGCTGGGCCAAGGGCTGGGAAAGCCTTTTGGTGGTTCAGCATGTTCCATGGAGAGGGACGCTGGGGACCAAGCCTATCGGGCATCTGTGAAGAGGGAATCTTCACAGATGGGGATTCCCTCTGCTGACGGGCAGCAGCGCGCTTCGCCAGCTTGGGGGAAGCGGATTTGGGGGCTTTAGGACAGCCACGGTAGTTGGCGGGGTGTCCTACTTCGCCGCATAAAACGCAGCTCGGGGGTTCAGGGCAGAGGGCCCTATCTTTGGGACGGGGACAGTTGGTAGTACTGTGATCCCCTAGGCACTTTACGCACCTGGGCGGTGCGAAACAGTGGGCTTGACTGTGCCCGTACTTCTGACAGTTGTGACACTGTCCTACGGTGTTCGCTTTGTGGGGCTTCTCAATAGAGATGCCCGACAGGGAGCACACTGTCTTGACGTTGAAGATGGGGTGGCGGCCTGTATCGACAGGGTCACAGACCACCAACACCATATCATAAACGTCACCGCCCCTAGCCTTGGGGATACGGTGGACGGCGGAGACGGGGACATTTTGGGCGGTCAGGTCGTCTAGGACGTCCTGGGAGGGAATCTCCTTGGGGATACGCCTAATCACCACACGGGTGGGCTTCTCCTCAGGGAGAGAGAAGGAATGATGGTAAATATCCTTACTGCGAAGGATCCTAACAAGGGCTCTGAAGTCAGAGGACGTGGGGGTCTGGACTCTGATGCCCATGTTGGTACTCGTGGCCGTTGTGTAGTTAATTTTATTAACTACACACATCTTTGATACATCCGTCCATTTGGACGGGTCATGGATGTAGACCGGGGGGGGTTTAAGTTTCCTGGAAACTTTGGGTTGGGTAGCCTTAGGGCTGGAGGGGCGGCTTGCGGTGGCTGGAGGAGGGGTGGGGGAGCCAGCGCAAGACCTTGGGGGGGAGGGGGTGGGCTGGGCCGCAAGGGGTTTTTTAGCCTTACCGGCTTGGACATGTTTCCCCTTACGCTTCCCCAGCACAACTGTGAACTCCTCATCAGAAGAGCTGGCTGAGTCACATGAGTGCTCCTCCTCTGATGGGGGCTCAGTTGTGTCCATGGCTACAGGTGCAGAGTGCACCTGAGAGGGGCCCGCTGTTTGAGGAACAGCGGTCTGTGAAATAGAGGGACTGGGGACTTGGCTTGGTGAGTGGACGCGGTCGGCGGATTCCTTTGTCTTTGCAGACAAAGGAGCCTGTTTGGGCGGAGTGCCCTTGGTGAGTGGGGGCGATTGGGGTCTTTCATTGCTTTTCAGCATCTGCTTCAAAGCAACGTAGTCGTCATAGTAATCTCCTCCGAACCTCTTATCGTTTACCATCTTTTGGATCAACCCCCAAAGGAGCTTCTCCATGATGGTGACGATGTGAGTTATCGAAGGAGAGAGAACATGAGAGTGAAGCTCTCAGGGGGGGGAAACGCCTAACTCTAACAGTCTAGCTCCCCGGGTGGGTGTGCCCGGGGATGAGTAGCCTCCCCTGCCGAGGGATTGTGTATGGCAGGGAGGTGAGTACCTATGGTGAGCCCTAAGCTTGTAAACCTGTTGCCAATCTTAATGTGCAACAGGGCCCTATTTGGGTCTGGTGCGAAGGGGTAGACACACCCAACCGACACCAGGTGTGTGGCTGTGAACGAAACCGGAGACTAGGTTCGACTAGGAGACCCCCCAAGGCCGAGGTCCTAGCTCCCGACTCCAATAAATTAACCTCACCCTGAAGGGGTTTGGCGGGATGGATTGGGGCACCACCCTCTTGGCTTCGTTGACACCGTGAGGTTTCCACCAAGAACCACGAAACTGTGGATTTTCCCTGAAGGGGCAAAATTAGTGTGACGACGATTGTCCTGAAAAGGACAGTTGTTGTAGTAGTCGGAGACTACTGAGGCGTCGTGCGAGCACGACGAAATCGCAGCGGGGAGCGGCAGAGGCACGGAGCGCACACGAGGAGACGTCCGTACTCGGCGGCGGTCAGGCGGCGAGTGATTGCCCTGGGGAATAAGTGCGGTTGTGATCGAATATTTATGGGAGTTAAGCCTCCTGCAGACACGCGATTAATCGCGCGGGGCGACATGTCGCGGTCCATTCGCAGTATTTTTAGAGTGGAAATTAGCTTGGCTCGTTGTCGCAGCGCGATTAATCGCGTGTGTCTGAAGGAGGCTTTAAGTGTACATGAATAGTCTACAGTACTGTGGACTTATTTGGACTTGTAAGTTGTGTTTATATTGTGTTATAATAAGGAGTGATAATGGCACTTCTAACCTAGCAGGTAAGTGCAAAATTAATTGCAACATTATGAAGATAATTTGGTAAGGTTGTTTGGCAATCCACCTAAGTTCATAACTTTGTAGTGTTAAATACATACCTACTACCTGCAAATCTTATGAACTTCTAGACAATTATAGTAAATTGAAGTGAATTTAATAATGTGGTTGACACCTAAAAAAATAATTTTAATTAATACAATTACTTAAACGCTGGTTTATGTACTGCATTGTAATAAAATTGAATTACCTTAATTCTGCGTACTCAGAGAGTAGAGCTCGACCCTTCTTTGTACCAGAAAAGGCTTATTCCCTCGGAAAAATAAGATTATAAATGTTCTGTATCTTCTGTAAGAGAAAGTTACATTATTATCTTATTCTTATTGCTATTATTAATTCGAAAGCTTATTAGAAGGGGTGGATATAATTATGGATGTTTGTTCCTTAAGCCTCCTACAGACACACGCGATTAATCGTGCGGGGCGACATGTCGCGGTCCATTCGCAGTATTTTTAGAGTGGAAATTAGCTTGGCTCGTTGTCGCAGCGCGATTAATCGCGTGTGTCTGCAGGAGGCTTTAAACATCTATAAATCTTTTTATAAGCGGTAGCACGATCCCGTAAGATAATAATAATAACCAGCTTTCAATCAGGAAAGCCATGGGCATGAACTATTTTAAAATATTTATAACTTCATAATATTTGTGATCATTGGAAACATCAAGTGGCCTCAACTTTCACTTCTCAAGATCTATGAACTTAACCCTGCAAAAGTGACACTAGTATTGTACCGGCCGAAAGGGAAATATAGCCGTATTGCATGCTTACCGTAAGCTGTAGGTAAAGCAATTGAGTGAAACTGCTGTGTGTGGTCGCTTACTGCAAGTGGAGGCAATTGTCTCAGTTTTAGCCGCATTGTAGCATATCTTTATAGGTTATTATTTTGGTATTATTTTCGAGTGTTATTAAGTGTCGTTTCTATTACTTTTTGGACTACTCGTAGCTTATTTAGAGCCATCAATTTTTTTTTAAATTAGTCGTATTATATGCTTATCGCAAGCTGTAAAGCAATTGAGTGAAACTGCTGGGTGTGGTCACTGTTGCTTACTGGTGGAAACAAGTGTCTCAGTTAAAGCCGTATTGTAGCATATCTTTATAGGTAATAACCTATAAAGAAATGCTACAATACGGCTTTTATTTTGATATTGTTTTCATGTGTTTACAGAGAAGAGTATGTTTCTAAAGAGAATTGTTATGTGTTAGAATTTTATCGTTTCTGTTACTTATTCGACTAGGTAGCTTATTTAGAGTCGTTTTTTTTTTTTTAATTTGCCGTATTGCATACTTATCGTAAGCTGTAAAGCAATTGAGTGAAACTGCTGTGTGCAGTCATTGTGACTTACTGCAAGTGGAGGCAATAGGGTATTTTACTGCATAAATAAATTAAAAACATGTTCAATCCGTCAGTTAGAATATTGAAAAATAATGGTACACATAATTTTTGTTTTTAAATCAATGAATATTGACAAAGATAAAACGCTTCCAAATTCGGGGGTTATTGACGTCATAACGCTTGTAAAATTGTACCGACCGAACGACGTTTTGTGATTTTTAGAAGTGTTGTATCTTCGTCAATTTTAGTTCATCATCATCAGCCTTTAGATGTTCCCACTGCTGGGACACAGGCCTCCTCTCTGTGAGAGGGAGTGGGCCGTAAGCTATCACGCGGGCCCAGTGCGGATTGGTAGATGTCACATGTTTTCGAATTTTTGGTTCTAGGACATGCCGGTTTCCTCACGATGTTTTCCTTCACCGTTTTGAGAGCAGTGGTGTTGAAATAAATTACACAAAGTAATGCGTCTGACGGGGTTCGAACCCACGACCTACAACTCGTAAGTCGAGGCCGATACCACTGGGCCACCACTGCTCACAATTTTGGTCACAAAAGAAAAAATACGGATCTTGTATTCTTTTATAATCAATATTTCGGACTAATATTTTTTTTTATAAAATAGCCTATTGTCTTTGTTATAGCCGTAACAATCTAAATAGGTTATATTTTGTTATTTTTTGTGTGTTTACAAAGAAATAAGAGTGTGTTTGTAAGGAGAATAACGTGTATTAGAGCTTTGTTGAATTTTATCGGTTCTGTAGTTTACTTGATTAGCTTATTTAAATATGTAATTTATTTTGAATAGTCTAAGGCAGGAATTTGCATAGCATTAGCAGAAAAGCTTTAGACAATAACAAATGCAATGACATTATTGTTTCCACTTAGGTATATTATATCTGAGCACAATAACGGACTTCGTGATTAACAGTATTATCAGTATAAAATATTGATATAACGGAAATATTTGAAACTAAATCCATTTTAATATAATACACTAAAATTGGACCAGTTAATTAAATAAACTTAAATATAGTTAATTTCCAGCGGAATAAACTCAGGTGTATACATCGCTGGTGACTATAAATTCCGCTGAGCGCTCACACCGCTCCTACCGCTCGCATCGCTCAGACCGCTCACCGTGGCGCAGTATTAATTAACCAAAATGCGTCGACAGAAGCAATGACCATTAAAATACGTAAAGTATTTCGATTCTGGTGCTTATTAAAAAATAAATTACATTCTCGTCAATATTTAAAGAATTGGATAGTCTGAAAATGATGCTGGTCCAATTGGTAAACAATGTAGGTATACTTCATCATCATCATCATTATCTCAGCCATAGGACGTCCACTGCTGAACATAGGCCTCCCCTTTTGATCTCCACATATACCGGTTGGAAGCGACCTGCATCCAGCGTCATCCGGCGACCTTTATAAGGTCGTCCGTCCATCTCGTTGGTGGACGTCCTACGCTGCGCTTGCTAGTCCGCGGTCTCCACTCTAGCACTTTTCGATCCCATCGGCCATCTGCTCTGCGAGCAATGTGGCATGCCCATTGACACTTCAGCTTGCTAATCCGGTGGGCTATATCGGTGACTTTAGTTCGTCTACGGATCTCCTCATTTCGGATATAGGTATACTTGCTTGCTTATAATTATGATGCTCATTGAACTAAAATGTTCGCGAAGCTTTCAGTAATCTATGCTTAAAGTTATATTGAAGCTTTGGTTTTTGTCATTACAAATATTTTATTTCCACCAACAAATGCTCTCGGTCGTTATACAAGCATACCTCTATCATCATTCTACCTAGCTTTTTTCAACTATGTTAGGGTCGACTCCTAGACGAACCGTATTCAGTTGAAAATCAGTATTTTCCAAGTTATAATATAGTCCCAGCAGTCATCAAGAAGCGACTGTCTTTCTGAAATTGTGGTATTTAATACGAGAAGAGATAGAACCAAACGACTTCAGATGTTTCCGATGACTTAACCTTTAGGAATTCCTGTCGTTGATCAATAAGATGATTTTTAAAAACACAATTCGGATAAAAGTCATGGTAAACCAACTGACCATCGACACAAAAAAAATCATCATAACATAAAACCTCCCATACTATTTCCGACTACAATATTGTATGGCTAATAGACTCTTTAACGGAGCCTATTGTCAAATATGATTACATGGGAGGCCCCATATCCCTCAGAAATGGGGCGATTCTGAATATATAGAACATTATAACGCTCCTGGGACATGTAGTTTCTGATGTTATAACAGCAACTTATGATAATATCTAGATTGTGTCATTTGAAATTGTTGCGTACTGTGATCAGCTTAAAGTTTATTATGTGATTAGAAATGAAATTGCCTCCAGACTATGGCTGAAATCTATAGAGCGAGCAAAAGACATTGCCCAAGATTCGAACTGTCGCACTTTATCCGAAAATAAACTTTATTAATATAATTTTAACGCGCACATCCTACAAGCGACAATGATCAGTTTGATGATGTCGTCGGCCATCGTGATAAGCCTAGGCATATCGTGATCCGCCGACACTTCATGATGTGCTCCGTGAAAAGTCAAGTTGCTTGACAAGAACATTCTTAACATTTTTTTCTTAGCTCTTAAAAGGTTTCACTGCAGCAATAATGCCTCAGATGCTGACGTTGAAATGAGTAGTTCTTGTAGCAGTTAATTGTGAGCCACACCTATGTCTATTTTCTTCTATTCTTCTTTTAGTATGGTTTACTATTGTGTCGCATTATTTTACATTGTCTTTCGTTACTTGTAAACAAGTCATTCATTACTAAATTGATGATCTAAAGACCTGTCATACTCCATTTGCTTTTGTAAGGACTATCGCATCGCATTATACAGTCCGTGTATTCATTTCCTCGTATCGCCCTCTCGATACCATCTTGCATTCTTCAGCAGGTGTACAAGACACCTTTCCTTTTTTAAAGCTTCAGTAGTTATTACTGACATTACATATTTTACGAGCTGTTTATTAAAATTTACCGTTTTGGGTGTATGATTAAAAATAATAATAAAGCCAAACATGTTTATACATTCAGCTAACTTGCTACTACTAAGTTATCTGAGGATCTACGAGTTATACTTATTAAGCAAATTTTTCAAGATTTATTGGACACGAACAAAATGAATATTCCAATACAATGCGTTGGAATATTATACTATACGCTCTGTTGCCAGCGATATTCAGTTTCACCAACAATACCAGGTGTTGTTAGTGAAACAACATAATTTTAGTGTTGTAGGTCTTACAACACTAAAATCATCCCACGGCAAGATAAAATCGGGATAAAAACTATCCTATTTGTTAATCCAGATTATAAACTATTCGTGTACCAAATTTTATCCAAATCCGTTCAGTGGTTTTTGCGTGAAAGAGTATCAAACATCCATCCAAACAAACTTCCGCGTTTATAAATTTAAGTAGTGTAAATAACAGCTTAGATTTAAGATATTATAAACATAGAAAATAAGCTCTTTTACCCATTGTTCTACTGTTTTTCATTGTAATATCTTATGTGTAGTTATTTAAGTTTTTATTTCCTTTTTTTACATTCTAATTTTACACCTTTTTAAACTTTGTTTGTACTTACGTGTCTCCTACAAGAAAACTGTACATTATGATGAGTGCTACGCACATATGTATGTAGTTTTAAGATATAAACCATGTAAATTGATCTTAAATAAATCAACTGCATACACACATACAAACTTACACACACACGCTCTCATGCGTGTACAAGCCTTCTGATTGGCTAACTAGTAAATGGCCGCCCTCCGCCGCCTACGAGCACCGGCGCTACGATCGCCGGCTATAAATATAGCGTGTAGGGAAACACAAAATCACTCTTCTATCGACAGCCGCCCACACAAGACGTCACGCAGCACCACATCACCGCCTTCACTCCGCTACATGCAGTTGTTTCAACTTCAACAAAGTCTTCTTTTATTTACCTCAAACAATCATCATACAGTCCACAAACGAAAGTCAGGGAGTCCAGGCCCCGCCGAGTAGCCTGCCCCTTTCAACTGGTCCTTCTGTCGCCGGATCGCTGTCTCAAGCTTCAAATCCACGACGAAGAAGAAGCCTTCAAGACGAAGCCCAAGAAGCAGACGGGTTCCAGTCTTTGCATAAGAAGAAAGAAACAAGTACGCGCGAGTGTTGGCGGTTGGCTTGCTTACCACCGTCAATTACTTGGAAGCAATCATCACTACGTACGCGGCCACCTAGCGGTGATAAAGGCCCCTGCAAACGTACGGAAGCAGTGGACGAACTGACGACTCCACACACCTCCCCAGGTGTAACAGTCAGACCCCGCCGGTACGGTGCGGTAACGCTCTGGGACCACGAGTTGGTACGCAACGACGAGTGCGGACATTCCTCCCGCATTCTGATGCACCCGTGAGCGCCCGTATCCTCTGCCGGGAGGTTCCTACCTCTCCTTTCCTCACACGTTCCCATTCTGGTCCGGCATCACCACGGTAGGAGTCCGGCCAGGCTGATAGGCAGAGTAGGTTCGTGAAGAAGATTCAAAAGTGCAAAGTGATAAAGTGAACCAGTGATAAAGTGTTAATTATAAGTAAATTGTTAGGATTAGGGCCCCCCTCGTGCGTAATGGAGAACGCGCGTGTGTTGCGCTCGGGCAAAACGACGCCTACCACAGACGCCACACCGGCGTCCGGTCAGACTACGTCGACCGAAACGAATACGTGGAGTAAGGGCACCGGCACAGAGGACACGACCGGTGAAAGCAGCACGCGTACTATCGATAGAATAGTCGAAAACAGGTCCGCGCAAGTCGAAGACACGAATACGCAGGTCAGGAGTGCGCCGGGCACAGTAGTTAACGTCCCCGTGGACAGAGCAAGCAGTAGGCTATCGATGTTAAGGGCCGAATTAGAGTTGCATAATTCCGAACTAGCACGGGCTAGGGCAGCGTCCGCAGTTGCCATGAGTCGATTGGAAATAGCCAGGGTCGAACTGGAAGATTCCAACGACGCGGAGCCGCAGCCCATTGTTGAAAAGTCGCGTGTAGAGGGATGGATATCGGAACAACACGTAAAAAATAGGCTAACTTTGACAGATAGAGCTCAAAACCCGGGACAAGACACCCGGCCACCCGACACTGCTAGGAACGAACCACGCGCTAGCAATGACGTGCCGCTGAATAGGAATAGCAGCAGCGACATGGCTATGCTGGCTAGCGCGATAGTACAGGCGGTAAATTCCGGTAGGTCAGACAACGCGGCGCCTAAGTTCATCCACGAACTGCCCCACTTCGACGGGGCTATTGCCGAGTGGATGGCATTCAGGTCGGTATTCAACGACACTTCAGAAATGTTCACAGACGTACAGAACGTAGCGCGATTGCGAAAAGCGCTCCGAGGCGCAGCTCGCGAGACAGTTAGAGCGTTATTATTTACCGTTTCAGATCCATACGAAATAATAGACACGTTAGAGAGGCGGTACGGTAGGCCAGAGCTACTCATTCTCTCGGAACTGGAAACAATCAAACGCATGCCTCGCATGACGGAAGACGGGCGCAATATAGGTAGTTTCGCGAGTAAAATATCAAATACAGTAGCGGCAATAAAATCACTCAATCAACCGCAATATCTGTATTCACCCGAGTTAGTTAGCCGAATCGTAGAAAAACTCAGTATCATTCTAAAATATAAATGGTACGAATTCAAAGCCGAGCGCACCGGGGCGCCAGAGCTAGAGTTACTAGCCAGATTCCTGAACGTCATGGCGGACCAATGCGGAGCGATGTTTGCCTACGAAACCGCGCGAGACGACAGGAAAAATAGAACAAAACCGCGCGCGGTAAACACAGCCCGCGGCAGAGGCAGGCAACCATCACGCTCGCGCGACAACGGTACCGACAGCTCGAGCGATCGATCGGACACCGAACACAGCGCGTCCCGTCGCAAAACCGTAGCCACCGCGAACAAACCGCCAGCGAAAAAAGGGTCTAGCAAACAAAAACCACGCCCATCACGCTCGGACACAGAGGCATCGGCAGAACCTAACAACAAAAAATGTTCCGTGTGCGCCGGCTCGCACAAAGCCGCTGAGTGTGCGGATTTTAATAAACTCACCGTATCAGATAGATGGAATAAGGCTAAACAAAACAAGTTATGCTTTAGATGTCTAAATAGTGCGCACGGGCGTCCGTTCAGATGCAAATACGTGCCGTGCGGAGTAAACGGGTGCGAAGCATCACATCATAAGTTGTTGCACGGACACGGCAGCGAAAGCACGTCTCTGCCTACCCGCGGTAATGTAACTTCAATAAATCACGTACGCGAGTCTAACACTTATCTAAAAATAGTGCCGGTAGAATTAAGCGGACCCGTGGGCACCACCACTACCTACGCCTTACTTGATGAAGGTTCAACCATGACGCTTGTTGAACGAGGTGTGGCAGACAGTGTGGTACCCAGGGGACGCAGCCAGCTCTTAATGCTAGAAGGGGTAGGTGGTAGCAGAATAGACGACGCGGAATCGTGTCATGTCACATTGTCCATACGCGGTTTATGCAATAGGAACATAGAGACGATGAGTGCAAGCACCATAGGAACACTAAATCTGTCCCCTCAGGGGGTAAGCAGGGACCTAGTGCGTCAGTGCAGCCACTTAGTGGATCTAGAGGACGAGCTCTGCTACGAACGAGCAAAACCGACCGTTCTCATAGGCCAGGACAACTGGCACTTGATCACGTCGCGAGAATTACGCATCGGTGCTAAAAGTCAACCCGTAGCGTCTTTAACGAAACTAGGATGGGTACTGCACGGTCAAAGCGCGCGGCCACGAAACAACGTAGCCATAATAAATCACGTGCGAACGACCCAACACGAGGACCCCGCGCTACAATTAATCAGGGAATATTTTAGCATTGAATCGCTAGGTATAGAGCCACGCAGGCCAAAGTCTGACCCGGATCAGCGCGCCTTGGCGATTTTAGAAAAAACTTGTAATAAAATTAACAACAACAGATACGAAGCTGGCCTATTATGGCGAACGGACGCTGAGGTAATGCCGAACAACAAAAAACAGGCCCTCAGCCGTCTACTCAATTTAGAAAACAAGCTAGATAAAAACATTAATCTAAAAACCGAATATACCAAGCAAATAGACCATCTCATTAAGGCTAATTATGCAGAGCGGGTCGACGCCCCGGCCACGTCACCACGCACCTGGTACCTACCCCATTTCTCGGTGGTACATCCCCAGAAGGGAAAAGTGCGATTGGTGTTCGATGCAGCGGCCAAGTACGGGGGCAAAAGCCTAAACGACGCTCTCTTAGCAGGTCCGGACTTGCTCCAGTCGTTATTCGGTGTTTTAATTAGATTCAGAGAAGGTCGGATAGCGGTAGTAGCCGACATTAAAGAAATGTTTTTGCAAATAAAAATAATCGACTCAGACCGCGATAGCCTGCGATTTTTATGGAGGGGCGAAGACAGGGAGAGACCCCCACAGGAATACAGAATGACGTCATTGATATTCGGAGCGGCGTCGTCACCCTGCACCGCCATATACGTTAAAAATAAAAACGCAGAAGATCACGGTCTGGAACACCCAGAGGTCGCAAAAGCCACGGTTCGCAACTACTATATGGACGACTATTTAGGTTCGTTCGACGACGCTAACAAGGCGAAACAAGTAATAAACGCCATGCACAAGGTCCATTTGGACGCGTCTTTCGAATTACGCGGTTGGGCGTCGAACGTACCAGAGGTGATAAGTGACGTAACCGATAAGCGTAGTAGCGACGCGACCACACTAGGGAAAAGCGATACAGAAAGAACATTAGGTCTCATATGGAACCACGCACGTGACACGTTGGGTTTTAATGTAAACCTCCGAAGCACGCCCGCGAGCGTCATTAGAGGCGAAGCTCTGCCTACCAAGCGACAGGTAACCAGCGCGGTCATGTCCGTTTTCGACCCGTTAGGACTAGTCTCACCGATTACAATGATAGGCAAGTGTCTCATTCAAGAAATATGGCGCAGCGGCATAGGATGGGACGATCCCATCACGAAAGAGCATCACGTGACGTGGCTCTCCTTCATAAAAAATATAGAGTTGCTAAAAAACCTAGAAATAGATAGATACGTGCCTGCCCCGCCCTCTGGCGAGGGAGAATTACACATTTTTTGCGACGCAAGCGAAAAAGTATATTCAGCCTCGGTGTATTTCGTAAGCTCGGGTACGGACGGAAACAAAACGTCGAAATTAATAGCCGGTAAAGCAAAGGTAGCGCCGTTGAAACCCATATCCATACCTCGCCTAGAACTTCAAGCCGCAGTATTAGGATGCCGGCTGGTCGAATCGGTCAAGCGCGAGTCGGACTATAAAATAACAAAGAACCACTATTGGTCAGATTCTAAGACCGTATTATCTTGGATAAAATCGGATCCGCGAACTTTTAAGTCTTTCGTCGCGCATAGACTAGCCGAAATCGAAAGTACGACCACTCCGGCCAACTGGCGATGGGTGCCCAGTGCTGAAAACGTAGCGGACGACGCTACAAAGGGCATACCCACCAATTTTAACTCGAAGCATAGATGGTTTACGGGACCAAGCTTTATTAGGGACGACCCCGCGACATGGCCTCAGGAAAAACAGGTCGCGGCGCCGTCACCCCCTTCAGGGGAAGAAAGAGTTTTGAAGCAAGTTCACGTGACAGTTAGGCATGATGTTAGCGATTACCTACCCGAAGTAGAACGATTCTCGAAGTACACTCGATTAGTACGCGTTGCTGCCACCGTTCTGCTCGCCGCTGAGGTATTCAAAGCCAAACTACTCAAAAGAAACACGAGCAAAGAACTAGCACCAAACCATATAAAACTAGCAGAGCTATTGCTCGCTAGGAGAAGCCAGTACAATTCGTTTGCCGAAGACATCACGACAATAGAGGCTGGGCGGCGACCCCCGAAGAAGTCACCGTTCCACAAGCTCTCAGTCAAGATCGACCGCAACGGAATCCTGTGCCTAGACAGCAGAATAAAAGAAAAATGCAACCTGCCAGTCCTACACGCCAAAGAAGGCTACACCCAGCTGTTAGTGCATCACACGCACGCAGCCTTCAACCATGGCAATCATCAAACTGTCATGAATGAGCTGAGACAGAGATATCACATAATAGGACTACGCAATGTTATACGATACATATGCAACAAATGCCAATGGTGTCGGACCTATAGGGGTACCCCCTCAAAAATCCCCTTAGGCGACCTACCTCCAGAAAGGCTGGCCCAAGGTCAACCACCCTTCACAGCCACGGCGGTGGACTACTTTGGGCCCATACAGGTCACAGTCGGAAGAAGGCTAGAAAAAAGGTGGGGCGCATTATACACATGCCTCACCACGCGCGCAGTACACCTGGAGCTGGCCACATCTCTCGCGGCCTCCTCCATGATTATGAGCCTGCGTAGAATGATGGCGCGTCGCGGCACGCCGACTGTGATATACAGCGATAATGGAACAAACTTCGTGGGTGCTGAAAGAGAAATCACCGAAGCCATGCAAAGCAACGAAGACAGCCTGAAAGCCTTTGCATCCGAAAAGCTGATCACCTGGAAGAAAATACCTCCCGGTGCCCCAAACATGGGAGGCGCCTGGGAGCGTCTGGTCAGATCGGTGAAAACCGCATTGAGAGTCACCCTCAAAGAGAAGTTCCCCCATGACGAAGTGCTGCACACGTTGTTACTTGAAGCCGAACACGTGATCAACTCGAGGCCATTGACCCCGGTGAATCCCAACCTGGATGAGGAAGCGCTGACACCCAATCATTTTCTTATTGGGCGCTCAAGTGGGATGACACCTTTCGGCGCATTCAAAGACGCACCAATTGATTCGCACTCCTGGAAGGCCGTTCAAGCATTAGCCGACACATTCTGGTCACGCTGGTCGGCGGAATACAAACCTCTGCTGATGCCCCGATTAGGCAACGCTCAGCATAAAAATGTTAAGGTCGGCGATATCGTCATTATATGCGACGGCACGATGCCCAGAGGAGTGTGGCCTCGAGGTGAAGTGATGAAAGTTTACCCAGGCCCGGACGGTCGAGTACGAGTCACTGAGATCCGAACAGCTGCTGGATTAATTCGTCGCCCGGCCTCTCGCCTCATCGTGATCACAACTGTGGAATAAAAACGTTACGGTGCTTACGCACGAGGGGGAGATTGTAAATAACAGCTTAGATTTAAGATATTATAAACATAGAAAATAAGCTCTTTTACCCATTGTTCTACTGTTTTTCATTGTAATATCTTATGTGTAGTTATTTAAGTTTTTATTTCCTTTTTTTACATTCTAATTTTACACCTTTTTAAACTTTGTTTGTACTTACGTGTCTCCTACAAGAAAACTGTACATTATGATGAGTGCTACGCACATATGTATGTAGTTTTAAGATATAAACCATGTAAATTGATCTTAAATAAATCAACTGCATACACACATACAAACTTACACACACACGCTCTCATGCGTGTACAAGCCTTCTGATTGGCTAACTAGTAAATGGCCGCCCTCCGCCGCCTACGAGCACCGGCGCTACGATCGCCGGCTATAAATATAGCGTGTAGGGAAACACAAAATCACTCTTCTATCGACAGCCGCCCACACAAGACGTCACGCAGCACCACATCACCGCCTTCACTCCGCTACATGCAGTTGTTTCAACTTCAACAAAGTCTTCTTTTATTTACCTCAAACAATCATCATACAGTCCACAAACGAAAGTCAGGGAGTCCAGGCCCCGCCGAGTAGCCTGCCCCTTTCAAGTAGGATTTTATTTTTCGCATTTGAGAAGAGCCTTAACTTTAAAAAACTTTTAGTAGCAAAATGCAGTTCAATATTTAATGCTTAGGACAGAACTTTTCATTTTATACATTACGCGCACGATACGGCAAGACAGCGAGTTAAGCTCGGCGCAGCACTGAAATAGTAAAATATTTTTGAAATAGCGCCATACTACGTTCATTTTTAGTATTAGGATTGGACCACATAGAGGCGGAGTGAAAGCGGCGAATTGCGGTTTTGAGCTTATTTTTATGTGACTGACCTTAAAGCCTCCTGCAGACACACGCGATTAATCGCGCGGGGCGATATGTCGCGGTCCATTCGCAGTATTTTTAGAGTGGAAATTAGCTTGGCCCGTTGTCTCAGCGCGATTAATCGCGTGTGTCTGCAGGAGGCTTAAGTCTTCGTCATGTCCGGAAGGCTGGACTAGGGAGACGTGGAAACTCCATATGTAGTCTCCCTATATGTTTTGAGATTTGAGTATGGCAAATCATATTCTCCAGATAAATAATTTTAACGTATCTGTTTCGTTTATTGTATTGCAATAAGCTTTTTTTTTTTTTTTTTTTTTTTAGTGTGGCAAAATCATCAAATGAGTCCTCCCGCCCTGGGTGGGGCGGGAGGGACTGTCAGACTCTTACTGACTAAAATCCACCCGTGTTCCGTCGGATGCCCTTTACGTTCCGGGGCCACGGTATCCTGGATTAAGAAAAAATCCGCGACCCCGGCAGGCATTTGGCCCCATAAGCGGCCCCGTCGGTGACGCGTGAAACACGACGCGCCACCGACCCTGGCTTGGTACCTGGTCGGACGGCGAGCTTACCCATTACTCACCGTCCGCAAGCCCGCTCCGCCGCTGTGCCCTCTGCTGTTCAGAGGGACACGCGTTGGAGCGTCCACCCGACAGGCTATTTGCATACGGGCAAAGAAACCCCTTAGGCACACAGTGCCTAAGGAGAGTTTTTGCCCGCATCCCAGGGCGCACCGGCCCGAAAAACTGGTCTTCCCCCCGGACGTATCCGAGAGGGCACTCCAGTCCACGGGCGCACGTGGAGGTTTCCTGTCTTAGCACCCCATTGCAATAAGCTTAAAATATTTTTAGCACTCAAATAGAGCCGTTCGTTGTCTATAAACATAAAATATGTAAAATACAGTCTAATATTCTTAACGTCCAGCGACATTTTAAGTCAGCAAAGATATTAATTTAATCAATAAATTTTCTTTCAAGAGATTATCGTCTCATCATTGTCAGATATCTACTACACACAATATCTGTTCCAGAAACGCCTCTTATCTATTTCGATTTAACAACCATTAAGCAAGATATAGAAGCACAAGCGTCTAGCCGAGCGTTCCAAGCGCATCGCGTGAGTGTGGGCGAAGCTTTAAGCGGTTTAACTGGGCAGGTGGTGAAAGCAGACAGGTAAAGGGTTCGCGCCCTCCCGTACCTACTGTCACTGAGATGTAGAGGAGCTGGAACCGACATACATCAGGGTTGGCTTGCGTTTCCGTGACAGGATTGTATACCTACATGCCATTAAGATTAGATTTCAATTCTATTGGTTATTGTTTTCCAAGGGTCGATTGTTTGTTTTAATGAAGATGGTCTTAGCTATCTAGATTGTAGATTAGAGGTCGTTCTACACCTTAAGTGATAAGTCAATTTTGTGTACCAAACTGTAAAGTGTAGAAGCCTCCATGGACAATCATAGACCTTGTAAATAGTTAACAAAATCTTTCCATTATTTTAACCGTAGTTCCTTCGATTGTTGAAATATGATTGAATTTACATTATTACAAATACCGTAAGTAGATTTCATTTCGATATCAATTCATGATCTCGTATGTAATTTACTCTTTCAAAATTACTGACAAGTTTATAATTAGCGTTGGCTCTTTTATTTTGGCGAGCAATAACACAATTAGCGTTGCAATTCTTCGTTAGCAGAGTAATAAAACATTTCAACACGTGTTGCAAATGCGTGTGTAACGTATCCAGTGCTCTTATTCCATGTAACTGTTTTATTTTTTTAAGTCGCAATTCATTACTGAATTTAAGCTACGCTTTCTGAATTTAAGTATACGCAATTAGTCAAGTATTAGGAGGTTTGATGATCTGACCATGTTGTGGGGGTAAATACCTATGGCCAAATATTGTCTGAAGTAAAGAGGCTTGGATCCTTCCAAGCCTAGCAGTTGAATTATAGGCCATTATTAAAATGTATTTTCAGTATCCATATAGTACATTCTTACTCATTTGCTATTCGTTTCTGATTAATTTCGTTGCAGGATCCAAGACACTTAAATTAATTCTCCAGGATACGTCTAGCTATACATGGTCATGGTCGGCGCTTTTCTGGTGGGCGACACTGTTGATTCTGGCTTTCAGGAGTTACAGTGGTTTGGGAATTGCGCCGTGAGATTGTACCATAAAAAATCCATAGTTTTTTTATCAAGGTCACAGTTTCATGTTCTATTCGCATTTTAATTTTTCATTTCACAAAAAGCTCTACAATTTGCGAAGTAGGCTAAAATATTTAAAACATCTTAAGTGTCCGCAGTTCCATAACGATATCTGTTAATATTTTAAATGAGAAAGTGAATTTGTGTGTTTCCTTGTATGCCTGTTGAGTCTTTTTGATTAGACACAGGTAGACCATGACCTGAGTTAGGATAAATTTTCTAGTAAGATATAGATAGATAGATAATTATACGAGTATGTTCCTTGATTATCTACTTGTGTTCTACTTGAGTTCCCGATATTTCGACGCTGTTGCAAGCGCCATGATCGCGGGTTTCGATAAATATCGGAAACTCAAACAAATAAATTATCACGGAAATGTAAATTATATTTAAAATAAGTGATATTTAAAAATTAATCAACCATGATAGCTTTTACTAAAAACAGTCTCTAGTAAGATGTTTACATGGGATAATTTGCAACTTGCCAGGCAAAGGGCAATATAAAGCCCCTGATTTGCAGGACGGCTAAAGTACTAACCATAAATATGTATCCTTTAAAGGCTCTTCGAATCAACCCTAACATACCAAGTGACCATTACCTGCCTACCAAAGTACCGACGGATACATAATCTTGCTTTTAGTTCCAGTGTATCGTAAAGCCATGTTTTAGTAACAGCACTAACGACTAAATAATATGTAGGCAGCCTTTCTATTTGTTGAAGAATTATTGCTTGTTATGCTAAAATAACTTGGCATTTCTTTAGCTAAGTTACTTGATTTCTAGGTAACGTAGGTGTCAGTTTGAAGTGGATATTAAACTGTTTTTTCTTTGCATTTTTGGGGTATTTTATGTTGTTGGAAAGTATACATAGGAGTATCTAAACTTGATTTACTAATTGCGTCATAGTGTTTTTGCTTCGGCAAAAAGTTAACAGCAATGTAGTCAGAAATATGTGTAAGTAAACACGCAGAGAAATGTAAACGAGAACTTCTGGTTGCAACCGAGACAGCAAGAGTCACTAGTTGACTTTACAACATTTCTAGTGATAAATACTAAGTCCTTGTTATCTCCACTACTTACTTAGTATTTATTACTAGAAATATTGTAAAGTCAACTAGTGAGTCTTGCTGTCACGGTTGCAACCAGAAGTTCTAGTATAGGTAGCCAGACATTTCTCTGCGTGAATAAAAAAAAGATTTGACGGCATAGTAGGCGCAGAAGCTGATTGACGGGTTCGATTCTCGCTTGGAGAAAATATTTATAACACCCTCAAGTAATTCTTATGTTTCTGTCTTGTGTGTGAATTAAAATGTTTGTAAACGCTCCTGTGATACAAGGGAACTTCATAGTGTGGGCAAAGATAAAAAACCGAGATTAAGATTATACTGATGATTTTGCTACTTGTACAAAAAAAAGCATCGTTTAATTTTTCTGAATATTTACTGCTTCCTTTTCAATTCATAAAATTGTTAAAACAAAAATACTCTCACATTTTCTCTGTTCATTCGCAATTTATATATTTTAAAGTCACTTAAGTTTCAAGTAAGCGAAAAATATACGGAATGTTTAATATAAAAGTAAGCTAACACTTTAGATCGTAAAGCTTGACATAATTTTATTTAACACTGAAATGCGACCACCGAAATACGACTTTAGAACTGCAATTTTAAAACATTGTATAAAACGAAGGTTACTGTCGTGTGATTGTGATGTTTTGTTGAATTTACATTATCTATGGACATAATTATAACTTTTCATTTTTGTAAACATTTCATTTATGACTTTTTTTAAGTTTCCCCATGAATGTTTTATTAAGAACGTCTAAAAATAACAGGTTAGAGATAAAATAAATAAGAAAAGTTCAAAACTCTTGAGCCATGCTTATCACAGTAAACAAATTACAATCAAACGACATCTTTGACTGCCATAGAATGATAAGTACTGACTTACTGAGTTACTTCCCATATTTTCTATTCACTCTCAGATGATTATGCAAATCTTATAAATTTATTCAAAATATAATGCGAAAACCTACTCAAAATTTACGATTTTCAAAGGTTCGTAAATTTTTAGAAGCCGTGAAACGTCTAGACTTAAAAATAGCTTTATTCGGGAGAAAAATAAAACAGCTGTAGGTACCTACTACGATATTAAAATCCGAGTGAAAATGAATAAGGCATTTCATTAAAATAGCGTTAAATATTCAAACGAAATTATTTTTTAAAGCGGCCTTGTGTTGATAAACTTTGTAATCATCATTAAAGGGTTTGCACACTATAAAATGTCAAATAGCGGTTTGAAGGCCGCAGTTTGACTTACTGCTACTTGAAACACACAACCAACCGTACTTATTTGTCGGATCCAATAAAACAGGCTCTAAAAATACGAAACAGCGCCTTAATCCACAGCAGATATGTTGAACAATAAAGTGAATGTAGAACCTACAATAAACAGTGGTTAGGGCGTGCGTGTCCAGCCTTGTTTTTTGCCCTCCGGTTATCCTCCCATGATTTATGCTGTGCCTGCCCGGAATATGATTACCAGTTACGTGTCGGAAGTACCCTTAATGGATATAAACGTTGTATTTAACTGGGCGGTAAATACTGGCATTTTTGTGAGCCTTTGTACTGCTCAATTGTGACCATATTATAAGCCGTTTATTGGTTTGATAGCACACAAATTTGTGGGTTGTTGATGGATGTTTATTGGTGTTTATTTAATGGATGGGTGTTGGTGTTTATGTGTTTCGAAGTACGTCTCTTGCTGGGTTTATTTTTTCTATTTCTTATGCTCCTAGGTGCGCCCATGCTTCATAATAACGAAGATAATAATTCTCTAATCTAGTTTTTAGCAGTAGGTAACCTAGAATTTTTGAAAATCTTGAATTTATTCATAATTATAATCCCTGTCAGTTTTCATTGATGGTTCAACTTTTGCTGAGACTGCCGTTTAATTCTAAACTGGTATACCTGAGAGCATATTTTCCGTTTTTTCCCCACTGCTCAATTGTAAGTGCGAATAGTTGGGCAGTGGGGAATCCCCAATGCTCAACCAAACTGAGTAGTTGTCACTGCAATAAATTCGATTTCAGTAACTGTCAGCGAATAAATTAAATATTTTTGCAACGCAAATATATAAATATATCAATCCTGAATGAAATGTACGCAGCTTAATTCGATTTTACTTTGATTGAATTTTGTCCGTTGAAGTCCGTTTGATGTTGTTTTAAATCATATTGTATTTACGAAATTGAATAATATGTTTTGTTTACGTAGTATGTAACAGCCGTTCTATTAAAGCTATTTTGCTTGTAAAAAAGAATTCTTACTAAAGTAAAGTTAAACTATCTGACATTCAGGAAATAAAAAGTATGGCTTTACATAAATCAACCACAAAAAAGTGTAAAATAATCTTTCGAATGTCGATGACGTTTTCTTTATGTCATTGACTTTTTGCCATTTCCTTTTTGAAGTCGGTTAATAAAGAAATTCCAAGCCTGTCAAGTGGTTAATGTAAACAAACGCATGAAAAATTCTCAAACCCAACACGCTCCAACACTTCAACCAAAAAAAATACGAGCTCCAAAAATATGTTAATACGCAACTTTATTAACGAATAAAATACCAACATATAAAAAATAAACGAGACACATCTCGAAGTTTGTCTGTTCTAACAAAAAAGAGAAATAAAGTTAGTTGAAAACTGTGCGATTAGGTGCTTCAAGCTTCGGTATTTTTGTTGTAGCACTGCATCGTTCGTTAGGCGCTGTTATTACCACTGAGCTCCTAATGAGGAAAAACGTTCTTCCGAATGATACTCCTCAGTAACACGAACTTCTGCTTACTTCTGAGCAAGTTTCTCGCGCAATTAACTAGCTTGATACTCTTGATTTTCCGTGATACATTTCCTTTTGTAAGCTTAGTGGGTACTTAACGGGCAATATTTATTGCTTCCGTTTTACACTTCTTTGTTCCTTGTAGTTTGTCTAGTATTCATTATTAGCTACTAACCTTTCTTGGAACATCACAATAAACTATGTGCGCTGTTTCCATTTTGTAGTGTTTGTAAGAACTCTCATGCAAGACTGCAAGTTATTTCAGACGAAGGGTTGATTAAAGATCGGATCAGCGCGCAGTGTTGCGCTATAAAAAGTAATAGGTAGCCCTTACTTTGCAACAGAGATTAATGCAATGTCTCAGCCTTCGGCGATACTCTCGTTTTAGCTATCAACATAACGGGAAACTAGAAATAATTGGCTTAGAAATCGCAGACTAGCGATAAAGTAAGACATTCGGAATTACGGATACAGAGAACTTATTTTACGAAAGCATGTCGCTAGGCTACGCGTAACGTGGTCGGTGCGTGCCCAACATCACTTTGCGCGGTTTATATCAGACTAGCCGCTAAAAGCGAGAAGTACAGACGTTCGTGAAACATGTTTACACAGGGTCAGTACACTCGTATATCGCGCTTTATTTTTTTGGGAATCCGCTGACGCGTGTGCGATACCAGCAATAAACATTCGTTACTGGAACCCAGAGAAAGATAAAGAAACATAAAAAAACACTTTATAATAACAGCTATGAAGCCGGATCCAGTGAAAGCCTAGGGCTGATCCGTACACGCGTTATAACCGACGTTTTCATGTTTGTGAAAAATCGTTGACAAACTTTTTTCTAAAAGAGAGGCAATTACATTAAAGCTTTTCGCTACGACCACCCGTCACATGTACTCGTATGCTCGGCTTACACTGAATTGGGTTATGCAACTAACGCTGCAAAGTTTTTAGGTTTATTTTCAAAAACGGCTCGGTTACATCATATTTTTATTAATTCTAAATTGAGTGTAGCGTGCGATGTTGACATTTTAGGCGAACACAGCTCAATCTCCCCGATACACGAAGATGAGGTTAACAAGCATAAAATTTTGAAAGTGTTATATACCCGCGACGTCGTTGAGACCGCGCCTTAATGCCTTAAGTAAACATTACTTACTTTCATGGGGGTATAAAGATACCGTACACGCACGCAGCTGCATCTATAGATATAAAATTTAAGAGTTCAGCAATTTTTGTCTTCGTCATAAAAACTTAAGAGACCAACGAGTCATCTTAAGAAACAAGCCATGTCAGAAGGGGGAATTTTCTTGTATTTTTGGGGCGCGCTAACAAGGGGCTCCTACATGACCGGAATATTTTTGTCACCAATTTCCTCAGGCGAACGGCTTAACGCCCCGGAAAAAGTTACTTAGACTTACCTGGGACTCTTCGGGCGCTGTCAAGATATCGTATATTTTATGGACCCCGCGTAAATGCCTGCTATATTTCTTTCAGACGATGACGGCGTCGAAATAGCCTTTCGATTACATTACCGCTTTATTAACACGCGTGTGCTAACCTCTCACTAAACTGGAATATTCCACGTTCTTTTTTCGTAACTTATTCAGAAGATTGGTACCCAAATGAGGATGTATAGAGACGGATGGTGGCAGTAAACAGTTACTTGAGATATTCTTTGGCAGATCGACGGGCCGGGCGGGTTGAGACCTATATATCACTTAAAACGACAGAGCATAAATCTATGGGGGCTGTCGGCTCGTTATTTGTAGTCGCCACGTGAACCGCCGGTTTCGGGTGAATATTAACGATATCGCCAATTTTCCGCAAGCTTAGTCGCGTCGCAATTTCTCGCCAATTGAACAATCGCATCGCATCGAGGGGCGATGTGCCATCGAACAGTGTTAACCCTGGCCTCGTAAAAAATGTTTATACACACTTTTCTCGATCTGCTGCTTTGGGCTCTATTGCGTTTTAACACGAAAATTCCAATTTCCAAACCACGAAATGATTGTGAACATTCTGCCAATAAACCCTAAATTCAATATCCTGAAGAATGTCTGAGTTCTGACGCCCACGTAACTGTATAATTAATATCTTAATCAATTTTGTTGGTAAACTTGTTTTATACTTCTTTATATTATTTATTTATAAAAAAGAATAATTTTAAATTGATAGAATAACAGCTATTTGAGAAGTCGTAAAGTAGCTACGTGTTTCCTGAGAGCTTCTTCAAAAGTAGGGATCTATTGACTGTACTGGTTCAAACACAAAGACATGCTTTGTTATCACACGAATAATAGCACCTACCGCCTAAAATTTGTATAGAATATCATTCTATACAATACTACAATGGGACGCTTCATCTTGCGGAAAACATAAATTCAAAACATTGGGAAACATGAAAGACTTTATCTTTTATTCACAGAAAAAGAAAATGTTTAATTATTTAGGAAACGAAAGTTGACAGCCAGTTGACAACACGGAAAAACAAACTTTTATTTTAATCACTTTTGACGTGAAATCATTCGAATTTTTATTTCTAATTTGCACGTGTATTTCCAATTAAAGTTTGCTGCTCACTAAAGCGATGATACAAACATTGCCCGTTTGCGATCACTGACCGATACTAATCCATGATCGTATACGCTTAAATGTTATTTTTACGCTGTGCCGAACTAATAGATATGGTACAATGGGCAGCGATGCTAATTCGCCGAAGTATTAATTGAATTTAATTAAGTAGATTTATCGGCGGCTTGGTTCCGTAAAGTTGCGATTAGGCAACAGTACGAGTATTAAACGTCGCCTCTTTTCAGTGATTGATCCCGACTGTTAGCAGGATTCGTCTCAATCTTTTTCAATTTGTCTTGTCTCTTCAACCTAACAGCAAATGGATCGTGTGTCAAATACGAAGTAATGTAATGTAAGAAGTTTCTACTCAGACAGACTCTTGTTATTTAATCTAAAGAAAAAGACGAGACTTCTATATTACTTCTAAGGTACCTACGTGAAAAACGCTACTTATTTTTAAATTGAATTTTAAACGGAATAAACGTTGTAAATGTTGTTGTAAGCCTCTGATGAAAAAAGTACAATAAGTTCACAACGGTAAAGGAAAACATCATGAGCAAAGCAAATTATTTAAAACCAAAAATTCAAAGACAAGTAACATTCTACCAACCCGCATCGGTACCGCGTGGTGGACTACAGCACCTTCCCTCTCATATAGAGTAGGCCTGTATTCAAGTGGTAACATGCTGATTATGATGAAAAAGATACGAGTAAAACTCATTCATGACTATTCCACAAAATACTGAATATAATACAATACACAATTTCAGCGTGGACATGACGTATTCAGTACACCCCATTGCAGCTTTCAAATAACGTTTAACGTATGAACTTTATTATTATACGGAAATATTATTCAATATAGCGAGTTGTCAAACGCAGTCGGGCCGCGGGTGGATAGGGCTACCACATACGGCGCTATTCAACGACATATACAGAGCTATCTCTAGGTAAAAACTTGAACTACAGCACCGTCACTTCTAATGTTTTGGAACAGCGCTCGGCAACCTTTAAGGACGTGTCGCAATTTTTCCCACGTTTTTTTATATTGGAAACGGAAATAATTTTTATTTTATTTTTATAAACAAGGTAACTCCTTATTTAGTAAAAAAATCTTCAGTTTTAAAACAGTCAGGGGCCGCAAGGAGATCTAAAATCCGTTACGTGCGATGCGTCCGATACGTGCGATGTGGGCCTGTGGACGCTTACCTTAAATCGCGGGCGGCATGTTACCGACCGCTGTTCTAGACTTTTGCTTTTCGAACGTGGCGATTAATAATGTATTGAATGTCGCAAAGTTCAGTGATTGGTTTTGGTCTAACGGCATTCATTAACGGAACTATATGGAGCAGTTAGTTCCTAAATAAAGCTACATCAGGTGTGTTTCTAAAATGGCAGCTTCAGTTTATCATTAAGGTCCGGGTGTTTGGGGTGCTAAGACAGGAAACCTCCACGTGCGCCCGTGGACTGGAGTTCCCTCTCGCATACGTCCGGGGGGAAGACCAGTTTTTCGGGATGCGGGCAAAAACTCTCCTTAGGCACTGTGTGCCTAAGGGGTTTCTTTGCCCGTATGCAAATAGCCTGTCGGGTGGACGCTCCAACGCGTGTCCCTCTGAACAGCAGAGGGCACAGCGGCGGAGCGGGCTTGCGGACGGTGAGTAATGGGTATGCTCGCCGTCCGACCAAGGACCAAGCCCGGGTCGGTGGCGCGTCGTGTTTCACGCGTCACCGACGGGGCCCCTTATGGGGCCAAATGCCTGCCGGGGTCGCGGATTTTTCTTAATCCAGGATACCGTGGCCCCGGAACGTAAAGGGCATCCGACGGAACACGGGTGGATTTTAGTCAGTAAGAGTCTGACAGTCCCTCCCGCCCTACCCAGGGCGGGAGGACTCATTTGATGATTTTGCCACCCTAAAAAAAAAAAAAAGGTCCGGGTGTTTGTGAGTTTAAATGTTTATAAACGCACCCACGGTACAGGAGTAAATCCTAGTGCGGAGAAAAGTTTAAAAAAAAACGGCCAACTTTGCATGAATATCTTAAGAGGTTACCTACGGCTATCCTGGATCGCAAAGTGGAATTGAACGAACAGGGTAGGTTCATAGTCATTGCGAATCTGACAGTCCCTTGCATTCCATCCAGAATGGGAGGAGTGATTTGATGGTTGAGCATCCAAAACAACAAAATAATTAGTTTTAGATTACAATTTAATGTTACCTATTCCTAAAGGTCTGGGCAAGTCGCAATCAGTTCTAAAGATTTTCGTACTTCAGCAATAATTCTCATAAGGATTGACATAAGCTTGTCGAAGTCGATACGTCAATCCAATAAATCTTTGACTATTTTATCATCGTTATCGCTGACAGAATATAACTTCACCTAGGCTTAAGAGCGTCTGGAATTTTAAACTGAAATATGTACATCTTTTTCACTATAGGTTAGGTACCTACAACAACTTATAGAAATTTATTCTTGAAATGGCAACGCTAATTTAATCAGAATTAATTTAACCTGTCACAACATATTTTTCAAGCAAATCATGATTGACAAACTCATTTAAAATCTTTGCATGTGCTTATTTGAAATTATGATAGAGTAAACGAGTGTCTGACAGTATTTTCTTTTCTAATAAAATACACGTGAACTAACTTAATAGTTCAACTTTTACTACGACATAAGTTAGTCACGTGCCCCACCTTCAGCGAGAAAACGACAAGCGATCGGCGATTTTCTCGCTTAAGAAACGTATATTTATAAGCTTGTACTTAAGTCTGATGTTAGTAGAGGAGACAGACACTTTAATAAGTACTTATTCGAGCGACTACTTTGGTCTAAGCGGTGAGCTGAGCGACGGGCGGCGCGAATATGACGTTACAAATCGTAAATTAACTTGCTTTATTAATAAGCTCGAGTTTATTAGTCTACTAGCACATCCCAGACTGGGATTCCCAGTAGACTAGTAACTCGAGCTTAGGAGGGACATCCCTCTCTGTCAACAACTCAAGTTTACCCGCTTGCTCTTCTGGGTTTTCGCTAGCCATGAGACAGATGCCTTAAGCGGCGAGACCGCGAAGCACGGTATAATAAAGTGTTAAACCGGGTATAAAGACGTATGTCCTTCTTTATGGGATATTTAACAGCAGCTAAATGCCATAACGGGTCAGAGCCCATTCGTCCACTAAAATTCGTACCCCAGCATAAAAGTTGTGGATTCGGCCCCTATATAGGTACCCATTGGTCTCCTGGTAGGGGACCAATTAATATTTTAATGAAAAATATTATTTTTAAGGTACCCATTCGTCCCCTCTAATATATATACAACATAAGTTAAAGATTCGGCACCTATTCAGGTGCCTATTGGTCCCCTGAGATAAAATTAGCTATATTTTACATAAGAAACGGTTAAAATAGTACACTTGTGAACAGTTTATTAACGGAATTAATTTAATAAATCATAACAGATAATTGAAAAAAGAGCTGTGATGAATGATAATCCGTCATGATAATAATATAACCTGTCGATAGGCTTACGATGTAAAATTGTCTCTCTACGAATGGCTTGTTTAAAAAACGGGTTACAAAAATAATAGATAAGGTGTTTTGTTTGTATGTTATGGCTGCCTATTGGTGGTGGTGGTGGTGACATATTGGTTCTTGAGTTCGCCTAACGAAATAAACAATACTATTAATATTATAATAATAATATTTTTGACATATAATTGAATCGAATTATCTCATTTGAATCCTGGAATATGATTAGTATTATTATTGATGCTAATTCACTTTATGGTTCACACTTTTATATTTTTTTTTTCAGAATTAACGATATTGTATTACCTATATATAATTATAATATAAAAGAACCTATAATATACTACTACTATACTACATTTAAAAACTAAAATTAAAAGTAAAATATTTACAAAAATGACTATATTAAAAATTTATGGTGGAATACTACAGTCATATTTTGACTAAAAAGTCAAAACTAAATTATTTACTCCTAAATATGTATAGCAATTTTTTATCCGCAATTATTATTTTATTATGTTCTTGTATTCACTCAATGTGGAGTCGTTGTCACCCTTTTTAAATGACTTCAAAAAAAAAGTAGGTTCTCAGTTCGACCTGTATGTATGTATGTTTGTTAGGCTGAACGGATTTTGTTGCGGTTTTCAGCAAAGTGTTCATTACATTCTGGAGAAGGTTTTAGTATATAACACTAATAGATATCCCGTGACGTTGCCCGCGTGGATTCGTTTTTGCTTACTTGGATTGTAGATTTCAGTGACCATTGCATGTTTTTCCGCGATTATCTCGCGTTTGGCTAAACCGATTTTGATGCGGTTTTCAGAAAAGTGTTCGTTACATTCTGGGGAAGGTTTTAATATATAACAATAATGGATATCTCGTGAAATTGCCCGCATAGATCCGTTTTTATTGCTTACTAGGATTGTAGATTTTCAAAGTCGACGATTATAAGAAAATTTTTGTTGAATATCTAAACTAAAAAGGAGAAAAAGAAGAAAAAGAAAATGTAAAATAACTTTTCTTTCGGAAGTCGGTGGCCATAGTCAATGAAATAAAAAACAAAGCCACCAACTTCCGAAAGAAAAGTTATTTTACAGTTTTTTTTGTGTTTGGTTTTGAAGTCGGTTCCCTTTTTTCAAAAAGTTTTTAATGTACAAAAATAATGAACGTTCTAACATTAATTGTTTTGCTAACATTATTTTTTTATTTTACCCTTTTCTGCGCGACTGTACCAGGACTACCAAGCTGCAGTATACACATATACATGTACTTATATTAGAAGAATGAATTAAAATAAATATTCTTCAGGAGACGAATGGGCCCCTCAAAAGTTCCAGGGGACGAGTGGGCACAGGGTGCGAATCTTAGGGGACGAATGGGCTCTGACCCGCCATAACAGCCCATAGCTTTTGATTCACGGTTGTCATATTTATTTATGATGTTGTTATTTTAGTTTTATTTGACAATTAGTAATTATTGTATGGATTTCTTTTCCATCACTTTATAAGATGAATGTTTGTAAATACCAGGGATGAACGTTCAAAATCCATCCTTATTGTTTGATTTCGTTATAGATGGGATTTTCATACTTCTGTGACTAGTAATTTTTCATACAGAATTTTGTTAAAAAGATGATTCAGTTTGTTGGAAAATATTTGAAAGTAAGTTTTGTTTTTGTTTTGCAGTTATGACTACTTTACGAAGATACCTAATTACTATCTGGAAAAAAATCATCAAGAGGGGCAAACTTAATAGAAAACTTTTGATAGGGTTTTAGCTATATAGATACACGTTTTAGTCATAAAAACCTGCACAACACGAAATGGGAGGTCTTTTTCCAGCCGTTGAATTAAAAAAAAAATGGTAGCACAGAGAATTTTATCCTGTTAAGAACTTCAGAAAACCAACCTCGTGTTTCTGCTGTGACCCTAGTTCTATTAGACCATAAACTCCAAAGTTTACACCACAGCTGGCAAGTTCTACTGCATTAAATGACAGCAGCTCGTATAGCCAATTATGGGACGTGACTTACGACCCCATCCCATGATAGTGTCACTAGCAGTACCCTTTTACTGCACAAGATGAAGTGCGGTAGGAACTTATTAGCTTATTTTATGGCTATCATAATGTTAAACTACTCCTGGTGTGACTTGTTTTTGTAAGCAAAATTATTTTCTCGATAGCAGTCAATTTCTTCGTCAACAGCTAAAAACAGTTTCAGTCCAAAAAACCATAATGTACATGGAAAAAAAACACACTGATTTATAATTTAATCATCCTCATTAACAATATAATTCGTCCGTAGACAAAGGTCGTGAATGATTGAACGAACGAATGAGTCGTGTCAGTCCAACGTCAAACGCACGGCATATTATGGGAAATTTCCCAGGAGTGAATGGGAATCTCATTACTTGGTGCACATGTGTGGTTGACAGACGAATGATTTCATACACTATCACGATACCGGACACGTATATTGCTTTTTCCGAAAATTTATGGCGTGTGAGAGGTGTCAGGTACTCTTAGTTAAGATTAATATGGGAAGAATAGTATTATAAAGAATTAATATAGCTGATGGCAGTTAAAAATGCGTTTCACCTATAATCACACGCACAATCGTAAAATAACGTTCATTAATTTATTCATGTATTCAATTTCTACTTTGGTGCCTTAACATTGTACAGGATACAGAAAAACATGTATTATTCAAAGGGCCTGATGATATCTAAACGCATAATTAAGTTTTCTTTCAACATCCTGAGAAACGTTCCAGGTGTCTTTAGGAGAACTAAATGTACAATCAGTGCCAAGAATAACATACCTGCTCGTCTAGCCGTCGTAGAAAATACTACCTCTCTAATTGAATTGTGTTTCTCGCAGGGGTAGCAAACTGTCTCAGTTCAAACATGGTTGTAATACAAGAAATTCAATGTGTCTACAAGTTCTGTAAATCCAGACAAGAATACGAACATGAATATTCAGCTGCAGCGTGCAGTTCCACATTATATTCACGATAACAAGGTTCGTCAGCAGAACGCGAGCGTCGTCGCCTGCGAACCATTTGTGCTAACTCGACTGCTCTCCCTCCCCGAGATCTACCCACACTTGTCTTGGCACCAGAATACATCGCAATCACGTTATTCTTCCCAAGATTTCCTTTAAAACTTACAAAAAGATCAGCACGACTTACAGTTTAACTCTAAAAGTAACCCACCTTCACGAATCCGAAACTCGGACCAACTTTGGGGATCTTAACTGATTTCGTACAGTGTTGCGTCCTTACTTACGAGGTTTCTAACTCCCAAATCCGGATACAACAAGTCCAATCCGGACTAAACAAGTTCCAACTGAAATAAGCACCCGTTGCACACATGCTCCGCCGCGCCTCAGGGATACGGGAAAAGAAAGAAAAGTGGCAAGCTCGCAGTTTCCCGGTTGCATATGCAAGGGTGGCGGAGTGCGGGGGCGGGCGCAAATCTCTCTTGTTCAAAATGAAGTTACGGATCCGCTCAGAAATTGTGTTTTATATTTTCTCTCGGCATGTGACGCGAAAAAAAAAACTTTCACATAGTTCGAGACCTTTTTTCCTCAGGAGCTCGCCTGGCTCGTGAAGTCGCTGAATAAAAATTTTCTTTCTTTCAATGTCGCTAACATCTGTGAAGTTAAAGCTCCAGCTGATTATGATTTCATCGCGACAAACTTCCCGAGACTTGGATTACAGTTGAATGTATGTATACAGGCTTATACAACTTATGCAAGTTAAGTTATAACCAATGTTTTATGCGTGATATGATTTGAAATGCTCGAATATTCATCAATTATAGCATTTATAATAATATGAAGGATCAAAGAGGTCAAACACAAAGTGGATGAATGGAATGTTGGTTTTAAACAAACAAAAAGCAGGTTTGAGCAGTTGACCGAAAACGATAGAGGCATGGAAGGTGGTTGGCTTGTTTTCAATAAAATTTAATTTAATTACACCATCCCAGGCGACGAGAAGGTTCTGCATTCGATTAAAGTTGGAGTGCATGAGCTCTCACGTTACGCAATTATGCTAATCATATCAAAATCTTTCGTGTGCTTTGACATTTTGACAACGTTCTTAATGCTTTTATCTGCATAAAATGCGTATAAATCTAGAAAGTAAAAGTTTACGGCACGCCTATTGATGAAAACTGGCCCCTTTAATATGCATTTTTGAAACGGAGTTGAATATTTTCGGTAGCTGTGGGCGTTATCAAAAATGAAAGTTGACATTGTTGTCTATTGTATTCGTATTATGTATAAATGAGTAATACTACCACGCAAATTGCATGTAGGCATTTAATAATGCTGCGCTGGCATTGAGAATATTTCATAATAGTTCCAATTAACATTATTTGTCACGAACTTCTTATCCACTTGTCTACCTTCTAGGTATGTAAGTAGGTTATTTATTTTCCTTATGAGATCAAAGATAAATCTAAAATAATTATTGCCTGCTACACATTATCTCAATGGTAATCTGTAAATGGGATGTAATATGTTGGTAAGATTAACACATAGATGATAAACAACATTGAAAGATCATTGAACTACCTAAGCATTTCGAAATGACCCAACAAATGTACGTAGTTTCTAAACAAGCTGCGTTACGGTAAACATAGCGAGAGGTTTAGACGTCGGGCCCATACTGATATTACTACCAGTCCGTTTACTTCGTGTTTCTAAATATCGGCATTCGTGAGATACCTACCGGTGAAGGCGATAGGTGACTCTACTGGCGAGCCTCGAGTACGACGCACGCCTCGGCTCTACAGTCAACTTACATATCTCGGACAGGTGCATAGAAAAAAAAAACTTAATTTGACATTTATTTTATTTTTAATTGCCAGTGTTATACTTTTTTATAACAAAGGGACTTTATTTTTAAAATTAGAATATAACAAAAAGCTTTTGTGTTTTATAAAAAAGAACATTAAAAGTTAATTGTTGTTTTTCTTTTGTTTCAGATGTGTTCGAAAGTGAGTTTGTTTGCTTGAGTGATCCGACAACTGAAAGGGAGTAGACCGTAGTGAGTGTACATTGAAATGTGAATTTTGTGTGTACAGTGTTAAAATTGAACTTTGTTTGTACGTTGTTGTTATCCCGATGAAGTTTCTCGTGTAGTCACAACTGTTCGCGGAATTGGTTTATTGAAAATCTTTCGCCATGGAGACGGAGGAGTTGACAAAACTTGTCGATGGCATCTATAAGGTAAGGAATATTCTTAGCAAATATTCGCTTTCATCTTCACAAAAACATTTCGAGAATTTCCAAAGTTTAATTTGTTCGTAGAATAATAATTTAATTTCTACGATCATTTGCGAGACTTACCTATATTTATTTTTCTTATAACTTAGTCCAGAAAATAGATATCTATTTTAAAGGAAAAGTTAGCCAATTTTCATAAACATGTTTACCGTAAACAAAATTGATTAAATTTTCGTCAACTGATTTTGGTAAGGAACTTCTTTGTTTCTTCGTTCTTGAAAATATAATTATTTAAAAACAACCAAAAATAATTTATTAACTTATTTTAATTACTTTATTTTAATTTATTTTAATAACTTATAATAATAATAATTGTATATCATCAAATTAAATAACGCAATATTTTTCATTGGTAGGTAATAGTTTTGCTACATCTACAATAACAACATTAATTGAAAAGCATTTATATACAAATCAACATAATACCTTAACCATTGATTACACACTAGGCGTAATTACACTTCACAGTCGCTAACTATAGTTAAACGGCAACCGATATACTAAGTAAAAAAAAACTAAAGGTGAAAATACCACTTAATTAAATTCATTGACTAGGGCACCTCGCACCTGCCCAAATGTCAAGGTCAAACGGTCAAGCGGAGCGAGAAGCGAGTAACGCAACTCGATTTCTCCATCAGGTTTTATTGTGTAAATATGTATATTTATCACATTCCTTCCATACATGTATCGACTTTCAATTCGGATCTTTGTTGAACTTAGTTTTATAGCACCAGTTATAGGCAAAAGTTATGCTAATGTGACAGGATTCCTATAATATTTGTTTGTTGAAAAACGTAGGCATACCGTTTTTCTAGGATCTTCGATTAATATATTGTGGTGCCTGACCGGTAAATAAATAAATATTTGTGTTCAGAGAATAAAGGTTAGTAGGATACCTACTGGTTCGTTGGGTTTTTTCACTGTCTATTGAGTACCACAATAGATTGGTCAATTAAAAAGCTTATTATTTTGTTTTTAGAAAAATGAACTGCGTATAAAATCTTGTTGAAAAACGCTATTGAAATTTAAATTAGTTAGGTATTTGATTTCGTATAAATATACCTAAATAGGTAGGCACTTTGACTAATTTTAGAACTGCCTAGATTATAATTTATGCACATACATATTTATGAAAGCTGAACTGATTTTAAATTGTTGGGAATTATTATGTCTAGACTAAGTTATGCACTTAATTATTTTTAGCCTTTTGAAAGCCTATCGACCTATAAATGTTAATTTTGTCATAACTTATTCTGCAAATTAGTTTTTTTTTATATTATGACAACCTATAAATTAATAACTCATGAATATTTTCTAGAGCTTCATTAAGGACTCTGTTTAATTTGTAATTCAAACGTAGGCTTATGTTAGGAAATAAATAATTTGAAAGCAATAAATAACACTGATTGACTCGAATACATTGTCGTTTATTTGAATATAATATTCTATTATCAATTTTGTAGAAAGTTCTACGTCTGATATTATTTAGAAATCAACATCTATTGTGAATCTGAACATTTATGGGTATCTCACAAGCATGACTTGAATTAAATACACACATCAAAAGTGTCTAGGGATCAACATATATTTTTGCAATAACTTTTCTCCTGATTGATATTAATTAAAATTTTCTTTAAGGATTCATCAAATAAAGTGTTTTCGTTTGTCACAGTAACGATAAACCAAGTCACCTTTGCATTAATAAAGAAATTTGCCATTTTCCTAATAAAGGGATTTTTGACATTTGAACCACTAACACAAAAGTTCGAAAAAAAGACTGAAATAACAGTTTTCTTGGGTAACTTAAACAATTTTTAATCCGTGTTTCTACCGCGAACACTAACAACACAAGAACATCGGTTTGGCATACTCAAAATGAGTTCATCCAAATCACGCTGTGGAATGGCCGCCCATGTTCGTTGCAACAACAAAAAAAGGTCTTCTTGCGACTGGATACCCTCCATATTCGGCAGAGCTCTTCTCTGTAGCATATCCCATGCATGCTCAATCGGATTCAAGTCTGGCGACTGAGCAGGCCAGGGCAGGACATTGATGTTAGCTGCGGCGAGAGTCTGTCTTACAACTCTTGCGGTGTGCGGTCGTGCATTATCATGCATTAACTGAAATAAGGGACCGATTTGCACTTGTAGAGGAACGATGACGTCTGATACAATCGTCTCAGCATAAATTTGAGCGTTGAGGTTGCCTCTGATCCAAATCAACTCAGTTCTTCCGCCGATCCAAATACCCGCCCATACCATGATGGTTCCACCACTATAAGGATGGACTTCCTGGCAGGATTTTAATCGCTGTTGGCGTCCAGGGGTTCTCCAGTGTCGTATACGTCTTGTATCCGGTCTCATACCGAAACGAGACTCATCAGAAAAGCACACGAAACGCCATTGTTCTTCTGCCCAATTTCTGTGCTCAAGAGCCCATTGATATCGAATCCTACGATTGTGCATTGCTATAGGTGGTACCCGTAGCGGTCTTCGGGAATGAAGGTTCACTTCATGCAAGCGGTTTCTGACTGTTTGGTCGCTAATTAAGTTCCCTGAAGAGTGATGAAGCCTCACGGCTAACATCATGGCGGTTATTGTTGGAGCTCTTCGAGTTAAGATTTGAATGTATCGGTCTTGTCTCCGTGTGGTGCAGCGATACCGTCCTCCATGGCGCTCAGCCACGGTACCAGTGCTTCGGTAACGTGTCCAAAGTCGACTGATAACACTCTGACTTGTATTCAGAGCTAAAGCCACAGTACGTTGCCGGGAACCAGCTTCTATCATTCCCACGGCTCTGAGCATTTCTTCCCTGCTTAAATGACGTCGCCGCTCCATAATAACGTTGGTTTTAATCAGTAGTAGGGAAACAGTAGCACTAATAATGTCTTCAATGCGTTGTATGTTTTTATAGGGAAAATATTGACAGCTGATTTTCATCTTTTACTCGAATTTGATTCACAGTTCCTGATTCAAATTATGAAATGCACCAAAAAGGATCCATATAAATTTATAAAATCATAAATTTATTTCAAAGCCACATCTCAATCTCAAGAAATCCGCATAAAAATGCTTGATCCCTAGACACTTTTGATGTGTGTATGTGCCTATTTACGTCGAAACAAAATTAAAATATGATCAATAGGAAGAGAAATCAAATTAACTAAGTTTCGATTTTAATTTAAGAGGTATAAAACAAAATAAAAAGTACCTACCGCCAACTAAGAAAAGTTCCAACGTATAACATTAATGGTTTCATTTGATTTAATTAATGTTCGATTCATCTTTAACATTCAAAGCCTTGTTGACTGACAAATCGTCGATAATAACAGCGAGTACGTACAAGAAAAAAAACTTTAACAAGAAAACCAGTTTCTTTTATTATATCTACGCTCTACGTTCGAGGAATTTAATAATAACCACTATCTCATTTATTAAATCATATTATTATAATCTCTGTTATTAAAATTATTTTTAATGGCGTAACCGGGTCAGTGCAGCAACGTTTTGAAATGAGCAGCAAATTAATTATGTTGCTTATGTAAGCCATATTTTTTTGCTATATACGAAATATATGCAAGTAAAGTAGGTAAATGAGATTATATCATTTATTCGAAATTCATAATAATGTATAAATCAATTTAAAATGTCATCATCGTTGCTGAAGTCAAACACAAGACTCATAATTATGTTATATTCTGTTTTACAGTCAAACGCCAACCCGCCGTCAATTTTGACGTTTCAGCTGTCAAAATATTAATAAAAACACCTAGCATTCTCAAACTACAATAATTACTCTATTGTGCTATTCAAAATTTAAATAAAAACCGTTGAAAAGCCGAATAAACACCGAATCTATCTACAGAAGTTGATAGTAGGTTTTACATTTATTTTATTTTGTGTACAGGAAGCTACAATTTCAGACTGTAGATGATAATAAAAGTCATAAACTTCATCTTTTTTAATCACCTTTCTTCAACGCAATGAAAGCTAAATGATGACACTATACTGTGAAGTCATATACATCATAATAAGGTTACATCTCTAACTTTCTCTCACATAATGCAAAATTCCCAGCAAATACGAGAAATGTCGATCTCATGCAGTTTTAAATTATCGGGTGTAAAGATTGCAATCATATATTTTTGTACGTTTTTGCAATTTCTGCATTGCGACGGCCGGGAAAGTATTTCAAGGTTTTCTAAGATTTATTTTATGTTATTAATTTAACAAGTATTCGTCTAACTCCAAAAAAGTTACAGACCGTTTGAACACTAGTCTAAAAAAGTGACAACTGCAAAACGGCATTTGACGTAAGATGGATATGTATTTACGTTCAGTCAGCAATAGTTAGGTATTTAGGCAGCAAGTTTTACACAGTTTTCCTGTATATGCAAGCTTGGCTTGGATTGGATGAATGGCTTGCATATACCTATATCCATAGGTATATGCAAGCCATATACCTATTGTATGCTTTTTGGTACGCGGACACATTAAAATTTATAACAATTTATAATTTTAATTAACATTTTGCATGGTGTAATTTTTATTTATTAACATGATGTAATTACTTATTACCTATCTAGTGGCACTCATTATTATATTTATTTTTTGTTAATATGCGGATAATATAGTGGGCTGCAATATTGTTAATATTTTGTATTATCGTCTCTCTGTTTAAACACATAATGTAGCTTTTTATTGTCCCTGAATAAATAAAAAAATAAAATAAAAAAATAACACAACATTGAAAAACCGCTACTTAATTCTTTTGCTGACGGTACATAGAGCAGAGGGGAGCAGTGGTAGCATGGTAATGGCCCCCGACTTAAGATGTAGGTCGTGGGTTCGAACCCAGTCAGTTCGAAACGTTGAAGGAAAACCACATGGTAAATGACAGCGCATTTCCACTCATTGAGAAGAGGCCTGTGTCCAAGCAGCGAGAACATTATAGGCTGATTAATGTAATGCACGGACCTACATAGACCCTGTTAGACTATTTATTTAAAACTGACGAAAGCCAAGCTGTAGTCCTATTTAAAACGGTTTAAATATCCGGAAAAAAACGACTTTGAGTTAACTTATAATACCTGAATGTATTAAAAAATTATATATTATATACCTAGGCACACCTAGGTGATAAGGATTTGTTTAAAAGGGCGTTCTGTTTTGTTTTATCGCCATCTCATTTTATAACGAGCAATATTATCATATTATTATTACTTCTCATCAACAAGGTCAGTAACGATTGCACATAACTACATAAAACATAGATACTTACCTACTTTGTACTTACCTTCACAGATTGTTGACGACTTAATTTATATCTTACTATTTGTTATAACAAATGCGAAAGTCTGTAAGGGTAGATGGATGGATGTTTGGTTACTCTTTAACACAAAAACTACACAATGGATTTAGATTAATTTTGGCACAGATATAGTTTGTAACTTGTATTACGCGTAGGATAATTTCTATCCCCGTTATAACGTTTCCGTTGGATAATGTAATGACAGAACTTTTAACTTTATATCCGCGGTTTTGAGGTAGCTTTTTATAATTATATGTATAATTATAATCTTTTGAATACATTTAACATTTGAATACATTTGACCATTATCTTTTGTTTCCGGGAGGTGTTGAATGTATTATATATAATATTTACGGAAGAGAAGCTTTTGTATACATATAAATAGAGCTATTGATGTGTACTATGGCACATTATGCCATCATTTGCAATGCTTTCATAAGTAAAAGGCCAGAGAAGGGCCAGACCGACCTGTGTTCTACGAAGAATAGACAAAGTTATTTCTATACAGGGGCGTAGCTACCGCCGTATCTGCCGTATCAATTATACGGGGCCACCAACGTGCGTAAACAAAAATTAATAAAAACTTAATGATTTATTAAATAAAAAAGTTATTTACTTTTACACAATTTATTTGTCTAATCTATCCCTGGTGTTTTTATTATTATTATTTATTTGTAATACTGTGTTAAGCATGAGATTGTCTATTTGAAATCCCGGGAAGATCCTTATTAATATCAACATTTCGATGCAAGTATTAAAATAACTCTACCTAATTCCGACCTCTGGACTGATCAGTCGCATCTTGAATTTTTTGATGACCTTTTTTGACCTATTTTTTGTTTATATTTCGGCGTAGATACAGAGAAATGCATTTTTTTTTAGTGATAAATCTTTACCCTACCTAAGGGGCCCCCAAACAAATTTTTATACGGGGCCCCGCCAAGCCACGCTACGCCACTGTTTCTATACTTTCTTAGACCGAAGAATAGAATCATTTTTCTTTTCTGTATTTTAAACATTGCCATGCAATCTTTTTATATTCCGTTATTTTGTCTATTCGTTCGTCAATAAAGCCCGTTCCGACGATGTCGCACTATGAGTCTACGCGTGCTGGTCTAGAATTAGTTACCTCTTACTCTAGTGGGTTTTACTACCAATAATAGGATGGCCTTTGTTATTAATTGTTTGGTAAAAATGTATTCAAATCAAATTAGTAATTTTCTCAGTACCGACTTAGCAAACAGATTTTGAACTTTGATCTCTCTAAGTACAATTCGATAGCGACTTGCCTTATCTACTAGATTGTAAAGTACTGCTTTACTCAATTATTGAAAATTCTGGAAATCGATTCAGGTCTAAACACAATAAGTATGGCTCGTAAAAAGTAAAGACCTAACTAACGCCCGTAAACACAAAAACAAAATAAAAATCAAAGCACGTTTTAATTAAAAAATTGCGGCAACATTATACTTACGTGACTGTTATAAATTTCCCAGTTTTTACTTCGTTGTCACCTAAATAGAATTGCGAGGGGAGAATTAGGACTTTTTGCCCCAACAGCACAATTACGTGGCTTTGAATCACTTCACTGAGTGGCATTTTGTTATAAAAACTCCACCGAAAATAGACGTAACTTAAGATATTTATGCTTCATAGAGTGGAAGGCCTCTTAAATAATTAGGATAATGACTAAGGAAAATAGGTGATTTAGGTGTGATTTTCTCGAAAATGCTTTTAGAAGTTAATTTTCTTCGCGAATTGTGCTCTACTTGAAGTTATTCCCACGTTTTTTTTAATACCTTGGAAAACGTAATCTTCGGGCATTTATTCGTTAAGGGGTCTCTTCCAAAGAAAATTCTTGAAATACAAATGTAATTTTTGTACAGATACAGTTGTTCTCACAAAACGAGACTGGTTTATTGCTACAATTTTCTTTATGATATGACATCAAAAATATTGTTTAGAGGAAATAAGAGAATTTGAGTTAACGTGGGTCGGTAGTAAAAATAAAAGTTCGCTGATTTAGGTATCTTTCTTGGGTATGAAGATAAAAGAAAATTATGATGTATTTCCTAGGGAATACAATTTAAAATGATGTTCGCGTGAAGCCCTATGGAAAATTTTGTGAAGTAATTTACAGAAAAGTTGTGTTACTTAACTTACAGAAAATAGTCTGCACACTTTCATTTTTTTTTTAATCTTCTTATTCTTTGAACTTTTCTTTTTCACCGCGTAATAACAAAACAAAGAAGTTTTTTTTAATAATTTAATATTTACTGTCCGCACAAAATGGAAAAGAGTTACAACAAAAACTTACTCATTGAAGTTATAAACACAGAAACCGCTTTCGAGATACGCATTTGTCTCCGTAGCCATATCGCGAGTATCATCGTAACTGATCATGGCAGCCATCATTGCTTGATCCTCATCAGCTGTTTCGCGTCATATTCTGCGGGATCAGAGTTCATTGGTCGAGTGTTGCCCCGTTTCCTCCCCAGAATGAGATTGCCTCGCGACATTAAACCGGGCCGATGTAAATTTTCGTCGTTACTCTATGTCTGTTTGTTCGTAGTTAGGTCCTCACGTATTGCGTGATTTCCCCGGTCAATGGAAGGATCTTCGTATGGAACCCTCTCCCTCCCAGGATAAAGTAATGTCAAGCACAATGGGTGCCTTAATAGGTTCATTTGTTTTTATGAACCATATTTATATTAATTATTAGGTTTATTTCCGTAGTCTTGTTCGTGATGTGATAATGTAGTGTGAATTTGTTGGAAGTATGTTCGGTTATACAACAAATGGCAGTGTTAATGTGTTTCCTGGTAGACTCCAAAATGACCACATTGTATAATTCATGCTCAGTGTGTATACGTTCGTATTACGGAGACATCGTAAAGTTTGTCTTAAAATTAGCAAGTGTACGTTAATGTGCCTGCGGATTGGAAAAGTGGGTTAAAGTATTTGCATGTGCAAAACCTCTATTAGGACCTAATGTTTACTAATGGCGTTGAGTCTTAGACAATAAGATGAGAAAACTGAGTCTTTTATCTGTTTATGACAGGTTGAACTTAAGCTGCGATATCCGGGTTGTGCTAAAACTAACTGATATTGAGATCTAACGTTTACGCTCTATACGTACATTTTATTCTTTACATATTATTATTCTGGTTTTCGTTACTCATTTAACCTTCACCTTGTGGTAACTGACAGTTTTATTCCACCCACTGCTAAGAACCGAATCCCTTCCTTTTGTGCCATTCTTTCTTGGGCTTCTCGAGTCAACCCGGTCTTTATTGAATCTCCGAAAAAAAAGAACTACATAAATTGGATTGCTAGTAATACTATTACCAAAACTACAATAAAACCCGTATTACAGCCTCTATTATCATATCATTACAAAGCCAGACTATCCAGCCTTATAAGTATTATTCAGCTCAAACATTTGTAGAGCGGGGTTGAGGAAACCACTGCAGTGTCACGGTTCCCGGGGGTAAATCGTTGCCCCCACTTATTTGAATAAGAATGGGCCGACAGTGTCCCATGGGGCAATGCCAGACGTTCCTAGTTACCCTTTCCACATGAAGTAAAACGCATGTTCGTTCAGAAATGTAATGCATTAATGTTAGTATTATGAACTATAATGATAAGTATTATGAAGTAAAAGCCAACTACAGTAACCACTTTACTGGGGTTCTACTATCTACGCGAAACCCGTAGTTTCGGATAAAGTTTTGAGCGTTTCCTATTGTAGATTAGTTAGTCGTACGTACTAAAAATTGGTGACAACATGATTGGACAATTGTCCCGACTGCCAACGTGTAGTCAGAACTTGTGAGTTTAGAACTAATAAGGAGTAGGTTTCACTCAAAAGTTTCGAGATAATTATATTCGTACGGGCCTGTATTTTCGTTGACGGACTAAGAGAGTAGACCCCCTGGTTCTAGCTGTTTGGAATGAAAAGCGGGTATTTTTTGTGTTAAATTGTATGTAAATTGGTAAAATAATGTTTGCAGTGTTTGTATAGAAGACAGTAGTTTTGTTACGTAACGTGATAATGATACTAAAAGTTTGGTAAACTTTCTTGTGGTTATATGTTACGTTGAAAAGTTAGTAAGTTTGATCTTTGATACAGTCTTCTGAAATATCAGACCGCTTAAATATTGTAACATTGAAATTAACTTTTCAATTTATCTAAAAATCGAGTCTATTTGCAGCTTCAGCAGTACAGGTTACAGGTACTAGTTTTTTCTTAAAAACCATGAGGATAAAACATATCGAATCTATCCTTACAATAAAAAACTTTTTCAAAAAAAATGTAACCGCCTTCAAAAACAACCACAAAAAAGGGTAAAATAACCTACAAAATAACTTTTCTTTCAGAAGTCGGTGCCTTTATTTTTTTTTCATTTCATTGTTTTTTTTTGCCACCGACTTCTGAAAGAAAAGTTATTTTGTAGGTTATTTTACCCTTTTTTGTGGTTGTTTTTGAAGGCGGTTACATTTTTTTTGAAAAAGTTTTTTATTTTACTCTTTTTAGTTTAAATATTCAACTCAAATTCTTGTCAAATAAATCATTCTCTTACATGTATGTGCACTAAAATTTTGTAATCCGTAGCACCGGTAACAACATCGCTCAAGTGCACAATATGCTAATAAAATTCCCTATCTCAAAAACTACTGAACCGATTTTGATGAAACTTGCAGTATTCCGTAAGTTAAACAATACTTAGTACAACAAAAAAAGAATTACTTAAATCGGACTTGTAGTTCCAGAGATATGCGAACACAAACTAAATCAGTCGATGCCTACTCCAAGCCGTTGAGGAGTTGTACCTTCCATCATCAGCTCAGCCACCTAAGATGATGATTATCAGATGCAAATACTTGAACAGATTTAGAAAATATATGAAAATGATACTATGTGCCTATAAAATTTGAAGGTTGCCCTCGATTTCCCTGGGATTCCATCATCAGATCCTGACCTGACGATCATGGGACCAATTGGAAAGTATACCCTTTCAAACAAAAGAAAAAATTTCCAAATCGGTCCAGGCATCTTCGAGAAATCGGGGAACATACATAAAAAAAAAAAAAAAAAAAAAAAAAAAAGATTCCGACGAATTGAGAACCTCCTCCTTTTTTTGAAGTCGGTTAAAAAGGCTTGCAATATTCCGTACCCCGCAAAACTTATAGGCTGATAGGCCAAACTTTGTCGTTCCAACCTTTCTATAAAGGGTGACGTTTAGCAAGTTTTCTTCACATTGGCTAAGAAACTAGGAAGTTAGATTGAGTAACGAGGGCGCCCTCTGGCGGAAAGAGGTCGATTTGTTAGGCTGGCGATCACGTGGCCCGATGATGGTCGGACACTTAACTAACATGTGACATCTTGAGAAGGGAACTTTATATCACTTCGCATCTCGAAATTAATTTTTGGAAAGCGTGTCGAGAATTTTGAGGAGTGTCTGTGTCTGAGAGTAAGATATGGTGGTAGTTAAAGCTTTAAATAAATTGTGTGTACATTTTAGTTTGTCAAAGAATTCGATGCAACTATTCATTTACTATAGTTTAGAGATAAAAAAAAACCTGAAGTCAATTAAGATTCCATGATAAATTTTTGGAATTTCCATTTAAGTGTATAGAAAGCTAGGTCGAAGCTAGGTCTCCCTAGGAATCTCCCTAGGGAGACCCTAGCTTCGGACAGGTGACAGGTTTTACTTGTGAAATAGTTTCTAAAATCTGTTCAGTAGTTCAAGAAATTACTTCCCACAAATTAACTCACAAACGTGCGATTTTTTTCTCTTAATAATATTATAAGTGTAGATTAAACTACACACTTTATTTTAATATTATTACCTATAAACACCACAGTCATTAATTTACTTCCTATTGCAACCAGTAGCAGTACCAAAGTAGGTAACTACGAATATTAAATACGTGACTTCCCCTTCAATAGTCGTGAGTATATCATCAGATCCTATAATTTAAATTACTGTTTAATAGACCGAACAACTAGTTTTAAACATTAAGATTACTCATAGGATATCGTGTGCTAAATTATTCTTTGATGGCGTTGCATTCTTATGCTCATATTTTAGGATTACCCTTGAAGAAATCATTATTTATAAAGTCGTCCGGTCACTAATGACATTGCCTTTAGAATCTGAGGATGTCAGTCACTAGAAGTCGGTTTTGTCGTGAATTCAAAGACGTCACAAAACGAACGCTATGCAAATCTGAAGTCCTAGTATTCTCTACTTTAATGTCTGCTAACGTGGAGCAGACGTTTCCTATTTTACATGCAAAGTCTGTCTTATTTACTTCCTGTTAAAATGATGAATTTTGCAGTTGCATCTAGTAGAAAAGTCAATTAAAAACCTCCTTTTTTTTGAAGTCGGTAAAAATATATAGGTTAATCATAAAACTTCAGTGGTTTTCTCTTAATACGAGTAATATAGAAATAACATCAATATACATAAATTATTACCAACTTGATTGTATTTTTTTAGAATTACAGCTATTCCCCGCGATTTTACTCGCTGCTCCGCTCCCATTAGTCGTAGATAAATAGACTATTCATACGAAATATTTTTTCAAATAACAATTTAACCTTCTTCCTTCTTCCTGAGATTAGCGCGTTCAATCAAAGTCTACCACTTTATAATAATTATTAGTATAAATTACACTCACATTTACTCATAATAATAAGTGCCTACTATAATTATTCGTGAGATACACTCACGCAGTGTACCGCAAAGAGCAGTTGCAGACATATTGCTTGAATGTAGACGAGGTAGTGTGCCTTCCTAAAATAATCGTCGACCTTGACCGAAATTGACTGATGATTAATCAAATACGCTTACATTTGCTTCTTAGTTATGAATTCGATTGGCTTTTGTTAATGATAGTCATAGTCAAGCACTAACTTTCGGAAACAACGCCCATCGGGGCTTTTGCTGTCAAGCTAAATAATTATGGCATGCGGCCGGTGACTCGCCGTCCGATCGTTGTGTTCCACACGTGTCTCAAACAGCTATCAGCAATCTCATGGTGCCCCCATAGAGGGCCAAAGCCTGCCGGGGTCGTGGGATTGTCTTATCAAGTAACCCTGGAACGTAAAGGGCTAGAACGTAAGGGCTGGAACGTGAAGGAACACCGTGGATTTTAGACAATACGAGACTGTCATTCCCTCAGTCCCACACTGGGCGGTAGGAGTCATTTCTTGATTTTGCCACGTTAAAAAAGGGTAAATAAATGAAGTCAAAGCAAACCCTTTCATTTTTTATTACCCTCCATTCTAGCTGATACCATCATTCTTTAGATGACACGACATTTTACGCGATCCAGCCTAAAATGGGAACATAAAGCCATCAATATGAAACATGTCGTAAAACACAGAGGCAGATCGCTGAACCTATGGCGCGTAGAGAAAATATAAATAAAATTTGTCTTTCGGGTCGCATATGTATTAAGTTTACGCGTATTCGTCCAAATACAATTTTAGGAAGGAAATTGCCTCCCGGTAGAACCCGTACAAAATGGAAGATGTGATATTAAATCTGGATGACAGTTATTAGGAGTGCCGAGTGGCGCTCCGTGGCTCTCCACAAAAAGAATTCAAAATAAAATGAGGTGATATTTAGCGAGAAATTGTGAACCCAAAATGAACTTTGTACACGAACACTTTTATTAACTCTAGCGTTATAGAAATGATATCGATACGGCACGAAAAGTAGGTCGCAGGCGTGTCTCTAGACAATAATATCATAAGGAATGCACGTAACACCTGAATGTAATTCGCATTGGCACGGAACCAACTTAACTCTGGCAGTATGGAATAACAGTTTTGGCATTGTTGCTGATTTTGCACGCAAAAATAACGACACAAGTATGTTTAAACATTTCTGCGTAAATAAGTATTACAAGATGCTTACTATAATTGCAGCGTAAGATGGAATCTAAAGAAACAAGCGTGAGAGCTAAGCTCTGCCTTTTGTCATTGTTGTCAAAGGTTACAAAAAACCAGATGTTTCAGGATTATACGACTCTTTGGAAGATTAAACAAGAACGGATAAGAACACGCCTACCAGCAACACCCCAGTGAAAATACAATGAAAATTTATTTTAGAACCGCCTGTCTAGCTTGCACCCGCTTCCCTTTTGTTGTATAAAAATAAACGATAGAAAAAATGGATGCCTGAGGTGGAAACATACCTTAACCTTAATGGTTTAATAGGATTCCGTAAGCAAAGAGGAAAATTCAACTCGTACATGCAGTCATGTACTTACCTATGAAAATTTTAACATCCATTAGCACCATTTATTAATCAACATTTTTAGATAGTTCTTCGCATTTATTTTCTCTTAAAATTCAGGTTGTGCTATTATTTTTTTAATAAACTGTACCAAATAATAAAATACGGAGACCATTAATCGTGTAATGAACAACAGGAAATAAGATCATCTTTTTCATTTGATTTTAATATTGAAAAATTGGCATGGAGCTAATTCTGCTATAAATTAGATACGGAATCAGCACAACGGGGAGCTGTTCCGTACATGACAGATTCGTTCTTCATTTTATCAGTGGGTACCGCTTGTAAACAGACGTAAATTATGTTTCCCAATCCGCTTAACTTTCGACTCAGGCCTTTTTAATCTTGTTAAAAATTGCGCCAACATTATAAATTCTAAATTAAAGCGATTTGTTCCTGAGTGTCTCGGTGCTGTGATTGTCATTTTGAAAGCCGAGACAGACATACTAATCTACATGTTACTCCGAATCCTTGCGGAATTAAGACTTTGATTAAATGTGATATCAAGATGAGAGGAAAACAAAACAGTTTTCGTTAAATCCTCTTCATTTTATCGCGAGAATATTTCAAGCTTTATGATATCGGCAAACAAAAATAGTCTGGGAACAGATGGCGTTCAAATACAATGTAATTATGTCTGTACGTAGGTATTAAGGGCTGCTCGGCGTGAGACGATCCGCGCAACAGCCTCGCTGAACTAATAAGGGCAAACTCAGCCGTTTTCATATTTGCACAAATTACATTAATGCTTATTGCCTACCGTAGACATGGCGAAATACAGAATGACGTTTCAAGCGCTCCAATAACCGTAATTGTTTTATCAGTGCCGGAATGGAAGGAAATAATTACATTACGTCGGGAAGATCGAATTAATATCAGATGGTAACTGTTAATGTTTGTGTAGGAGGCACTTTCAATTTTATCTTCATTTTTAGCTTATATATTTTAAGGAAATTTTCTTCGGGAAAACACTTTTCGAGAATCTTTATTTTGTTAAAATCTTAGCAATCTATCTGGATCGATCTAAAAAAAAGTTATGATGAAAATGATTAAACTCAAATGGTTGGCGTTAGCGTATAGCGTTCGTCTACCCCTGCCCGACTTTTTACATTTCTTACGGTTGTTGACATGAGATGCGATCTGATATAACATAATTATGTTCACAAGATACGCACTCTCGCTGTGTAGGAAGCATTATAACTTAACGGCTCTTAATGAGTTGTGATTATTCGGTTAGCCGCGCGTTTCACCCGCGGCGGCTCAAACGTCACACTGCACAGTGCTAACTCGCCATATCTATATAATTATATTACCCGACTTTCCCTTCCTGACGCTTTGTGCCGTTGATTGTCGTTTATGTAATTGCCTACATTCTGCAGCATCACGGCTTGTGCTCGTCTCAGAAACATCAGAAATTAGTTCCTCTAAATACACGAAATATTTTCGTAATTGCGCGCCGAGGAACAAAACAACATCATTTCTGTTAACGGATTATGACGTCACCTGAACGCGAGCGGAGCATTTACTTCACAGTCAGTCCAACTGAGCCATTTATTATTCCCATCTCTTCGTATAAATGCGGAAACTTTGCTTGAACTGAAATGAGAACATAAGGAAAGTGCTCGTGCTAGTCCTTTCACGAGTACGACACTTGTATCGATGTCCCTCTTGTGTAACAATTAGACTTTACCCATTGTGTTGTACTTTCTAAGTGAAACAGACAGTAGCCTAGTTAATGGCGTGAAAATGGAATTTTACAAAGGTATCGCAATCGTAAGAAGTGTGCGCTATGTTTTGGCACAACGCAAAATTTATTCTGTCGGTGGCGGCGCGCTGGTCCCGCGACTGGACGTGACAAATGCCTGAATGCCATCGTCCGAATTCCGTACGACTTTTTACCACCCAAGAAAAAGCTTAGCACATTGTGCTGAGAAATACGTGATATCACAGAAGAAAAACTAAACGATCAAGTTTGCAGGCTTATTTTTTTTTTATCGGTAACCAACGGATTCCAATTTCTTTCTAATTAAATTATTCGCTTGTTCCCTACTCTTTCGTTTTCTTGCAATTAAAGCAAAATGAATCTATGGCACAAGTTTTCCTTGTAAGAGTAAATTTTTTATTTGGATTTTCTTTTAAAAAAATTGCCTTGCTAAATTGCCTTATGATCTGTACGTAAATGTAAATATATATAGGTACTTACTTTTACTGTGCGATGCAGCATTGAACCCGTGAAGGATTATTGTTTGTACTAAAAACGTGTTCCGGGAACCGGAAATAAACAATGAGCAATGTATTTCAAACTGTTAGAGCCTGTTCATTAAACGCTGGGTTTAAATGAGTCACACATTGATGACAGGTAGCATTACCTCATGATTTAAATACGTAATGTATGGAAGATTAGTGCTTAGCACACAGATCTGCATGCGCAGTGATGTAAATAGGAATATCATTAGTCTCGGAGGCATCGGCAGCGCGTTCCCAATCAGAGCTGATTACAATTCCGGACGGTTAACACGTAAATCCGATGCGGATAAATATTTGCACGACAGGTTGTAAACGGAACGTGCCCGGGGCCCTAATAGCCCCGCACAGTTACTCGACCTGACTATGTGTGTTTGAAATTTCAATAAAGTTTACACGACATTTAATTGTAGCTAATTTAATTATATTGATTTTGTCTCACTTGATTTGGCTATTAATTTATTCAAATCCGATTTTAAGACTGATTCAAAATAAAAAGCACGCCCGTTATTTCAGCTGTTGTACTTAGTCTGTTGAAAATACACAACATTAACACAGTCGTCGATCAAAAATTTTAATTAAATTGTAGCACGAGTTTCTCGCATTTAATTTCACATCAAGGAATCCTTTTGTGTTGAACACACTTGTATCACAAACAATTCGAAATTAGTTTCAAACAGCCACTTGGAAATTATTTAGCTTGTAAAAACAAACGGAGCTAAGAAAACAAACACTTTGGCGCCTGGGTTGCACCTTTAAAAGGTTTAATCGTTACTTAACCCGAGCTTACAAATAAAATGAGAAACAAAGCGCATTATATCCGTTTGTTCTGTTAGTGCGCTTTCTCACAATGCTGTAAGTCCCCTCTTAGTAATATTTTTCGAAATACTCGGAATCGTATGCGGCCCGCATAGAAAACCGCACGCGCAATTACATGAATTTTAATCCTTATGGGGTGAGGGCGATATTTGAAGAATTTCATTATGGTGAAACTCTTCCCAGACGGGCGTCGGAATTCATTCCGTTTCAAACACAGACCAAACCCCACTTTGAATTATATTGAAGTTTTTGTAAAAGAAAACTTTCTTTATTATTCCGCAATTTAATTCTGAAATGAGAGACGAATCTCAAGTTAGTTGTTCGTCATCTTTGTTTATCTACCTTTTATTGTTTCGCGGATGTTTCTAGAATGAAGCAGTGTTATTATTAGCTTTTCGCAAAGTTATGAATAGAATGTTGTTTACTTAATAATTTGCCTTTATAGCTGTATATTTTGAAACTACGTAGCTAGGTTTTATTAACTACCAAGTTTACTTGTTATCAAATCAGCAATCTAAATTCTACTTTTATTATTAAATTGCTTGCGATAAAGTTGAGCTATTCACTCACTAAACAGCGTTGTGTAATTTGCTAGATACTAATTTAAATTTTAAAATAAGAACTATTCAGTCCACTTTTCGTGCGTTACCCCTGCTGCCTTTCGCCATCCTTTTTTAGGGTTCCGTAGCCAAATGGCAAAAACGGAACCCTTATAGATTCGTCATGTCTGTCTGTCTGTCCGTGTATGTCACAGCCACTTTTTGTCGAAAGTATAAAAGCTATCCTGTTGAAACTTGGTAGAAAGATGTATTATGTGAACCGCATTAGGATTTTTACACAAAAATCAAAACAAAACAAATTTTGGGGGTGCCCCCCATACTTAGAATTGAAACTCAAAAAAAATTTTTTCACCGAACCCATACGTGTGGGGTATCTATGAATAGGTCTTTAAAAATGATATTAAGGTTACTAACATCATTTTTTTCTAAACTGAACAGTTTGCGCGAGAGACACTTCCAAAGTGGTAAAAAGTGTGTCCCCCCCCCCGTAACTTCTAAAATAAGAGAATGATAAAACTAAAAAAAATATATAATGTAGACCTCAACCAAAACTACCAACGAAAATTGGTTTGGATGAGATACAGTTAGCAGTTTTTGAGATATAGTACATTTTCAAAAACCGCAAATATAACTTTGCCATTCATACAAATACTACACAAGATACGCACTCTCGCTGTGTAGGAAGCATTATAACTTAACGGCTCTTAATGAGTTGTGATTATTCGGTTAGCCGCGCGTTTCACCCGCGGCGGCTCAAACGTCACACTGCACAGTGCTAACTCGCCATATCTATATAATTATATTACCCGACTTTCCCTTCCTGACGCTTTGTGCCGTTGATTGTCGTTTATGTAATTGCCTACATTCTGCAGCATCACGGCTTGTGCTCGTCTCAGAAACATCAGAAATTAGTTCCTCTAAATACACGAAATATTTTCGTAATTGCGCGCCGAGGAACAAAACAACATCATTTCTGTTAACGGATTATGACGTCACCTGAACGCGAGCGGAGCATTTACTTCACAGTCAGTCCAACTGAGCCATTTATTATTCCCATCTCTTCGTATAAATGCGGAAACTTTGCTTGAACTGAAATGAGAACATAAGGAAAGTGCTCGTGCTAGTCCTTTCACGAGTACGACACTTGTATCGATGTCCCTCTTGTGTAACAATTAGACTTTACCCATTGTGTTGTACTTTCTAAGTGAAACAGACAGTAGCCTAGTTAATGGCGTGAAAATGGAATTTTACAAAGGTATCGCAATCGTAAGAAGTGTGCGCTATGTTTTGGCACAACGCAAAATTTATTCTGTCGGTGGCGGCGCGCTGGTCCCGCGACTGGACGTGACAAATGCCTGAATGCCATCGTCCGAATTCCGTACGACTTTTTACCACCCAAGAAAAAGCTTAGCACATTGTGCTGAGAAATACGTGATATCACAGAAGAAAAACTAAACGATCAAGTTTGCAGGCTTATTTTTTTTTTATCGGTAACCAACGGATTCCAATTTCTTTCTAATTAAATTATTCGCTTGTTCCCTACTCTTTCGTTTTCTTGCAATTAAAGCAAAATGAATCTATGGCACAAGTTTTCCTTGTAAGAGTAAATTTTTTATTTGGATTTTCTTTTAAAAAAATTGCCTTGCTAAATTGCCTTATGATCTGTACGTAAATGTAAATATATATAGGTACTTACTTTTACTGTGCGATGCAGCATTGAACCCGTGAAGGATTATTGTTTGTACTAAAAACGTGTTCCGGGAACCGGAAATAAACAATGAGCAATGTATTTCAAACTGTTAGAGCCTGTTCATTAAACGCTGGGTTTAAATGAGTCACACATTGATGACAGGTAGCATTACCTCATGATTTAAATACGTAATGTATGGAAGATTAGTGCTTAGCACACAGATCTGCATGCGCAGTGATGTAAATAGGAATATCATTAGTCTCGGAGGCATCGGCAGCGCGTTCCCAATCAGAGCTGATTACAATTCCGGACGGTTAACACGTAAATCCGATGCGGATAAATATTTGCACGACAGGTTGTAAACGGAACGTGCCCGGGGCCCTAATAGCCCCGCACAGTTACTCGACCTGACTATGTGTGTTTGAAATTTCAATAAAGTTTACACGACATTTAATTGTAGCTAATTTAATTATATTGATTTTGTCTCACTTGATTTGGCTATTAATTTATTCAAATCCGATTTTAAGACTGATTCAAAATAAAAAGCACGCCCGTTATTTCAGCTGTTGTACTTAGTCTGTTGAAAATACACAACATTAACACAGTCGTCGATCAAAAATTTTAATTAAATTGTAGCACGAGTTTCTCGCATTTAATTTCACATCAAGGAATCCTTTTGTGTTGAACACACTTGTATCACAAACAATTCGAAATTAGTTTCAAACAGCCACTTGGAAATTATTTAGCTTGTAAAAACAAACGGAGCTAAGAAAACAAACACTTTGGCGCCTGGGTTGCACCTTTAAAAGGTTTAATCGTTACTTAACCCGAGCTTACAAATAAAATGAGAAACAAAGCGCATTATATCCGTTTGTTCTGTTAGTGCGCTTTCTCACAATGCTGTAAGTCCCCTCTTAGTAATATTTTTCGAAATACTCGGAATCGTATGCGGCCCGCATAGAAAACCGCACGCGCAATTACATGAATTTTAATCCTTATGGGGTGAGGGCGATATTTGAAGAATTTCATTATGGTGAAACTCTTCCCAGACGGGCGTCGGAATTCATTCCGTTTCAAACACAGACCAAACCCCACTTTGAATTATATTGAAGTTTTTGTAAAAGAAAACTTTCTTTATTATTCCGCAATTTAATTCTGAAATGAGAGACGAATCTCAAGTTAGTTGTTCGTCATCTTTGTTTATCTACCTTTTATTGTTTCGCGGATGTTTCTAGAATGAAGCAGTGTTATTATTAGCTTTTCGCAAAGTTATGAATAGAATGTTGTTTACTTAATAATTTGCCTTTATAGCTGTATATTTTGAAACTACGTAGCTAGGTTTTATTAACTACCAAGTTTACTTGTTATCAAATCAGCAATCTAAATTCTACTTTTATTATTAAATTGCTTGCGATAAAGTTGAGCTATTCACTCACTAAACAGCGTTGTGTAATTTGCTAGATACTAATTTAAATTTTAAAATAAGAACTATTCAGTCCACTTTTCGTGCGTTACCCCTGCTGCCTTTCGCCATCCTTTTTTAGGGTTCCGTAGCCAAATGGCAAAAACGGAACCCTTATAGATTCGTCATGTCTGTCTGTCTGTCCGTGTATGTCACAGCCACTTTTTGTCGAAAGTATAAAAGCTATCCTGTTGAAACTTGGTAGAAAGATGTATTATGTGAACCGCATTAGGATTTTTACACAAAAATCAAAACAAAACAAATTTTGGGGGTGCCCCCCATACTTAGAATTGAAACTCAAAAAAAATTTTTTCACCGAACCCATACGTGTGGGGTATCTATGAATAGGTCTTTAAAAATGATATTAAGGTTACTAACATCATTTTTTTCTAAACTGAACAGTTTGCGCGAGAGACACTTCCAAAGTGGTAAAAAGTGTGTCCCCCCCCCCGTAACTTCTAAAATAAGAGAATGATAAAACTAAAAAAAATATATAATGTAGACCTCAACCAAAACTACCAACGAAAATTGGTTTGGATGAGATACAGTTAGCAGTTTTTGAGATATAGTACATTTTCAAAAACCGCAAATATAACTTTGCCATTCATACAAATACTATGAAAAACAAAGTTATTTTTATTGTTTGTGTATATTACTTACTAATCTCAATATAATTATATCTCTAATCTATGCTTGCTGCTACGGAACCCTTCATGGGCGAGTCCAACTCGCACTTGGCCGGTTTTTTTTGTTAGCCAGTCTCATTGTTGCCCTACTAATTTACGGAGTTCAAATTTTTCAACTCAACCTCTTTTCTAGATTGTTTTTTTTTCTTGGACATTTCGTGTGTTTACTATGTATGCACAGCTCCCAGGCATTTCTGTGTGAGTAATGTTGCCTCTGTATGCGTGGAATGCGGCTGCGAACGTAGAATTCGTGACTGCCAAGATTAGTCTACGTAATGTGCAGCCAAAGTGTTTAGAAGCTAGACGTTATCTGCATATTAAATATTGTTAAAGTCTAAACGAAACTCACAAAGTCTTTGACCTAGCTAAGTGGCATGATCTTGCCAGGACATTCACCAGAAAATAATGTCGGTCTGTTGAAGTAAAGGTCAAATTTAGGCAAGACAATGAACCAAAGATTGGATTGTTATGTCTAATAATAAGACCCATTACAAAACCTTCTTGGAATCAATTCCAATTTGACTCTATTTTTGCAGTCCCAATCTGTATAAAACTACTTTTCGAGATACAGATACCTACTCATTATATTTTACAAATAAATCTCAAATTCAATTTATAGATTGAACGAATTGGAAGTGTTGTTTTTTGTCATAAATTCTTAAAAGTATACAATCCTGCGGTCAAGGCGTGGCATGTTAATGGCAAAAGGCCAATGCGGTCATACGCAGACATACCAACAAATATAACAACTAACCATATTTAACTGTATAGAAGTATGACAGTCCAGAAGTTTGGCAGTGAAACTAAATTGATAGTCAACGAAAACAAATGACTATTCCACATCGTCATCAGACAGTAGGAACAAGCATTTCCACGAGAATTCCCGTCAGGTCATACCACCAAGCCATCAGTTACACCAACAGCATTTTAATTCAAAGGGGCTACGTGCCCCAATCAATACGCACACGGCAGTAATCGAATCCCAATACATTGAACGTTGAGTGATCAAACGTTCACACGATCCGACAATTAAATAAGACGGAGTCGTGTAAACTGAGGCGATTACGTGAGAGATACGATGTTATGGCGGAGTGGATCTAATTCAAGGTCGGACCGTCACCTGCATTTTATTTACACAATCGTTGCGCTCACGTCCATGTGCTGTTTTGTCTATGCATGGAGTCACTAACTTTACAAGCTGGTATTGTTATCCGTTCGTGGGAGAGTTTTCTTGTCGAATTGTTCCGATTCGATTATTAGTTTTGATCAAGTCGAACTCTAAACCCTATGTTTAGAGTTTACTAAAGCCATTACGTCAAATTAATATCAAACATGTTGATTACCAAAATACGAGTATTAGGTAAATTACTTTGATTCTTAGGATAAGGTATTTTTTTTAAATGTATTAGCAACAAAATCAACCGATCCAGATTCTCATGAACGCATTAAATCTCTTCAAAGTCTGGCAAAACAACACCCCGACACGATTTCGGAGTTACGTGTTTTAAAAACTTCCTCCCCGTTCGTGCGACATCCATGACACGCGTGGCTTCAATACCAAGCGGGGTATGGGTAGGTTCCATGAGTTATGGGGACATCTGCCAGCCACCCATCGCGTAATTTCAGAACAGACGTGTATTAAAATCCGCATCATGTAAAAAAAACCGAACATTCCGTTACAAAAACCACAAATTATTGCCGACCGCATTGAAATTCGCTGCGGCAGTTTCATTATAAACCGCAAACGATGAATTGATCCAGAGTTGTTGGTAAACTTATTACGATGTAGGCTGTGTACCTGCAGAATGTAGGCTGTGAAGAATGCAGGGCTAATTAATACGCTTCAACAAGTACCAAGTTCTAATGAATGTGCAAGATTATGGAGATAAATAACACGTTTGAAACCAAGGCGTAAGTATTTATGAGGCTCCTAAGTGCCGCAGTTAAAGTTCTGAACTCAAATCATTGCGGTAAGAAGTCATTCCATCTGGTCGTGACTCGGACTTGTCTTGGTCATGAGGCTAGTAGGCGAACCAGTACTTAAACGGATTAACGAGAAATCGTGGATTTCTTGATATTACTGGATATTTTCATTTATTTGATATCTTCTGATACAGCTGGAACAAGTCATTCCCTTTTTGTTACAAATCAGATATTTCCGCTTAAGAACATGTACCTACTTTCATTTATTGGAAAGACCTTGCAATGTTCGTCGATTTATATCCAATACGTAAGCAAAGCAATACCTGACAGGACAGGTGGAGAAAATTTCCAAAAAAGAAATATTATTATTGCATCAAATATGGCTACATATTTTTAATAAAGCGACACGAGTTTGTCATTAAGCTTAACTGTATTGTTTTTATTTGTCCAATGTTTGGACATTGGTGTCAGAGCAAATATTTCATTAAGCGTTCAGGGTGTCGCGTCCTTATTTGTTTTCAACATTTACATAAAGTTTACTGGTGTGTTTTAGTCCATGTAAGCTAAATAATGTAAGGGATAAGTGTTAGTCTGCTTGTTATCAAAACCAATAATGAAAACACAAATTTTCCGCCCGCTAAAGTTAATACTGTTGGAGCAGGTACAGAATATAACTCTAAAAACAGAACCTAAAGTAATTATAATTTGTGAACGAACTGTATAAAGTTACCTTACCCATAAATTTCCGAACTACCCGTACGTTTATAAATTCGTTGTGTACAAGTAATAAATAATCCGCATATGTTGCTAATGTTGGTGAAAACACTGCCCACCCTTGTTGGGAAAAAGTGTGAGTTACACACTCGCATATACAAAAGTTTTAGTTCGTACTTCGGAGGAACAGAGCGAGTAAAGCCCTTCATTCATAGTACTTATAAACTTTGCGTAACGTACATAATTTATATATTTATGTGCTGCTAAAAATAGTGGTTATAAAAGACGCGAATGGACCGGAGTCACGAGTAGGTACTGCTGACTTGCAAAGGACTAAGAAAAATATTCTAGTTGAAGAAATAACATTGCTGACAACCTAGTGTTCCATCTTGCTGGCTGGAAAGAAAAAAGTTTTTAAACGAAAAAGTTGCTCAACTTTTGTTGACGAAGTTGAATGCACTCACACATTCTTACACAATTATTATGTCATTTAACATATCATTCGTATAAGCTCTCTTAGATTATTTCATACATATAATTTTCCTATTCCGCGGTTTCAACACCATATACATTGCGCAAACAAGCGGTTGCACTGCGCACTTCCAAAAGGAATGCGGCAGTTAATACTCGTTCACTGGATTTATTCCTAATGACGACACGATGATGTATATCTTATGATTTAACGATAAATCTACGTTTAAGTGACATAGAAACTTGCATGAATAAATATGTAGAACTTGTTGACCAAGGATCTAAACATAACTTTTAACATCGGGTTTGCATTTGATTAAATTAATTAATATCATAACATAAACTCTTCATCCGTCTTACAGCCGGTTTAGTTTGGATATCGAATCTTACGACTTGTCTCTATGGATAGTTGGATACGTCTGTTCTAAACATAAAATTGACACGTTGGGTCCCCACAAACATCAGTTTTTTTTTTCCGAACGGAATTCGAAATGATGAATGAAATGCGATGAAATGTGAACAACACAAACAAAACATGCACACACACTTGTAAGAATTCACTGTGTTCGGATAGAAAACGGATCAGGATTCCTGATCAGGAAAACTGATGTATGTGGGGACCCTTAGGCTTGGGTTTATCTTTCTTTATTCAGAACACGCACTTCGAAATTCAAAATTGGTTGGATAAATTAAAACTGCATCTAAACATAAATATTGTTTTGTATTTAAGCTGTTAGTTGTAAGTTCTAATCTAAACACAGATAAATCTCGTAAAAAAATGAACGCCTGCTTTCATTTTTGTTTTGCCATTTTATAGACTTATTAAGTTATTAAAGCCTTCAGAAACATGGTTGTTAAACTGCCATTCGATTTCTTAACACGACAAGATGTCACAATTTACGAGCGAAGGGACTACTTATGTGCATTAACGTCTTCTTTTGAAATGAAGATCTGTAATGTGGGATCACGGATGAATCAGTTCGATCAATATGACTGGAAAATATTAGAAAACGTGTGGTAGGAACGACAAATTACAAGTGATTTATTTTGTTTAAAGTATGTTTGCTCTTCGCCACAATCTAGCGTAGATGCAAAGGTGAGGCCAGAGAAGATGCAAGATCACCCAGAATAAGCCCTGATAAAGATCAATTGAAAGAACCGTATTTATACTGATTCATTTATAGAGCAGTGATGGCCCAGTGGTATCCGGCCCCGACTTACGAGTTGTAGGTCGTGGGTTCGAACCCAGCCTGGCGCATTACTTTGTGTAATTTACTTCATCACCTCTGCTCTCAAAAAAAACGGCGAAGGAAAACATCGGGAGGAAACCGGCATGTCCTAGAAACATCAAATTCGAAGACATGTGACATCTACCAACCCGCACTGGGCCCGCGTGGTGGATTATGGCCCACTCCCTCTCACAGAGAGGAGGCCTGTGTCCCAACAGTGGGAACATTGAAGGCTGATGATGATGATGATGAATTATAGAAATAAATGTCTTAATTCAATGACACACACAAAGTAAAGGTTTACCGTTTGGTCTAGGTCTAAAATATGAAAAAACACAAGTTTTTTAGAGGTATACCAAATCTCTCCAAATGCAACTTAATATTTTGTAAAAAAACTACCTTTTGTACAGGTTTTCAGGAACACGGCTAGTTTATAATAAAATCAATCCACCACCTGTGGGACGACCTGGACGGGTACCACGAGGGCTGGTAGGAGAAGGCATGGGATAAGATCTCCTGGAAGGCCAGGACATATTATAGGAGTGATCAAATCAGAAATAAGGAGATTCGTAGACGAACCAAAGTTACCGACATAGCCCACCCGAATTAGCAAGTTCAAGTGACAGAGGGCACTAGGGCAGGTCACATAGCACGCAAAACTGATGGGTGATGGGGATTTAGGGAGAATGGAGACCACGCATAGGCAAGCGCAGTGTTGGACGTCGACCCACAAGGTCGAGAGACGATCTGATGAAAACCGCAGCGCTGGATGTAAGCCGCTACCAACCGGTCCTATTGGCAATCTATGGGTAGGCCTATGTTCAGCAGTGAACATCTTTTTTTTTTTTATCGTGGTAAAATCATCAAATGAGTCCTCCCACCCCGGGCAGGGCGGGAGGGACTGTCAGACTTGTACTGACTAAAATCCACGGTGTCCTTCAATAGCCCTTTATGTTCCGGGGTCACGGTAATGGTATAAGTCCCGCGACCCCGGCAGGCTTTGGCCCTCTAGAGAGGGGGCCCCGTCATTATGCTGACGCTCTTTGAGGCGCGCGTGGAACACAACGCGCCGTCGACCCGGCCAAGCAGTGAACATCTTACGGCTGATATGATGATGACGATGACGAAAATATGTAGACTAAAGAAAATAAAAATTCATTGTATAATCTTACTTTGAAAGTTACCTACTTAAAATTAATCGTACCAAAAAGGAAATCTTACAACATATGAACCGCTATTCACCCTTCAAACTTTAATAAGTAAGTCTACCGAGAGAAAGCTTGTTGTATTTGCAAATAGACATTGCGGGTTGGCAAGTATGTAGGTAGTACTTCGGCTGTAGTACTAATTGCAACTCTGTTTACCTTTTCAGAAATCATAGCCTGATGTAATGTGTGTTTGCGGATTCTCATGTAGATATAGATTCTGTTTGTAGATAAACTAGTCTTGGAATGGTGTTATACGTAACTTGGGCTTTGATGTTTAGAGCTATTAATATTATAATTATTTAGTAACAGCTCAATCTTACTTTAATTCTACCAAAAGTCTTATTCTTTCAAGGGACGTATCAAAGGAACAGGAAATATAGTATTATCTTTAATCAAATCATGCAGATCAAAAAATACAAAGTGTCCTCAAAGCTGTCACAAACGATGACGCGGCAGAGTAGTTGTGGGACGGAATATAATATGTAGTTTATAAAGAAAAAGTATAAAGATTCAGACATAATTAACGAGAATATGATTCAAATTTACGATAGATAAGTATTTCATCATCTGGCAACCCCAGTCGGAAATCTTGGGTCAGCTTTCGGTGTTCAGATGGGCACTAAAAATTACTGCGGAAAATACTTTTCACGTCGTAGAAATAAAATGTGTTAGGAACATAAACCCACGGTGTCTGTAGTAAATCTTTCAAAGTTGCTATAAAACTTAAGTAAAGAGGTTTACAACTTTACTGTAACCAGTTTCCACCTACTTAGTGAAATAAACTTATTAAAATTCATCCCGCTACCACTTCGCAAAGTCACGCATAAAACGATAAAACTAAATAAATCTTTTGAAACTTTTCAGCTTTATTAACCTAAGACTTTGTATAATTCAAGTTCATGTCGTGACAAGCTAATGTTTTATTAACAAAACGACGTCTATACGAGCTATAAAGCCAATTTGGCATGAGCCCGACCTTGTGTTTGTTCTAATTGTCTTACTAAACGACAGTGAATGGTAACAAATAGATCTACATAATAATGACGACAAACAATGGAGTCTAACGTTCGAGTACACACAAGAAAGGTTTCCATACATAAATAATAAATATTAACTGCTAAGATGTCGACCTTGCCGTACAATCTAAGGCTGTATCACACAACACAATGTACAACATCAGTAATAGTAGGTATCCGTCATTATAATCAATCACCGTTTTTGTTTGATCAGGGACTTTTTCACAATGAACATTTTAGCTCTTTTTTTACACAGTCCAAAAAACTTCGCCATTAACGAATTAGACATTGAAAGATTAATGAATAGCATCAACATTCGCAGTAGCAGCCCTTTAGGTAAAACCATTGAGTCAGATGTTGGAGTTCGAACGAGATTTAAAAGTATTTGCAAAGTCCTGCTAGTGAAACTTGGTAAAAATTAAACTTTTCAAAAGTACGGAATCAAAGCGAGCAGCGGCGACCGCCTGCGTTCATTTGAATTACGCCGGGCTCCGCCTTTTGTAGTCGACTTCATTTAGCGAACTTAAAGGAACTCTTTTATTTTGTCCCGGCAAAGAACTTAAGAGGTGCATTGTTGAATCCGTAACAAATTGCACGGCCGTGATTACGTTAAGAACTCCACCGTCTGGGGTAAAGGTGCAGCTTAGATTGGAATTTAACAGTTATCAGTCCGATTGCAATCAATTTTAAACTCCTGGAAAGTATTAGCAAACTCTGGGGGGACGACAGGAAGACAATTAATTAATTTAACTTTATTGGAACTGTAAAGAGTTGCTACAGTTTTACTTCAGGTTTGTTATCTGGAGTTTATATTGTTAAAAAAATGTCATCAACATACCTTCTTGGATATGTAGATGGTAATGATTTGAAGCAGGTACTTAAAACTTGTACAGTGTACAAGTACCAACACACTCAAAGTCACATAAAAACTTCGTGTTTCCTAAATTTGCTTTCCGTGTAGCGAATCTGGCAAGTTAACTTTTGTAGACAGCTTAGGGGTAGAAGCTCTGTAAAAAGTTTGTTGATCTTTTTTTTATTTTTAAGGATAAACTTCGCCTGCAGGCATGTTGTAAACAACATAGTCATGTCCCTGTGTAGAGTGGCAACAAGTGTTCTGTGCAAACATCCCGCCGGTTGTCGTACAACTTGCATGTTTGTGTACTCAAACATTTTATAAAGATTTAAACCCTGAGATTACCGGGAGCTTCGTACATGTCGCTCGTCTGGTCTTTATTGTCAGGTAATGCTGTCGCAGTTTGACTTTGAAGCGACTTGTAATTACTTGCGGGTAGGGGGATTTGAGATGTCTGAGAAGAATGTGCAGATATTTGATTTGAGTACAAGCTTTTCAAATAGTGTTGAGACATCACAAGACATGATGTCAACCAGTCATTGCAGGACCTATATTGTTGAGTAAATAAAGCATGATAAAAACGTGAAAATTACCCTTAAATAAAATAACCCAAATCACAGTCAGCACGTAAAACGATTAAAAATCAGACACCAGAGAGAAGCACGTCATCAAAGTTAGTAATTAAATTCATAAAGTATTCCGCAACGTTGCTCATGTGAATTATGAAATTTAATTTAATTTATGCATGTATGACTAATGTAGATCTACTGGGGATTGTTTGTGAAGTAAAATGGTTAAAATTATTTCACATTTCCGGATCTAATTCGGCTATTTCGATGCACACTTTGACGCATTAATTGCAATTAAATTAGTGTACGTGAAATTAATTAGGAATATTGCGGTATGGTTATTGAAATTTCAATAATTGTGCAAGTTGGCTTTTAATTAAAAGATAGCTAAAGGCTAGTATCCAAACCCAGCTTCGTTTAAGTAGGACTTTGAAAATCCAGTTCACGTTATTCACAGATAATATAACTTATTAAAATTCTTAAAATACAACAAATGAAATCTCTTTGTTTTTACAATACATACATTAGTTTCGATATGCGGTTATCTAATAAAAAGTTTACCAGTAGGAATACCACAGAAAATTGATTTGACTTACTCATCTATCGTAAAATTACGTATAGTACCGTATGAATTTCAATGGCCAATACGCTCGGTAGATAGTAAAAAAATATATCGAACGTGTGCGTGGGACATTAGGCCCGAAAAGGGTACGAAAGCCGGTAGCGTCACGAAGTCCACCCCAAGCAATTTTGTAGCAAATGTCGTGAGCTACGTGCCCGACAAATAAAGAAGATGGGATAAAGTCACAGTATTACATTAGAATAGCTAGCTCACGATACAATATCACATGCGTATTTTACCTACCTATGTCAAGGGATACGTCATATTTTTGTGACGGACGTGATGTCTTAAAGAGATTTGGGAGTGATAAATGACCTCAAAGCTTTGCTAAGGACCTCATATTTTATCTAACCCAAATCTGGGTGTGATTGTGTAAGAAGAAATATTTCTCACGTTTTCTGAATTCAATTACTGTTTCACGGCCAAAAATACATCGTGTTCTATAAATTATAGTCCCGAAATATTTCTATCGCTCCCCCTTCGCAAGTTGCTTAATTTTTCTAAGTGCGAATCTATTTTTCACCCTTGGCCGTCTTCCGTATACGAATCTCCCTCAAGATTTACGCCCTCGACGCGAGCAATAAGCGCGCCTACCTACGTAGCCTGTTCGGTATTTTAAAAAGGTACGTCTGAATCCGGTGAAAAATTGCTTCCCGCCAGCCCCAACCGAGAAGCCATATATTTCAGTCATCGTCGTGTATTGAACGACCGTGAAGATGGGGACAGATAACTTATTTAAAACGTTAAGTGTTTATATTGCGATAGACGCCCCACGGCTTAACATCGTTTAGAGGATAAAGGTACTTATAAATAGGAGTCAATCAATATTCTGTACATTTCCATGCGGGTCTGAATTGAAGAGAAACGCTTTGATGGTTCTCGAAAGCGGTGACCCGGCAACCTATATTATAAACCCCGTATATTTATAGTTCTTGCAATGAAAAGCTCAAGTAGCCTGAGCATCGTATTAATGACATATCGGTAACCACATGAGGCGTAAACCGTGAGCGATCCATTACAAGTTATGACGATATAAAAGGTAACACTTATACGGTAATACGCAGGTACTAAGTGCAAAGATTGCCCTTATAAACAGTAAACGTGGCAATATGGAATGTTCCGAGAAAGGTTTTACCGTTGAAATACCATTCAATAAGAAAAGTAAGTCGAGAGTAAAGGTGAAAGTGCGAATGGTGAGGATCCGTTGGGTCGCGGGCAAATATTACAGCTCCTTCAAACAACCCATTTTATGGTTTCGAATTTGAAAACAAAAGAATAGTGGCTTATTCATTTGTTGTGGACTGTATCAAAACATATTGCATCATTGCACGATTGAATGATCACGATCGAATGAGTCAGGCAGCGTTTAAATAATAATTGCATTCGTAACTTAGCTGATTCCTCGCTTTAAAGCTATTCATTTGAACTAGTTTTTTTGCTCAGGAATTCTTATGCAACTACAAGGTCTTCTTATGTATTCATTCTACTCGATGTATATTTAACTGTACCTACGAGGATAAATTGGCTGAAGTTCCTAACAACAGATATCATATTTTAAGGTGCGCTGGCTTGTATGTATACCGCCTACAACAATATTATAATGCATTTTATTTAATTATCAATACAATGGCGTTTCCAAAATCGTATTCAAATATATTCTATTCATAAGCTCACGCATGAGTATGTCGCAACAGTAATTATACAAACAAAACCATAAAAAGATTTTCTCTCAATTTGCTTTCATCTAAACGCTATAATTTCAACGCACCTCACATAGCATAATAAAATAAATTAAAAATTAAAAACCCATAGAGGAAATACACAGCATAAAAAAATTGAGTCTGCCCATCGTAATACACATTAGCACGTAGTTAGACCCACATCCTACCGATATTGGACGAGAAGGGAAAATGCATTGGTTTTTTGTAATGTGGCAATAACCTGGGGATTAGGACGGACCGGCCCGGGATACGGCCGTTTTCTGTTCTACGCACTTACTTATACCCTAACATGCTTACGATGGAGAATCTTTAACGGTGGGGTCGCTGCGCTATGCGTACCTAAACGCGTATAAAGGAACGCTTACGCTAAAATTAATATGTAATGCGGGGAAGATAGCTTCGTTTTAGTTTGCTGAATAAGGAAATAGTTATGCTACAAAAATGCTTAACTATTTTCGTGAATTACCAAAGAAATATTAAACAATATCGGTGAAATCAAAAGTAGTTAGAAAATATTAAACTTCTCACCAAACGTGCAAAAACAAATTATTAATACTTACATTTGAAAAAACTAAGCATAATCATCGATATTTTAAATTCTTTAGCACGTACTCGAACACATTATGGCAAGTAGTATTTCACATGATTTCTCTAACAGGTTTCTAAATGCTGACACTATATGAAACGAAGTGACATTATCCTTATTTCAAAAGCACAATGCCGGAGAAACGCGGTCTAACTAATGTGGCATAACTTCAAAACCGTATGAAGATTGTAAGTACATAATATTAGCTTTCTGAAACATACCGGGTGGAAACATCTGCTTTAATGTGTACAGCTCGAGTTTTCGAGAATCGAGTCACTGCACGTCACCAGTATTTTGTTTTCTCCTACATTACTCGATTCTGTTATCTCAGAGGATCCGTAGCACATAAAAGCTAAGGCCTGTTTCTCGCCTCGTATATTGTATCGACTTAGATAGGATACGTCGAAGAGACATTTTGTTGCTAAATTAAACAACGAGCACAATGTATTCGGAGGGATTTAGTGGAACTCTTTTTTGGGCTTATAAGCAATTTTGCTCAGAAAAGGAGCAAATAAATAACAATCTGTCGCTATTCGTGTGAGCTAAATTCCAACATCGCTACTGTACAAAGCTGGAGTTGATTCTAATATATGAGATCCCTTGAGTTCGCGTTTTGAAGCATTTTGAAGCTGAATTCAAAATAGAGCGTATCAAAGGTAAATCAGAAGCTTAAATTTATAATTTCTAAAACAAAGGACCCTGTTTACTTAAAGCTGTTTGAATTAATTTGCATCATGTTCCAATAAAATCCATATTCAAATTAAAAGACAATCCTTTTCGAAAAGCATTTTAATTTTTTTATTTTTGCATCATGAAAAACTTGTATTTTATTTTTAAACCGTAAGTGGCACACTGGCCGTTTGTATGTTAAAGATAGCAGTTTTCATTCGTGCGCAACATGCAAAAGTACTTGTGATTTTTATACGTGTTCAACGCTTTCGGAGAAGTAGCGTAAAGCAGTATTTGCAAAGGAATGTCGTCGCTGCCACACCTCGACATCGAGGCCGCAAACCGCTGCAGCATCCTTGAAGGCCACATTCCAGCACCAAAGTCTATTTACGGTCTAAGACCTCATTTTCCAATGCATATGAATGGACGTAATATTGCGACTTCGCTCTTGCAGTAGTTCTCCAGATCATATTCTATCTCTGCTCCTTCATCCAGATCCCTTTAGTCATTCTGGTGTGATTGAGTGACAAACATTCATCATATACAATTTCGTATTTATAATCTTACATAGTTAGTTTATAATAAATTAAACAAAAAATATACAAATAAATAAATATGTATGAAAATAAATAAAAGAATAATAATGTGACATAATAAATATTAATAATAATAGTAAGATGGCCGCTTCGTAACCTGACACTTCTAAGAAAATGCTACACACTTTCGCTTGCATAACAATAAATTGATTGATTTGAGTTTGTTAAGTAATATGATAATAAAGTGCCAGTCGCCATCAACTACTAATTTTTTAAATTGATTGGATAAATTAATTGCTATTTTAAGGCTCGTTTGTCGTAGATTCATCTAGAATGTTGTGTAACTGTTCTTAAAAATTACAGTTAAAGTTTAAGTAAAGTTTAGCTAAAATATAAGCAAACTTGCAATCAACTTTCTCAGTGTAGTTAACATTTTAATGTAGGTGCCCATTTTAGAGACTCGTCTAAAATATATACGAGAATTGTTTTGAAATTACGACGCAGCCATTATTCATTTATTTTATGAACAAAACTACTATTTACCAGTAATACATACGCTTTTAACGACGACATTTAAAGGTGTGTTTAAACGACAGGAGACAACAGCGACAATAATTTAGTTAGACAGTCGAAACTCAGCCTAACCCACAAAACAAACTTTCTCCATTAAAACACCGGTACAGTATTCTCTTCACTCATTCAACGTTTTCAAAATGTTATTTTTTGTTGTTTCAGAACATCCTGGACAAATTTAATCCAGGTGCTCGCCAGATGATAACGGCGGGAAAAGCCTACTTAAAGGCTTTACACGGTAAGTACCTTTTTATCACATCACCTTTTTATTAAATTAAATTCTGAGCAAAACATCATTAAATATTCACGAGCGCGTTCACTATGTACTTGTTGAATATGTCGATGAGTAGGTAACAACTCAAGTGGGCAATAAGCTTCTAGAATTACATAGTAAATAGTGACCATCGTAAACAGGTTGCGTGGCTCAGTCAACGCTTGTATGCTAATCAAAGCTATATAATTTACATTAGTACGTAATTGTAGGCATGTTAGTGGTGCTAGGTACTAAGAATAAGATATGAGATCTTCCCATGCGTCGTAAGTGGTGATTCGGTAAGATTTAATCACATTGGCGTTGTTCGCTAATTAGAACTTATTGTAAAAATCTGGTTTTAAGATTATACTGATGAATGTTTCCGCCGATGGAAAAGTCCTAGAGATATTTCTCAAAAGGCTGAATTTTAATTAGCTAAAAGTAAACCAAAGCAGACTTCTAAATTTGAGGTAACTCTACCTACAGAGGGTCTACTGTCTTCTAAGTCCGTGAACGAAGACACGGGTACGGATAAAGATGTACGATCGAAACTAACGTCAAAATCAAATAATAACGCTTAGAGATTAGACCCCAAGATTACGTAAAAGTCAGACTCCGTCAGAACCTTTGTATGATAATATAGAAATTAGCATAACCCAGACCCGGCGAGACACAACACAATTAGCTACATCAATAAGAAAGTGAAACCGTCCCAGCGTCTCGTAAATCTCTGTTGACGCGTATTCAGTGAAACGCGTACAATTAATTTATGTAGTGTAAGCCAAATGGGCGCATCTATATGCAAAACCTCGGTGTTCCCCGCTTGCTTGGCTACGGAACTGGGGCGTGGTTTGTGCCAAATTGTCTCTGCTGGCTTATCTAGAGTATTATAGCCAGAACTAGCAGCAATAAACTTGGGCATTCCCGCGATGTATGGCTCCAGAGGCCTCCATGTATGTGTTTTATTTAGATGTTTTGCGGTCCATTTTGTTTTATCTCGCTCTATGTGGGTAATGAGTGACCTGTTTATTTATTAGCTGAACTTTGTCCTCCTTGTTCCTTTTCCCTTAACTTTCTTCAATAAATCAAAGGATTCAACATGGGGGCGCAATTGAAACTGCATAATTGTAATTTAAGCGTCGGGCTCTGTTTTCGCGTTCATCATCATTTTATTACATTTTGGGCATAATGACTTACTTCACTTTCATTAAGTAAAATGAATAATTAAAATTTAATTTCGCCTAAAACACCCGATTGGACATATTCTCGAAGCACTTAACATTTTATGGCACTTTACAGGTTCGTTGAATGCCATCAGCCTGTTTTAATCTGGCCTGAATATTTTTACTCGAAAGGACGAAAAAATGTAGTTGAAGCTTCTCAAACAGTTATAGAACAACAAGTTTTGAGTATTTAACCGTACTTGCTGTTGACTTGTGCTAGATACAAGTACCTACTTTTCTGTTTAAATTATTCTAATGCACGAACAGTTTCTTACTTTTATGGTAAATCAACAGCTGACCCTGTTTCAGTTCTTTTAAATGCTCGTTACACTTTTTTGGTCGTAACAGATTATGTAAGTACTTCGCAGCCGTACCTATATCATAGATATCTCAGTGAGTTACCTATTCTTATTATCAGAGAACAGGTGCCTTTCCATACATAACCCTTTTTCCAACAACCCACACGGGAAAAGATAAGAGAATCCTATTCTCAGGCGAAGACCACAAGACTGTAGACATTCTACTTTAGATAATATCGCGTAGAAGTAATTATTACTCAGTACGGAGTCCCCTCCTTTAGCATTTTGCAAACTTACATATATGTGCAGTTTATTACAAGAATCTTAATTACTGTTAAGAATTATTTACGTAACTACAGGTCGTTAACCTACTTATACGTTCATCAATGACTGGCCATCTTTACATCAACTTAAAGAAAAAAAAAGATCAATCATATTCGAATTGAGAATTCGATTTACGTAAGAAAAAAAAAGAATATAAAAAATAGTACTACATACTTAGTGACTTAAAGCTGTAATTTAATAATAATGGATAAGTACTTTCACTGCTTAGATAATGCGATGTGGCGGCACAACTCTATACTTGCATTATATCATATTTTATGGATCGATACAATTATGTCTGAATAATATTATTATCGAATCGACAATCGCGACTGAGTTCATGTTTTCTGCTTTTTATTTTATCGATTAGCATTTTATTAAAATTCACTAAAGTAGCATAACGGGTGCATGACGTACATAAAATTGGACTGTTACCGACGTAATGTCCGATTTATGTAAAAATGGCGAAATTAATCTAGTTTATGGAATGAATTTCGCGGTTTATTTATCTAAATTCGTGGCACTAGACAGATTTAAATTGATTTACTGTCGATCTTATTGTGCAATATTGCCAAAATGGTCTTCCGACATTCTCTCTACAGAAAACCTATTAATAAAAACAATATTTTATTTGATTTAAAAGTCTGGTTCATACCATAATAGAATTTCCACCCTTTCCCTTAATCAATTATAAAGGACTTGCACAAAACAATGAGCACCTCTCTGATGCATAGGTACTTCATTTTTCCTTCACTCGCAAATGTATCGACGATCGGCACGTTTTCATTAAACCATGTTCGATTCAAATGGGGCGAAGGCAGAGTACATCAGAACCATACAAATGGCTTTATCAAACTTTTTTTCTTTGCACAGGTGCGGCCGCGGCATCGAGGTTGTATGTGGATGCAGTGGGGAAGCTCGGCAGGCAAGCACAACAAGGAACATGGGGAGGATGTGCCGATATAGGTATGGAATGTATTATGTATGTATGTAATATTGGATCATTTGACTGGTAGGCACGCGAGGGGACGTGCACCTGACACAGAATATAATATGTGTTCCAATAATGAGGTTGGTTGATTTGAGGTGCCTTTGGTAGCAAATGCTGTTACAGTCATTTTATAAATATTTACATTTAAATAAAATAGTTTAACAACAAACTGTGGGCCGAAATATCTCAAAACTGTTGTCCTGAGACAGTGAGGCAGACTACGAAGGAGATGACAGACCAGGAAGGAGATACGATGCAAATTCGATAAGTTCCGTCTGCACTGGAAGGAGGACGCACGGGCTCACGAGAAATGGAAGGAGTGGAGAGAGGCTTTTGCGCAGGAGTGGGACGGGCATTGGGCAAGCTAAAAAAAATAAAAACGTTTTAGAAATAATATGTCGTGCATGTATTTAATTTTTGTAATTATCGGTGTCAATATAAACCAGTTACAAATCTCTCAAGATTAGCAAACCCAATAAAAGATCAACTTCACTAATGTTAATATTCCCCAAAGAAAACATTCAAATAACGGTCTAAAACTTAATGATAATTTTCAGGAACTGCCCTAATGAAAGTCGTCGAGGTGTACCGAGAAATACAAGATCAACAAATGAATATCGTAAGTTCCATTTATAAGGAAAACTAACAAGAAAGACAAACATACTGTTTATACTTATATGTTTGCCTTTGTTCTTAAAATAGAAACTACCCAATTCTATGTTCTAACTAAATCTATCTGTCAAACAAAAATGTTGTAATCAAGTTCATATACAGGGTTATTTGTAAAACATTAAGAACCTTTCATGGGCTGAAAGTAGGTGCCTATGGTTATAAACAATTATCACTATGAAACCAACTCAAATTATCAAAAATAATTCAGTTGTTTCAGACATTGTCAACGGAAAATTATTTCATTTTGTATAAAACAGAATATTTTAGGGTTGGTTTCACTGAAAGTTTTTTTTATAACCATAACTATTTTCAGCCCATGAAATGTTGTTCATGTTTTATGAAATAACCCTATAATGTCACTCATTTGTTCCGAAAACGAAAAGGATCACAGGTTCAAAATCGCCGAACAAAATGAGCGACAAAGTTGCGTATTCGTGTGACGATCGCTTTGGTTACGATGCGGCCTAAATGTCTCCATCCAATAATCTGCAAGTTATTTGTTTGTTTCAGCTGAAGGCATTTTACGTAGATCTTCTGGTACCCTTGGAAACTAATCTCGAGAAAGATACAAAAGTAGTACAGGTCAGTCAATAACGTTTTTTTCTTTCATAATCTTTTATGTGAATAGTTCCAAGTTTCAAGGGATTGTTTACCGGATAAAGGAAATAAGGTCCCGAGTTCAAATAAGCTTAATAGCGCCCGTGAGATAAGACTTTCTATTAAAAAAGTTTCAAGGTAGGCACCAAACAGTTCGTATATTTTTACAAATGGCGTAGTTTGTTAGTTCGGCACGAGCTGTGGTTGCTGTCCTTTCACAGTTTATTTACTGCTAGCTGTTATGTTGGCTAGCCAGAAAATTGTGTGAAAAACTTCGGGGAATCATTTAAATAAGGTAGCCAACTTGATAGCTTTTTTAGGGTTCCGTAGCCAAATGGCAAAAACGGAACCCTTATAGATTCGTCATGTCTGTCTGTCTGTCTGTCTGTCCGTGTATGTCACAGCCACTTTTTGTCGAAAGTATAAGAGCTATCCTGTTGAAACTTGGTAGAAAGATGTATTATGTGAACCGCATTAGGATTTTCACACAAAAATCAAAACAAAACAAATTTTGGGGGTGCCCCCCATACTTAGAATTGAAACTCAAAAAAAAAAATTTCACCAAACCCATACGTGTGGGGTATCTATGAATAGGTCTTTAAAAATGATATTGAGGTTACTAACATCATTTTTTTCTAAACTGAACAGTTTGCCCGAGAGACACTTCCAAAGTGTCAAAAAGTGTGTCCCCCCCCCCCGTAACTTCTAAAATAAGAGAATGATAAAACTAAAAAAAATATATAATGTAGACCTCAACCAAAACTACCAACGAAAATTGGTTTGGATGAGATACAGTTAGCAGTTTTTGAGATATAGTACATTTTCAAAAACCGCAAATATAACTTTGCCATTCATACAAATACTATGAAAAACAAAGTTATTTTTATTGTTTGTGTATATTACTTACTAATCTCAATATAATTATATCTCTAATCTATGCTTGCTGCTACGCAACCCTTCATGGGCGAGTCCAACACGCACTTGGCCGGTTTTTTTTTTTTTTTTCGTGGTAAAATCATCAAATTAGTCCTCCCAGCCCCGGGCAGGGCGGGAGGGACTGTCAGACTTGTACTGACTAAAATCCACGGTGTCCTTCGGTAGCCCTTTTGCGTACCGGAGTCGCGGTATATGTCTATGTCCCGCGACCTCGGCAAGGCTGTGGCCCTCTAAAGGGGGGCCCCGTCATTGTGCTGACGCTCTTTGAGGCGGCATGGTCCATGGTCGGACAGCGAGTTGCCCTTTACTCGCCGCCCGCGTGCCCGCGCCTACGGTGGCCGGAGATCGTCCCGCGACATCCGTCGCCGTGGGCGTCTACCACTGCGGCTGAGGGAGGACGCTGTCCTCTCCCTCGCGCGGCCCGCCTCCTCCTTCGCGAGCATGACTGCTTCGCAGAAGGAGGCGACCGCTTCCCACTCCGTCTCGCCCCGCAGCCTGGCCTCGACCAATGCTGGGCGCGAGAGGTCTCCGCCTATCGCCGTCGAGAGGACACGGCGGTGCTCTGCCCAAGCGGGGCAGTCCTGCACCGTATGCTCCACCGTGTCCTCCGGGGCGGTCCTCGCAGTGGTGACACCCGGGCGTTTCCTCCTTCTTTATCCGACACAGGTACCTCCCGAAGCATCCATGTCCGGTGAGGACCTGCGTCATGCGGTAGGTGAGGACGCCGTGGGACCTATCCAGCCACTCCTCAAAGAGGGGTCTTACAGCCGCGATTGCGGCGTGCCCGTACCTCGGTTGCGACAGTCGTTCTCTCCAAACTGCCCTGAGATCGCGCCGGAGCTCTTCCCGCCGCGCCTCGACTTCTCGAGGCATCGGGGATACACCCCGACGCTGCGCCTCCACGCGCCACTCATAGACGCGCTGGAGGGCAGTCGCCTCCAGCAACTTGATAGCTTGCGGCAAAATCGAAAAAAAAACTAGGGATACGAAGTACCACTAGGTACTTCGTATCCCTGGTTTTTTTTTAAAACATTGTCATTACATAATGTAAAATAACATCCGTATGGGCAGTGGCAATATCTCCAAAAATACCTAAATATTAAAGGAGAAGCAATAACGGTTCCCTTGTCTATCGTTTCAATAGAATTCGAATCTAGTTTCAAAACAAGAACTTCTCGTATTTTTATTGACTTCGAGCTAGACTCACTAGACAGTATTTCGATTGACACTCAAAAACTCGAACACAGAAAACTACGGTATTGTTCTTTTCATCACAAAATTCCGTACCAGGATTTCATAAAACTCGACAGTGTGTACGGAAACTATGTTCATGAAGCATGTATTCAAAATTCGAATGATTGGTTTGTGGTTTTTTTTTAATCTGTATTTAAAAATGTTTTTTGTTTCAGTCGGAACAAAAGAGGTTTTTACAACAACATAAGCTAAGGTCAGAGAGCTACAGTAAGGCTGCTGCGACGATCAAAAAACAACGAAAGAAGAAGCCAAATGTCACCAAAGTCGGAACAGCAATGGATAAGGAGATGAAGGTAAAAGATAGATTGCTGTTTTTGTACTGTTTAGCTTGGTCAATGGGTTGTGTTAGGGACAAAGGGTTAAACTCGTCATTATCCTTAAATTGTATTATATTTTCGTTCCCGATTCAGGAACTTGTCAAAATATTGATAGGTGCTCAAACGGGAATACTATAGTTACTCTAATGGTACCTATAGGTATAAGTATGGCTCCGTCATTTGTTTATTATAAGAATTTTCGAATTCGAATTTTAAACTCACTCGACATAGGTCCTATTTTGTACGTTATGTACGATTAAAGTGTGACCATCTTTATATTGAGAGTATTAGATTTGAATTCTACCCATATGGCCCATTCAATGGTAATAGGAAACTAGAATTGCATGTATTATTCAAAACACAGTATTGAAACTAGAGGAATATCAGCATATAGCATTTCCACAATGACTTTACTGTGACATATTTTCACGTAATAGGCACAATAATACTTCGCATAAATTCTTGTGTATAAACATAAAATACGATGCAGTATAATAATATGTTAATGGACTCATCCTATTGTGTGAGGCATTTTGAAAATTGTGAACTCGTTTCGGTGAATAATAGTTTTGGTAATATAATCTGGTGCGATCAAATTAATTATATTACTCTCACTGGTCGACCTTTCGGCCAAAATCATTCAGACTCGCTAGCACGAGTACGGATGGAAACAAAAGGATCTTTTCACGTTTAAGTCCATTTTTTGGTAAAATAATAGCACAATCTATATAACACTGAGTAAATATGTTACGGGAAATTAGTTTTTTCCATTTAAAAATCAAAGCATTTACTTTACGTTTGCACACTCGCGCTAGTGCCTCCGTTTTAAGACCCAACTATTCAAAATAGAATATAACTTTCCTTATTTTACTAAAATCTAAGAAAATTACAAACTATTTTGACGAACGCCTCATCTTTTTCCAATATTCCAAATCACGTCTCTTCTTTGGATAATCTTCTAGAAAAGAGTCCAAGTCTAATTTTTCGCACCAAACTAATATAAAAGAATAAACCACTCGCTTAAATATTTTTCATTATTTATTTTAAATAAATACATCTGTTCTCGTCATCATCTTCTTCCTGCCCTTATCCCGTTTTACTTGGGGTCGGCGCAACACGTTTTCTTCTTCCATTCTCCCCTATTAGAAGTCACACTAAATACCTACATCTTTTCTGTTCTTGAATAATAAGCCTTGCCTCCCAACAAAATAGAAAATATATTTCAATTACAAACAGTTCTCCAAACTTTTAATGAAAACGTTCTATTTTTACAGAACATGCAGATACTAGAAGAGGAGAAAACCAAATTGGATGCGTTCTGCGAACAAAGCCTGAAGAACGTAAGTACTGTGTAACAACGAAATGTCGAATTGTATCCCACCACAATACCCGTACAAAGAGGAACGAACAATACTCCCAACTTTTATTGATCTTAACAGAACTACATTCAGTTAGTTTTATTCATTCATTGGATTGCGAGACAGGTCTGTAATTGCTAGTTAAGGACCGCTTCAGACGGTAATGATCTAATTAAAAATGTTACGAACGTTTCTGCAGACTACCTAATTAGTTATATTGATATTTTCAATGCGCTGTACGAGTAACTGTAGCTTATTACAAAAAACATAGACAAAGTGTATTGTCATTTTAGTTTAGAATAATGCTGCTTCCTCCAATGGCTTTCTGAAGGGCATAAATCTCTGATCAGAGGGTCTAAAATCGCCACTTTTTCAACTTAGAATAGAATATTCCATGTTACGAATTTTATTGCTCAATAGAGATAATTGATAAAGAACAATTTTAGCAGTATTGTTATGAGCAAAATTGATAATGTGGCGATTGTAGACCCGCAGTTTATCTACCTGTCATATCTGATTAAAGTTGTTGTGATTGTGACGTAAGATTGTTTAGTAGATCACATTCAATCAGCTTTCTTAAACCAGTTTGAAATACATAAGCCTAAAACTTATCTCAATATTAAACATTGTCTCAATTCGTTTGACAAACTTGATTGAAGAACGTTCACGAACATTCTCAAAGCTATAACTGCTTGTTGGCTTTTGTTCAGTAGAAAGCTCTGACGTGTTACATTATACCAGTGACAACGATAATGTAAGCATGAATATCAATACTTTATTAATCGTATGACATGCTTTGAAAACAATTGCCATCTGTCTTACCTCTCAAATTTGTCAGCCAACTGTCTTGTTGGTCGAGTGGTCTCAAGCGCTACTGTTGAGCCTGGGTTCGATTGCCGAGACGGGAAAAAGTGCTATTGGGTTATTTCTATTAGAATTTGTCAGTAGCAGCTTAGAGTTTTGAAGTTGGCCATACCTATATAATAACCCCGTGTCTCGGAAAGCATTTTAAGCCTTTGGCCCTGATCTCTCTCAGATCGTGTAGGATTGGCGTCCAATAACATTAGTAAAATAACAGAGAATACACCTGTCACTGCGCACACACTTGTGCACTGTAATAGGTCCCGATCGCTAATCTTCGCTAAGATTGATTGCCGTGGCCGAAATCGTTAAGTAGGGCTATTATTTTCACATTGTCAGCCAGTTACGTGACAAATCATGTCTATGCTTCCTTTTCTAAACTATCAATTTACTTATATTCTTTCTCTCCTCCAGGCCATGACACAAGAACGTCGTCGCTACGGCTTCGTGCTGGAACGGCAATGCTCCCTGGCTAAACACTGGCTGGCCTACCACACCGCAGGAGCAGCTGCATACAACTCTGGACTTGATGAGTGGCTTGAAGTATCCAGGACTCGCGAGTACTTGCCTCCCAATGTTGAAGCCATGTTCGTGAGCAGAATGAGGGTTAGTACTTTTTTTTATTTATTTTTAGTAACCGGTACAGGTAGCTGGGTTAAGCAGGCATTGCGCAAGTTAGAGATCATGGTCAATTGGGACTGCCAGGGTTGCGTGAGGGCGGGATTGTCTAGATAGATAACCGTGACCCCTTTAACGTAAAGGGTATTGAAGGAACACCGTGGATTTTAGTCAGTACTAGTCCTACAGTCCCTTTCGCTCCACTCAGGGCAGGACGACTTATGTGATGATTCAACCACGATTTAAAAAAAATTGTGAATTGGGACCATTGATACAAAAGAAGATTTTAAAGAAGTTTGGTTAAAAAAATATGCTGACTAAATATTATTTTTCACCAAAAAATATTACTATTTCAAAATTGAGAAAAATAAAATAGTTATTTATTTTCACTCCCTCAGGATTAAAAAGTAAATAGTTTCAGTTTATTCATTCAAAGGAGGTAATTTTTCTCTTGAATCAACTTGACGTTTAATAAAGTCTCAGTTTTAAAACGTGCCTCGTGGGTTCACTTTATGAAAAAGCAAAGTCTCAAAACGCTTAGAAAATGAAATATTGCTTTTATTTTAAAAATAAATGAAGCAAAGATGATTTGCAACTTTAATTACTTTCATTTGTAGGTTTATTTGGATGAGAGACAGTTACATCACGAACGATTGCCGTTCTCGCAGTAAGCAAATTTTTGCACGGTCTTCCTTAATGGCTGTCAGTTGGCCTATTCGTGTATGTAAATTTAAATATTAATAAGCCAAGATACAGGAGTGTAAAAACTTGATAAAAATTAAATTAGTATTTTTAATTTGACGTCTCGTACCAGTCTCTAATGCGTCAATTAGTGGACCTACATCCAGGGTAATTGACATTTTAACATCATTAGGTACATCCTAAAATTCTCCTCTCCACAGACATAAAAGCAAGCGGAAAAATATTTTCACAATTCCGTCCCACGTAGTGACGTCATAAAAATCTGTCTCCACTAACGTAAAATTATTTTATGGGCTCTTACCGGCTATACAGCCCGATTAAACGGTCGTTTACCTAGAGAATGACGAGTAGAATCGGAAAAGTATATTGTTAAATTACATAATGGTTCAATAAGAATTGTGTCTTCTACTGTTCCTATAACAAATAAGATATTTTATGGTTGTTTATCTGATCCTGTTAAAGCTTTATGGCTTTTAAAACCCTGAACTCAATTGCAGACCGACTCAAGGCTGAGCATTAACTTAATTGCAGATCAAAATCTGAACACTTGGAAGTTTCTGTCGTGTCTGTATACTCGTAGACATATATTTAACTACTTAGCTTATGCCCACGGCTTTGCCTGTACGGGATTTAGATAAAAATAGGTGGTAAATCCAGGTTATACAATATTTTCTGTGTCTTTTATTATTAGTTCAGAAGTTTATGCGCGAAAGTATTCTACAATCAAAGAAATGTTTGTGGGATACAAACATTTCTTTAGTCATTTATAATGTAAGTAAACTACATAGATACTCGTACATCAAATAACTTGATTTTTGTTCACAGCAAGTGTCATTCTGGGCTGATGAGGACGTTTACGCAAGTCCTCGTGTTGGAGATGATGATGATCGAGCTTCAGTCGGATCTGCTTTACGTAAAACCAGATCAGTGGATGCCTCATGTCTTGACGTCAGGTCTATCGGAGACTTGGGATCACCAGCTCAAGGATTATCGAGAGCCAAATCTGATTTCAATCTTCAAGCCAGCTCAAATAATGAAGATCAAGGTAAAGTCGATTTCATTTAAAGTATCGTTAGTGGGATTAATTTCATCTGAAGCCAACGCTATTTTACTTATTTTCAGTTTCCTATAAAATGTTGGTATTTGCAACATCAAACGAATGAACTGGCCTAGACCCAGGCCCCATCATTACTTCCCGTTTTTGTAAAGTAAAATAAACTAGAACCTTGATGTTAATTTGAAGTAAGAAACTAGTTCGAACTAGAGGCGCTTTTTCAATTTTCCATACTATAAACGCAGTAAATACTAATGACAATAAGCACAAAATACAGAAATCTTGTGAGAAGGCCTCTGACAATGACACTGTCACTATTCTGTTTCACTATCACGTCAATATCCCGTAATAAGTTTTAATGATAAACCATTTTTTGCTTCTTTTTTTGAATTTTGTTCAACTACACTCTTTCTTTATCATGTCTACCCAAAAACTGTCCATAAAATGTAATGTTTTTTTTACAGTGACAGACACCCGCACAGCAACCCGTCCCTCATCTCTTGCCCCACCGACCTGCACCACACGAGACCCACCATTGGCCCGAGCTTTATACGCCTACGCAGCCGCCGGTGACAACCAACTGAGCTTCCAACAAGGAGATGTTCTTGCCCTCCTTGGAGAAAGGACTAAAGGATGGCAATATGGAGAGAACCTGCGGTCTCATCATGCTGGCTGGTTCCCTCTTGCTTATACTGAGCCGATCCCTATGGCTGAAACTGAGTAAGTTATTTGTGTATCTTTTTCTAGATTTTGTAGCTTATATAAGAACGTACTCTCTCTGGGAATTTCTAGTATATCCTGGGTGCGTTTACAAACACAACACAAACGCCCAGTCCCACAACAACTACTTATAGATCATACAAATATTTGCTCCGGAACATCTTTATCAATCACAGCAGTCCAACCGCTTAGCCACTGCGCCAACCATGTCGTCATTTATTGCCGTGACATATCAAAATTGGTTCAGTAATTTCGAAAAATATGGACTTTTGTGTAAAATACCATTCGGCCGTACACACTCTTAAATGTACAGTTCTTACGGTAATTTAACAAAATATTCGGGTAATTAGCGGTAAGCGTTGTCGTTCGGCGTGGCGGTCTAAGGGGGAGGCCTATGTTCAGCAGTGGACGTTTTCCGGCTGATGATGATGATGATGATGATGATGTTCTCAGGCCCGATTACAATCTGGCTTTGGAATTACACAGCAATGTTACATACTGCAAAGCTGCATACCTCATCAGTATTTTCATCGTTTTCAGATAACATGAGTAAAATTATTATAAGTATATATTAATAGACTGGATTGTAAGGGCCTAAGAATAACTAACATGAGGGCTAAAAAATACAAAAATAAACATCCTTTGCCTGATAAAAAATCTGTTTCACAAAGCAAAGCAAAACCTCTGTGGCAAAACTAAATCTTTACAATTCTCCCAGAAGTTCACCTGCTCGATGGAGTGTCGTGCAGACACCTTCAGAGGCGCCACCACCGGCTCCCATGGCGCACGCACAGACCACACCTTCAGCCGCAGCGCACACGCACTCGCACCCGCCTGCACGTATGTTCGGAGATACTGTCACTGCTCATCATGTTACCAAGGTAAGCTCTATTTGGATCGACCAAAGATGATATAGCCCTTAGATTATTTGAAAAACATTAACAGAAGCAAGATATTTGACTTTTTTATCATTAGACTTAGGTACTGTTCCATTGTGGAGCAAAGGGTTCCCTCAAATCTTTTCTGGTGACTTGATCTTCATCTGATGATGAAGATAATCCTATGCCTATGTCCAACAGGAGACTGCTATAGGCATCAGCCTATAGCAGACATAGGCTTCTTCAATGGCACGCCAATTTAGTCGATCACTGGCTGAGAGTAGCTTATGATCGACTAAAATGGCGTCAGTCGTAAATCCAAGTGACTACATTTTTAAATTATTTCACACATCCATACTTCCTATTAAAGATGCATACTTAAACATCACATTCTTCCATAGGGTCGACTTGGTAGCGGTTCTCCAGGTCTTCCACCAACTTTGCCAGCACCGTCGCCAAGTGCTCTAAGCACCTCTGCGAGCGCCACATTCCACGCATCTACCCCTGCCGCTAGCGCTACCAGTGCTATCAAGAACTCAACATCATCAGCCAGCTTCACCACTCATGCTGTCATAGAAACTAGGAGCTTCGGGCCACAGACATTACCTATGCGTTCACAGGTATTTATTGTAAAACTTCACAATAAAAACCAATTCAAGTACTTTCAAATTCAAATATCAATGAATACCTCTCGATTCTGCAGGTGGCCCAGAATAAAGCAGGACCAGCCAAAACCGTTGTTAGTGCAGTTGGTGCTGTAGGAAATGTATCTCTGCACAGCTCCAACGATTCAGGTTTCTCCAATGAGCCACCACCACAACCCGACGTAGACTACAGTGACGAAGAAGCTCAACGACTCCGTGTCCCCATCAGGTATATATTTAGCTCCTAACCTTTTTTGTTATTTTTGCATGCATCCGTTTTAAACTCCTGTATGCTTGACATTTTTCGTTGCTTTAATGTAGTTAAGCTAGTACCATTCACGTTTCCTTTTATTTATTTTTGTAGTAAATCTGCTCAACAAAACATCGATAACAGAGCGTACTTGCTTAAAACTCAAAGCTTGAAGCGAGGTCCTAAACCCAATAATGCCAATGGATACTTAACTGACGACCAGCAGTTAATGCTGCGTAATATGTTGGATATGGACAAGGAGTCCCAAAGAGTCAAGAGGACTAAATCATTCTGGAAATTCGGACGCACTACTGCTGAAGAAATCATGGAAGGAATGTCACTCTGGCAACATCGTGATATTGTTGACACTGTACCAGAGTACAAAAAGAAGCTTTTCGAAAAGATGAAGAAGGAATTGCGCCCTGCACCAGATATTCCAAAACAAGCTCCAACTCTTGAAACAACAATTCCAACTGAGAACGGACAGCTACCGCGTCCAAAAGAAACTATTGACAGAAAAGATGTGAAAGCTGTCAATGGTATACGCCAAGCCAAAAGCCTGGGATCCATTCAAAACGAAGAGAGAATAGAAAAAGGTCGCAAAGCAATGGAGAGCTACCAACAAACTCAAACTATGAACAAAAAAAGTATGTCCGAGAAATCGATAATTGAAGAAAAACAAGAAGATTTCATACAACGAAACGAGTCAAGACACTCAGACTTAACCAACACGAGTACAATTAAAACGAACTTTGAAAATAGTTTCTATAACGATGAGAACGGAGAAGGCTTTGTAATGAAAACTGTTAAGCGAAGAGAAATACTGCAGAAATATGACAATGACAGCAGCTCTGACGTTAATTCTGTTGCTTCGAGCACTGATCCATATGATTGTATAATTGTAGATGATCATATGAAATCACGGAAGCAGCAAGAAATGGATAGACGCCGGCAGACGCAAATGATCGATGAAGATGTCAAGAAACGCAAAGAAAACGTATATATGCCAGAATTTGAAGAAATAGAGGTAACCCCGATCAAGCCACATGTACGTGCCACTATAACTTCAGAAAAAACTAAAACCCATGAGCGAAGCCCTCCGAAAACTATGGAATTTAAAACTTTCAAAGATAACTCAAAAGAGATTAAAACATTTTCCGCATCATCTGAAACTCTGAAGTACAAAGACAATGAGCACACAGATCGTTATGGTGTCCCCATCGAACGAAACAATAACGACGTTCGTAATGAAGAAATTTATAATGGACACGATGAGGGAACCTTAAAATACAAAAAGCGCTCAAGCAATGAAGAAAAGAATCATCAAACAAACAATTTTGAAAATGGAAAGCATCATAAAAAAGAGTATCCACAAGCCGAAACAAGAAATCAAAAGAAAGAAAGTAGACCTTATGAACCCAGCCATGAACCAAGAATTGATTACTCGCTAGACAGACGCCAAACGAAAAAAGAATTCACCGACACAAGGGGCAGGGATCCAAAGAAGAATAGAGCTAACCGAAGCTACGACGACAGCTCTTTACCGCATAATGGACGCAGAGAAGAAAGGTATTACGAGGCAAACATATCGTACTTCAGTGACCAAGAGCGGAGATCGTCACGATATGACTACGAAACGGATTCGAAGAAAGCAGAAAAGTCAAAGATCCGTCAAGAGGAGGCAAGGCTTGAAGCGAGGCGTTTTATCGACCGTCGGAGTGAGGGACCATACAGCGAGTCAGATGACCAAAAGTTCAACGAGGCGTTGAAGCAGCAGCGACCACAGTTGCTTCCTCGCACCAAGTTACTGAAAAGACCGTCAGAAGGAAGCGAGCTGTTGCCAGAAGAAGGCCATACTTTTGGACCCTGGTATGATTTATGGGGACGGGAAACAGCCGTCTACAAGTGAAATGATGGAGGTTTGTTTTTAATTACTTACCGATATTCCTTTGTATACTTTTACTTTTGTAGACACGAAATATCTTTTTGTTTGCTGCTTTTTGTCTAGTTTCTCTCTGTTTTTCGTATTTATGTGTCACGTATTTAGAATTATCAATATTCTGATGAATAATACATATAAAAAATCTAAGTACAATTTAACACAAAAAGTATTTTTAATATTTACAAAACTGTTAGAAAAAATCACATTCCTTCAATTCATTAAAGCAAACAATGTTCTGGACTTTACTTAAAATCAATCTAGGTCCCTTCATAGTTATTAATTATAATTCGTCTCCAGTTAATTTTCTATTTCTCCCGCAGGCCCCAACAATTTGCAACGGTGAAGTTAAGGAAAGCGCTAACAAATGATCGCTCGTCGCCGGCCATCGAGTAATGTTTTATATGCGTATAATATAATATAATTATATTATTTTGTTAATTAATATTAATTGTAAATTAGAAACACCATGTATTTTGTACAGTTAAATATTCATAGTCTAACAAAGAAATATATCACAATTTTTTACAATAATCTAAATTGTAGTTTATTTTTTTTATCCCCAAGATTATCCATTCAAAGTTATAAGTGCATCATTATTATTAAACACCTACTAAAGCTTTATAGGCCAATCTACAACACACTTCCACAAATAAAATGAAAAGAAGCGTGACAAAATCATTGATAAATAAAAATATTCCTATTCAGTAAAAACACTACTACCTTATTGTCCGAAAAGACGCTTTTAGCCCCATCACAGTGATAAAAATATGACTCCCAACAAAATTAAATCAAGGCACGACTGGACTCGTGCAGTTTGTCGCAAAAGAAAAATCAACGTTCAATTGGCCCCACGCGACAATGACCGATGATTTATTGCGTTTCCCGTCCCACAGGGGATCGCCGGAAATGACGCGCCGTCGCTGTCTCGCCGAGAAATATTCCGTCGATACGTTATGTTCCTGGGACACTCCTGCCGTCAATTATACGAATAAGGTTCAGAAAAGTGAAAGCCTTTTCGTCGTCTTCCACATCCGTTGAATGAGAAACTGTTTTATTACAGCTGGAAGATCTGGACATAAATCGTGGGATTAACAGGTTTAACTTATCGCAAAAGAGATTTAAGGGGATTTAATGGTTTGATAGCAATCACAGTGAGGATGATTGAAAATCCCAGCTATTTCGTTCAAATGGTTTAATTATTTAAGTAGGCCTATGGAATGTAAGTATCTTTAACATAGCAAAGAGTTTCCAACAGTCAAGAGGGGGGTTGCCATAGTCACTAAGCTTTTTGTTGACTGATTGCTGTTCGCAGGTTGATGTTATAAACATGGTGTTCTTTTTGATCTTCATGATAAAATGGGAAATAAATTCTACTGAGTTGGTGTGTTATAAGCAAGCGTGGTCCACTCTACACATCCATACTTCACATCTGACTGGTCACAGCCATAACTAAGCCTATTATGTCATTGTGTAAAAAATAAGTACAATTTATTATAACACCTTTAACATGGACTTGAGTCAAGAGCACACACATCTCAAATAAAAAAATGCTTTGATCTACTATCTCGTAGTTCTAGAGGTGACAAGCGCGGCTGCTGATCCAGACGACTTACATTTCATGCTCAGGTCGGGCAAAGTGTTGTTGCTTTATGGAAACTTCAGTAGCAGCCATGGATGACAGACCGAGACTCGCCTCCTTTCTTGTAAAAGTTTAAACATGCTAACTGTTTAAACTTTTACTGACTAGTGTGCTCTAAAAACGATTTTTTGGACGTAAATTCGATCCATGTACGGAACTAAATATTTATATGGTTCTGTTGTTGTGTTGGTGGTGTGGTTCTGGGTCTGACTATTTGTTTGTAAATTCATCAGAAATAATTGTAAGGGCAATTGCAATCCGAAATGAGGAGATCCGTAGACGAACTAAAGTCACCGATATAGATCACCGGATTAGCAAGCTGAATTGGCAATGGGCAGGCCATATTGCTCGCAGAGCAGATGGCCGATGGGGTCGAAAAGTGCTAGAGTGGAGACCGCGGACTGCAAGCGTAGCGTAGGACGTCCACCAACGAGATGGACAGACGACCTTATAAAGGTCGCCGGAAGACGCTGGATGCAGGTCGCTTCCAACCGGTATATGTGGAGATCTAAAGGGGAGGCCTATGTTCAGCAGTGGACGACCTATGGCTGAGATGATGATGATGATGATGAATTGCAAGGGTGAAACAAAGTTGAAAAAGAAAAACACTATCGTATGTTTGTATAAAAATTGATTCCTCTTCTAAACTATAAGCCTGATGCATAGCATACCCACTAAAGTGCCATGATCCGTTTCCAATACAAAAAAATATGAACACAATTTATCTACCGTTAGCAAAAAAATATTAAACCAACTGCAGCCCCGAAAATGTTCCATTCGTCCTTTCATCCGTATTCCGGCAAATTAACTGTACTCGAAAGAACATAAAATATGGACACTACGGTAAAACACCAGCACGCGTAGCATAACCTATCTCTATTCTGCCAAGAATAGACGAAGTTATTTCATCGTTATTTCTATTCAAATCAATATAAAAGTTGTTTTGCACAAGGACACGATTCGTGAAGTTGAAGAATAGAAACATTTCTTTTCAATTTTTTAAACACGGCTATGCTTATAACGGTAAAAATCTTTCTACGGTCTGTCATTTTGTCTTGTCTTCTGTAGACAACACTGTTTTCTACGGCACCATGCTACACATGCTGTACAAAGTATGTATTAAACAGCTTTATAGAAACGCCTACGTATGATACTAAGAGCGCTGCTTACGTTTTTCTTTGTACACCAGCTGAGCAAAAAGCGGCTGCGATTATGTTCCACCGGCGGAAGCTCGACCCGCTATGGCCTTTCAAAGGAGCGGTGCAATCCAGACTTAAAGGCGAAATCTTTGTTAACATAATAATGTGGAGCTAAGAGAGAATGTGGTCTTGCTTTTTTGCGAACGACGTACATATCGTTGTATTACAAGCGTTTATGTTGTTTTAGTTAGCACGCACACAGTATAGAAGTAAGCAGGTAAAGAATAATAGATAGACTTTAGGAAAAATAGATAAAAACACTTCGAAGTGTATGAAGAGATAAAACTCCATAGCCCATCGCGACTCTAATAACCTAACGACTCAAAAAGATAAAAATATTTTTCAACAAACATTTCATTTATTTTCACTAACAAACCATTTCTATCCCCTAACGACAAATTGCAGCAACAAAGACCAGTTGATGAATAGCGCTACATCATGACAAACAAACAGAGGAATCTTCCCGGCCCATATAAAAATCAATTTGCAGTGCAAATCGAGCGAGAAGACCAATGCTTTCCAAGTCATCGACTCCCTTAAGCTCCGTGGCCTGGAAATTTCCACAATTTTGTAAAAAATATGCAGTGACTTTATAAATGCACGGCTAGGCCGCGCGTCACCGGCGAGCCGTGCATCCCGGATTTCGTTTTAATCCCACTGCAATAGAAACCCTTGGTATCAAAATTGGTGGATCAAAATTCGCCATTGCTGATTGTTTCCGTAATTGATTGAGGTTTTATTTTCAATGTTTGCGGTTGAGAGCTTTTGTGGAGTGATTAGATAAGTTTTAGTTTGTTGTTTTTAGACTCGCAGCGAAGCATCTAGGTGAGTCCAACACTTTATAAATGTGCATTGCATTCAAAATTGGCCCGACAGTGACTTTTGACCTATTTACCCACATTACATAACATTGCAACAGCAGGTTATTTAACCAAATTGTCCCTAAACCTCCGTTACACAAATGTGATCTCACATCCAAATAGGCCTACGCAACGAATTCACGAATTAAGGCGTTCGTCTCAAATCTCGTCTATATTCAAATTTTTAAAATGTAACTCGGCACACGTTGCCGCTGGAGCGCTATACGTAAGCCAGATGATAAGCGGACAGGGCAATTTGGCAACGAAACCAGCCTCTATCACAATTCGATGCCAACCCGCACCGGCCTACGCAACATAGACCGTTATTTTAGTTCCGGTGGCCTAATTTATGTTTAAATGGACGCTTAATGAACACCATTCTGTTCCAGTTAGTTCCATGGAAATATGGGTTATGAAATTTTATGAATCAAAAATATTCTGTCACGTATAAACAATGGATTTTACTGGTCGGTTAAATGTTTTGTACACAAACACAAAGAGGTAGAATTACGTTACCGTTTTCCGTTTTCGACACACAAATTCAATTTTCCTGCTTTGGAAATATTGTATCGTAGGTGACACCGTGGCCGTGGCAACATTCAAACCGAAATCGAAACAGACAAAAGAATAGCAAAATGAGGAAAAGTGAGTGACGTGTCAATCATTCGATTTGATCTCAATCATCTCCCGCACGGTTAGGTACATCAGCCGTCGACAACCCCGACGGTGTTATAGATTTCAATCTGTCAAATCATGTTTTGTACTCGCAAAAAGTTTTACCCTCAGTTACGTTCGAAATACGCTGGAGAGAAAAGTTTTCACAGTTGGTAGAGGTGAACGTGATATTGGTGTTGCTGAGAATGTTCGTTCCTCTTTTTATTCAACTTTGGGAGTATTGTATTATATGTAATAGGACACCATCTAGTTTATATCTTGCAATAACCGAAAGAAACTGCAAGGAAGTTTAGCTTTTAAAATAGGAAGTAGATTATTGTGGGCTCCCATCAAAAACATTGTTGAAGCTTTTCATATCTCTTTTTGATTACAAACTGCAGTGCATTCCAGCACATTAATGTAAAAATGTTACACAATGGCTAGTTAATGTGTCTAGACTCGTGAAAAAGTGCACAAGTTGGAATTGACATTGCCACTTTATGGCGGCTCCGTTTGTTATTGTCCCACTTGTGCTCGAGCCAAGCGATGCTCAGGAGCCAAATACATTCCAAATAGGTACGTTACGAGGCCGAATAGCCCCGTAGCAATGCATATTGCTAAGTCAGCGTCTTGTTACATTACGGATAACTCAAACGTAATAGATCTGCGACTTAGGCTCCTAGACGCACAGACGACGACGTATGTATTTATATATGGATACGAAATATCATGTCTAGTTCACCTAAATGTGATAGGCACTTTTGTATTCATATTCGAATCCCCAAGGTTTTCTATTTTCATCACAAACTAAATAGGCGTATACGCCCCAAACTAAGTGTTTGGGATCTCAAGTGCGGTCAAGCAAAACAAACGCGACTATTTTTCTGGAACTTTACCTGCGTGTCGGGCGAATTCAATAGCTACTTCAGATAAATAAATAGTAGTTACTTCCCGAAGGATACTTTGGCCCTCGGCTAGTGTTGGTCTGCGCTTGAGAGCTGATACATATTGCATTAGCCTCCGTCTCGAGCTAGTTTGATTCCAACACATTGTTTTAGCCCTCCATTCCACGGAGAAATCCGACGAGGAAATCTTCACCGCCGCGCCGTTCGAATAACACGGAGGATCAACAAAAAGTTTTTTTATCAATTCAAGTAAGTTGCGAATCAGGATAGCGGCGGCTGCGGTAAGTTTTAAGTGAAGCGAAATTTTTAATTAGTTTCTTAAGACACAATCTGCGGAAAAATGGAAAAGTTTTGCTGTTGAATGTATGTTTTCATAACGAAATGTTTACTTTTATACGCAGTGTTTGTTTTTATCTTCTTTTTGTACTTGAACTGGTACCATTTTATCTACCCACACAATTGTATCACCTACGGATACCTTCGTTCCATAAAAGAAAATTGGGAAATCCGGGAAAAGGTTACAGAACTTATCCCAAAAACGCACTAAAATCTGTACCATAATACAGCAGTAAAATAGTAGATAAGGATAAGCAGTACACAGCACACTATATAAACATGCTAAACGAAACTCGAGCTCTTTATAATACAGCCTTTCCCATGCGTCGAGTATGCAAAAACGCAATATGGGCCGACGTTACCCTATCGTTTATGTTCCTCAGGAATATTGGAGGAATGAATTGGTGATAAATAATACCCGTGTCTGTAAGTAGGTGGTGTGGAAGAGACGCATTATGCGGCGAGTCAAGTCGAGACAGACAACCCTGTCACCTTGTTTACCCTCGGAAAGTAAATGTCAATAAACTTCAAGAGTCCCCTCCGGGAGAAAAGTGTCCGCGTATTGAGGAGCCGTTGTTTCAGTGGCGAGAGAGAATAATGTAAAATATATGTTCATTTTATACGAAGGCCTTTTTTTACTGAAAAGGCTTCTCGTGACCTCTTTAGTGTTACGTATTAAGATTGGGACGGCACGTTGGTAGCCGGTGCCTATCCGACAGTAAGGAAAATGTCATTTCCTATAATGAGATTTCCATCGTCGTATTCGTCTTCGTATACGAAGACGAATATTTAAAAGATGTCGACCACTTGTCATTCCGCATAAGTTGTGAGGGTCAATTGAATTTAGGATATTATTATGTAGATGTCGTTGAAAGCTTTCTTATCTGTTGAAAGAAGTTATAAATTACTGGAGGAGGAAAAACGTTATTTTCTGTTGAATGTTCTTACTTATTTGAATTTTCTTTAATCTTAATCTAGTTGGCATGGCAATGTGTTTCTTTTCAGGACATTATCCTCCTTACATTTCCTTAGCGGAAAATTCGTCGAGTCAACTCTAGTAACAAAAATCTCTTTTGATAGTAAAGAATGCCCATCTTTTTTAATCCATTAGACCACAAAGCTGTGGTTGAAAACAGGATATCTTGCTACTCCTGGCTGCTCAAGAAAACAATAAATCATGGAACAACAAACTAGTGAGCAAGTTTTGTTTTCCAACTAAAGTATTTATGTAAAATATAAAATTGGAGCGCCATAACCATCATACCTTGCGGATTTATTCTGGAAACTTCGCAAGTCACTTGTTTCTATCCTTCGAGTGCCGAAATTTACATCAGTCGGGTTTCAAATACGTATACTAAAAGCTTTCTGAGATTTTTGTTTTGACTACTCGGAGTTTTGGAAAGATATTACCGAGTTTTATAGCGGAGTGTGAAATATTAAAGCTAACTGCTAAACTGGAAAATGTTTTGGCTTTTCAACTTTAATCTCGACAAGTTTGGTATTTAATGTTTTATTCCTTGAGGTAATTTGGTGTTACTAGACTTTTGTTTAAAACTTCAGATTCACACTAACTTTTCTGTGTTTAAAATTTTGTTCATTAGAGGATTGCTTTTAAACTAGTAAATAATTATATTTTATCTACAGTCTCTCTCAGGAAAGGGTGACACCCCTTAGAGTTTAAAATTCATTTAAAGCTGAGTTCGTTTGTAACCAAATTCATTTACAACATATTTATCATTAATGAGACTGGTAGTTCCCCAAAAGCATGAAAATTGGGACTGCAATAAGGTTAGTAGACAAGGAAATTCATGCCTTTTCACATATGACATAAACACCATTATTCTCAATTACCCGCACAATTATGGAAATTCATTGAAGTGGAATGCAACAAATAGCTACCATCTACTACATGGTACTTGTAACTGGACGCCAGAGCCCGACATTTGTACCCGTAGCTACTAAGCGACTTGCTGAACAACCAACTAGATTTATTGTAGTGGTAATCGTTTACTTACACTGCTCATTTTGTACTGCTACTGCTGAATATCTGGGTTATAGAATGAGTAATGTATTCGCTTAATAACAAGCATGCATTCGTCATTTTGAAACTTTTTTTAAAGGTTTTTACGGCCCGTACACGTCTAAGCGGTGAGCGGAGCGGCAGACAGCACGAGTAAGACATTAATTACTTTGTGAATACGCGAATTTGCCACTGGAAGAGCCTCGTGGCGTGTTTTAAACATTTCTATACATTTAACATCAACGCGCGCCGCCCCGCGCTGAGCCACCGCTCACAGCGGCAGGGTCGTAAACGGGCCGTTAGGCACAGAGTAGGTACATTAGCCTTTTTCATGCCAATTGTATGTATATCGACTCCACCGGTGCGTCCGTTGTGTCAGGGCGAGTTGCCAGATCAGTGGATAAACTTACTATTTGTTAAGTCCTGCACATTTTTTATCCATTTGTTAAAACAAACATGAGATTTTAACAATAGTTAGTTTTATTATTGATCCAACAACTCTCCCTTACTTCGTCAAATAAACTAGGTATCTTTAAATCATGCGTTTAAGAGTGTCGTGCTTAAAATATGCTTCGAACTTCGCGATGCCCTTTACGTGGTGCAAATACACAGAAACACAGACTGTGAACAAATGTCTGTAGGGCATCTATACATATAATAAATCTGTAGAAGGGCCAATTCTGTACATTGAAAATATTGAAAAAATAAATAGCGGGGGGTGTTGCTGGATCGATACCAAACCCAAACATGTGATTAAAAAAATTTTTGTCTGTCTGTCTGTCTGTCTGTGTGTCTGTCTGTCTGTATGTGCAGGCATCACGTGAAAACTAACGGTTCGATTTCGATGAAACTTGGTATAATTATACCTTATTATCTTGGGCATAAAATAGGATACTTTTTATCCTGGAAAAATACGTAGAAAAAAAATCTTATTTTTCAGTTTTATTCATAGACGTTGTTCTGTAGAACCGCGAACACACGTTGCATTACCCGCAGTGGATTCAGCGCCGTAACCTGTAGCGCCGAAAGTCGGATTTGGCTTGAACCGTTTGCGGCACACGCGGGCCACGCCTCCCCGACTCCTATATAACGAGCCGCGTTCCGCGCCGCGCGATGCATATAAATTCTGAATTTTGATGCGAGCGGACGTGTCCAGTGTGGCGAGCGGTCGTCCGTGGAATTAATATTGTATGTGTGTAATTTTAAACCGTGTTTTCAGCGCGACCTTTTTGATTACTGTTCCGATCAGTTATTTGTAAATACAAGGTCGGAATTACTATGAAAAAAATATTTACTACAGAACGCGAGCTCAACAGCAGTAGCTCAATAGAGGGATCTCCTTAATTATTATAGGCTTAGCCGTATTTGGGTCCAATAGATATTTATAAGATGTCATTGTCAGAGTTACTCAAAATGGAGAAATAAACCATCCACGCGAAGACCGACATTCGCGCGGACGGAGTCGCGGGCGGATGCTAGTAACAAATATTTTTACCTATGCGACGACTAAATTGCAACCAGTCGGTTTGACAATTAATATATTTTCATTTTCAGCTTTATTTTACAATTTTGTTTTTAATATTCCTTTAGTAAAACGCGTGACTTTTAAATATTAAGCTTTATAATATTTAATATTTAGGTGTAAAATCAATTAAGCAGCTTCTTAATTGGAGCTTGTACAACTTGGAAACATGGGGTATGGTATGATAGACCCGGACGACACACAATGTTGAAGTGCTCGTACGTTTGGAAGTTTGAAATTCTAAGGCGCGGGACACATAGAAAAGACGTAAGACGCAGACGGGGCGGAGACATATGTCTCTTCGGCGTCTCTTTCATACAAAATGTATAGAAGCGTCGCAAACGTGAACACACAGAGAAGACGCGTCGCGGGCGCGACTCTCATACATTTTCGCCCGTCCGCGACGCGTCCTCGTCTTACGTCTTTCCTATGGGGCCCGCGCCTAATGAAAAAAAAATACTGATGCTACTTTTGATGTGGCCTAAACGACCCGATTGAACAGAACAGTACCATCGACTCAAGAAAAAAAGAAGCTTGTTTTTAAAGTATTATTCTCAACACACAATAGGGTACTTTACTGCATTAATTAATAAAAAACCTGTTTAGTCCGTCTGGCAAGGTGGAAGGCAAAAGACCACGTGGTAGAAGCCCGATACGTTGGACTGACCAGATCCGCGCCGCTCTCGACACAACGGTCCACAAAGCTCTGCACTCGGCGGCAGATCGGGACAGATGGCGTCGAGTAGTGCGCAATAAACTGCTGTAGCAAGAAGGTGGTCACGACCCTCAGCATTGAGGAAACCGACCCGAGGAGGAGGAGGAGTCCGTCAGTAAGAGTATTGAAAAATAATGAACTCGTATTTTTTGTGTTTTTTTTAAATCAACTCTTCGAAATTCGGGACCGACCGAGTGAAGTTTCGTGATTTTTAAAAGCGTTCTTCGTTAATGTTGGTTAGCGTATCAAAAGAAAATATATACGTGTCATTTTTTTTTTTGATGATCTATCTTTCAGAAGAGCAGTGGTGGCCCAGTGATATCGGCCTCGACTTACGAGTTGTAGGTCGTGGGTTCGAACTCCGTCAGGCGCATTACTTTGTGTAATCTATTTGATGAGAGCAGTGCTCTCAAAACGGTGTAGGAAAACATCGTGAGGAAACCGGCATGTCCTAGAACCAAAAATTCGAAGACATGTGACATCTACCAACCCGCACTGGGCCTGCGTGGTAGATTACGGCCCACTCCCTCTCACAGAGAGGAGGCCTGTGTCCCAGCAGTGGGAACATTTATAGGCTGATGATGATGATAAATCTATCTTTCGGACTAATATTTTTTGGGTAAATTAGCCTATTAATGAAGATGGATCAAATACTTACCTATAACTATAACTACCAATTTAATATCATAGACAATCGTCAATAACATAAAAGTTTATCATTCCATATTAAGACCGTTGCATTTAAAGGGTTACTAACAGTCGCCAGGCCGGTCGTAAAATATAACGAGAAGCTCCACTCTCTGCTAATGACGGCCGGAGTGTTATGACAGAATTTTGTGAAGCAAACTAACAAAGAACGTGCGCGTATTAAGACGAGGGGTAATTGCCGCGCGAAATGTGTTTATTGTGCCTTTATGACTGTCGTTTTGAATTAAATTTTCGTTGCATATGGGATTAAAAATATGTCATTATGACACTGATGCTCGTTTTTCCCTATTTAAGTGACTCCTTAATTGATACAGGAATATTGCGAGTCACTACGCTGAACTGAATGTTGATATCCAACAGAGCGATGCCTATCCTAGTGGTTTTGACACTAATTTGAAAACAAAATTTCTCAGAAAACATTTAGGTATAAAAAATTACATTTTTCAAATGAAAATTTTATGAGCCTATGATAATAATTTAGGAAAAGGGGCACATGATAAAAGTTTGTATTGAAGTTCGTACTTTAGAACCCCTTTTCGTAACTTTAATGTTAGAAATAAGGTAATTAGAACAATATCCATAGAGACCTTACCATGCATTCATCATCATCATCATCATCTGAGCCATAGGACGTCCACTGCTGAACATCGGCCTCCCCTTTAGATCTCCACATATACCGGTTGGAAGAGACCTGCATCCAGCATCTTCCGGCGACCTACCATGCATTAACTCCCACATAATAATATATTGTAACTACAAGCACATTATATTATTTGCTATTCAAATAGAAGAGCAGGTTTCTACCGGCTGTCCCATTAAGTTACATAGAGACAGGAAGTACCGTCTCGCTTCTATTTCTAAGTGCGTACTGCGCTCAACATGAATAGACAGACATAAAGTACTTACGAGTAGACATTGAAAGGAATGGTTTACTAACACTATTTATTAAATACCTGATGCTGTAGTTAAAAGGAGAGACGTTTTAACACAATTTTATACAAATTATTTGACAGTGTAACTTCAAGTTTTATAATCACGAAATTACAAAAAAAAAAGAAACTAAATTCTATGGTGTCAAAGCAATTGCTATGTCCTTTAAAAAATAAAGTTTTAATTTGTAAACATGGATAGAGCGCCTTAAATAGTTTCAAAAACATTGTGCCATTGTTCTTTATCCTATCAAGAAATCCCCAATAGTAAATAAACATTATTTTGTAGATTAAATTATAATATCTGTAAATAATTATGTTAAACGTAGGTACTTGGTGTTCTTTCTTAAAATTGCCCACCCCGGTCTACGAATTTCTCCTGTGTCGTGCGTGAGTAATTACAAACATTTAATTTGACAGGCCTGTTGGTCTAGTGGTTAGTGACCCTGACTGCTATGCCGGAGGTCGTGGGTTCGATTCCCACCCAGGACAAATGTTTGTGTGATGAGCACGATCATTTGTTCTGTGTCTGGGTGTAATTTATCTATAATATTTATGTATTTAGAAACATATAAGTATGTTTATCAGTTGTCTAGTACCCATAACACAAGCTCTGCTTAGCTCGGGACTAGATGGCGTTGTGTGATAGTTGTGGAATGTATTATATTAGTTACTCCCAAACACAAAGCACTCAGCCATTGTGCCAAACCCGCTGTCGAATTGCAGATTGCTCATTAATGTCATTGTACTATCTATGAGTTTTTTTTTTCCAACAGACATTTGAATACAGCTTTCTTTCAAATTTTCACAAAAAAAAAAAAAATTTACATACCTACCATATTAAGTACTTGGCAACACCGACTCAAAGTTAGATCACTTGTAAAACTTCCAAGCTTCTGATTACTCGTAAGCGCCTAGACATTTTTACCTCACCAAAGAGTATTTTATATAACATTCAACCTTTTGTACACCAACGCGAGCTTTTTCTCGAGTTTATTATTGTCTACGGCTTCACAGACTAATTGGCAACACAAGTTGTAATTTAATAATTTTGCACGAACGAATCTCAATATAAAACCGACATCGTATTATCATTTTTCACTCTAACCTCAATTTATGAAAACATCTCGTTACATTATTTTTATGATGCATTTTATATTCATGTTTACGGCTAAAGATAACAAAGAAAAATAAAAAGTAATAGCAGAACTTGAGTTGCTGAACAAAACGGACAATTCAGAAGTAGACCATTACCCAAGAGCAATGTCTTGCTGCTAATACATAGTGTCCGGTCATTGTGACCCCACCTGTCTGTAGATTAATTGGTGATGGGAAAGAAGTGTGGAGGTCAAGGTATACTGGCTGTGTACCCCAGAATTAAATGCTTTGGAAGAAAACAATCTGAAGAATCGCTGAGTGATGAACGAAATGCGTGAGAATGTAATTAGTTATATATTCTGGTAAATATGTAACTGTTTATTGAGCGTGAAATTATTATCATTGGGACGTCCTGGGTAATTGTCCCGTTGTAGTTTTATTTTGTGTAATTGGTGAGTAACGAATAAATAAACCATTCCTAATCATGTTATTTTTCCATCTGGCTTAGGCCTGAAAAGCTCCTAAGGGAGACTTTTTCTTAGAAATGTACCTGATTCTTAAGTATTTAGAAATAGACGTTAAAATAATAAAAATCAAGGCACTTCTACCGCAGAAGAGTATGTCAAAACTCTGACACTGAAAATACAATTATCGGATGATATATGAATGGTGTCAAAAACCGGACGCGGTGAAAATCGAACCGGAATTCGGACCCTTGGCAAACTGGGATTAATCACGTCAAGCAGAAGAGCAAAGAGTACACAGAACTAATGATCATGGCTTCGATCGTTTTTTTCTTTATGAACTTGGGGAACTATCAGACTTGTGAAACAGCTGATTTAAGTAGGTACTCTAGTTTTAATGGTGACAGTTAAACGCACGCCGAGAAGTTTTCAGGATACTTCGCAGCCGGGTTTTTCTCCAACGTAATTAGCTATTTTAAACTCCTCCATAACGACATGCTTTTCATCTCCTTTAACACAAAAGGACGTTTTAAAAATTCCATTTTCTCTCTTAATTCGAGCCGTGAATGCAGTTCGTTTTTTTATAAAAGTTTTTTGATTGCAGATGAGAAAAGATAAGAGAGGATGGACTCGGAAACTTGTGATAAATTAATGAATGAATTGAATTGGTCTGTACGAAAATTATGAGGACATTGAATGGAATGAATGAAGCCAAGCATATCGCAGAACGTGTGATAAGTCGAGATATACGTTCCACGTCACCCCAGCTTATCACACGCCGCTCAAATCTACGTAGACATGATACGAAATTGAATCTCTTTTGTATGTTTTCATTTCGAAGATTGCATTACCCTTTGTAACCAATTTACGACTCGGTCACGTTTCCTGTCGGAAGAACATAACTTTTATGTAAATCGTACAACCAAACTTGATGTTCATTTCACTGAAAACAAAATCACGACACGATTTTCCTCAAGGAAACTGTTGCAATAAAATATATCTGTCGTAATATATTAACACGTCGAAAGAAATAAATTTCACGGAATCAAGCCAAAACTCATTCAATTCTCCCATTTTTGTGAGGACATAAATCATCGTCAGTCGCACCTGACGGCGAGGACAGGATGAAAAATATCAAAACGTTCTAACCAGTATCAACAAGTTCTAATACTGAAGACTTTTCCTTGCGGGGAATAAAAATGTTTGTCACCCGTTCACGATGAAAATAGTCGTTTTTATGGACGAGCCATCAAACTTTGATTGTTAGACCGTTGTTTAGATGGCGCATAAAATTTACTATAACTAAGTATAAGTTCTGGAAGCACGTTAAGCTTTTAGTGCTGGTCGAGCATTGCTTGTTTAGGGTCGGGGGAACATGTCAGACCTTTTGTTAGGCAAAGTGGGGTATCAGGGAGATCAGATATCCAGACGCCGTAATCTTACTTCCTATAAAGGGGAGGCTCATTGTTCGGCGATCTTTACTACAGGCTGTTGGTACTATGTGTCTACGGAACGAGCCTTGTATTGTGTATCTAATATTATGGGGGATTACGAGGTGGTGTAGGTAGTGGAAGATTCTAAGAAGCCGTGTTCGCGCGACAAATCCTTATACCAAGCAGCCGAGGCGGGACTCCGCGTCTAGACACAGTGCTTACACCCAGATTTATTATAAATCTTTATTACCTCATGCAGTAAGGCTTCTTCTTGATTTTCAAACGCCTTTATAAAATCATGCCTTTATATTTTCATGAAAAGATCCCTTTTCCGTGAATTTTATTATAATGTACTCGAAATTAAAGGGAAGACATAGTAAAGAAGATATAAATTCGATCCATATTAAAATAACTTAAATGGAACAGTTTAAGGAAAATGTTCGTAATAATTAGAAAGCTAAATACAAATTAGGAGCTCATCTTCATAATTTATTACAGGATGTAATCTTACTTAATAGCTATTTAATATAATAAATATCCTAATGGAAAATGTCTTATTGAGAATGTAATATATGTCGCAGGGATATGATAAAAACAGGGATTTGATCAAATTCCGGGAGATTTGTTAAAATAACAACACGATTTTATCATTTCCCTAAACAAATCTAGTGATTTGACAAATCCCTGAATTGGTTCAGTGAAATGACAAAAAATACTTTTCAGTGGTATTTTAAAACTAAACTAAATCTAGTAAAATGTTAAAAAACGTCGACGGAGTACGCTTCGCGGTGCTCCTACTTCTGGTTGGTTTAAAAAAAAAAACCTTCTAACCTAACCTGTCCGAGTCGGGGTGCCCCCAGTCGTTTCTACGGCATTTTTTTTATTTCTCAGTGCCCCATTTCGAACACACAGGGCACCCCGACTCGGACAGGAAGACCCCGCAATACCCATCGTGGTTATTTTTTTTAAACCACCCAGAAGTAGGAGCACCGCAAAGCGTACTCCGTCGATGTTTTCTGACATTTTACTAGATTTAGTTTAGTTTTAAAATACCACAGAAAAGTATTTTTTCGTCATTTCACTGAACCAATTTAGGGGTTTGTTCAAATCACTAGATTTCTTTAGTGGGATTTGTCAAATCACTAGATTTGTTTAGGGAAATGATAAAAATCGTGTTGTTATTTTAACATCTCCCGGGATTTGATCAAATCCCTGGTTTAATCATATCCCTCCGACATATATACCTCTTGATAAAATATTCGGAGCGGAAAAGTATCTTTTGTGCAAGAAAAAGATACGTTTCAACTTTAACTATTCAGTGCTAAACTTTTTGTGAAATCAAATTACACAAACGAACTACTTTTAAAGACTTCCAAAGACGAAGACCAACACAAGGCTACGGTGTTGTAAAAATAATTCTTAAAATAAATCGATAATTTGTTATCGATAACTTTAATATTTTAAAGAAGGATTTGTTTGTAATGTAGCGGGTAATCTCCAGAACTAATGATCCAATTCTCTTTTTTTCTAATATTCGATTTTATGGTAGGACGCTACATACTATATTTATAGCGGCGCTTTTTAAAATATTTCGTACGCTATAAATAAAATACAGAAATCTTGTGATAAGGCCTCAGAAGCGGATTTTGTTTTGGAATATGTAGGTAGTTAATATTAGGATTATTTAGCTAAACACGTCATATGTCACCTGTAACGTATAAATAGCGGCCATACACCATACTGCCTATCGTACAATCGGCATGACGCTGCCGATTTGATCAGTTAGATTTGACCGTGTGTGGGCGTGGAATCCATCAAATTGGCATAACAATAGGCTTGATCATGCCGATTTGATCAAATCGATTTGATCATGCCAATTTGATCAAATCGATTTGATCAAATCGGAATGATCAAACTTCAAATCGGCAGCGGTGATACCAACTTAGCAACTTTATAGCTAGATCTAGCTAATATTCGGTAGCTACTTTTTAACCGACGTAAAAAAAGAAGGAGGTTCTCAATTCGAAACGTATATTTTTTTGGAACGAAGTTCCTTATGGCGCGTTGCGAAAGGGGGCTAGGCGGAAAAAATTGTAACGACACTTTTTACAGACTGCGATGGAGTGGAGTGGAGTGGAGTGGAATGGAATGGAGGGTCGAAAATCGCCTGAACCTTTTTTTAACTTGCTATCGTTAAGCAAGTTAAAAAACAGGTTCAAGCGATTTTCGACCTTATTGACATTCAAAATTTAGTTTGTTTTTTCTCACATTCTCGTTAGCTAACATTGCTCCTTCATTAAAATCCGGTGTTTGCATAAATGTCAATAAAGTCGAAAATCGATTGAACTCACTTTCACTTGTATTACCAACTGATTCCCACTAGTGGGATAAAACAAGTCGGTAAAAAAGTAGCTAAAAAGTTAAGCCACAAGTTTTATAAAATTGTAGCTGTCTGTCACCGAATAATAGCTAGATCTAGCTATAAAGTTGCTAAGTTGGCATCACTGCTGCCGAATTGAAGTTTGATCAAATCGATCGTCATGCCGATTGTACGATAGGCAGTATGGTGTATGGTGTATATGGACGAACTGCCAATTTGATCAAATCGATCGTCATGCCGATTGTACGATAGGCAGTATGGTGTATGGCCGCTATTAGACTTACGTAAACATCTTGATAGACCTAATGTTAGTCAATAAACCCGTCCCAGACATTAATACCTGGGATACACTTTCGGCCAATAAAAGAGACAAAGGTTGACCAAATAAATAGTTCCAAAAATAGAAATCTCATAGCTAATGAACATTAGTTGCTAAACGTTGCTAATTATCCGCCTTAGTGCCAAGTTAGTTGGCGTAACTGAGCGAGTGAGAGAACTAATTTACTTCCACATAGATAACAAGATTGTTTTAGACATACACTACACTGTGTGACAATTTTCCTAAATTATTTTGTGCTTTATTTTTGTTAGGTATAAGTCTGAAAATGTATTGTGTACGGTTAAAACAGTTAAATGTTACCTTCGTGAATTTGAAGAACATTACCTACGGAATAGGTTTATCAAATTCATTTAAAGGAAAAAAAATGAAAATTTGCATAGGCTAGCCAATATCAGGTACTGGGCAGTGGTCCAACTGCTCTGTCCAACTAGTTGGACCATGGGCCTTTACTAGGGGCAGTTGTCCAACTTTAAAAATAGTTGGACCACAGCATTTTTTGAGAGTTCTGTGGTCCAATACATTATATCATAGTCAAGTATCAATCAAGCATCAAAATAAAATTTAAAAAAAAAACTTAGTCCCATTCACCCCGCTGTCCTTGTCTCGGCAGCTCGGTCGACGATACAAGTCGATGTTTTTCCCATCTAGCCCGTTGACGGGGCTGGGCCAGCGGGTCGGATGAAACCAACCCCAATGCTCATAGCCCTAACAATCAGGAACATACTACGCCGTAGCAGCGTAGCAGCTACGAGGCTACGAATCTCTACGACTTTATTCCTACAGAATACATTTTACTTACGTTCATACAGAATTTTAATTACCTGCTAATTAAACTAACACTAAATCCACTATCACCCATGCAAACAAACCAGTCCAAATAGAAAAATACCGCAGAAAAAAAAAGAAAACATAGTGCAGTCAAACATTCCCTTAGCCGTTAAAAGCGTGTATCGTAAACACGGTTTTAAAGCAAGACATAATTACACAAGCTTCTAATTAAAAAGAAACGTACACTATCCACAAAATATCTTAGCGTCAGTGGGATTGCCAGTACGGCGAGCACACAGAACATAATTACAGCAATGGCGTCAACATCGCGACGGATCAGCTTTCAAAATGCTTCCCAAACGCTGTGCAAAGCACTCGTGATGAGGAAAACAAACAGAGCTTCACAGCGAAGACGTTAATTCGTTATCTAATTAGGAATTGCCCCCGGCGCGGCTAGTGCAGCGTGCGAAACGTGCGAAATGCACTAATGAACCAATAGCTCAACTTGTGAATATTAATACTTATGGTAAACGGATTTGCTCTGCTGTGTAGTGTACCGAGTTAAGGGCCGCTTGGCGAGTAATTGTTTCTATAATAATGTTGTTGTTGGAATTGGGTCGTGCTCTTTTTCATATAACTTCTGGCATGTTTCTTCCGTATTGGTTATGGTTGTATTTTATTTTTATTTAGGCTAGCTTTCTTCATAACCATGCTCATTTATCTTACTTCTAACTAATGTGGAATACGAGCTGTTGTCATTCTAAAAAAAATAGTTTTATTTTCTGATCACACTTTCATAAATACCTTCTAACCAAAACCCATTCTAAAGTCACATACAAAACAATACCACTACCTCTTCTAAAGGAAATCGAATAAAATTTATATAGAGGAAGCATTCGCGAGGCACGAAAGGAAATTATGTACTAAACAGATTACGGAGCTGACGTAGCTAATTTCCTGGAACACACTATTTCCTACCTTACGAGCTTGAAAAGAAATAAAATTAATGTTTAGCTACATGTGTGTTAAGAAATACTGCTAGTGAAACATTTCTCAAAGAAGTACGTAAACATAGTATGTAGCGAAGAGTTTCTTTATGCTTGGCTTTCAGGCGTCTAGAAAATGGAGACTAAATATTTATGTTTGTGCCTTCTTCTAAAGCTTATACTTAATGCTACTACAGTCTTATTTTAATTGCTAGCTTATTTATTAGCATAGAATTATTGGTCTTAAGGTTTGTCTTCGAAATATAAAATGTCCGGTTTCACTCTGTACAAACTTAAAGGCGAGGTAGCTTGCTCAATTCTGTCAATAAAATTATTTTAAATGTGGGGTCGGAACCCGACCCCCCCGACCCCTACTGAATGGTAACTATTTTTTTTTGTCGTTTTTCATGAAGTGTGCAAATTAAAAGTATAGTGACTTTGGGATTTGTAAAAAATGTGAATGCGCTCCTGCAGCTCCCTGTTGCTGGTTCAAACTAAACATTTTGCTGCATCCAACTGAGCACTAGGATTTTTGTTATAATATTCATAAAACGGATATTTTAATAAGCATAAAACACGTACTATGCTTGGATTCCAATCATAAACAACAAAAAGCCTCACAGTACAGAATTCAGTACCTATGGAATTGCGCATCGGATGTCTAACACGACGCGCCGTTTATAGTAAGAATTTCTTAATAGATGATAGTTTTAGTGGCACAGTGTTGTGCGACATCAGAGGGATTCCGAGCGAACTGCGAAATTCTAACCCTCACGCCCCTTCGGCGGTACCATTCTACAACTCTTTGACATCGAATTTCGGTACGTCTTTGATAAATTCAGAATTTAGTGAAAATTTATGCGATGCGATTTGCGTCCGAATTCCTAACTAGTAAAGAACAGGAGGTACATAATTTATCAAAGAAACATTTTTTTACTGGTTTCGTTTGATAGGGAACGCTTTGCCATGGCTTTTGACGTTTACGTCAATATTTTGCCAAACCGTAAATTGGTATGGATAGCTAAACGTGTTGGTTTTTCGTCAGTATATTTTTTCGCTGTGGGAAATGAATGTACACAGATTTTTAGCGAATTTTGTGCATTGACGTCGTATCTCTTCGTAAACGGCCACATTTTATTATGACATAGAATTACCATAGTGTGTTTTTAAACCATTTTTCTAAAAAATATGTATAATATATAATAATAATATAATAATATTCCACAACTATCACACAACGCCATCTAGTCCCAAGCTAAGCAGAGCTTGTGTTATGGGTACTAGACAACTGATAAACATACTTGTATATTTCTAAATACATACATATTATAGGTAAATTACACCCAGACACAGAACAAATGATCGTGCTCATCACACAAACATTTGTCCTGGGTGGGAATCGAACCCACGACCTCCGGCATAGCAGTCAGGGTCACTAACCACTAGACCAACAGGCCTGTCAAATATATAATAATATAATATATGTAAATATAATATATGTCTAGATGTTATTTTTTTCCAACACTGTATCACTTTTTAAAACGTGTGTATTTGTATATTTTTTTTCTTTTTCAAAGAGCTTTTTAAATACATTTCCTGTCTCCGCACATCCTTTGCAGTTTAAGTGAAAACACACTCCGATTTGAACAGTTTTTCAATAGGTTGCCACTTTAACGTGAATAGAAGTTAACGATGTAGCGAATCACAGGGGAAATTATGTAGAAGCTAGTTGAATATATTCATGCACGGTGCGACGAATAAAATTATTTGTGGACAAAATATTTGATGGTTGCTCCGACCAGAGGCGTCTTTACCTATAGTGCAGGGTGTGCGGCGCACACGGGCGCCGGGTCTAAGGGGGCGCCGAGCGCCCTCTAATGCGACACCTCCAAAGATGCGTCGATCGATGGCTCAGGCGCAAAATGTCGCTTTCGCAAAATGTCTCCTGGTAGTAACGTGTCCCTTTCGCGAAGTGTCGCTTTCTCATAATGTCGCTTTCCCAAAATGACTCCTTCTTAAAAGGGCTCAGGCGTTAAATGTCGCTTTCGCAAAATGTCACAGGGTAGGTAGTAAAATCTCTCTTTCGCAAAATGTCGCGTTAGTATCTTAGCGCTCATGTACATGACGCCGCCGCCGCGCCGCGCCGCCACCGCGCCTCTAGACTGTGTATACGGTCGCTACCGCGCCGCCACGAAAGAGGCATTGACAGAAAGCGACCTTTTAAGAAAGAGTCATTCTGTGAAAGCGACATTATGAGAAAGCGACATTTTGCGAAAGAGCCATTTTACTACCAGGAGACATTTTGCGCCTGAGCCATTTAAAATTGCACCATTTGCATCCGAATTTCCGTTTGAAAATATAACTGTTAGTATTCCATTTTGACCCCGCTCCTACTAGACTAGAGGGCGCCAGGGTACTGGTTGCACACGGGCGCAACAAGGTCTAGAGACGCCTCTGGCTCCGACAGCTTTTATATTAACACCTGGCCTTTTTGGTTGGCTTTTGAAAAGGTTTAATAGATGTATATTTATTCGTACTTCGTTATTTAAGCGCTTTTTGTGTTGAAATAATATTTACATAATTGTTCAAGTTAATATTTAGCTAATGCGAAAATATTGTTGAATACACCGTATTGTAAAACTAAAATACGCAGCCAGTAAAGCTAATTTCTATCACATTTCAAGCTTCACACCTAACAAGATGTGCCAACACTTATTCCCCTTTCGCAAATAAAAGAAAAACATAAGAAAAACTCGACGTTTCCAATCGAATAAAACAAAACGAACCCGTCAAATTGCGTTAGCCGTATTCAAATAGCGCACACTGCGAGACGTTAGAAGTTAAAGGGGCGACTCGAGTATTTTCCCTGAAGATTAAAGTTACGGAAGTCGCGAGTCAATCTGCTCGTTTCGCCGCCCGCGCCTCCGTCCGGTGCTGACTTGTAAACGATCCTCCGCTTTTGCAAATGCAACTGGAAATATTATCCCCAGAGACAATAAACTTGCCACTAGCTTTAGTAGGAAAATTAACTGCTTAGCAAGCTGAGCTAAATTACAACTCACCCCGTTAGCCTTTTGTTTATGTTGAGTTAGATCTTATTAGGGCACTACGCGTAATCTCTTGTCGTTATAATGGCCATTGTACGCGAGTCGGATAAAGCGTTTAGCATTTATTTTTCCGGGATTTATTGGGTGTTAATGGAAGTTAATTACTGTGATGGCGTGTTAATGGAAGGAGCGCTGAATATTTAGAAAAAATAACGAATGTTTAAAAAGAATTTCAGCCAGTATAAATAGTCTTTGGTTCCGAAAATGTCTCCTTTACGAAATATCATAGACAACGTGTGCCTAAATTGACGCTCCACAGTAGATAACTTACTATTTGCATAGTTAACTCACTTGTCTGTAGAAATTTAACGCTTTCCCCATTCATCGCGACTCTACGACAAGAAGAGGTATAAAGGTCGCCGCTAAATGGAGCGCACAAAAAGGCAAGTCACTTTCATCGCAAAATCACCTGCGTCTATTGCTTTACAAAATTAAACGTAGGTAAAGCTCTTATTCTTCATTAAAGCCATATAAAACACATAAAAGGTCGGAATGACACATCGTAGACAAAAAAGGTAGGGCTTAAGTTGGTCTGAGACTAAGACATGGATCAAGCTAAAGACAGATTGCAGTAATAACTCTTGCCAGGTAAGTAACAAGGCTCTAAATCACAATTTGTGTTTGGGACGCAAAAATGTGAACGTAAATAATGGAAATGTGTTTCTAAATAATGTACTACGTTGTGTAGTGATGTATTAATCTAGTAAAATGTTCATACTGTGATAAATTCAGCCATGTTTTTGTATAATGTTGATAATAATAATTATTATTTTTGTTTATTTTTTATTTTACAGTTAATGAATTTCAATAAGACGTCATATTAATTTACGTGTAAACGCAGTATTCACCGTTCAGACTTCTTTTTCAGACTGTAACGAATCATGATCTAACTAATGCATCATCATCATCATGAATTTAATATTTTTTTTTTTTTTTTTTTATCGTGGTAAAATCATCAAATGAGTCCTCCCACCCCGGGCAGGGCGGGAGGGACTGTCAGACTTGTACTGACTAAAATCCACGGTGTCCTTCGATAGCCCTTTATGTTCCGGGGTCACGGTAATGAGATAAGTCCCGCGACCCCGGCAGGCTTTGGCCCTCTAGAGGGGGGCCCCGTCATCTTGCTGACGCTCTTTGAGGCGCGCGTGGAACACAACGCGCCGTCGACCCGGGCATGGTCCATGGTCGGGCAGCGAGTTGCCCTTTACTCGCCGCCCGCATGCCCGCGCCTACGGTGGCCGGAGATTGTCTTGCGACGTCCGTCGCCGTGGGCGTCCACCACTGCGGTTGGGGCGGAGGGAGGACACTGTCCTCTCTCTCACGCGGCCCGCCTCCTCCTTCGCGAGCATTACTGCTTCGCAGAAGGAGGCGACCGCTTCCCACTCCGTCTCGCCCCGCAGCATGGCCGCAACCAATGCCGGGCGCGAGAGGTCTCCGCCTATCGCCGCCGTGAGGACACGTCGGTGCTCTGCCCAAGCTGGGCAGTCTTGCACCGTATGCTCTACTGTGTCCTCCGGGCGATCTTCGCAGTGGTGACACCCAGGCGTTTCCTCCTTTCTCCTTAGACACAGGTACCTCCCGAAACTTCCGTGTCCGGTGAGGACCTGCGTCATGCGGTAGGTCAGGACGCCGTGACTCCTATCCAGCCACTCCTCAAAGAGGGGTCTTACCGCCGCGATTGCGGCGTGCCCGGCCGTCGGTTGCGACAATCGTCCCCTCCATACTGCCCTGAGATCGCGCCGGACCTCTTCCCGCCGCGCCTCGACTTGTCGGGGCAGCGGGAATTCTCCCCGGCGCTGCGCCTCCACGCGCCACTCATAGACGCGCTGGAGGGCAGTCGCCTCCAGATCCCAGGGCAGTAATCCGGCAAGCAGGTATCATGAATTTAATATTAGAAAAGGATTTGGAGCCGTGCTCAATTTCCAGAATTTTTGAAAAAAATATCTACATAAATCTCTATGGATACGGCAATCTTTTAGTATTGAAATTTCTTCATTCATTTTCGTTTCGTGAACAGGGTCCAAGATATCGGTGGTAAGGGCTCCGGAGAAAGGAACCTCTTACAATGCAGTCCGTCCGTGTCCAGAAAAACTACTTTCTGAATCAAGCGCATAAATCAATTTTCTGTTAGGTCATTAATAATGTATCTTCGATTATTTACAAATTCTGTTCAACACTCCCAAAGTACTTCACAAGCAATTCACAAGCTCTCAAATTCCATTCCATCACACGCCAAACATGAAACAAATAACTACACACACAAATAAGCACCTGGTATCCAATAGCTAATGTGTAACGCTAGTTATGAGAGTAACTAGTACCAAGTATCGGTATGCGGTGCTACAACTATTCAGTACCGTACCGTACCGAGCTATCGGTACCAAATAGTTAAGGATCTGTATGAGGCAGATGGAGCTAACTTTGCGATTTCACACCCGCCAGCCGCCACCAACTTCGTCGTGATGGCCTCTGTAATGGCGTGTCTACACTGTCGTCGGTATCACGTGTGACTTGATTAAATCTGCTTGTATTGAAGTTGTAGCTTAATGATAGTGTCATCAGTGGAAGTTTGGCTGTGTTGTTGATAATTTGTTGTGTGATATTATATTAGTATGGAATATTACATGCGAGTTAGTTTTCTATGGCAATTAGGTGATGCATTGCAGATTGTTTCTCTTGCAAAATATTATGGACTTCTGTTATACATATTCTATGCTCATTTTGGAGGCATACCTACCTACATACACATTTTTGGAGACGATTTTGTGCATGTGCCAAAATAGGGTATTTTGGCACATGCACTAAATCGCCGATCTTGTTTTACAATGTGCTGATAGCTTTATCAATTGAATTTCTTCAAATACACTTCCTCAAAAACTAGTTCTTATCGCACTACGATTAGGTTCAACATACATATTTCAAACATACATATACAATCGCTGGGCAAAACATACATCAGATTGGGTGCCAAAAGGGAGAACTCGACGTCGTGGCAGGCCCAAGCGAAGATGGCGAGATGACTTGGACCGCTTCATGAAGGACTGGAACACAGTCGCAGAAAGCCGTGAGAAGTGGAAAGAGTGGAGGGAGGCCTTTGCCCAACAGTGGGACACTATGGGCTGATATAATAAAAATAATCTTATAAAAAATTCTACAGATAAACTCAATCCAAATCGGTTCAATGCGACAACTGGCGATAACCGGCGATAACTGTTTTTTTTTTTCAATTTCAGCAAGGTTCTAGGTGTGTCTACGGCGTAAATATTTATTTATAACTAGCTTCCGCCCGCGACTCCGTCCGCGCGGATGTCGGTCTTCGCGTGGATGGTTTATTTCTCCATTTTGAGTAACTCTGACAATGACATCTTATAAATATCTATTGGACCCAAATACGGCTAAGCCTATAATAATTAAGGAGATCCCTCTATTGAGCTACTGCTGTTGAGCTCGCGTTCTGTAGTAAGTATTTTTTTCATAGTAATTCCGACCTTGTATTTACAAATAACTGATCGGAACAGTAATCAAAAAGATCGCGCTGAAAAGCACGGTTTAAAATTACACGCATACAATATTAATTCCACGGACGACCGCTCGCCACACTGGACACGTCCGCTCGTATCAAAATTCAGAATTTATATGCATCGCGCGGCGCGGAACGCGGCCCCTTATATAGGAGTCGGGGAGGCGTGGCCCGCGTGTGCCGCAAACGGTTCAAGCCAAATCCGACTTTCGGCGCTACAGGTTTTTTTTTTTCGTGGTAAAATCATCAAATGAGTCCTCCCACCCCGGGCAGGGCGGGAGGGACTGTCAGACTTGTACTGACTAAAATCGAGAGGGCGTAAACGGCGCTGAATCCACTGCGGGTAATGCAACGTGTGTTCGCGGTTCTACAGAACAACGTCTATAAATAAAACAGAAAAATAAGATTTTTTTCTACGTATTTTTTCAGGATAAAAAGTATCCTATTTTATGCCCAGGATAATAAGGTATAATTATACCAAGTTTCATCGAAATCGAACCGTTGGTTTTCACGTGATGCCTGCACATACAGACAGACAGACAGACAGACAGACAAAATTTTTTTTAATCACATATTTGGGTTTGGTATCGATCCAGCAACACCCCCCGCTATTTATTTTTTCAATATTTTCAATGTACAGAATTGACCCTTCTACAGATTTATTATATGTATATGTCGAATGATAACAGTCTCCATCGTCATTATTGGCACACAATGTAGGTCCTCTTTGCTGTGGGCGTCATCGGTGGGTAGTGTTGGATAAAGAAAGCAGTGTTTTACACTTGACAATCATCTTGGTTTATTTTTCCTATTTAGCACTAATGAACACTGCACTATAACTGTACTTAAAAATGTAGGTATACGTATCTCAGATCGCGGGATGGTTTGAGCGATCCGCTCGCGCCGGCTGCCAACAGTGAAGTGCCGTTGATCGTCGCTAGCGCGCCTCACACTAACTCCATCGAGCGCCACCGGATGGCGCTGGCGTTCCGAATACGTCTCGATTCCGACACGGCCATCCTGCTTGCACACGTCCTCGTGTGATCTTCTTCTTCATCCCCTTTTTATCATCTTGGTGTAGGCCTCATTCAACTCTTTCCACTCGTCCTCGTGTGATAATCACTCTGAAACACAAAATAGTCCACGACAGAACACTGTTCCACTCGGTCATTCCTGACCAAACTCTAGATTCAGTTCTTCAGTGAAAATAAGGAAATTTCAGAACTCTACTGTATCATTAAAACCAATACTCTTTAAATTAATCAAACACTGGGAACAGGTAATTGAAAATACAACAATCACTACCCTAGGCCACTAACAGCTACCCAAGGCCACTAACAATTACCCTAGGTCACTAACATCTACCCTAGGCCACTAACATCTACCCTAGGCCACTGTCATCTATCCTAGGCCACTTACATCTACCCTAGGCCACTAACATCTACCCTAGGCCACTAACAACTTTCCGATGCCACTAACAACTACCCTAGGCCACTAACATCTACCCTAGGCCACTATCATCCGTCCTAGGCCACTTACATCTACCCTAGGCCACTAACATCTACCCTAGGCCACAACAACTTTCCGATGCCACTAACAACTACCCTAGGCCATGTACCACAGTCGTTCGCATCAACTATCGCAACTCTATTGCAAAAAAACTACCAATTTTCCAGTATCATTCGACTTTCGAGTAAAACCTCTAACGCCACGGCTCTCTAGCCGACCAGCAATCACATTGCTTTCACACATCCACGCATGGATCAAACTTCTGTGCACATCCACCACGTGGATCGCCCGTGTGCATCACCCGCTGACTACACACTATGGTCTCTCAAGACCCCAACCTCCACCAGGGTTAAACGCCTATCGCTTACCCACGGTCTACTTGAGTTGCTTCAACAGATACCGATTTCTACGGGCTACGACTACGTAATAACCACTGGTGACAACACACTATGGTCTCTCAAGACCCCGACCTCCGCCAGTGCCATCCGCACACCGCGTATCCATGGACACCAGAATGTCAATAAGTTACGGACTACGGCTACGAAATAGCTACTGGTACGGTCGAAAACAATACGGCCTATAGACCGCTTTACTCGACCTCTCATCACAACTTAATCAGAATCTATGGTAACTTCGACTGGTACATGACCCGTTGGCATGTTTGTAGGTACACTTAGAATTCAAGGGTTTCAATGTCTAACGGTCACCATACAAAATCTCTTTCACTCTAAACGGACCCTTGAACTTTGGATCTAACTAAGACTGATTTCGTTCTTCATTTTCTAATAACACAAAATCTTGCAATTAGGTAGCGATTTTTTTGCCTTTGTTTTGTCAAATCGGGCTTTATCATATTCCCTACACTATAATGAAAAACTCAGAAAATTCTTTAAGCGTTTGCAAAAGCCTAAACTTGTCATTGCTCGTTATATCCGTCGCGATAACAGTTAAATCCGATTGAAATGCGTTTTCACTATTATGACTCGCTGAATTTACACTGAGATTTACACAAAGGACTTTTCGTTAACGAAAGTTCAGTTGCCATGGAAACATGTCGGCATGTTTACAGAAAAACCCTGAATTATTCGCGACCTCACTTTGCTAATAATTGTCGGTCAAAACACGTAACAAAATTTCAAGAGGATGATCACCCGTTAATCACTACACAACATAAAATCTGTTCTGGACTGAATACTCGTGTCTGACCTATACCAGTCATAACAACAACATTAAAAACACGTTTACCACAAAATTACGGTGCAAAACTTTCTTTTACCAACGAGCATTCAGCACCAGAACCGTAAGTAAAAATGAAACAATTCACCTGTGTCCTTCAAGTCAATCCTGCCTGATGGTGGTTGCTCAACTCAGACATCGACGCTTCGCGCCGCGCCGTCAACTGGTCCGCTGCCGCTGCCGCCACCACTGCTCGTACAGCGCACGGCTATTTGACCTGGCTTTTTTTTTTTTTTTTTTTTTTTTAGGGTGGCAAAATCATCAAATGAGTCCTCCCGCCCTGGGTGGGGCGGAAGGGACTGTCAGACTCTTACTGACTAAAATCCACCCGTGTTCCTTCGGATGCCCTTTACGTTCCGGGGCCACGGTATCCTGGATTAAGAAAAAATCCGCGACCCCGGCAGGCATTTGGCCCCATAAGGGGCCCCGTCGGTGACGCGTGAAACACGACACGCCACCGACCCGGGCTTGGTCCCTGGTCGGACGGCGAGCTTACCCATTACTCACCGTCCGCAAGCCCGCTCCGCTGCTGTGCCCTCTGCTAATCAGAGGGACACGCATTGGAGCTTCCACCCGACAGGCTATTTGCATACGGGCAAAGAAACCCCCTTAGGCACACAGTGCCTAAGGAAGAGTTTTTGCCCGCATCCCAGGGCGCACCGGCCCGAAAAACTGGTCTTCCCCCCGGACGTATCCGAGAGGGAACTCCAGTCCACGGACGCACGTGGAGGTTACCTGTCTTAGCACCCCTATTTGACCTGGCTTGCCACATTTGAAGCACACCAAGGTTTTCGATGCCGGCTGCTGCGTCACTTGGCTCGATGATGCTGTAGGTTTTACAGGTCTTCCCTTCGTGTCCATCAGCTTACTTCTGCACTCAATACGCTTATGACCGTTTTACCGCAGTTATTACGCTTAATCGACGTTATTTTTCCTCGCTTGGTATCACTTGTATTCGATGATTCCCAGATGGTGTTCATTTTTCGCATCAGATATGAAACGACTGGCAAACGCGGGAAACGTTTCTTTATCACTTGGTTTTACGTCGCTCATTTTTTTTTAATGAGGGTTCCCGCCAATGCGAAATAAATCGTGTTATAAAAAATACCTTAAATTCCTTCGTAGGCTATTTGAGATAGCCAGGTTGATGCTTCACCTTTTAGCACCTTGCAGCCAGAGCAAGTCAACCCCCGCTTGGTGGATTCTCGACAAAAACACAAATCTGCCGTCGCGTACCATAATCTTGCGTCGGTACCTTGTTTTTCAGAATCGAATGCGGGTAGATCTTCACAGTACGCTGGCTTCGATTCTTTTTTTTTTTTTTTTTTTTTCTTTTCCAACACGTATCCCAATTCTGATGTCGAATGATAACAGTCTCCATCGTCATTATTGGCACACAATGTAGGTCCTCTTTGCTGTGGGCGTCATCGGTGGGTAGTGTTGGATAAAGAAAGCAGTGTTTTACACTTGACAATCATCTTGGTTTATTTTTAACCGACTTCAAAAAGGAGGAGGTTATCAATTCGACGGTATGTTTTTTTTTTTTTTTTTTTTTTGTTTTTTTTGTATATTTGTTACGCGATTGTTCCGCCAATTGTGGACCGATTTTTAAAATTCTTTTTTTGTTCGAAAGGAGGTACTTCTGAGGTGGTCCCATAGTCACCAAATTGGGATCTGATGATTGGATCCTGGAGAAATCGAGGGCAACCCTCGAATTTTATAGGCCGACACACCGTTTTTCGCAAATTTTATGAAGTAATTTAAGTACTTGCGTATGGTAATCATAATGTCATGTAGCTGAGCTGATGATGGAAGGTAGAACTCCTTAATAGTAAGGAGTAGGCATCGACTGATTTAGTTTGACTTCGCATATCTCTGGAACTACAAGTCCGATTTAAGTAATTCTTTTTTTGTTGTACTAGGTATCATTTAACTTAGGGAATATTGCAAGTTTCATCAAAATCGGTTCAGTAGTTTTTGAGAAAAGGAATTTTATTAGTTTATTGTGTACATGAGCGATGTTATTACCGGTGTTATAGATTGCAAAATTCTAGTGCACATGTTGTATTTGACAAGAATTCGGGTTGAATATTTAAACTAAAAAGAGTAAAATAAAAACTTTTTCAAAAAAAAATGTAACCGCCTTCAAAAATAACCATAAATAAAAAACGATAAAAAAATCCTACAAAATAACTTTTCTTTCGGAAGTCGGTGTCAAAAAAAAAGACAAAGAAATAAAGAAAACAAAGACACCGACTTCCGAAAGAAAAGTTATTTTGTAGGATTTTTTTATCGTTTTTTATTTATGGTTATTTTTGAAGGCGGTTACATTTTTTTTTGAAAAAGTTTTTTCCTATTTAGCACTAATGAACACTGCACTATAACTGTACTTAAAAATGTAGGTATACGTATCTCAGATCGCGGGATGGTTTTAGCGATCCGCTCGCGCCGGCTGCCAACAGTGAAGTGCCGTTGATCGTCGCTAGCGCGCCTCACACTAACTCCATCGAGCGCCACCGGATGGCGCTGGCGTTCCGAATACGTCTCGATTCCGACATATAGATATCTTTTAAAATTTTCTAGTTCTCATACCTATTCGGTTGTTTATCGACTTCATACCTTTACAATAAAAATAAAAGCAAATTAAAATCATAATTTGATAGTAGGACAAACATTTTTACTGTCTGATTTTATTTCTTGGAAAGTATATTGAAAGACGTCGTTCAATAAGTACACGTGGGCATTTGTTAATGTTGTTCTTGACTACTTATCACCCCGCCTAAACGGCACGCCGACGATTCCGCCTCGAAAACAATAACAAACTTTCCTCATTTGTATCGAAATATTTTGATACCGCTTAATAAAACAAACCGGCTACAGACATGTAAAAACAATTGTTTTTTACAGATGATTTAACGCCAACTAGTTAGGTTAAATAAAGAAGTTCATTCCGCGATAATATGAACAGAGCTTTATGTAAAAATATACAATGTAAATGTCAGTAAAATCCTCGAGAGAATTGGAAACAAATGTTCGGTGTCACGTATTCTGTGGAGACTAATGATATTTGAATGTGTATGGCTCCTGTAAATCCTGAAATATACTGGAACTATTTATGTGGGATGTGTTCAGAGATGAGATTTGGCGTCTTCTACTTATTATGAGAAATAGGTAACAAACTTGGCAGGATTCTGTCATAAAAAATATTTACGAGACTTTGCAGGCTGTCGATAGGTAAATTGAGGATAACAACTGAAGTCCAAAATTATACAAAAAGTTGTGGCTAAAGTCTCGATCATGAATCTTTTCTCACTTATTTTAAGCTATTGCATAGCTTTTATCGCAGGCTCTGAGTTCGGCGCGCGCGAAAAACGTCTGTTCGTCATCACTGGTGCAATCATTCCTTGATGAATCAGATTCCAAGTCTCTAGTGAAATTCATCCAGGGTTGGATTTTATCGATTGCTACAATATTTTCGTATTTTCTGCCATATTTACGTGTCAGAGGTGTATCCTCAACCAAAAATCTATCATTAGGGAGTATTTTTATTATGCGGTAGGGACCCTGATACTTGACAGTAAGCTTCTGTGACTTACCATGGAGAGGGGGAGGGAGAGAGAGGGAGAGGGAGGGGGACAGGTAGAGGGAGAGGGAGAGGGAGAAGGAGAGGGAGAGGGAGAGGGGAGGAGGAGAACGTTTCTTGACGTATCACTTGTTTTCTTTAAAAAAAATGCTATGCAATAGCTTCACCGCGGCAGTCTACGAGTGCCACACGTTTTTTTTTTCGTTTATACCCAAATTTTCAAGAATAATTATAAGACAATAAATGAGGTATGTAAATTAGACATGTTTATTGAAAAAAAAAAAACAAAGAAATTAAAAGTCTTCATAGATCCTAGAAATCAAGTAGGTAGTTAATTCTTCAAGGATGTACATTAAAAAAGAAACTGTGATACCAAATCTGCACTACCCACAGGCACCATCTCCCTTAATTAATACCTCTAATGCTGCAATAACTTAAGCTGCGTACAGTTTGCGGAACAATCTGAGACGCATGTTACCTTAAGATTTGTGCTATTCCCTCTTAACACAGGTCTCTGGGGCGTTGTTAATGGCCAGGGTCAGTGCATAAATCTTACAAGACTTCTTGCAGCAACTCTGGTTGTAAGGGCCCTTAACATATCCAAAACAGTCACATTAAGGGAGCTACACATATTTTGTGTTGACCCGATTCGGTATGAATGTGGACGAGGCGAAAGGAGTTTGGCAGGATCTTAGCAGGTGGTGCTCTGTGGTTTCTGTCTACCTTCATGGAAAAAGTTGAGTGTTTATCTATGTTTATGTATGAGTATTTGGTCGGGCGACAAACGTGGAAATTATATCTCACCATCATATTCCTCTGATAGATATTCTTTTCGGTTTAATTTCTTTATTGGGATCCAACAGGTAAATTCTCTGAGACATTGCCTCAGTGGTTTTCTAGTGATAGTTTCTGTTGATTCTGGCTTTCAGGAGTTACAGTGGTTAGGTTCAGTTGCCGATCTGAACCTTATCAAAAAGAAAAGACTTAAAGCTAGTATATTTGTTTAAAAATCAATTTTCTATTAAATTTTCTCAAATTAACGTATTAAAAAAAACTCCATTATTTATGCCAAGGGAAACTCAAACTCAACTCAAACTTTTTGCTGTAAGTCACTGTACATGGGTCAAATGTTGGCCATAGACAGTACCTATTACATGGTCAAATGTTGTACCCAAACAGCCACCGTTACTCTGTTTGCGTTTAATTTAGCACATTGCTTAATTATGTTTTCTAAACGCCCCGGATACAGCAGGGTTACGTCCAAGGTACTGTAATAAGAATGTATTAAGTGTTTACTGTTTGTAAAGATCCTTAAGTGAAGGGTTGAAGTGGGTAATAATTCAAGAACCTTCTATTTTAGTAGGACCTTGGCTATGGAAAGTTACAAATGGCTGAGCTTTTGAGTTTTGAACAAAGAAATAATTTCAGATGAAAATTATCACGAAACGAACATAACATCTTGCCTCTAATCCCCGAAAGGTTATGCAGATCAGTATCTAATAAGTAGTACACCCACATATCGCCAATTTTTTTTAAATCTTTGCTCCATACTATAAACTTCTTTATTATGGGTGCGTTTACAAACAGAGAAACTCACATATACAAACACCCAGACTCGGAACAACTACTTGTAGATCATACAAATATTTGTTCCGTGCGGGGATCGAACCCACGACACGCTGCGCAGCAGTCAATCGCTCAGCCACTGCGCCAACGTGCCGTCAAAGGTATGTAAGTCCTATGTATTAGGGGACAAACCTTTTGCATTCAAACGTAGGTACACAAATCTAGACAGCGTGGCTGCTACTGAGAATTTTTTAATGGAAAACCTCAGTTACACTTTGCCCGACCCAGAAATCGAACCCGTGGCCTCATGCTCTGCAGTGCCACTTGCAACTACTAGTCAACGACGCAGTCAACGAGACATGAAGCAAAATAACTTATTATCTTCTGATGTTATGAATAGCGAATTCCATGACTTTCCCGTTCCATATTGCATTTGAAATAAAAACAAGAGTTCGTATTCGTTTATTCCAAAGGCTATTCTGGGAAACTCTAATCAAAACTCAATATAAACAAATGAAGGAATCATTCCAGGAAAAAATAAATAAGGAATCAGAAAAACGTTTAGATATGTGATCGCGCTTGATTGTCAATTAGTTCTCTGTTTCTCTGTTCAGGCATTTGTTTATTAATGTAGACTGTCGTTTCATTAATTTCTTTTCCGGAATTACTTTTGTTTTATTTTTATTTTCGAACATTAGCATAATGCAAATGCAGCATTTTAAAGTTGACTAAGTAGTAGAAAACTAAGTTCTTGGAAAATTTTATGATTTCCCTATTATTTATAGTGTATTATTTTTATTATTTTGTGTTATATGCATACCTATTTATTAATTATTCATATGAACATTATTAAACAAGCTAAAACTAAAGTATTACAAATACATACAGATGTACAAAATAGGGGAAAATAATTTATTACAAGGCGTCAAATAATTTCCTTAATTATATTATTCCACTATCTATCCCCCGCAGTGTTGAAAACTTGTCAGCTTCTATTACATTAACTGCCGCATAGTCACCCTTCCGGGCGCCATCTCATGACTTTCCTCAACTTACAATTAGGCATGTACTTTGGAATGGTTCATCCATCTCTCTAAACTTACTAGAGAAAATGTCTCTACTACGAAGCTGTATTGATGCTGGATGGGCTTACTTGGAAAACCTTTTATTTTTTTAAGAAAAAAGTGTTTAAACATGGGCTGGTCAAGTGTTCATGTCTGTCGTAAAACCTACGAAAGGTGGAGCAGGAAGGTTCTTAAATGGAGACCGCGCGTAGGTAAACATAGTGTGAGACACAGAAGAAAGTAGCTGGCAGTGTTGGATGACAAAAGCGGGAGATCGTGTACTGTCCTGAGTAATAATCTGCTCCATTTTAAACCATATGTTTCTGACTTGTATTATATTTCAATGAAAAAAATGGTAGGTCTATTGTATACACTTGATTAACACGCTAGACGTGCCCCGGAGTCTGGACACACCTTTACGTAATTACCTTACATCGTCCATGCATTGTACCTGATCGGAAAGGGAGAGATTCTTAATCTACAATATAAAATATCTATCCCAGACAGGTTATGTATTTGTGTTTAAATAAAATATTATTGTTGTACTATCCGAAGAGTAGTGCACGTAGATACACTAGGAGAAATGTGTGTCGATCCCGAATCAAAAAGATACGATACAACTGGTCCTTAGGCCCACTTTCGAAGTGGACGAGTTGCCTACTAACCCGTACCTACTACAAGTAAAACCACATTTCGAAAGTCAATTGCGCTAGTAATGTTTAAGTTCCATGTTGAAGTAGAAGTAAGTGACCAAGCCTAATATCGTCGTCAACCAGTCATTTTCTTACCGGGCACCGGCGTCTGAATCCTTTTCAGCTTCTGAATTAATATTCCTTATAGGAAAACCCAATAACACTTTATCTGAGCTGGATATTAAAAAATACTCTACTATAAAACCAACACGGTAGTATTTGTAAACAACAAAAACGAACACAGAAAATAATGGAAATTTTAACCGTTTTATAGAAACAATAGAAAACCTATCAACTATTCAACCGTTGCATAAATGGACTGACATGCTACCAAAAATTTCATTAGAATCTAATCACAATTTCTATTCAATTTCTGGAACCATTTTCATGAAGTCATTCTGATATAATTGCATCCGTTATTTCTGTTGTTTTCGTTATTTCACTTGGATTTTTAGAAAAAAATCTTCATAACCTATATACCTGTAACAGAAGTCGATTCAAGTACTTTCTATTTATTTCATATCAAATCGAACCCAAAAAGTTGCGTATAAACTCAGTAAAAATCTATAGCGGATACTACATAGTACCCGCTATAGATTTTTACTGAGTTTCAACAACTATAACATATGTATGTGAGTACACAACTCACATACATATGTGAGTTGTGTTTTCCGATAAATACATGGAAATAAAAATGGTGTTAATGGCTTTTACGGCGCCACGTTAACAGCATTTACTCGCTCGTAAGAGTCGAAAGTATACGATAAGCTTTTACTTATAAATGGGAATGCGATACGCTATAAATTGTTGTCATCAGGTTTGTTTTTGAATTTTCATTTTTTTTTTGTGAGGCTTGAAACAGGCATGTGCTTTTTAGAGGTTTAATTTATATTGTTTTGTTTTTTTTTGTCCTACTTCTAAAATGATACTTTATTATTGTGATGACTCGTAAAGTCGTAACACTAATTCAGCTTACAAACTCACTTATCCATATATGCACTATGAAGGTCTAGGAATGTTACATACTATGACTTCATCTGCGCTATTTAATCTTTTTTATGAGGTGAAAAACATTAGTTATTTTCAGCCATAATCGCACAATATGACATTAATATTCATACTGCCAAAATATGATCTGCGATTAATATGTGACTAGCTGTCCGATGGTACATACATAAGTAGGTACTATGCCCGGTGTCGTATTCCTCGCGGGCCTCAAAGAATTGTCTTAAACCTCTAGATCTCCAAAACCTGACAGGGTCGCGAGACTGTCTTATCAGGTAACCGTGACACTGGAACGTAAAGGGCTATTGAAGGGACACTGTGGATTTTAGTCAGTACGAGCCTGCTGACAGACCGTGCCGTCCCCGCCCCGTTTGATGATTTAAAGACGATACAAAAAATGATAGGTATTAATATTTATACGGTCTTACAAAGCGTCACATCCATAGAAAAATCTATGGTCATATCCATGAGCTTTATGTCAACGTTAGAAGCAGTGGGAACGTTTTGATTGCGGTGGACCGCGCGTCTCGTAAACCTGCGAACTTTGGATAACGATGCCGCTGCGTAATTACTGCGTTTTCTTTAATTTAATAACGTCACCTTAAGGATAAGCGTCGCATTAAATTATGGTACTTTATTTTGCTTTCGGGAAATTCAATTTGTTTTGAAAATTTGATAATAGTGTGGTTCCTTTTTGATTTTGTCACAGGAGCCATTCAAGTATTACGTAAACACTATGGAGGGGTCGGGGGTCTTTGCTTTGATATTTTGGATGACATGGGGGGTAAGGGAGTCTAGATGATGATTACGTCATCGGTAGTTATTTACTTTTTTAAACGAATGGCAACCCTCAGATTGTCTTTGCTTGAAAACGAAAGGCATTTTCGGGGATTTCGGGGATGGGGGGAGGGGGTAAGAGCTTTGCTTACTTTTGCTGACAAAGAGGACGGGGTGTAAATAATTGTAATAAATCTGCTTACGTAATACTTGAACGGCCCCACATAACATATTATTTATATTACGAGTGCCTTCCTACTATCGATTTGACTCCGAATATTTTTTGATTTATGAGCTAGCTTTCGGGGCTCAAAAGTAAAAGATCAAATCATTTTACTTTCTCTTATACTATGACTGCCTTATACAAATACGCAACACAACATAAGCTTATCGGTAACTTTACCTTTTATCCACCTACTGCAGGTATTAGTGTATATTTATTATTGTTTCAAACAATTAACATTAATGTATGTAAAAGTAATAAAATAACTTAGCTGATGACGTGGCAAACAGTAATACTAGGCTGCTAGCCACAGATAACAAAGTACGAGCGGCTCCCCTTACTGTGCATTTAATATTAAAGACTTGCAAATATCATAGCCGGAGAGACCAAGTTCATTTGCTCCCCCTTGCAGTAAAGTAGTGTACACACTAGGAACCGTGTATCCGAGATATCGACCTAACAAGCCGCATTGTGCGATACCGTCTCCGAAATAACCACAGGCGTAAAGTATCTGTCACATCGTAACTCTGAGGAACATTATTGCGACACCGCTGGTGTGTTCTTGCCTTATTGCCGCGCCCCGGTGGAGTGCAGCCACAAATAACGGCGGTAGGGACGCATAATGTTTTATTATACCCATTTTATAACCGCAAGAAGAATGTAATCTCCTTTATTTACTGAAGAGAGTGCAAGTGAAACGGATTGTTACCTATGGCAATAAACAGAAAATTAAATATTGATGGTAAAGCTTTTTTTGGGGATAAAAAAAAATTTCTGCAGTGGGACTCAAAACGGCGTCTTCTAGATAAATTACTCCAGACGCCTTAACAATTAGGCTAGGAGTACTTATCCAGAAGACGCGGGTTTGAGTTTTAATCACAGCTTAATTATCTTTCCTCAAATAAACTTTAAGATACGCCAGTCGTTAAAATATTTAAAAATAAGCGTTGGCGAGATTAAATTATTATTTTTGATTCAATACCTACTCGTAGAATCGAAGGCATTCAGTCACCAACCCGCCTTTGTGAATAAGTCAAAGTAGAGAAAGTAAACGAACGTTTCAATCTTAGAACTCCTAAATAAATGTTAGGCGACCTAATTGTTAATGAACACTGTATGTTGGCACTTTGTTCTACAACTGGAGTCAAAATGCCTACAGCGTTTTCTTCGCTATTATTAACACAATCATAATTGCGAACTTGTCTTATATATTTATTTACCTACTTCATATACCTAACATGAATCTAATAAAGAACTTAATAAAAGCGTACTTTAACTGGGATTTTGTTGCGAACTCGTTCATTTCACGCTGTTTCCGCCGACATTATGAATATTTTTTGCAATATAAGAGCGCGAAGTTTATCCTAAAGACAGAAAAATAAACGGACGGAAAAGAAAACTGCCGCTCGCTGTTCCCGCCGACGCCGACGCTCTATTATTTCGTCGTCTAATTTTCTGCAGCTGTAAACGGGCACTTTAAAAAGTCGCATAGTTTTAAAGTTTGCACCTAGCTGGCTCTGGTGCCAGTCAAAAGATCATTGTTACATGCCAGTCGTCAAACGCTCTCGAAACGAGAAAGCAGGGGAAAATTGTAGCGTGCGACGGAGTCACGATGAAGGAGGCCTTTCATGCCCAGACGAAGCGAGTGTTTCAGAATTACGACCCCGCGCTTTATGACGTGTGAAAACGAGGTCTCGACAAAGAGATTTATTTAAAAAAATAGTCAAGTTAAAGTGGGAATTAAAGTGCTATGCCATTATTAATAAGAGTTAGGGGATTGCTGTTCGGGAAAGTTTTTTAAAACTGTTAAATCTCACCACAAATGAAAGATCAGTCACACATTTTTTTTTTGAAAAATGTTACGTAGCAAACATGGACCTTTATCATCTTAATATACTCTGTCATTATTAGGCTTTTATCAATAAATGTTCAGATTAATATACTCTGTTATCCTCGCACATTATCCTCTTTTCGTTATTTCAAACCATAAAGCCTAAACCCTCATTGCAGATTAATTCGTTGCCATTAAAAAGTCAGATTCAGCAAAGGTCACAATATATCCTCCTAAAAATAGCCGTCCATTATTCAGTCACTATCCCTGTAAACACTGGAAGTTTAAGCGACAACATTTAACTTTGTCCAACAAAATACGTATTATGAAGTGAAACAATGGAAATAAAAGTTACTTTTTGTGCCGTTTGGAGTTTTTTGCTCATATCGCATGGACGCAATATGTCGTCGACGGCCTCTACAGCTGCTACGGGCTGAATTTATATTTTAAATGCGAACCATAAATATGCGCATAAAAGGATCCAATTTGATTTCATTAAAACATTCCTGTTTACAAATCAGGACAGCGATTTTAGCATAAATTTTAAGTTCGATGAAATGTTTGAGTTTTACCTACTTGTTACCTGGTTGTGGTATTATACGCTTACTTTAACTTATGTACTTAATATTATGCTATATACTGATTTCATTATATTAAATACTAGCTGTTGCTAGCGCCTTCACCCGCTGCAACTCGAAATATATCCAACGGGAAGATCAAATCGGGATAAAAACTATCCTACGTGTTTATCCAGGTTATAAACTATCTGTGCACCAAATAGAGTTTACCGAGGTTAGTGATGCACGATCCGATCCGATTACTTACAGTGTCGATACAGTAAGTTGCGATACCTACTCCGATATGATTTTGAGAATTTGATTTTTCAATTTTGCGAAAAACATTGCCTCACACTAGGTATTTCTCCTGTGATATATTGAATCGATACAAACGAAAACGAAAAATGATTCGATCAATATTCGATACAAAAGAATCGGTATCGGAATGAGTGTGATCATAAGTGGAACATTGCCCTAAATAATTGTATGATCAGTAAATTCAAAAGAATACAAAAAAAACGGGCCCTGAAAGAAGTCCTGGTATGTTGCAAAAAAAAGGGGAATTAGTAATACGTTCACGATACGATACAATTCGAGAAGCTATTCGATACTATCCTAAAATTGGATCATACTCGTACAAATATAATCCCGATTGTTCGAAAGTATCGATAAATGCAAACATCGTGCATCCCTTTTTTTTTTTTTTTTTTTTTTTTTTATCGTGGTAAAATCATCAAATGAGTCCTCCCACCCCGGGCAGGGCGGGAGGGACTGTCAGACTTGTACTGACTAAAATCCACGGTGTCCTTCAATAGCCCGTTATGTCCCGGGGTCACGGTAATGAGATAAGTCCCGCGACCCCGGCAGGCTTTGGCCCTCTAAAGGGGGGCCCCGTCATCATGCTGACACTCCTTGAGGCGCGCGTGGAACACAACGCGCCGTCGACCCGGGCATGGTCCATGGTCGGGTGGCGAGTTGCCCTTTACTCGCCGCCCGCATGCCCGCGCCTACGGTGGCCGGAGATCGTCCCGCGACGTCCGACGCCGTGGGCGTCTACCACTGCGGCTGGGGCGGAGGGAGGACGCTGTCCTCTCTCTCTCGCGGCTCGCCTCCTCCTTCACGAGCATAACTGCTTCGCAGAAGGAGGCGACCGCTTCCCACTCCGTCTCGCCCCGCAGCATGGCCTCGACCAATGCCGGGCGCGAGAGGTCTCCGCCTATCGCCGCCGAGAGGACACGGCGGTGCTCTGCCCAAGCGGGGCAGTCCTGCACCGTATGCTCCACCGTGTCCTCCGGGCGATCTTCGCAGTGGTGACACCCGGGCGTCTCTTCCCTCCTTATCAGACACAGGAACCTCCCGAAACTTCCGTTTCCGGTGAGGACCTGCGTCATGCGGTAAGTCAGGACGCCGTGACGTCTTTCCAGCCACTCCTCAAAGAGGGGTCTTACCGCCGCGATTGCGGCGTGCCCGGACCTCGGTTGCGACAGTCGTCCCCTCCATACTGCCCTGAGATCGCACCGGAGCTCTTCCCGCCGCGCCTCGACTTCTCGGGGCAGCGGGGTTACACCCCGGCGCTGCGCCTCCACGCGCCACTCATAGACGCGCTGGAGGGCAGTCGCCTCCAGATCCCAGGGCAGTAATCCGGCAAGGAGGTTGGCTGATTCGCCGGCGATCGTGCGGTATCCCCGGATCATCCGGATAGCCATGACCCTCTGGCATGCGACCAACTTTAGTGGTCGCGTCCGGATGCTCAGGGCCCACACGGGGGCCCCGTAGAGGGCCATGGACCGCACGATACCGGCGTACAGCCTACGGCAGGAGGCGTTTGGCCCGCCGAGATTGGGCAGGAGTCGCCTGAGGGCGCCTGCTGCCCGGTTCAGCCTTGGGGCCAAACTCAGGAAATGCTCCCTGAAGTTCCACCGGCTGTCGAGGACGAGTCCCAGGTACTTCATCGTCCTCCCGACGCCGATGCGAACCCCCTCCACCGTTATGTGGGACTCGGACCGTGGCGCGTTCAGACGACCATGAAAAGACATGGCCTCTGTTTTGTGCAGCGCCACTTCGAGTCCCAGCTGCCGGATCCTTTCGACGACTGTCGCAACCGCTTGCGTCGCCTTGTCGGCCGCCGCCTGATGCGACTCTCCCTCCGCCAGGACGAGCGTGTCGTCAGCGTAACATATTACGCTGACGCCGTCAGGGAGGTCGCCGCGCAGCACCCAGTCGTATCCGATGTTCCACAGTGGCGGCCCCAAGACCGATCCCTGTGGAACACCGCACGACATCTCTCGATCGTGCATCCCTAACCGAGGAAAATGAATATCGGCCTGTTTCTGAATTAAGACAAATCGGCTTACTGCAGTGACGGATGCGACAGACTCACAAAATACCAACAGTGAATTCGCACAGTTCACGTCTACTTGCAAAGTTCACCTCTATTCGCTAAATTAAGGAGCTTAGTTTCGGGTGATATGTGATAACTCTGTGGGGAATTGGTCTCTACAATTTTTGGACTGGTCTCTTCGGAATTTCAAGTGGCAGGTTTTTAGAAGATCATTTCAATTTGGAACTTAAATGGTCATCAATTCGACCATTTAAGTTCCAAATTGAAATGATCTTCTAAAAACATGGTGGTTTTTGAACCCATTCATTAAAGTTTTTCACAATTTCCTATTTCCATCATGCAATTTCTATCCATAAAAGCTGTAGAGCAGAAATTACCAATAAGTGAACTATTTTTTTTAATATAGGTCTGTAAGGGATCACACAATATAAGGGGTACTAATTTAATAACTTGAAAATGTTTGAGCTAAAAATATAATAACGAGGCACATAACTGAAAAAGACGGCTCTAATTTAAACTTAAAACCCTCAGGAAGTACTCAGGCCTTCATAAAAATATCTCGAACTAATTACTCCGAAGTAGATAATGTGGCACGCTCCGCTGACTGCCTCAAAACCCAATGACTTTGAGCACCGTGATAACCAAAAAAAAAGTAGGTAGCGAATTCTCGAGGTGACTCACACATGAAACCGCTCGTCCGCTCGGTCAGGCGGTTAATGGAGAATCCACATAATATTGGCTCGTATAAATTGACGTCAGGCCTATATACATTAGTTGTTTTCACCGCTCAATCAATTAACCCTGCTTCTTTTGATGGACTAGCATCAATGTAAGGTTTAAGTCATCAATATCTACATGCAACGGATACTGGGCCGATCGCGACATTTGAAACTCTTCAAGAGTCCTCGCGCGAGGAAAGCGGATGGGAACGTCAAACTTGACTGAAGGAAACCAATTTATTATGTAAAGATACTATCACTACTATTAATTAATTTATTATTGTTTCAGTTCCTCTTTGGTTTCCCAGCCCATGGAGACCTAAGATCTCGTGTCCCGCGATTACAAGAACCTTACTCACTTACACCGCTGGACCGCTCATACGTACCATGTCTCCGCGCGGAGCACCTGCCATACATTTTGTTTCGCCGCCCATCTCCGCCAAACCACGCGGTCTAGAAGAATCGTGTGCGAATTGCCTAAGATAAAAATTATGGCATCTTTGTGAAGTAAATTTTTCGGTTGGTCGCCCCTCCCTCGAATTTAGGTAAGTCCTTAATATCCTTTCTTAATTTTTTCCTTCCTAGGCAATTTGCGAATAGCGTCAGAGGTAATTATTTTATCTGTGCCTGGTATAAAGTTCTCATTCAGTGCTAAATACAAAAGGATCGCGAGATAACGGCAGGAAGAATGAAAGATTGTGATAGTTGTATTATAATTATACTATCTGGAATCTGGCCCTTTGTAAAAGGTTCGTTTTGAAAGGACTTTAAAAGGAGCGTTATGAAAATTTTTAACTTATTTTTAGAAAAACACTTCTTTAAACTAAAGCTTTAACGTTATTTATAAACGTAGACTGGTTTATTTTTTTTTCTTGGACAATTTTTAGTAGTAAGGGTTTGTTATTAATTAGAAGATACTAAACTATCAACACTATGCTACACATATATAAGAGCTTTAGCCAGAGTCTAAGCTGTGCCATTAAACGTGGCAATGCCATGCCGTGCCGTCAGGCTCTTGGACACATTATTATCAGTCGACAGCATTGAGGAGGAGTTGCTTGACGCCATTTATTAGTTTTGTTACTTTCTTGAATTTATTTCACCGTTTTTATTTATTTATTTATACAGTACTACTTTTAAAAAGAAGTTTTCTTGTCACACATCAATTACAAACAAAATAGTTACTTTGAAAAGTTCATTAGGTGCGTCCACACAGAGTGCGCAGCCTCGCGAGGTATTTGCTGCGCGAGGAAACTGACAAGCGAGGCTGCTCACTCTGTGTGGACGCGTCTATTGCGTTTCGACCGAGGCACGAAACAATATATAACCGACACTAGATGGCTCGGGCGCTCAGTCGCTCGACCGCGGCAGCGCTGTCACTTGCCTCGCCCGAGACACGTCCACACCAACCGAGCTGCTTCGCGCGGAAAATGCCTCGCGAGGCTGCGCGCTCTGTGGAGACGCACCTATTGAAGTTTCTAAATGTTATATACGCAATAACGCCTACGTCACGGATTGTGAAGCTTTTTAACAACTAAGCCAATCTGCAAGGCGCCCTGGTGTACTGAAATCGAAGGTTGCAGGTCCGATTCCTACTTGCAATCGATTTTTTCTTTCTACTTATTGAAAATAAATTTACTGTAAACTTTTTCAGCAAAGGCGTTAACCTAACTCTAGTTTAACTACTTTCTAAACCCAACTAGAACCCCACAAATAAAGGCAAACACACACTAATTAACAAACGCATGTGCCACAGAATACAACAAGAAAATCTAGTTGCGATCAGCGCATTTAAACGATCATCAATCCACGGGCTACGGTCAGACTTGTTTGACCGCAGTGATTAACGATGTACGGGTATAACTAAATTATAACCCTCTGGCTGACGGCCAATCACATAAAATGTACGAGGTAATTTTCTGCAGAGGACTTTCGGAAAATCAATGGAGTACGCAGTACGAGTATCATACAGTTTATGGATGCTAAGCCTGTTTTGTTTGCTTATTAATTTTTCCACTCTTTAAATATTTAATTTTAAGTGTAAAGGTTTCTAAATACCTTGATGACTTTTTTGAGACCAAAAAAATCGCATCTTTAAATACTCTCAACCAGGTCTGCATTCCGGTATTGAGAGATAATTGAAGAAGTATTGGACAAGTTTTTAGTGTGCCTCAAGCAAGCGCTTTCGCAAAAATGCACGCAGCTCTTAGGCTAAGTAGGTACTTAGCCTAAGAGCTGCGTGCATTTTTGTAAATAGGTAGTGTAAATAGGTATTTACACTTTTTTATTTTTTTAAATATTTATTACTTTATTAACCGTTTTCAAAATGACGTTCTCAAACAGCACTGCCACCATCTCTTCAATACCTACCTTACGTTATTATTTTAGAAAGACTGCCATTTTCAACTATAAAACATCAATATCAAAGAAACCATCCAAGTTACGTAAAGATACCACACCTGAATACTTTAGGTGCGCTAATTGGTAAACCCAGTTCAGTGAAAATGTTCATGCACAAATGCACTGTGCGCGAACAAAAGTTACGTAGGTACAGCCTCTACGTCGGACACAAAAGCTAAAAACTTAGTAGGGACGCGCACTGCTGAAGTGTGCGAACAAATGTGCCGCACACTATTTTGGTAGAATCATACCATTACGTAACAGAGTCATGCGGTATAATAGAAAATGTTTGGCGTAGGGTGAGGACCCCAGTTTTCGTCTAAGAGCCGTGATCGATGTTTCGACACGTGCAGGGGGGTGATACTCGTCATTTATTTACTTTTGCTTTCCTGTAACAAAAATATTGCATTACTTTTATTGTTAAATCTTTTTGAAATAACAAATCATACATACTTTAAGGTGCTGATAGACTTGAGAATTTAGAACATTGAGCATTCGCCGTTTTTAGTTTTTTCAAACTGAACAACGAACGAAGCCAAGCATAGAGCCAAAAATCGCTACGAAATTTTCAAAATTTTCTAGCAAACGCTCTAGTCGATGGTCTACTGGTCGTCAAACAATTTTTCTTTATGAAGATGTCAGACTTGTTATAATGGTCGCTGAAACGCTCTCGTTTATTTTTCTGTAATGTAACATTCGCAAGAATGGGTGGCAGAAGTGGGACAAAGTTTTACACATACAAAATTAAGAAAAAAAAAAAACAACAAAACTTATAAGTTTTTTTTTTTTAAGTTGTGGCCCAAAATATTCTGAGTTCGCTATAAAAGGCGCATTCACTCACTATCTCAAAATTTACTGTCTCATACACTCTCCATGTTTATTACTGGCCAGTACTAGCTGCACTCCCCCACTTTTCCGCGCAAAAAGGGATCCGTGTGCGAAGTTTGTTTTATACACTTCGTCCATTAGGACATGAGTGAGGACGACGGAGTCATGTCAATCGGATTAGAGGAGTAAACAAGCTCAAAAGTTTTGTACCAGTACGTATAAGTATTATTTTTAAGCCTACATTGTACTTGAGAGTAAGTAGTACTAGGTTTGGGGTTTTAACTTTTAGTTGATGATGTGGCAATAAAAAATACTAATATCAAACAGAATATAATTAAGTACTTTTCGGTAATAACTGTTTCCTAAAGTATAAGCTCTCGGCTTATTTTGGGAAACAGTAGCAATACTTTTGTGCAAGACATTATACGATGCATATTTTAGATTATGATAAGATGAATGTATTAACTGAGCAATTAAAGTGTTTTAATTATTTAATTAGTATAGCTCTGAGGCCTTTCCACGAGCTCTTAACGCGATCCAGTTTAGGCTGTGCGAAAGAGACAGAGCTATACAAGTCGTCTAGCACCATCTCTTTCCCACAGCCTAAACTGGATCGCGTTAAGAGTTCATGGTAGGCCACCTAAAGAGAACTTAGAAGTTGTAGTTTCAGACATATCTAAAACTACAACTTCTAAGTCCTCTTTAGAGTCCTCTCGTCATAGATGGATCGCAATGGAATGTCAAATATGACCAACCTGTTCCTTCAATTGCCATTTGCGTTCCGTGGTACCCTTCTAAAACAGTACCGTATAATTACTTGAGCATTTTTATGCTCAGCAAAAACAACTAAACATTTCCCAAGCCACGGAACAGTTTCCAAACTTCCCAAATAGTTTAAATAACAAATAATAAGAAGCCGAACGAATGACACCACCACAATGTATCCTTTCAAACTAACTTGACAAGCGGACGGCAAAGTTCAGAAAAGCAATGTCGCGTCGGTGGGACCGTGAGTTGTGAGCGTGACACAATGGGACATAAGCAACCCTTCCGATATAACTGTAAATACGAAGGGTCCCAAGAGCCCCTCACCACACAGACCCATTACATCTAAGTGGCACTTGTCGAATTCAACGTAACCTGAAGTTAATTGAGAGAAAATTGAAACCAGATATTTGTTGAGTGCCGCAAAGTCTTAGAAAAATAATTGTGGGGTGGCGAGTCGGATACTGTGAGACAAACGGTATCAATACGTCAGTTAAAGTGTCAGGAGTTGTGGAAACGGGGATTGTTTTCGTCGGAAATCATGAGACAAAGTTTTCAGTCCAACTTTAGACTTTTGTTTTCAGAAAAAATTGAAATACAAACAAAAGAGATAGGATGCTGCGCTTTTTTGTATTTCATAATTAATTTGTACAATTTGATACAAGAAATTAGCTTTCAACAGATGAATTACACTTCAATGCATTTAAAATAAAAACGCGATTGAAGTTCGTCTTAATTAAATACATTCAAACATTTTAAAATGCTAAACATAGAAACCTTATCTTATTTTCAGTGAACGTTTGAATAGTAAAACCGAGGTATTCGAGGCAATTGGTACAGCTTTTTTTTATCGTGGTAATTCATCAAATGAGTCATCCCGCCCAGGGCAGGGCGGGAGGGACTGTCAGACTTGTACTGACTAAAATCCACGGTGTCCTTCAATGGCCCTTTAATGTAATGTAATGTAATGAGATAAGTCCCGCGACCCCGGCAGGCTTTGGCCCTCTAGAGGGCCCCGTCATCATGCTGACACTCTTGAGGCGCGCGTGGAACACAACGCGCCGTCGGCCCGGGCATGGTTCATGGTCGGACAGCGAATCACCCATTACTCGCCGCCCGCATGCCCGCGCCTACGGTCGCCGGAGATCGTCTTGCGACGTCCGTCGCCGTGGGCGTCAGCCACTGCGGCTGGTCTGGAGGGAGGACACTGTCCTCTACCTCTCGCGGCGCGCCTCCTCCTTCGCGAGCATGACTGCTTCGCAGAAGGAGGCGACCGCTTCCCACTAGGCCATGTAACATAGAAAAAAAACTTTTTTTATGAAAAGAACCGACTTCAAATCAAACACAAAAAAGTTTAAAATAACTTTTCTTTCGGAAGTCGGTGGCGTTGTTTTTCTTTCATTGACTATTGCCACCGACTTCCGAAAGAAAAGTTATTTTAAACTTTTTGTGTTTGATTTGAAGTCGGTTCTTTTTAAAAAAAAAAGTTTTTATTATTTTACCCTTTTTAGTTCAGATATTCAACAAAAATCTTCGTATAAAGGCGTCTTTAGAAATCTTTAATTCAAGTCAGCAACAAATACGGATCTATGCGGTCAACGTCACGAGATATCCATGATTGTTACATACTAAACATACCTTTCCTAGAATGTAACAAATACTTTTCTGAAAACCGCATCAAAATCGGTACAGCCAAACGCGAGATAATTGCGACCAATCATACAATCGACTATGAAAATCTACGACCCAATCTCAAAAACTACTGAACCGATTTTGATGAAACTTGCAGTGTACCCTAAGTTGGACAATACCTAGTACAACAAAAAAAGAATTACTTAAATCGGACTTGTAGTTCCGGAGATATGCGAACACAAACATAAAAACATACATACATACATACACTTTTGGCACATTTGTTCAGACGCTGATATAGACTAACATATATGAAAACTGGGCAGTTCTGGAAATATTACACACATACGGGTCGAATTGATAAACTTCTTTTTTTTGAAGTCGGTAAAAATACATACTGAGCACAGCCGGTCGGTACTTAAAATTAAGCAAACAGCTGCTTGGTATAGGAAAACTTATTATAAGATGGATTTAGAAGAAAATTTTCCAATCGGAAGGAGCCTAACGAAAGGCGACTACTATGCGACAAAAATTACAAGGAAGGTTTCGTGACTTCATATTGTAACGTTATCAACGCTTTTCAAACAATTGCACTTTTTCAATAAATAATAATCATGTCAAAACAATAGTTAAACTTAATTTATTGTCGTCACAATAATGGCGTCACCTTCCCTGTAAATTTTGACGCGTATAGTAAGTACGTAGGTATAGTGTATTGAAAGTACGGTCGGCATAATTCTTCAATAAATTTTACCGAACGTATGCTAGTGCCGAACTGACTACATATTGTTACAGTCATAATAAGTACATAATATCTAGATACAATTTTGTTTTTATTTTCGCAACTACTACACTTCGGTACTCATTAATTTCTTTCCTAATAAATGAAAATACAGACAGAACATGTATTCTCTTGAGCATTGTGTGCTTTCAGTCTTTGTAGTTATTAGGTCTTTACTTAGAAACTACTTCCACAGAAATAGCTGGGAGCCACTCAGTCTTGAGCAGAAAGTTTCCATCTTATGATGATGGATTTCGGAGTTGCATACCTACCCAGAGGAATATACTAAAGAAATACTATCTTTATGGTACAAGCAAAAGAGAATATATTTGTTAAGTTTATTACGTAATCTGAGGCTTTATCACGAGATTTCTGTACTTATTTTATTCACAGCGTGGTATTTACTGCGTTTATTGTATGGGAAATTGAAAAAGCACCTGTAGTATTCATACACTAGAGGTGCTTTTTAATTATCCATCAAAGTTCCCGTTTCATTTACGTCACAAAAACGTGAAGATCATGCTAAAAACCTTCAGCGGGAATAAAAGGTATATTGACTTTAAAACTATTTATTAGTGAAGTCTATTATGTATAGTGTTCCGACAAAGTTTTAATTTTGCCGAATAAAAATAATTTCGGCCCTTAAATACCCGAAGGGTGTCTTATGCTTACCGAAAAAACACCCCACCAGTTGTGTTTAACTCCCTTGCAGGAGAAAAAAGACAAAAAAGTTGTCTCATCAGGTTCAGTTTTCGACTTAAATTTCGGCGAACAACTCAGAAACCTGAAAAAAATTATAATATGGCGGGCGACCGATAGGGCCAAAACCTTCAAACCCCTTTAAAAAACCCCAATCCGTAGAAATTCAAGACCAACAATAAGTCCTCAAAATTATATAACTACCATCCACGTTTCGGAACACAGTTTTTGGACCATTTCCAGGATGTTTAGTGTCTACATTAAATTGTCTGCCAAGCTCCGTCGGCCCTTAAAACTGTACAGCTAAGTTCTGCCGCATTTTAATACCTTAAGACTTATCCCGGCTTTACTTAACGAAGAGAGTTATAAATTACTCCTCTGCCTCAACAATTTATCTTAGTAAATGACATAATACTAAAGTTTGTTTGAAAATGTATGGTGAAATAGTTATTATGAATACTTGTTGAAGACCTGTGTCTGAAGCGGTTAATAAGATCCTACAGTCATGTGGAAATGATTTAAGATGAATAGGATTTAATAACAACTTAAGTTGTTTGGCATTTAATATTGAAACTTTGTTATTTGTGGTTTCAATAGCTTTGTTTAATATACGTTGTGTGCGCGATGACAGCTCCTCTTAGTAACCACATTATTGGGCGTCATAAAATTTTCCGTGTCTTCAAAACTAGATACTTTGATAAACAATTTGGCTAGTTTTTTTTTTAAATATTGCACCACATTAGGAATTTCTCCTGGTGTCTTGATTACGTTTACAAACATAAATAAACTCACATGCACAAATGGCCAGACCCGGAACAACTACTTGTAGATCATAATTATAAATATTTGTTCCGTGCGGGAATCGAACCTGCGACACGCGCAGCAGTCAAATCGCTCAGACACTGCACCAACAGCGCCGTCGTTTACTTAAAAAAAAATATAAATAAAAAAAATATTAATAAATACCTTCAAAAAAGTACTTAAAAAGGTTGTAAGTAGTGCATATTCAAACTTCGCACACATTTGCCATTTTGCGAATTAGGCCTTTCGAGAATTTGCTATTTTGAGAAACAGACTTTTTGAGAATTTGCCATTATGAAACCCTTCACACGTACTTTTCTCTACGGGTGCGCCCGTTGATTCCCATATTTGTCACATCGTGCGCTACGATCGATGATAGGCGCCATCACGGTCTTCGCACATAACGTATAGGTTGATACAAATGTTTTACTATTATGTATTATGTGAAGTTTTAGGTTTTTTAAATCGCAAACTTTTTTTGATGTGTGTATGCTATGATTAGACCTACTCTGAACTTGAGGTTTAAATGCAAGATAATTCCCAAATCCTCTAGGTTCCTTTCTCCTAGAAACCCTAACAACCTGCAACTTGGACCCTGTTCCCAATGCAGGTGTGCCACTATTTTAATATTTTTTAAAGATTTTTCAAACTAAAAAAATGTAAACTATAAGTATATAAAAAAGAGAATTCCAATATCCTTATATTTCCAAAATATAAAAAGGAAAAATATCCTATAGATTTGGGTGTCATTATCAACATAATAATATCTACTACATACCTACGCACATTGCTCAATGACGACGCAAATCTTGGTACAAGGGGAAACTACTCACTAGGAATCTATTAGTACTGTCATATAATTGAAGTTTAACGAGCCCGATAAATAGTAGTTAATTGACTTGATAGAGATTATTGTTCCTTGATGTCATTACAACAGGCTTACGCGATTCTCACACGAAAACGCTCGTCCGAGCGATCTTCTTTGTCTTCATCCCAGTGTAATAAACTAATAAGCGAACAAATAACCCTTAAAATATTTCAGTTCCTGGCGAACTTTTTTAATTTAATTATAAAATAATCTAGTACAAAACTAATAAAATAACTAAATCTGTTAAATAATTTAGAAATAACTTAATTCTATTGGAAATAATTGGTAGGCTGTAATTAAATTAGTACAAGGTATTCATAAATAGACTAGAAATACATAATACGATGGATCCTATAGAACGAGTTCGAAATTACGGACATTGTTTTGTTTTAGCCATTCCCCGCAGGAGGCAAATACTCAAACGTTTGATTTCGTATGTTAAAGAGCGTGTATTTCCCTGCTAATTGAGTTTCTGTCACACGGTACGTCACGATGCGACCCGTGGCTGCCCGGTGCGACCCGTTGCGGATCCCCTAGCAGACAGTGCCGACCAATTACCAATGCTTTTCAATTCACTTTGTGAATTCCACAAATCCCGTTTGAAATGCATCTGCTTTGCAACTTTTACCTCCTTTCTGCCTAATTTTAATGAAAATCGAATCAGTTTTACATTTATTATGCGTTTGTTTTGTATTAAGCTTTTTAGTATTCGTGGACACGGCTAGACTGTAAGCGCTTCAAAGTTTGAAAATCGAAATCATAAAGTGGCCAGCTTTATCCAGAAAAGGATTTGAAAATGGAAGCATCCTTTTTACTTTTTAAATGCTTTAAACCTCTTTTTGAACGAAGAGGTTTTATTGCTCCACAACGAAGTTTAGTCTATGAAACTATCCTGTGCACACACGTTATTCCCGCCCTTTTTAAGCACGTTATTAAGCTCACTAACCAAGCAGTCATTATTCACTGCGGCCCCTAAGGCTGCTTTTCCACCAGAGATGCGCTATGCTACGTTGCTGCGGATGCGTTTGATATCCACCAATCATATTCACTGGTTTACATAGCACAGCACTGGTGGAAACGGATTCTTGTGACAGCACATCTTCGTAGCGCAGCTACGCATCTTCATAGCGCAGCTACCTTGTGACAGCACATCTTCGTAGCGCAGCTACGCATCTTCATAGCGCAGCTACCTTGTGACAGCACATCTTCGTAGCGCAGCTACGCATCTTCATAGCGCAGCTACCTTGTGGCGGCGCATCTTCATAGCGCAGCTACCTTGTGACAGCGCATCTTCGTAGCGCAGCTACCCATCTTCACAGCACAGCTACATAGCGTAGCATCAGTGGAAACGTTCACACAGTTTCGTAGCTCAGCTTTTACATCCTCGCAGCACAGCTACATAGCGCATCTCTGGTGGAAAAGCAGCCTAAAAGCCGTATCTCTAGATAGGTGTAATTGTGATTTGTATTTGGTTACCTAATGGGGTCCCATGAGCTTGAAACAATAGGAAAATGTACGCAGTTCTATTAAACGAAAACTACGTAAGAAAGAAGAAGGTACTAACATACGATAAAGGAATAGTGTGTAAAAAAATTTCCTATGACTAGTAAACTTTTCATAAACAAACATTTGTAAAAGTATTGTTTCTTTCTGAGAACTTGATAATTTCATCATTATCGCTTGTCATTGATTGTAATACTCTACTAAACTATTAGTCCAATCATCGATGCGACTTGTAATTAGTAGTAATTACCAGATTTCCTCCATTGCCTGACAATTAGTGGAGCATTTGAGTTGAATGTTATAGTATGTCCGAGGCAGCCATCAGGGCTTGATCATGAGAACATTGTGTGCCTAGTGTTGATACGTTCCTGACACAACAATGAGAAACTATTTAGCTATCAGTTTCATCGGAATAATCTCTTTGATTACGACGGCAGCTGATGATGGTAACTTTTTTTCTCCTGTTATCTGTATACTTTGTTTATATTATTTTTGTTATTTTATATATAAACTGGATTAATTGTAAACTGGCGAAATGTTAAGTACTCCTCTGCCTAACCCTTCCAGAGTTATAGGCGTATGAATATAAGTACATATATAAATACATATGTGTATTAATTACCTGTTTTATATCGTGCAAATTTTATAATTTAGTTTTCTTTTAAGTCATGTCTTCCTTATAAATTGTATTCGTAATATTTGGTTTCAGCATGCAGCAAGTGCGTAAAAGCAGATCAATGTGCTTTCTATTTGAAATTAAGTCAACAAGAAAAAGATGCATGGCAGATTGTCCATCCTTGTTCAGCACCTACCTCTCAAGGAAACAGCAATGTCTATGGATTCTCTAACAGCGCCAAAGAAGACTATGTAAATACGCTTCTTACTACTTATATTCTCATTATTCCTTCTCCTCATTTATCACGAACTTTATATCAACATGAGCAATTTATCCCCATATTACCGTTAATCACCAAATATGTCAATAATACTTGGAGCGTAACAGAACACGATAAAATGGTTTCATAAATAACCGTGTAATTATGAATCCATCGAGCTGTGATACGTATTTACATGAAAATTTCACAATTAAAAGTTGGATGACAGCTACCAAACTATCGGAAAATAATTATGAGCTGTCATGAGAAAATATTTAATTAATTACTTTTCAATATTGTCGTATCCGAGCTTTAGGCCTCTTGTACACACAGGTTTTTTCGACCGTGAAAATCTACGGTTAATTCGCCGTGTGTAGGCACGGTCGCGTCTACAAGCTCCCAGTTGTGTTCCATACAACACTGACGACCGTGCCTACACACGGCGAATTAACCGTAGATTTGCACGGCCGAAAAAACGTGTGTGTACAAGAGGCCTTACCGTCATTAAAACATAAATTAAATTGATTTTGTAAATCATGTGTTCAGAAATGTTTATATTCCAGGTGTGTTGCGATGACCCTGATCAAACACCAACTGTTGGAAACAGAAATTTAGATTACAATAATTACGGTAATCCAAATACTTACGATAGTCCAAACACAGGCTACAACTACCCACCGCAGCAAGATCCAAACGGCTATGGCTTTGGAAATAACCGCCCTAGTAATAATGGCTGGGGATCTGATAATGGATACCCTAATCAGGGTGCTGGTTACGGGTATAAACCACCGCAAAACTACTTCGGTGCGAATAATAATCCGTATGTAACGTCTAGTCCTTTCTTCCCCGCACACGGGCATGGACAAGGTGCTAGCAACATTGGTACCCAAGGGCAGTGCCCCTTAACAAGCTTCCCGCCAAAGCCTGAAACAGGATGTTGTGGACACGAGGCGTCTGACACCGACAGGATTATCGGTAAGTTAGCGAACACTATTCACGGCTTCGCTTTTAACGCGAACGGTAAAACAAAGCCGCCATCTTTTATTTGTAACGTTACAGTGATCAGATGCAGGTTGCTTGGGGATTTTAATTAATATTTTCAAGTTTTTATTTACAAAATATTTTATAGTTTTTTTGTCCGTGCCACATCCAGGCATTTCACTTCGAATCCTTAAAGCCTTTGATCTCTTAATTGCATGTTTTTTCGTATTTTATAACTGACTTTTAGCAAAACTAACTCTCTATTCATTCCACAGATAAGCCAAAACCATCTGGTTACTACGACAATGGGCCTAGAAGGCAAGGGAATTCTTTCGGAAATTCTGCTTGGCCGTATAACAGGCCTCATTCGAGGTTCACCCGTTCAGTAGATGGAAATCCGCCTGTGGAAATCACCATCGGTGATCGGATAGCAGGTTTCGTATGACTAGATTATAATCACAAGTCTCCTACCCAATAAATAGGTATAAGAAAGTCCCTTGCACTCGACACAGGGCGGGTGGATTATTTAATTGCATCATAAATTAAATAATATCAACTTAGATTATAGAATGTCCAGATTCCTAGTAGGCCACTGAGAATTGAAGCCAAAAAAATCGTTTATTGCCCGTGGTACTACCCGTTGTACAACTAGTAGTACCACGGGAAAAAAAATACATGTGGCACTCTGGTTTGCCCAGGAGTGGGACAGAGCAGGCTGTAACTTCTAAAATTAGAGAATGATAAAACTAAAAAAAAATATATAATATAGAACTCAACAAAAACTTCCAACGAAAATTGGTTTGGAAGAGATATACTTAGTTAGCAGTTTTTGAGATATAGTACATTTTCAAAAACTGCAAATATAACTTTGCCATGCATACAAACACTATGAAAAACAAAGTTATTTTTATTGTTTGTGTATATTACTTACTAATCTCAATATAATTATATTCCTAATCTATCCTTGCTTCTACGGAACCCTTCATGGGCGAGTCCAACTCGCACTTGGCCGGTTTTTTTTTAAATATCCATGGCTAGGCAGGATCCGGTGAATCACTTGACTGTCGTCTTCACTTTACGAATGATGACTAACGTAAGTTTTATCAGTCTGCTGTCAGTCTAGACTGAGCGTGTAACCGTGTTTTTCATCCATCATTCTGGCATCAGTCTTAGCCGGACCATACTGATGGACTGAACTGACGCCAGACTGAGCGTGTAATCTTTGACTTACGTCACACGCTAACAAAAAACATTTAAATGTGAGCGTGGCGCTCACTCACACATTTATAAAAAAGTAACTTGACGCAAAACGTCAAGTTTTGTTTTGAAGATGGAATCTGGACATTTCATAATGTAGGGATATAAAATTAGCCAGTACTAACCGCGTGTGTTAACTACTTTTTTCAATTTTTTTTTTTTTTTTAATTTGCGCAAATATCCTGAGTATACACCGTGTTCCGGACGATATACATAAACTTCGACCAGATGTTCAAACCACGGAAGTAAGCATTTTTCATTATGGACACATTAATAAATTCTTATTTTTTATTTTTTGTTAATTTTCATACAAACTAAATACCTAGACGTAAATAACCCGATATGCATGCCTCTTTATCCGAATTGGCAACGTCGTATTTTCATTCATAACATTTGGCGGGCTGAAACAAATGAAATGCAAATAGTATTTGCACTAAGCGGCAACATAGGCCAAATTAAGATACTTTCTCACTGCATAGCTCAATTAAATTTCATTAAATGAAATTACAAATATCTTTGTAACGAAGCCTTTTTAAGTACTACTTCCTTTGTTGGATTTGATTTGTAAAAGCCATAGAAGTATTTGCTAAAGTTTATGGATAACGTGAAGAACACGGTGTATATTACGTAATTTCCTGGATAAAATAACATAATGATACTCAATGGTTGTTAACACAGTAATTAACTAAATCGTGTAATAGACATTTTAATTAACTTTCTGTAACATTTGGAATTCTCGCAAATAATAATATTGTGCTGTGGAGTTTAGTTTCCAATGCTGTTGCTAAGTATATCGAACACTTTGTGGAACTATTAATTAATGAAGTATTTCCAAATGACTAGTTTTAATAGATATCTTGTATTTAATGTGAATGATAATTATTTATCAATTTATATATTTCAAAATTGTATTTCTGGAATCTTGGGTTATTTCATTAGTCATCCTGCCTAACAAAGATTGTTGATTCAAATTGGTCACTTTCCGTTAATTTGTTTTTTTAATGTAAATTCGTTTCTTTTTTTAAATGACTTTAAGAATACGTTTCAAAAGCATTTAAATATATTCGAACTCAACTGTAGGTACGTACCTCAAGAGCAGATTAAAAAATCAATACAATCATGCAAGATCGTATCGCATCTGAGGGTCTAAAATCACCAATTTAGTAGAATCATACTATGTGTATGTAGGTACCTATGCGATAAAATTTATGAAATGGAATATTTATTAATTTAATTACAGATCAGATAAAGAATAATCGTATCCCAATGCATATTATGATTCTGCAAGTAGTATTTTTAGACCCCTGAAGGCCTGAGAAATAACCAGATTTTTTTTTTTTTAATATTAGTTAGACGTTAAGGCGCTCCCTCACCGCGAGCACCTGTAATGTACCGTTACAGAGGCCTTATCATAAGTTTTCACTCATTGTGACGTAATGTAAACTGGAACTTTGACATTTAATTTCAAGGAAAAAATTAGTTCCTTCTTCGTACACCAGAGGCGCTGCTTTTTGGAAAAATGGAACAGGCCTCTGGTGTGCGAAGAAGGAACTAATTTTTTCCTTGAAAGTCAATTTGAAAATGTAAAATTTTCTTTTTACTTTGCGTCTCTAATACTGAAAACTCGTGATAAAGGCTCAGGGCTCAGATTCGAACATTTCATCAGTGACGGAAGACAATCGAGCATCACAATGTGCACTTTGATGTTACATTACACGCGAATGCTCCCGGTGAGGGAGCGCCTTTACATGATTACGTACTCCATTTTTACACTCAACCAAAGTCCCTAAATTATCTCATCCAACAATTCCAGGTGGCCGAGAAACCGAACTGGAGCAGTTCCCCTGGACTGTACTCCTGGAGATCACCTTCGATTACGGAGACAAAAAACAAGGCTACAACTGTGGTGGATCCCTCATCAGCTCCCGATATGTACTGACTGCTGGACACTGCGTCTTTGATAAGGGAGGCAAGATTGTAGAGTAAGTAGAAAGAAAAAAGTGGAATCCAAAGCTTTGCTGAGTACCTAGATCCATGTTTAGTCTTTATTGATGATCGCTTTAACAATTTCCTTGAACACGCAATCACAAATTCCAACATGTTTTAATGATATTTTCACTCTAACAACACAATGACAATTTATGTAATGATACCTACATACCTTTCTTCTACAGCATCGACGTCTACCTCGCAGAGTACGACAAGCGTACCTTCCCAAAAGACTGCAAAGTGGTATTAGGCCAAGGACAAAAGTGTATAGACAACATCGTGATGAAAGCGGAGGGTATTGTATTGCATCCGCAGTATGATGACACGCATCTCACCAATGATATCTCGCTGATAAGGTTAAAAGGAAATGCTCCTTACACGGGTAAGCCACATTTGATATTTAAGGCGTCTCACACTAGTGAAATGAGGAGATCCGTAGACGAACTAAAGTTACCGATATAGCCCACCGGATTAGCAAGCTGAAGTGGCAATGGGCAGGCCATATTGCTCGCAGAGCAGATGGCCGATGGGTTCGAAAAGTGCTAGAGTGGAGACCGCGGACTAGCAAGCGCAGCGTAGGACGTCCACCAACGAGGTGGAAAGACGACCTTATAAAGGTCGCCGGAAGACGCTGGATGCAGGTCGCTTCCAACCGGTATATGTGGAGATCTAAAGGGGAGGCCTATGTTCAGCAGTGGACGTCCTATGGCTGAGATTATGATGATGATGATGACACTAGTGAATACTGAATTCTGTCAATCGAAGACTAACGCACATAGTAATACATTCACTTGATAGTTTTATACGTTATCTTGTCGTAGAATATAATTTCAGGATCAAGATGATAAATAGTTGAGCCTGTAAATTCTCCTTTTCTCTGAATGGACTCGAACAAGATGCTCCTGATCCGACTGACATAGTATAGTCCCAGGATAAAAACCTATCATGTATGATAAATTGATAATTCAGATTTTAAACTATCTTTCTGTCACAAATCCAAATCCGTTTAATTTCTTTTGCTTGAAAGAGTAGGTAATATAAATCCGTCTATTCATACATTCATCTACAAAAGCTTTCACTTTACAACAGTATCATTAGTAACAAATTAGTTTATTGTAGACAATACCTTTTTAAGTTTTGCCTTATTCTTATCATACTCAAGGTTCAAAGTTGATTAATTATTCTAATCCAGGTCGCGTTGAACAATCGTAAACAATTGAAACAACTTATTACAGCAATTTTGAATATAAACCAACTGAATAACTTTGTTACTGTTGTTTTCAAAACAGATTCTAGACTTGTTTTGTAAACAAGCAAACGGAAAGTTTCCCAAAGTGTTGATTAACAAACAACTTCTCCAAATGTTATCAATACTTAACAATAACTGTGTTAACATAACAATAAACTCTGCTTTTACGGAGATTATTAAACAACTGACTTCTAATTAAACCTAACCTCGTTTGTTATTTTACGCTTTTCAGACTACATACGCCCCATCTGCCTTCCAACAATTGACATTGACGACCCAGACTTCTCCAACCTTCGCCTCGCTGTCGCCGGGTGGGGTCGAAACGGCCAGTACCGGTCCGACGTCAAACAATCGACAATCGTCAACCTTGTGCCTCAAGCGAAGTGCAAGAAATTCTACCCGAACTTGTCTCGGCGACAAATGTGCGCGGCGGGTTACACCGGCGAGGATACGTGCAAAGGAGACTCTGGCGGTCCACTCATGACGTTATACGGCGGGAAGTACGAAGTAGTGGGTGTCGTGAGTGGGAAGAGGGCCGACTCGCCCTGTGGGACCTCCGTGCCGTCTCTCTACACCAACGTGTACCACTACCGCGACTGGATACGAAGCAACATGAAGAATTAATCAGTTCACGTCTCGCTTTTTGAGTTGGAATGCAGCCTCATTCCGTTTGTATACTTTAATGCATGTTCACAAACTACACGAACACTAGTTCAATTTCCAAAATAAATTAAATTAAAAGAAAGGTGCTATTACATTCATTTCCATACAATAGATATAGCAAAAAGGCTCCAAGAATCCCTCTTGCCAAAAACGATGTTAGATGTGTTAAATGTAGCATAATATTGCAGAATGATTGCCGGCTACGGAGGGTCTCAGTTTCCCAAGAGCTAGGTTTTGCATGCTATCGAGCACAAATAAACTTTTATGAACTGAAAAATATGGCGGTGAAATTCGAGGTGGCAATATTTTGTAGCTGTTTTGCCGTGGTGTTGGCAGGCTCGCTTTGTGGCGCGTAAATTGCCCGCGTATTCAGCGATTGCAAAATTGTGCATTGAAGTGAAAGATTAATTTTATTGAAAACCTAATAGGGATATTAATAATAAAATGTGGAGTACAGATCTAATAGATTAAAATGATATTGCGGTCGTTTGCTTTCGGGTATTTTTGAAATTACAATGGGCAAACAGATCCGCCTATAAACCAGTATATTTTAAATCTCGCTAGCTTTCTTTTCTAAAATGCGTTAACTTAGGCAAAGTTTTGTTTACAGTTTCCCCTCACCTAAAGGAAAACATGTAAGCAACCTATATTGAATAACCTGCTTGCGGTGTACCTTTCCGCTTTCTAACATAAATCCTTGTGCACACTTTGCTTTAGTAAAGCCGCACCATAACATGTTCCGTCACATGTTACCCGTTAATGAGTAGGGGAGTTGCATAAGGAATAATAATATAATGTAATGAATGAGTTATGAGATTTTCCGTCACAAAATTGGTGATCAGGTACTTATGACCATCAGACAATCGTGAGAGGGTTCTCAAAATGCAGTGGTTGGAATAACAGCCTTTATTTAAATGCTTGTTTTGATACTTAAGACATTTTTTGTTGAATTGAAAAGAGTATGATTATAAGAGTTTTAATTATTTATACGCATCAACTCACGAGTCACGTAACGTCAAGTTTTTTTGAGGAAAGAAAAATTCAGCTGCGAGTGGGAGTTGAACCCACGTTTTCTATCTAGATCATAAGTATTCCTAACGCCTCACCGATTAGGCTATCCTTCATTCCCCTTGTTTGACGTTTTTTGTAACGTTGCACTATCAAGAGCGTATTTGAGGACAATTTTTAAAAAATAACATGACTGCACGCGACTTAGCTAGACAACTTATCTCCAAAATATCGTCGTTTAGAGTATTAGCGTATATTATGTACCATTTCCAAATAACTTATATTTCTTAATCTTATCTTAGACCAACTTGTCGATGCCGAATCTTCAATTCCCCTTGTTTGACGTTTTTTGAAACGTTGCACTATCCATTGGAATATTGTCAAACTACTACAATCAAGACGTTAACATTACAGCCAAATCAATGGTGTGTTAGATAGCGATAGAAACAATCGTAGCTTTAGCTGTTAGCGTGTCTGCAACAAAGACTAAAACTCTTAATACGCCTACTGTTATATTAAATTCATTTCACCTCGAAAAGTATGGCAACAATAGACACTTAGGCGCATCGGGTTCACGTGAGAGCACTTAGCGTTTCTAGCTTGCTGCCAAATGTATGTTTTTATCACCTTCTTTACAAAATTACCTAATTCCATTAAAACTGAATGTTAGCGTAAATTGCTCCTTAATGTTCGTGGGGTGTAACATGAAAATACTTACAGCTTAATTATTATCCAAGTGTGTGTTTAGGCGGAGTGGCGGCAAGCCGTGCCGTTGACGAATGATGATGGATTGTGGGAACTTCCAGAGGCGTGCTAGCGACAAAAAGCAATATACGCTCACGATTTTGTTGTTAAACTCCATCTAATCGTAATGTTATTTGAGGTACATTTATTTTGATGTTTGAAATGTAACGATCAAGCATTTAATCCTTTAGATCTTTAAATTGGTAGTTGTCACTTAGAAAGATAATATTGTAAATGAAAGATACCATCTTTACATACATCATCATATACATATGAAGCAAGTTGACAGTGACGTAAACAAAAACACAGTTTCTTCTAATAGAACTATAAATTGGTTGTAGTAAATTGATCGCCTAAACTTATGAGAACTTCACTCGAGACCTAAAATACATCTCATGGAGATTAAGGAAATTAATTGGCAGAGATGCAGGATTGCTTTAAGGTGAATGCTCCAGGGTAGCCCGCGAAATTCAAAATTTCTTGGGTTTTTTGCAATTTGCAGGCCAGTGCTAGGTTGAATGTTGATTAAAATATTGATCGCGACTGTAAGACGTATGTAGTAACAGAATTATAATCAACAAAATCATCAATACAACGCTCTAAGTTCATAAAGCTTCAGGAATGACTTTTTATGTTATTTTTTTGTTCCTGAAGCTTTATGAACTTGGAGGGTTGTATTGGTGTTTTTTTATTTTTGATTGGAGCATTCACCTTAAAGGAGTCTTCTTCTTCTTCATCGTATCTATGGTCCCTTCTAATAACAGGAGCTCGACCAAAACTCTGCCACATTTTTGGCGTTGCTGGTGGCCTCGGACAGGGCCCTTAAAGTCCAGGTAAAATTACATAAAGTACAAATGAGGAGGTGGGCCATCGTTTGTTTAAATTAATGTCTCAGTATTTTTGTAAGACTCCTGCAGCATCTTCCGGTCAAATGGGAAAGTCGTCCTGTCAAAATGTAGGTATGCAAAACCGCATATTCTGATGTCCAAACCACATCAGCGTCAACATTTGAATACTTCTGGCTCTGTAAATAACATCACCCCTCGATTAATAACACGCTTAATTGATACTTTTCCTCCGGGGTATTGACATAACACTCACATACCGCTACTGCTGGCTCGTCTACGAGGCTCTTAAAGCCACGCTTCGCGTTCCCCATGCTATTAAACGTTGTGGAACACAATCCGGGAGAAGAACACTCAAATGAGCAAACACTATTATCAGGACTGTGCCGAGGGCGTACAGATTTCCCCGGAGTGCCCTTCTCCTTAAAAGTGCCGGTCGGATGACCGCTATTCACCGCACAACCTCGGACCGACTTCTTTTTACTTTAAAAAGTGTGATGAATGAAATTTTAAAAGTGAGCGCGTTCGATTTTCCCACGTTTTTATACACTCACTTTTCTTGTTTGTTTGTCGTTCCGGTTGGACTTTTGCAACTCAATTTAGAGGCACTTCCCGATAAGCTAGCAGGCTGAAATTTTGTACACGCTTTGAGTTCTGATGACAATACATGACTAGCTAAGAAACGTCATAACAAATCCAATATGGCGGCCTCCCCAAGATGGCGGACTGGCTGTTTGAAACCCACCCCCATGATATGGGTATCAAATGAAAGGGTTTGCTGTCAGGAATACGAAAAAAATAGTCACGGGACTTAAATCCAATATGGCGGACGTCCAAGATGGCAGACAGGCTATTTGAAATGCACCCCTGTGATATGGATATCAAATGAAAGGGTTTGCTATCAGGAGTACGAAAAAAATAGTTACGTGACTTAAATCCAATATGGCGGACGTCCAAGATGGTGGACTGGCTGTTTGAAATCCACCCCCGTGATATGGGTATCAAATGAAAGGGTTTGCTGTCAAGAATACGAAAAAAATAGTCATGTGGCTTATGCTACGCTAGGCTATTAATCCAATATGGCGGACGTCCAAGATGGCGGACAGGCTTTGAGGCACTTCCCGATAAGCTAGCAGGCTGAAATTTTCAGGGTAGCTTCAAACCCGATGAACAATGATAAAAATAATAAAATAATTAATAGATTTAAAAAATCTAAAAACCCACGTTTTTAAATGTCCTAAAAAGAAGAAAATAACCCTACGGGGCAGAGGGGGGAGGCCACTCAAAACGTGGGGGCGTATCTTTGCAAGTTACACCTACGATCTCACGTCATGTAAATATATCCCATAAATAATCCCTTATATAATATACGCCCCCACGTTTTGAGTGGCCTCCCCCCTCTGCCCCGTAGGGTTATTTTCTTCTTTTTAGGACATTTAAAAACGTGGGTTTTTAGATTTTTTAAATTTACCAAATACTCGTAGTGGATGGAGATTTTGGCTAACGAGAAAACTTTTAACAAAGACCTTAGTTTCAGAGCTGGTGAGCAACTATTCAACTACTTCCTATCTGCCTAAAGCCAAAAATACAAAGCCGATGTCGAATCATAATGACGATTTATGTTAGACAAAATATTTACCCAAATCCGATGACTTTTGAGAGCCTAACACTGTCTCACAAAAAAGGAACACAATTTATCACCGATTTTGTCTCTGATCCCCGAATCCCAATATCGTGGTACATCCACAATCTATGTCGGTCCTCCCGTCGGGTGGCAAATTTATGTAAAATCAATGCAACAAATAAAGAACGGTGCGACGGTAAATATCCGCGCCACGTCACAATTAGTGCGTGTCCCGCTGGGCCGGACACATTTTGTTATTTGCCAATCTATTCACGGCCCCGATACGCCGACCAAAAACGATTCATACAATTTTATATCCCTATTTTTTATATCCTCTATTATACTGCGGACGAGGTGTGTGCCAAACTATACAAAAAGGCTTTAACAAAAGCTTTCAGGGAGCAATTATTCTTTGTAAAAAGTTATCTGAGATTTAATAATCACAGCTTCAACTACGACCTAGGTACATGTTGACTTAGGGCGAGTAAAATAACTTAAGTAGGTAGTTAAACATTTGAAGACAGGGCAAAGATTTGAATATGCGGTTGAAAGGTTTAATATTATTTGTGGTGTATTTGGCTAAACATTTTTAGGCCGACAGATCCGATCCTGAATTAAGTCAAGCAGAAATACAAGATTGTTTCCGTTCAATAGGTCTAATCTCTCAGATGGGTATTCGTGCTGAAACGATCCTCTTTTATTGGCGTCTCTTTGTCGAAGTATTCGACATTTTCATCGGTTACTATACGAATTTTAGTTTAGGACGAAACAGCTCGGGACTCTTAAATTTGATTTAGGGCTAAAGGTTTCGAAATTCGGGACCGTATTTTATTGAAAGTACTTAAGAGTGTTTATAAATAGCTTCGTTGATGTACCAGGTCCACTTAAACTAATTTAAAGACGTACCTACTGCTTTAGTCTAGTGGGAATACTGAACAAGAGATCCGATTCCCGGGTCTGGCAAATGTTATCAGCTTTTTCCATCATTCTCAATGCCAGTCACGGTGTATGGATTTGTGCCCGGTTGATTGCAAGAACCTTAACTCTTTTGGCATGGTGCATGGATCTTAACCGTATCTGGCGAAATGTGGGTGTCCTATTTGATACATCTCTGTCTAATCCTTCTGCGAAAAAGGGACCGATGTTATAAATTATGTATTGCTACTGAATACAATCTCAAGATTTTCTTCTAAACTGTAAAGAACCACGACTGCTTCTCGATCAGAAGATTAAGAGCTAAGAAACTCGCAACTCTAAAGATCAACTGGAAGAAATTGCACTTAATACTTTGAGACTAGGTACCGCTCTTGCACTATCGCGACCTACAAATCCAATACATTTGTTGATGTACAAGTTTTCCGTTACCGATTCAATATTTATTGAAACTACTTGGGCTAGAAACTTTGTAATATAAACAGCAAATCATCCTTTTGGGGACAATCCAACCGGGTCAAGTGGAATAGACCTAGGTAGAAATGAACCCAAAACAGGATTTAGGATTTGATTGTTGAACACTAAGGTCAACGCCAATTATTGTGGTCAGCTTTCTGAACAGATATCTATACTAACAATATTACAAAGCTGAAGATTAAACGCACTAATCACAGGAACTACTGGTTCGAATTCAAATAGTAGATTATGCACCGAGGGGCTAAAGTTGTGTCTTATGTCACGGGCGTCATATTGAATCTCGAGCGAAATGAAGGATTCGGGATTTAACTCCCGAGCGTAGCGAGGGAGTTAAGAGTTTAACTCACGAGCGAAGCGAGGGAGTTAATACAAGAATCCTGAATGCAGCGAGGGATTCAAGCTAGCCCAAGGCAAAGACACCTTTAGCCCAGAGGAGGATACTCTACTTTTTACACCTACTGTGAGAAAATAATAGCCATAGTACGAAAAACAAAGTATTTATTAAATAAAAAAACAGTAAGAATAACATTTAGAACTAGTTATATAGGTACACTTATATATTAATTCAAGTTAATTGTAACATTTGAGACATTAGTCCAGTTGTGCAAAGATATAGTTATGTTTTTATTTGGTACGTTTATAGATGTTGATGTGGAATTTATTTGAGTATTGCTCGTCAATGCTTCAGAATCTTGTATTTGCAGAGAAGCATTTTGGGTGGTGAAAGTTGGTGAAGGTGGTGAATGAGGCTCAGGGAAAGATGGAATGTGATGGTGTGATGTTGAAGGTTGTGGTGAAAAAGAATCAGATGACGTTTTTAAAGTGATGCTGTTACCAATTTGACAGCTTATTTTATTTTTGTTTTGTACAGAATTTTCAATGTATCCTTCTGCTACTGTATCCGATTTCCAGCCACCATGTCGTTTTATTTGGGTTATATCTGCTCCCGCATCCGCCAACAGTGTAGCTGACGTTCGACGAAAAGAATGACCCGTATAGAGCTCGATATTTGGTAATCCTAAGTATTTGGCAATTTCCTTCGGCATGGCACTCATTTTGTTCTTCCCAATCACTTGACGGGTGCATTTTCCACTACTGAACGCTACAAAAAATCGGTTAGTGTTTATGTTAGGAGGCCGCAGAGCTTGATACTTTTCCACAACCTTTACATATGCTCCGCGGATGACAAATGACCTTTCCTTTTTGGTTTTAGAGTCTGGCAACTTAATCAATAACAACTCTTCTGAGTGTTTTTCTATATCTTGGACCTTCATGTTTACCATTTCTTGACAACGACAAGCCCCATTCACTCCAATAATTAAAGCCACCTGTAACAAAAATAAAAATAAATTTTACTAACAACATACGTAAATTCAGTAAGTATACTTATGTGTTCTTGTTGCTATTTGCTACCATGTGGTATTTTATTTAGTTATAAATAAAATGATGTACTTACTTTTACGGCAAGATAGCTATGATCAGGAGCTTCATTTAAAAAAGTTTCAATATTCATAGGTGTGAAAACTTTCGATTTCTTTGATTGGTGACCTTCCGATTTCCTCTTTAGAAATGCTAATAGCTTAGCGTATGTCTTGATATTTATATTGTGTTTCATGCTTATTGTTGACCTAAGCATTGAATAAGTACACCATAGGCTACTTGACTTCTGAGTACAAGATAAATGCTGAAAATACACTAATAGAACTGGTTCCGAAATGGACTTGACGCCTTTCGTACTTTTCCATTTTTGGAAATTGTCATAGGCTTTTATATAAGTTTCCTTTGACTTTTCCGGCAGTAAATCATTGGAAATATTATTAGCTTCGGTTGTAATGAATTCAGGAGTACAATCACTTTCATCACTCGACATTTTATAATACTTTGTTGATAAATTTAAAATTTAAATGCCAAAAATTCGCGCCTTTATTGCGTCTACCAATAAGTAGCCAAGAGACGATCAATTCGATTTTCGAAAAAAAAAGTATCTTCTATGGTTTTGTCGTGTTTGTCCTAATGATATCACTCTCATGGATGTGGCGTTTGTGTAAACTAAGTTTTATACAGGGCTGGTAGAATGGTTTTGGATGATTGGCTGTATGCATTTTGAATTTAGAATGTCATTGGAGACGCTCGTGAAAATAGAGTATTTTTGATAAAATGTGATAAATCGACTATATTATAGATAGGTTTTATTATTTATTTATTTATTTACAAAATCCACAGCAATCTTAGTGCAGTTTATTTAAAATAAATTAACTAATGTTACAGCCAATTACTATTACCTACGGTATTACGGCGCGGTACGGTATTTGTTATTATTAATGCCAGTTTTAATGTTATTTCATTCCTTTTAAAAAATGGTTCGTAGGTAGTTATCTAATTATTCTTACAATATTATGTCTTCGAAAACATGGCAACGATATGAAGAAGCAATCGTTATGATTTTTTAGGAAATCGAGAATATCATCCACGCGTACCTAGTAAGGGTTTCGAGAATAGCTTTCCTCTTTCTGGCACACTAAATCAGACTTGGCTGTATGGGCTCAGCTCCCTTTGCCTGCCCCAAAGAGGGACGAAAAGAACCAAAAAAAAAATCTAGGCTGCATGGGCTAGATAGATCCCTTTGTCTTCCCAAAAGGGAAAAGAAAAAAAAAAAAAAAATCTTTCTGGCACCAAAGGGTGTTTGTTGTTTATAAACATATTCCAAATTCAAATCACATTATTGACCAGCGGGTAATAATGAAATCCAGTACAACATTATTGACCGGCTGTGCCCTCGGCCACTAATGACTCACTTTAGGTTAAGGTTGCTTGACATATAATTTGACATTTTCGAGCAGGTGGTGTGAAAATTATTTATGTAGGTTAGTCCATTTGTCGAGGAAGGCCAACAGGAGCCGAGCATCGGGTTTGAAACCACGGGGAGAAGCTAGTTATATTTTATGGTCAAAGAAGATTTTGTAACTGCTGCGAGGTTTTTAAAGTCGTAAGTTGCCCATGACCTTGGATTCTCAGGATAAGCTGTTAGTTTATGTGAATGACCACCTCAACCGTGACTCCCAAAAAGTTTCTGAATACAATCTTACTAATAGCACGGAAAATTATATTAAACGTGTGAGTCAAACACCCATAGATATTTGTTATGGTTTAGCATCGCTATCGTGCAAAATTTGAAGCTTCATCATCGTCACCTCACTTTTGAATTCGCAAATGGACCTTTTATTTCTCTTATCACGCTGCGCAGTACTATTAATTAGATTATCCTTATCTCGCTCCCACTCATTACCGAGTCTAATTACTGCCTTCTTATTCGCACAGTTACCTGTGATATCGCTGCGATTGTATGGCGTTTGACTTTTATGCCTAATTACCCTACTTATTAGTTTATTGTTCGTTTTTAATAAAAATAACTGTGAGTATTTATTAGCTGAATATTAAGTATATTTATCCCGTAAACATTGCTATAACTGTGCATCTGGTTGTCACTTTTCCTTGAGTGTTAACGTGCTGTTAGTTTCGTTGCTACCATTTGTGTTAAATTTAATTATTGATGGCTTTAAACGACAATAAAAGACTGCATGTCTATTATCAGAAATGTTGCGGGTTCCGTATTAAGACTGAATCATTCATTATTTATCAAACCTTAGGTATATTATGATTATGGTGAGTGGACGGCTTATCAAAGTGGGTGTTATTTTGTTATGTATAAGTATATATGTATAAGTATATCAAATTAGTATAAGTATATGTATAAGTATATCAAAGTGGGTGTTATTTTGTTATGTATAAGTATATTGTGTGGCTAAGTCTTGATCTCATCAACGACTTCTTCGTTTGATCCATTCATTCATATACACTCTGCTTATAATAACGTAGAAATAAATAGATAAAGACTGGCAAAACCAAAGGCCAAACCTATTTAATTGTTAGATTCTACGAAACTTTAAGAACACTATTAATAGTAGGAGACTTCATAAAATACATAGTTAACCTTAAGATGACAAAAATCATGAATAAAATGGTAGAAATATCAACGGAACCGTTGATATTAAAATAAACACATTAACAACTCTGTTTACATTATCAGACCCTAGTCCGTAACAGGAGCAAAAAACATTATATTCATTGTAAATATGCAACGATAACCGAAACCCGTTTCATATGCAACGAGTCGGTCGAGGATCGCGTTCATGGACGTCAGTTCCTTCCGAGCTTTGTTTCTATCTGGACCACTTTTAAATAGGAAACTGTTGGTGAAGTGCAGGGGAAAAGAAACTTTAAAAACTATAAAGTTAAAGACGATGTCGATAATGAGAGTGGTAGCAATAACAGGCTGTGACAGTGGTCTTGGATGGGCCATAGCGGCCAGATCAGCTCGTGAAGGTCTTGTCACAGTAGCTGGCATGTACAACGGTGTTGATACCAAGGCGGCAGAAGGATTGAGGAGTTTATGCGCCCACCCTCACCCACTTGACGTGACCAACCCTGAGAGCATCGCCGGTTTCCGAGATTACGTCAAATCTTTGTTGAATGACAACCCTAATTACAGTGAGTGATTGTGTTTTATTTTTAACTTCATTATAAAGTACTAGTTAAAAAGGGATTGAGGGAGATAAAATAGGTCAATTAAAATCACCTCTACAGAGGGACTTTTGATAAAATTAATATTCTGCGCGCGTTCCAAGAGTCCTCTGGAGTAGGATTAGAATAAAATTAAATAGAGACTACACCAAAACTATTTTGTTGAGTGTCATTAGTTCATTACTTAATTTAAAATAGAGCTATTTAATGCTAATTTGATGGGTGGTTATTTTAAATGTGATCCGAGAGTTCTGCATTTAAATTAGGAAAATCTTGCTTGCCTCGTTGGTGCCGTAGTTGCAAGAGCGACTACTGGGAATGAGCTCTCGGGTTCTATGCCCTGGTCGGGCAAAGTGAACCTTGACCCTACGCAGAGGACAGCTGAAGGAACAAGGTGAACTTTTAGTCAGTATGAGTCTGGCAGTCCCTTCCACTCCTCCCAGTGAAGACTCATTTGATGATGTTAACACCCAAATAAAAAATGGTCCGGCAAAGTATTAATGGATTTTTCCATTAGGAATTTCTTAGTAGCAACCACAGAGTCTCCATTTGATTGAGCGGTTGACGGGAATTCCCTCTCCTACTATTACATAACTGGTGGAATGTATCCCCGAACGGTTATTTTAGCCTAATCATTCGAGGGCCACAGGCAAGTGACCCCCGAATGATTAAGCAGAGGTTACCGTATCAAAATAAATGTCACTTCTACAAAATGTAGGTATAGCTAGGAACATAAAACTTCAAAATAATTTACTTGCTTAACTGCATGAAATATTTCTTCAAACTCTGAAAAAAAGTGAACAACTTACTACTGAGATATAAAATATTATAATTCCAGAACTCCATGCAATTGTCAACAATGCCGGAGTGATGACAATAGGTGACTATGAATGGCAAACATCAGATATGATTGAAAGTGCCATAAATGTCAACTTGCTTGGCACCATGAGGGTTACAAAAGCGTTCCTGCCTGATCTGAGGCAGAGTGCTTTACAGGTAAGACAGTCATTTGTTTTTTTTTTTAAATTCATTTTTCTCATGCAGATATTGTACAGACGCCAGCACATCAACCTTCCTCAATCTGTCAAACTTCTTTAATAGATTTTCGACCTTATCACAATAATGGAAGGTTAATTTTCGATCGGTAAAATCTGACGGATTCGGGTAGGTTGACTCGGGTTGCTGGCGTCTGTACAAGAACAGTACCCATACCATGAATTATCATTACGATACTCGATAATCGATATCGACCGCGTTTGGCGCTCTCATTGGCCCGCTACAAGGTTGAGGCACAGAAAGCCCTATGGTGTGTGTGCCTTAGGTGTTCCGATCTAGGGTAAATTTGGACCAAGGGTCTTTTGTTTTGTCGCAACATTTTTGATCTGTCGCATTTGGCCTCCACCCACACCCTGTTAATTTTGACCCACAAGTCACTGAACATACAATTTCCACATTTTTACCAATTAATTTGCGTCTTACAGTGAACCGAAATTTATTGAACGACTGCTTCAGAATTAATTCTACTTTCAAAAAATGGATATAACAAAAAAAAACCACGTAACACGCAATTACTTTCGTCTAGGTTCGGTCTAAGTTACCCTTGATCCTATTTCAGAAAAAAATACCTTTGTAGGCTTGTTTTGTATGGCTTTAGCAATTTATTTGTACATGACAAAACATGTTTGATATACTGGAATACGACACAAAGCGAATACAAACCAAGTATCTTGATATAGAGCTTCTCATCTAATAAAAATAACAGATTGAGTTTATTTTTTGTAACAAACATTAATATGAAGACGGGTAAACGTAATAAATACGAGAACATAGAATTCGTATACTCAATTCAAACATAATATGTGCTAATATGTATACTGTATCTATGTATATGTTCCGGGACTTCGGGTGTATCCATTATTACTTCCAAAGTCGTTCTCAAAATCCCAAATTCAGAAATAACGGTGTCCGTAGCAACAAGTTAAAATTCATATTATTACGGCTTCCCGGAAACAGGTATTGTAATAACAACGATAGAAAATTTGATACCGCCCCAAATAATCGTGTGATTTCTACGTAAACAAATGAAATAGGATTCTTCCTCAAAATGAAATTGACTTCGTAAACATTATTTTGTGAAAACACGTAGAGATATTTTCTGGGCGACCGAAACGCTGAACATCGTAAGCCCACAAAATAATGTCAGCCTATAGGGAAAATGACAATCTTTTTTTGTTTAAAACGTTTAATTGAAAACGTAAGCCTGGATTTGTTTATTTATGATGTTCCGAGTTTTAGTAAAAATAATATTTTCATTTGGTTTGTTTTACTTGTTATTTAAAAAAAGTTGTTGTTTCGTTTCCGTGGCGAATCGGTCTATTGCACAATAACGTATTTTACAATACTGCGGGGAATGGTACAGTAGCATGTCCGATCATAGAACTGCGGTTAGTATTTTTCCTATGAGACGTGAGGCTTGTATTTTTAATACTTTTATTTAAAAAAATATTACCTTCTGAAAAATTATATCCTTTCAATAGGGACAGAAACAAACAATCTGCTTAAAAATGCCTAAATTATTCCACAATAATTTTCCAATAATTAATAGATGATTGCCTTTAAATACCGTCTCATTCCGTATTTCAGAACACAGGGTCCACAAAACCCCGTATAATTAACGTGGCGAGCCATTGCGGCTTACAACCGTTGCCGGGCTTCGGAGCCTACAGCGCCAGCAAGGCGGGAGTGCTGGCTTTGACAAAAGCCTTGCGGATGGAGCAACGAAGACATGGGTTGACTGCTGTGGCTTTTGTGCCAGGTAATTGCTTGCTTAAGTTCCTATTTAAAACGTACCAAGAATAGTATCTACCGCAATAAATGTGTCTGGCCGTAAAATTATGCGGACGGTAACTGTATCCCCTTAAAAAGATGAACGTAAGGTTCGTTGATACGTTTTTTTATCCTGGGAAAATCGTCAAATTTTAATGTGTCCTCCCACTCAAGGCGGAATGTGAAGGACTGTCAGATTTGTACTGACTAAATCCACGGTGATCCTTCTACAGCCCTTTACGTTCTAGGGTCACGGCTGATGCGAAGGCTTTGGCCCTCTAAGGAGGGCCCTGCAATTGCTGACAGCTCTTTGAGGTGGCACCGCTACCCATTCCGTCTAGCCCCGCAGCATGGCCTCGACCAATGCTGGGCGCGAGAAGTCGCCGCCTATCGCCTCCGTGAGGACACGGTGGTGCACTGCCCAAGCGAGACAGACCTGCACCGTATGCTCCACCGTGTCCTTCTTTTTTTTTTGTTGATAGGTTATGTAGGGCAGAAGGCGGCCATAATAAATTTTAATATGAGGTGCTACCGTGCTAACGGTGTAACTTGAAACCAGTGGCGTAACGAGACTGAAACTAACAGGTGGCAAGATGTATTTCTGCGAGGCCCTTTACTTTCAAGACGAAAAATATGACTTGTCTCCGCCGCTCGCGCGACGCTGATTGAAAAGAAATATTTAGTCCTTCAGTCAGATTATCAATAAATATTCGCCCACACATGTATACACAACTGCCTACTAAAGAATCTTTCACGTAAATGCATAGTATTCTTAACCAAAATTTTTAATGGCTGCCTGGTAATTGGCTATTTTCCCTCTGCTTGGAAAAGAGCCAAAATTATAACTTTCAAAAAACCGGGTAAAGATAAAAGTACACCAACTAGCTATCGGCCGATAAGTCTTCTACCATCTTTGGGAAAATTACTTGAAGGAGTAATCTCATCACGCTTAGCAAAATCTACAAACCACCTACTATTGCCCGAGCAGTTCGGATTCAGACGGTCTCATTCTACAGCTCAGCAGCTAGCCAGGGTCGCTGAGCATGTCACGCACCACTTAAACATAGGCCAATCTACGGGTATGATGTTGCTCGACGTCGAAAAGGCTTTTGATGCGGTATGGCATGCAGGCCTTCTATATAAGCTGCTTAAACTATGTAAAGTACCAGTTGGACTTGTAAAAATCATCCAGGCGTATTTGACGGATAGGTCATTCTGTGTTCACATCGGAAATAGTGTATCAAAACCTAGATCAGTTCCTGCGGGGGTGCCACAGGGCTCCTTGCTCGGCCCACATTTATTCATCCTATTTATTAACGATATGCCCAAGCAGCCTCACACTCACTTAGCCTGTTTCGCCGATGACACGGCATCGTTTACTTCAAATAAAGACACTGATTTAATAGTTGAGCGGCTACAATTATCATTAGAGCTTCTAGTTGCATATTTTACTCGATGGAAATTAAAACTAAACTCCACAAAAACCGAAGCCATAATGTTCTCTCGAAAGCGATCACTTCCTACAAAACAAATTAAAGTAGGTGATTATAATTTGCCATGGCGAACATCGACCAAGTACCTTGGACTATTTTTGGACAATAAAATGAACTGGACCAAAAATACCGAGTACTTCCGCATAAAAGGAATAAAAGCCCTAAACAGCCTACATCCAGTCTTAAAACGGCGATCTAAAGTCAGCCCAACTACCAAATTAAAGATCTATACAACCCTTGTAAGACCCTGCATTACCTACGCGGCACCGGTCTGGAGTAGCACTTGCGAAAGTAATTACACCAAACTACAAGTAGTCCAAAATAAAGCAATGAAAACCTCATTTAATACACCCTTCCGAACAAATCTTAAAACGTTACACAGTCAATTAAACTTCCCAACATTAAAACAATTCATAACAAAGCTCACAAAAAAGTTCTATCTGTTAACTAACCCTAAAAATCATAACCCACTTATTTCTAGCATTGGCCGAACCCGATCTAACAACTTAAAATATATCGATACATATCATCGATACCGTCTTCCACATCACTTACTACTATACGAATAACAAAGGCGATGTGACTTGATGACCGGACTTTTTATACGTTCGCTCTAAATGTAGGTAGATTTACAACAAATCACTCTCAGTACGCGAAGCTCGTTTGCATTTTAGACATTATAGTTTTCTTGAAGTAAATTTTAATCTTATAATGTTAACTATTTGTTAAATCTGTTTAAATATTAGTTCTCATTTGTGTTATAAAGTGCGTTTGTGACTAATCATCGCGCTGTATTGAACAACATTTTAATAAACGTAAGTAATAAGGATATCTCTGATTCATAACAAAGAAGTTTTTACAGTACATTAATCATGTATACCTAAATGTTTTATATAGGCGCCATAGTCTGTAAAAAACACCTATTCATAATGTTGAATGCTTTTAGAATAAGATCTGAATGTCATTTATCTGTTGTGTTTATGTTTAAATAAAGAAATTTTAAAATCAAAATCAATAAATATTCGCCACGCACCTTTTTCTTTTGTTAGGTCATAAAAGCAAAATTGAATAAGCCAATCGGCAGACACCGTTCAGCTTCTTACGTTTAATGAATGATCATCATCGTCATCATTATCTCAGCCATAGGACGTCCACTGCTGAACATAGGCCTCCCCTTTAATTCCGGCGACCTTTATAAGGTTGTCTGTCCATCTCGTTGGTGGACGTCCTACGCTGCGCTTGCTAGTCCGCGGTCTCCACTCTAGCACTTTTCAACCCCATCGGCCATCTGCTCTGCGATCAATATGGCCTGCCCATTGCCACTTCAGCTTACTAATCCGGTGGGTTATATCGGTGACTTTTGTTCGTCTACGGTCTACGGATCTCCTCATTTCGGATTCGATCACGATAATGAATAATATAGCAATATAATTATTATTTACCAGGTGGCTTCGTTTCCTCCAGCAACATAGTCGCAAATCAAGGAGCACACGGAAACGCAATGCTCGAACATTTGAATGACGAACAGAAATCTTTTTACGGGGAAAGGATCACTACACTCTCTAATTATCTCCAGTCAGCTACATCTCACGACGCAGGATACGACTCTTTGAAGGACGAGAACGTCATAGAGACATTCGTCAAAGCTTTGACGGATGATAACCCCAAAGAACTGTATAAAGTGGAATCGTGGAGATACATGTTTTACTATAACCTGTTTAAGTTGCCTCTCCCAGAAGCCACTCTCGGTTGGCTTATAAAAAAGTTCCTTAATTTTCCCGAATGAATAAATGATTTTTTGGGAATACTTTTAAGGATAAGAAAACTATAGGATTACTTTGTCGCCGTTTTATATTTTAAGTACCTATCTACATTGCCGCATTTGATCTACATAAGCACCATAGATACCTAAGGAGGTATGTTATTATTATCAATTACATTTAAGGTTATTCCATTTGAATAAACATCCTTTACACAACCAAAATATAAATGAACACAAAACTTGTTTAGCACTGCTTGTTTTATTGTACATAACCCCTATCCTCGTTAACTTTATTAAAATTTGTAGGTACAGACGCCAGCACATCAACCTACCTCAATCTGTCAAATTTCTTTAATAGATTTTCAACCTTATCACAATAGTGGGAGGTTAATGTTCGATTGGTAAAATTTAACAAATTCGCATAGTAGGCCAGTCATTAAACCTAAAACCTGAAGAAAAAACTTTTTTTTAAAAAAGTACCGACTTCAAAACAAATACAAAAAAGTTGAAAATAACTTTTCTTTCGGAAGTCGGTGGCAATAGGCAATGACACAACAAAACAAAGCCACCGACTTCCGAAAGAAAAGTTATTTTCAACTTTTTTGTATTTGTTTTGAAGTCGGTACTTTTTTTAAAAAAAGTTTTTATTTTACCCTTTTTAGTTTATTTATTACATATTCAACCCAAATTCTTGTAAAACACAAAATTTTTCTTACATATGCACTAATCTTGTAATCCGTCACAACATAAAAAAATCCATATCTCTAAAACTGCTGAACCGATTTTGATGAAACTTGCAGTGTACCCTAAGTTGAACAATACCTAGTACAACAAAAAAAGAATTACTTAAATCGAACTTATAGTTCCGGAGATATGCGTGCACAAACATAAAAACATACATACATACATACATACATACATACATACATACATACATACATACACTTATGAAATTTGGCACATTTGTTCAGACGCTGATATAGACTAACATATATGAAAACTGGGCAGTTCTGATAATATTACATACATACGGGTCGAAATGATAACCTCCTTTTTTTTGAAGTCGGTAATAATTAGTAACTTGCTGAAATTTTAAGGGGTTCTTAAAGAAGGTAAAATAACTTACCGTGTGATTTTGCAGCGTTCTGGGGTGTACGGAAAGGGTTGAAAAGGGGTGAAAAGTGTTTTTTGTTAACAACATTGCCAAAAAAATTTGTAACTCGCTGCAAATTTGGAATGAGGTTGTTCTTAACGTTTTGTAATGTGTATTAAATTAGCAGCGTTTTGCAACATACGGAACATTGTTTATTATCAAAAAACAATGAATTTTTTAAATAACGAGGGTAAAAAAAATTGTAACTCGCTGTAAATTTGTAATTTAGTTGTTTTTACCGTTTTGTAACGTGCCACGGCGTCGGGCGTCGCGGGACGATCTCCGGCCACCGTAGGCGCGGGCATGCGGGCGGCGAGTAATGGGCAACTCGCAAACCGACCATGGACAATGTCCGGGTCGACGGCGCGTTGTGTTCCACGCGCGCCTCAAAGAGCGTCAGCAAGATGACGGGGCCCCCCTCTAGAGGGCCAAATCCTGCCGGGGTCGCGGGACTTATACCATTACCGTGACCCTGGAACGTAAAGGGCTAATGAAGGACACCGTGGATTTTAGTCAGTAAAAGTCTGACAGTCCCTCCCGCCCTACCCTGGGCTCAGGACTCATTTGATGATTTTACCACGCAAAAAAAAAGCCTCCGCCTCCGAAGAAGCATAACGATAGAAAGTGAAAACTTTGGAACAAAACTCTGATTGAGAATTTTCTTTAAGAAAATATGAAAATAATAAATTATGAAAAATTATTAATTTTCAATAACAAGAATGATATCTTCTTATTGAAAACTTTGTTTTAAAGATAAAGATAACATTCCATAGATGTTATCAATTTTGTTCACGAAAAGTATTATTAACATACTAGCATCTGCCCGCGACTTCGTACGCGGATCCTGTTGCTTATGCCAGCGACAACAGGGTCGTCAAAGTCGAAGATCTGAAACGTCTGATATCGAAACAAGACTAAGGTTATTTAAAACAAGACTAAGGTCAAGAGCAAACCCATCAAACATAAGAAAAAAACAAATTTGATTTCCATAAAAAGGTTATAGTGACTTAACCTTAAAAGATAGATATGCTCTCGCGGACTTTATTTTAGGACTTTTTATGAGGAATAATTCCGTAATACATATTTTTTGCGTAACTCTAACCGCTTACGCAGCGCACGCAACGGAAGCTCTCGAAAAGGAATACATTTTCCCGATTTTAAAACGTTTTTCATTGCTGCTCCGCTCCTATTAGTAATAGCGTAATGTTATACTATAGTCTATGTTACTCGCAGATAATGTAGCTTTCTAATGGTGAATGAGTCAGAACGGTCTGGTTTTTGAGTTTATCCATTACTAACAAACAAACAAAAATACAAATTTTTCGTCTTTAAAATATGATGATGATGAGTGAAGATGTAGAAAACGTTAGATAACAGTGATGTTTAATGCGAAGGGATAGGCAGGCTCGTATTTAATATTTCAGCCACTTTGACGTAATAATTGGGGTTAGCCTAATACCATCAACCCGGTATAATTACGTAAGTAGATACGGTCATGGGCGGAGCCACGGTGGGGCAGAGTGGGGCGCTCGCCCCACCCTGACTCTAACCTGTAAGGTACCTAACCAAACCTTAAAAACTAAATTATCTAGGTACTTACTTACTATGATACTTAATATCCGTAAAAAAGTTTACACTTGACAGTCATCAGTTGACACAAAAATAAAAAACATTATTTTAGATTGCTGCCCCACCCTGATCCCATGGCGCTGGCCTGCCCTGATCCCATGGCTGGCTACATCATGGATACGGTGTGATATCTAGACCCTGTGCATGGCTGCTACTGAGAAATAGTAATTCTTTATAGAACAACCTAATAACATTTTGCTTTAAATTGGAATCGAACTCTCCTGTCATGAGGACCTCATTCATTTAGCATATGCGCTTTCACAGTGTTGACCATAGACGTAATATAGAATGGACTGCGCAATACTTGCACGAAATTGACCAGCAGGGCTATTGGCTAACTTGATAGTCACTGACCAGCTGTTGTCAAACTGAACTTAGATGGCATGATAACTGTCATGAGGCTAATTTGAGGAGTGGTGTGCCTCAAGAGCTTTAGAATAGTTGATTTTAGGGAACATTCACATTTATCAGTTTCATTGCAGATGCAAAAGCCAATACAAAATTTACCTTTTTCGACAGCTATTTTATATGGTCACCACATAGACAGCGAGATACGCAATAGCCCCGCTGTCAATCAATATCTATCTCCTTCCTGTATCAATTGTAAAATTAAAAGGCTAGAAGTTTTTTGTAAGTTTATGACTATAATTCAGACTTTTAGAGGCCTATCGTTGAGTGTTACAGCTGTGGTTACAGCATAGACTAAAAATAATGGGCTGTGCCCTGCTCTGTGGAAAACCTAAGCAAGTGACATTTTTTTAAAGTTAAAATTGTCCTCTCTAGAAAGAGAGGACAACAATTACTATTTGCCCATACTTTAACGTAAATAATTGTTTTCCTATCTTCTAGTTTGTGCTTTCTAGAGACTACGGTTAATGTTAGGCAGCTATTGCTCGGTCCATTCTTTAAGTCTATGGGTTGATTCCTAAAAGCTGAGTATCCAAAACTCCATTAAAAAACAAGGTGTCAGAAGAAATGACGTCACATGTCACACGACATGATTGACAGCGATTGACAGCAATTTTGACAGTTGAGATTGTGGTTGAGATTTTGCCAATGTTCAAGAGAAATCAGATTTTCTGTTAAAAACCATCAAAGACAGTGCAAAAATATCAATTAAAGTGTGAAAACAGAAGGATTATTTAATATTGCATACATTTGTTTGAAAGACAATCTCATTCCGAAGAAATGGAGGTGGTGTTTGGGCCGAATTCGGTCGACGAACCGGTACGTAAAATATTTTTACTACAACTGGTTTTTAATTTGAATTTTGGTGTATTTTATTGCGGTGTTTTGATTACTATTTAGATTTATATTAAAAAATCTAGATAAATGTTATGTAATTCATCGTTAATAGTCTATTCTTCACATTGTTTATAGGTTATTATTGTAGTGATCATAGAAAAGGAATGGACTGATTTGAGATAACGTCTTAACTTACACTAATATTCCTGAAAAAGTAGTATTATCCTTAGATAATAGATCCACAAACTCACTACTTAATACCAATAGCAGGAGCACTGCCTTCTGAGAATTTCAATGTGTTTCTGGATTTGCACTAAGTCTTACAAATACCGGCACGGTTCTTGAGCGCTCGGCGTAAGAGTGGGGATCGCTTTGCGCATCGTACACTTATCGACAAATGAAACGCACAATAAAACAAATAAAACGCACAAAACAACGAATCCCGAGTGACGGCTATGACGCGTTGCGCTACGGCACGCTACGCGGGCCAATCACTGCACTTTCCCCGCCCCCGTTCCTCACTTCATCTACCAAAGGGACCTAATAACTCACTTCTGCGCAGGTGAAGGTCAGCGCTCAAGATCCATGCCGGTAACTGTACTAGTATAATAAAAACGATGCATGATGTGTTACCATAGATTCAAAATATGATCTAGATTGTGCACTGGTTGCTATTTGCAGGAACTATATTGTAAATGTTATGTCTTTTCAGAATCTTCTTTACAAGTTACAACGTAAACTCAAAGTGTTCAATACTACAGATTCTCTGCCTAACCGAGGATACAACTTGGTTGCCTGTGCCAGCAAGTATGGGATAGTTTTTATTGCTTCCCCAGATGGACATTTGACTGGTAACTTTGTATTTTCAATTTCATGTTCATTCTACCTTACCACGCCACTGGGCTCCTATAGCTTGTCGCATAATGTTTTATAGTAGCCTATAGCCTTCCTCAATAAATGGACTACAGCTTTATAATATAAGTATAGATTGAACATGCAACAAACATTTGAATCAATAAATTATTTTTTTCTTTAGTATAATTTTAGTTTCAGCATGTTTTTACTTACTCAAATTTTGTAATTTTATTGTTTTATTTCTATCCCTATATTGTATTGTTTTTGTTTTATACAGATGCCAGATAAATCTAATATATAAAAATCAATGCCACTTTTCGTTGTAATCTTATAACTCAGGAACGGGCTCACCTATCCAAACCAAATGTTTAGGCTTTGTTCGGACTATTTTGTAGATTATTTATGTGAAGTTTGCACAAAATCGGTCGAACGATTCTTCATTTATCACATTTTTTGTAATACAGTAGTGAAGCATGGGCCGGGCCGCTAGTCTAATATATAAAAATCAATGCCACTTTTCGTTGTAATGTTATAACTCAAGAATGGGCTCATATCCAAACCAATTGTTTAGGCTTTATTCGAACTATTTAGTAGATGCTTTATGTGAAGTTTACACAAAATCGGACAAGCGGTTCTTAATATACCCGTACGAAGTTGGGACAAACCACTAGTTCTATATAAAACATGCTTCACTATAATTACCTACCTTAATTTTCTATTAGATCTAAACACAGCACATCTGATACAATATATCATTTCTTCCAGTTTACTACTTAGAGCAGCTGATTGACAAAGAGTGTGAGCCACAGCACACAACTGTAAAACTACAAGAGAAGCCAACACATATTGCTGCTAGTTGTGATCAGGAACTGTTGGCTGTGACTGGTGGACAGCTACTGACTATCTATAAGATCACTGACTTTCAGAATCAGGTAACTAAATTGTTAGCATTACAAATATGAGCAAAACTGATTGTAATTGAAATCACAGTAACATCAGTTACTGTATTTTAAATAATTATATGCATCAAAGCCTGCATTGTGAATAATAAAGCTTTTCTTTCTAAATGAAAAATTTGACTGCAAACAGGTTTTGGACCTGCAACTGCACATGGTCATGCTCGCAAGTGTTAAGGGATTTAACACTTGCAAGCATGACTATGGTCAGGTGCAAATCGCAATCAATTCTTCCTATAAATAAGCTGTAAAAAGTACTGTGATTGTAATTATAGGGGAAATAGTAAAACCCAATAAGAGTAATGTATGTATGATTTTTAATGAGTCTTGATAGTTAAGAGATTCTGATTAACATTGTTTTATTTACTGCATGTTATTGATTTGATTTGATTGATTTATGCATATTATGTTATGTTTCCAAACAATAATTTGTAGATGATTTATTTAGTTTGCATTAAGTATATTTCAATTTTGTTACAGAATGTAGCACCGTCTTTAGCTATAAGGTGTGATGTGAACCAATCCACCTTTGTCTCGGCTTTGCAATGGAACCCTTGCATCTCTGATACCATTGCCATAGCTTTCTATGATGGCACACTCCTTGTGTCGCAAGTCAGCACTTCTCAAGTTAAGAAAGTGTCTTCTAAAGCGAGGTAAGCATTTGAATTTTGATATTCTTTTTGTGAACAGACCATTTATCAGCCAATAAGCACCCAGCTGCATGTGTGGAGTGACAAGAATGGATAAAGCAAGGAATGAGTTTATAAGGGGAAGTTTGAAAAGTGGCGCCTGTTACTGAACAAAATGAAAAGGAATTGTCTGTCTCGGTATGGACATGACTGTAATGAGGAGGGATGAGACTCATGTGACTAAGAGAGTGATGAGTATGAAAGATGATGGATGGAGAGGAAGAGGAAGGCCAAAGAAAAGATGGATGGCTTGTGTAAGCCTCTAAGGAATAATATGAACGAAAAAGGAGTAAATGATACAGTGACGTCTGATAGGGGAGAATGGAAGAAAAAAACGTGTTGTGCCGACTCCAAGTAAAATGGGATAAGGACAGTAAGATGATGATGAAGCTGGGTAGCTGCATCTGAAACCGCGGGGAATGGACTAGTTACTTATAATTTGACATGTCTTTTTTTTTCGCCTTTTACCACACATATGTTGATTATTCCGCTAGCGTCAAGTGGTGAATTTAACAATTAATAAATCAACCATATCAGTGACAAAGACAGAGAATATACAAGAGTGGTTTCTAATATACAGTGTGTCCGGACACGAGTTAGCGATACTTGAAGGGAATATTATAGACTCATTTTCATCGACAAAACTGCTTTTAAAAAAATTCTTACTCCAACACCTCGCGAATGGCGGCCATTTTAGTTTTTTGATTTGTCGAACTGGGGTACGTACAATAAAATGCAAATATCTTTGAATCCAAGAGACCTACATACATGCAAATGACTTTATTGCAAAGCTAAATGTTAAGGCTTTTCAAAAACTTTCAAAAGTTTTCTAAATAATATGTAGAAAGAACCAAAAAACGTGGGCAAAAATGAAATTGTACACAAAAATTACTGAATATTTTCACATTTCATACTCTAGCTCGAAAAGTACCCCTGAATTTTGCTTAGGTTTTTGCATTAAGTTAAAAGTATTTGAGTCAGGCTATAAAATAATATCAAAATTATCACTCTACGTTAAGTATTTTAGGAGTTATTCTCACTTGAACATAACCCTTCCTTAGCGCATGTACCACCAATGTTACAGAAGCTGCATTCTTTGGGCGAGCTAAATCGTTTCAAAGTGAATTTATAAGCTGGCATTATTAACCACCATGTAAATAATCCCAACGAATCACCATTCAACTGAAATAAAAAAATTTTTGTTTACTCTAAGAAAAAAAAAACTTTGAATAAATTCAAAAAATGGGCCTTTTCAATTTATGGGTGATTCGTTGGGATCATTTACATGGTGGTTAATAATGACAGGTCATAAATTTACACTGAAACGATTTAGCTCGCCCGAAGAATGCGACACCTGTATTATTGGGGTACATTTGCTAAGGAAGGGTTATGTTCAAGTAAGAATAACTCCTAAAGTACTTGACGTAGAGAAATAATTTTGATACCATTTTATAGCCTAACTCAAATACTTTTAACTTAATGCAAACACCTAAGCAAAATACAGGGGTACTTTTCGTGCTAGAGTATAAAATGTGAAAATATTCAGTAATTATTGTGTACAATTTCGTGTTTGCCCACGTTTTTTGGTTCTTTTTACTTATTATTTAGAAAACTTTCGCAAGTTTTTGAAAAGCCTTAACATTTAACTTTGCAATAAAGTCATTTGCATGTATGTAGGTCTCTTGGATTTAAAGTTATTTGCATTTTATTGTACATACCCCAGTTTGACAAATCAAAAAACTAAAATGGCCGCCATTCGCGAGGTGTTGGAGTAAGAATTTTTTTAAAAGCAGTTTTGTCGATGAAAATGAATCTATAATATCCCCTTCAAGTATCGCTAACTCGTGTCCGGACACACTGTATATTGTCAACTGTATTATGTAATACATATTTTGTCATTATTGCATTTGAGCTGCTTTGCACCTTGATATGTATTTGCGGTCGCCTTTGGAACTGAATTCCTTAGTAAATAAAGTAGCTACGACAAGTGTGTATTATTAGCACTTGGCATAGAACTGAATGACATTGAGAAAATTAACAAAAAATCTTCATTCAGAAGAATCTAGTTTGATCTGTGGTTGTTCTGATTATTTAATTTATCTATTCTGACTACAATACTCTATTGTGTTAGTAACCCATGTTGTAGTAGTAGTCTAGTAATGATTTAACTTATGTTGGGACTTGCTAACTTAAATATAACATGTTTGGTTCACGTGCACCCAGATTAACTGGCTATCAATCCGGGCGGCTATCGACTGCAGGATAGTATTGGGACTTCCACGTAGCCGCAGTATTTGAGGAGCAAAATTGATCAGACTATTTAATATAAATGTTTATTTCAACAGATGCCTCTGCTGGAGTCCAAAAGGCAAACAGCTGGTCACTGGCAACAGCGATGGTACCCTCAGTCAATTCAAGCCAGACCTCACTCCGGCTAAGACTATTCCTGCGCCAAACTTGTTTGAGAGTGCTCCAGTGGAAGCATTGGCCGTGTACTGGATATCTACATTCCAGTTTGCTGCGGTTTATAAGAATGCTACGGATAATAGTCGTCCAGGTACTTTAAATTAATAGATGAACCTTAAGACGCAATACTGGTGTGTGGAACTATGCGGCACAAATGTTCGCTCTAGTAGACTCACTTAAGCCAATACGATCAAATTGTGCACTAACATTCAAAAAATGTTCGAGTACATTTGGGTAGTTTTGTGCGCGCACATTGCTACACTTATTTCAGTGAAAATGTTCGCACACAGAGTGCAGCCTTGCCAGTGGACGCAGAGGCTAAACGCGGTACCAGCTTAGAACGCGCACTACTGAAGTGCGCGAACAAATGTGCTGTACACTATTTCGGTGTAATCGTAAAAAGACGAGGCAACAAGCACACTTTCGCATTTATAAACTAAGTTGGATATGCGTATCTGTATACGTAGCTTGCCAAATTTTGTAATAAATTTTGTACAGTTGCTGGTTTGTTACTGTATTGACTGATCTTGCATATAATAAATATTAATTTAAATGGTTACCTATCATAAGATCGAAAAATGTTTGACCGAATTTCATTTGACCTAAAACTTTTCAACTATTATCGTTTGGTTTTTTTTTACTTCATCGAAGTCACGTTTGCCACTGTTTCAGTTAACCTATTATCTATTCGTTTTTTTTCGTTACTCCAACACTTCATTTGGCCGAAAAACTTTTTACCGATGTTACACTTACTCGAAATGACGGTTAATCGAAGTATTATGTTTCCAAACATTCATTATACCACTGTTTTAATTGCCATATTTTCATTTCACCAAACACCTAGAAAGTGCACACTAATTTTATTATTGCTGTTACATTTTTAGCAGGCGCCTTTGAAATGTAGGTAGACAATACAAAACAATTGTACAAAAGTCATATACGATAATATAACTCTGACGGGTATTGTATTATCATTAATGATATTTGCTGTTAATTACATAGTTGGACTACAAAGGTGAAACCGCACTAGGCGGAAATGCACTAGGCGGAACTGCACTGCAGCGGAACTTCGCGACACGACGCTTTTCTTTGCCATGCAGTTCGGTTGCAGTGTAGTTCCGTTGCCTCTTAGTGCGTGATGTCTCGTATAATTTCATATAAAGAATATTTTGACGCGTCGTGTCGCGCAGTTCCGCTGCAGTGCAGTTCCGCCTAGTGCGGTTTCACCTTTAGGGGTGTTCTGGCTAGCACGTGTGTCCGAATCTTTTTGCGGATTTTGTGTGATTCTTGATACTCTTTTGTTATTGTGTTGTTCTTGTGTTTGTAAAAAGGTTTGTATTGTGATACACTTGCATACAGCATAAAAATAGATATGCAACATGCAAACAAGCACCACAAAAACATGCAAGCAAGCATGCAGCATGCAAGCAAGCATGCAGTATGCAAGCAAGCATGCAGTATGCAAGCAAGCATGCAAGCAAGCATGTAGCATGCAAGCAAGCTTGCAGCGTGCAAGCAAGCATGCAGCATGCAACATGCAGCAAGCACGCAGCATGCAACATTCAGCAAACACGCAGCATTCAAGCAAGCATGCAACAAGCATTGTTTCTGTCATGGCTCCGGCGCTGCGGGGTTTTGGGTGACCCCACGCGAGCTTATCGTCGCAGATGATTAGAACGCTCACCACCGCAGCTTCGGTTTACTGGCCGGCTTCGCCGGCCAGCCTCAGCCGCGGCGGCGGCCGTTCCAACCACCTGCTCCTCAGCTCGCGGGCCACCCCACCCCTCCGCGCCTACGCGATTTTAAATTACACTCTAGGGGTAGGGCAGACAAGACTACGTAAAGTCGGCTTTGCAGCATTTCGTTTCCGCCACAAAGTTTTGTAGCACAATATATTCAATTTTTATGACAGTATTTTAATTTTTCGGTAAAACGTTATTTCGGTATGGTGAAAATATGGCAAATAAATCATTTGGCAATTGAAAAAAGTTTAAAAGAGGCTTCGGTCAATAGTAAAAAGTCATTTTGTTGATCGGCGGAACATACTTCGGTAAAATAATACTTATGGCTAATGATACTTCGATGAACTGAAAATATGTCAAATAATGCATATAGCAAAAGAGATGTCGGTCAATAGTTTTCGGTGTAATGAAATTCGAACAAACAAAATTCGGTAAATTGATCGGTTCCCATTTAAATTTCTTTGCAGCTGTTACTATCATAAATACTCCAAAAGCTGGGCAGCCCAGCTGTCAGAACTATGAAGATATTTGCTATAGCATGGGGTCAAATAGACCCTGGTACTACTACTTACAGGGATTGGCGCAATGGTGAGAATTAAAAACTATGTCCTTAATTAATTCCGCTGTAACAGCCGTTCACGATCTTACCGCTGTGAGCGATGGCTTAGGGCGGGGTGGCGAGTTGTAAGATCAAATGTATGGAAATGTTTAAGGCACGCCACTAGACGCCGCTTAATAAATATCTAAGGTCTAACGGCCCGTTCATGACGCTGTGAGCAGTTATTTAGAGCAGGATGGCGAGCGCGAATATAGAAATGTTTGAAACACGCCACGAGGCTACGAAACTTATTCGTACGTACAAAGTAGTTAATATCGTATTCATGCCGCCCGCCGTTCCGCTCATAGCTTAGACCAAAGTCGTGAACGGCAACGGGAACGACGACGGGAACAAAAATATAAACGAATGAGTGCAACGACGCTACGCAACAGAGCGGTGCGGGAGTGGGGAGTTCGCTGCCGCCAACCTGGGGGGGTATTACAACGTTTTAAAACCAGGCCTATTCCGGCGAGTGAAAGTGACAGAGCTATACAAGTCGTCTAGCGCCATCTCGTTCACTCACTGGAACAAGCCTGGTTTTAAGACGTTGTAATACCCCCCTGTACTGTGTTTACGTGACGTATACAACACTCCGCCGCACCGCTCACCGCTTAGACCAAAGTCGTAAACGGGTCGTTACGGGCCGTAATAACTATCTTCATCGGCTGCCTAGCATATTCCGAACTATATTGGGGTCAAGTTATATTTTTATACGCAATAACGCCTGCGTCGCGTCTTCGCAAAGATATTTTTAAAGAAACGAAAAATTCAGTTGCGAGCAGGGTTCGATCCTGCGTCTTCTGGATAGGTACTCCAGACGCCTTAACCACTAGGCCATCGCAACCACTACTCACAAAGCTGAATTTCTCGTTCCCTTGTTTTTCGAACGCTGTTTACACGTTGCGCCATCTATTGGTAGTGTATCAAACTACTTTACCAACCAACATGTCTGATATTGCAATCAAATCAATGCTGTATTAGATAGCGACTTCTAAACTAAAGTTATATTTTTATACGCAATAACGCCTGCGTCGCGTCTTCGCAAAGATATTTTTAAAGAAACGAAAAATTCAGTTGCGAGCAGGGTTCGATCCTGCGTCTTCTGGATAGGTACTCCAGACGCCTTAACCACTAGGCCATCGCAACCACTACTCACAAAGCTGAATTTCTCGTTCCCTTGTTTTTCGAACGCTGTTTACACGTTGCGCCATCTATTGGTAGTGTATCAAACTACTTTACCAACCAACATGTCTGATATTGCAATCAAATCAATGCTGTATTAGATAGCGACTTCTAAACTAAAGTTATATTTTTATACGCAATAACGCCTGCGTCGCGTCTTCGCAAAGATATTTTTAAAGAAACGAAAAATTCAGTTGCGAGCAGGGTTCGATCCTGCGTCTTCTGGATAGGTACTCCAGACGCCTTAACCACTAGGCCATCGCAACCACTACTCACAAAGCTGAATTTCTCGTTCCCTTGTTTTTCGAACGCTGTTTACACGTTGCGCCATCTATTGGTAGTGTATCAAACTACTTTACCAACCAACATGTCTAATATTGCAATCAAATCAATGCTGTATTAGATAGCGACTTCTAAACTAAAGTTATATTTTTATACGCAATAACGCCTGCGTCGCGCTTCAGCTTTGTGAGTAGTGGTTGCGATGGCCTAGTGCAGTGTTTCCCAACCTGTGGTCCGCGGACCCCTAGGGGTCCGCGAGTATATGTATGGGGGTCCGTGGTGTCATCTCTGGACCATACATAAATGCTAATGTCTCGTAATCGCTACGCTTATTTAGCACGGCGAACGTGCGCCAACGTGCGGTGAGCGAGACTGAATGATTTGTGAAGAAATGGGAAGCATTCACAAGCAGTTGTTATTGCACGCTGAAGTGAGCTGGTTGTCTCGTGGCAAAGGTTCACCGCGAGTTTTCGAGCTGAGAGATGAGAACAGAATTTTCTTTTTGAATAATCCTGTACACGGCGTCAACAAACATGCTGATCACTTCAATGACTTTGGATGGCTTACAATGGCAGCATATTTAGCTGATATATTTTGTGCCCTTTACGAGCTGAACTTGGGTCTACAAGGGAGAGAAAACAACATCTTCCAAGTCAATGATAAAATTGAAACGATGCTAAAAAAGCTTGACCTTTGGATAAATCGTACAATTCAAAATAAACTATAATAACTTTCCAACACTGTCAGCGTTTTTGGAATCCTCTGGTAAAGCAATATTGCCAGCACAAGTACAAGATGAAATGGTTACACACCTCCGCGCTTTGAGGTCTTCGTTTCAGAATTATTTTCCAGTACCCGTTTAAAATAAAAATTGGATATCAGACCCTTTCAATACGGATGTAACTGATATTACTGGCTTGACAGCGGCACAAGAAAACCAATTAATAGAAATATCCTATGATTCAGCATTGGAACGCAATTTCAAAGAATCTTCATTATGAAGTTTTTGGGTTTAACATTTACTGCTTTTTTTAACATATCTATGTGAAAAGGCATTCTCTACTCTTGTGTTGTTAGGGGCTCCCTTTTCATGCATTGCATTTGGACTTATAGGTGGTCCGTTATGCGTCTACTCTTGTATATACAAAAAAGAAAAAACAGAAAAGAACTTGTGAATATCACTGATTTAGTTGCAAAAAAGCTGTACAACAACCTTCACATTATTTTTTTTTTCATAATAAACAGTTATGAGTACTGAGTACCCATTTTGTATCTGTAATAACTAAAATAAATACCTAATCTGATTTTTTTTACTGTTTATTTTATTAAGGGGGTCCGTGGTAACTGTGCTTGATTTACTAGGGGTCCGTGGCTGAAAAAGGTTGGGAAACACTGGCCTAGTGGTTAAGGCGTCTGGAGTACCTATCCAGAAGACGCAGGATCGAACCCTGCTCGCAACTGAATTTTTCGTTTCTTTAAAAATATCTATATTGGGGTCAGTTTCTAATTGAGCCGGATGTATTTTACATGAAGAGTCTGCCTATCTGACCTCCACACCCCAGTTACTGGATAATAGGATTCCCTTTGGCAAGACTTGTTGTGAGAAACTATGATAACGACTGTAAGGCAGAATAAATTAAATATAAATTACACATAGTGGTTCATCAATAAATTAATAGCCAAAATGAATTTCAAACTTAATTTGTTTTCTTTACATCAGGAATATCATCATGTCGGCTTCAGCAAACGGAATGGAGATAGCAACTCTTGGATCTGCTGATGGATCTCATTGGGTTCAGTGGTGTCAGGTATTAAAATAAATCTGAAACTTTTATCAGGAACCAGGTTAAATATTAGACTTTTCAGTCGAGCTACTCAATAACTGACAAAAATGCTTGCACTGACTGGACCGGTCCACTTAAATCTGTGTGGTTCTTTCCTAAAGACCATCTAAGACAACTGCATGGTTCTCATATGACTTGAGCAGTATAATGTTACCTCTAAATATGTTTCCGCTGTTTCTTCTCAGAGTTGTCAGGTACAAAACACCAGTCTCATCTAGCTTTTAAAATATTGGTTGAGATGTGTAAGCTTTTTTTTATAACCAACTTTTTTTTTTTTTTTTGCTGTTGCGGGCCCAATGTAACCTTGCCGACACTCCGACCCTTTTGGATCTATTGTGTCTAGCCCTTAGCCTTTTCAATCTGCCTCTTCGGCAAAAATATACCTCAGAAGCGATATAATTCCCCCTGTTGGCAGATTCCTGTAGTCCTCTGGGTCAGGGTAAGCTTGGCCCAGAAGTCCCATACGCTTTCCAGCCAGAGAGTCGCATTCACATAAAAGATGCTTCATGGTCTCCTTTTTGACATCTGTCATTGGGCAAAAACGGCAGTACGGGCTGTCTTCTAACCGCATTTTATACAGCAGGTCATTTGTCTGGTAATGCCCTGTGAATGCTGCCAAGATCAGCCTTAACTGTTTCCTACCATGTGAGATTATTTGTCCATTCCACCTGGTGTCCTTTGTGTCAATGAATCTCCTTGAGTGGCCCATTCCCGTCGTCCTAGACCACTCCGATTGGTGGGCCTCCCTGGCCATCGCCCTCATGGCCATGTTCACGGTACTAATTGATAGTCCCACGAATGGCTCCGGGCCGATGAGATCACTTTCTGATCCTTTTCTGGCTAGTTCATCAGCTTTCTCATTTCCCAGGATGCCCACGTGGCCTGGAACCCAGACTAATCTGACTTTGTTTTGCCTCCCCAAAGTATTTAGGGTTTTGGCACAGTTCACGATTAGTCTGGAGTCCATTCGGTAGGAGTCCAGGGCCTTGAGGGCCGCTTGACTGTCACTTAGTATGTAAATAGTCTTACCTTTAGTATTCCTGTCTAGGTTTCCCTGGGCACAGGCACATATAGCGTAGACCTCCGCTTGGAAGACCGTAGCATAGTGTCCCATGCTTTGACTGATTTGACAGTCCTCTGCATAAATGCCTGCTCCTGTTCCGGACTTATAACCAACTTACAAAATATAGACTTTATAAACTAGAGAAACCCCATATACCGAATGGCCCAATTTATAATCGATATTCTTGTGAAACAATAATTATGCTTAATGTCAGAAAATACGACATTAAACAATGATAACTTTGATACTTCTCTGAAGTTCTTTAATCCACTATTCCATTTTGTTCGTAGACTGATGAAGCAAGACCGGAACTCCCACTAACAGATAAGAAACAAGAGAACTATCCTGTGGGCGTCTGTATCGATACTTGTGCTACACATCAAATACAGTGGGGTAAGTATCTTCTATGCTCACGATCTAACGACGAATTTTGAATATTATTGCAATAAAATGCGTAACATGGAATATTCTATTCAAATTGATAAAGAACAATTTTAGCAATATTGCTAACGCAACACTGCTAAAGTGGCCATTTTAGACGTGCAAATCAGTGTTTACTCGTAACCTACAAAGAGACTTTCATATCGTGCATCCATCGACTGACAGAACCTCCACTGACAGACGAAGAAGTGCTCACTTAGGGAGCTTACCAACGACGCGATGTGGTTGCAATTCGACCGATTCCACCTACAAGTGAAAATCAACCTTACCACTACGCCATATGACATAAAACACGTTGTTATCTACGGATAGATGAAAAACATAACACGATCGCCACGTCAATGTCAAGTCAATCGAATTGCATCATTATTTCTTATAGAAAGAGATCCCAGTGCCCACAGACCTACGTCATTTTAGCAAAGCTGTAATTTTGTGGATTTGTAGTCTACTATAAAGTTAAGACAGTATGTGTACTTTCTAGCTCAAAAGCGGGGCCGTTCCACAGGCAGCGCGACCTAAAGGTGGATAAAAACCTTACTCAACTACGTCATTTTAGCAAGCCTGACCTGACCATACGTCCCCTAAACCGGTCTAACTCTTTTCTTACAGATGAGAACACAACCCTGCCTCATATGCCGTTACTCCACGTGGTATCACAAAGCGGCCTGCTCATCATATTCAACATCATCAACTTGAACAACCAAGCTCCGCAGGTGTGCTCGCCGCCGCAACGACTGCCCTTGCCGGCCGCTGCGATGACTACGTAAGTACTTTATTCTGGAAAAATTAAGGTCTATTTTAACCCACACTTCGCGTCATCTAATTGAATGCGGGGATAAACATGCGCTATAGGATTTTCAACGCGCTGCTCATCTCTGAAAGTTTAAAATGGAACAGAGTGGTTTTATTTAAGGCGATTGCGTAGAGGTCGCCTGCGAAATTCGAATTTTCTTATGTTCATTTTGGAATTTTTAGGTCGCTATCAGTACCCTTAGCACGATTTTTCAGTATTTGAGACGTATAGTAAACTGGAACTTTGACACTTTCAAATTGACAATTTTCAAGGAAAAAATTAGTTTCTTCTTCACCAAAGGCGCTGTTCCATTTTTTCATACAAGAAACGCTGTAAATACTGAAAAGACGCTGTAAAGTAAAAGAGTGAAAACTCGTGCTTGAAAGACACCGTGGATTTTAGTCAGTACAAGTCTGACAGTCCCTCCCGCCCTGCCCGGGGTGGGAGGACTCATTTGATGATTTTACCACGATAAAAAAAAGGGTACAGGTTGTAACTTTGAATTTCGCAGGCTACGTGGGAGGACTCATTTGATGATTTTACCACGCTAAAAAAAAAACCACTACGCAATCACCTTCAGCATTCATGTAATGTTAAGGCGCGTTTACATTAGGCAATTCTTGTATACAAGTATAACGTCAAATTGGCGTACAAGTTGCTTAAATTTAAAAAAAAACCACTATAGTCCAAATTTCGTACTTGCAACGTATGCAGGTTTGTGCAAGTTGCATACAATTTGCATCTTGTATACAAGTAACTTATATAATGGAAACGCGGCCTTAGTCCGATTAATAGGCATTATTTAGTTGTGACATAGTTCATCTTCTAAAAATATGAAATATAATGTTAAAACGTATTTTGAAACAGTGCGATCCCGGGAGAAGCACCTCCACAAGCTGCGCCCGCGCCTGCTCCAGCACCTGCGCCTGCGCCGACACACATTGCACAACCAAAGGTAATCATTTTAACGTACGTTTATATTTGGGAATCAGATAAGTAACATAGACACGCATGGTAAAACATAGACTAACAGTCCTATATTTTTGGGCATTCGTGTCTGATGAGAGTTTCCTATCCAAGAATGTAAAGACACCAGCCGCAGGTCAACCTACCCAAATCTGTCAAATTTTACCCATCTAACGTTCCATTATTGTGATTAGATTGAAAATCTATTAAAGAAATCTGACTTAAGAATTTGATTGAGGTGGGTCGATGTGCTGGCGTCTGTACAACACTGTGTCTGTGTCTTTTAAATTTCTGACACTGTCTAGGTGTTACCGTATGAGGACTATGCTCATTAGTCCCTGAGCTCAACTCTAATTCAAGGAGCTTGAAACTGCTAGATTTATCCCTCTTTGAGGCAATAACATACTTTTTTTTTCACGAATGCATCATCTATTCTCTTACTCTATTATTATAAAGCTGAAGAGTTTGTTTGGTTGAACACCCTAATCTCAGGAACTACTGATACGAAATTAAATATTATTTTGGTTTTGGATAGTCTAATTATCGACGAAGGTTATAGGCCAACGATCAATAGAAGATTAGCGTGGTTAAAACTACAGATAACAGCTATGTTACTAATAAATATTCATTTGACTTGTGTTCACAGCCTCAAGCCATACAGCCAGTAGTACAACAAGCGCCGACGCCACAGCCGCAGCCAGTGGCGCCATCTTCTCAGTACGGCAGCATACTGAACATACCTAAACCGCCCAGCTACGCGCAGTCTCAGAGCGCATTGTTTTCTACAGGTACAATTTAAATACTGAAGTCCGGTCAGAAAGCAGGAGGAGTTTCGTACATTGATTTGTTATTACCTGTCTCTGTCACTCCCGCGTAAATATAATGAGTCTCTCTTGCACAGATGGCGGCCATTGCATCTGTGCAAGCGAGACGCATTATTAGGAATAAGCATGTTGAGGGCATCAACAAAATTGCAAATATAATTAATCCGTCAGTTCTAGTTTTGAAAAAAAAAGTGGATGTGTTTTTTTTTTACGTATCAAATTATAAATATTCGAGAGTGCGGGCTCGTGACGTCAGTAGCAAGAAAAAAACGTGTGGCAGTCGGTGACTGCCGCGGTAAAGCTATTTTGCATAGCATTTTTTATCAACTTGTGCAATTTTAATTATTTATTTATTATACCTATTTATTACTGTACTAATTAGGCTATGGTCAGCCACGTCAATCAAGTGTAACGTCAAGAAACGTTCACCTCCTCCTCCTCCTCCCTCTCCCTCCCTCACCCTTACCCTCTCCCTCTCCCTCAATAAAATTGCCCCTTGCTCAATAAAAGCATGCTTTCGTGCTAGTCCACAGAAATATTAAAAACAGGAGAAGTGGCAAGGGGGCGTGTCGGTGAAGCCTTGGTGTTGATCGTTTAGCTCAGCTATCACTTGTACTACTTTATTCTTGTTTTCATATATCACTCCGACCGTATTGTTTTTGCATTATATACATTGCTCTTTTACAACCACTTCAGTCTATTACCGAGTGACTTAACAAGCAATGTAAAACTGACATAACGATACCTCACTAAGTCGTAATGTCGCATGGTGCGTCCGTTGTATTTGAGCGGGAGAGTCCTATCCGCCCCCCGTGTCGCGACAACACACAATGATAATTGTTTGTGTGAGTAAATTATACGGAAAAAGTACGCTGTAGTGTAAAGAATTAGGTTTATATTTAAATGACTGAGTTATCGATGGCGCGTGTGTGCAATTGTTCGTAGTATTGTTTTGACAGAATTGTGTGCGCAATATTATCGTTATGGAGGGGCAATTGTGGCTTCATCGGATTTCTTTACATTTTGAATTCCACGCCATATCTCCTTCTTTAATATATCTATGTGCTAGTCTGTCCGTACCTTTATGAACACGTCTGTCCGTACCTTTATAATTGCCGAAGTCTCCCGAACTGAAACGACGTTAGACGATGCATGCTGTCAAATGTGGTCAGGTTTTTTCGTTACGTTTTTCGCGCGCGCTTAAAGCTTAAAAACTGCACTTTTTTGTCACGTATTGGCAATTTAAAAAATTGTCAATACATGAAAAAGAAAAAGTGTCGTATCTACGTTAATTTTGGTTTTACGTAAACCAAAATTGACGTAAATACGACACTTTTCTTCACAAAAGAAAAAATACGTGTACATGTTTTGATAATCTAACTGACGGACTATTTTTTTTTCAGTCAAATACCTTATTTTAGTAAAGAAAGTATAAGCCTTACGTTTAAGTACTTGTTAATTCTATCAGTGGCACTTTTCACCTATTCTTGATCATCAGGGTTTCTCAAACTTTCGGCTCCATGAACCCCTGTTAAAATTTCCGTCGCAAATGGATTCAATTTAAAGAGTAATTTTGGACAATTTTAACCATAACTCGGTATCAAGTCGATTCCTGTTTTCGTTTTTATCGCGCGCGTGTCTGCCAGTTATCAAACCACCATTAAGTAAATCTTGTCGCGAACCCCCTGTTGTCGAATGGCGAACCCCTGGGGTTCGCGTACCCACTTTGAGAAACCCTGGTTTAGATGATGCCAATGGATTCATTAATTCCTGATTTATTCTTGTGCAAGACATAACGTGTGCATACGCACATGTTTTGTATTGTTGTCGTTAATTCTATTAATAAAGAACCATTTATTTCAGCTCCAGTACAAATAGAACAGAAACCAACTTCGGTGGAAATCAAACCAACACCTGTTGCGCAGCCGACATCGCAAGCTCCTGTGGTAGTAACAACATTTTTAAATAAATTAATATTAGGAATCTGAATATTTCATACATTATTCTTTAGTCTATGATTGATCGAAAAGAAATACTAAATGAATGATTCTTGACAAAAAATAAGTTTTTTACACTAATGCTCATACATAGTACTAAACGTTTGAATTAATAATAGGATGACCTTGGCGCGCCATAATTATTGTGACGAAAGGTGAAAGAGCACCCGACTACGGCACTTGGTTGCGCTCCTTTTTGACACTTAAAGTAGTGAAAATTGGACACAAGTAAGGGTTATTGAAATACATGAAAGCAAAGTTAAATACAGATTGATATTTTGTGGGTTTTTTCCAAAAAACAATACTCAGGGTTTTATATGAGGTTATATTAGGCGTCAAAACAATATATTACAACTATTTAAAAAGATTAACCATAGCATGTGTTGCCTCTCTTATTTGGCGATTAGGCAGTGGATGCGATAATAACAGAACACAGTCCGCACAGCACGACACATTGTTTAGTATCCAGTAGAAATCAACGTAGACGTATAAATTCACTATAACAGCGCACTACAAAAAGAGTCCAATTGCTCGATGTATATCAACGTGGAGGTATCCTAAAACTCTACTCGACACGAATATAAGTTTACTAGCAGAGAAAGGCAAGAAATAGTAGTTCGCCGGTAAAAAAAAAATCAAAACCAAACAAACACGAAAATCGTGAGTTTGACTTTGACAATCAGTGTTGCCAGTATGATTTCCCAAAAAAGGACGGTTGGCTTTCTGAAAAGGTACGGTTTTTAACTTCAAGGTACGGTCGGGCCGAGATTACTTCTGCAAGAACTAGATCAGTTTTTTTCTTTTTCTATAATTTTGCTAGAATTTTGAAAAAAAGCTATAGTTTACTCATATTCTACAGCGAAAACAAGTTGTTTGTCAAATAATTATGAAAAAAATGTTTTAGGAACTAAGGAAATTCCATGCCAAATGTGACAGAAAGTTGAAGAAAGTATGAGTCTCATTATTTTCTATTAGTTTCTCGACAGACTGTAATATAATAATAATTTAACTTACCACGAGTTTATAAATAAATAACTTGCTAATACATGCTTGAAGCTCCAATAGTTTGAATATGTGTCATTCTGTCTGTAGATATTCTTTGCTTCATTCCAAAATATTTTTTTTTTGTTTTTTTTTGCCCTATTTTGTGAAAAATATATCACTAGTATTAAAAGGTACGGTCTACACACAGGTACGGTTGTGGTACGATTGTGTGATGAATAGTACGGAAAACCGTACTTTTTGGTACGGTCTGACAAGGGTCTGGCACCGCTGTTGACAATTGACACCATAGACACATGATTGACATTTCTTGGAATAGTGCTGTGACGCATCAGTCATTACGACATCTTAATATAATCGATTATATCTTTACTTTTGTTATAAGACCTCAATATGGGTTATCATAAAATAAATCATATTAGAGTTTATAGAACAGCAATAATAACAGCTTTTAAGGTGGTCTTTAGGGACACTAGTACATTTTTTAATTGTTTTACGACTATGTTCTTTGTTTAATCGATCGATTCTGGTAACGTAGCCCTTCACTATACCGGAACAAAAATATAATAGTAAATACTAATAATATTGAATATAAAAACCCCACCAATGTTTTAAGTGAATTTATGCTAAAACAAATTTAAAATAATAACATTAATTATTATAGATTTGCTTATGTGATCATACGCCTCAAAAAGCGAAACCATGAGTGCCCATTCTCCTAACGTCATAATATGGCGCCAAGGTCAAATTCAAACGCATAGTAAACTATGTTCATAATAAGTAATTTTCATTCAAGATCTACTTTTACAGGCACAACCACAACCCGTAGCTCCCAAACCCCAGCCTGCGCCGGCGCAAGAGAACGCCGCATTAAAAGCAGAACAAGAGAAGATCAACGAAATGAAAGCCAATCAGGAGCTGAAGAATATGCTCGTTAAAGAAGTGAATGATTTTCAAATGGAGCTGTACAAGTTTATGGTGAAGACTAGAGAAACACAGGCGAGAGTGAGTTGATTTTATGTTTGGTACATACCTTTGTATATCGTGAGGAAACTGGCATGTACTAGAACCAATAATTTGAAAACGGGAATTTTTGATGTTTGCCAGTAAAGATCACGATCATACCCGTTTATTATTTTTTAATACAGTTGCTCAAAAAGTGAGTGGCATATTACACACTAGTGCTTTTTTTTTACCTTTCCCGCACTAGTGCGTTCTCTTTCCCAACTGTCAAAATAATGTCTATTAAAAAAAAAAAACCAACCATGAAGTTTTTACTAAAGAGTTTTTGTGATTCATACAAAAACGTATATTTCTAAAAAGAAGCTACTTATTTATTTCAATGTCAGATTTAATGAATTGAATCAATCATTTATTGGCACCGTGCACGACTTTAGCGCCACCTAGCGTTTGCACTGTTGACGGCTCTGACCGTTCTAATTGAAATAAGATTTCTTTACAAAACACATGGTTTTGGATTCCATGGTGATCCATCAGCTCTGAATAAAATTAAATAAACATAGGCAAAATGTATTCTATAAGAAAAATGTTAAATACAGGATTAAAATGAGTATTATGATTTATTTACTTTTTTCTCTTCCCGGCAGCTAACCATCTCCTGCATTGCTCATCTTTCCAAGAACCGCTTGGGAATCAATAATATTTAAATTTACTATTTCTGCTAGTATTCTTGCAGCTTACAACACAACAACTGCTGTGACCTATGTTTTTCTGGCGGAATAACGCGATTATAAAAATTACGTACAGATATGTCTGACAAATTGATTCAAAATTGACAGATGACAGAGTTCAATGAACTCTGAGACAGAGCCGTCGTATTCCGACTGCTCCCCATCACCTGCCGTTGAAGAAACTACGATATCTCGTCAGATATTCATTGAAATCAAATGATGTCAAGGGAAATTTTGTTCAAAATTAAATGTTTGTAATGATTAACGTATTTATTTGGGTAAGGATTAATATTATGTTCATAAAAATACCGTCGCAAGTAACGTATTATTTTAAAACCAATTTGATTTCCATAAAAAAGGTTATGGTGAGTTAATCTTAAAATATAGTTATATGCTGTCGCGGACTTTATTTTAGAACGTTTCATGAGGAAAAATTCCGTCATACATAATTTTTGCGTAATATAAACCGTTTACGCAGCGCACGCAATGGAAGCTCTCAATAAGAATTTCCCGATTTGACAACATGTTTCATTGCTGCTCTGCTCCTATTGGTCATAGTGTGATGCTGTATAGCCTATAGCCTACCTCGATAAATGGACTATCCAACATAAAAAGAATTATCCAAATCGAACCACAATTTCCTGAGATTAGCGCGTTTTTAATAGTTGGCAAAGGTGAATGTGCTCTTAGACAATCCCACATTAGTTTTACTTTTCGCCACCATGGGCGCTGCAATCGAATAGTACTACCCCCACCTAGTACTTCGCACCCAGCGAATAATGAATCAATTAAATTGAATGAGTTAGGTTAGGTTTCATTTCATCTCATTTTCATTTCATAAAAATAAAAAAATCTACTGAAGACTAAGCTGTATGGGCGTTCCCTTTGCCTACCAAAATGGGTGAAGAAAAAAAACTCTGCTTATATTCTACGGTTGTCGTCATTTTCCAGAAATTTTCTTTGCGAGTTTAGTTTATTGTTTTTATTATTTATTAAATTGCTTCATTTGTTCTGTACACGTGCGGAACCGTCATTGCAACTTGTTCCGACTGTCAACCCTCGCCATCGGCTGCGCCTCAGCTCGGGTAGACATTTGTCGGAACTCTTTGCAATGACAGCCTTTCCGCAGTTGTAATGAAATATACTATTATTTCACTATCTTATTGGTAATTTGAGATACAACTCATTTCTGCCGGGGCTAATTGTTGTAAATGGATAAAAACAAGCCGAAAATGTTTATTAAAATATCTAGTTAGGAAGAATTAGCGAATAGTTAAAGATTTTATGACGACCAATAATGTGGTTATTAGGAGGCGCTGTCATTACGCACTCAGTGTGTACAACTAATGGGCCTACCACACGTACAAGCATTACCACAGTTCTACCTGCGCAAGCTTCTCGCATGAAAAAACAATACACGGTCGGCAACACTGAACGCCCAACCACACAGGCAAGTACGCGCAGGCCGGGCTTGCGCAGGCAAAACTGTGGTGAAGCTTGTGCGTGTGGTAGGCCCATAAGGGAGCTTCCTCATGACGCGAAGCGACGCAATTCGACCGATTCCAACTACAAGTGAAAATCATCCTTACCACTAAAACATGACATAAAACGCGCGGTTGTCTACGGCTAGGTGAAAAACAAAACACGCTCGACACGACGACATCAAGTCAATCGAATTGCATCATTATATCGTAGTAGCAAGGACGATTTTCATTTTTAGTTACGAAACGCGTCATGGGGTGGCTTCCTAACAAAACTTTTCTCTTTAACAGTTACAACGTGACATCGACTCAATAAACGCAAGTTTTAGCTACAACTCGCAAGATGCAGAACAACTGAAAAAAGAATGTTCGTCAGACGAGTTGCGCAACGCCATTGTACAACTGAAGTTAGAGTTGGTTCGCGCATGCGCGGTAGTTGCTGAGGCGCGTACACATGCTGAGTGAGTCGATACTTTATAAAAGATACATAATGTATCATACATTGTGAACTATATGTTTGTTTACCATTTTTTTTAAACACTGCCCTTTCCTAGGATTTTTTTCCTGTTGTGGGGGCGTTTACAAACATTTAAACTCACATATCCAACTACATACCTCTAAAAATAAGTACCGTGCGGGAATCAACCCGCGACACGCAACGCAGCTGCGAATCGGTCAGCCACTGCTAGAAAAGGAGAATAAAAAATACAAAGATCTGTATAGAACCTAGTGAAATTCATTATAAATCTACTGGTTAAACCACCTTTAAACAACAATCAGCGCAAGAGACCCGTTCTCGAAATCAGTAGGTAGATTCCAGCGGCGTAGTGTTGTGCCATCGAGACTTTTGTTTTTTTTTTGCGGTTTCGAGCCGCCCCGCTCTCTATAAAATTCGAGGTACAATCCTTAATGGTCTCACGCTATTGATGTGCACGGCAGGTCCATTCAAGGTAATGAAATATTTTATTATTTGCTCTCACGTTCAGCAATACTTTCAGGGCGAAAGACAGCCATCAATGGACACAAGCGGATCCCCTTACTTCTAAACGCGTTGCATCTGTAAAGAAACTGGCCTACTACGTACAAAATCAGCTGGAACAAGCTCAGAAATCACTGGACTATAAGTGGAACGAGGCTGTGACAAGGGACGCACAGTTTAACAAGTATGTACGAGTACTATTTATTTGTAATGTTATACAGCTGAAACCATGGAGTATCTTGCCGGTTCTTCTCCATGGAAACGAGTATACGAGTGTACGAATATTTCATTTTACATGGATGAGGCCCATGTAAAATAAAATATTTTGATTTCAAAGAGTTTGTTAATTTGGTTAAACGCGTTAATCTCAGGAACTACTGGTTCGAATTGAAAAAATATTTTTGTGTGGGTTAGTCTATTTATCGAAGAAGGCTATAAAATATGCTACGACCAACAGGAGCCGAGCAACGGCTGTAAAACCACGGAAAACAACTAGTATCTTATACGCATAAACGCTTGCGTCGCGACTTGCTAAGACCAAGATTGCGATGGCCGAGTTGGTAAAGGCATCGCGTCGGATGTACTGAATCGTTTGCATGTTCGGTCCTGCTCGCAATCGATTTTTCCAATCTACAAAAAAACCGGCCAAGTGCGAGTTGGACTCGCCCATGAAGGGTTCCGTAGCAGCAAGCATAGATTAGAGATATAATTATATTGAGATTAGTAAGTAATATATACAAACAATAAAAATAACTTTGTTTTTCATAGTATTTGTATGAATGGCAAAGTTATATTTGCGGTTTTTGAAAATGTACTATATCTCAAAAACTGCTAACTGTATCTCCTCCAAACCAATTTTCGTTGGTAGTTTTGGTTGAGGTCTATATTACATATTTTTTTTAGTTTTATCATTCTCTTATTTTAGAAGTTACGGGGGGGGGACACACTTTTTACCACTTTGGAAGTGTCTCTCGCGCAAACTGTTCAGTTTAGAAAAAAATGATGTTAGTAACCTCAATATCATTTTTAAAGACCTATTCATAGATACCCCACACGTATGGGATTGGTGGAAATTTTTTTTTTGAGTTTCAATTCTAAGTGTGGGGGGCACCCCCAAAATTTGTTTTGTTTTGATTTTTGTGTGAAAATCCTAATGCGGTTCACATAATACATCTTTCTACCAAGTTTCAACAGGATGGGCACGCCGCAATCGCGGCGGTAAGACCCCTCTTTGAGGAGTGGCTGGATAGGAGTCACGGCGTCCTGACCTACCGCATGACGCAGGTCCTCACCGGACACGGAAGTTTCGGGAGGTACCTGTGTCTAAGGAGAAAGGAGGAAACGCCTGGGTGTCACCACTGCGAAGATCGCCCGGAGGACACAGTAGAGCATACGGTGCAAGACTGCCCCGCTTGGGCAGAGCACCGACGTGTCCTCACGGCGGCGATAGGCGGAGACCTCTCGCGCCCGGCATTGGTTGCGGCCATGCTGCGGGGCGAGACGGAGTGGGCGAGAGAGAGGGCAATGTCCTCCCTCCGCCCCACCCGCGGTGGTTGGCGCCCACGGCGTCGGACGTCGCAAGACGATCTCCGGCCACCGTAGGCGCGGGCATGCGGGCGGCGAGTAAAGGGCAACTCGCAGCCCGACCATGGACCATGCCCGGGTCGACGGCGCGTTGTGTTCCACGCGCGCCTCAAAGAGCGTCAGCGTAATGACGGGGCCCCCTCTGTAGAGGGCCAAAGCCTGCCGGGGTCGCGGGACTTATACCATTACCGTGACCCCGGAACATAAAGGGCTATTGAAGGACACCGTGGATTTTAGTCAGTACAAGTCTGACAGTCCCTCCCGCCCTGCCCGGGGTGGGAGGACTCATTTGATGATTTTACCACGAAATAAAAAAAAAAAAAAAGTTTCAACAGGATAGCTCTTATACTTTCGACAAAAAGTGGCTGTGACATACACGGACAGACAGACAGACAGACATGACGAATCTATAAGGGTTCCGTTTTTGCCATTTGGCTACGGAACCCTAAAAAGCAATATAAAAGTTTTATTTCGAGCCGGGCCCTTATAAAAAGCAGTATAGCTACTAGAAAGTTTCCACCATATTAACGCAGATATAAAAATCTGAATGTCGGCTCCATGTCATTCCGATACTTGAAGAATTAGAGCAAAAAATAAAATCGCTTACTTCTACCCAGACACAGACTAAAAATCTGAGACATGACTACTTACACTTTTTTGTAATGTGATAATATTTATTTTTAAATTTATCCATTATTACATAACTGGATAAAAAATAGAAATATATCCAGTTCTGAAAAACTGGATATTATTTTTAACCACTTCTTCTTCTTCTTCCTGCCCGTGCCCTTATCCCATTCTAGTTCGGGTCGGCGCAACACGTTTTCTTCTTCCATTCTCCCCTATCAGACGTTTTTAACCACTTATTGCAGTTAAAAAGAAAAAAATTGTTTCATCACAGGCCAGGCCAGCACATGATCCGTCCAATCCTAGACGACGTGTATCAGCCTCTAGTCAAGCAGCAAGAGATCCTGAGTCGTCAGCAAGCAGTACTACGGACACTAAGGAATACGCTCAATGAATGTGATACCACTCCTATGTTCAAATCCACCTCGCTGTTGAGAAGTACGCCCTTCAGAAACAAGTAAGTTTTACTTCAATGTTCAATCAAATATAGACGTTAATGCTATAATAGTAAGATACTTAACGAGGCACTTTTTTTACACTAAGTTTTGGGTTTACATAGACGAGAAGGAAATCCTTCAGAAACAATTTTATTCTGTGATATTATAGGTCTTATTTTTGAAGAGATAAGGTCTTTGTAAAACAGTCAAAGAGGACGTCATGTTCGAATCGAAATCCTATGTTTTTTAATTCACCGGTGACGAGAAGGATACACTTCAGAAATAATCAGTTTTATCCTAAATTGGGAAAAATATTATTATAAATAATTTTGAAACTAAAAAAAATATGTTCTTATCTCTCTAATGCCTCATCATTTCATATCCTATGATATTAAGGGTCTCACGCTCATGTTGTTTAATTAACACGTTCACTGCATTACGAGATCGAATGGTTCTCGTGTGTGACTTCTACTAACTGCGACAGTGAAATTGTATGACCGTTCCATTCTGGCAAACGAATTTTCTTTAGTTTATTTTTGTAGTTAGTGTGAAATGTTTAAAAAAAAGTAGCCTAAAACTGGATCTGCAGTGGATGTGTTAAAAAAAGGTAAACCTTATCCTGCAGATTAAAGCCCCGTATTCATGGTAAACATTTGTTTAGCAACAAAGTTGAATCAAAGTGTTGCGGAGTTGCTGTCAACATGTTGCTGGCAACACTGTGTGTTGGAGAGTTGATAACAGCATGTTGACAAGCTCTTGCTCGATGAGCGTCAACATCAGTTTAGCAACAAATCAACTTTGTTGCTAAACAAATGTTTACCATGAATACGGGGCATTATTCACATGACATTCATTTGCAGCTCTATCGTAGCCCCAACAAAAAAAATGTTATATGTAATTATATTCAGGTCTCCTATTCTTTTAACAGTTTGAAGTCACATAATCTTTGCTCACGCGCCTCCTTACACGCCAGGCCATTTTTCCAAGACATCCGCATATACATTACTTTATTCACAGTAAAATATAGTTAATACAAACTCATTCACAGGGATCCCCTCTCGAAACTAACGAAGAATATCCTGAATATGAGTCTCGACACCACTGACAGCAAGAAAAAAGAGCCGCTACTGACATCACAGAAACTGGACGCTCTCAGAGACATGTTATCAAACCATAAAACTGTTAAAATAAAGCCAGTGAACGTTGAAATGAGGCAGCATTTGGCAACTATGAGAATGAATTATGAAAAGAGTTTGAAGGAAAAAGTTCAGCCTGTAAAGCAGGTGGTTAAGACTGAACCTGATGATAAGCCGCAAGTTAAACAAGGTGAGTTGCTGGAAAATTACTTAACTTATAAATTTGTCTTGATATATTGATGCTCCCCAATAACATTTCCTAACTTGGACATCAAACCCATAGCCTCAATGTAATAAAAATATTTTTAATGAGCACTTTGCTTATCAAATGTACTACAATGACTCATTTGAGCATGAGTGAAATGGTGTTTCATAAAAAAGGCACAAGTTATCAAAGCATATAAATGTTTAGATGTAAACAATTGAAAAATCGATTAATGTTATTCAATTTGCTGTTATTGCATTTTTTTTAGAAAATTTATTTTGATTTACAATAGCCTCAATGTTTACCTTTGCAATAAAGCAATTTGAAAATATGTAGGTCTCTTGGGATTCAAAGACATTAATTAGCTTTTTATTGTACACACCCCGATTCGGCCAATTAAAAAACCAAAATGGCCGCCCTTTCTGAGAGATTTGTCGATAAATATGAGTATATTCCCCCTTAAAGTATCGACAGACGGTAACCAAACACAGGTATATATATTTTTAGTTCAACCACAACCATACCTGGTGCCTAAAGTGGAGACGAATCAGGAGCCTAAACCCGAACCATTTAAGCCATCACCTATCAACGTGCCATCTTTCACTCCCGTCGGTGGCGTGAAGCCGACTGTACCGGGACTAACGAATGTCGCTAGAACATTATTTACTGATGGTAAGTTAAAATAGCCAAAATAAATGACGTTACAGGCCACACCGAGACGCGACGCTGCGCCCACATTTCAATAGAGCGACTCAAAATCTAACTTTATTTACTACACGAAAAGATACACATTTCACCGATTACACGACACCGTGTGCACATTTTAATAGCGATACAAAATCTAACTTTATTTACTACACGAAAAATACAAATTTCCAGTATTGTCGCGTCGCGTCTCGGTGTTAACTGACCCTAATACCACATAGCTTTGAGGAACCTCGTAGCAGACGAGAATAACGGCTCTTGAAAAAATACTGTAATCTCTTGAAATAATACCCTGCGCAGGACGGGAGGGACTGTCAGATGCATACAAATAAAAACCCAAAGTGTTCTTTCAATAGACCTTTACGTTTTGGAGCCACGTATCCTCCAAGTGATCCTCGCAGTGGTGCTATAAGTGCTTAATTTGAAAACTGCTCCGAATAACAATTAATTGCATTGAAAAACGAAGCAATCTTATTTCTGTACACAGAGCCAAAACAGGAGCCAGCTAAACCTCAACCCCAAGTTCCTCAACTGAAGCCTGTAGCTCCAGCATTTAGTTTCTCCAGCACTCCAGCGTCGGCTGACACACGCAGCGTGCTCAAAGACCTGCTCCAGAACAAACAAGCCAAGAGCGACGCCAATACTTTCATGGGACAACCTATTTGTTCACCTTCTTCGTTTGCATGTAAGTTATTAGTTACAATTTGTGCTTACATAAATACACATATTTTAATTGCTCGGCTTTACTTGACATTTCTGCATGAAGTGTCTTTTAAGGCACCCTAGAAACGCCAGAACTTTTTATCCAAAACATATTTTATGGCATTCCCCCTATAAAAAGCTACTTTTACTCACTAAAAACAGTGAATAAAAAGCTCTTTTACCCACTGTTTTGATGTTTGAATTTAGAACACATCAATAATTAATATATTCGACCCCCACCTCAATGCTATACATACATACTCGCTTCTCTCGGGTTTCAAAGACATTAATCATTTGCTACGCTCGTGATTCATATATGGCCCTCGCTTCAAATCCGCTCTTTATTCACTAGTTGCATAATAATTGTGCTATTTGCTAAGAAAAAGACTCCCATGTGTCGGCTGAAATATGTAATCGGGTGTTCCATTGATTTTAGTTACGACAACCGCAGCGACTTCTACCCCGGCACCATCAGCACTATTCACAGCCAAACCGATAGCAGATATAAACAACATGTTCAGTAAATTCCAACCACAGACATTTGTACAAGATTCTAAACCGCAGGCTTTTGCTCCGGAACCTAAGACGCAAGCATTCACCACAGAACCCAAGCTCACCGCCTTCACTCCCGATCCCAAACCCCTTGCACCTGAAAATAAACTGTCATCATCAATATTCGGCAGTCCAAAATCAAGCGAAACTGGAGAACCTGAGGCTGACAGTAAAACGGCAGCTGTCAAAACCAAGACTGATAAACCTCTCACGAATTTGTTTGGCCTGAAAACTTCCACCCCTGCTCCTAGTCCAATAGTCCCAGATGTTCTGAAAACAACTACCCAACCACCTGCTAAGACTGATAGTGCTCCTAAACCTGTTGAGAAAGAGAAATCTAAAGAAAATGTACCGCAGAAAATAGAACCTAAAGTAGTACAGAAACCTGTGGCTGAGAATGAAGAAGCGCCAAAACCATTAGCAGTCCAAACTGGAAATAAAACCTCTATACTTGGAACTGCACCTCAATCTGTGCAAGCAACCAGCTCTACTCCAAGTAAGATTTTAATGAAAACGTTTTGAAAATTTTTATTTGCACGGGTAATGGGTATTTTTAATGAATTTTCCGTTTTCTAGGTGAACCACCAAAACCATTAGATTTAAAGACTGACGCTAAAGTTGAACCATCGAAAGCCATAGAAAAATCTGAATCCGCATCTAGTGTTTCATCAATATTTAGTTCAACCAGTACAGTGGTTCCTTCAGGTAATTTATAACTTTTGATATTCTGTGTTTTGTAGCTGGTAATCCTTTAAATAACTGGACTCCAATTTATTTCAGATTCTAAAGCAAGTACACCCACAACAGAACAACCAATAGTAAAAGAAGAACCTCCATCGTCAAAACCTTCGCTATTCTTAAGTATTACTTCTACTAGTCCTTCTGCTGCATCTGTGTTCGGAGCGGCAGTAGCTTCTCAACCAAAGCCGACGTCACCGACAACGTCCATATTTGCGACAGGGGCATCGCCTTTACCCACACCGTCCTCTGTCTTCGGTACATCTTCCCAAGGATCTATATTTGGAAGTACTTCACCGACGGCAACAACAACAGTTTCAGTATTCGGTTCCACCGCTCAATCAGTCTCCAGTAGTGCTGCTTCTACAGATAGTCCAAAACCGTCGGTATTTAGTTCACCGACTCCTGCGACTCCTGAAGCTCCACCGTCACCACAATCAGTATTTGGTGCTACAGCGGCACCAACAACTCAAGCAGGATCTATATTCGGTTCTTCATTTGGTCAGTCATCAGTCTTTGCTGCAACAACTTCAACTCCGTCTTCTCCATCATCAGTCTTCGGTTCTTCAAGTACGTCATCGGTGTTTGGATCCACGCTCGCTACACCAGGGTCTGTTTTTGGCGCGTCAACTACTACTACGCAATCTGTGTTCGGAACGACAACACCGACTACACAATCATCTATATTCGGTAGTCCAGCTTCAAACGCACCCAGTGCCTTTACATCTGCTGCCACTCCATCTTCTGGTGCGCAGAGTATATTCGCTGTAGCGAGTACTACGAAACCTTCCGTGTTTAGTGGGGCAGGAACTTCTGTATTTGGGTCTGCATCGCCTAGTGCTCAGACATCTGTATTCGGATCTCCTTCAACTCAAGCTTCAGTCTTCGGATCTTCGACAGCTACTACTCAATCTTCGGTATTCGGTTCGGCAACAGCGGCGTCTCCAGCGTCGGTGTTCGGGGCTGCCCCGACATCCCAGGCGTCAGTGTTTGGTGCCCAACCGGCGACGACCACTCAGAGTTCAATCTTCGGTGGTGGCGAAAGCAATATGTTCGCGGCCGCTAGTATATCTACGACGAGCGCCCAGTCACCGACTAGTGGTGGCAGTATATTTGGGGGAAGGTAAGAAACTTTTTATAGACACTTAATTAGAACTAAAAGGTCACATATATTTACTATGGAAAATTGATTATGCTATCAATTCACTTATTAGACCAGTGGCTCTAAAAAGGCCACTTTAGCAACATCACAACATGCATTGTGATAAAATTCGTAAAATAGAATATTAAATAATTGATAAAGAACAATTTTATTGCAATTCAGTTAGCAACAACGTTTGAGAGGTGTTAGGCAAGTTAGCCAGGTTGCGAAGGAAACAAAGAAACGTTCTTCTAAATGCAATAGCTGACGGAAAATTTTACTCCGTGTAAACTGTTCAATTCTTTTTCACAGCAGTTCTCCAGCCTCAGTATTTGGCGGTGGCAACACAAATGTGTTCGGCAGCAAGACTACATTTGGTCAGTCTAACTCTACGGCAGCTGCGATCTTTGGCGGTGGAGGGGCTACGGCCTTTGGGCAGCAGAAACCTGCGTCAAGCTTTTGGTCTGGAGGCAATACTAATACTGAGGGCGGATTTGGATCAACAGGATTTGGTACGTGTTTCTCATCATTTTTTTTACGTTTAACACACATTTCCCATTACATTTCATTTTCTGGAATGAGGTCTTACAGCATAAGACAATAGTTATAAATATTTTCAAAAGCTGTAACAAGCTAAAGTAGCAGTGGGCTTGTCATTTATGTCTATCGCAGAACCGACGAAAGGTGGAGTACGATGGTTCTCGTATGGAGACCGCGCGTAGGTAAACGTAGGGTAAGGTGTCCATAGGCAGCGACCTCTCGTTTGGCACGCGCACCGACGATATTCGAAAAGGACTCCGATTCTACCAGGACCTTATTGAGCCTTCAAGTTTGAAGAAACTTATATATTTTAACAAAAAACCTTCTATTTAGGGCAACAACAAACAACGCAGGCATCGTCAATCTTCGGTTCTGCAACCGGCGGTAGTTTCAGCACCCCGTCTCCAACTGGTGGAGCGTTCGGTAGTCCGCAACCTTCGGCCTTCGGTAGTGGAGACAACAAGCCGTCAGTATTTGGAACACCACAACAACAAACCTGTAAGTCCATGAATATCGAAAAAGTTATTTATTGAATATTTTATATGCATTAATGCCTACGTCGTACTGTAAAGCTTTTTTTGCGGAATGAAAATTCTACCTTGCGAACATGACTGCGATGGACTAAGTAGTAAGGCGTCTGGAGTAATGATTCAGAAGATCGCAGGGCCAAGTCCTGCTCGCAATCAAGTAGAGTAATGATGATGAATTGACTCATATTACGAACTCTCTAGTGTGCAATATTAGTCATCATTGTTAAAAAAAAACCTAATTACTCAACACAGTTCTATATTTCTTGGTGCGTAGAAAACAAAATGAAAAGATGGGTAGTTATTCTTACGCAAAGCTGTTGTTAAAAAAATAATCATCAGCTTATGTGTCTAAGTTGTTACCTACCCATAAAAACTGCCTATTTATAATAGTAGATTTTACAACAAGTGCACAAAACAAACCATTTTTACTGATAGTAATGTCGAGGATAAAAATGGTTTTGTGGACGAGTTATAAACTCTGCTTTTCACTTCGATTGCGAGGAAATAAAACAGTAGTATAACATAACATTTCTTTAATTAAAATTCAAAGTAAAATTAGAACAGTTTTGAATACTGAAGGAAATTGTTTTTCCGACATTTTTCTGAATTTGTGAAGACGACATATTGTGAGAAGGCAAAAAATTTTTTTTTTTTTTTAATTGAAGAAATTATTAAATGCATGAAAAAAGAACAAGAGCTGTTCCCGCCGCTTTATTTTTTTTAAATCTTACGACATTGATATTAGGCTGCAGACCTATACAGCCTACTATTAAATTAATTTTGTAATAATAATTTTCTTAAATCAACTAACCTACCGTACTTGAATTAAAATTTCAATATCTATTATATCTTAAGAAAACACATAAGGCAAATAAATTAAAGTAAATATTATACAGGGTGATTTGTAATTCGATGCGGCCCTCGAAATGGATGATACTAGACCTTATTTGCAACAATTTTAACCACGGCAATATAGGGTCTAAACTGACTGGTTGTGGAGATATCGAACTTTAAAGTTTTTTCGAAAAATTTTTACCTCTCCATCATTAGTGCTTATTGTTATAAAGTAACGATGGTTACCACTTAGAATTTATTTTATACTTTTCTGATAGAATATGAACGACTGAATCTAGTGGATACAAGTTTGTTATAAAACTAATCATGTCTTGGGAAATAAAGTGTCATAAAGTTTCAGTTTTGAAGTTTTCTGTAAACTTCCCTTGTCTTTCAAAGCATATTTAAAAAAATAAATATATGACACTTGGTTTACAAATTACAGGAAAAACTTTCTTGTCTCATTACCTTTCTAAAATGGTGCCACAGTACCCACTTTTAGTTAGTGTCTGATCAGAAAATTAGGGTTGTTGCTGACAAGGTAGTAAATCAACGAAAATCGGTTGCAATGTTTTTTCGGCCCAACATTTTTTTTCTGTGGTTTTTGTCCAAACTGCTATCTGATATTAGCTTTTTGAGTTAATGCGCTTAATCTTGGCCGTAACCACATAACCATATCAGGCAAAGTCGGTTTTTATTTGGAGTATTTTACCTATGGACCAGATAGTCAAACCATCAATTCTCTTCCATTTAAAACAGCTACTTGAAACATAAGTACAATGACGAAATGTTTATAAACTCTGGTTTCAAAAAAAAACTAAACTGTCGTGCATAAAAGTTAGGTCATCCTACTGGTAGGACAGGTAAAAATACTCTAGATAAAGCGCGATTTTACCTGATGTCATCGACCAGGATTTAGCGCATTGACTCAAAAAGCTAATATCAGATAACAGTTTGGACAGAAACCACAGAAAAAAAATGTTGGGTCGAAAAAACTTTACAACCAATTTTCGTTGATTTACTACCTTGTCAGTAACAACCCTAATTATCTGATCAGACACTAACTAAAAGTGGGTACTGTGGCACCATTTTAGAAAGGTAATGAGACAAGAAAGTTTTTCCTGTAATTTGTAAACCAAGTGTCATATATTTATTTTTTTAAATATGCTTTGAAAGACAAGGGAAGTTTACAGAAAACTTCAAAACTGAAACTTTATGACACTTTATTTCCCAAGACATGATTAGTTTTATAACAAACTTGTATCCAATAGATTCAGTCGTTCATATTCTATCAGAAAAGTATAAATTCTAAGTGGTAACCATCGTTACTTTATAACAATAAGCACTTAATGATGGAGAGGTAAAAATTTTTCGAAAAACCTTTAAAGTTCGATATCTCCAAAACCAGTCAGTTTAGACCCCATGTTGCCGGGGTTAAAATTGTTGCAAATAAGGTCTAGTATCACCCATTTCAAGGACCGCATCGAATTACAAATCACCCTGTATAATAACAAATTCTATCTATGAACTTCTTATTGCATTTGGCTGTATGGCTCATTTTCTTTATGAGTAGATAAATTATTTATTGATGCCCTTGTGCACAAAATTCGATTTTGTGCAGCCTATACCCTGCATAAAGAAGCACTTTCAGAGCAAGAGAAGTGAAAAATAGTAGATTACGCAACAAGGGAATAAAGCAATGCCTTACGTCACGGGTGTATTGAATCCCGAAGCGACACTAAGGATTCTGGGGGTGAACCTCCGTAGCGCAGCGAGGAGTTTCAAGTGTTAATTCCCGAGTGAAACGAGGGAATTAAGCTAAGAATCCTTAGTGTAGCGAGGGATTTAAGTTAGCCCAAGACAAAGGCAGCTTTATTCCTGAGGAGCGTACTCTGCTTTTCATACCACTGCGAGGAAATAAATTCGATTTTTGAAATTTCATGTGATACGACAATCTTCGAACGTGAAGTTGGCACCACTGCAAGCGATCAGCTGTTGTGGTCACCGGCCGCCATTACTGATACAACTCCTTGGTGATAGTTTTCATGCTGTTTTATTTGAGGTTCCAAATTCAAATCACATTATTCCCACGGGAATAATGAAATTTAGTACAATATTATTGCCCGGCTTGAGTGGGAGGCAACAATGACTTGCTTTACAGAAGGTTTGCATGACATTATAATGTGACATTTACGAGCAAGTGGTGTGAAAAATTGCAAGCTGCTTCCGCATATGTAACACTACTTTTTATTTCTAGCTCCTACATTCGGCGGTTCATCAGGCTTCGGCGCTAAGCCCGTATTCGGCCAACCAACAGGCTTCGGTTCCCCACCCAGTAGTGGCGGGTTTGGCTCGTCGTTCGGCGGTGGGTTCAACAAGAGCCCAGGGGGAGGATTTGGTGCACCCGCTGCGTTTGGAGGAGGCGCGACATTTGGTGGAGGTGCTGCTTTCGGAGGAGGTTCCTCACCAGGGAAGATGTTTGGAGGAGCTCAACCAAGTAAGTATCTTAGAGTCAGTTGATCAGTTCACATCTAGACGCGATGATACTGGAAATATGATGTTTATCTTTTTGTGTAGTAAATAATTTTGAGTCGCTATTACAGTTCGATTCAAACTTAATGGCGGTTCGGAAGTTAGCTGCGAGTGCAGTTGCGCGCAGGTACAGTCAAGTTGACAACAAACATACACCGCGTCGCGCGAGTGCGAGTGAGACAGAGGGTGCGCGAGTGCGAGTGAGACAGAGGGTGCGCGGGATGTGCCCCGCCCGTCTACACCCCGCTGATACCCAAATTGCGTTTTGCGCATCGGAACGATGTTCCGAGCCGCCATTAAGTTTGAATCGTACTGTAAAAGGTGCGTGCGGCGTCGTGTCTCTGTGTGAATTCATTGACCCTCGTCTATAACCAATACAAATTAATTTCCGACACCTAGTTAAGCAATCGGCTACTTTTGAAAGTAATTTAATTTTTTACTTTCTGAAGTAGCCTCACAAAGGAGATGTGATACTGTGTACTTGTGGTGTGTGCCAATAAACGTTTTTTCTTTCTTTCTTTGCCTGTCATTTGTACCAATAACTTCAAGAATAGGCACTTACACCAGAGCGCAAGCGCCATTTGTTTCGTAACTCGTTTCTCACTGATTTAGTCTACTAATTATTGCTTGAAAGGAAGTCAATCGATGTCCCCCTTGTACTATATAAACTATTATCTACTCTCATACTGACTCTCATATCGTTAAATTCAAAATACAAAACTCAAAACGAGTTTATAATGACGTACTATAAACACAGTATATCGAAATGAAATTAAAAAATTAAATTATGACACTATTTCTCTAACAAAATAATGTTATAATAAAATTTTTTTTCATTACGATACAGATTACAGATCATAGATACATCCATTTGATTTTTTATCTGTGGCTGCGCGCGCTGTGGCCCATGCGCGGTGATAACGGGAATGTTGGCGCCATAATACTGTGTCAATCTTTATCTTTTATTTGATAAATTCGTGTTCAATGAAAGTAGATAAAGTAGTATGAAACTGTACATAACTAGGTATTATACACTCGTGTGATACTTTTAAAAAACTCGCTTCGCTCGTTTTTTAAACTCACACTCGTGTATAATACCCCTCATTATGTACCAGTTTCTTAAACTACTATTGTCCAACAACCCTATAACATCACCCGATAAAATCAAGTACTCAAATTAAAATAAGTGTCAATTTACAGCAGGTTTTGGCCAACCAACACAATCCAACGCTACGTTCGAGAGCTTAGCCACGCAGAACACACTGACATTCGGTAACTTGGCGCAACAGGCGCAGGCGCCGCAACCACAAGCGCCCACCTTCAACACGTAAGTATTACTGAAAATAGGAAAAAAAAATGACTTACATAATGTGCATGAACCCCTATCTAATACAAACATGCCTTTAAGGTTTCATGTACTCGTATGTATGCGTGATTGGAAGACTTTATTTCACCATAATTTTAATATAACTTTATTTCCGAAAGGTCAGCCAACATTTAGCTTGGTATCAGTCCTTGTAAAAATGATAGATTGAATTATTTTTTTTTGTAAAATCGTCAGAATATTAAGCCATCTCAGCTTGGGTGGGGTAAAAGGGACTGTCGGACTGTTACTAACTAAAACTCCAGCTGTTCCTTCAGTAGCCCTTTGCATTCCAGGGCCACGGTTACCTTTACAGACTTTCTTGAAGATGTAATAGTTTATTAAAAAAATCGTTGGAAAAATAGAGGTACTTACTTATCTGAGAAAATTAAGTTAACTCCGCAAACTTAAAAGCATAGATAAACATTTCGCTTACCAAACTTCTTGGTATGAATAATTATTTAAAAAAAAAGGCGTTACACTTTTTCATCTCTTCTAATTTTCTAGGTCGCCATCTTTTACTGGTTGGCGAGGCTGAGGAATACTCAATAAAAAGCATTTACCCAAGACGAAGAAAAAACAATAAAACATAACACGCCCTATTGTATATTTACGCTTTGCCACAGTCCGGTAAATATGTGTTTTTAGTGCCAATATATTTGTATTGTATTTAATATTGTAACGAAATCATTGTAATCGATTTTGTGTATTCAACGAGTGATATAATAAAGCATGTAACCAGATTAACGATGTATTTTAAATTAAAATGTGTTTATTTAAGGTAAAAATTGAATTTTAATTATTAAACTGCCAAGATTTCCTAGCCCAGTGGTATCAGCCCCGACTTACGAGTGCCTGTTGTAGGTTCAAACCCAGCCGGGCGCATTACTTTGTGTTATTTATTTATCACAACTGCTCTCAAAACAATGAAGGAAAACATCGTGAGAAAACCGACATTTCCTAGAACCAAAAATTCGTGGAAGACGTGACATTTGCAATCCGCAAAGCTAATTATCAAGAACCGTTCTGACGTGATTAACATCCATCCAGTAAGATAGTTATTAGATTTTCTACTAATAAAGCATAAAAGTAGATCGTATAATACAAGATATCTAACTCGTATAAGCAACGAGTATCGGATAGTTTCTTGAATTCTAACACGAGCTAAACCGATGGACTAGTTAAAGTTGATTCGTTATGCAAGTCCGATGTCCGGATGCGAACTGTGCCATTTCACGGTTTGTTACCGACTTATCGTACATTTATAATGAGTCCTAGCAAAGTTTACAAAAACTTCCTCCGTTGAATAACTTCTGTATGTCCTAGTTCCACTAATGAGACAACGATCGAATTATTGAGAACTTTAATGGAGCGAAATGATTGGTTCATTATTATGACAGTGCATCTTTTCCTATGTCAAGGCAGCAGCGTATTCTTTGTTCATTTGAGTCGCAAAATCTTCCACCTGGCAAAGCTTTGTGTAGCATCGCTGTAGCGACAAATAGGTATGAGTCTATCTAGCTAGCTGTGTAGGGCGTAGTTAACTACTTTTTGTAATCTGATTACTAAATACGATTAAAAGTAGTTAACTACATGTAGTTATGATTACTTTTGATTAGTTATGATTACCAAAAGTAATCTAACTACATGTAATCATAACTACATGTAGTTACAACTAATCTGACTCTGTCAGACTCTTATCAGACTATGTCAGAATGACAGATTCGGTCAAACTTTGTCAAACTGATAACACTTTTGTTTAATAATAATAGTTAAGGTTCCTCTTATTTCCTTTAATTTTAATTATGAACTAAAATCAGCCTTGTGATTTGAATATAGGAACATACTTGTACATCTTTATAATTCTTAATAAATCTACAAAATCATGAAAGTCGACAGTGTATCGAGTAGAGTAGCATACCTTAAACTCAGAATAATGAACCGGTATTCATTCCTTGGCGACGGGGTGATGGCATAAACTGTCAGACTCGGTCAGACTCTGCCAGACACAATCAGAGTCTGTCAGACTACTTCAGGCGGTCAGACTCAGACACTATCGACAAACCAAAAAAATACTATGTATGAATTTACGTGATTATTTTTTATAACTACATCTATAAAAAATAATCACGTAATCGTGGTTGCAACTACAATTTGTAGTTAGTAATCAAAATTTTTAACTACTAACTACATTTCGTAGTTAGTAATCTAACTACATTTTTCGATTACTTAATGTAGTTTTAGTAATCATGATTACTAACTACAAAATGTAATCGTAGTTAGATTACAAAATGCCCAACTCTCCTAGCTAGTACCTACTAGGAATTTCGTGTGCGTACTCGGTATCAAGAACCAAGTAAGTACATTCAAAAAAAAATTTATTTTTCGAGCAATTTTTTCAAAAAAAAAAAAAATTCCATAATTTTTTTCAAAACCAATAATATTTTTTAATCATTTTTCTTTTGGCCTATTAATATGACCAATCAAATAGGTTATTTGTAAGCATTTTGATGAATTGCCAGTCCAAAAAATGCTGTAAAATGTCATGGTAAAGTTGGAATCAGCTGTGAACGCTAAACACGAGTGAACGACCTCAAAGAGTACCTAATCAAAAAATCAAACAAAAAACATTTTTTTTTTGACAAAAATGCTGGAAAACAATTTTTTTTTGTATATACTTCCTTGGTGTTAAATGAATATTTGTGTGAAAAAACTCTAAATAATGTTTAATAATTAAGTTGACATAAATTATGGATTTTACATTTACTAATTCTTGACATTTAGCCTTTGCAAAATTTACTTTGACTTTGATGTATTTAAATTTAGGGACTAACCACGTTCCGAACTAAATGTTGCAAGCCTAGAGCAGAATATGGTGACACCACAACTTTCCTGTTCTTCATAAACCCACCTGTAAAACTGGGTAGTTATTTGCAATAAATGAATTTGAATTTGAAATTTGGTTTTTGATACCGAGTAAGTACGTACACGAAATTCCTGCAGTTATTTTTTTAAAACCTTATAGGTACATATCTAGTCTAGTTTCCATGTTAGTCAAGTAGCCACCTACGAGTAGGTATGTACTTAGATATCGCTCACCTAGCAGTATAATGGCACATCTACGCTGACGATACCGCAATCGTTTTCACTGGCTCAACCTGGGCTGAAACCAAATCCAACACAGAAAAAGGTATGGCGCAAGTAGCTTCTTGGCTAAAAACGAATCTCCTTACATTAAACACGAGCAAAACTAACTATGTCTGCTTCACAATATATAAAAATGTTCAACCAAAACATGATTTCAACATTAAAATTCACGAGTGTAGGAGTATGACTGATAGGAACTGTAACTGTCCAACAATAAGTAAAGTCAATCAAGTGAAGTATTTAGGAATAGTGTTGGACCAGAGCCTGTCCTGGTACCCTCAAATCGAACAATTAACCGCAAGAATAAGAAAATTTATTTGGATTTTTAAAACATTACGTCACATAGTCCCAAGGAAAGGCCTAGGAAAAAATCTTCTAAATGAAGTGTATATTTCACTTGTTCAGTCTGTTACAATATATTGTATCTCCATTTGGGGAGGCGCGCGTAAAACACGTTTCCTTGATGTTGAAAGAGCGCAACGTACATTAATAAAAGTAATGTACTTTAAAAAAAGGACTTTTCCTACTCACGAGCTATACCAGATAAGTAACTTATTATCCGTCCGAAAATTATATATTATACACATAGTGTTAAAAAAACATAAAACGTTACCTTTAGACCCCAATATATTAAATAAAAGAATAAAGCACAATGTTGCTTCCACTCCTTTTGTAAAAACAGTTTTTGCAAACATACAATATGATAAACGATCATCTTACTTATATAATAAAATTAATAAACAAATAGATATATATACTAAACCGTTCAAGGAATGCAAAGCGCTGCTGATTAAGTGGATATCAAAATTATGCTACGATGAAGTGGAGAAACTTCTATTGAGCATAGAGTAAACTGTTTTACGTTTTAAGTTATTTACACAAACCGCCCCGATAATAAAAAAAATGACGCTCTCATCTACTCATGCACACGCTCACACACACACACACACACACACACACACACACCCGTACGCACACACACACATAAACATCGACACGAACTCACACAGACAGAAATGCACCTGACACCAACACACACATACACCAACAGACTAAAGTTAGAAAAAAAAAAACTATGTAATATTAATTAATTTAGGTATTTATTTTCGTTACGCTTTTGTTTTGTAACATTAATTGCACAAATTATTAAAAAAAATACTGTAAGATATGAAGGAGCGGCGCCTCCTGGCACAGGCATCTATATGCTTAAAAGGAGACGCCACCAACTGTTATAACTCATGATTTGTGTAATAACGAAATAAAAAATATTTTGATTTTGATTTGATTTGATCTACAAAAAAAGCGAAATTGAGTTTTTACGGCCTAAGTGTTTAGAAGTGGATAATCTATAAAGCGGTAAAACGGCACGGCGTTATTTTTCCTACTTATCGAGAGAGGGCGTTTAGTGTCATTTTACTACTTGGTGTGTTTGCCCCGCTTCCGAGTATAACAACGGCTCATTTGTCAGTTGTGCCGGACTATGACATTTTATTAACTTAGTAAATAAGCAGAAATGGCACATTTGACAAATGTGACATCGCAAAGTTTAATTTGTCTGCTCTACCATGACCTCTCTCAAGGAACAAACTTCATCCCAGGTGGTTTTTGCACTGGACAAGTATCTCTCTGGAACCGTACTGTCATCTGCCTACCCAACAATACCAGATTGAAGTAGTTCATTGATGTGCAGCAGGAAATAGTTGCAAAAAGAACAGACCCCTGAGTTACACCGGCATCAAAAGCCATGAGGTCACAGGAACAGCCATGTAGCCCAACCAGGGAGTCTGATATCCAGCTACAAAAATCACATGGGATGCCATAAGCCTTGCTGAGTAGACCAGCGTGCCAGACCCTATCAAATGCCTTCGAGATATCCAGCGAAACAGCAAGTGGTTCACTGTGTTTCTCGATGGCTTCGCCCCAGCAGTACGTGACATACACAAGAAGATCACCTATTGACCGTCTCCGACGAAAGCCTTATTGACGGTCACTGAGAAGATCATTGTCTCCAGGGTAGGTTAGCAGCTTACTGTTCAGTACCCTTTCCATAGCCTTGCAGAGAATGGAGGTAATGGCAATTGGACGGTAATGAGCAGAGTCTGCACAGTCAACCTTTTTTGGCACAGGTTGTACATTCGCGACATGCGGACGGTGAGTAATGGGCTATTCGCTGACCGATCATGGACCATGCCCGGGTCGAAAGAGCTCTCAGCACAATGACGGGACCCCCGTAGAGGGCTAAAGCCTGCCGGGTCGCGGGACTAACGAGCTAGGGTGACCCCGGAACGTAAAGGGCTATTGAAGGACACCGTGGATTTTAGTCAGTACAAGTCTGAGAATCTCCTGCCCTGCCTTGGGTCGTCCCGACTCATTTGATTATTTTAGAACGCTAAAAAAAGGTTGTACATTCGCAAGCTTCCAGGATTTTGGCGTGGTGCCAAAATCCTGAAAACTCAGGAGACAGTTCAGGCGCATACTGCCTCAACAGTCTTGCTGGTAACAGTCCGGCCCGCTGGCCTGGTTCACGTCTAGACTGACTCTTTAATATAAAGTGTGACCTCCAGCATCGAAGAGTTACATCGAGGTATATTCGGTGGTTGCTTGGAGCTAGTGTGTGAGTTAGTAGACGTGAGTTGCCTACAAAGAGAGATGCAAAAAAAATTGCCTTCTCACATGCAGAATGGGCCAGCGACCCATCAGGTTTAAGCATTGGAAGCAAATTGGGGCGACAGAAATTCGTTTCGACCGCTTTCGACAGGGTTCAAAACTGTTTACTACCCGGAGGGTGCGATACTAGTTGTTCGGTTTCGGTTAGAGCGGTAGAATTAAAGGCTCTTTTGCTCTTGCGAATCTACGTGCCTTAGGTTTTCCGATACGGGCCTTGACCCAAGCTTGGTAGGAGCGCGCATTCTGCATTGTACCATAGTTCGAATTTATGACCAAGCTGGATGTCCGAGAATGGAATAAAATATTCCATACCCTGTCAAATCACGTCTGCAAGCACGTTAGCATAGCACGAGGTATACAGTTGATTTAATGTTCAAATAAGGAACAAATCTCTTATCGATTACGAATGCAAATCGAGTAATGGTAATTAAAAGTACTACGTGGTCCAACTAAGTAGGAGAGCTTCTCATGACGTCATACTTGTCAGATCGTAAAAGTTGTATAGGGACAGCAAAAACCTTTCCAAGAAAATAAAATAGGTGTTCATCTCAATTACCAAAAAGAAATGTGTTTTTTTAGCTCAAACTCAGGTACGAATATCTATAAAATAATAATAATAAAGTAAATAAATGGCTTAACACTTTTGCTCTCAGTATTACCTTAATGTCATTATAAGTAACATAAAAACAAGGGATTATTAATATGAAAATATTACCACTGTATTGAAATCCATGTTCAACCCCCAAAAATATTACTAAATGTTCAACCCTCGGGGGTTGTCCGGGGACAACATTTAGAGGTTGAACATGGACGATGGTAGAAATTATGACGGCTGAAAGTGGATTAAACCAGAGAAGAAACGTGATTGTGCTTTATTTTAGTTTGTTATAGTTAAATGATGTCTACTTCTCAACGATTATGAGCCAAATATAGGTTGTTATAATATGTTAGTTAAACTTTTTCAGGTATGTTAGTTTCAAATATATTTTTTTAATTTTCTTTTAACCAGTTGTCTCTATTTTTTGGTTTTCACATCCAGTATAATTATGGTTTTAGGGGCATATATGATATTTTTGGAAGATGTTAAAAGTATAACGGCACAATTGCAAGTCTCTTCTTCTTCTTTGACTGTTATGAAGTAACTCCTGGAAACCTGAAGTGGATTTTTTTATTCCTAAGTATCTATTAAGGACTATACTAGTTGCTAAAACCATAAAATCCATGACAAACTGTAAAATAAACTCATAACTTCGTTTCAAACATTTGTGAAATCTTTGACTCTCATTTCTGTAAAATAGGAAAAAGGTAGATGTGTCATTATACTGCTAGGTGTGGTCTATTTCAAACTTGGATTCAAGCAGGTCAATAGTGCCAGCAGTGAGCGGAACATCTTCTTACGAAAATGCGAAAGTTTGTGAGGATGGATGAATGGATGTTTGTTACTCTTTTACGCAAAAACATTTGAACGGATGTAGATGTTTGGTAGGTACATAAAGATTTTATAACCTGCATTAACACATAAGAGTTTTTTGCCGATTTAACGTTTTTTCGAGTTATAGCGGGTAAGGTGCAAAAGTGTAGGTGTGTATGTAGGTAAGTAAATAGGTACCTAGTATCTTTATATGTACCTACATGGGTCGGCAAAATGCATGTAAACAATTCTAATTATCATGCGGACAAAACTATACAAATAAAAGCCAGCCACCCGCATTATTCATGATATTCTAACAAAGACAAGTTATTCGCGCTGCAGGTGTTGTCGTGTTTACAAAACTTGTTCCACGAAATGGGGGGCATTAGTCTTGGCTGCAATTACACCCGGGCCGTTAACACCTCAAGATTGGGCTCATTACGGCCAGACGTTGCCTTTTTCTGACAGTGGCTAATTGCAAAAGAAAAATATTGCGTCGTTTTATAATTTCAGCATGCTATAAATATTAACTTTACAGGAAATAACATGAAAATTAAATAATGAGTTGGATTATTTATGTGCATAGGCATAATTCGTAATGTACGTAACATCTTATGTTAGAAAAATACAGGTCTAATGATAGGCGAAATAAGAGGAGATAAAATAAACTAATCGATAAAAAAAGAAATAAAAATATTTTATGGGTTAAAAGATTTAATAAAACTTTAAAACAACACCCTTAAAGACGTCAGCACATGAATACCTACATCAACACAATAGAAGATTCATAATTTCACAGATTGGGGTGAGTTGATGTGTTGGCGTCTGTATAGACTGGCGACTGTACAGACTCTGTATAGTCACAGATTACACAGTAGGTATACTTAGTGTAAGTAGGTACCTATGTAGTGTAGTAGATACAACCCGTTGCGCATCCCATTCAATAAATTGCATCTGTGCACCATCACAATGCAATTAATTTAAGCTGTACTGGAACAGCGAAGTGGCTGTTACAAAAATGTGAAGTGAAGATGAGGGTACTCTGTCAAAGTAAGAGCCTTGACATCACGCGAACACGTGTCAGTTTATTCAATTTAAAAGTTTTAAAACTCCACTTTGTAGCACTCACTCTGCGAATAGGTAGTAGGTCCCTAATACTTACTTCAGTGGGTCCGTAACTGAACTTTTAGTGTCAATATGTTTGATTAATAGAAAGTCGACGACTGAACGATTATTCAAATGGATTTATTAATTGATGGACTGCTCTTTTGACATGTTGGGGTAGGTTGACCTGCAAGCTGTCGTCTGTACATAATGAATCACTGCTTCGTTGTGTACTCTCTTAAAGCGGCTAATTCTGTACCACCCCATACTTTCAAATTTTCAAGTTAGGTAGCCAAATGTAATGGTACTGATACACATGCTTTAAACTAGCATGCTAAAGCGCGAGAGCATGCTACTATTAATCAAATGCTACTTAGTAGCATGTGTATCGAAACCATTTGCTAATAATGAGCATGCTAATTTTGAGCATGCTCAAAAATATGATATATAATATTTAAATAGCTGTTTGATTGTCCATGACTTTGTTAGAACTGAGAGCGAGAGAGCATGCTTATTCAGTAGCATGCTTATTGCTAGCAAACGCTAGCAAATACTGTAAACTATTCATAAGCATGCTCGAATGAAGCATGCCCATAAGCATGCTCTTTTAGCATGCTAGTTTAAAGCATGTGTATCAGTACCTTAAGTACAGACGCAGCAGATCAACCTCCGTCAATCTGTCAAATTTTTTAAATAGAATTTCAACCTTATCACTTTTTACCTTTATCTTCCTTTTCAATTGGTAGGTAAAATGACCTGCTGGCGTGCTTGAAAGTAAAAGCGCATTAATCAACTGATTTATCAATCCCGTTGACAACGGCGGATCCAGGGGGGGGGTCATGGGGGTCATGACCCCCCCCCCCCCCTGGGCGACTGCAATTTTTATAGGGGAAGATGCACACAATCATAATAATACAATTCTGTGTTGTTATTGGTTATATTATAGTACATATAGAGCAAAACATCGAATAAAATTATTCAAGTTTGCCGCGCAGCGTGGCCGCTCTGTGCTTATTGTCCTATCGCACGGCATGGCGGGCGCACCAGCGAGCGGCACGAGGCAACCCCTCTCCGCGCGCCCGCAGAAGAACAATAAAAATTCTTCAGTGTGCTAAAAATAATTATATTATTTTCACCTCACACGCTTGAAAAGATTATATTCCTCGTTCAACTCGCTTCACTCGCGGTTCAATCTTATCCTTCGCTCGCTTCAAAAAACAACTTTGCAGCCTTGCCCAAATAACTATTTCACCTCACAGGCTCGGAAAGATTTGTCATTCGAAATCTGAGCGCAAAACTCCATTTTGTTGCGTCCAGCAACAAAGTTATTCTGCGTCTCGTACCTTTGAAAACTTCGTTACGCTCAGGATTCAATTCAAGTACTCGCGCCAAAAAACAACATTGCAGCCTTGCATAATAGGTAAATACAGTAACTATTGTTTACAAATAGCATTATTTACTTGATTCTTCCGGTGACTCTGTCCGCGACCAGGTAACTTCGCTGCAATGGAGGACCAATGCGATCGACCCCATGAAATCTTATCCGTTTAGCGGTTTCAACGTGAAAAATTTACAAACAACAAATCTGATCGCCGGCGAATCGGCCAACCTCCTTGCCGGATTGCTGCCCTGGCATCTGGAGGCGACTGCCCTCCAGCGCGTCTAATATGAGTGGCGCGTGGAGGCGCAGCGCCGCCCGGGGCGAATCCCTGCTGTGCGTGGGAAGAGCTCCGGCGTGATCTCAGGGCAGTTTGGAGGGAACGACTGTCGCAACCGAGCTCCGGGCACGCCGTAATCACGGCGGTAGGACCCCTCTTTGAGGAGTCGCGTCACGGCGTCCTGATCTACCGCATAACGCAGGTCCTCACCGGACACGGAGGTTTTGCGAGGTACCTGTGTCGGATAAGGAGGGAAGAAACACCGGGGTGTCTCCACTGCGAAGATCGCCCGGAGAACATGGTGGAGCATACGGCGCAGGACTGTCCCGCTTAGGCAGAGCACAGCCGTGTCCTCACTACGGCGGAGACCTCTCGCATCCGGCATTGGGCGAGGCCATGCTGCGGGGCGAGACGGAGTGGGAAGCGGTCGCCTCCTGCTGCGAAACTGTCATGCTCGCGAAAGAGGAGGCGGGCCGCTTGAGGGAGAGGACATAGTCCTCCCTCCACTCCAGCCGCAGTGGTAGACGCCCACGGCGACGGACAACGGCAGACGATTTCCGGCCACCGTAGGCGCGGGCATGCGGGCGGCGAGTAATGGGTGACTCGCTGTCCGACCATGGACCATGCCCGGTTCGAAGGCGCGTTGTGTTCCACGCGCACCTCCAAAAGTGTGAGCATTACGACGGGGCCCCCCTTTAGAGGGCCATAGCCTGCCGGGGTCGCGGGACTTATGAATTACCTACCGTGATCCCAGAACGTAAAGGGCTATTGAAGGACACCGTGGATTTTAGTCAGTACAAGTCTGACAGTCCCTCCCGCCCTGCCCTGGGTGGGAGGACTCATTTGATGACCACGATAAAAAAGTATACCTAGTCATATCAGTCTATCCGAACTAGACTAAGTACGGAGACAATAAGCTGTCTGCGACATGGTGACCCCCCCCTGAAACAAAAGCTGGATCCGCCCTTGCCCGTTGATATTTAGCTACTACCTATTTACACAAATAAAATGAGACGAAATTTTACGTTATTTAACCGACTTCTAAAAAAGGAGGTTACTCAATTCGACCGTTTAAGTATTACTAGCTGCTGCCCGCGACTTCGTACGCGGATTCTGTTGCTTATGCCAGCGGCACGGGGTCATCAAAATCGAACATCTGATAAGTCTGATGTCCAATTTCAAGAGCCCGGGTAAAAAAATAAATGGGAGTTTTGGCCTGTAGAGTCAAATTTTTATTCATCATCTAAAATTAGTTCTAAACTGTTACCGCCTTTACTGCGTGGAGGTACTCCCAGCTTATTAAAATTATACAGTGAAATTAGTGATAGCTTTGATTTCCACATCAGGTGTTCCAGATCTTCAATTTTATACGTCAACAGACAGTGCTCATCACGCAGAACAACTCTTGCTAAGACGTCATTCCTATACTTATATGTTGCTGGAGAGAGCTCATCACGCAGAACAACTCTTGCTAAGACGTCATTCCTATACTGATATGTTGCTGGAGAGAGCTCATCACGCAAAACAACTCTTGCTAAGACGTCATTCCTATACTTATATGTAGCTGGGCTCTTGGTGTCCCACATCAGGTGTTCCAGTACTTCAATTTTATACGTCAACAGAGAGTGCTCATCAGGCTGAACAACTTTGCTAAGACGTCATTCCTATATTATTTTATAGTGTAGCTGGTCTCTAGGAGTTCCACATCAGGTGTTCCAGATCTTCAATTTTTATACATCAACAGAGAGTGCTCATCAGGCTGAACAACTTTGCTAAGACGTAATTCCTATATATGTTATGGTGTAGCTGGGCTCTTGGTGTTCTACATCAGGTGTTTCAGATCTTCAATTTTTATACGTCAACAGAGAGTGCTCATCAGGCTGAACAACTTTGCTAAGACGTCATTCCTATATTATTTTATAGTGTAGCTGGTCTCTAGGAGTTCCACATCAGGTGTTCCAGATCTTCAATTTTTATACATCAACAGAGAGTGCTCATCAGGCTGAACAACTTTGCTAAGACGTAATTCCTATATATGTTATGGTGTAGCTGGGCTCTTGGTGTTCTACATCAGGTGTTCCAGATCTTCAATTTTTATACGGAAACAGAGAGTGCTTATCAGGTTGAACAACTCTTGCTAAGACGTCATTCCTGTAGGTATATGTTATAGTGTAGCTGGGCTCTTTGTGTTCCACATCAGATGTTCCAGTTCTTCAATTTTTATACGGCAATAGAGAGTGCTTATCAGGCTGAACAACTCTTGCTAAGACGTCATTACTGTATATGTTATAGCGTAGCTGGGCTCTTGGTGTTCCACATCAGATGTTCCAGATCTTCAATTTTTATACGGCAATAGAGAGTGCTTATCAGGCTGAACAACTCTTGCTAAGACGTCATTACTGTATATGTTATAGTGTAGCTGGGCTCTTGGAGTTCCACATCAGGTGTTCCAGATCTTCAAATTTATTATCTCAGCAGGAAATGCTCATCACGTGGAACAATTTTTGTTTTGGCACCATTTTTGTATCTCTTATAGTTTAGCTGGTCTGTTGCAGTTCTGCACCAGGTGTTCAAGTTTTTAAGATAAATTATAGCCTATATGTTGGCCAGACTTAATACCTATACAACAAAAAAAGAATCATTCAAATCCGTCCAGTACTTTTTGAGTTTATCCCGGACATACATACAGACAAACAGACAAACAGATAAACAGACAAACAGACAAAAATTCTAAAAACTATATTTTTGGCTTCGGTATCGATTGTAGATCACACCCCAAGTATTCTTTTAAAAAAATATCCAATGTACAGTTTTGACTTTCCTACCATTTTATTATATGTATAGATATGTATATGGTTTTTTTATGTTTGTTCGCGCAAAACTTCGTCGTATAGGAACCGTTTTACCATCGTTTATTTTTTTTGAAAAAGTTTTTCATTTTCGGTACAAAAGTACAAAACACAGGCTTTGTGTGGCCGCCGCGTAGCATTTCTGAATTATGGTTCATAGTTCACTTTGTACTGCTGCTGGTTCTTTGTTAACCACTCGACCCTACCTAAGTACTTACTAAGTTTCACAAGTAAATTGAAACGATCGTTTAAATGGTCTCTAGATATTCTAAATGGTTTCTGCGACCGTGGTTATCCCGGAAATTAAACTAGAATATGGGTCGAGTCCAGTTTAACCTATCTATTTAGTATATTATTTCAGCTGATCTAGTATCGCTACTATTGACAATTTCGGATATGTTCGTACAGGAAATTAACGACATTATTCATAGAGAGAATATAGGTATTCTCACTTATACAAATTAGAAATTGAAATTAAGATCTACACCGCCAAAGTACAGCTTTTTTTATCGTGGTAAAATCATCAAAAATGTGTCCTTCCACCCATACTGTTAGACTCGTACTGACTAAAATCCACGGTGTCTTTCAATAGCCCTTTACGTTCCAGGGTCGTAGGTACTTAAGTAGTTTTACTTATATCTAAAAACAATACCGGTACATTATGATGGTAGGTTCTAATCAAATATAAATATTTTCTTCTTCTTAGCACATTTACACTCCAGAGCTCTAAGAATTTCCACCTGAGTAGATTTTTAGGGTTCCGTACGTCCGAATACAAAAACGGAACCCTTATAGGATCACTCGTGTGTCCGTCTGTCTGCCGCTTACAGTCAATTATCTCCGAATCTACTAGACCGATTAAGTTGAAATTGGTACACATATCAATTCCTGTGACCCAAGCACAGAGGTGTAACGAGAATAGATGAAATCTGTACATGGGAGGTAATTTTTGGGGGGGGAAGGGGAAATTTTAAAAATAAAATTGAAAACTGCATCGTGTGACATATTAAATGAAAGGTCTTGTTGAGAAGATGTTAAATGTATTTTTTTTTAATTTTAAAGTAAATAGTTTCCAAGTTATTCAAGAAAATAGACGAAAATTGACCATTCCCCCCTCTTATCTCCGAAACTACTGAACCTAAAATTTTGAAAAAAATACAGAAATTATTTTTCTACTAGGTACCTAATAGATTATAGGAAAACCTATAAGAAGTCCATGATATTAAAATAACATGGTAAATCACTCAATATTGTGCTTACCAATCTTCAATTGTTCGTAAATTTCAATTCATCTATTATTTGCGGTTAAAATTATAGGTAGGCAAAAAATAAATCGTACGGAACCCTCTTCACGCGACTCCAACTCGCACTTGGCCGTTTTTTTTCTTCGGTCCACTTAGGATCGGAATCTGTTTATTAGACTTCTAATCCACCAAGGCAGCTCATACCTACCTAGGAGTCGGCACGAATGGATCTGGTGATGATATACCGTCTTACCAAAGTTTTAACTGCTCTTTAGATCGATCGCCAGAAAGTGGGGAAACACACCATTCACCAACAAACTGTTTCGGCTTTTAGGTCTTTGCGGCCGCAGGGTGCTTCCATGAATAAATGTGGCTCTTTCACTATAGAACTTCCTACCGTTCGGCGGACTTCTGGATGCGATATGCTTGCAATATCTGTATCAGTAGTCAGTGTAAGACAACAAGTGATAATCTGACAAGTTTCATAATTATAAAGCATTATCTATTCACTAACTTTGCATAGGGTAAGCGACTCTACACGGGGCATGCAAATACCCCGTGTAGAGGACGAACGTAAAGGGCATGGTGTCCTTCATTAGCCCATTACGTTCCAGGGTCACGGTAATGGTATAAGTCCCGTGACCCCGGCAGGCTTTGGCCCTCTAGAGGGGGCCCTGTCATCTTGCTGACGCTCTTTGAGGCGCGCGTGGAACACAACGCGCCGTCGACCCGGGCATACTCGCCGCTCGCATGCCTCGCAGAGAGTCTTAGCAAAGTCGATTGCGTATTGGACAAAACGTGTTTTTATGCAGAAATCTTAATTTTTTAATAGCTCAGTTAATAAATTACATTTACATCTTTAAGATGCGTTTTCCACAAAAAAGTCAAAATGGCCAAATTGTTAGTTTTGGTCCAAATACGTAGGAGCCATCGATATCAACAATGGATGATGGAGGATACTGGATAATGATAAATAACCTCAGAATAATAACAGTTATTGTTCTGAGTAAATAACAGACGTTCTGACAAGTGAAATGAATGAATCATAGATCTCAACCAGCTCCACCGGCACCGACATTTTTTGCCGCCCCCGCGAGCTGCCGCCCGGGGCGGGCCGCCCCCCCCCCCCCCCCCGCCCCACCCACGCTACGCCACTGCACACCAACAAACTGTTTCGGCTTTTAGGTCTTTGCGGCCGCAGGGTGCTTCCATGAATAAATGTGGCTCTTTCACTATAGAACTTCCTACCGTTCGGCGGACTTCTGGATGCGCTATGCTTGCAATATCTGTATCAGGGTCAGTGTAAGACAACAAGTGATAATCTGACAAGTTTCATAATTATAAAGCATTATCTATTCACTAACTTTGCATAGGGTAAGCGACTCTACCCGGGGCATTTGCATGCCCCATGTAGAGTCGCTTACCCTATAATTCACCGGCTGAAAAACATAGCGCGAGCGCTGTAGTCACCCACTACAGCTCTCGCGTTGTTTTACACACTTGAGACTGTTGCGAGTGTTTACCTTCTGTTTGGTGAAGTTACAGTTAGGTATGTTATTTAACTACAGTTTATGTAGGTATTTAAAAACAAAGAGCAGCATAATTAAAGAAAAAAAAATCTTGTATCCAATTTCCGAACGACGACTTTAGAACATCACGGTATCATTCATGGAAAAGATTTGGCATCAAGGAGTTTAAAATATAGGGAGCGAGTGTTTGTAACATTAAAACCGTGCCTATTTTTCTTAGAAAGAGGGGCACATACGTAGGTTTCTTTCTCTTTCTTTCTACTGTTGTTTGTAGGGTGACCAATATTATGGATAAAAATACTAACCTCGGAAATACTTAATAGTCTATGAAAAAGTAATTTTAATTAACTTATTAAACGAATAGTTTTAGTTGGTCCCGGCTCTCTACTCAGAATCCCAGAAGACCACCAGTGTTACCAAGGGGTATCGTATAAGGTACCCAATTATGGAAATTCCGTAGCGGAGTAATATAGTAATCAAAATAATAAACAGAGTTTAAAACATTGTCAGCCCATATTTAAAGGAAAAAACCCATTTCGTAATACTATAAGTACTTTCAGTATAAAAATAATGTTATCCTCAAGTACTGTATCATAGGAGGCGGGTCGACGGCGCGTTGTGTTCCACGCGCGCCTCAAAGAGCGTCAGCTAATGACGGGGCCCCCCTCTAGAGGGCCAAAGCCTGCCGGGGTTCGGGACTTATACCATTACCGTGACCCTGGAACGTAAAGGGCTAATGAAGGACACCGTGGATTTTAGTCAGTACAATTCTGACAGTCCCTCCCGCCCTACAGGACTCATTTGATGATTTTACCACGCTAAAAAATAAAAGTACTGTATCATGGACTCTCTATTAGAAAGAAACAACCTGCTCAATCGGTACCTCTTAATCATTTTAAGGTCACCGATTTGGGATCGTTTTTTTTTTCTAGTAAGAAGCACGACTACCTTATGGCTTCAAGTCCTTTATGCCAACCAAGGTGTTTGGCATAAAGGACTTGAAGCCATAACAAAAAGAAGACCCTAAAAAAATGGACGTGTCATGTTATTAGACGTGAGACGTCAGTCATTGTCATCCATTTGTCATCCCATGTGTCATCGAGACGAACTAAACACGGTTCCCAACTTAGGGATTTTGTCCCTAAATTTAGGGGCTAGAAGTGTTAAAAGGGACATTTTTAGGGACTGGAATTTTTTGGGGATTTTTTTAGGGATTTCAATCAAATCTTGCAAAATCGAAAACAAAGCCTGTGTTTTCAGTTTTTTCCCTACAAAGGAACACACGATAAGAAACGAGTGAACTGCGCGGCCCATTATTCATTCATGTCACTCAATCACCCATTGAATCACCCGGTGCAATCACCCATAGACTTAAAGAGTGGACTGAGCCATACCTCGTACGTATGTATGACTTCAAAAATGAGACGTCAAACAAAAACGAGGAACAGGATGATGATGCGGTTCTGGAAATAATTAATAACTTTGCATGATTGTATATTGCAAATATTCAATAAAATATTTTAGTTAATATGTAACGTTTTATTTTATGAGCTACGAAATAATTTAGGTACTAAATAAAAAATAAGTATGCAGGTACAGACGCCAGCAGATCAACCTACCCGAAACTGTCAGATTTTACCAATCGAACATTAACCTTCCACTATTGTGATAAGGTTGAAAATCTATTGAAGAAATTTGGCAGATTGTGGTAGCTTGATGTGCTGGCGTCTGTACATAACAAGTTCTATTTAGGGATTTTTAGGGAAATTCAGAAAAAAACTTGGGGAAAATTTTTGGTAAAGGTTGGTAACACTGGAACTAAATCGCAAGCAAAATAGCAAAAACAAATCTCTAAGGAGTGGTTGCTAAACAAGTTAAAATAATGAATACCTAGCAATATCATTAAAGTTTTCAAATAGAAACGAAGCGCGACACGATGTTACGAATATATATCGTACAAATATGTTTTTTGTTCCTGTGTTCAAGAGTTGGGGCTTCAGATGAAGCTAAAGGTGATAAAGGGGTAACAGTGGACTGCAGCACGCTTCGGTTAGGTCAATACATTTGTCCTGACCCAAACAGAGATCAAATCGATCCAGACACCCAACAGTTCAGAGGCTGTGTCAAAGGGAAAGAAATTCCGTCAGAAGGAGAAGCTGATGGTACGCTGATAGCCTTTGATTTATTTCAAATAAAGAATACAAAGTACTTACAATCCATAGTCAAATATCTGTCTTTTTTTCAGTGTGGTGTATTGCAGCTGAAGGCATAATCTGCAATGATACCCGAAACTCCACATTCACAAGAAAGTTACCTTGTAAATGGACGTAAGTGTATTACAAACTAGGTGCATGAATTTTAACTCTATACTATTGATATTCTTCAATCACTGATGTTATCCTTTTTTCTTACAGGAATGGCTATTCTCTTGAGATAGCACTTCTGCTCTCAGTCTTCCTAGGCATGTTTGGACTGGACAGGTTCTATCTAGGCTACCCAGGCATAGGGCTAGCCAAGCTCTGCACTCTGGGATTTATGTTCCTAGGACAACTGTTGGACATAATACTCATTGCCGCACAGGTAAATATTTGAATTAAATTTTAACATTATTGAAAACGATTTAAAGAGTGTAAAATGTAATTTGTTGAGAGTATTCAATGTTAAAAATAATACTATATTCTTCTGTTGAAAAAAAATTTACATGCTAGGCTGTATGCCATACTGATCCTCAACATTTTTACATAGGTATGTTTTTTACCATTTTCTTTTTAAGGTGGTTGGTCCCTCTGACGGTTCAGCATATGTCATACCATACTATGGAGCGGGTGTCACTGTAATCCGTAGCACTAACGAGACTTACCTGCTGCCCCAAGCCGACTGGCACAACATCACCTGACAGTGGGGAACCATATCATTTGAGGATGATGAGGACTATGAGTGGACTTAAAGATGCCTTCTGTGTGTGAAGTGGACTGTTTTGTAAATACTAAGGAATATTGCTATTTTTTAAGGCTGATGTGATTATTGTGTAAATGTTTTTATTGATTAGTCTCCTAAATTATGTTAAGGTCATCTTTTCATTAAGCAAAGTGACTTTTAGAAAAGAAAATAAGGATGTATCATGTCTTAGAAACTGGTGTACATTATTGTTGTGTAACAATAATGTACATACTTTATACATGTCATTGTCAAGGAAACAACAACCTTTGTATGTATGAAAAGGTTGTTGTTTCCTTGACAATGACATGTATAAAGTATTGTCTCATTAACTAATATAGAAAACACTACTGTAACCTATATAATTTTATTTTTATGTCACTTGTGTGACCATTAGTACAATGATTCCAATCTATGATTTAAATATCTTACTTTTTTATGGTGTTTTAGTATTATGCAGCCTTAGGCATTTAAAGCAATCATGTTTATTTATTAATTAGGATTTTTTTACTAAACTATGCTCCAGTTGATCTTTACTTTATGCTTTTGACTTATTTTTAATTTCTATGTTCTGAAACTATCATGTAGGTACAGGTATTGCATACTATGATACTACTCTGAATTTTGTACAGCTCTTTCGTTGTCAATAAAATATCTAGAATACCAAAAACCGAGTTTCCTTCTGATTTTAGCAATTTAAATGTGTTTTACTTTACAGGGTTTAAAAAAAAAACTACTATTAGAAACAACAATTTTACTACATACAAACTACAATAACTTAATAATATAATTAATTTGCTCTAATTTCTTCAATTTTACTAGTATCCTTGAAAGCTTGTGGAGTTTCTGATACAGAAATTTCAGAAGGAGGAGCTGTGAGAGTGAATATGACTGGTATGCTTGACAGTAGGGGGTTACCATGTCTCTCTAGCAGCCTGATCCAAGATAGTAGGGAATCTCTTGAAGATGTGCCTGAAAACAAAAAACATTAGCATAGAATATCACACAAGAACATTATTTTAAGAGTTAAGTGTTTTTAGGGTTCCGTAGCCAAATGGCAAAAACGGAACCCTTATAGATTCGTCATGTCTGTCTGTCTGTCTGTCTGTCTGTCCGTGTATGTCACAGCCACTTTTTGTCGAAAGTATAAGAGCTATCCTGTTGAAACTTGGTAGAAAGATGTGTTATGTGAACCGCATTAGGATTTTCACACAAAAATCAAAACAAAACAAATTTTGGGGGTGCCCCCCATACTTAGAATTGAAACTCAAAAAATTTTTTTTCACCAAACCCATACGTGTGGGGTATCTATGAATAGGTCTTTAAAAATGATATTGAGGTTACTAACATAATTTTTTTCTAAACTGAACAGTTTGCGCGAGAGACACTTCCAAAGTGGTAAAAAGTGTGTCCCCCCCCCCGTAACTTCTAAAATAAGAGAATGATAAAACTAAAAAAAATATATAATGTAGACCTCAACCAAAACTACCAACGAAAATTGGTTTGGATGAGATACAGTTAGCAGTTTTTGAGATATAGTACATTTTCAAAAACCGCAAATATAACTTTGCCATTCATACAAATACTATGAAAAACAAAGTTATTTTTATTGTTTGTGTATATTACTTACTAATCTCAATATAATTATATCTCTAATCTATGCTTGCTGCTATGGAACCCTTCATGGGCGAGTCCAACTCGCACTTGGCCGGTTTTTTTTAATGGGTTTGTTGCACTTGGCCTCTATTTAGCTCAGAAGGAAAGATGAGGCCTAAGGTAGAGTGGCGAGATCTATTGCTGGAAGGTAAATTCCAGCCATGACCCAGTCCAAAACGTAATAGGGAAACAGTTCTGCTATAAAATTAGCAAAGAATAAAAATAATCCTTATTTACATCACTCAAGGAGGTTACAGAGGCTATATTAAGATTGTTTCTACTAGCTTTTGATTAATTCTACCACTACCATAAGATAATATAAAATGTTACCTGTAGCACACACTGATACTATTGTACCATCATCTTGTTCATGCAATGTTTGTCTTACAGATGGTAGCTTTGTACTTCCAACAAATCCAGGGATTCCAAGAGGTTTGTTTATATTTGAAACATCTGAAAAATGTCATAAAGTAAAATGTTAGTCTATGGTGAGGCAGTGGAACAGTACAGGCTAGTAATAACCGGTGTAATGTTGAGGCGAATTTTAATGTATAAATTATGAAATCAGCCTTAGAAAGTTGCTAATAATCTTGAGAATAAAAATTACCATCTGGATCTGTGTCATCTTGTATTTCAGGCCTGATCTTTCCAATTAGTAAGAAATAGTTTACAACCTGTTCTCTCAGGTATACATTGAAGGGTCCTTTCACTACAAGAGGTTCATCGGTTGGCTGTTCTGATAACAGAATCTTTTGGGCTTCACTCTGGGCACTCACAACCCAAGTCTTGTCTAAACTAGCTTCAATTTCTTCTGTCTGACAAAAAATACTTTTATTAATTATTAGATTTATAACTAATTCTTTGGAAAAAGAAGTTGTTTACTTCATTCAGTCATTATTATGCATGTGTCACGAATTTCAAAGATTTTCTAGGGAAAGAAAAAAATAGACAGAATGGCCACATTTTCCATGGAAACTTAGAATAGACATAGAATTAATAAATGGCGGATCAAAAAGGAACAAAATTATCACCTGCCAGATCTCAACTTTCCTATCAGGATCCACTGATGTTATTCTTTCTATGGCAAGCCGGGCCAATTCAATTGTGTCATTAGGCAGTTCTTCAGGTAAATACCATGGGCTCAGGTTTCTAAACTTAGGCATCCAGTACATCATGCGCCAAAACTTACGGAGGGGTATACCTCGGCTACCAAATATGTTAAGAAGCATCTGTTCCATTTCTGAATCCGGCATTACTTCTGTACTTTCATAGAAAAAACATATAATTGTTAAATGGTCTAGAAATAGGGAAAAAAAATCAAGCTAAATTTTTTTCTTTTGAATGAGATTCAAAATATGGAAACTATAAGGCTGGTACTAAAGTCAAGGCTAGAACTATGTGACTAAAAGCGAAGTAATATGTAAACGACAAGTACTGTTATCTTCCATTTGCTCCAACAAGTCTACAGCACACTGCTGCTGCTTCGGATAGTGCATAAATTCTGCTTGGAATATATTTTTCGGTAATAATTTTCCTTTGGGTAACACGTCTACCAGGGCTTTATACACTTCAAGGTCTTTCTGGACTCCAAATTCCGGCATTCTTGCTAAAGCTGCGTAAATAAACTCAACATGACCCCGTCTTCGAGTGTCCCGGGTTTCAAACATCTTTACAACATCCAAATATGTTTTTTTGTTTTTCTGCGGCTGGGAATAAAATGGATCGTGAACTGTCACACGTTTCTCTGAATCTGAACCTTCCCATCGTTTAAATATTGTAAAGGAAGGTCTAGTTCTCAAAATATTTCCTAAAATTTTATTGGCCATTTTAGGTTATGTTTTGGTTCACTGTTTGTCGATTACAGTGTTACGACTCGACTACTGATTCGATAACGTAAAGAGCGCCGATCACTTCACTTTTTATGTTATACTTCTACGGGAAACCGCTAGAAATACACTTTATACATTTCAGAGAACAAGAAGTACTTAGCTCGTTAGCTCGCGATTGCGCTTGGCGCTCGCGATCGACACTTGCACATTGACAGATAGTCAGTGTTGCCAGTATGATTTCTCAAAAAAGTACGGGTGGCTTTCTGAAAAGGTACGGTTTTTAACTTCAAGGTACGGTTGGGATACTTCTTGCAGAAGTATCCCGACCGAGTCTTCTTGGAGTTGGTTGTCTGCGACCATAGATTGGAAAAAAAGCGATAGGGAATCGAATATTCAAAGGGATATGGTACCTAAAGTAGAACATTACCGATTGCCAATATCGAACACATTCATTTGTAAATCAATTAGAGAAAGAAGTAAAGTCATTAAATTCGATAAAGGTGCAATGAATAAAACATTTTTTGATAATAATTTATCATAGGAGTAATGTAATGAGGAAGTTCAGATATGAAGCGATATTATTCTCTATATTTAAAGGAACAAAAGTATCGTTTTATTTTATTGTTTTTATACAAGTGTGCAAAATTCTGTTGTTCATACCTGTCAGAAACTTGAAACTATTTTGAGGTCTAAAAAGACTTTGTAAATCGAAGTTCGAATAAATCGCAACTTGAAGAAAAAAAACTGATCTAGTTCTCGCAGAACTATTCCGACCCGTACGGTTTTGCTAGAATTTTGAAAAATGCTATAGCCTACTCATATTCTACAGCGAAAATAAGTTGTTTGTCAAAAAAAAAATACCTATGAAAATAATGTTTTAGAACTAAGAAAATTCCATTTAAGTAATTCGTGTCCATATTTTAGTGTCAAATGAGAGATAACCCAAACAGCCAAGTCTTATTTGGTTGGAAGTTAGTTAGTGAAAATAAATCACTAGTATAGAAAAACTTTTTTCAAAAAAAATTTAACCGCCTTCAAAAACAACCACAGAAAAGGGTAAAATAACCTACAAAATAACTTTTCTTTCGGAAGTCGGTGGCTTTGTTTTTTTATTTCGTTGTCTTTTATGCCACCGACTTCCGAAAGAAAAGTTATTTTGTAGGTTATTTTACCCTTTTTTGTGGTTGTTTTTGAAGGCGGTTAATTTTTTTTTGAAAAAAGTTTTTTATTTTACTCTTTTTAGTTTAAATACAACCCAAATTCTTGTCAAATACATCATTTCTTACATGTGCACTAGAATTTGGTAATCCTTAGCACTGGTATTAACATCGCTCATGTACACAATAAGCTAATAAAATTCCCTATCAAAAACTGCTGAACCGATTTTGATGAAACTTGCAGTGTTCCCTAAAGTGAACTATTCATAGTACAACAAAAAAAGAATTTTGAAAATCGGTCCACAATTAGCGGAGTAATCGCGTAACAAACACTCAAAAAAGTAAAGATCATCACATCATCCATCAATAAAAATGCTCACAAAATAAAAAGTACTGAACCAAATTGGATGAAATTTTTATGGGACCAATGGGAAAGTATACTGCATCGAACGAAAAAAGAATTACACTAATCGGACCAGAAACCTTGGAGTAATCGGTGTACATACATAAAAAAAAAAAAACATACCGACCGAATTGAGAACCTCCTCCTTTTTGAAGTAGGTTAAAAAGGTACGGTCTACATAGAGGTACGGTTGTGGTACGATTGTGTGACAAATAGTACAGAAAATCGTACTTTTTGGTACGGTCTGGGGTGCGTTTAAGTCGATTATCCAGGTTAAAATTTATACTGAGTAAACGTCAAACACCCCGTTCAAGCACACCGCGAGGTGAAAAATTAAACTGACTAAAATTTAATCTGCCCCGTTCACGGTCGTCCGTTGGTATAAGTTTTCGCCTGACTGGGATAAATTTTAGCGACCTTTTTACCTCGCTAAATTTTATCCTGCTGTCAGATTGACATTGAGTTTTGTCGTTAATGCTCGATTCGCGCCGTAAAAACGAATATTTTTATTTTAGAAAGTACCTAATTCATCGTCTCGGTGAATATTATTTGTGGATCATGGATATAATTAATATTACACCGGCAAATTGATTTTTCATGTTCCGGTCCATTTTTACTGTGTAATAATTTCGAGATCACAAGTTAAATCCTAATTTTACGGAGATTACAATAAAATATTCGGACTGTTGAGTTGAATTGAATTGTTACTTGTTTGATAAACTGAGCTGTCATTTGAATTTGACAGCTAACATTGACAGAAACCTATGACTCCGTTCAGCGAACCCTCGCTAGTTTAATTTTTATCCGACGATAATTTCGCCGGCGTACTTAAACGCACCCCTGGCAACGCTGCGAGATAGTTGACTGACATTTTGACAATGACAGTATTGACAGTAATGATGGATAATAGCTGCCATTTTAAATTTTCCACAGAATTAATACGTTTTAGCAACCATTTTCCAAAAGTCGTACAAGTCCTGTGATCCTGTCTTTTATTATATTGAGATTTCAAACTCAAACTCCAGTTTTTGATGTCAAAAATAAAATGGCCTAGCACTGTAGTCAACTACTCAAAAATACTCAATCATTTATCGTTCTTTCGTGCATTCGGTCATGCACTGGCTGGAGTTTCTATTTCCCGCTCTTCTCGCCTACAGCTTGAATGATTCATTCATTCTTTCCAACCACAGAGCATGTAATTTTAAGAGTCGGAACTTAGAACATTTAGGTCATAACGAGTTTATAACGGAAGTGGTACCAATCACAACAAAAAAACATGGCTACCAACATAAAAGTTTCACATACACAGAAATAGGGATGCCCAACGCATCATAGAGTTGTCATACCTTATCGATATTTAGTTTATCGATATCGATAAAATGCATACTACGCAGGTAGTAGGTAGGTTCCAAAATTTATTGATTTTAAAATAAAACTTGGTGAAATAAAACACTGATTTATATAACTTCAACATTTATTAATTTATATAAATTATTAGCGACCCGCCTTTGCTTCACAAGGGTAAACCGATCATTACCAAACCGCTCCTAAGCCTTCAGAGTGAAGGCACAACTTTGCAGCAAACACCTCAATAGCTGGCTTGTAGAAAGTATCTGAAATGAAACATAAGAATTTGTTAATAATATTTCGGGAAAACGAAAAGTATCATAAAAGACTTACAACAAAATAAAAACAAACCGTCTTAAAAAAAGATAAATATCTCTTGAAAACTAAAGCCTAAAATAATTGTCAACATCAAAACAACATTTCATGTTGATATCTACGGGTTGTTTTGGAACTCAACTCTTTTTTTAGAAAACCCTTCAACAGTTTATTTTTATGTGGTGATGCGGTAAGGCTTCACAAGTGTTATGAATGTGCTACAGAAACTCAGCTTTTTAAACATATTTATTATTAAAATATCTTTGAAAGTCTGTTTGTTATTTTTTACATATTAATAAAACTCACGTTTTTCTTTTTATAATTATTTACTTTTTGACTCTGAATAGGTGTAATGATGTGGAAATTTTGATAATTGTCTGTCAGTGAGAGGTAAAGCGATCAAATTCAAAGTTGGGATTGCATACCTTCCAACGGTTTCCATATTTATTGAAATCCTTTTTTCCGAAGAGTTAAGCACATACATTTAGCTGCACATGTTGTTTTACTATTGGTAGATTCACCGATTCTTCAATACCAACAGCATTTAGCCTCTCCTAATAGCTGGAATAAAAAATATAAAACATTACTTCTCACTGGCTGTTTCACTGAAAATTTATAAAGTGTGATTTAAAGAAAGCACTCTTTACACTATCAGAATAACTAAATGAATATATAAATTATTATGCTTGGAACATGAAATTCTAAGATTAATTATAGATTCGCAGTATAATGGTGTCACAGGTAGATAATGTCTTTAGACTCGACCAACATGAACCAAAATTATAATTTTGTATGTAGAAAAATATTTAAAACTTTTCTTCACTAGTTTCAGCTAATTTTGATTGGTGAGGGTTGTATTACAGATGTTGATGATGCTTTTAATTTCAAATTAGTGCTGTGAGAGTATGAGAACAAAATCACATCAGCAGATGTACTCACCGGTTTGGATACAGGGAAACCTTGGAAAAAGTTATTTCCAGTATGCCAGGACTCCTTTATGACCCTAATCCCACAAACTTCGAGTCGATGTCTAGTTTTATGTTCAACAGTTCTAGATTATTCATTTTCTCGTTAAAAATATGTGAGGATGAAATTGAAAAGCAAAGCACTTCTAAGACGACGCACTGACTAGACACTCCACTCAACGTAACGTTAACACAATCACAGAAATTATTCTTGTAAGTTATATTCCCAAATCATACAGAAAAAGGAAAAACAAACTGAAAAACACAACACGAAGGCAGACATATTTGTTTCGGTCTCCATAATTTAGTCACGTGTTATCATTATTTAGTACTGTGATGTTGGTCAATATGATTTTCTGACGTGTTTTTGAATGTTGGCAATGGATTGGGAATAAATTCCATACATTGACCTGAATGTTCTAAGTTACACAGGGCTGTTTCCAACCAGTTGAAATTGATGCGTAGGTGGAGTTAAACGTGTCGTCCTCAAAAACTTATAAACTACGTATTTAAATACGAAAACCTTGCTGAACTTTTTGATAAAAGCGCACGAGCTAAAGTGATATATTCTGGATGGTTAGCAAAGTTCGACCTAAGTTGTTTTGTAATAAAAGTGAAAAATCGGGTAATAAATAAAAAGTAATTTACTGACTGAATAATAAATTTTTAAAATACCTAGTTTCAAAGAAAGTGTTGACTAACTTCAAGATGTTAAGAGACATTCATCTATGCTGTTTGCTATTTATCTTAACGCTGAGTGTTACCGGTAAGATTTTTTTTTGCCATAATTTATATTTACATTTTTTTGGAGAAATTATAAAAGAAACACAAATAAGCAATTTTCAGCTTTAGAAACAAATAGCTATTAACACCTTGTGAGTGTGGAATATGTGAATAATTAAGTAACAAGGCTTGCAAGCAACTTTCATTCATAAATAATGAGTTGAGGTTTTGTTTTGCTTCGAATCAAGGTTAACAGTGAATTGAGTTAAGACGGAGGATGATTTTTAGCTTTGACTATTATAGGTATATTATAATATTAGTAGGATTAGTATGTTCTGTATTATAGTAGGCATATTATTATGTACAATATGTAGGTATTTAGGTATGTACCTATATTATAAATTCAGGATATTGACCTAGTAAGGTAGTAAGGCACATAGTAATGTGCTATTGCCGATGTCCTAATCAACTGATAATTTATGCGTGTTCCTAAAATTAACTACCTATTTCGTAAAATAAAATGTAAAATAAATATACCTAGGTAGTCTACTTTATAAGTCTCTGGCCAAATACATGAAATCTTTTTAGAGACGTTTAAAAACTTAACCTACAGTTTTTGTATTTAATAGTGCTAATTTATTATTGTTTTGTCATGTTTAAAATGAACCCGTCACGTTTGTTGAGTTCATCTAGCTATATAGTGTATTGATTTGACCTTGTACACAGAATACTTAATAGTACAACAGAAGTCCCACTCCAAAAAAAAATTAAACAAATGTAAAATCTATGTACGAGAGAATAAAGTACATTTTAACTGGCAGCCGTACCGCCCACCTACTTTTATAATAGCCTAAACTTCCCGTGCGCAAGCAAAAATGTACTGAATGGTGACGCCCGAGAGTTTATTTTGGTTTATCTGACGCCAACGACATTAAAAGGTTACTATGGGTCAAGCTCAATAGGGTTGCGACTTGCGAGTTTAGGCACAAATAGGTAGGTACCTATGCGTATTTTATGCATTTGTTAAATTACATTATTACCATAAATACCTATGTTCCTCAAGGAATTTTGTTTTTATCATCAGCCTATATCTTTTTGGTTTCGTCATCGATTACTACATACATTATTGATTGTTAGCACGGAATGTTAACAGTAGGTAGTCTAGGTACCTACGGAACCTTACGTGAGGAATAATATTTATAATAATATTATCTTTTCTACCTATTATTGTTATATTTTTGAACATTTAACTTACAAAAAAAAAAATATTTAAAAGATTTTTATCGTCTATGGCAAAATAGCCAGTCCTTATTATTTTGCACTCAACCTAGTAACCGACCAATTATTATCGCATACTGTCACAGGCCCCGCGTTGCGTGTCTTTGTAGGTAGGTAAAAAAGTGGCGCGCGAATTACGACCGCTGACCTTGAATGCGTAGTGTGGCCATTTTTCTGAGTTAGAACTTTTAAACAGCAACGCAAACATCTTTCTACTTTCTACCGATCCTAATTCTTAGTACTCAGCTTAAGGTGAGTGAGAGTGTCGTCTTTTTATCTTGGTCGTCCAGTAGGCTCACCCCCCCCCCCCACTTACCCCCGTACATGGACCTAAAAAAAAACCTTTTTTTTTAGGTCCATGCCCCCGTATCTATAAACAAGTCAAAGGTTTTACTTGAGTAAATGTCATTATTTAAGAGACGATATTTATTATGTAGATTAATAATTGCTTGAAGTTTGAACTGTAAAAATATAGAATTCTTACCTTTGCTTTGTTTGACGGTTCCCACTTCGTTTAAATTTATGTCTATTGCATAAAAAAAATTGCATAAGTAATTGCTTAAGCTAAAGTAATTACTTTCACTTGACTATAGATACGGCTGTGTATCTCGCCTCATTTCCAAACTTGTAACCTACCTAATCATGATCAGTTAAGCCCATACTTCACAAGCAGGGAGATAATTTTGTTGATCGTTACTAAATATGTACTATATATTTTTTTTCTTCATAATAATATTGTGTTATTAATTTACCAAAAGCACCTAAAGCAAGAAACTTGTGCGTAACTACACGTAACGTAACAAAAATATTAAGGAGACGGAGCGCGTGCGTAACGGGTGGCGCGTGGCAGCCGTAGTGAATGGGCCACGACATAATGGCCCGCAACTACTTGCAGTTTTATGCCTACACCGCGGAGTGAGACAGGCCTGCCTTGTATCAGGTTCTTAACTGATTTACAAACTTGATAATCTAACAGAACTGAACCACCTTACTATGTCACTGATTTATAGTGGTTTGCAATAAAATAGGTACGTCTAAATGGATTAGAAACAGATGTTAGATAAATGTGCTGATTAGCTTTGATAATATAAAAAAGCATTATCTATGATGAAAGCTCCAATTATTAAAATAACATTAGAACTAAAAACTGAATAGGTATTTACCTCATTGATTGTTTATTTATTCTAACATTATGTTAAAAAATGATCATGTCATTTAAAAAATATACATAGGTAATTCGTAAAAGGTCACAAATTGACATTGAATTCATAATACTGCATAAAGCCTCCTGCAGACACACGCGATTAATCGCGCGGGGCGACATGTCGCGGTCCATTCGCAGTATTTTTAGAGTGGAAATTAGCTTGGCTCGTCGTCGCAGCGCGATTAATCGCGTGTGTCTGCAGGAGGCTTAAGCATAGGTACCTACCATTATTATGTAGGTACAGCAATTCATAAAATTATCCTAATAATAAATATGAATTGATTCTGTTAAAACAGCCTTTTAACGTGTAATGGCGGAACTTTATGTATAAATAATGGGATAAGAACAAGAATAACAAGACGATGTAAACTGTAAACTGTAGATTCCGAAATCCGAAGGGAATTAAAAAAAAATGAAACAATAAAACAGTTCAATTGCATTTCCATAAAATTAAAAAAGAATATCAGCATGGTCAGAAACTTTTGACGTGTTCTTCTTTTTTTTTGAATCCCGAAAGTAGGTAGGTACCTACTCGAATTCAAAAAAATGTAACTCCGAGCTGAGTCAATTAACCCGCCCAATCGGTTTTATGACAAAATCAAATGTTTTGGCGGATTGTAGGCAATGACAACGCCAAGCTTACAAGACGTAGGTAGTTGAGATGTCAAATTAACAAATTCACCGCAATTTCTTGATAGCTTTCATTGGAGCAACTTAGTACCTAGATATTTGTATTCCAATAAAAATTATACCTACTAATCTATTCATTTTGTTGAACAATAAAGTAAATTCTATCTAATCTAACCATATAGGTAGTTAGGTACCTATCTCCGGGGTTGCGGGACTAAGGGGTAACCGTGGGCCCCGGAACGAAAAGGGCTATTGAAGGACATCGTGGGTCTTAGTCAGTACAAGTCTGACAGTCCCTCCTGCCCTGCCCTGGGTGGGAGGACTCATTCGATGATATTATCAAGTAAAAAAATTAAAAAAAAAACCATATTGAGCTGCTGCTAATGACAGGTAGGTAGCTATATCGGTGTAGGCTCCGCTCGCCCTTGGATCTTGCCCCTTACGATTAAAATGCTCGACTCGCCCCCTTAACTTTTAGATACGCTGACTCGCCCCCGATTGTTAATAAGTTAAAAGTACTGTTGGCAACACAAGTTTTTAAATATTTAAATAAATGTTGTTTTCTTACAACTTCGAGCGTCTATTCCCATTTCTCTCCAATGGCTTTAACACCAGTGAGGCAGTTACTCGTAGAAGCTAACAAAAAGTACTAGGCTAGCATGAGTTCAAGGTAGTCTGTATTTAAATACATAATTCTAAAGTTTACCTGAAACTGTCTTGTTCTTGTGACTATCCAGCAAAAGTACTATGCTAACATAAGTGCAAAGTGGTAGTCATTTATGTTTCTGGGTAGATATAAGATTACCTGAAATTCTCCTGTTCAACATTAACCAACGAAAGTACTAGAATACCATAGGCCCAAACTGGTATGTATTTATATAGTTCTGGGTAGGTAGTTTATTAATTGAAGGATTTTTTTTTTAATTAGGATCTGGGTCCGGGCTATTGGTGAGCATGGCTCTTGATAGAGGAACGCCTTACAATACTCAATACCTCCAGAAGAACTGCCTTCTGCATCAAGCGCGTGGTCCAGCTTCAAATCGAGTGCCTCTTCAGATGTTGTAGGATGGGATAGGATGGTGGGTGAGGCGTTTAAACGTAGATTTTTTTCTCTTGCACGAGCATGCGGGCGGCGAGTATGCCTGGGTCGACGGCGCGTTGTGTTCAACACGCGCCTCCATGTACGCATACTTATGTATGCTCCAGAATGATGGTTCACAGCTAATGTTTAACAACATTATATTATAAAGAAGCACAAAAAAAATATCTACATTGTTAAGTTCCGAAATCCACGCGAACGAAGTCGCGGGTACAGCTAGTATTTAAATAAATGTCACTTTGAACCTTGATAGCCTAATACTTCTGCTGGGAAGTCAATGAACAAGACAGTTTCATAATTTTTCTACCTATCCCACTTTGAACTTATGCTTGCTTAGTACTTTTGCTGATTACAGCTATTGTCTAATTATCCTTGTTTTCGCAATATCCTTAGAATTTTTGCGAAAATGTGGTTTAATAAATTATCTTATCTTACGACATAAATACGACTCTCTCAACAGGTAGCAAAAACCATCACAAAATCACAAGTATCACGACGAGTTTGTGAGATTACAAATATAGTTGACTAAAGTAATCAAACGTAGCTTTATTCTTATTGTAAGCATTTTTCTGTCTGACTGTACCTTTCTTGGTTAAATTTCAAAGGAAATGCCGCAAGGGGCGAGTCGATACACCAAAATAATTATTTTAATGTCAATTTCCAACTCGCCCCTTCATAAGGGGCGAACGGATACACCAAAATAAATAAATTCGGGGCGAGTCGATCATTTTAATCGTAAGGGGCAAGATCCAAGGAGCAAGCGGAGCCTACACCCTATATCTACTATTGTCGTATCTCCCATTACATACACGTTTAGATTTTTTTAAGGCTTTATGACATCACAGAAATTAACACTTAATTCAAACTGTTACAATAAACGATTTGAAGCCAGCCACGTGTAGTTTATTTAGAATTCATCCGCCCGTTTCAGTGTGTTGCTAAAATTTAATATAATTTTATGTGACTACGTTGAAACAAGAGGGCGTTTCTGGAATTGTTCCAAGAAACAGTATTCTGTGTAATAACATAAAAAAATATAAATACGTAGGTACCGACAGTGGGTTGATCTATTTTTAAATGAGTCAACTGTCCTTAACGTAGGTTCGGGTTAATAATAACGCCTGAAAAAAAAACAACTAGGTATATATTCAATATTTATTATAGGCCGTCCCTTGAGATGGTTAAATAACCTGACCTATATAAATCCATTGTAGGTATGTTAGAAGTAGACAGAATTTGAATAAAATCTTGTAAAAATTAAAGCCTCCTGCAGACACACGCGACTAATCGCGCGGGGCGACATGTCGCGGTCTGTAGCATGCGCACCATAGCCGAAATAGCAGGGTGGCGTTCTGCTACTAGGGAACACAACGATGACGATTATAAATACGATGTTCAAAAACTCCACAGAATGTCAATAGCAAATACAGTGCATACACGTACCTTGGACTGCTACGACACACGCTGAGCCTTCCACCTCCGATGGTTCCAAGGGCAGGAACACAGGAATTCCGGGATGCGAGTCTGAGAATCACGCTCGCAGAAGAAAGAACACGAGGTTTGTCCAGGATTCGGACCGGAGAACGTTGAGCGCGAAAGGAGATGTTCTCACACACACGGCTTTTTCGAAATGTAACTGTCTTAGCTCCAACTTTTTACGAGTCACGGTATGCACCACAGACTATATAAAATCTGCGTTTTGTTATCGCAAACTGATGGAGCGTTGAACATCGATTACTAGAATTTGTAGAATTACGTTTAGTTTTGTACGATGACGGAACATCCCGCCCACCAAAATGGCTATGGCATTTTCTGGTTAAAGAACGATAAAATTATAACATAAACTAATAATAACAATAAATTAAATTAAACTAGAATTGAAAGATGAATTAACGTTATGTTGAGAATTAAGTTAAACGATTTAAGCTATGGGCAATGGACATAGCTTCACCAACGGTCGTTGTATTTTATGATTAGTTGCGGTTTTAACAACTGCGATCCGAACTACCCCATCAGATCCAGGTAGGAGATCTACCACACGAGCAAGAGGCCAATGTAATGGCGCACGATTGTCGTCCTTGATTATCACCATCGAACCTACTTGTAATGGTTTGGAATCTTTGATCCATTTGGCACGTTGCGTTAAAGAGTTAAGATATTCGTTTTTCCATCTGGACCAGAAATTCTGATGAAACGATTGTAACAGCTGCCACCGGTGAAGCCGATTAATATTGACTTGTGATAGATCTTCAACAGGGACAGCGGTTAAAGGTTCTAGTGTGAGAAAATGACCTGGGGTTAGAGCTGTTAGATCGTTGGGATCTGAGCTAATCGGGTACAACGGTCGAGAATTCATAACGGCTTCGATTTGAGTGAACAGAGTTGTGAGTTCTTCAAAAGTAAGGACTTGATCACCAACGATACGTAACAAATGAGATTTAGCTGCCTTAATTTGAATTTCCCACACTCCGCCGAAGTGTGGAGCCGAAGGAGGATTGAATTTAAAAGTTATTTTTTCTGCACTAGATGCATGTTGCATTAGGGTCGCTAATTGATTGCTAGCACCTACAAAATTAGTCCCACAATCCGCGTGTATTTCATTACAGCGACCACGTCGTGCCACAAAACGTCTTAATGCTGCGATAAAACCGTCGGAACTTAAAGTAGAAACCACTTCAAGGTGCACTGCTTTGGTAGCAAGACAGACAAACAAACATAGGTAGGCCTTGTCTATCTTAGCGCCACGGTGTGGACCTAACTTTATACGAAATGGGCCACCGAAATCAACGCCTACGATGGAGAACGGTTTGACTTGATTTACGCGATACGCGGGCAGATCGCTCATAAACGGTTGAAGCGGTTGCGGATTAGTACGGTAGCATCGAATGCATTTGGATAAGCACTGACGTATAACACGCTTAGCAGAGAGAATCCAAAATTGTTGTAAAAGTAGAAAGTGTGTCGTGTTTATACCTGGATGTAGATAATTACGATGTATAAAATCTATAATTAAAAACGATAATGGATGATCCGACGGTAAAAAGGCTGGATGCTTATGTTCGTATTCTAAGCCTGCTCGCGATATTCTACCGCCCACCCTGAGTACTCCTCGACTATCGATAAACGGGTTTAGTTTACGAAAATGTTTAGGTATAGATTTCTTAGAGTTCAAGTTTAAAATGATTCCAGAAAATGTTGTCTGTTGTACATGTTTGACTAAATGCATTAACGAATTATGTCGCTCAACGTTATTTAAGAATTTGCAACGATTTGCTGAAGCTGGATTACGGCAATTTGTAATGAAACGATGAACAAACGTAAGTATGTTTACTATCTTTTGTAAAGATGAGAACCGGTTTATTAAAGATTCTATAATTGATTCCGTCTGAGACTCACTATTTGTGCAAATAGTTAAAGTCACCGTCTTCCGAGCTTCAGCTTGCACGACTGACTCATCATCGCTAGTGAGCTGTGCTGGACGGTTAGTGGAGTTGGTCGGCCAATCAGTTTTATCATGCGATAGCCACCAGGGCCCCGCCCACCATAACGAGTTAATTAGAATTTCACTCGGAAATTGACCGCGCGAGCAAATATCTGCGGGGTTGTCGCCGGAGAACACATGATGCCAGCATTCTATGGGTGTTATATCCTGGATATGACTGACGCGATTAGCGACAAACGTAGCCCAGCGCGAGGAGGGCGAACGTAACCATGATAGAACGATGGTTGAGTCAGACCAGAGGAAAACGTTATCGATTTTAATTTGAGAAAGATAGATGTCACGTACGTATTTATATATATCGGAAAGGAGAACTGCAGCGCACAATTCGAGTCGTGGCAGTGATATGCGTTTTAACGGAACCACGCGAGCTTTAGAGCATATGAGGGAAACGTTTACGTGATCAGCCTGGACCACTCGTAGATACACTACTGCTCCGTATGCGATCTCAGAACTGTCACAGAAGCCGTGGATTTCGTATGACTTAGCATCTGGACAAGTCAATCTACGAGGAATTCTGAATTGAGCTAGTTCCGGTAGTTGGTCACGATAAGTGTTCCACGTTCGAATGACGTCATCAGGTGGAGTTTGATCCCAGCCTATGCCGAGAACCCATAGTTTTTGTATCATACATTTCGCTTGGATGGTGATTGGTGAAAGAAAACCGAGTGGATCGAAGATCCGCGCTGTTTCGCTTAAAATTGAGCGTTTCGTACAACGCCGGTCAGAAGATTCTATAGCGAAGTTAAAAGTATCTGAGGATGGATCCCACTGAAGACCTAATACTTTCAGAGTGGACGTTTCCGTGGTGTCGAATGACACTGCACCAGCTAAGCAATCTTCACTAGGAAGATCCGATAGAAGTGGAGGATGATTACTAACCCACTTTCGTAAATGAAATTGACCACGTTTGAATAAAGCGATAATTTGCGATTTGGCCTCCTGAGCAGTTTCTAATGTTGGAAATCCAGTAGCCACGTCATCAATGTATACTTGAGTTAGAAGAACTTGTCTTGCCAGCGGATAAGAGTCTCCTTCGTCTTCTGCGAGTTGTCTCACAGTTCGACACGCGAGATATGGAGATGACGCTAAACCATACGTGACCGTATTTAAGCGGTATTCTTGTAGGGGCTCGCTAGGCGAGGTCCGCCAGAAAATGCGTTGATAGTCGCGTTGGTCTGAAGACAAGACAATTTGGCGATACATTTGACGGGCATCTGCCATAAAAACGATGTTAGGTTCCCTGAACCGTAAAAGTAGTTCCAAAATATTTGGTTGTAATTTTGGACCGATAAGTTGTGTATCATTCAAGGAACGCGAATGAAGATCTTTAGCTGAAGCGTCAAATACGACGCGTAGACGTGTGCTAACTGAATGAGGACGTAAGACGCAATGATGGGGGATGTAGTATTTTCCTTGACCTATGTCCTCGGACGGTACAAGAGACATATGACCGGATTCGAGGTAATCTGACATAAATTCAGAATACTGACTACGTAAATCAGGATCGCGAGATAATCTACGCTCGATAGCGTAAAATCGGCGTAAAGCTACTTCACGAGAACCTTCAAAAGTAGGTTCCGTATCATTTTTGAAAGGAATTCTAACAACATAACGCCCTGTTTGATCACGTGAATGAGTAGAAATAAAGATTTGTTCACAGAGCAACTCGTCTGGACTCAATGAAGACGAATTCGGCAACGAATCAATTTCCCAAAAACGTTGAACAATTGAATTTAGATCGTTATCACTGCTAGGTATAGCAGATAGTTGAAGTAAAGAAGTTGATGATAAAGACGTCTTACCTAGAAGAAGCCACCCATAAATTGAATTAAATGCGGTAGGTTGATTGTAGCCTCCTTTAATGCGTTGGTTAAGAATAGATTCAACGAAGACATCTGCAGCTAATAATAGATCTATGGGTCCAGGAATGTCGAATCCTGGATCGGCCAGCGCCAACGATTTTATATGTGACCACCCCGATGTGTTTAACTGAGCGATAGGTTGGTCGCCACATATTTTCTTGATCACGTGCATGTTTAATTTGTAATAAACACGCGTACTCGTGCCTACTGAACAAGTGACATCACCAGCAATAGGTGCCATGGCTTCCCCGAGTCCACTGACCTTGGTATCAGCCTTAACTGGAGTGAACCCTAAACTCTTAACAGCAGATTCGGTAATAAAATTGCTCTGACTTCCGGTGTCGAACAATGCACGAAAAGATTGCATATTGCCTGAAGCGTCCCTAACCTGAACAATAGCAGTAGCCAGCAACACAGTAGTATTTGACTGAGACCTTGAGATCAAAGACGAGACTGTTGGATTCGGTTCCTGCGGCTGAGGTCTCTCGCGGTGAAGTAACGTGTGGTGTTTACGCTTGCATGTACGGCATGTAAATATCGATTTGCAATCTTTAAGTTGGTGGGATGACTTTAAACAATTATAACACCATTTTTTCTCGTTAGCTACGTTCACACGTTCGTCCACCGATTTTTGAAGAAACGTGGGACAAGACATTATTGAATGTGATTCATCACAATAAGCACATTTACTCGGTTGTGTAATTTGTTTAGCATCATCAGAAGCAACCAGTACTGTAGCAGCGGGGGCGCGTCGAGATTGAGACGACACAACCGCGGGCGCAGTCTGGTTCAATTTAAGTTTAGAAGTAGCGGTAAAGTGTGTACCACGTATAAGAGCTTCTGACTTGGCACGCAAAAATGATTTCACTTGATCAAAGGATGGTATTTCTACATCGGAATATTTCTCTTCAAGACTTTGGCGAACATCTGGGTCCATTTTAGATAACATATGGTAAACCAAAACAAAGTCCCAATGTTGGACCGGGAAATCAAGTGTCTTTAAAATACATAAATTCTCTTCTAAAAGATCTAGTGAAGTTTGGAATTTATTCGCATCATTATGTTTAAAATCTGTGTTTAAAACCTCACGCCAACAAATAAAAGATAAGTTGCGTTTAGACTTGTAACGATTAACTAATGTTTGATATGCATCGTGATAATGTTCTTGAGTCTTAGGGAACGTTTTCACTACCGTTAATGCTTCACCACTAAGGGAAGAAACCAAATAATGAAACTTTTCAGTGTCTGTAAGTGTAGTAGAATTATGTATTAAAGCGTTAAATGTATCATAGTACTCGGGCCATTGTTTGATGTTACCTGAGAAACTAGGAAGTACTATTTTTGGTAATCTAATATTAGACGAAGAGTTTGCATTTTGCGATTGAGATGATGATGAAAGTGATTTTGTTAAACTGTGATAAATTGATCCTACTTGATAGTACATATCATCAAAACGTTCTTGCATCTCGTTATCAACATCTTCCGGGTCGTCTAAAATATCTAAAATAATTAAATGTGCTTGTTCGAAATTGTGTGCAATGGCCTTTATGTCTCGATGATACGATAAAAACAAGTCGTGCTTGGATGAGTCACTCAATGCTAACGTGCCAATCTCTAAGGCTTTAGCTAGCCGGTTGTAAGACATAGTACGCTTTCGACGTAATGATGGCAAATCCTGTGCTGTATATTCCTCCACATCGATAGACTTCGATTTAGATTTCTTTAACTTCCTAGTAGAATGTTTGCTGAGCAGCGACATTATTAAGGATTAAACGAACTTACCTGTAAGTGAAGTTCTATCCTCATTATATGAAGGCTTCGTCCGAAGAGATTAGCATAATACCATGTAGTTACGCCTACTAGTACATGCCATTCCACACTATTTTGAGAGTATTTGATTTGTTTTTTTTTTTTTTTTTTTTCTGTGGGTAGTTTAGTCTACTTGGATACAGCTCTCGCATTTCGTGTCATTTAGTTTAGAGTCTAACCCGTTATTAACTTCATATTTTACGATTGATAGGGGTACACCGAACTCGTTCGGTCTCTACCGGGTGGGAGGGTTGCTAATCTCTTCGGACGAAGCCTTCATATAATGAGGATAGAACTTCACTTACAGGTAAGTTCGTTTAATCCTTAATTATATTCTGGCTTCGTCCTCGAGATTAGCATAATACCATGTAGATTTTTAGAGATATGAATCGTAAAATATAGTTGGATGAAATACAATTAGGCTTGAGAATTTTATGAATAAGGTCAATAACTTTAAGGTAGGTGTTTCTGTATAGCTTGTGCAGCTGTGCAAGGGCAAATTTCTTAATCAAAAACCCGGAATAACTAGTACTTACATGTAACAAAAGTTCTGTAATAATTTTGGCGATTGAAAAAGAGTGTCCATGGATTTTTTGCTCATTCTTCTCCATAGAGATCTACGTTTTGGAATGAGCACCTACGGTACTTTCACAGTTTTTATGTCTTGTGACTGGGACTATGTAGTTATGGTGCTACACATAACTATTTTTGTACTTGTTTTATTTTATGTCTTTTGACAATTCAAAAGTGCCTGTAATTGGCCTAGTTGAAATAAACGATTTGATCTGATTAGGTTGATATGATCTAATTCTAGGACTGTTTATAAGAACGGGAATTTTAACTTTAATAATGAAATGTCTCATGCCTTTCATTATTAGTCATTTTTATTTATTATAATGCTTGTTTGCATCCTATGTATATACTGGGGCTAGCTGGGTAGCAATACTTTTTTTTTTTTTTTTTATACAATCTTATTATTATTATTTTTTAAGTCATAAATGTTCTTCTGGGTATCATTTATCAAGATTAAGTACCAAAAACATCTCAAGGCTGTTCACAGACAGAGAGGGTTCGGAACTAAAAACCTTTTAAAGAATTTTTAATATTTTAATTCCTGGGAATGTTTTCTTTAGTAATTAAACTTACGAGCAGAGCGGTTTGAATTTAAGGTTCCTTATTGGGCACTATTATTATACATTCAAAGAATTTCATAATATTTGGAATTGATACCTCAAACATGTTATAAATAAATAATTAATGAACCACCCTTTATCGCATCGTTTTATAGATGACGGTGGGATACCTCTTTTTGTCATCACCTCGCGGATGAGTTCCCTGCCACTGAGGAAATGGTGTTGCACCTGTGGCGCCGACTGAAACCAGTAGATAAAAAATAAATTTTTAGTTACCCGATAATTATCACGATTTTTAGACACCACAATTCCTTTAAATAACCACGGCTATGTTGACCAGTGTGGGTCAACCATTGAAACCTTGGCATAGTCAGACTGTTTTTATATCATAGTAAAGAATTAACTGCATGAAAATAAAAACTCTGAACAAGAAATTGTAAACCATTTACAGCATTCGGATTTCTATGCCAGGAAATATATCTTGGATATTTAATATTATTTAATCGGCTAGCGAATAAATCTATGTTTGTGGGATTATCAATATTATTACAATTTTTACAAAGACATAGTTTGCAAGTTGCACTCAACATTTGAATGGATACATCTTAACTCCTGATATGCTTCAAAGTTCTCAGAAGAATGAATAAATAAAGCGAAAAACATGAACATTTTTATGTTAGCTAAAGTTATGTCAAATGTAACTAGATAACATGTATATAACAGATACAATATTGTCAATCTGAAGAATTATCTTGGCAAATATTGTAAGGCTTATATAAGCAGCCATTATTTCCAGATACCTATAATTGATAGCTCTCTCATCACCACACACATTCCCCCCCGTTGTTGAGATTCAAGATCATACTTATCTCCTTTAATTTTACAAACAGAATGCTTGTTAGTTTGTTTTGTTTTTAATTCCGGTATTTTAAATCTTCAGATTTTGTATACTTACTGCCTGTCATACTTATGTACTTCGCAGCTGGGCAGGCAAGTACTAAGATATCAATAAAATGTGATTATGCACATTTTATTTTTAACTTTTTTATCTTTAACCTTGCATTGAATAAGATTTTTCTTATTGTGATTTTTTAAAATTTATTTTGTTTATTTTATTTTTTGGTAGTGTGACCTGAAACTTTCTCGTATCTAAAACATATCCTATATATTTGCAAAAGTGGAAAAGGATTGAAATGACCTTTTTCCCCGAGTATGATAAAACCAAGGCTCGTGGGGAGATCTTTGGTTATTTACAGATTTTTATGAAAGTGGTCATATAAATCTGCAAGAGAGATAATCCTCATCCATAAAGCTAATGACGTCCAAATATTCATTGTAAATATAAGTGTTCACCTAAATATTTTCATGACTGGTTTCATTACCTTTGTGAATACAAAACGGAGCAGTATTTTGGGCGAAAGGTAAGGTATTAAATTCAAAAATAGAATGCTCAAATGGAACCGGAGATATTTTCTATCCAGTTTATCAATGTTATCCTTTATGTCAATAGAACATAACTCTTGACATCAGTTTTAGTACTGTTTTCGAGTCTTCCAATAAAAAGTGGTTAGTATCAATAAATCTATTCACAGATTTTAATTCTATATTCATGTAATATTTTTAAATATATATTTAGGTATGTAATATTATAAACCTGAAGAGTTTATTTTATTGAACGTGTCAATCTCAGGGAAATACGGATTCGAATTGTAAAAACCCTTTCCGTGTTGAATAAAAATAGATTATATCTATTTATCTAAGAAGACTATTATGCTAATATCATGCTACTTGTAGCATGTATTGTCTTGACCAATAGTAACAATGGGGTTGAAACCGCGGGAAGCCGCTTGTTTAAGTTAAGACGCATCTAGCTAAGACGCATTTAGTTGTACTTTAGTATTAAAAATATTTTTGACAATTATTGGCCAGGGTCAGCTTTACAGATCCGGAAGTAGCTCCTAATGATAATCATTTATCGATGGCTTCAATTAAACGAGCTCTTTTTGAAAAGAATTATTTCCGAATACTCGCAGGTATTGCGTGAATTTATGTACGACAAAAAAAAGGGAGTTTTTAACTCTTTTTATGTATATGAAAGGATCTTTGGCTCCTGATTGATCATCAAGCATTCTTTATAAAAGCAAGACAATCGAACAGCAGGCTTTCACCTGGTTCACCTGGTTTGGTCTGTAGTTTCACCGCTGCTGTTGATGCTGAGGCTGCTTGGACGAGCTGGCTAGCTGATTGGCAGTCGATGTCCACAAGCTGTTTTATCCTTGGTGCAGGTTAAAACCTGCACTGTGCTCTTGAATTGTTTTATTGCGTAAGCGTAATTAATAGTATTAAGACAGCTGCTTTTATTTTTACCTTTAATTTAAAGGATTGGATCTGGTTCCTGGTCCACTTCAGACTGCGTGAAGTCTACATCTGTTTGTAGATCAGGAGAATCGTTGATATGGCTGATATAGGTCTGACGTAACAATTTCATTGTTTTATAATTTTATTATATTCTCCATCTAAGAAAGGAGACAAAGTCCCCTGAAGTCTGACAATGCGAGTCAATATTTGATTGTAAGAGACAGTCCCCAGTTTTGATAACACGTACTGTCCGCAAACAATTTGATTGTAAGAGACAGTCCCCAGTTTTGATAACACGTACTGTCCGCAAACCATTTTGATTGTAAGAGACAGTCCCCAGTTTTGATAACACGTACTGTCCGCAAACAATTTCACCAAGCACCATGCTACAGTCCCAATGTACTGCTCGTTGGGCTGGAAAGTGACTGCATCAGATTTTTATGGCTGATATAGGTCTGACATGACCGTTAGATTGTGTAAAAAGGGGACATAACGTCCCCTGTAGCCTTGCAAGTCAGTATTATATTGTAAGAGACAGTCCCAAGTTGTAATAACAAGTACTGCCCGCAAACAATTTTGTAAGAGACAATCCCAAGTTGTAATAACAAGTACTGCCCGCAAACAATTTTACCAAGCGCCATGCAACAGTTCCAATGTACTGCTCGTTGGGCTGCTGATATAGGTCTGACCTGACCGTTGCATTGTGTAAAAGGAGACAAAGGTCCCCTGTAGCCGTGCAATGTTATTTAATATTCGATTGTAAGAGACAGTCCCCAGTTATGATAACACGTACTGTCCGCAAACAATTTTATCAAGCACCATATAACAGTCCCAATTTATGCAAATCAATATTATATTTTATTGAAAAATAACAGAACGGAGCAGTCTCAATGCAAGCAGATACTGTCCACAGACTATTATTCCCTAATTAGGAATAACAACATCTTAAAAGTATGAAATTGTGAATTATTTTTAATAATTAAATTTTAAGAAAATACTTTGCCAACATTGGTATAAAACTATAAAGAACACATTATGTAAGCAATAATGTAAAGATATTTGCATGCTCTATATAAGCGGGCAAAAAATGGTTTGTGCTTGAATTACCAACTGTAAGGTAGGTAAATGCAATTATCATAGGCCAATACATTATTCTTAGATTATTCTGGCCCTTATTAGTGTCGGTAGCACTAATTTCTTGAGCAAAAGTAAAACCACGGGTATATGATATTCTTTTGTATTTAAAAACTAAACAAGACGTATATATCGTCCGTTTTCATATTAATGGATCTAACAGATCATTAATTTAAAAATAGAAAGAATATAAAATGTGTAATTAGGTACAGACTAATATTATAGGATGGAAAAAAGAAAACATACCTTGTGATGGTGATCGGGCAGCGCAAACCTGTTGACGAAAACTCCTAATCTTCCGTGTAATGACGATCACGCGATCGACGCCACGTGTTCTTCTAATTTTTCGTTATTAAACGATCACCCTTTTTATGCATTATTTTAATTATAACAATAACACTACACTATCACGTTTTTATAACAACTTTTTTCGAACGAGCGCGTGTGGAACGGCGGAGCACTAAAAAGCGAATGACACGAAATGCGAGAGCTGTATCCAAGTAGACTAAACTACCCACAGAAAAAAAAAAAAAAAAAAAACAAATCAAATACTCTCAAAATAGTGTGGAATGGCATGTACTAGTAGGCGTAACTACATGGTATTATGCTAATCTCGAGGACGAAGCCAGAATATAATGTGAAATGTTAAATAAAAATGCGATAACACGTAAACAACAAAGATAAATACTCACTAGAATGAATAGGTACAGCTAACCGCACAAGTTTTGAAGTTTTGTTTAAATTTGCTATGACGCACCGTACATGCGCGATCCGAAACCTATGTGGACCGGTGTACAGGTACACGGTCGGCCGCTACCAAGAAATCGACGCCGATTACGAATGCTCAACCGTCGCGTATGATGTGAAGTTACCCACAATATAAAAAAAGCGAAAACGAACTTTTAATAATTTTGTAATTGAAATAGAATTGTTTAGAATGGAATGGAAATGGTGAATTTGATACGGGTGGTAAGTAATTATCGTAAGCCGATGGAATTAAGCACCGATAGAAAAGTGATTGCCTAATTAGATCCTACAATAATTACGATAAACGTGTGTGACAATAGATAATTCCTGTTCGATGGGGGTACCTCTTGGAACGATTGTGATTTTACGTAGGTTTAAACGGTTATTTATTTCGTTAAGAAATGTTAATATAATATAATATAGCTCGGAATGCAGCCGGTAAACGTTTGTTGTAATAGATTTGATCTGTATACCAAGTTAAATGACGTTTCTAACCAGAAAATACCATGAACGTAATAAGATTAGGTGGAAAGGTCCCGGGTTTCGGCACCAAAACATGTAGCATGCGCACCATAGCCGAAATAGCAGGGTGGCGTTCTGCTACTAGGGAACACAACGATGACGATTATAAATACGATGTTCAAAAACTCCACAGAATGTCAATAGCAAATACAGTGCATACACGTACCTTGGACTGCTACGACACACGCTGAGCCTTCCACCTCCGATGGTTCCAAGGGCAGGAACACAGGAATTCCGGGATGCGAGTCTGAGAATCACGCTCGCAGAAGAAAGAACACGAGGTTTGTCCAGGATTCGGACCGGAGAACGTTGAGCGCGAAAGGAGATGTTCTCACACACACGGCTTTTTCGAAATGTAACTGTCTTAGCTCCAACTTTTTACGAGTCACGGTATGCACCACAGACTATATAAAATCTGCGTTTTGTTATCGCAAACTGATGGAGCGTTGAACATCGATTACTAGAATTTGTAGAATTACGTTTAGTTTTGTACGATGACGGAACACGGTCCATTCGCAGTATTTTTAGAGTGGAAATTAGCTTGGCTCGTTGTCGCAGCGCGATTAATCGCGTGTGTCTGCAGGAGGTTTAACTGAAATAATAAGAATGTTATTGCTATGCTAAACTACAAAGAACCTTAAACAAAAAAAAAACACTTAATAAGGTTAATAAAAAATAATTATGTTCACTGGACAAACAAAGCTATAATAAGACTAAAAAAGAACAAACACGTTGAACACTAAAATACGTTCAACATTTTATGATACTTCTGACGTCACTGAAAAATTACCATTATGGCGATAAAATATGCAGAGGTGTGTATTTATGCTCTGCAAGGTTTCTAAGGCAACGGTTATTGCCACAGTATTTCAACTATGAACAAAATAGTCGGAATTAGCTCAGTGGATCTTACAGGTCTGGCTGTTTGTGTTTTACCCACGATAAAGGGGAAAATCCTAGTGTGAGTGTGAAGACAGGTTTTTTTTAAAAAAAGAAGTAGTAAGATCCATAAAAACCGTCTATACAATGCTTCAGGATTCGCGGGATTGTCTCATCATCTAACCGTGACGCTGGCAAGTAAAGGGCTATTGAAGGATCACCGTGGATTTTAGTCAGTACGAGTCTGACAGTCCCTCCCATCCCTCCCTGGGGGGGGGCTCATTTGATGTTTTTTTCAGTATTCAGAAAACTCGTGAATTAGTCCAGGTAAGACTTTATACTCATTTGCATTGGGATCACTCACTACTGGATATACGCGTCTTCTTTTTCTTCTATCATACTTTTCGTTCTTGTTTTGCGTCCGTCATTCAAGTGTCTTCGTTGAAAACGCGCTTTTAGACTGCCTTGGCTTCTTTTGCTCAACTTTGCCAACCATTCAGTCAGAATTTCACCGTATCGGTTTCGTGCCTTCTCAGGTTTTTCAAAACAGAGCCTACATGGTTTACTGTCAAACATAAAGGCACCTGTGCTGGTACAGTCGCGATAAAAACATTAGCGCCACTTCGCAAGTTCATTGTAACCTCATAGCATAATAGAGCATAGACGATGCACTATTTTTCTCATGGATGTTTATAACTCGAGGCGTGGCAATCCGTGGCAGTGTCTTCGGGCTCCCGTCCAAACACCTACGCGCTGTGACGCGCTTACCGTTCTCATTGATACGCTTCACTAGATCATATTTAATATTCCGTCTGTTGAGTAAATGTGCTGTTAATAGGTACATGTTTGCACACAAGGCCACGTTCAATAAAGTGGTGTACATTAGCAACAAATGTATTAATTTATAACTCACGATTAGAGGCTTTTGACCAGAATCATGGCATTTTGTTTGATCTTTCCTTAAACTAATGTTGACGGAAATTTTCAGTTACTTAAAACTATCGTTTTATTTGCAAATGCTTAGTTACTGTACGTTATGAATCTCATAGTGGTCCTGTATCGGATATGGACGAATCTATTCATGAGTAAGGTCCCTCCCATAAATTGATTGAATTAGAATTGATTTGTGCATGACACAACATGCAGCGATTACATCTTGTTTAGTTTAGTTAGTCTATACTTGCGCGGGGTGCTAAGACAGGAAACCTCCACGTGCGCCCGTGGACTGGAGTTCCCTCTCGGATACGTCCGTGGGCAAAAACTCTTCCTTAGGCATTATGTGCCTAAGGGGTCTCTTTGCCCGTATGCAAATAGCCTGTCGGGTGGACGCTCCAACGCGTGTCCCTCTGATTAGCAGAGGGCACAGCGGCGGAGCGGGCTTGCGGACGGTGAGTAATGGGTAGATCGCCGTCCGACCAGGGACCAAGCCCGGGTCGGTGGCGCGTCGTGTCGTGTTTCGCGCGTGCCTTCATGGAGTTGTCAGCAAACTGACGGGGCCCCTCGTGGGGCCAAATGCCTGCCGGGGCCGCGGGTTTTTCTTAACCCAGGATACCGTGGCCCCGGTACGTAAAGGGCATCCGAAGGAACACGGGTGGATTTTAGTCAGTAAGAGTCTGACAGTCCCTTCCGCCCCACCCAGGGCGGGAGGACTCATTTGATGATTTCACCACCTAAAAAAAAAAAAAAGTCTATACTTGCGCAATGCAGTCTCCTTGGTCACTAAACAAATATGTGAAAAGTTAGTACTTAAAATAACGGTAACATTTTGTCCAATAATACAAAATGCAAACTGAAAATTTTTCAACAAACATTTCGACATCTTCCGTATTTACAAAAACACTTATGTTGTCAGTTATACGTAAAGTAAAATTCAATTTTTAAATAAAGAACGCCGTCATGTTTTTTCCCTGCCAGAACTACGCTAGTGGCGTACAATTATGCCCTATTCGATTCAATAGCCCCGTGATGAATATCGATGATGACCCATTTGAAAAGCGCTGCTTTATACGCTCGTGTAAATACTCGCATAATTGTATACTGAAATGAAATGAACGTCAACTAATTCAACCGGTTGACTTTTCTGTAATCAACTAAAGTACAATTACCACAAAATGCCTCACTTTTACCTTGCCTTACTTTTACACTTTTACCCTTTACCATTTTTACCCCCTTTATTACCTAAAGACAACAATTTTTTACAAAAAGGGTTATAAGTCTTGTAATAACCCTTTTTGGCAAGGGATTTAGGTAGGATAAAAACTTGATCAATAACAAGTTTTTTTAATGTAGGTACGAGTATGTACCTAACAGTTGTTTACTGCTTAGTCATTACTATTTTCAGAATCCAAAGTAATAAGAAAAAATATTACATTTCAGTGTTCATAATTCAATAATATCCAACACCCGATGTGCTCTTTTAAAATGTAATAACCTCTGCAGTAGTAAAAACGCTTAAATTACAAACATCTTTATCTGAAAAAGTAACAACATTTTCATAATTCAGTATCTTTATGCCCGAAAAAAATCCTCCGTACAATTGGATAGCAAGCTGTGTGTTGAATTGTTAAAATAGGTTAGGTATACGTTAGGTATCAATACGCGATTCTGGCTCCAGCAAAAGGAAAATTACACCCAGCCCGCGGCATGAATTCGGTCAATTTAGCGTCCCTAAAGCCTTTACGTAATCAAACAAAATTTTGAAACGATATAGATTGAATATTCGATTTTAACTGTGGGCACGTAAAGCGAGTAGCGATTTCCAATGGCAGTTCAATTGTTACCAGGTTTATAAGTGATCAAATTTTAAAATAATTTGTAAAAAATATGATACTTACGCAAAAATTTGTGGGAAAGTACGTGAGTTACCTATTCAAATAATTTAACGCGAAGTCGAATTTGAGGCAAGATTATATTATAATCGTATCCGAAACACATTTATACGCAAACAGTATTAATAAAGGCATTGTATGTTCCGCCATAAATAACGATACCCAATGACCCAAACCCTTGCAAGTTAATATTTTTAAAAGAAGGACTTTCGACTTAATACTCGTTTTGTTTTGAGCGCAGAGTTATTCGAGTTACGACCTATTTCATTTGTCTCTTCAGGGTTTTCAGCCAGTGTCCGGCCTCTGGTAAAAACCTCATTAGCACACCACTTTTTCATTCGAGCAGCACTCGACGGATTCATAATTTAATTAAATCCCTTCATTAAGTTTTGAGTGATGAACGTCGGGTTATATTTGCATTGCCGGTAAATCCTGTAATACATAATTAATTTCAGAGAAAACATTAATATAATTTACCGCAACATAAATAACCAAAGTTGTAATAATGGAATTTAAAAGATACTACCCCTTTTTGCCGGTTAATTAATATAATAATAAAATTATCTCTGGAGTATCCAGAAGCTTTGATCCCGTTCTCCGCCCGATGCTGTTGGGACTATAAAATTATTTAGTTACAGCAATACATATATTTAAAATATATATCTTTATGAAGATTTTCTCTTTAGCTGTACACCGAACGACATTAAGTCCTTATTTTTCGATATGATTGTACCAATTTTAATGACACGGCTAAGCAGGATGCATAGGTCTTAAAAGTAATCCCAGAACATTTTCTTAAAATAGTCTTTTTAAATAAGACATTTCTCAACGTTAATTAAAAACGGTTCCGTCATTTCGAAAAACATGGCCTTGAAAGTCTAAATGAAATGCCGTTCGGCATGCGTATACGACGATCTTAAGGCAAAAATAAAAAACAGATTAAAAAATAAAAAGATCAAGTTGATAATTCACGCGTACTTAATAGAAAACACAAATCGTATCAATCTTCGATAATAATCCCCATCAGATTAGATATCACTGCTTTGTGATCGAGTGAAAATCAATAAGTCTAGTTATTAATGAAAGTCATAAACCTGTTTATAATATTATTACTTATGCGTTAGATTGTCAGCTTAGCAATTTATTATTGACTAGCTTCCGCCCGCGACTCCGTCCGCGCGGATGTCGGTCTTCGCGTGGATGGTTTATTTCTCCATTTTGAGTAACTCTGACAATGACATCTTATAAATATCTATTGGACCCAAATACGGCTAAGCCTATAATAATTAAGGAGATCTATTGAGCTACTGCTGTTGAGCTCGCATTCTGTAGAAAGTATTTTTTTCATAGTAATTCCGACCTTGTATTTACAAATAACTGATCGGAACAGTAATCAAAAAGGTCGCGCTGAAAAGCACGGTTTGAAATTACACGCATACAATATTAATTCCACGGACGACCGCTCGCCACACTGGACACGTCCGCTCGCATCAAAATTCAGAATTTATATGGAATAGAAAAATAATAAAGTCGCGGTAGTCATTAACTCTCGGAGAATCTTAACACCGCGATTCAGAAATGCGCGTCATAGGCACAACGCCATCTAGTGGTGAGTGGTGGAACCTTTTTAGAAATCAATGGAGGCAGGCGTGGCGTAATGTTCTACTTGATAATAGGTGTCGCCAGTGGTTCCATAATAAGGTTTGTTACAGATTTTTTTTTTCTACGTATTTTTCCAGGATAAAAAGTATCCTATTTTATGCCCAGGATAATAAGGTATAATTATACCAAGTTTCATCGAAATCGAACCGTTAGTTTTCACGTGATGCCTGCATATACAGACAGACAGACAGACAAAAATTTTTTTAATCACATATTTGGGTTTGGTATCAATCCAGCAACACCCCCCGCTATTTATTTTTTCAATATTTTCAATGTACAGAATTGACCCTTCTACAGATTTATTATATGTATAGATAATTCTATCAATCATTGTACAACTGATTGCATAGCAGCAATATTTTCAATGACATCTACAAGGAAGGGAAACAAATGATCACAATTCAATATCAGTTTTCTTTAAATTAGGTAAAATGCAGGATTTAAAATCAGAGTAACTCCACTATTTCCCAGTAATTTTCATTATTATGGATTAACTTGAACTCATTTCAATTGAATGAATTGGCTGGTTTTCCAAGCACTTGATTCAAATAGTTTTTCTTCAAAGACTTAATTGTTTCCACTTCACTTAGAAGTTCGTGAACAAAGGAATTTAACACTTAACTCAGTTTGAATAAAAGCTGTTAATTTAATGAAATAGTTTGCAATTAATAACCCGCAATCTAGTAAAACAGATACATGCGTTATGTGTTGAACAAATATTATTGCAGGATAATCTATTGATTCATTCTTTCACCCGAAGGCTAATCGGGATTTATGAGGTAAGCCGCATAGTTTGGGGTGCGATTCCAGTCAGATGAAATTGTTTTATCCAAATTTATTACCCACAGGAGGTTGGCTTAAACATTTTCCGCGCAAATCTGATATGTATAGATAAACGAGAATTGTAATTTGTCTAGTGTGAGCTGTGTGTTTGTAATTAAACAACACAGTTCAGTTAGGTACAATCATGGCCACAAACTATAATGTATCACGTTCCTGTCACGTCATAAAGAAAGATGTTGATTCAGCCGTAATTGCAATTTCGCGAATTTATTATTCGCAAATGAGACGATTAGCGGTAAGAATGGGGGGCATTAGTGTCGGGGCGTGATAATAAGGCTCGTTTTCCTTTCAAAACTTGGGATGAAGTCAGCGGTCTGAACAAAAAGTTACCCCATCTGAGCTCTATGACAAATGACCGGTGCGGGCGCCGAGACATCAGCGGGACGGACGATTTGCTTCGCGATCATTCGGCCCTTTATATACTGTGACATTGATATGTTTCCATAATAACGTTTTGTGTGGATTTCTTCACCTCTTTTATAGTTCGCTAGTTCCATATCATATCTTTATATCTGCCTGTAATTTGACGGAACTGATAATTTATGAGCGCGACGAAACTTTTAATGAGTATGCATGTGACGATTGCGGCTTCACATTTGTCATTTACATATAAAATGAACGCTAATTAAATTCGGATGTTGGAAAAATACTATTTTAATTGATACTTCAACGAGGAAACACGAAATTCTGGTTTATAAAACCATAAGAATTTAAATAGGAAAGTTACTAAACACAAAAATGGTCTTCTTATGTTATAAAAAGGAAGTTTTTAATTAATTAAAAAAATAAGGAAAGGCTAGTCTCAATATAACTGACCATCAAACTGCGATGATAATCACACGTTATCAAATACGCCGTAACTGATAATTTCGATAGCTTATCGATAAGGCTGTCGTATGTCTACTTACGAGCACAACATTGTTTGCGAATTTTTATCTCATAGTATTATCGTTCAGGAATTTTCCTCGGTAAATCCACGTAATGCGCATATGGCCAATTAATTACGATTGATTGATTAACTTATGATGTAGAGATAATCTATCATAGTATTAGTTCTTCAGACTCAAGAGCCGGCCTAAGCTTAGAAAAAAAAACAAATTACCTAAGCATGATAAAAAATAATTATTCCAAGTGTGAGACAAGGTTTAAAAAAATATCTTTAGTCTAGTGGTCGCAAGGGGCCATTCGACCTATCCTATACCTATTCGATTCCTATACGATTCGGCCTAACCAACTAGGGCTTAGTTTGTATAAGGCCTAGTGATTATTCATGGTCACCAGAAATAATTTGTTAATTGATTACTTCGTTTTTCAGTATAAGTCCCTACTCAAAAAAGTACTAGGAAAGAATAATAAATTAAGTTGAAGTTAAAGATCATGTATCCTTTTCAATGTAAGTACTTAATTAGTTTAACACCGGGTTTTCCTCTTTCCTTAACATTATTACCTCATTATATTCAAAAAATTGTTCTTGTAATAATTTTCTTAACTTGAATTAATTCTATTTTCTATATTTAAATTTAAAAATTAAAATCTAAAATTTAAAAATTCCGTAGTTGCTTCAAAATATTAAATATTCTTTTTTTCCTGACACATTGACATAACACTTTTTTTTAACAGAGATTACGATTTTTTTGTAAAAAATCGGCCTTGACAAATATTACCTTTAGGTACTGATAAAATAAAAGATTTGCGATACGAGGCCAATTTGTAACATCAGTGTCAATTGAAGTGAAATATGTAATGATAGCGTTACATCGATAGCGTTACAGTCCAATCGTTGTGTTTTTTTTTTCAAAGGGCAGCCGCCGTCGTAATTTTTTTCATGAAAAACTTGATTAGGTTTTTATGGATATTTTTTATGATTTGCCGTTAATTTGGGTTGAGAGTTAGATAAGAGTAAAGCATATTACAAAAGACTAATGAATTTCTAGTGCACGCATCTAAGGCCCGGAGCCCTATCTCCTTGGCGCAGTAGCTAAGCAATGGACTGCTGCGTATCGTGTCACGGGTACGATCCCCTTACGGAGCAAATAGTAGTTTTATAACCTACATGTAGTTGTTTCGAATCTGGGTTTGTTAACGCACCCACGATTCAGGATTGTTTTTATTGTGGCGGGGAACATTAAAAAAACTGAAGGCACGGGGTGGTTGTAGTCAGTGCGATTTTGATAGAGAGTCTCTTTCCAAGATCAGGAGGAATCGCAATAAAAAGGGGAAAATCTTACGCACTAGTGACATTTTTAGATCTGTGACACTCATTACATGTCAGTCGGATTTATTCCAGAAATCCTCACTGAAAAATCCCCACCAGTGGGGATTGTTATTTTTTTTCCAGATCTCTGTTATTAAATAAATTCACCCTAGTGAGGATTTCTGAAAAAAAAACCCACTAGGCTGAATTAATATAGGTACAGGGATTTTGGAATAAACCAACCCAACCGGTGCAGCTACATCTGGTCTGACTGGAGCCGACCCTAACGTAGTTTCGAAAAGGATGATCACGAAAACGTAAGAGAACTTGCGAGAAAAATCTAGTTTTAAAATAAATAAAACCACGAACCGATCACGCCACCCGTTTTAGATAACACAGTGGGCTGTTTAAAACGTTCAATAACTAATGATAAAAAGATAACCCCCTGTACAAAACAAAATGCCAACAAAGAAATAAGAAGACGAGGTGTTAAATCGATAAGAAAAACATTAAAACAGTACATCACCGAAATGTTTTGACTACTCTTCGATTTATTATATTAAGGCTCTATTATGTATACTTTTTTACTAGCTGTTGACAAAGGCTTCACTGGCGTGTAGTACAAAAAATATCCCACTTGACTGTAATATTTTATCCCGGGATAAAAGTTATCCTATGTCTTAAGTCACTCTTTAATGATGTAGGGCTCTATTGTGTGTACTTTTTTACAAGCTATTGACACTTCGCCGGCGTGTAGGACAAATAATATCCCAGCAGAACTAAATATTTTATCCCGGGTTAAAAGTTATCCTGTCTTAAGCCAGGTTATAAACTATCGGCCAATTTCATATAAATCGGTCCAGCCTTTTTTGCGTGATTGTATATAAGAAAAATAATACTGTAAATTCTAATTTCTTAGAACCATACTACTATTAAATATTCTGTGGTAGAACCCGTACTTTATTCACATGAAAAATTCCGTATGCCTTTCAGTTTGATGAACGTATTCAAAGAGCAACTAATTACTGCTGAAGTACTAATTATACTTTGATGTGGATGAACCTACATTCAAACAGGAAATTTTCCAGTCAGCTCAATTGAATACTGTCACGTAGTACCTACCTAGGTACAAATGATTGCACTAAGTGCTCATCACAAGAATGATTTCAAGAAACACCATCAAATGGACCAGTCAATATTTATGTAAACAACTTTTGTACGCCTAACCTACTGTAGACTTAAATATTATTTACTAACGTTATCAATGTCATTATCACTCACTGATAGCAGGTTCGTGTAATAAACGCTGGCATTAATATCATCCTTCAGAAATATAACCCTTTAAAATAGATAAGAGAGTAAATTTTCAGTTATTTTCCTGAAAATTTGGCTCGTTCGCAGCCAATTCTACTCTTAAGTAAGTTTTCGACTGAAATAACATTAATGACCTTTGAATCTTAGAAAAGTTGAAAAGTCTTTCACAAGGATTCTTAAAAAGGTACACTTTAATTCTTATTGTCTTGTTGCCGAAATTACTTTTTCGATTAAATCATCAACATTGAACAGGTTTTCTGTTTCGAATTTTAACTGTAGTTTTAGCTTCTAACTTGACATTCCTTTTGTATTAATTAAACAAATCTAAACTGGAATTGTACCATTGGGATTAATTTTGTCAGAGTATTTTTATTAGTCCCTTTACGTTTCGTATGTTTTTTTTTTCTGTGAAAACAAATGTGATTAATTCAATTCAAACAGTAACAAACTGCATATTAAATTAAAACCGCAGAATTTTCTAGACTTATAAATTTATAATCAGGCAACTTATCAAGCGTTCACAAACGGGTGCCTGTGGAATACTGTTTCTAATCTTGATGGAACATTATAAGGAGCTCTCTTGGATATTTGCGGGATGAAATCATCAATGTCTCTTTGTTTATAAAATAATGAACTCTACCTTTATGACTCATTAGTCATCATTACAATATTGAATCAAGAGCTTATTGGGAAAGTTCTAGAAGTTTCGAAAGATCAAAACGACAAATGATGACCATAACATTCCGTCCCTCGTAGTCGTATGCTTTAAGAAAATCTTGTAGACTCAGTTACTATTTACAATAACTAACATACCGGTAGTGAAGATAACAAAACTCATACAGCCGTGTGAATTACCTACATAGACACAATGCTAACTGACAAAGCTAAATAAAAATACAACGCAAGCGTTGACTTCAATACTCTTTAATATGAGGGCAATGATGAATCAAAACAAATAGAGCATACGTCACCATGTCAAGGCAAGTATGACTTCCTATGGCATCGGAGCAATTCAATCAGGCTGCTGTGTTATACTACAATTCTTAAATTGCCCGACGATTATGCTTCGATTGAGTGAGAGCGTATGGCACAGTGTATACACGACACGCACACATGCAAAAAACATCGTACGATATGAGCCAGCCAATGGCAGCGGTCGGCGTGGTGGGCTCGGCTCCCCACTACAACATTGGAATGCATAGTGCTAAGAACGGCACTGTTAAAAATAACTACCTGTTTGACAGGATACACGATGTCAGATGACGTTCGAGGCCATTGCCAATTTGTGAAGGGACTTATCCTTATTTTTTTGGCACGTAAACATTCGAATAAATAATTCGGAAGATTCCAAAAAGCCCCATCAAAACCATTCAATGTAGAGAAGCAACCTACTAGTACAAAAATCGAGGTCATATTGATTTAGCGATAGAAATGACTTCTCAACAATAAGGGCAATACAGTTCCACAAAGTAAATGTTCTCGAAAATTTTCCGATCCAATCGCATACAAGTAAACAGCTGATTGCGTGGACGCCACGTGAAATACGATCGGGCGTGGGTGACGCGAGCATGCGCACAAATAGGACTAGATAACAACACTTTCTAACACAACAGGACAGATGCATAGGAAGAACATCAGTATTTGAGCAATCGTAAACAACTTACCAATACCCGTAGGTTTGGCAGAATATTAACTAACAGTAAACTGTTTTGCAGCAAGGTTGACTAAAATATATGTACCTATGTTATAGATACCTACTATAGCTTCTTTCGCGTTTAATTTATTTGTTTACTGTCTTCATGAACAAATGAAACTTAAATTATAAACACAATCGGAAACAGAAACGCCTGCATATAAAACACAAAAATCATGGAAGCACCATACGACAGAGATAGATGAGATTTTGAAGACGATTTGGCCATTCGTTTTAGTATTCAGCTGCTGCCTCACTGTGTAATAGAACCATCGTTCATCACTGGTTTCCAATAGGTGGGCTATCATTTATCAGTAGTTCGACAAAGTAATGCTGAACAGCTGCTCAAGAATAGAACGGATAAATTAAATTTCAATTTATCTTGTGTAAGTGAATCTAGAAGATAGTTTGAATACAAATAATTCACTTTAGAGTCAATATGACTCACGATAATGATGTCATGTGATTAATCTATTGCGTTAATAAGCCTATCTATGTAATGTTTACAACTGTTAATGTTAGACCGATGTCAAAAGTCAAGAAAACGGTAGTTTTTCATTATGCTAATTGCTGAATGTTTAGCCATTCTTGTAAGCACCACTATATTTCATAAGGTCATATTGTAATGTGTCATTCAATTTCTTAGTGCTATAAAACATACGGAAGCTATCGCAAGGAAGTTTTTTAGGTTCAATTTTCCCCACTTTAATGGCTACGTTTGAAACAACAGGTTATCTATAGCGAAGAATCATGTCAGAAAGAGTTTCAATGTTTCGCAGTAACAATAGATTTTCCTTAATTAACCAGCCAATTAAGTAATTCTTTGCTAAGTCTTCTAATTGTTACTACCTTGGGTCCCTTTTAAAAGATATCTACCCTATTATGAATCCCAGTGTAGGCTCCGAATTATAAGTTTCGATAAACTTCAAAGAGACTTCAAGGAAAGTTAATTTAAACTTTTCACCTAACTAAACACGAGCTACATTGAAATATTCTGTAAAAGATGTTATTTTACTTGTTCTCTGCCACTTTGCGGGGTCAGAAAGATTAAATACTTGGGTTGGGACCGAATAAAGAAAGCTGTTTTTGTTAGTATTTAAATAAACCATTTTTTACTTACTTTTGTGTTACATAAAAATTCTATTACCCTTTCGAAATTAATGTTTGCGGCAGCTTAAATTGTTAAAGATAAATACAGAAAACCAAAATGGGTGAAAGTGTCATAATAATTTATTTAAAAAAATGCCGGCCGACGATATTTCGCTTCGCCACCTGTACAAATATACAAACATTGCAATATTTATGTATGAGTTCGAATTGGAACGAACGTGAAAATATTTGATTGTTTCTTTTTTTTCAGCTGGAGCGCTCAAAGGCCACTGCAATCGTGAGGAGGATCTTCTTCAAAGATGTTCGATGGCACTACCAGTTTTAAGCTCTCCAGAAATATCCTTTGCGCTCACTCGAGAAGAACTGGACAAGAGTTGCGTGTAAGTTAATTAATTGATTATTCTTGACACTATTTTAGTGGTATTATAATTATCTAGGTATTTAGAGTATGAGTGGATTGTAGAGATGATGCATATGTCTTACCTATTTGAAAAGATAATTTATTATAACATTGTGCGAAATATAATAATTGGCAGACTGTTGTGAGATTTGAAACAAAAAAACAATATTTTTCCTTGACAAGACCGACTACGACTTAAATTTAGTTATTTGCATATCTATTTGAAAGATTACACCGGGACTATTTACACCAAGTTGTTAGCTTTACAGTAGGTAATTGAAAGGATAAAGAGGAAAAATTAAAAAGCTGTAGAAAAAGTAATGAAAATAAAAGGACCAATCAAAAATTCACGAAATGAAATGAATAATACGCCTACGAAAGTTATACAATGAAAAGTCAACTCAAGACCTCTAAAAGAAAACTCAAATGAAAAAGTAGCCTTTAATTTCCAATTACTAAGCGCTTGAAAGAACGGTCGCTCTTTCTCACTTCAACGCTATCGTAGTGCAACGATCTCACTCATTTACGCTAACCAAGAACTTAGCGAAAGTAAGTTTTGCTAAAGAGTTGGCTGCGTCAGGGACGAGTAACTTCCAGCGCTGGAACGGCGCGGTCGGCACGCAGTTAGCTCATCTTAATTTAGTACTCTTGTTTGCGGTAAATAGCAATTTGAAACTAGTTGTCGGACTTCACTCAGCGCTTCAGCGGCTTCATGGAGCTGAATAGCCAATGAAGCACTTTAGTGCGGTCGGGTCTGCAAACATTGAAATTACGAGATATTAGCATACCTAATACCGGCGGTAATTTTTTGAACGGCATGTTGTTCTATTGTTTTTGGCTATGGTCCAAGTATTTTTGAGCCTACGATATGATTTAATACATTTTTTTGTAGTTATAAATTAATTATAAATGATCCAATAAATATTCGTTTTGTCTGCTTATTCATATTATGCTTGATTTATTGGAAATTATACTTTTATGAATCTAATATTTTTTCATGGAATTCCCTTGTTTGCAAAATTCATTCATAGTTTTTTTCCTGAATATTTTTTGGGCGTTTTTTTAATTCTGAACAAATCATATAAATACCTACTTATCCGGTTGGTTTTGATTAATGGGCTAATAACTATTGTTTTATTTAATTTGAACAACTTTTATTAATTAGAGACGGATTTTTATCAATGCTTATCCAGCATACTCAATGGGATTTTATGTTAGTCATAAATATCCGATAGATTATTTTGCGGTTTGTTTCGCAAACGCGATAGGCACGCGCCATTTATAAAACGGATACAACCTACTATATTTATTTGAATTCTGTTTTTAAGCCTAAATTGTGTCCTTTTTTACGGCATATCTACCAGATTGCGTACATAAAGTCAGTTTAATAGTATCATCAACCCTAATGAATTTGTTAGGAACCCCGAAGGTAGTGAAAGTATATGAAAAATACTATTTTCCATCTAGTTAACAAAACACGTTTTTTTTTATCAAAAAAATGCTGATCTTATTTTTGTACGGTTTTATATATTTTTTCATTTAACGATAGGTTACCGTTAACCAATTTGTCGCCTGATACGGTACATCCACACCGCCCGGTAACATTTGTAGCTCAACGTTTCCAAATGTTGCTCGGTAACATCCACCAACAAAATGTTACTAAGTGTTGACGTGTTACTGTAAGTCGAGTAACGTTGCTCAACATTCGGTAACATCCGCCAACAAAATGTTATTTAATGTTACTAAGTGTTGACGTGTTACTGTAAGTCGAGTAACGTTGCTCAACATTCGGTAGCAATGTTACCCCCATTATCTAACAATGTTGCCGATTGTCGAGCAACGTTACTCGACATACAGTAACACGGCAACATTTGTTGTCGGATGTTACTGCGATGTGGATGAGTAACAATCAACAAATAGTAACAAGGAGCCACAAAAGTTACCGAATGTTACCGTGTTGCCTTTTGTTGCTCCACAAATGTTACCGGCGGTGTGGATGCACCGTAAAAGATAGTGCAAATTCTTGAGAAAGGTAAATAGTACAGTCGAGTTCAATAATATTTTGGCAATGTCAATGATTCAAAATATTTTGAGCGTTGGTAAGCTCAATAAATTCTGCAGAATCTATAGATCAAAAATATGTCCTCATGTGAATGGTTGAATAATATATAATTACGCTTTTATGTAAATTGACTGAAATTGCGGGCAGAGTGCTCTAGTTCTTTATAAGAGTGGTGGGTCGCACTACCTTTTTAGAGAAAGGAGGCCTGTGTCCTAGAAGTGGGAACGTTATAGGGTTAAATTGTTCTACGGCTTTATGTCCCCTTTTATCAATAAAGCATTGCCATATGCCTCGGTGATTCATTATGTGGTTTGATGATAACAACATGATCTGCTTTGTAACTATCATACTGCATAGTAGGCTATATTATTGCTGCATTCTCTATGATAATAAAATGCAATGCACATGCCTGTTTTCCTATAACTCAACTGCAGATAAACGGTTTTTAATAGGGTTAGCAGGTGCAATAGTAGCTGGCTATCGTTTCTTTATTTAATAACTACACTGAGATGACGAATTTATACTAATGTATAGAATAAAGTCTTAGTCCGTCTGTACGCGCATAATTTCCATCATCATCATCAGCGACATCAGCCTATATTGTTCGCACTGCTGGGACACAGAACTCCTCACTGTGAGAGGGAGTTGGCCATAATTCATCACGCAGGCCCAGTGCGGGTTGGTAGATGTCACATGTCTTCGAATTTTTGGTTCTAGGACATGCCGGTTTCCTCACGATGTTTTCCTTCACCGTTTTGAGAGCAGAGGTGATGAAATAATTACACAGAGAAATGCGTCTGCCTGGGTTTGAACCCAGAACCTACAGCTCGTAAGATTGTGCCGATACCATTGGGCCACCAATGCTCTCTGACAAATGACTGCACTAAATTGGATAAGTAGTTATTTTTTGTCCTGATCCAGAATAATGTTTGTGTGTAAGAAAGTTTTCGGAAAGTCCACCAGTTAGTCAAAATACACTGTAAATGTGGTCATCCTGTAGAGGGTAGATTTTAGGAATGGGGCGAAAAAGGCAGCTTAACACTTAGTTTTATAAGGTTGGTTTTCAATCAACACAAAATGTGGGTGCGCTGTTTACATTTTCCAAACAGGCATGTATGTCCACATGTGACATGAAAATATGTTAATGTGTGTCTGAACTATGTTGAGAATTATATTAAAAATATTCTTGTATCTATTGCAAAGCTGCAAAAAACTCTATATTAGAAAATAAGGATCGATCTGGTCATGTCTGAAATACGGAAAACTCCATCCATAAAACATAAGCTAATATTTGGGATCAGAAGGCGAAATTCCCAGTGGTGAATTATAATGATGGGCCGTGGATGATAAATGCGGAAAGTCATGCTCTTTTCCCTTTTAGGGATTAACCCTCATAACGTGGTAAACATGACTAGGTACAAAATGTGATTGGAAATGATGGGTTAGTTAGTGATTTCCGACAAAAAGATGAACAGAGAATTTAGTGATTTCCTAATCCTTAAAGATTTCTTGGTCTTGGATGGTCCTGCTATTCTCCACCTTGCATGATTATTATATTCGCCAATTTTCAATTTTGTGTTAATTTTTCTGAGCCAAAAATAAGGATAAACCGTAGTAAGTAGTAACCGTAGTAACCGTATCTTAAAAAAAATCATCAACATTTTTTTTTCAATTTTTGCGGCGTTCCACAAGGTACTACACTCAGCCCAGAAATAAACTAATCAAAAACTTTGTTACAGTGAACTGCGAATGGGAATAAAATGCATAGACAACTTCACAAACGTTTGCATGGAGAAGCACGAACAGGTGGTTTTCCGTCGCATCTACGCTGGCATCACAGATGTTGTCCAAGAGCTGTGCACCCGAGGACCGTATCAGGATGAATACTTGAAGCATGCGGACTGCGTGAAGATGGTCAGGTCGGACTATGAAACGTGCAGCAAAAACTATGAGGTGACGCTGATGTCACTAGGGAACCAGCAGGGAGATCAGTACCAGACTGATCAGACCAGCCATGAGGATCATCTCAGAACTGTTTGTTGGTAAGTGGGCAATATTTTTGCATGGCAGATTTAAGTTTTTAAGGATAGAATTTTTGAGAGTACGAAGCTAGGGATGTTTGAGAGCTTAACCAATAATATAGTTTAATTTCATAGCTGAAACTGAGCTAGCGTTATTCTTGGCTAGTTATTATAAATGCTGTCTAGATTTCTAAAACTGTGTAGATTTCTACCAGAGTTAAGTTCGGTTACGAATCGAGTGAATTCAAAGTTAATCTTTGAATGTAAAAACAAAAAAAAAGTTGTGTTGAACCATTTTCCAATAAACTTTTGCTTTGCAGAAACTCCTCAAATATACGCTACGCAGCTGCCAGGCAGAATTACGCTCATAGATCGTTCCGAATCATCTCATCTTTGGTGGATACGTAGCTTTAAACTTGGGCGGAATCTTCCACTCTGTAAAATGCCAGATGTATTATACTGTATGTTTCCATTTTGATCATAGACCCTTTTTTATAGTACGCCATAAAAATCCCATTCACGTAATTACTAGGTACGTTTGGCATTGCAATTTATCGTAGTATGATGTTGGTGCCAAAATGGCCTAATATTGTCTTTGTTAATTCTTAGAACTATTGTGGGAAGTGACGGGATTATCTAATCATAATCTAGATTTGATCTTACTTCTTAAATTTTAATGCGAAAGTTTGTAATGATAAATGGATAGATGTATTTTTGTAACAATTTCACACAACATTTTGAAACCAACTGTAATTTTGTACGGCAGATATTTTTTTCTGTCTTTTTTTTAATATATAATGAGATTTATAATGAGTATATAAGCTGGATGGGACACATAGGATATGTACTGCTGTTCGTGGTACGACGTTCTCGTGGAATAATTACTAAAGTTCACGCGGGTAACGCCGCGCTGGGGGCATAAGATAGTTTAATATATTTTCACCTCTCAACTGTTTGTCATATCTTTCATTATGTCGCGCACGGTTTCCAAAAAAAAAGTCACTATGACAATAAATATGAAGGTTGAATTAAGTTACCTACTCCAATCATTCTTCTGCTATTGTTTTTACGTATGGTCTCGGCTGAATTCCACGAAAACTTATTTATAAAAACTGACGTCATTGCATATTGGAATATGCAAAATAAAATAAAACCGATTTTGGAACCCGTGTGGCTCATATTGCAACAGAAATTCAAAATTTAAAAACTCTAACAAAATAAATTCCTTTTCCCTTTTATGATGTTCGCTTTGTTATGACTACAGTATAATGAAATGATGTTTAAGCCTTTGCTTTTGTATAAACTTGTTGTTTGTACTGCATCAAAGTCTACTATTTTATATTTATTTTTGGTTGGAAATTGATTAAATGCGTCCTGGGACTTTGGTAGATCGGAAATTCGGAAGGGACATTCAGATTAATACTAACTACTTAAAAACTACCCTGATCCTTCGTTTGCCTGTTGCATTTCAGCGCTGCGGTGCCCTGTTTAGACAGATCCGCACCAAAAGGGTCGATTACATCGTAAATTCCATCGAGTAATTTAAAGTGGGAAGTCACAATCCACGTTTAATTCGCTGTAACAGAACCTGCATCGACCGCTGTTTCCACAGCACATTTCTAGAAGTTTCCAACAAGTCTCAGTTTTATTTGAGTTGAAGCACTTACAGTAAACTCCATACTGATAAATGCAGGCTTCTCGCTAAATGCTCAAAGTACGCCATTTGCCGACTTACGAGACTAAGAGACAACAGTCTACAAATTGTTTTGCTCAAAAAGTTTCCCGGAGCTTACGGCAGATTTAAATTTTGTTGGCATATTCGAGTAATGCATCAGCGCTGATAAAATCACGTCAGAGACGATATAGAATTACGTCATCGTATGTTTTTTGATGTTATCAGTGCCTTTATTTATCTTTGATACTGCATTATTATCTTAGTTTTCGCTGTTTTTTTATGAGAGTTATCTGTCTGCAACATTCCTGATTTAATTCATTTTTAACCATTTCAATTCATCATCTTCACCAGCCTCAAATCTTTCTACTCTGTGAGAGTCAGTCAGTGCAGGTTGGTAGATGTAACGTGTCTTCGAATTTTTGGTTCTACATACCATTTCGATTATTATTGTTTAAAAATCCCTATGTGCTGGTGTGTCCCCAATGTCCATTCAGCTGCGCTTTTGACGATATGAAAACACATCTGACGCCGCAATAAGGGCTCCTACTGAGCTCATACTGCATAATACTAAATACTATCTGTTGATGTTCTGTCGCGCGTCGTTACAAATAGAATAAGAAAAGAGTTGTTAACTATGTATGTTATTTAAATAGCTCTTCTACAAAATACAGAAGCACCGTACACCCGTTCAAGGATTAATGAGCAACTATTGCCTAATACCATAAAGATAATAATATTCTAGATGAACGACATTATTATGCATTAAAAATCTTGTGTAGACACATCCACTTTGATACGGAACGCGTAGGACAAACTCGTTTATGAACAGCGCACGCTCGACGCTGCTCCGATTAGCTATTTTGTTTTTTGGCAACCGACAAGGCCGATATCTATTGAGAATCAACACCGTTTCATACATAAATAAATTGTTATATTTATAATCAGGAACCAAGCTTGAATTGTTCTATAATTTTAGTCTTTTGAACCATCTCATAAGACGAACGGCGTCACTCATCTTCAAGTTCCGCAAATTAAACTGTCATGGAAGTTATCAAGAGAAGTCCTAGAGACTCGGTACTTCAAAGAGTCGGGAGAAGTCCTGAATATTGAATAGTCCGCGTTAGTAAAATATTCAACAAATCGAACTGCTCCCTCACCCTCACGAACTAATTACTTGTCTGAGGCGTGATTTCCACTGATAATAATACTTATCTGTACCAATTTACATGTAAATTAACAACGCCCGCCCGAGGTTCGGGGCCTGTCGACTTTGTAATATAATTTTTCTGATTTAGATTTTGACCGAGTCTTTATAAATACAAGATCGTAGTGAATAAAAGTCAAATATTTCGTCAAATTAAGTTTGATGTTTTCGGCCTACGGCAGTACATATTTGGTGAGGTCGGAAAATTCTTTAATTTTTCTCTTGTTGTAGTCGTCTAAATGAGTTTGCGATCATTAATTTTATCGGGTTTACGTGAATTCGAAGAATATCCTGGATAAGCTGATGTTGGGAGGCTGTTCGGAAGACATTGCTCGCCCCTCTCCTTACCATTAAACCCTGATTAAGATTCAGTGTGGATTAAGTGGCGTACTTAAGAGTTTTTCGGTGTGTTAATGATTCCGTTATCCCCGCCATTCTATACAATTGAATCTACAATTTGTCGGACATTTGTTGATTTGCGAAAAGGAAAACGATGTTTTTTTCTTCCTTTGTTTTTTCTCTCTAATTTTGATGCTAACGATGGTTTTTGTTCGCATAATGTTAGTTATTTTCAAAAAGCTCTGTGTTTTCGCGTGCAGAATAATATTTGCATTGGAATGTTGTGCGTTTGGTCAGTTTTTTCTAGTTAAAATATTCGTACACTATCAGAGGATTTATACATCGCTGGCCATGCACTGACACAATGGAAAGATGAACAAAAACAGTGCTATTTCCACACTGAAAAAAGCAACTACGCGAACTGTGCCGACTGTGACTCTGGAATTAAACTATGCATTTTATTTCAAAGCTAATGTTTACATTATTTTAACGGAGTCCGGAAAGAATTTTCGAAAGAGGATTCACATTTTTACAGTTCAGTTAATATTAAAAGCGATTTTTGTATTTCAAATGGTTTTGCGACGCGTTTGAATTTCAAGTAGTGTGGAACATTTTGAATGTTACTTAGACTTGAATGTCGATTTCTATACGGACTTGGGTATGGTAAATTGGTACTGGAACGAAAAGCCAGAACTGTCTGCTATTGTTATGTACGGACAGGCTTATTAAACTCTGCTTTTCCTGGAACACTGTTAAGTTTCAAAAGGCATATTAAATTAAATAAATAAATAATAATATTCCACAACTATCACACAACGCCATCTAGTCCCAAGCTAAGCAGAGCTTGTGTTATGGGTACTAGACAACTGATAAACATACTTATATATTTCTAAATACATACATTTTATAGATAATTTACACCCAGACACAGAACAAATGATCGTGCTCATCACACAAACATTTGTCCTGGGTGGGAATCGAACCCACGACCTCCGGCATAGCAGTCAGGGTCACTAACCACTAGACCAACAGGCCAGTCAAAAATTGGATCGATGTGAAGTTGTACGATTGAACAGAGAGCTTAGCTAGGTACTTAAATATATTTCTGGGTCCATTATGGTCATGATCAATTTCCTTTACATTTTGAACGCACGTTCAAGGGTCCTTGCTGTGAAGTACCTATTCATGAGTGGTACTGAATTCCTGTTCGAGATACTTTTTTTCGTATGATTCGTTGGTTCCTGTTGATATTTTTTAAGGTTAATCACTAAAATGCGGATAGTTTCTACTTTTGTAAACGCAACCGGAGGAGAAATTCTGTTTTTATTTTAATAAAAAAAAACCTAGAATTACTTATTCCTACCAAAGTAGCCCAGTAGAATCCAAATTGTCATTCAACATGGTTGCACTTTTTTAAGCACTTTTCTCATTGAAGGTTTTTTTAAACTCATGTGCATATTAAAAACATCGTGAGGAAACCGGCATGTCCTAGAACCAAAAATTCGAAGACATGTGACATCTACCAACCCGCACTGGGCCCGCGTGGTGGATTACAGCCCACTCCCTCTCACAGAGAGGAGACCTGTGTCCCAGCAGTGGGAACATTATAGGCTGATGATGATGATGATGTGCATATTATTTTTAGAAAGTTTTTTGAATAGCTTTTCAAAGTAAGTAGATACTTCAGTTTCTCCACAATCAAAGTTCTGACTACCAGCTCAGTCAGCATTTTGCACTTATTTTTTTTTGGTATTAATCATCAAATGAGTCCTCCCGTCCTGGGTGGAGCGGAAGGGACTATCAGACTTGTACTGACTTAAATCCACCGTGTTCCTTCAGTTGCCCTTTACGTTACCCATTTGTCCCGCGACCCCGGTAGGCGTTTGGCCCTCTATGTAGGGATAGAGGGCTTTAGGAGGGACTGAGGAGAGAAAGAAGCGCCGTCAGCAATGCTAACAGATCTTTTTCTCTTCTTCAAATAAAAAAAAAAGTTAGTAACGTCGGTAATTAGGCACAACTTAATACGTAGTAGGCACCCATGATCGGCCAGTAATTGGCCATCGTCTACCAGTCTACGTGTCTGTTAACACAGGTTACCGGTTCGCTAACTGACTTCTAACTATAACTTGTACGGCGGAGTTTGATACTCCGTTTGACTTGTTATCTGGCTCGTTAAGTAGGAAATATCTAAGTTAGATACAGCTTAAGATAAAATATCGATCCTTGAGCGGTTGTAGTGACAGCCGTATTCTATTAATAATAAAATTGCTGTAGTATTATTTCTATATTTCACTGGCTCTCGTTCACACCAAGCATCGGTAAATACCTTCACATGACACACGCACCTTCGCGCCATTCCAAACGACTGAAAGGTACTCGATTACTTAATATGTGAGATAGTTACCGCCATACCACAAAAAGATAAACATCTGTTGAACGCTTGTCTAAAATAAGTGTTCAATAGATGTTTAACTTTTTTGTTGTAAGATGGGAGGTGTTTACATGTCTATTAAATAGATACACTATAAATGCGAAAGTTTAGTAAAAAATAAAGAAAAACAGGGAACTTCTCCGACATGAAATTGTGAAGCTATCAATTAATTGAAGAAGTCAATTGGCTCCAATAGCGAAGATTGACATGGAGCAATTATACTTGCACATCTGCAGTACTTGTGGATCAAATAATGATAATGAAGAGGAGATGTATGCTTTGACTTGTATAACCTTGAAAACTTTCCAAGTAAATTCTGAAAAGGTATTCAACAATGGGCATCCGCTGAAATGGCACAGGTGCCATTAGCTCTTTTTTTTTTTTTTTTTTTTTTTTTTTTTTTTTTTTTTTTTTTTAGGGTGGCAAAATCATCAAATGAGTCCTCCCGCCCTGGGTGGGGCGGGAGGTACTGTCAGACTCTTACTGACTAAAATCCACCCGTGTTCCGTCGGATGCCCTTTACGTTCCGGGGCCACGGTATCCTGGATTAAGAAAAATCCGCGACCCCGGCAGGCATTTGGCCCCATAAGGGGCCCCGTCGGTGACGCGTGAAACACGACGCGCCACCGACCCGGGCTTGATCCTTGGTCGGACGGCGAGCATACACATTACCCACCGTCCGCAAGCCCGCTCCGCCGCTGTGCCCTCTGCTGTTCAGAGGGACACGCGTTGGAGCGTCCACCCGACAGGCTATTTGCATACGGGCAAAGAAACCCCTTAGGCACACAGTGCCTAAGGAGAGTTTTTGCCCGCATCCCAGGGCGCACCGGCCCGAAAAACTGGTCTTCCCCCCGGACGTATCCGAGAGGGAACTCCAGTCCACGGGCGCACGTGGAGGTTTCCTGTCTTAGCACCCCGCCATTAGCTCCTGAGAAATACTATTTAGGTACGGTACCTATCAATATTTTTCGCAGGTGTCATATAATATGCTGTACAGTTTATGATCTAGCATTTTTAAATTCTGCATAGGACACCTACAGATTGTTCTAGTGCTGGGACTTTATGTAGCGTTTCTCTTATTAATACTGAACGCTTTAAATTCATGCAGCGTTTTTTTTCACACCATGTTTCTGTTCTGAGCCTCCAGTAAACAAATCATTCAGACCGTTGTTGGCCAATTGGCAACTGTTTTGACCTCATGGTAATTAGGCTTCATTCCGACTGCGCCCTTTAACCCGATATGATTGGTTTATTTGGCTGTAAGTACCTCTGGAACATCAGATGTTCTTGGTACAAGTGGTATCAATTTGCCCTACAATTTGGTTCGTCTTATGGCCTTGTCTGTTCTTTATGATCATGTCATAAACATTGCGTGTCAATTACTTAGTCCAAAGTGAATGAATAGTCAAATTTATATCTTGTTCGTTTTTAAAAGGTCAACTTTAGACCTCCCTTTTCACAAGAAAATCTACGTTTTTCATCCAATTAATAATCCCTGATGTGTCGGCACAATCATGAAATAATTGGTAGGTTTAATAATTTTAGTTCTTAAAAAGTTGTGACCTCATAATTATTACGGACTTTTGCCTTGCATTTTCATTTTTAAAGCGTGAAACTTTAATAACTATAGCAGCTTCTGCACTGAAAATTCATTAGGCTCCTTTAATGCAAATTGAGTGTTATTAAAATTAAATCTATCGGCAACTTTGGACCTTAACGTTCTTAGTTTAAAGTTTAGTTTAATTTTGTGGAGTGTTTAACCGAGTTGTGTTCCTTTCAGTTCATTCCAAAAGTACCTGCAGTGCTCTGAAGAGACAGTCCAGAGATCCTGTGGTGATGAAGCGGCGCTGTTCACAAGTGCCTTCCTGAAAAGGATGGCGTCAAACATTATTAAGGTTGGTAAATAAAATAGCCTTTACGAAACAATTTCAGCTCCAGCAATCTTTCGAGTGATTTACAACCGCGTAAGCCTGCTCCTAAACAAAAATGGAAAAGACCCAAGCTTCTTACCCTTGACCAAGATTGCTTGCGAGACACTAACTAGACTAATTACAGCTTAATAGACCCCTCTTTCTTGGTTTTTCTCAGAAACTACAACTCGAGTAACAAAATATAAATTCCGTGTAGTAGTTTGGAGAAAAACTCTTGTATATACCTTCGTAATTTTCTTTCAGTCTGCTTCATAGTACAGCGTATGAGTTGGTTCGCAAACGTAAAACATTTGTACGCTTCCAAAAGAACCGAGCTTTCCAAACTAGCAAAACTTTATTATTTCTTTCACAAAATTACGAGTTTCCTAGAGCCAAACCGAAGAGACAATGTCGTGACGGGGAACTCTTCCGATTTCGTTCGTGACTCAGAAACTGTGGCTTGTGCTGTAAATTTTTATATTCAGTGGTTTACGTGGAAATTATTACTGTATATTCTGCGGTCTACCACCTTCAATACAAACCTATAGTAATATTTTACCCAGTTCAGAATGCCCTTAATTACTTACCCACGTCCCAGTTTAATTATAAAAGCATTATACAGGAACTTGACTCTTATCTTCTGAAAAGCTATATCGTTAAGGAAGTTTCAACATTTATATTTGTTTTACAGAATTTCTGCTTCGAATACAACAGGCTGGAGTGCGGGCTACCAGACAAGGGTTCGCATCTCACCCATAGTGTTCTTTTAATCGGTGTTGCAAGCTTAACGCACTTAGCATTTTATGCATCTGGCAACTTAGTTCCCACGTAAGTTTTTATATAAAGAACAATGCAGAATTTGAATTTAGTACGCTGTGCGGTGTGCAATATTGCCAGTACGTTGTCAGTGACTGACGCAATGTGTAATGAACTGTATGAATTGAATGCGGGTGAATGTTGCAGTTCCTCGGTTAAAAACCTAATAGATACTATTTATTGTAGTTATAGATTATAATCTCATTATTTTACGCCTTTTTTGTCGTCCAATGTAAAGTGTGTAAGTAGTAAATTATGAGCACTGAGTGTTTTATGTAAATAATTCCACTGCGTTGTTGCCAAATAATATTGTAGTCATTGATATGTGTAGATTACATAACATGAACATTATTTACCCGACTATGATTTAGCAGATATAGAGGTTATGTACTTTGACAGTCTTTAGGTATAAGAACATTTATTTGTACTTATGGATGTCTAATTTACTGGACTGATTAACCTATAGAAAAGCAAAGTTAAGTATTCGTCTATCGTTAATCAATTTCCCACAGTCGGGTGGCAGTTTAGAGAGATGTATGGTAAACTTCAAAGAAAACTCACCCCTTTTGCTAGTGACATCACAACCAAAGGAGGTGAGATTTCTCCGAAACTCTGTACCATTATTTTGTATCGTTTCGTTTAACGTTAATGTTGCAAAGTGAAAAAAAAATCAGTTTAAAAATTGCTCAATGAAAAAAAACATTCTTTTGAAATTATCACATTGAAATGATAGTTAATGGAACTTAATGAATTTATGAAATTATTAAACGTTAATTTGTTATTAGCAAATGTAATAATTATTGTATTTTTATTGTGTAGATAGGTATACTTATAATATAGCTTGTAGAAAAATATTTTATAAGGATGTCAGTCTTTATATTAAGCTCAGAACATCCTGTGATAGATTGTAAGTAGTATTGTGTCAACACTTAGGTTAAAATAAAACATTTTTCATAATTAGATAAAAAATCAAATACTCTATGTACATCCAACGACAACAGTGAAAACCAACTTTGCATCTTCAAAATAATAACGTACTTATTACTTTAAGCACCGCAAGTGACTGAATAGGTATAATGTAATAACGAATAACAAAACAAGAACTGTCTTCAAAAGTTTTGTTTTCACTTTTGTCGTTGGCTGTACCACATCAGTACGAATCGTGCTATAAATTGTTGTTTAATTAAAATTTAATATCAATTTGTTATTATGTTAGTAGTTTAACTGTTTTATTATTATTTTAGTCATTCCTCGTATATTTTTATAGCTTTTTTTATTAACTTGTAAAGAATGGAATTGGAGAAAGTGTGTTTACCTATTTATATATCAGTTATATAGGTACGTAATTTACGTATATGTAATATGCTTTGCTAATAGAGATTGTGTTATATCGTGAAAACGAAGGAGAAGAGGTATAATATAATATGTTACCGATAATCAATAAAATCCAATATTCAATAGAAATACGTAAGACGCCTAGGCGTTTTGTAGAATTCCGCATTCTAGAGAATGGCTAGGTTTTCTACAGAATTACAGACAGAACTTACTGATTTTCCGAAGAAACTGAGTATAAGCGATTTGGTAAGATCCTACAACTTTTTACACAGACTAGTATTTTCACAGATTATTCAATACATGGAGGGTTAACTAGACCCAATACTTTGACATTTGTTCTAACACTGTCAATAGCAACCTTATTGTAACCATGCTAAGGGTGTCGGATTTACGGAGTTTACGGAAAAATCCTCACGAACTTTTTTAATGTCATTGAAATTAAGGCCTGTATAAGTATTGACTCTACTGCCGAAGCAGTCACTGTACAACTATTCCTGCTTGCTGGAAAAGGATCGAAAAATCATAGAAACGATAAAATTTTGTAATTATTTTATTTTTCAGTTTTTTATAAATAAAATATAAAAGACTTAATAAAATTCTATCGATTCCAAGGAATGTCACATAATTGCTTATATTTAACTCACAGTACCTAGAATCAGGCTCAAGTCACGCAGAGGTGACAACATGTTTTTCATTGATAGATATAGTCGTTCATCGATTTCATATCAGTTGTTTCATTGACGACTATGACATTGACGTACGCAAAGAAATGTTTATAAGATCGTCAGACCGACAAGCATGCGTGCACTCTCTTATTTACTTCGCCTGTGTCTCTTATGAAACGAATGTAATGAAATACGTAATTTTATTAATTACTTTGTTTGTTCCTATTTAGATGAAATGCAAGTTCAATACAAGATGAAACAAGGTTTTTTTTAAATAATAATTATTCTTTGCTATTAAAAGAAATGGATCATGGGTTTGGGGGCTGTATGGTGGACCTTGGTTAGGGGGCTGTGTGGTCGTTATTTGATGATATCAATAAAAATTAATTAAGTACCGGAACATGTACCATACATTAACAAAAACAATAAGATGTAGGTAATAAACTAACAATAAACTAAAAAAAGGCATCCAAAATCTCTTCAAATCTTGGTTTTAGTTTACCGCATTGGTTAAATAAATTAAAAAAATCGTTAAATTGAAAATAAAACCTCTTGCTTTGATGATTTATGGTATTACAAATGTTTAGGGCAACTGATTTTTTGATTTTTTAAGCGATTTAAGGGCTGGTCCCAAATATTATTTAAAAGTTGTTAATAAATTCACTTTAGGGTAAAAACAATGTATATATAAAAAAGTAGAGTTGTCTTTTCGTTAAAATTAATAAATTATAAAATATACTGATATTTTCAATAAATAAAAAGAAAACACTCAGATGTGTTGTTAGTAATTTATTTCTTATAATTTGTTAAAATAAACTGTTGAAAGAAAAATATTACGTTTAATTAATTTTAAATTATCTTGTAAGTACAAAAAATTGTACCCAACTTTTTCTCAAGATTTTCTCTGATTATGTATAATTAAAAGTGTATACCCGAATAGATATAAAATATCTACATATCATTACCTCTATTATTTTTGTAGATCTGTCTAACTGTAAGGACTGTACCTAAGTGCATTGCATGTGAGTAAAACTTAGGTATCCATTTGTTATAGCATCCGTGACAGTGCAAGACAAAAGTATTAATATTTTTTACACTTTAGCATATTATTGTTAGCACAATACCTATGTTTGTAAAAGCTGCTACTTTGGCATGTTATTATCGATACTTCTTACTAATATTATAAATGCTAAAGTTTGTGGAGGATCTCGTATGAAAAGAAGAACGATTTTATAAAAATACGTTCTCTAGTTTTAACATAAAAAAAAAAAAATTATGTTAGGGAAAAGATAACAATCGAGGCCCTCCAAAAAAAATCTAACTAATTAATAGTTAATTTTATTTTTTAAATTATGATAGGTTCTCGTTTGACCACTATCTCGCCTGATGGTAAGCGACGATGTCGTCGAAGTAGTTAAAATCCGTTCTTGAAAAATTAAAGAACTGTAGCTGACCCGGCTTGCACTGCCTCGTAGTCTGAAACCAATGGATACCTATTTTTTACACCTATCAATGATATTGTTAACGATAATGAATATAAATTACTATCATAATATATCCACTAATTAGGGGATGAATGTAAAAGACATAGTCTTTTATAGATTATTATTCATCTATGAAAATAAATGAGTTGAGAATTGGAGTTCTGACTTTGTGTTTATTTTTTTTTGGTTAATTTAGCCAATTTGTTGGCCTGCTTACTGTTGGTCTATTGACTGGATTGAGGGTTTGACAAATAAAACTGTTCGAAAATTCAGCTAAACTAAAAATGTGAAACGACCGATAAGTACTTGATTTTTTTTACACTAGCAAGGAACAATATTTTCTACAACAATCGCTCCACCCTCTTACTTTTGCTCTATCTAAATTCCTAATAGATTCCAATTCCAAGTGCTATTTCATGTAAAAACTGCAAAAGACTGAAAAGAGTTCCGAATAATACTTAATGAAAAGGTTCTTAGCTAAGAGCGACGCTCGACCGTGCTGCAGCGCAATATTCCCTCAGAAAAATGAGAAAAACAACATGGACGACAAAATGTGCATCGGATGCTGGTGAAAACGAAAAAGTCGGCCAGATCTGACCAAAAAGTTGCTACTTTACAGTCTATTTACAAATAAAAAAAAGTAAAGAGCTCGCACAGTTCCTATTTTTGTGTCTTTGTCCAGTGACCTTTTGTGGATCAAACTTTGATACAACACAAAGTTCCATTAAGGAGAGCGCTCCGCAGTATTACGCTGTAGAAACATGCGATACGGATATCATCCTATAAAGATCTTTTGACGTCAAAGTACGCGATTTAATGCTATCAAAAAGCTGATTGAGTAAGATGTACCTTTCCCATACAAGGATTTTTGAAGAAACTTGCAATTTGTATAAAACATGTTACTAAGATGTCTAATGGATTAGCCACGAATATTCCGTCTTGTAACTCAAATTATGCGTGAGTAGGCGAATTTGCTATTCATTTTATTGAAGGCGCTATAAAAAAAGACTTGTTGTAGAGAAGTTTAGTTTCTAACATCATTAGTGAGAATATCTAAAATCTGTTAGTAATCAATAAATTTAAAATCTATGTACCTACCAACAAATAGATTTTCAATGTATCAATTTACAATATCCTGTATTTTTTTATTATCTATCTACCTGTGTGCTCACTTTCTAGAGATATCTATTGTTGACTTCTTTTTGTGAAGGTTGCCAGTGAATCGTTCAGATGGGGAACGGTTGACTGAGATTGAAGTTTATATGCCATAAATTAGGTTCGGGAATTCGGGATACGTGTTTGAAATTGAGATAGTTTTCGAATTTAATCAAAAAAATAAGTAAATTAGGTTTTTAAAGTCTTTATAACGCCTTGCGTTTGCAGCGAGGTCCGGTTTGGTATATTGGATAAGGCGTGTCTTTAATACTGATTGAAGTAGGTACATATTGTACATCAATACAATATTAATATCTGCAACCCCACGGTAGGCCACTGAGCGGAGCAGTGGCTTAACCGCCATAATCTCTAGTTTTTAAACAAGTTCCTAATTTAAATTAAGGCTCATCTCCTTCTTAAGGCGCGGTCTTATCTCATATTCCCAAAAATTGGTTTCTTAGAACGTCGAATATGACGTAATGTAATAAAAATAAGCAACGCGAAAAATACAGTGAACAGAGAAGGGTATAAAGAAGAATTCAAACCGAACAGAGTAATAAATAAGAGTTTGATATTCCCAATAAAAATTGGGAAGTTGTAGCACAAAAATAAACTTTGACGTCGAAGATCTCTGTATTTCCAGCGATAACAATAGTTTTTTTTTTTAAGAATTTAGTAGGTTTTCCATTTTTTTAAAACTTTAACCGAACCATTATTTAATTTTATGTCTATATTTTAAATAATCTATAGAAAAGCAGTAAAATAAATGCCCATTCGCAGCTTACGTCACATTTCAACACAAATGTCATTTTTTCAATTTTCAATCTTATTGACGCTCCATAGTGGTGACAATAGTTTACGCGGTCATAAGCGATTAAAATGGTAGTCAGTCCGCGTCTTAATTATAAACTATCAGACATCTTTTAAATGGCGATAAAGGTTAAAGTCTCTTAAGTACAGACGCCAGCAGGTCAACCTACCCGAATCTGTCAAATTTAACCAGTCGAATATTAACCTTCCGTTATTGTGATAAGGTTGAAGACAGATTGAGGTAGGTTGAAGTGCTGGCATCTATACATAACGCAAACATACATTGCATATCTTACTTGAGTGTATTATGTAGGCACATAATTATATAATGCTAAGCAATAGGCTTAAGGGCTTACACGAGCTTACTGGTATTTAACTCGAGGATAAATATTATGGTAATTTTCTAAACGGATAATAATTCATGTCGTGGGTGTGTCTGTAAACTTGCTATTGGAGTTTACAATACTATTAATAGTATACGTACTAAGTAGATGATCTACTAATAGGTATTGCAAAAACTTTATGATATCCTGAAGTTTCCTCTCCTTAGTAATATGTTACTTTTTGGGCAGTAAAATCATTAAATGAGTCCTTCCTCCCTTCGTAGAACGGAAGCGACTGACAAGAAAAACACGTTATTAGGTCCGTCCCCACCCACAGAACGAGCAGCCTCGCGAGGCAATTTCCGCGCGAAGCAGCTCGGTTAGTGTGGACGTGTCTCGGCCGAGGAAAGTGAGCGCGGTGCCGCGGGCGTTCAACCGAGCGCCCGCGCCATCCAGTGTCGGCTTTTGTTTTGCTCGCGTATATTGTTTCGTGCGGGTTGTTGTAAGTTTGCCACAAAGTTAATTCGCCACGAAAAAATGTATGTGTAAATTTGCCACGATTCTATTTTGTTTAGAAAAATAATAATTTATCTTATTGTAAATTCGCCACGATGCTTTCTTACGTACGGATAGCAGAAAAATCAAACAATAAGTGTGTTTATTGCCCGTGGTCCACCTTGGTTCACCTAGGTGTACCACGGGAAATTAATTTTCGGTCGAGAAACAATTGCGGGTCCAAACATTTGCCGCGCGAAGCAAATGCCTCGCGAGGCTGCTCGCTCTGTGTGATCGCACCTATTCCTTCAGTTCCTCTTTGTGGTCCACGGCACGGTAAACTTTTAAGAAATTCCTGCGACAGTATTACCAATCAAAGGTATTATTTTTAATGTTGCCCCACTAGACATTTCTCCTGCACATAGGTGCGTTTACAAACATAGAAACACACAAACATCCAGACCCAAAACAACTACTTGTAGATACAATTAATAGATTTTAAAAAATCTAAAAACCCACGTTTTTAATGTCCTAAAAATAAGAAAATAACCCTACGGGGCTGAGAGAGGGGCCACTCAAAACGTGGGGGCGTATATTATTTAAGAGATTATTTATGGGATATATTTACATGACGTGTAATAGATCGTGGGTGTAACTTGCAAATATACGCCCCCACGTTTTGAGTGGCCCCTCTCTCAGCCCCGTAGGGTTATTTTCTTATTTTTAGGACATTAAAAACGTGGGTTTTTAGATTTTTTAAAATCTATTAATTATTTTATTATTTTTATCTTTGTTCATCGGGTTTGAAGCTACCCTGAAAATTTCAGCCTGCTAGCTTATCGGGAAGTGCCTCAAAGCCTGTCCGCCATATTGGATTTAAGTCACGTGACTATTTTTTTCGTACTCCTGACAGCAAACCCTTTCATTTGATATCCATATCTTAGGGGTGCATTTCAAATAGCCTGTCTGCCATCTTGGACGTCCGCCATATTGGATTTAAGTCACGTGACTATTTTTTTCGTATTCCTGACAGCAAACCCTTTCATTTCATATCCATATCTTAGGGGTGCATTTCAAATAGCCTGTCTGCCATCTTGGACGTCCGCCATATTGGATTTAAGTCACGTGACAATTTTTTTCGTATTCCTGACAGCAAACCCTTTCATTTGATATCCATATCTTAGGGGTGCATTTCTAATAGCCTGTCTGCCATCTTGGACGTCCGCCATATTGGATTTAAGTCACGAGACTATTTTTTTCGTATTCCTGACAGCAAACCCTTTCATTTGATATCCATATCTTAGGGGTGCATTTCTAATAGCCTGTCTGCCATCTTGGACGTCCGCCATATTGGATTTAAGTCACGAGACTATTTTTTTCGTATTCCTGACAGCAAACCCTTTCATTTGATACCCATATCATAGGGCAGGATTTCAAACAGCCAGTCCGCCATCTTGGGGAGGCCGCCATATTGGATTTGTTATGACGTTTCTTAGCTAGTCATGCATTGTCATCAGAACTCAGAGCGTGTGCAAAATTTCAGCCTGCTAGCTTATCGGGAAGTGCCTCAAAATTGAGTTGCAAAAGTCCAACCGGAACGACAAACAAACAAGAAAAGTGAGTGTATAAAAACGTGGGAAAAAAAACGTGGGAAAAAAATGCTCCGTGCAGTGATCGAACCCGCGACACGCTGCGCTGCAGTCGGTCGCTCAGTCATTGCGCCAACTTTGCCGTTAAATAAGTATTTATCAAATTTAAAACTTTTACGATTATCAACGCATCATTTAGAAACTGCAATAAATGTAACTCTCGTAAGGAGAATAATTTAATTTAATCTATTTACTTAATTACATCGGACAACATTATTCTTGGTTTATTTTGTTAGTAGAATACCTTATAACTAGTGTTAGTAGTATTTAAACAATGCATTAATTGTAATGTAAGGTTTGCAGACAACGAATGGACGACACTTGAGAAATTGAGGTAATTTTATTTAAAAACTAAGCCAACATCTTCGGACTTGCAGAAAATAAAACAAACTTAGTGATGTACGTAAACTCAAAGAAAAAACTGCTCATTCAACATCGCTTACGAAGCAGAAACTGGAGGAAACCGCGTTTTAAATCTTCGTCGATCCCGTAAGCCGCGAGCTGATCACTTCCTCAGAGAAATCAGTAGCGACTTCTAATGAAAGCCGATTATTCTTTATTTGATCGCGAAAGCCGGGACGCAGTGCATTGAGAGACTGAACTTGTCGGGGCGAGAAATCGTTTGAAACTTTAAACTAAGGAACGTTTTATTTTATGTTATATTTTCTCCTAAAGATGCGATTTGGATGAAGTGCTTTTGCGATCATAGTGTTGTAAGGAATGTAGGACTTTGCGTAATCTATCCACAGTTTAGTTTTCTTAGTATAAACCTGAGGAGTGTGTGCGTGTAGAACTGTAGAGTAATATTCTTTTTTTTTTTTGTATAGCTGTTTATGTCCCACAGCCCACTGTTGAGTAGAAGGCTTTCATCTTTCTTATAATAAAAAAGTTATCTATGATGTTATTTTGAGATGAATATTTAAAAGAAGTATGTACAGTCAACAAAGAGATATCTATGAATACAAACGGCATTTAAACGGTTTTCTTGTATGTTAAATGTATGGTATTTATGCTGTATGTATGCACTCTTTGGCTGTAAGATACATGAACCCGAAGAAGGTACGCAGACACTTATAAGTAAACAGCACTTAAAAGTTGTTGCTATCTGTACACATATCTCTTTTGTTGATTGTACTTAGTTTCTAGTGTCAAAGTTAGTATTATGACACAGATACTGAAAAACAAGTTTCTATTTTATTTTACCTACCTTCTCTACTTTAACTGATTTTCAGAGAGATAATAAATGTTAATAATCGTTTTATAAATGCTTTTTTTTTGTAATACTGGCTAAAATCACAATATTGTTTACATTACATTAATAATGTTGTATTCTGCCGTTGTATTAGATTAGAAAGAGAAAATATTTAAGACAAACATTTTCATAATCCAATAATATGAAGCGAAGAATTTCTACTAAACATAAATAATTCATAGATATTTTTATTCAATATATTGAGTTCATTGAACCTATTGACTCTTGGAGATAAGGTAACAAAAACAGCTCTTGGAAATCCACTCATCCATTAAGTTATCAAATCGGAAAAGTGATATACCTATGTACCTAGATTTATTCGTTGATCATTTTATCAATTAGCAGACAGTAGTAAGTTCATGGAAAATATACGAGGAATTGAGGACCCAAGACTTAACCCCTCCCGGGTCCACTCGTCGTAATCCACGCGCGCCTCATGAGCTGTCAGCAATCGGACGGGGCCCCCATAGAGGGCCAAACGCCTGCCAGGGTTCAGGACTGTTTCAACAGGCAACCGTGACTTGGAACGTAAAAGGCTATTGAAGGAACACCGTGGATTTTAGTCAGTAGCAGTCGACAGTCTCTCCCATCGAGAGGACTCATTTAATGATTAATTATCTACGCTCAAAAAAACGGCCAATCCCCTCCCCAAAAAAATCCCCTATCATAGTAAACAACATGATACAACATGTATCCAATATCCTTAACTGTTGCGAACTAAAATGCCTTAAAACCGCCACCCAACACTACTTACCTGCACAGAGACACAGAATAGAAAATTACAGAAGCTCAGCTTTATACACACAGTTTCCATTTCATGAAAGGAGCGGGAATAATTCGCCAGTTGCAGTCGGTTCACGTACTGCGAGAGAGATAGAGATCACAGTACACAAAATAAAATAAAATGCACACAGTACCTACTTTCACGATATAGTAATCACATTATCCTGAATCTTGAACTAGATTCGGAATAGAGGGTGAACGATTGGGAAAAATGTCGCTTTCTTCAACACTTTGAAAGAGTGGAACACAACACAACACTTCCCGTTCATAATAGTGTTAACAACGGAGTATTAACTAGTGGGAACGAACCCCCATGGCTATGTTCTTATGCAAGCTAAATGTTATGTATTTCTACAAACTACAAGTGACACTTCACGTAGTGTAAATGACTCCATCACCATTACTATAAAACCCGTAACCGTACCGAAGTAACCCGTGTCCCAGTACCGAAGTATTCGAAGACATGTGACAACCACAAGCAACACTAGGCCCACATGATCGGTTACTCCCTACCTGTGTCACAGCATCTCATCATCATCATCATCAGCCTATAAATGTTCCCACTGCTGGGACACAGGCCTCCTCTCTGTGAGAGGGAGGGGGCCGTATCCGAATCTACCACGCGGGCCCAGTGCGGATTGGTAGATGTCACATGTCTTCGAATTTTTGGTTCTAGGACATGCCGGTTTCCTCACGATGTTTTCCTTCACCGTTTTGAGAGCAGTGGTGTTGAAATAAATTACACAAAGTAATGCGCCTGACGGGGTTCGAACCCACGACCTACAACTCGTAAGTCGAGGCCGATACCACTGGGCCACCACTGCTCACATACCACTGGCTGGGCCACCACACACACAGCACACACACACAGCATCTACAAGATCATTATAATAATTATTACCTGTGTGTGCTGCCTTCTTCTCTTCACTCATTTTATAAATATGGCCTTCTGCGTCTATTTATTCTGTGCTACTTTCCTGCACCGTAAAGGTGGGCTATTAATGGCTCCGATCGCTCTCCAAAGTGGCTGGCAATTAATGGGCTAGGTTGCACCGAGGTCTCTCCAGCTAATTAATTGCGAACCTGGACATTTTCTGTCCTTACACAGAAGATTGGGGAATGTGCAATATTTATTGTGGGTTGTGTTGTTATGTGTGTTTGTGACTTGTTGTAAGTACTTATTCATCTTTTGGTGGTTCTTTGTGTAAGGTTTATTTAATTTAAAGTCCTTTTTGGTGATCGAACTCTTAAAGTTGTGAATTGGGAGAGTGGATAACCCGGTTCGACTTTATTCAGGTATGTACCTAATATTTTTTTTTTTTGTGTGAAGACACTGTCGATTGATACTTTGATAACGGCCCGTTCACGACTTTGGTCTAAGAGGTGAGCGGAGGGGCGGGTGGCGCGAAGAAGACATTAATTGCTTTGTAAATACGCGAATTCGCCACTGATGGCGTTACGTGCCGTGTTTCAAACGTTTCTATACATTTGTTTCTAACCTCACAGTTGCAAGGTCGTGAATGTAATTTTTATTTACGTGGCGGTTACCTACGTTCAGAATTAAATAAAATCTTTTAAAAGAAAAAAGAAAAACGGAATCGTATAAAAGTTAACCCCTTTTGATGTATAAGACAAATAGGTTTGTGATATAGTCGTTTTATTTTTTACTATTATCAAAGAAAGAATGTATAAAAGCTTCATTGAAAAACGTCCCATAAATTTTAAAACTATTTGGACTAAGTAGAATATCCAATGATCTCTGGACTGGAAGCAATTTGCGTCTGTAGTGTGTTCACTATTTTGTTCTTGCATTTCGTTTTCTGCTTTAGCTTCACTTTTCGAAGTCGACCCTCCATTTTCTAGATTATCATGATAGAAGGAATTTATGCAGAGAATTGTTGATCTGAAGTAAGTTTCTTTTATAGGGGACTCATGTATAGGAAACATAAATATGTGTCCTGGGTTCCAAAAGTGCCATGTAGGCTAATTCAACATAATTTACACATGACATAGGACATTAATTCAAGTAAGTCTATTTTTTTTATTTTTATCTTTTAAAAAACGTTGCCCCGTACTAAGAATTTCTCCCGGGTCGTGGTTGCGTTTACAAAAATATATACTCACATACACAAACGCCCAAACCCAGAACAACTACCTACTTGTAGATCACATAAATATTTGCTCCGTGCGAAAAATCGAACCAGCGAGACAAGCGCAGCAGTCCACTACCTAAAAAATAAAAATAAAATAAAACCGGGCACAAATCTGGTCTTCGTGACTGCGGAGGAATTGCCCAAAAACACTAGTTGACATGGGAATCGAACCCAGGACAGCAAATCTTGCTCAGCAGTCACTTGCGACTACTAGACCAAAAAGCAGCCTCTGAATTAATAGTTCTAAAGAAGAACAGTCAAATCGTGAAAATAAAATAGCCATCGTTAATTTCCAGACTGTTTTTCTGTCACTACTCGAACACGATCATTTTTTTGCTGTCGCGTTTCCGAACAGATAAAAATAAAAACAATTTGCGCTCGTATGCAGAACTCCATTCGAATGAAGAATAAATAAAAATATTATGGCTGTTTTTATTCGTTCAATGAGTCGTAAACATTGCAATCTGTAACTATTGATTCTAAAACAATGGGGTAAACTGTAAGGTACTCAAATTCTGTGTTTTAAGCTCGCCTTGTTACATAAAAGTATAATTCTATTTTTTTTAATAGCCGTTGTTGTCCCACTGCTGGGCAAAGGCTTCCCCACGATAGGCGCAGTGGCTAAGCGATTGGACTGTCCCGTTGCGTGTCGCGGGTTCTATTCCAGCACTGAGCAAATATTTGTATCTACGATCTACGAGTAGTTGTTCCAGGTCTGGGCATTGTGTTTTGTAAACGCACCCACGATACAGGACGAATTCCTAGTGTGGGGCAAAGCATAATTAAAATCCTAACTAGTGCTGTTTCTAGTGCTACTTCGGACCAGCCATCAAGGTGCGTGCCTAGATCATCGTCCTGCCACCTCTTTTTGAGCCGGCCTCGACGGCGTCGTCCATCTTCAGGCACCAATTCATTGCTCAGCGATTATTGAGCATGTGGATTACGTGACCAGGCCAGGCCAATCAATAAGAGTATATATTTTTTTAAAATCTGGTGCAAACTTATCAAATGTCAAATAAATAGTTGCACTAGGATTTTGAGTAAGGACAGTCCTTTCTATTCCACCTATAGCTTAGGACTCGTTGGATAATTTTCCATAAAAGTCATAAAGAATCATATTTTTTATTTCCAAAATTCGACCCAATCGGTTTAGTGGTTTGGGCGTGAAAAGGCAATAATCAAGCGAATTTTAATATTAGTTAGGGAGTTAGGATATAAAGTACGGATTTAGATATTTTAGAAACCTACTAATACCAAATAAAGCTTTTAAGCCTCCTGCAGACACACGCGATTAATCGCGCGGGGCGACATGTCGCGGTCCATTCGCAGTATTTTTAGAGTGGAAATTAGCTTGGCTCGTTGTCGCAGCGCGATTAGTCGCGTGTGTCTGCAGGAGGCTTTAATTACGCAAAATCTATGACCTACGCAGTTATTGTTCTAGTAACAATTTCAGCTGAACCCTATTTATTGCTTGTTCGTTATTTTGTTGGAATAAATATAATTCCAGTTAGTAATTTATTCAGTTAGAATATTACCTATCTATTGCTATACTCGCTGAACTTGAAACAATTTCGATGAAAAGGTTAGAATTATGTTTATTATTATAGTATTAATTAGTACATAAAACAATGTATAAAAAGTCTTAGCCTTAACATCTACTTAAGCGAAAAATAAAAGGGCTGATAGAAAAACTTTACTACTACTTTGTTTTGTCTAATTTAGTTCTAGGCGAAAATATGTAGGAATTTCGCATATAATTTTATAACAGACTTCACCTACCTGTAATCGGAACTGTTCTTTGCTTTTAAATATAAGCTGGTCCCGTACGAGAATTCAACACACGTTGTGGCCGAATAGCAAAAATCAAATTACTCAGCAACAGTACGGTACCAATCGAATCGAAAATATTTCCACATCCATCGCTCTATTCTTATAAAAAACTTTATTGAACGAGTCCATCAAAGCACATGAAAGTTAAAATCCGACCAAAACTGGTCATTGTTAAAAAAAAACTTCTTTCACTGAACAAAAATATAAAATACGGCAGCGTCAAGTCGAAAACTCACTTCCAACAATTTCCAACACTCACATAATACGAGATACTCTGAAAAATGAAGCGGACAAAGTTGCTGCCTCTTTGTACTTCGGGATATCATGACGAAGCGCCTAATATAGCTGAAAAAGTAAAACTTGCCACAGTAAGGCGTTGAATTAGCTCACTGGCTTGAGAAAGTTAACTCATTTCCTTGAAAAACTCCTTTTGTTGCGGTGCGTCGTCACGTCCCACGTTATCCGGAAACTTTCAGAATATTACCTACATTTCCTCCCTGTAATTAGGTTTGCAAATATTTTTGTTTACCCTTAATATATCTTTCATGCCTGTCTTGTTGACCCACGTTACGTGTGTCGTTTGTTCTTATTTATTGGTAAACTTAAGGAATTACTTGAGTGAAATTAAGATTAGGGTGAAGAAACAAGAAAAACTTGCAGAAAATGAGAGTATATTCACTTGAGCGGTGTGTTCTTGTGAAAGGAGGGTATAAGTGAACAAAACGTTCCAGCTGGCTGTACGTGATGCAATATCAAACGAGGCAACTGGCTAAAATGCGCGGTGACAACGGACTCTTAACGACTCCCGGGGGAAAGTCTTCATAAACATATTTATATTATGACAAAACTTTGGCTCGACAATTAATATTAAACCCGCTTTTCAGATTATAAGAGTTTTGGTGCAATAACATCAAACTTTTTGTAATATGCACTCTAAACTTTGGCACTTGTGGCTAAGTTAATTTTAAAGACATTTTGCCCCTCTAACTTTCACATTGCTTTTAATACAGTATTCTTTTGTTGGTTTCGCCCACAAATGCTAGATTCATAAAATATTTAAGTTTAAAGTCTGATAGCATCAATCGCTTTATTCGTTTACGTTTCAATAAATTACCTCCGATATAAATCGTACCCATCGATTCCTCGGATACAATTGATTTTCATTAATCGGCCGAATTTCGACCATTATTTGTAACAGTCATGTCTTCAAATCGGCCATCTAACAATGTCCAGGATTACAAATACGGTGTAATGACGCGACAAATCTACGTCTGCGACAATGCCAATAACACGATGAAAGAAAACGAAAGGAAAAAAAGAATAAACATCACTTAGAGAGGTCCGATCTTTTTGGAGCACACTTTTTGGGATAAAATCTTTTTTTTTCCTCTTTGCATTTCAGTGCAGAAGTGGAACACGGCGTAATAATTGATCGGATTATACCTTTCATCGGGCCAGTCGTACGTGAGCCCTGTACATGATTGGAGTATGCGAGAGAATTTATTTACTAACTGTGACAATAAAACGCGTTATCTACGTCATACAAATTCATTGGTTTCGAACAGTGGATGCTGTGACATGAATAAAATATTATTGAGCTTAAAGTTTGTAGTATAAAAACTGCTGTTATATCAAACATATCGTGTTGAGCCCATACATTATCGCCTTCTTAAAGGAAATTGTATTTATAATTTATTATAGTGAGCTTTTTTCGGGTTTCGATTGTAATGTTGGCAGCATTGTGATTTTGCATTCAGAGCGTGACAAACAATAAATAATATTTTCAGATTGAAATATTCCAATATAATGCCTCGAATATGTTTTTCCTCATCGGTTTCTGAGTAAGGGAAACTACTAACCCACCTACGTAATTTTCTAAAAAAACAAATAAAACTATGATGAAGATTTCGTTTAGTAGTAATGAAATTACTGCGTATTAGGTTGCAAACGTGACTGATGATAGAAAGGGCTTTGTTTCGTTTCATAGTTGGGGAAATGTAGATGGATGGACACAAATTATAAATTTAAAACGTTATTTATTTAATATGAAAACTGACTTACTACACCTTTTTTTATCACAACGATTTGGAATGGCCACCATGATAACTACTATACATACATGTGATTTCTAGACAGGCTTCCAATTATGCCGATTCTCCTTTAAGTAAAGATCACAAAACATTTAACTAGATAATAAAGATATATGTCCACACAAAGAATTCCAATACTAAAGCAGAGTAAACAATTTATATCCCAGACCAAGATGCTCAGTGAAAAATGTACCACGTATTTCAACGTCCACCGAAGTCAATTCGTGCTCAGTTCCCGAATTCGTCGTATTTGGAGAAGGGTATTAACCTAAGTGTAGTGGCTAATGTTGGCGAGGTGTTGGTGGTAAACAGGGTCTGATGCGGGTAGACGTGCGTAGACGTTACGTAGATACTAGGTAGAGTCAGTGACAAAAGTTGTTTAGCATATTATTCAACGATGTTCAACGCGCTCGTGGAGAAAATATTGGATTGGACCTGTTTGCTGATGAATGGAGGACGATAATGTTGGAATATTTGTGGTTCTGGGAGATGACAGCGCAACTGGATATAATATTAATTAGGTTTAATGGCTAATGCTGTATTAAATGTATAATATCAAATAAATAAATAAAATAAATTCAGACTTTAATGTTCTTACAGCTGGGATACAGGTGCAGGGCTTCTTTTTGTAAGAGGGAGTTTGGTAGTCATTCACAACGCGGGCCACGTTTGGGTTTGTAAAATTTACATGTCATCGAATTTCTGGTTTTAGGACATGCTGGTTTCTTACCTGTAATAAGTTTATGAAATAACTAGCTTATGCCAGCGGCTTCGCCAATCCAGAAACCAAAAGAAATCTCCAGTAGTTTTTGAGTTTATTCATTACAAACATTATAAAAACAATATCACTATAAAATAAAAGTAACAAAAGGTACAAAGTACTTTTGTCGCTGTCTGTACTAGATATTTACAGATTTAGACGTAAATGGGAGTTGTAGGAACACGAGGTATAGTGTGATTGAGGGATGCGTGAAAAGGTTTATTTCAAGACATTGATGAGTAAAGATTCACCCGAGATTTTTCCGAACTTCATAAAGAACCGTTGATTCGGTAAATCTGAAATTTTGACCCTTGTTACATGTAGTCAGAAATGTGAAATCGTACTTTTAAGGGTTCCGTACTCAAAGGGTAAAACGGTTAACGGGACCCTATTACTAAGACTTCGCTGTCCGTCTGTTTGTCTATCTGTCTGTCCCCAGTCTGTATCTCACGAACCGTAATAGTATTAGACAGTTGAAATTTTCACAGATGATGTACTTATATGCCTATTTTTTTTTTATCGTGGTAAAAACATTTAATGAGTCCTCCCACACAGGGCAGGGCGGGAGGGACTGTCAGACTTGTACTGACTAAAATCCACGGTGTCCTTCAGTAGCTCTTTGTATACCGGGGTCGCGGTATACGTGACAAATACTAAAAACAGAATAAAATAAACATTTACGGGGGTTCCTATACAACAGACATGATTGTTTTGCCGTTTTTGTAGAATTGTATGGAACCCTTCGTGTACGAGTTCAAGTTGGCCGGTTTTATACTATTAAGGTGACAAATGAGCATACGGCCTGCCTGATGGAAAACGGTCACCGTAGTCGATGACGGCCGACACTAGAGGTATCACTTACGCTTTGCTTAGGTACCTTGCAACTTCAATTTTTGAGGGTGTGAAGAATATAGGAAGGAGCGTTTTGCTGACAGCTCCATTCAGGCCCGGAGCACTACCCATTTATAAGAAAGATTTCAGCTACAAAAATAACAGAAGAAAACGTATTTTCGAAGCCTCTGCCTCGAATAGTTTCTGAAAGCCAAAATACTGACTGAAGCATTTCGGTGAAACCTCTCTGAAAAGAGAAGCCTTTTTAAAATTTCCCCTACGTCTGCTGTTTTTCATAGTACACGGAAAACATCGAACAGAAATGTCAGAAACGTCGTGATTTTCCTGAAACTTCATGCCTCATGAACTTACGAAAATGGGTGTCCAATACATTGAAAAAGGCGTGAATTTAAGTACGCACTAGTTTCTGCCAGTTTTTTTTTATAATATAAGGGATGCTTTTATTTTGTCCGAGAAGAAACCGGAAAATCTGACTAGAGTAACCATTTTGACTTGCAATTCGTCGGACAACATTTTTTTACTTCTCGAGAAAGGTGATATTTTTCTTGGATATTCATAAAACGTTACTGATGTTCTATAGTCTCCGCCAGATAAGTCTGGAATAAAATTCTTTGACCCCCGTGTACCAATGTATTCCCATATTAAAAACGATACGAAAAAATTTAAAGAAGGAATGAAATGAAAGAATGTAGTGTCTTAACACGATCAAAACAAACGTATCGTGGTAAGAGGCGATCTTGACCTTATATTTTATTTTGAAATTCGAACGAAGCATTATTAGGATCAATGACCTTTATTCCAGACTTATCTGGCGGGGACTATATACAGCCGGGGTCGTTGTACTATGTTAAACGGCCCTGGAACGCAAAGTGTAACTGATAAACCAGGTTAATTTTTGAGCCAGTCAAGTCACCTACCGCTCCACCAGCTCTATACGGGAGGATATTTGAAATGATTCAATATAAACTAAAATAAATTCAAATTTATAAACTAAAATAAATAATTTCCCTCTCACAAAGAGGAGGCCTGTGTCCCAGCAGTGGGAACATTTAAAGGCTGATGATGATGATGAAACTAAAATAAAAAAAAAGTTATTTGAGTATGACAAATTGTCTTCTATTTTCTCCTGACATAGAACCTCAGAAAAAAGCCGATAAGTTAGTACAATCTTACTTTTCATAATTCGTGAATTGTTATACTTAAGTATAACAATTTTATTCACAAATTATGAAGGTAGGTACTTAGGTGTACTTATACCTTATTTCGTGCAATACGTATTACGTAACTCGCATAGTACGTAATAATATCACCATAGTTCACAATAATACATAGCCTAACTATATCTACATTCGTTTATCATGACGTCCGCGTGTTAGTTTCGAAGGTATTAAGTTATTACGAAGTCCTGACGGGCTGTTGAGGTATTACCGCTATTTATTAATGTCCTCCGGGTATTATTAAATTTTGGAAACTGTGATTCCTCTCGGGCCTGATACAATGGATCATGGAACATGTTAGTAATCTGACTTGTTCAACTATAATGCCGGCAATATTATGTTAATATTGTAATTTATTGTTAGCCTGCGGTAACATTTATTTATTTAAACAGAAAAGAAATTCTAAATCAATTAATTATTTTACAGAAAAAATATGTTAATAAGTATGAAAGTTTTTTTTCGCCCATGTTTGTTAAATGTGTCATCATCATCATCATCATCTCAGCCATAGGACGTCCACTGCTGAACATAGGCCTCCCTTTTAGATCTCCACATATACCGGTAGGAAGCGACCTGCATCCAGCGTCTTCCGGCGACCTTTACAAGGTCGTCTGTCCACCTCGTTGGTGGACGTCCTACGCTGCGCTTGCTAGTCCGCGGTCTCCACTCTAGCACTTTTCGACCCCATCGGCCATCTGCTCTGCGAGCAATATGGCCTGTTAAATGTGTACTTAGCTAATATAGTAGAAGTATGGATGGACTGACTATGCCGTAGTAGGCGTCTACGCGTAGACTTCCTCTACGGCGTAGTCTACGCTAAACGCGCTACGAATACTACGGCAAATATCGTAGCACTCGCGACGTAGTAATAATAAAATCGAGGGTGGAATTACGTGTGTCGCGGGACTGTCTAAACAAGACAAGTTACGCGTGACCCTGGAACGTAAAGGGCTATTGAAGGAAAATCGTGGATTTTGGCCAGCACGGCATCTGACATTCCCTTCCGCTTAAGCGAGGACTAATTTGATGAGATTACAACGATAAAAAAAGAGAAAGATATATTGCGGTGTAAAACTGGTAAGTTGATTAATCGATCGTTAACGATCAAGCCTTTTTTAGACTTTCAAAATACAATTATGTTTCGTTTCGATAAGTTACATTTATTAAATCGTTATTTTCCTCAATATTAAATCAATCTATGGCATTAAATTGGAACTGCAGTGTATTTGTAGCATATCCTTGACACGACAGAAAGATAAATAATAATTTATGCTAAATTGTATACTGCCAACTCGCCGCCCGACCATGGACCATGCCCGGGTCGGCGGCGTTGTGTTCCACGCACGCCTCAAAGAGCGTCAGCAAGATGACGGGGCCCCTTTCTAGAGGGCCAAAGCCTGATTTAGCCTGAGCGGGATTTATTCCATTACCGTGACCCTGGAACGTAAAGGGCTAATGAAGGACACCGTGGATTTTAGTCAGTACAAGTCTGACAGTCCCTCCCGCCCTGCCCTGGGCGGGAGGACTCATTTGATGATTTTACCACGCTAAAAAAAAATGTTAAATAACACAACTGATTTACAAATATTGCTAATTCATGACATGTCTTTTTACAATTCTTTGATGACTTAAACACTATAACAGTACTATTTAAATTCAATTTCATACATTCAAACCCATATATTCTTTGAAATTTAAGCAGCGTTACAATTTCAAGCAATATTTTCTAAAACGAAATCTTCTGTGCAATACATAATATAAAAGATATAGCAATATGTCTGCGGCCACACGGTTTATTTACAGTGAGTGAGGATGTGCGATTTCTCGCTCGGATTTAGAGTTGCTGCGGTTCTGTGACTGTGGTCTGTAAAAGTATGTAGGTAACTTTATTGGTACATGCTATGATTCACTGTGAATGCAGTCTTTTACAGTTACTTATGTTTATGGTTGAAAATTGTTAGTAGGAAGGTAAGTATTCCACGGGAAAATAAAATAGGGATAAAAACTATCGCATTTATTAATCCTGGGTTATAAACTATCTGTGTACCAAATTTTATTCGAATCCGTTTAATAGCTTTTTGTGTGAACGTGTAAAAACATCCATACATCCATCCTCACTAACTATATTGCATTTATAATATACATATAGTAAGATACTTTTTCTTTATTTTTTGACGTCCATGAAATTAATAAAGAAAAAAGTATCTTACTAAAAAACAATCTTATTCTTTTACATTTGTATAGTATAAGTATGCATATATCTGAACGAAAAAAGACATTTAAAAATATAAATATAGTGACCCAGCATCCTGATGCTGTGTCACTATTTTTATATTTTCCTTGTTATATGGTATATTTTTATTTTTTTATATTGACCCTGTACCTGAACAGGGTCCAAGCTGCCAATGGTTAGTGCTCCAGAGAGAGGAATCTCCTCACAATGGCCACCGTTTCCAAGAGAACGTTAGTAAGATTTATTTTAATGCAGTCTAAATTAAAACTATGTGTACTCCTAGTCTCCTACTTTTGACGTAAGTCTAAATCTCTTATATTTTTAACAAATTGAACGCATAGATAAACTAGTAGAATCCATGTAATATATTTCAGACAAGTTATTAATCTGCTAACTTAAGCTCTGTCGGTAAGTTAACCTAAGTTATAAATGATGGCATTTTATTAAGCTCGACTTAGGTATTAAATACTGCGCTTTGCAGAATTACTAGCTCGCTTTACGGACTCATTTATAAAGATCAATCTTCTTAATTAAAGAGTTAGGGACATTAATCACCTTCCCAGGGTGTTCTTCTTCCATGTGCGATATCAGGCATTGCACAGAGGGTCTCTGGAGATGGAGTCGATGGACTCTTAAGAGGATCCAGAACTCCTCTTTATGTGCTGATGCTGATGGTGGTCACCAGAGTGGTTTTAGTGAGGTAAAAATCTATCATTCCTCTTATCCCCGAAGACCGGGCGCCTTTCGAAGAATTCCCCCCGAAAATAAATAAAGTATACTAATCATCTGCATAACATACTGCTTAGTATGAAGTCCCGGTTTCGATTAACAGGTCTGACAAAGTAGTATTGGATTTTTAAATTTCTTTAGCACTGACACGGCGGTGCTCTGCCCAACTGGGGCAGTCCTGCACCGTATGCGCTACTGTGTCCTCCGGGCGATCTTCGCAGTGGTGACACCCGGGCGTTTCTTCCCTCCCTATCCGACACAGGTACCTCCCGAAACTTCCGTGTCCGGTGAGGACCTGCGTCATCCGATAGGTCAGGACGCCGTGACGTCTCTTCAGCCATTCCTCAAAGAGGGGTCTTACCACCGCGATTGCGGCGTGCCCGAACCTCGGTTGCGACAGTCGTTGTCTCCATACTGCCCTGAGATCGCGCCGGACCTCTTCCCGCCGCGCTTCGACTTGTCGGGGCAGCGGGAATTCTCCCCGGCGCTGCGCCTCCACGCGCCACTCGTAGACGCGCTGGAGGGCAGTCGCCTGCAGATCCCAGGGCATAACAATTGCGACTTGAACATTGTTACGAAATATAGATATGTTCAATATAGGTACACCTGTTCCTAGTCTAGGGTCTTGAGAGCCTTGAGCATTCACTTGTAACAGAACATTGAGCACTCACCGTGTTTAACCTTTTAACTGCCAACGTCGGCAATATTCGACAAATATTTTCGGGCCCATTTCGCCAGAGTCGGATATATTCGACTAAAATACCACAACTCATTTAATGTGCTTTGAGTATTGTACATCCGTCTTTGTTGTAGGACTTTGTTTTTCGATATTTTTTTTTACTGTGCCTGGCGCTGGGGGCACGACAATTGATATGAAGTCGGGCGGTTAAAAAGTTAATTTTGTGGAACTGTACAACGAACAGAGCCAAGCATAGAGCCAATCATTGCTACGAACATTTACACGATCGTTCTAGCAAACGCTCTAGTCGGTCGTCAAATTTTTTTTTCTTCATGAAGATTCAGACTTGACAGTCAGCTCGGCAAAAAGCTCGCCAGAATGCACGTTAGAATGCTCACTAAAATACTCTCATTTTTTTCTGTAACGTAATATTCGAATGAATGGTTCATTTTTTCAGTACATTTGAATGCTTAATTTTTTCAGTACCTTTGAGGGAAACATGATGGTAGAAGTTCAAGTTATATTATCGTTTGACCTAGGGTTCAAATGTCCAATTTAAAAACTCACAATGCAGCGAATGCTCAAAAATAAAGATTTCCTTCGCTGAAACGCTTGGCAATGTTGACTTTCGAGAAATCGAACAGGAATATCGAAACGTTGTGAGCTCTTAATATTGAAGTAATTCATCATGATTGTAATTCAACCGTCGCGTCGTCTGTGACACTTATACTCGTACATTTCCGAATCTGAAAAGCTATCTGATAAAATCTGTATAAAGAAAACTGTAATATAGTCTACTCTATAACAAAACATTTGCTCCTATACAGTTTGATTATTAGCCCATGATAGAGGCGTAGCGTGCCGTGGCGGGGCCCCGTATAAAAATTTGTTTGGGGGCCCTTAGGTAGGGTAAAGATTTATCACTCAAGAAAAAAAATGCATTTCTCTGTATCTACGCCAAAATATAAACAAAAAATTGGACAAAGGTCATCAAAAAAATTCAGGAAGCGACTGATCAGTCCAGAGGTCGGAATTAGGTAGAGTTATTTTAGTACTTGCATCGAAATGTTGATACGAGTATTAATATGGATCTTCCCGGGATTTCTAATATACACTCTACATATAAATAATAATAATAAAAACACCAGGGATAGATTAGACAAATAAATTATGTAAAAGTATTAATAACTATTTTATTTAATAAATCATTAAGTTTTTATTAATATTTGTTTACGCACGTTGGGGGCCGCTGTGGCCCGGGGGCCCCGTATAATTGATACGGCAGATACAGCGGTAGCTACGCCCCTGGCCCATGATGTCCCACTGCTGGGCAAAGGTGTTTCCCAAGTCTTCCAAAGAGCTTATGTCTAGTACCGTGTCTAACCTATACAGTTTAATTAATCATACTCGTATTATTAGGTTTGATTTCTACAACATAGAATGACTACAAAACTAACAAATTTGGGTGTTTGAGACCCAATTTAAGTTAATGAGACACCCATCAACTTATACATGGTACATAATAATATAACTTGGGATTCATATACCCAAATTACATAACATGTTTTCCATTTGTCTTTCCATGAAAGACACTTGCAAAAGTTGGCGTTAAACCAAACTTCTCAAGGTCCTAATTTGATCTGACTAAAATAATATTCGGTCTGGTATTTTCAGAGTAGTCGCATATAAATTACTGAGCTCACTTAAAAATGTCTTCTGTCTATTCAAAACAAACTGAACAATTTTATAACCTATCTATTCCAATAAAGCTAATTCAAAGTGCAAGCTTGAGAATGGAAACCCGATATTAACAGCTTGTAATAACTGCCCTCTCGTTCTATATCGAGGGAGTATATTACTTAGCTTAACCAGCTCAATAGCGCAGGTATAATAGCTTAGAAACCAATGAAGTTTGACTGCAGTTAAGTGGAAAGGCGGCGCAAGTAATACCAGGGTTACGTTTCTTATTAAGAGCAGCTTACTTAAATAAATAAAGGAGGTGTTGTTAGGTTCAAATAATAATTAATGTTCTGTCAGACTCGTACTGATTGAAATCCACCGTTTTCCTTCAATAGCTCTTTACGTTCCAAGGTCACGGTTACTATAGTCTTGCGACCTCGGCAGGCTTTGGCCTTCTAAATGGGGCGAGCGTGGAACACGACGCGCCGTCGCCCCGGGCATGGTCCATGATTGGACGGCAAGTCACCCATTCGTCGTCCGCATGCGAAAAATGGCAAAATGGTTTTAAATTGTTTCTGTAAAAGGTTTCCACATATTTATAGTAACGTTATTTTAAACAGTTCGTGGAAAGCAACTAAGAAACGGTTTTCTGAAAATTATTCTAACACAACGATTTTCTGTCTTCGAAGTCACTACATCAAAGTAAAATTGTAATGGGGGGCAATTTTTAAGGCACCTAAATGTACTAAACGTTAAGCAACTTAAATTAAAAATACTAGACATTCCGGAGGTACGAGGTCACATACCAAGATGTTCACGAAACAAAACTGTCGTAATAAAGAGGACCTCTTCCATTTTCAAGTTGTAATAATGGACTTAAAACGTTGCGACCTTAAGCACTAAAAATACTCATTCCGCCAACGCTTTTGAGTCTACAAATTACATTCAATATTCCTTATTGTCCCAAAACACATTAAAACAAAAAACAGACTTAATATCCCTCAACCCACGACCAAAAATATTAAAAAAAAACTTACAATTATTCGAAACACAAAAGCGTAAACTTCGGTAATACAAACACAATCTTACTTGTAATCTTTGAAATAGCAATTCCATTTTCGAAAGCTTTATTAAATATTAGGGTAGTAAGGCGAGTCCGCGATACCGTATATTGTAACAATGTTTCTGAACGATCTCACGTGTTGAATTCAAGTACAGTCTCTTATTGGACGACATTGTCGTAGTTGGAGCAAAGGAAACTCGTAATCGGCTTCAACAGAATGAAACTGCGGGTTGCAACTATTACCTACTTCTGAGGCGGTGCAAGTGTTAGGCTCTTATTGTTTATCTTGAATGGTGGTCTTGTTGAAGAATTTTTGTTACTTAAAAAAAAAACAACAAGAGGTATCTTTTTTGCATTATTTTACAGAACAAGGTAGGTAAGATATTTTACCTGGGATATTTTGAGATAGGATCAGACTGCCTTGAAACATCTGGGATTACGTAAATCGTTGTTGCTGAAGTAGTAGAATCGTAAATACCAATATGGCTTTCGACGTAAAAAAAACTAAACGGAAAAATTCTCGGACATTTTCTAGATGTTGTAAAATAAAAGATGTATTCTAAATGTCAAAAAATTTTATAGAAGAGATGAAAACTCACTCTAAACATTAAGAATAATGAAATACTGTAAACAATTAACGTCCAAAAGTTGCCACTGTACCTATATATTTTTTTTTTAATACAGGAGCAATATTCCACGCAAGAACAATTTCTGATGACATAACTTACCAGATAAACACATCAGTAGAAAATCTATCGGAAAAACATAATGTCAAACATTTTCCCTTAGTACAGAACATACTAAGATACGAACCTCCATAGCGTGGCGTGCCACCATTATGCCAATGATGCGAACATCAAATTATGTTATTACTCTGTTTTCTTTATTCAAATATCTCAGCTTTATCGTTGTTTATGGTAATCGACTTCAAGATTTGTGCTGTTACTAACGGCCATACCATAATGTAAGGAATAAGTATTGCCCGGATCTCAGCGACGGATTTAGAAGATACTCGCACTGAAATCAGGATGTATTACGTTTCTTGCAGCCAGTACATTATATTTTATTTCTGTTGGTACACATTTATTTTTGTTATTTCGTTGGTTTATGGTTTGCTTCGGATGCTGGTTTGAATTTAGAATGTTGGCAGGGGTGTATTTTTTAATATTGTTAAGTTGTACTAAGTATTCGTTAAACATAAACCTGTGTTTCTTCCTGAGGCCTTATCATGAGTTTTTACTTATTGTGACGTAAAGTAAACTGGAACTTTGCATTTAATTTCAAGGAAAAAATTAGTTCCTTCTTCGTACACCAGAGGCGCTGTTCCATTTTTTCCATACAAGAAACGCTGTAAATACTGGAAAGACGCTGTAAAGTTAAATAGTGAAAACTCGTGATAAGGGCTCTGATGGGAAACCCCAAAACGCTCCTCCATTCAAACTTTAATTCCCTTTTTAACCCTTTTACATGTTTGAGTCTTTATAAAAGGATCACTTTTCCCAATGTTTTCTTGTTTGACCACGCAATTTAAGCTCTTATTATTTTCTACTGTTAATTTGTAAACAATGTTTTGAATAACAGGACCTAATTAGTATTTGCTACTAAAAATAACTCGGTAGCGATATTATGATGAGTTTTCAGAAACAAAATAAATAAAAAATGACATAGCAACTGATATAAGAGCGAGCGACACGACAGGTTAGAATTGAAGGGGATGACAGGGACTTGATTAAGCGAGTGAAGTGACCTGACAATACCTTGTCATACAGTTACATAGCTTTGTCATTGTTTGAGCTACGTCTATCATCGCGATAATTGACGGCATTTTCCGTTATTGTCCAATCCATATATTATTGAATAGTGTTCAATTCACTCTCACTAGATTTTGAGGCCTTTACGTCATCATTCTCTTGATTACCGAGATTAATCAACTATCAATTCGGAACAGTACTGATTGAAAAAATATTCAAAACTGAACTGCAACTACTTGTTGCTGCTTCGTTTAAATTCATGAAAAGAGAATCGAACGAGCAATGTAGGGAGATGAAAAATTGGCCAGTTGGGACCGAGGTCAATTTTAATAGTAATTGAATCCTATCGCTTATGCCTTGATCCCTCCATGGAGAGAGGCTTTGCAATACTCGTATTATAGTCTGAAAACGACTTCAATATAAACGAATATGAGTATGTTTGTCTGACAGATAATAAAAGAATTGAAAAAGACAAATTATTTGCTCTCCAATTTTTAAATTATTCGGAGAACGGTATACTCGCTCGAAAATAGAGGAAAATTGTTGTAGTATTTTTGTATAGTATCTGACTACGTCAAGGAAATCCGCGTCGGAAGCGGTCCAATAGAACATCAAATAAAAAACTTATCTCGCTCCCGCCTCCATCACGCCTTCCATTTAAAGTGCTTATGTATTTTAAATATCCATAACTAGAGGAAAAACATAGTAGAAAATTTTTCCTTAACTGTTTTCTTTTAACAGATAAACAGATACTAAGAACTCTTTGAATAAATCCAAGAAATTAGACGTTTTAATGAGTTAAAACTTTTCTTTCAAGATGTTCCTAGAAATGTAAGACTTCACGATGTTCTTATGATTTGCCCTTTCTGGTAATTGTAGACTTGTCTTTTAAAGATTAGCCTTTGCAATGTCTATGATACCAATGATACTAAGGTTTGGTAACACCTAGTAGCAGTATTCTACTAGTGATGTTCTTTTGGTGTTTCAGCGACATAATAATATGAGCAATGTTATCATTTGTCAAATTACATGAAATCTATAGAAAGAACAAAATAAATCCACCACATGGGTACATTTCCTAGTAGTAAATGTCACACGATATGTCTTCGAATTGTTGGTTCTATTTCATTACAATGTTTGTAAACTGCAATACTAGAAGTGATTAAATAAATTATCAAAGTAATGCACAGCTGTGTGTAAATTTGAACACGAAAAGAAAAAACTTGAAGTAGTCAATGGGTCTCCAATGAGCTGTCAAAATAACTATAAAAAAAACCAATTATATGTGATCCAAGAGAAATCTAGGTAATGAATAACTCTAGATTTATTAAAGGAAAGTACCACAATAATACTAACGGTCGCTTTAATGTCTTTCACCACCTGAGCGCCGAATCTAATTTAATTAGAGACCCTAAATCTTAATGATGGTAGTAAAATATTTGTGATTCCGTTTTACGCTTAATAACGTTGTTTACATTAACAATTTAAATGTTTAAATTGCTTTTCATATTAATTTTGATTGAGTTGTATTTATGTTTTAACCGCTAAACATTTATTTAAACCGTCTGCCTTTTTACCCGACTACGGCAAAGCCAAAAGGAGGGGTAATGATTTGTTTACGGGTAAGGAACGATTTTAATTTAGTAGCCTTATTTGTCTTTCTACAAGTTTGAGTTAGTTATAAGTCTGGAGTCCCCAACTCGTGTTGTGTAAGTCTGGTAATCATTATTCACGTGTCCTCCATATGAGAAGAGGCCATTGCCTTCATTGTTTTGGGGTGTATAAATAGATAGAGCATCAATTGAGCTCTCCTACCTTGTATGGAGTGGAAGAGACTTCCACAATCTTACTGACTAAAAACCTGTTCCTTCGTTTGTCCTTTGCGTTCCACGGCTGTTGCCTCTGTAGTGTTTCTTTTTTGGGTGAAGAAACCACCCCCTGGTGTCAGAGGTAATTTTTCCTCGAAATTTGGCACTTATCGCACTACGATTAGGTTCAATATGCAGTGTATTTTACACTAGTGTTTATTCTTTTTTGCCGCAATTGTGCGGAAATAAAAAAAAATTCCACTCATGATTAACTAAGTTCAAATGTCAATGCTTATAGTGGGCAGTGGGTGTACGGCCCGAGTATCTCAGTATCTGAGAGTATCTCGCCTCAAATGCAATAATAAACTTTCTCCACTTGTATCAAAATGTACTATAGCCGCATCTGGGAGCCCCATAGCATAGGCCAAATGACGCCCCCCCCCCCTTAGAGAGCCAAAGCCTGCCAGAGTCGCGGGACTTACGAGTAACCGTGGCTCCGGAACGTAATGGGCTATTGAAGAACATCGTGGATTTTAGTCTGTACAAGTCTGACAGTCCCTCCCGCCCTGCCTCGGGTGGGAGGACTCATTCAATGATTTTACCGCGTAAAAAAAATCAGGCCTCTGATATAGCTTTTGATTCCTTTTTTTTTTTTTAATTGTAAAGTCTATTTTCTCTCGATATTTTCTTTTACCGACGTCAGTGATTTCTATATTTATATAGATAAAGTTAGAAACGACTCAGAGCCTCGTGTATCAGTGGCTAGGTTACCTCAGGTTCATGGCGATATTACAATTCCGTTTGGGATAATAATACTTATAGTCTTGATATTATTCAGTAATAACGTTCAATATTATAACGTATTTGTTCAGCTATTTCTATTATCAAGGTACACAATGAAATCAAATTGATTTATTTACATAAATCAGTGAAAAGCGTTTATATTTAGATGTTCTATGACACAATACCTTCTTGAATTCTCTTCGCTAGTTCATTGAAAGTCAATTATGGAATAAAATAAGCACTATTTTAGGGACTTTCCAAAGATTATAATAGGCAGATGAATAAATTCTACTGTTAGTAATAATTATTCAGTCGTGCTGCGCAGTTTCAACTTTTCTTTTTAGGAACGCGCGTACTTTAGCTAAGTATTTAGGATGATAATGGATGCTTTGACGTCGGACATCCAGGAAGAGGCCCCCTGGTGCATGCTGTTTGCCGATGACATTGTGCTGATTGCCGAGAGCGGCCTAGAGGTCCAGAACAGATTGGAGGAGTGGTGGCAAAGAATGGAGAACGTTGGCCTGAAATTGAGCAGAACCAAAACAGAGTACCTATTTGTTTTGCGATTTTGGCGGTCTCTCCAGTCCTGTGCCCATTACTCTTGCCGGAACGCCCATACCAGTTTGTTTCGACTTTCGGTAGCTCGGCTCGCTTGTCCAAGGAGATGGCGATGTAGACCGGGACATAACACACCGGGTCAACTCGGGATGGATGAAATGGCGACAGGTCACCGGAACAACTTACGACCCACGGATGCCCCTCAAGTTAAAGGGGAGAATATACAAATCCGTGATTAGACCTGTCGTATTGTATGGATCGGAATGCTGGGCTGTGAAAAAGATGGATGAGAAACGATTGCATGTAGCGGAGATGAGGATGTTGAGATGGATGTGTGGAGTGACAAGAATGGATGAAGTAAGGAATGAGTTTATAAGGGGAAGTTTGAAAGTGACGCCTGTTACAGAAAAAATGAAAGGGAATCGTCTGTCTTGGTATGGACATGTGATGAGGAGAGATGAGGCTCACGTGACTAAGAGAGTGATGAGTATCAATGTTGATGGATGGAGAGGAAGAGGAAGGCTAAAGAAAAGATGGATGGATTGTCTAAGGAATGATATGAATGAAAAAGGAGTAAATGATACTGTGACGTCTGATAGGGGAGAATGGAAGAAAAAAACGTGTTGCGCCGACCCCAAGTAAAATGGGATAAGGGCAGGAAGATGATGACTTTAGCTAAGTATTCCGAAAATTTCCATACAACAATACAAAAGCAAGATAAAAATGCTAAAAAAATAAAACGGGTTCTAAGTGACTTGCTCTAACTCGACCTGATCGGGTTCAAATAAATCAGTGTCCTATCAATAGTATTGTCCAGCAAAGTAAACAGGAAAATGAATCCCGGTTCAAGATCTAGACATCCAAACAGCAAAAATCTAGTGATAAATATTCATTTAAACTAAATAATGAATAATTATTTTCACTGCTTGCGATTGTACTTTTGTTGTCGAAACAATCAGTCGAAACAAAAATCCGACGAAATAAAAATTCGATGAAATAAAATTATTATGTCCAAGCGGAAATAGCCCCGTCATGTTTTGGCAAACAATAGTTTTCTAAGAAAAAATATTGAAATATTATTCTAAAAAAAATGGCTTTGAAAGGTTTGTATGCTCTGAAGTTTAGATAACTGCTTTTTGGGTGGAACCGGAAGAAAACAATTTTTTATAAGGAGTTAATGGATGGTAATATTATTGATCGAAGGATGGTAAAGCTTTGTATCTACGTAATAACGATATGTATGCTTTATTTATATTGGTTAATGTTTTCGGGAAGGTCAACAGGTGTGCGTTTCCGAACGAATTTACATATGTACCTACGAGAACGACGTAAAAATATGCAATAATTACCAGCTCGCGTAGTATGGCACCGTAGAACGGAAAAAAATAATTATGAAATGACTGAACTAAGATTTTTACAGTGTTTTTTCTTAATCTACGTTTTCCATTGAATTCTGACGGCGGCGGCGGCGCGACGGCGCGTACGCAATTCAGACTTTCATTTACCAATTCTCAAAGTTAAATAACAGGGTAAAACGTGGTAATACGCCTTCTGCCGGGGAGCAGTGTTTGCGCTAGTGGACCCACACCCCCGGCTAAAGGCAGTAGAGGAAAAGTTGATAAAACGCCTCATCATTATTAGCATTCAAACTACTGCTCGGAACGAACGAATACTTGAGGGTGGCCCCTTTTTTTTTTCTTTGGTAAATCATTAAATGAGTCTCTCACCAGAGACAGGACGGGAGGGACTGTCAGACTCGTTCTGACTCAAATCCACGGTGTCCTTCAATAGCCCTTTACGTTCCAGATTAAAAATTATTTATTAATCATAACTGTTGCGCGGGGACTGTAGTAAACAATTCATAGTTTTTTATGTATTATCACACCGAGACGTGACGCGACGCTGACGCGAAGATCCTGGAAATGTGTATCTTTTCGTGTAGTCAATAAAGTTAGATTTTGAGTCGCTCTGTTGAAATGTAGGCGCAGGGTCGCGTCTCGATGTATATTGACCCTAAGTCAATAATAAATTTTAAGCAAATGAAAAAGATTTATGCGATTGTCATTCAGCCTGGTAATGTTGCCAGTAATCTGGGTTCGCCCACTTCGGAACGTTTCTGAAAGTAGTTTATTTAAATAGTGCTGAATTTAATAAAGAAAGTATAAAAGTTGGTGTAGGTACCTACATTATAAATACATCACAGTTGGCGTAGTACTTAGTGTCGCGGGTTCGATCCCCGCTCGTAACAAATATTTTTTTGTATAGTCTAGGACAGAGGCCAAATGGCGGACCGCGGTCCGCATTCGGACCGCCGACCCATTTTGTCCAGACCGCGAGAACACAGCGACTTGTACTACAGAGTACGATCTTATGATCGATTTCCAAGAAAACACAGTTTTAAAACACAAACATGCGGATGTTTCTGGATTTAATATGGAATACGCAATAAAACATGACACTTTTCTCATGGAAATGTGAAGAAATACCTTTGTTATTATTGTAAATATTCCGTAATTACATTATGTTTAACAATTTTTCATCATATATCAGCCCGGGATCACCCACTGCTGGGTATACACTGGGGGCAAAGTTTTTTAAAACAAAACAAAAAATAGGTACTTTGTATAATCAGTCCAACATTATAAAAATTGCACACGGGAACACACTTGTGTCGTATACATGGCAATGTTTAAAACACTTATAGTAAATAAATGTTGCTATTCTTCAATGGTAAACGCATGGTAACATACTCGTGCGTGCACACAGTTTTTTGTGTAGATATAACGATTAAATAACTTTGTCTTTTCTTGATACAATATAGATAGAACTGTGGTCATGCTGCGCCTGCAGTTGGTGTCCTGTAAATAGTTTTGTTTATTATGATGAGAGATTAGGTAGAAACATTTTTGCAACACGTTACCGCGTTAAAGGTACATATAAGGGTGAATTTCCTATGTTAAGTTTCAAACTCACTAGCGAAGGAGGAGGCGGGATGCGTGAGGGAGAGGACAGCCTCCAACTCACAACCACGCCGCCGCGGGAGACGCCCACGGCAACGGACGTCGCGAGAGTTCCGGCCATCGCATCGTCAGTTTATGGAACATGCCTGGGTAGACGGCACGTCGTGTTCCACGCGCACCTCAAAGAGCTGACAGCAATCTGATGGGACCTCCTTAGAGGGCCAAAGCCTACTGGGGTCGCGGGACTGTCTAATCATGTATCCGTGCATGACCCTGGAACGTAAAAGCTATTGAAGGATACTGTGTAAGTATTAGTCAGAGAGCAGTGGTGGCCCAGTGGTATTGGCCTCGACTTACGAATAGTAGGTCGTGGGTTCGAACCCCGTCAGGTGCATTACTTTGTGTAATTTATTTCAACACCACTGCTCTCAAAACGGTGAAGGAAAACATCGTGAGGAAACCGGCATGTCCTAGAACCAAAAATTCGAAGACATGTGACATCTACCAATCCGCACTGGGCCCGCGTGGTAGATTACGGCCCACTCCCTCTCACAAGAGAGGAGGCCTGTGTCCCAGCAGTGGGAACATTTGTAGGCTGATGATGATGATGATGATTAGTCAGTACGAGACCGACAGTATAGGTGGCCTCATTTGATGATTATACCACAATAAAAAAAAGTTTCAGATTGACGCTTCGATGCGCTTCGACTTTGGACCTGTATGAATTGATCCTTAGTATGTATAAAACTGAAACGTTTTATTCTTAGAAGTACTTAACATTTAATATCATGCCCGCTAAGACGAGGTTGTAGGTTACAATTCCTTGAAGAACTTACTTGAAGAAACTTTTGCTGTTATAGTATACAAGTAATAGATCTTAGGTACTCGTACTTGTAGAGGTAACGTGGCACGTGTTCATGTTCATGTTCTAGTTTATGTTCATGGCTTTGCGAGCATGAAGTTCCGTATACGCATGATGATAGCATCATATCAATTGTCGCGGACCTTTAGAAGATGTGGTCCGCGAATGTAAATACAACAATAAATATAGCAAGTAGCAACATTACAATAATAATTTTATACAATGGCAACATCGATAGAACATTGGAGGTAGTACGCGCGAACCAGTGAAAATCAGGACGACAGTTGGCGCTTAGTTAAAGTTTAGTTCGAAGCAGTGTTCATCAAAGTGGGTTGGAATCGGGATTGGAGCCGGCGGCATCTCTGGATTGAAAGCTGAGTATCTAATGATTTAAGATTAATTAATATTTTTATGTACCTATTATCTGTGCTATTCACTGGATCCATTGTTCATGAGAATGTTGAGAATACAGACTTACGGAATAATGATTTTAAGTAGACCAACGAGGTTGGCAAACTTTGAGTATGTTGTAGTTGTATATTGTAACTGAAGCTTCTTGAGATCTCAATTAGTACTAGTATAAGTACATAATGATTAAAGTGGTGAGAATACCACGCCGCCCCCATAAAGGTATGATAGACCTAAATTGCATCGTTGATGATGATTGAGGTGGTGAGAATACCACGCCGTCCTCTAAAGGTATGATAGACCTAAAATCCATCGTTGATGATGATTGAGGCGGTGAGAATACCACGCCGTCCTCTAAAGGGTATGCTTAGACCTTAAAGCATTTAAGAGTGCCCTTGGAAGCGAGCTTCCAGGGGCGGAAACCATACCGGTTTTCATCTGTTGAGTCATGTAATAACTAGATCTAATAATTGACATTTGGTTTCAGTGAATACCGATAGTCTTAGTTACCCAAAGTATCGAAGTGTCAGTGTCATCGATAATATCTACCTACAGATGGTGAAAGGGGTCCCTGTGTTCAAATCTGGTTGCTCTGCATTCCGTGCTCTGTCTCCAATTCTCCATAAAGAATTAACAAGCGAAGCAGATCTATTTCCCAGGTACAAGTTCCACATAATATTTTTTTTCTCATTCGCTACGTCTGTATAAGGTTACACCCTCAGAAGAGATCAATCTAATACTCTAGTATCACATGATTCCTGTAAATGGTAGAAGCATAATATATATATACAGACGTAACGACATGGTGGAGATGCTGGGATATGGACTGGTTTCAAGAATATTATGAGTGCCAAGAGAGCCTAATACAGGCATGGCAACAGCACCATGAGTAAGAGAGAAGTGAATTGACACAACTTTTATCACCAACAGTGGAGAAGAGCAATTATTATTTAAATATTTAGAGCTATAATCTACACCACACTGGGAGTTGTGAATAAAGATTTAGTTGCAGTATGCACTAATGTAAACGGGGCACACGGAGTTGAGCAGGGGCCACCGACACCACAACGAATTATAGATCTATTCTGTTATAATTATTTTGGTAACTATTATTATTATTTTTAAAGCTTGAGGTCATCACTCGTTTTTTGTAACTGACGTTTTCCGTATGAACCACTAGATGGCGCTAGTCGACTCAATGTGTGAATAATTATTGTGAACTATTCAAAAGAAAATATTGTTATAATGTAAATCGCGTAATTAAAATGTATACTATTATTGTATTAATTTATATTGAATAGTAATATGTCATTTGTTCTATGCCTTATTTATTGTTTTGATCTGGTCGGAAGTTCGTCCAGGCCGTAAGCATAGCCAATTCTTGAGTGGAATTTAATTTGAGAAATTATTTGGATTAAATACCGCAATAAAAAATTAAATAATTCTTAACTGATTTATTTGTCGTATAAGCGAAGTTATCTTTCAGTTATGATTAATAAGTTAATTAAGAGTACTTCGATTGACGTAGTAGTCCATACTTCCATAAGGATGTACGACAGTAAACCGAATTTGCATTAATAATGATACATTCGCAGAAATCGATTGTGGTTTCGATTAGCTCATGTTTTGTATTTAACGCTCGATTATCGTGAACTCGATGTCTAATACATCAGACATAAAATTGGGAGTGAGATACTGTTTAAATTGAAGTTTGGAACATTTATTATTACTTACGATACGCTTTACAAACTACAAAGTTTGGATAAGGAACTGAAGAGTGTACCCTAAGAAATGACACGAAGCAAGAAGATGAAACGGCTTATTATGTTAACGACGACACGATCTCCATGTTCGTTCAAGTAAATCAAGAATCGAATTCCACAGGATATTAATTGGTAGCATCCGTACTGCTTCTGATATTGCAATATTATACTTGTCTATGTCATATTTTACTGTATATACTTGCGGTGTATGGTGCGATGCGATGGAGTCAAATCGTATTTCAGAAAACATCTCGTGGTACTTGAAGTCTAAACCAACTTGGCAACTAAGAGTAAATCCTCAGTAATTTTATCGATTACAATAAGGTTGCGTTTGACACTCGTTAATTCTAGTCAAGTATTACTGATGCAATAAAACGTAGAGGATAATACTAGATTTTTAATCTAATCGATAAATGAGGAATCGATTATGAGAAAATAAAAACCGGTGGTCGTTACGATGTATACGGTTAAGTATCCCCACACTAAAATCGGCAAAAGTTTCTTTGAGAAGTTGTGACGCATGTAACGACTTAAATAAAGTTTGAATAAGATTTGTCTTGCGGAAGTATTGTGATCTGCTGCAAAACGCGAAAGTTGGAATCTATTGGTAAGATAACAATACGAATATAGTTTTGAACGATTGAACTTTCTGTTAATCCAGGTGAATTGTAAATTTAATCAGAATATTGAAAAATAATCATAATTATAGTGATTTATAATCATCTATGTCATCTTTGATCGTATCCTGATAAATAACGAAAAGCCCATGAGAATTACCATGTTGATTTTGTAAAAAACATAAGGATTGATGTGATAATCGGGGATTTACAGTAACACATCGACCAACTTGATCTAGTACCTGCGACCTACCTACTACATATCGGCTCCGAGAACGATCCGCTGTGTAGACGAAAAAGTACGGATACCTACTACAAATACGAGGTAAATAGACTTTCATTAAGATTGGTAGATGGAAGCATATCCTTTAAACTGATATGCCACGAGCGCGCATACAACCCACTGACCAAGTTGTTATCAGATCGGTTTCTTTGAATGGGATCACCCGCTTGTTACTTGATTTTGATGAGTGGTTCGCAGTGACAGAATTCTGATGATTTGCCTATTTGAAAGTTCAGTAAGCACCAAGTACCTAATTATGATTGGTAACTGTTATGAGTAACATGCTTAAACAATATTACACTTCACATATCATAGAGGGAGTAAGATCAATACTAAAGTGAGACTTATCACAACATTTATTTAGTTTTAGAATAACTTTTTAAAAGTAAATGTTTCTCACTTGGAAGCAAGAGGTAGCGAGCGCTAGTATCTAGTGAGAACCAAGGGACTTACCTATTTATTTGTTAATATTTTATTATCTGGACCTGGACACATTTAATGTCAGTTGCGTTACTGAAGAATAGTTGATAACTTAGCAATTAGAATGTGTGATAACTTTGTCACAAAGATACATTAATTAATTAATTATAGCAGTAATTATCATGAATATTTGTTTTAGTGTAGAATAATTGCTTCTTCAAATATAAACTTCATTGGCTAAAATTATATATGTTTGCACTGTGGAAACAAACTTGTATAGGTTCAATCTGATGTTTATAACCGGATCCTAAAGATTACTGAAACCAAACACAGTAAATTAATCAAGACAAATTTAATATTGAAAAGTAGAACTTGTTAGGTCCTTATACATTACTTACTTTAGAATACATTCGAGACATGTCGACTCTTAATTTCAGGATTCATATGAAAGTTGAATCTGAACATTTAAATATATTAACTAATCTATAAACAAAGAATAGCCCTCACATTTGCCAACACACCTAAGATATTTTAATTTTTTTGTAAACACAAATGCATCTGAAATTAAATGGAAATGGTTACCTTCACATGCCGGTGTATATGAATATGATAAATTTGCTGTTTTGACAAACTAACATGAGTACCGTGGAATGTTAATACTAGATCTACTAGCATTAATTATAAACTAATTTTTCTGCTTACATTTCTTGAAGTCAATTATCAGGTGAGATTAAGCATTTATTAATAGATACTTGCTAAAGTCAGATTCAACAGACCTTTGCGGACCAAATGATAGTAACAAGTGGGTGCACATATAGAGCATCCGATAGAATTTCACAAACATCGGACTAGAGATTGTTCCGAATGAGGTAATGACATCAAATCACAATGTTTGTCAATTACATAAACTCATAGACTTTAGAGTAAGTCTATGAGAAAAGGGGAATTATTATTGTTTGTCGTTATAGAGCAACAATAATAAAGATGATTATGCCAGGTATTTTAGTAAACAGTAGGGGCATGATAAAATTTTCGGTTACAGGACCGGTGCAAACATGGAAGAACTATTGTTGCACCGCTTGCAATTATTAGCAAATCAAATCGAACATCAGTCTAGTTTATCCTCCCGCCTCTCTATACATAACGATGAGACAAGATATGACGCAGAAATTGTAAAGGTTAAACTTGAATCGTTGTTAAAGAGATTTAACGAAGACCTCACTAACTACTTTCGTATCACTAATAATCCTTCCGCTGACGACATAGGAAAAATGAGCGAAGTTCAACTTGAAGCCGAACAGAACCTCTCCGAATTGATTGTGAAAATTAAAATGTTTTCTACGCGAAACAATACAGTCAAACAGGGGGCCACCCAAGCCAGCAGCACTTCTAGCCGCTTGCCAAAACTAAGCTTACCGGAGTTCGACGGGGACGTATTGAATTGGCATCAATTTTGGGACCAGTTCAGTTCTAATATCGACGCCAGAGATATCACTGAGGTCGATAAGTTACTGTACCTGAAAGCATCTGTAAAAGGGGAAGCCAAGCAGGTTATTGACGGTTTTGACACTACTAACGCCAACTACCAGATTGCATTGAGAACATTGAAAGAAAGATATGGCAAGACTTGCCATTTGGTCGACGCTCATTACTCTGCGTTGTCTAAAGTAAAAACTGCCGATAAAACAACAAATGAGTGTAGGAAAGTACTAAACAATGTAGAACGGCATCTAAGAGTCCTAGAGTCACTTGGTGAAGATATAAACCATAATCATTTGAGGCACCTAATTTTTGAGAAATTTCCCGAAGACCTAATTTATGAACTCAAGATAAAATCGACTGAGAACTCTATTCAAGAGTTGAGGAAACTTTTGGAAATCATCATAACTGCTCGTGAAGATGCGAGTCGAATAACACAAGAACGTAACCCTAAGGTAATGGAAAATTACACTGTGGAAACGCTGCATGTTACACAAGAGAACAGGAAACATCCCATGGAAGCAAAGGAAAATATGAGCAATAATAAAGAAACGAGGTCGTCGAAGGTCAAGTCATCAGGAGAACCTCGAAGGAAGAGGGCGAAGTTAAGCTGTATATTCTGTAACGGTAGCCACTTCAACGACCAATGCGATAAATATAAAACTTCTACAGATAGAAAGACCATGATAAAAAACCGCTGTTATCAATGTTTTCGTCCTGGCCATAGCATTCAAAGTTGCAGATCACAGAGGCAATGCTTTCATTGTAAAGAAAGTGGGAAACACAATAGAGCATTGTGTCCTAATCGATTTCCCTCTCAAGTGGAATCATCTACACTGTCAGCAATAAACAATAAAAGAGACACTGTGCTGCAAACGGCAGTTGCTATAGCCTCAAAGGAAGGAGATACTTCCCACCAGATTAAATGTCGGATCTTGTTGGATTCTGGGTCACAAAGATCCTACGTCACTCAAAAAATCGCACGTAAATTAGATCTCTCAACTGAGGAAGAAGAGAACTTATCTGTTTTTACCTTTGGAGCAGAGACTCCTCGAGAACTCAAAAGTACAGTAGTTAGACTCAATTTGGAAACTCGAGACATGTCCAAACGATTGATTTATGCGAATGTAATACCGATGATATGTAAAGGAATACCAGTTGCACCACGCGAGCTTAGTAACTGGAAACAAAAGGAATTACTAGCTGACGATAGTTCATCTGACCAAATTGATATTCTTATAGGTAACGATTACTACTACAGTCTTATGAAAACTGAGAAAATTCAAATAAGAGAAAACTTGTATCTGGTTGATTCCAAGTTCGGTTGGATATTATCCGGAGTAATGAACCCGGAAACTAAAGGGGCTTTAACGGTAACTACATATTTCCAAACAGAGCTAGATGTGAAGTTAACTAAACCGGACCTACCAATGGATCAAATGAACATATCCTCTCTGTGGGATCTTGAGTCCATCGGGATAACCGATTCACCGAAGATAACAAAGGAAGAAGAAGCGATTCGAATCTTCAATGAGACTACCGATCTTATCGAAGGAAGGTACCACGTTCACTGGCCTTGGAAAGAATTTCCGCCTAATCTGACCACTAACTTCGGAATGGCATTCGGCCGCCTCAAGAGCCTAATCAAACGAATGAATTCCGAATCAATACGGTCATATGATGAAACGCTGCAAGATCAGAGACAGAAAGGAATAATTGAAATAGTTTCCGAATTTAGTGAAACTACAGATGAGGATAGACCTACACACTACTTACCACACCACGGTGTTCAACAACCAGGAAAACCAACTAGGATTGTGTATGATGCTTCTGCTAAAGTTAATGGATATAAAAGTTTAAACGAATGTTTATATTGCGGGCCGATGATGCTCGAAGACCTAACTAAACTGATAATCAGATTCAGATCGCATCAAATAGGTTTATCAGCCGATGTAGAAAAGGCATTCCTACAAATAGGATTACACAAGAAAGACAGGGACGTTACACGGTTCCTATGGCTTAAGGATACTTCTAAACCGGTCACAGAGGATAATTTGTTATGCATGAGATTCACTCGCGTTCCATTTGGAGTAATATCAAGTCCATTTTTACTTAACGCCACCATTAAACACCATCTCATGAAATCAAAAGATCCCGTCATTAAGAGCGCGGCTAATGATATATACGTAGACAACCTAGTGACTGGTGCACAGACAGTGCAAGAAGCCTTGATTCTTTTTAAACGCTGTAAAGATACATTTCACGATATATCTATGAATCTAAGAGAATGGAGCTCGAACTCTGAAGAATTCATACATGAGATTCCTGACGCATACCACAATCAGACCATAAAATTATTAGGTTTAGAATGGCATTTAAAAGAAGATACTTTACGAATACGTTTTAATAATAACAAACCTAATGCAAATACTAAGAGAGACATTCTAAGAGTAATAGCTTCGGTCTATGATCCCTGTGGCTTTGCCACGCCTACATTGTTACCAGGAAAGCTATTGTTACAAGAATTATGCAAAGAAAAGATAAAATGGGATACACCCATACCTGAAAGTTTCGCATCAAAATGGAAAGAAATCAACAACGACCTTAGCGAGATCTCAGAAATCACAGTACCTAGACGTTATACCAGAATACCTGGAAAGAACTATGACTTGCATTGCTTTACGGACTCATCCACGCAAGCATACGCTGCAGTAATTTATATAGTATCAAAAGGCGAAATATCATATGTAATCGGCAAGTCTCGTCTAGTCCCAATAAAAGACCAGGAACACCTAAAGATACCTAGACTGGAATTAATGGGAGTACTAATTGGAAGCCGTCTAATGAGATATGTAGTCGACTCTTTAAAACTAAAAGTAAGACGACAAGTATTGTGGACTGACAGTCAGATAGTTATCGACTGGGTTAATTCAGACAAATTATTGCCACCGTTCGTTGCACGGAGAATTGAAGAAATCAAGAGAAACAAAGAAATGGCTATCAGATATGTTCCATCTGAACTTAATCCTGCAGACGTTGCTACAAGATCGGTGAGCACAAAGGAGGACAGAGTTAAATGGCTAGTAGGGCCTCAGTTTCTGACACAAGGTTCCGAAACTTGGCCTACAAGCGGGGTAATGTCCATAAACCTGTTGTCCCGGGAGGGTCTCCCGAGGGAATCTCGAGTCGAAAGATATGATACTTTTCAAGATACACCGGAAAAGAATATTGACAAGTCGAGAGAACAAGAAAGAAATTCGCAAGCCCAAACGAGTGGATTGTCAAACAAGCTTGAAACTATTAAAAAACTACAAGCCGAATATTTCCCACAAGAATACAATGAGGAGGAGACCAACTTAAGTCGCAATTTGAGACTATTTAAAGACGTAGATGGCATCTTACGTTGTAAAGGTCGCTTGATGAATGCAGACTGGACCTTTGATAAACGCTATCCTATTCTCATACCAAAGGAGAGTGAATTTACCAATAACACTATAATTAAAACACACAATGAAAACTATCATGTGGGAGTAAATCACACCTTGAGCATTATACGTCAATCCTACTGGATCCCTCAAGGAAAAAGTCAAGTTCAGAAACTTCTGAGACAATGCCCGAATTGCGTGAAACATGGTGGGGGACCTTTTAAGCTTCCACCTACACCAGCGCTACCTCCAGAAAGAGCGAACTATAGTGCACCGTTTACTTTCGTAGGAGTGGACTACATGGGGCCACTTTTAGTAAAAGGAGAAAACGGAGAAACCAAAAGATGGATTTGCCTTTACACCTGTCTAGCAGTAAGAGCCATACACCTAGAAGTCGTTCAAGATCTAACGGCAGAAGAAGGCCTACTATCATTGAGGAGAATGATAGCTACCAGAGGCATTCCAACACTCATAACATCAGACAATGCCACGCATTTCAAACTTATGTCCGAAATACTGTCAAAACAATACTGCATCAATAAAGAAATACAGTGGAAATTCATACCCCAACTTGCGCCGTGGTTCGGGGGTTTTTACGAGAGACTAATCGGTATAGTTAAAAATTGTCTGAAAAGAACATTGAGAAAACACATGCTGACACACAATCAGTTAACTACAGTTGCAAAAGAAATTGAAGCATCTGTAAATATGAGACCACTCACTAGCGTAGACTCAGAGCTAGAACACGTCCTAAAACCGGCAGATTTTCTTACAATGGGAAAATGTATAACGGTAGAAAGTTCGCCTGAAAACTTTGTCAACGAAGGTACCGTAACTAAAACCGATCTTATTAAAGGTTGGAAGAAAGGATTAGTCATTTTACAAGAATTCAAAGAAATGTTTCTAAACAGATATTTGCCAAGTCTTCGTGAGAGATACCAGCATTCACACAAAGAACCGAGAGTAACGGCAAAAACTACACCAGCAGTGGGCCAGATCGTCCAGTTGCGAGGTGATTCTAAAAATAGAGAAACCTGGAAAGTAGGAACGATAGTCTCACTTCAAAAGGGAACAGATGGACTATGTAGAGTAGCTAAGGTAAAAATAGGTAACAAAGAATTCACAAGATCTTTAGCACATCTATATCCTCTCGAAATAGAAGACGGCGAAAGCGAATCTAATCGAGTATATAAAGAATCTATAAGTGGAAGTGAAGGATTCGACACACAGGACATTCAATCTATAGACGTAGTCATGGAACCTATAGATGTAGGAAACCCCAGTAAAACCCTAAATGATCAAAGAGACGAAACCAACTGCGTCAGAGATACATCAGTACATAGTGAAGAATCACTAGAGGTCAACGGGAGGATAGATGACGATAAAATAGATGACGATAAGATTGATACGGATAATGATGATGATGAGTCTAAGGAAAAGGACAAAGAAGTACCAAAAGAAAGAAGAGGTGCGGCCACGAGAGCTCTGCAGAAGATCAGAGAGTGGACGCAAAGTCTAATAACATTACTTTAATTTCCCGGCCGGGAGTGTCGCGGACCTTTAGAAGATGTGGTCCGCGAATGTAAATACAACAATAAATATAGCAAGTAGCAACATTACAATAATAATTTTATACAATGGCAACATCGATAGAACATTGGAGGTAGTACGCGCGAACCAGTGAAAATCAGGACGACAGTTGGCGCTTAGTTAAAGTTTAGTTCGAAGCAGTGTTCATCAAAGTGGGTTGGAATCGGGATTGGAGCCGGCGGCATCTCTGGATTGAAAGCTGAGTATCTAATGATTTAAGATTAATTAATATTTTTATGTACCTATTATCTGTGCTATTCACTGGATCCATTGTTCATGAGAATGTTGAGAATACAGACTTACGGAATAATGATTTTAAGTAGACCAACGAGGTTGGCAAACTTTGAGTATGTTGTAGTTGTATATTGTAACTGAAGCTTCTTGAGATCTCAATTAGTACTAGTATAAGTACATAATGATTAAAGTGGTGAGAATACCACGCCGCCCCCATAAAGGTATGATAGACCTAAATTGCATCGTTGATGATGATTGAGGTGGTGAGAATACCACGCCGTCCTCTAAAGGTATGATAGACCTAAAATCCATCGTTGATGATGATTGAGGCGGTGAGAATACCACGCCGTCCTCTAAAGGGTATGCTTAGACCTTAAAGCATTTAAGAGTGCCCTTGGAAGCGAGCTTCCAGGGGCGGAAACCATACCGGTTTTCATCTGTTGAGTCATGTAATAACTAGATCTAATAATTGACATTTGGTTTCAGTGAATACCGATAGTCTTAGTTACCCAAAGTATCGAAGTGTCAGTGTCATCGATAATATCTACCTACAGATGGTGAAAGGGGTCCCTGTGTTCAAATCTGGTTGCTCTGCATTCCGTGCTCTGTCTCCAATTCTCCATAAAGAATTAACAAGCGAAGCAGATCTATTTCCCAGGTACAAGTTCCACATAATATTTTTTTTCTCATTCGCTACGTCTGTATAAGGTTACACCCTCAGAAGAGATCAATCTAATACTCTAGTATCACATGATTCCTGTAAATGGTAGAAGCATAATATATATATACAGACGTAACGACATCAATATATTGCAAAATCAATTTTAATTTGTCAATGACCGTTAGTTACACTTTTGAAAGATAAAGAAACAAATATTTATGATTTTTTTTTAAATTCTTATTTATAAAATAGATTTAAAAAATACTTGTTTCTTTGACTGGAAGCATGTGACGTCGGAATTATAGCTAGGTGTGACGTATTGCAAATATTAAAAGCGTCGCATATTCGTTAATTTTGGCTAAAGTAACAAAATAAAAAAAATACGGGTCAAATAATTTTTGATTTTCTAACTTATGGACTAATTTTTTCCAGTCTTTTTGCATTTTTTTACTGTCCTATCATAAAAATATTCTATCTATCTATGAGGACGTGCCTCACTCTTCATTGATAAATAGAATCCTTCCTTTCTAATTTGGAAGTCGTGACAGCTTACCTCAGTTATTTGTATTTGCGTCAAATAAGCTTCTATACACTTTAACGAGTAAAGGTCGTGACACACATGTATAATACTTTGGCTGAGATACTGTAACAGATAGGCCAATTATGATTTGGTCAACTGGACGACGACTTGGACTCAAACTGAGAGGGCTGGTTCGAGGTGGCGCTGTAAAAGAACACTTGGAAAAATTTGGGGAGGGCCTTTGCCCAGCAGTGCAGTATAGGCTAAATAAAAAGAAACTGGAACAATCCAATGTTCCTACGCGTAGCAAATGTTCGCCGAATTCGCAAGCCAACATTTATTGGCAATATTGATGACAAAATATGTGTAGCAATCACACAAATGTTTGTAGGCCTTTGTTGGCCCAACCCGTTTGCAATATTATAACGTTGGGCGTCAAAATGTCACACACGTTTTGGCGGTGAACAACGATCGTCCCATGCGACTGTCATCGATGGTCGTTCTTTAGTTCAGTGGACAGTTGAGTACCGGCTGATGAATGGGTTGTATGGTGAGCTAGTGGGTTTAGTATGGGCTTAGGTGAAGGTTGAACTGGTCTGACTCTATTGTTCCGTTTCTGGGGTTTCGATCTTCAATGTTGCTAAACAGTTGGTTTTATTTAACTAATTTTATGTTGTTTAAATGTTGCTAACAGTTTGGCAACCGTGAAATTGAAAATGATATCCCATGAGAACGTAATACCGAATAAAAAGTGTTAATGTTTTATTAGGTGTCGGGTTTTCCGGAGCTTTCTTGCATACAAACTTAGTCCTAATAAGAATGATAACAACACAAAATAACCCAAATCGGTGCAGTCTTTCAAAAGTCGTGTGTGTGTTAACCCGGTAGTAGTACTGTACAAAGGTATACTGTTACAGTAATACGAGTATCAAAAGTTTCAATTCCTCCAAAACAAGAAAATTCCCAGTTATGAAAGTAAATAAAATTCTCATTTAATCCGTCGACCTTCCGCGAACACAAAAATGTTTTCATCCCCTTCCAAACTCAATTGTGAAAAGATTTTATTTACAAATCGTCAAAATTCAGATTATGTTGCTCATCAGCGTTATCCTTTAAAAGAGAGGGGAAGGGGGGGGGGGGTGAGGCGTGAAACAGGCTAATGAAGTATTTGAAGCCTCCGTTCTGAAGCGTCGTGATTGGTGATGGAATACTAAGCATGGTCCGATGAATAGGTTCACGTAATTTCTTGATTGTACGCAGAAAAATGAGAATATTTTTTCCCCTATTAAATTTTCGCTGCGAAATTCTTCGGGCAATTTATTGTGTAATATTTTTTTTAAGGAGTTTGAGTGTGATTATCATTCGTCTTTCCGCGACCCTGACAGGCGTTTGGCGCTCTATGGCGGTCCGTCAGATTGCTGACATTTCTTTTAACGTTGTCGTGCATGGTCCTTGATCAGACGATGGATCACCCATTACACCTTCTCCTTCGCGAGCATAACTGCATCGCAGAAAGATGCGATCGCTTCCTATTCCGTCTCGCCCCGCAGCATGGCCTCGACCAATGCTGTCGCTAACATCCTAATCCTGTCCTTATCCTAATCATATCCTTACCCTATAGTTACCTTATCCTTACCCTATTATTACCCTATCCTTATATATATCTATATCATATCCTTATCCAATCCTATCCTAACCCTATTCTTAATCTATCCTTACCCTATCCTTACACTATCCTTCCCTTATCATTTATCCTATACTTACAATACCTTATCCCATCATTATCCTTTACTTATTTTAATCCTATATTCAATTCTAATCCTAATCCTACCCTAGTCATATCCTAATCCTGCTTTTCTGCCTGATTATACTATTAGTTATAATAAAGGTAGAATTAGGATGACGATCCTTAAACTTAACTAATAGTATAAAGGAGTTGGCTAAATGACTGCCCCAGTCATCTATATGACTTTCACATTAACTCGTAGTATTTAAAAATTCATTAATGAATTGTTTAGTGTTTAATAATTTCCTAATACTTATATAAACTGTTAAACATAAAAAAGTATCTGAATTGCTTTCTGTGCATTTTTTATTGACATGACAACGCCACGATGAAATAATGTAGACTAGGGAAGGGTCACAAAGCTTTTCCAGATTGTCAAAATGAAACTGTACTTAATCGATTTTCACTAACAGGATTCAAAACGATTTCTTTTCTGAAATAATTAAGGAATGGCGTTGAAAATGCAAGTTTTTGGCGGGAATCGATAGAGTTCAATTCAGTGTCCTATTTAGTTTTTTGTTTTTACGTTACACGTTTTGATTCGGAAAACGAATTACCGTGACCCCGGAACATAAAGGGCTGTTGAAGAACACCGTAGATTTAGACTCATTTGACGATTTTACAACGTAAAGAAAAAGTGATTCGTCCACGAAACTCAACTTTTTTTTTTTTTTTTAAACTTCTGAATGTGCTTCTTCGTTTAATCTTAGTTCATATTTTTTGTCGAATAATATTAACTGAAGTGTTATCAAACTACTTTCTAACCAATCGATTCTTTTATCGATTCTGTGAACTTTGAGTTCGGTCCCATCTTTAAGAAAAAAAAAACAAACGTCAGATGTCATTTGAACGCTCTGCCGTTTAATTGTTCGTTGTAATTCTTTATTTTGGCTTTTTCTTCACCCCCGCTTGTTTATTGGACTTTCTGTTTGCTTATACCTACCGACCTATCGCCACTCAACACGGACTTGCATTCAATTCATCATGCAATAAATAAACTGTGGTATACCCACGCAAAGATTGCGGCGGCATAGCAAGCAAGCAATGAAGACGTCATTGCTTGCTGTTCTACTCACCATCGTATCACGATGGTTAACAATAGAGGTAAGACATTTACAGATGGTCCTGGCGATGCTCGGCCCAAACCCAATCCCCACACTGTGTCCTCGCAGTGGCGACACGCTTTTATTTTCCGCCCAATCCAACACAAGAACCTCCTAAAACATCCGTGTCCCGTGAGGACCTACGTTAGGCGGAAGATGAGGACGCCGCGGCCCCTATTGCGTTCCCAACAGATTGGTTGCCTTAGATGTCATAATATTTAGATGTATAGGTAAACAGTAAAGTTAATTCATGTAGGTACTAAAGTAATTACGTTTTTTCTAGGTTCCAAGGAATGCCAACATTTGTCTTGTCAACTTGTGAAGTTCGTATGGCAAAATTCGGTCATGCAACGGTGTGCATAACTTGTGGCAGTTCTGTGAGAAGTTTAGATCGCCATGCAGTAGACAAACAATTCAAAGTTGAAGAATTTTACAACATCACACCCAGATTTAAATCACGTGAATAAAATGACATTTAAACATTCAACAGTCTTTCGCGTCGTACGCTTTAAGACTGTGATTTATATCAATCACAGATTATCGAATACCTAAATATAGTACTATTTTTCTTGTTTCATTTCGAAATAATTAAATGTATTTTGAGCTAATTAAAGTGTTCAATAACAACTCGTAGTTCAGAAAAGATTTATCAATCACGACATGCTTTGCAATATGAAGTCCCCTGGCACGTTTATTTGTCAGCCTGTCTTCACCGATATAACTAACAGATTTTGATGGGGTTAACACTAGTAGATAGATTAGTTCTTCTTGTGTGGATGCAATGTTAGCATTATTTGCAGTTTTTATAGTACTTTTAATGATATGTGTTCACTTTTTTTTTTTTCAAGATTGCGAAGAAATGACAACTTGTTGAACCTTTTTTTATGTGAAATATTAATATTGAGCTATTCATCGTTATACAGTGCTAGGTCCAATGTCTATAAGTGGCTGGATTCTTGTACATACTTCAATTTAGCCAACTCCTTTAAAAGTATGTTTGTAACCTTTTCACGTTTAAACCACTGCACCGATTATCCTGAAATTTTGCACATAACTACGTTGTCAGGTTTACAGAGACGAACATCGCCACCTTGCATCCCGAAAAAAGTACTGTTCCCAAGGAAAACAATAATTACGTTCATACGATAATGGATGCCGCGACAATGTACCTACGTTCCGAGTAATTGTCCATTTCTAAATAAACGCACGTGAAGCCGCGCGCAATAGCTAGTAACCACGCATTTATTAAAATAAAAATAAACTTGAGACAAACCAAAGCTAGTACATAAAGAGCTTTGTGATCTCCAGTACTCTTTAAGACTCCGCCATGTTTGTTACTCACATCTTGCGTTCCCATCGCTACGTTTCTTACGTTATCTGGCAACGTTTGTTTTCAGTCACCGCACGCCCTACGTACCAAGAGACAAACAAACATGATCTTTTTTTTTATCGTGGTAAAATCATCAAATGAGTCCTCCCACCCCGGGCAGGGCGGGAGGGAACTGTCAGACTTGTACTGACTAAAATCCACGGTGTTATTATATACTAGCTGTGCCCGCGACTTCGTTCGCGTGGATGTCGGAACTTAACAATGTAATTTTTTAGTGCTTCTTTATTAACAACATTAGCTGTAAACCATCATTCTGGAGCATACATAAATATGCGTACGTAAATCATCAAATGAGTCCCCACCCAGGGCAGGGAAAGAGGGATTGTCAGACTTGTAATGATTAAAATCCTCGATGTCCTATAAATCCTATAATAGGCCTTTACGTTCCGGGGTCAAGGTAATTCGATAGTTCCGCGACCCCGGCAGGCTTTGGCCTTCTAAGGGGGGGACCGTCATTGTGATGACACATTGAGGTGCGTGTTGAACACAACGACGCCGTCGACCCAGGCATACTCGCCGCCCGCATGCTCGTGCAAGTGAAAAATCTACGTTTAAATGCCTCTGGAACCTGAGTAGTATGGGCGTACTCCGGAGCCTGCCCGTTCCTGCCTTTACCGGCGCTGGCAGCCCCAGAAACAGGTCGTACCTATGCGTGACCCATCGTATCCCATCGTATCTCATCGTATCCCATTATATCCCATCGTATCCCATCGTATCTCATCCTATCCCATCCTATCCAATCATATCCCATCCTATCCAATCATATCCCACCGTATGCCATCGTATCCCATCGTATCCAATCATATCCCATCGTATCCCATCGTATCCCATCGTATCCCATCGTATCCCATCGTATCCCATCGTATCCCATCGTATCCCATCGTATCCCATCCTATCCCATCCTATCCCATTGTATCTCATCGTATCCCATCGTATCCCATGCTATCCCATCCTATCCTATCCTATCCCATCCTATCCCATATTATCCTATCGTATCCTATCCTATCCCATGCTATCCCATCCTATCTCATCCTATCCCATCCTATCCCATCCTATCCCATCCTATCCCATCCTGTCCCATCCTATCCCATCCTATCCCATCCTATCCTATTCTATTCTACGATTCCTTTAAATCGCTTTAATTAATTTACATTTTTTGTTTGTAAGGTGTTAACTGATTACGATGAAATAAAAAACATAATGTTACTTCAATTCAACACCTCTATTCCAGGTTTTTTTTAACGCCATCTACCGTGTTATCGTTGGTTTAGATGAATTATTTGAATATGTAGTTTTTCTATTCGAAGCTAGATCGCGCTACTGAACTGCGCGTCGCGGTGTAAACTGACCGTAATATTTTACTTCTGAATCACTTTAAATTCAAATATCTTTTGATAGACTGAACCGATTGCAATGAAACAAAAACTAAATGTTACTTCAAGTTACGCTAAATCGTTTTGTATAAAAATTATCTACATTGATTTCGTACATTTTACGTGATGCCCGAATAACCAAACATACAAACAGACAAACAGATAAACAGACAAACAGACAAACAGACAAAAATTCTAAAAATGCTGGAAATGGGTTCTATTGGTTGTCCTTTAACATCCTGGCTATATTTTTTTTATTTTTTTTTAATGTACAAAAATTTATTTTCTACAGTTTTATTATATGTATAGATTATACGGTGTGTCATTTGTTTTGAAAACTTAAGAAAGAAATTTGTTTCTATTAATTTATACTAAAAAAATATTAAATTATAATAAAACAATTTTTTACGATGCAAATGATTTACAATTGTAATACGTACGGCAGTGACTTTGTTTTCCCACGTATTGCTGCCAACGTGTTCATTTCGGCAATTTTGTTTAACAGCGTTTTTGTTTCCAACGTGGTTTCCGCGAAGGTTGACCCTTCTTGATTAAACAAACATGGTTGTTGCCTTTTTGTTGGTTTCCATACCTAAAGACGAAAATTTAGAATATCCTAGTACGTTGAAACATCTGTAATGATTATTTTGGCTCTAGAATGTCATCGTCAGAAAGACGCGGTAACACGGAAATCATCGGGGGTTGTGGGACTATCTCATCAGGTAACCGTGACCCTGGAATGTAAAGGGCTATTGAAGGATCACCGTGAATTTTAGTTAGTACAAGTCTGACAGTTGAATCTCTACCGATCCGCTTTGGGTGTACAATAACACACAATTGGAAGCAACTCGCGACCTAGAATTTGAAATTAAGAATTTAAAATCAACCGCGATTGCTATACAACATAATTATTATAAATTGAGAACCCATTTTAAAAGTTAAAAAAAAGTGTTTTAAAAAAAATGTCACGGACTTCCGAAATAAAAATTATGTACTTACCTAAAAAAAATTTTGTGTTTGCCTTATTAGTCGGTTATATTATTTTTTTGCGTGTCGTTATTTTCAAGTGACAGCTGACGAATAAAGGTCAATGAAATTTTCAAACTTACCGTTGCCGCATCAAAATCTTCAAGGTTCTGTTGAAAATAGTTCAAATAGAATCCTAATGGCCAATCGTTTACGCAAAAACGTATCTGCAAGGCTCTTCAATACTATCATTTTAACTCAACATTTCTCAAAAATTTAAACGAGCACGAGCATTCACGAAATATATTTCATATTCCAGAATTTTTTACTTCACTGAAATCCATCCGAGGATTTGGAGTAAGTGGCGTATAAATGCGAGCTCAGCAGCTGCCAAACCTACTGCATAACATAGTTTGAAATTCTTATATGGTAAAGTTACCCTTCATGATTTCCCTGAGCTGTGAAGTTTGTAGCTGGTAAGTTGAGCAGTAAATCAATTCTTCCTATGTCTTACCGTGCGTGCTACACGAGCACACTTGTTTTAAAATGTTTTAGGGAAAAATACTGCAAGGTTTTACATAATAATATGCCATCTTTTAATTGTGCAGAAATAAATTGTGTTACCTTTTTCATTTCTAGTACTTAAAGCCTTTTTTTTTATTTTTCTAAACGAAGTGATAGTCAAATTCCTTATTCAAAAATCGTTAAATACTTTGTTGGAATTTAATATATTTTATTTGTTATCAAATGGATTTGAAAAATATTTCTACATTTTATTTTATTCGACTTCTGTGCCGTGACATTGAGTTTGACAAACTACATCAAAATGTCATTGTTGGTCGTGGCGTCATAATTAGTAAGAGTTATATACTTAGGAGTGACGTATTGCAAGTTTTAAAAGCCTCTAATCTTCGTCAATTTTGGCTTTCGTAACACAAGCAAAAGCACGGAGCAAATAATGATTCATAAGCTGAGTTTTTTTAGCGTGTTAAAATCAACGGACTAATTCGATTTTTTCAGTCATCTTTCCCTTCTTCTTCTTCTTCTTCCTGCCCTTATCCCATTCTACTTGGGGTCGGCGCAACACGTTTTCTTCTTCCTTTCTGGGGTATCAGACGTCACAGTATCATTTACTCCTTTTTCTTTCATATCATTCCTTAGACAATCCATCCATCTTTTCTTTGGCCTTCCTCTTCCTCTCCATCCATCAACATTCATACTCATCACTTTCTTAGTCACATGGGTGTCATCCCTCCTCATTCAGTCATCTTGACCATTGTTTACTAATTTTGTTTACATTAATGGAAATAACATAGAAACACTTTCCTTCTCTATGTTTTCATACGCCACTCTTATCTAGAAATACTTACTTAGAGGCTTTTAGTAAAATCACTTATCTACTGTATGGACAATATACTCTGTAGTTAACGCCTTGCCACAAGAGACTATCTCTTAACGATACCTTTGAGAAATCACAGTAAATGTAATTACACGAAATAACTAAACAACTAACGTTCGATATAATGTGTTTTGGAAAATAAAAGAATCACTATTTCTTTTTTAGGGTTCTGTACCCAAATGGAAAAACGGGACTCTATGACCAAGACTCCGCTGTCAGTCTGTCCGTCTGTCACCAGGCCGTATCTCATGAATTTTGATAGTTAGGCATTTGAAATTTTCATAGATAATGTATTACTAGTTTTTTTTATATATGTACTAATTACCTATTATTATACACCGTGACTTTTTAGTCGTCTTACAAAAGCAGCCCAGTTCATGTATCCAATGACTAGAACACGTTTATAATAAAAAAATATGTATTTAAGAGATTTGAAAAATTTAATAATAAAACTTTAATTGGTTATTATGACACAAGGCGTAGTTAGAAACGCCCTTGTCTCATAGAAAATGGAAATGGAATGTTCTACCCGACTATTGCGTTGGGTAGGTATACTCTACAGATTGATACGTAAACATTTTAACAGGGTGTTTCATATTTCTAATGTACCTATTTATTAAAATAAAAATTATTATTAACGATTTAAATAAAATTAAACATGCCTAGAGGTATTTTAGGTCGGATACATTAAGTGGACGGCTTTTGTAAGACGACTAAAAAGTCACGGTGTATAAGACTTAACTATATTACATAATTATCTGTGGCTATGTTTTCTTTGTAAAAGTTTATAAATTTTTATTATTATATATACCTATATATATTTATTATTTCTATAAAGTATAAGTATAAAAAAATTAAGGGGCTCCCATATACCAGACATGATTTTTTTGTTTTCGTTTTTATAGATAATGTTACGGTACCCTTCGTGCGTTAGTCCGACTCGCACTTGGCCGGTTTTTCTTTTTGTTACTCTTTTACTATGTTTAAGCACAGAATACCTAATAGTACTGGTTTAAGTGTTATCATAGCTACGGATTAAAAAAAATGTACGTAATAAAATTTATTCCTATCCCCAAGAATGTCACGTATTACTTACATTTTTTAATACATTCTGGGGTACTGATTTGGGGAGATATGAGATATGAATAAACTGAACACAATATTATTAAGTATACCATTAAAAGTTATACCCATTATTCATTAACTTTTCATTATTAATATTTCTCACACAAAGGTATACTGGCGGTCTTCTGTGGCTAGGATATACCTACAGTTTACTTTCAGTTTCTTTGGCCTATCTCCAAGAAGAGTAGCTACCTACCATGTCTATCAATATAATAACACTATAAATTGAAAAATCAACTACAGCACCTCTCTCTGCCTCATTCGCTTTAATTACGTACTAAGTTAATTATCTGAACATGAACTTTTGTTTCTCATCCACCATTATTTCTCAGAAGCAAAGAGCTGAATATATTACAATCAGAAAGATAAACTGAGCGATCACACGGACGAGCCCCAGTTCGAGAGTAATAAAACATGAAACACTCGCACTCTGCTATAATTTCCTTAATTAAACTCGCGAGAATTTAAAAAACTGACTGACGTGTAATTGAAAATACGAGGATATTTGTTCAGAATTTATTATAGTTGCCGCAAACATACGAACGTGTTAAGCTTCACAACTAGGCTATAAATATCGGCGAGCTCTGAGTTATGGCTTTAGTTCCACACTCACAGATTTGTTCCGTGTGTTTCGACCACAATACACCTATTTAAGCTTCGGTGCCAACCATTATCGATCAATTGGTAGCCGCCACTAGTTTGTTTAGCGGGTTTCAGTACGAGCAGTTTCAGGTTGTTCGAAAGTATAGCTACGACTTTTCTGCTTACTTTGGTTTCCCAAGACAGAATGTCTTACGGAAACTTGGGCATGCGGAAAATTCATGAGGTTATTTTCCGTTTATTCTCGCCCTCGACTGTTTTATTAAGATATTAAAAATAAACACCGTACATTTTTTTTGTTGGGTTTGAGTATATTTTTTTCACCCGAAATATCATAAAACAATTGTAAGTATAAATAATAAAATCAAATGTTACCAGGCTTTTCTGATTTCAATACGTAAATGAAATAAAAATCCGTTGTTAAATTAAATCAATAGCTGCCCTGTTGGAATTCAATTTGAAACAAAGATTGAGTGCAAACAGACTGATGAACGCCAGTGATCAAAATACACTTTTATAAAATAAATACATAGTCAAATGATAACACGGATCATCTAGTAAACGATTGAAAAATTGATTGGTGTTGTCGCTGAACTAAAGTTTTTGGCCAAGCTCTTTAAGTAAATAACAATTGAATATAACAATAATATAGGGAAAATTCCGATATTTTGAATTTTAGCAGAGCGCAATGTCCCACGAAATCCTACGTAAGTATTATTTCCGTAATCTCCACGATATGACTCGTTAATGAGCAAAGGTGAGCTGTTTCAAGTGCGCGCTAACTCGTTCAACGATATGCAAAGGATTACCGGGACAGTGAGCCGGTCTATCTAAACGAAGCATAATGACATAGTCAGCATTTGCAGGAAGCCATTTCATACCAAATGTGGCACATTATTTTGTATATTATTTTGATATGACCCTCGTTCCATAGTTTTTCTTAGTATGATCAAGTATGAATGTATGATAGCGAGCGCCGATTTCATTTATTTTTATTATATCACACAAAGACCATACAAGTTTGGGACTCCAATAAATGACATGAACCGTAGCAGCTCTTTTGTCGCTCAGCTCAGCCATAGAAACAAGTCCTAACAGCCAATTTCCTTCTTACCTACGAAATTCATAACACAAATACTTCGTATAAATGAAATAGCAGCTGCTGTACCACGATAAGCATTAACATAATGAACACTTGGCCCGTAATTTTCGGAGTTTCAGTAAAAAAATCATCTCGCTATGCGAAAAGTTAAGAGGGCAAGTTTCGTAAGAATTTTCTCTCACCCCAAAAGTTAACACGTAAAGTTGTTCATCAACGACTGGAATCGTTTTATTCATTTACGAAGGATTTTATTTTTTAACATAAAAAAGCGGCCTCCCAATGCCAAAAGATAACAAAGGGGGAAGTTCTTTCAGATATTCTGTAGGATGGTGCTTATAATTTCCTGCTCGGCGTTTCCCGGCCTTTTCAGCTAATAGTCTTCTCGTTTTTTCCCTCTTTGTGCATCCCTTGATTGTAAGGATCTTAAAATTAGTTAAAAATATATTCAGCGAGGGCCGGCTTCTCACAAAATTGAGCTAATAAAGGAGGTAGAACAAGTGAACTTCACGAAGAAAACTTTGTTGGTCAAGATTCTTCTATAAAATTTTCTTTGGATGGATAAAGGGGAAATTCTCATTTGTTGGTTTTTCGTCTGACTGCTAGTCTTGAAGGAATTTGAAAGGAAACCTGATTTTTATCAAGGTACGTCCCTTCTTAAAATCAGGTTTGCTTCCAATTTTCTTATCCTATAACTTTTCGAATTTTTACCCAGCAAGAAGTAGGTATTTTATAGAATTTTTTTTTACGCATTATAAAGTAGGTAAACTTGATCTACTGCTAAGGCACCAGCTATCAGTCTTCTCAGGGATGTGACTTAACAGATATTGCACAGGGTATACTGGAGTTGGTCTTTTAAAAGGTCCGGTTCCCTCCTCCATGTATTGAAGGTGGTCACCGAGGTGATTTTAGTGAGGTACGAATCCCACACTATCCGGTCTTACAAGACCAGGTGCCTTTTTCGAAAACAAAAAAAAGCTCAAGTTCGACTCGGACTTCGAGCATGAAAGGTTCCGTACCACTTTATCTATAAAACCGGCAAAAAATACGTTTGTTTTATGGGATGTTTATTTTATCCTATTTTTTGTATTTTTTTCTGTTACAGCGATAACATAAAATACATCATCTTTCTGTTAAAAATTCAACTATCTAACCAGGTTTATAAGATACAGCTTTCGTAATAGGGTCCAATTTTACCCTTTGGATACGGAACCCCAAAAAGAACACCAGCTATACATAGTAGATACAATATACTACATATTAACTTTAACTCCTGCCAACATTATAGCTCGGAAGGGAATGTCGTATTTGAGCGAAAATTGCACTTTAAATTTTTTATGGTTGTCTGTCTGCTGGGTCTTTTTTAATAAAATTTATATAGGAATTTTATAAAAACTAATTTCAGATTTTAATTAAATACTTTTGTGATGTAAAAATGCTTAAATTAAAATTGTGTTTAAAACACAATGCTTATCTTTAAAAAAAAAAGTACCGACTTCAAAACAAATACAAAAAAGTTTAAAATAACTTTTCTTTCGGAAGTCGGTGGCAATAGTCAATGACACAACAAAACAAAGCCACCGACTTCCGAAAGAAAAGTTATTTTAAACTTTTTTGTATTTGTTTTGAAGTCGGTACTTTTTTTAAAAAAGTTTTTATTTTACCCTTTTTAGTTTATTTATTACATATCCCAAATTCTTGTAAAATACAAAATTTTCTTACATATGCACTAATCTTGTAATCCGTCACAACATAAAAAAATCCATATCTCTAAAACTACTAAACCGATTTTGATGAAACTTGCTGTGTACCCTAAGTTGAACAATACCTAGTACAACAAAAAAAGAATTACTTAAATCGAACTAATAGTTCCGGAGATATGCGTGCACAAACATAAAAACATACATACATACATACATACATACATACATACACTTATGAAATTTGGCACATTTGTTCAGACGCTGATATAGACTAACATATATGAAAACTGGGCAGTTCTGATAATATTACATACATACGGGTCGAATTGATAACCTCCTTTTTTTTGAAGTGGGTAAAAACATCAAGGGCACACGGGCCACAACGACAAATCGCCGCCACCGGCATATTTCTTGTAGTTTTCATAGTGTCACCGCACGCGGGCCACTGGCCACAACCACAAAACGCCGCCACGAGAGAAGCTGAAGCGCGCGGCAGCCACTTGTCGCCACCGGCAGCCACTTGAATGTATGAAAACTACATGAAATATGTCGGTGGCGGCGTTTTGTGGTTGTGGCCAGTGGCCCGTGTGCGGGAGCCCTAACATTCAAGTGGCTGCCGCGCGCTTCAGCTTCTCTCGTGGCGGCGTTTTGTGGTTGTGGCCAGTGGCCCGTGTGCGGCGACATTAAACTGTTTTTTTTTGAGGTGATAAAATCATCAATGTAATCCTCCCTCTCAGGGTTGGAGCTGAAGTGACTTTTTTGGGACAGTCCCACCACACAATTCCCAAACCACTGCAACTCCGACAAGCCAGACTCAACAGTGGCAACGAGCAGAAAAGCGCCGGGAAAATTACGCTCGACGTGATGTCTCTGTGAATGAATATGTGACGGCACTGTTGGCTCGTTCTCGTTGGCTAACCGATCCACTGCGTCGCGAGTTCGATCCCCGCACGGAACAAATATTTGTATGACCTACAAGAAGTTGTTCCGGGTCTGGGTGTTTGTGTGTTAGTGTTTCTTAGTGTGTAAATGCAGCCACAACACTGGAGAGAGTGGGGCAATCATTATAAAAAACTGTCTAACTGACCTGCAATAAAATTAATCAGAAAGATGGAAAACTACAACCCTGTTTCTTTGGTTGCCCTTTGCATTCCAGAGCCACGATGCCTATGGAATCTAATCCCGCGACCCTAGTAGGACCGAGCTCTACTCTTACGAGGAGTGGGGCGGATTCAAATCTCTACAGATACAATAATTTACATTGTACAAATTGAATGCATAATGAATTAAGTATCTCTGTATAGACTTAGCTTACTCCAAAATTAGCTTAGAATGACTAGATTAAGGCAAACATCCACATTGTCCTGTTTACCCCACATACATAGCTATTAACCGGTATGTAAATTGAATCGCCGTACGTAAATACAGAATTAGGCCGTTCCACTTAATTACGTAATACTAGCTAGCTTTTGGCTGAGGTTTCGCTTGCCCGCCCCGTTTTCTCTCCTCAAGATTTATGCAAATTTTCCCAAAATTCATGAAAATCGCTTCGAAACAAAATTACTATCACATTCTTAATAAAACTAGCTTTTGCTTTGAGCTTTGCAAGATGGAATATTCCTCCAGAGTTCATACAAAAATGAAGCCTGTACCAAAATTCATCAAAATCGGTTCAGCGATTCACGTGTGAAAACCTAACAAAGAAACTCACATTGATGATAAGGTTTTATTTTAAACGTTGCCCCACACTAGGAATTTCTCCTGTATCGTGGGTGCGTTTACAAACATAGAAACTCACATACACAAACGCCTAGACCCAGAACAACTACTTGTAGATCATACAAATATTTGTTCCGTGCGGGAATCGAACCCGCGATACGAGTGTAGCAGAACCATCTCTCATTCACTGTGCCAACCGTGCCGTCACGCTTGCACGTGGCTTTGTTCGCTCCCCGCCTCTATAGCCAGTAACCTTTCCCAGGGTGCCATCTATCTCTGTACCAAAATTCATCAAAATCGGTGTAGTGATTTAGGTGTGGAAGCTTTATAACTAGTACAGATTAAGTTAGGATAACATAATAATTAGCCAGTGTTGCCCTTCCACACGTCTTGTGCACTCGAAGCCGCAATTTAGTCGCGGTTTACCTCTGACATGCCCTGTTAAACGTCTACATTTCAAAACTAAAATTGTAAGCTAATTAGAAATTATGTTTTGTGGTTGAGGATTTCCCGTTGGTAATTGCTTTTTGTTTTGTTCTGTGTATGTAGAGTTATATTTTGTACAGCTGTGGCCTAGTGCTTTTGAGTGCAATCTGAAATTAAAGAATTTATATAAAAGAAAATTTATCTAAAACGTGGTGCAAAGCAGCGAGTTTTAACTCTTTTCGTCACCGTTTTTCGTTTTTAAATTTGGAAGATTGGCTTACAATTAAAATTAAGATTTGTTTTCTTAATCTGTATTTAAATAATATGTTTTTTATGTGGTTAAATCATGGATTGAGACCTCCCACCCAGTGCAGGACGGTAGGGACTGTCAAACTTGTACTGACTAAAATCCACGCTGTCCTTCAATAGCCCTTTACGTTCCAGAGCTACGGTTACCTGATAGTCCCGCGACCCCGGACGGCTTTGGCCCTCTAAAGTGGCCTTGTCATGTTGCTGAAAGCTCTTTGAGGCGCGCGTGGGATACGACGTGCTGCCAACCCAGGAATGGTCCATAATCGGACAGCGAGTCGTCCATTACTGATCAAATGTGGTTCATAATTAAAGTTAATCATTAAAAAAAATAGCAGTCCACCAGCATCATGAGCCCCTGCTTTTGAGAGAGAGAACCTCCTCACAATACGCACCGTGTCCAGGAGTACTGCCTTCCGAATAAAACGCTTGATCCAGCTGCCAAGCGAGAGCCTCCTGAGGTGTTCTTCGAGTGTCTTGCAGACATAACTATCGGCACAATAACTGCTGTGTTCAAATTAATCATCATTATTTCTATAAGTAATTTCCATCATAATTATTCACATTCCAAAAACGATATGGTAGTTTATGAAAGAGGAACTATCCAGTTTCCTAGTAGTTCTAGCTATTTTCAATTGAATCAATATTGAACGGGAAGCAGTTTCTGACTATTAAGTGTTAGAAGTAACTTGCTCTAGCACTGTTTTGATTGTCTATTTGAAAACGATTGGTGATAGATCATTGTATGTCCGCTATGTTTAACGTCATTAAAATAGTGCATTTGCATCGGGCGTATTACAAGCTCGCGCGGCAATTTCGATGAGCCGCTCGCGAGGCAGCATCAGTAGTTTGCCTAGGAACTCAAAGGCGAGACTCGCGAGGCAGGCCTAACCATCAGAAGTCACCGAGCTTCTTCACAAAGGACCCTTGACCCTGGACCCTTGACTTAGGAATATCTATCGCTACGCAACGCTACAAAGACATAATGTATAAATTTGCGCCACGTCATGTCTTGCTTTCCACCAACCATTTAAAAGACCTAAAATTGAAATGTTGTCATCCGTAGCTTAGTTCAACTAAAATATTTTAGGCCTTTGTTAGCTGAATTGAGTTATTTTAATAAAAATAAATACTTAACACGATACTTCCTGAAAAGGCAAGCACCGTTGCTCCATTTATGAATGTATGGCCCGTTGTACACATTCCTTCGAACAATCCCCAAGTTTCGTTCCCGGAAACTGTATACCAAAGATGGAGGACTTTATTTCCACCCGGGACCACACCGCCAATATTCATGTTTAAAATAATTACATAAATTCTAAAACACCTCTTTAGAGGATTCTGTTGGCGCGCTAATGAATTATGCGATCAAGATAAATTAGTTTTGATGTAATACGAATCTTAGTAGGTATAGCGAGAAGAGGGTTTAATTAAATATGATAATAGGTTGAATACCCGGTCGTTCTGCACGATCCAAGACATTCCTATGCGTACGAAATTCGATGAACATTTTAAAAGGGAATTTAGTTTTCATGAGCCTATTGCGAATGCTGTCTCATTTGTTTCACATTCTTTTGTTTTTGCCATTTCACCCGATGTTGGATATTCGGAAAGGGGAAAGAGTTTGAATACGTAATAGGGCCCTCCTGAAGTCTCCTAAGTACCTAATAAAGATTAAGTGGATCCGTTTCTAGAAATATCTTGTATGTTCACTTTCTTGAGATTGTAGGTATCTTGGTATTGAAGTGTTTCCACTTTGTTGTTTAGATTACGTTGATAGGTTACCTGTGAAGTGATCTGTGTTTGATGTTTGTATCATTAGAGTTTCTTGGTAGAGTAGGTAATCTGATATTGAGACTGCTTGAAGCAACCTACTTACCTGTATGAAGGCGTTTATTTAGCAACCCAGGCAGCCAAAATATGAACCAAAATATAGAAACCTTTTAGTATGTTCTATGATACGTAGAATCGAAAATTCTTATATTTTTTTAGCATTTAAGTTTGACAATGAGTCAATCAAAAGGTAGGTATTGAACTTGGGTATGCAATTTATCATAAATTATGCTGTAATAAACAATGATATTTACTGCTCTACCTATATTAACGAATAGGAACAGATTAATAAAACAAACCCGGATTGGATCACAAAATTATTTTTCTCTATTTTGGACTTCATAGTTTTAGAAGAGTGAAGTGTGTGTGTGAGAGGGAGAGAATAGTTTTACCGAGTAGCAATCTCGAAACTCAAACTAAGACTTATTCACTAACCCTCAACACAGTTGTAAATATCGTCCGTTTAATTAAGCCAACAAACGTCAGCTAGTGTGGAGAGCCACGAACTTTCCTCTTTAGCCGGCTCACATAATGTCCCCAAAGACCAAGTGCCACCATTATCTTCACTTAATGCAACTTGCACGCAAATTCAGGCCGACGTTTAATCGGCCAAGTTTGAAGAGCTCCTAAAGGGTTGGCCCGCTGTTAGGACAATATAAGGATTCAACCCCTGTAACTGAAACTTTTGGCCATCTAAGATCATAAGTCTTTGGTAGTTAACTACTGGATATTGTACACGGTTTCGTATTGTTGATGGTGAACGCAACTCAACGGCCAAGTTTGACCATTTTGCGTAAAGGTGGCAAAATTGACTATTAGAAAGTAGCTCCTTAGGGAAGCCCAAAAACTTCTCTATGTTATGGACAACTAAGTATGTGAAGAGTACTAAAAAGAAAACTAGCCACCCGCCCCGGCTCCGCACGTGTCCAATTAATACTATATCATGCATGTTATATGCATAAAAACCTTCCTCTTGAATCACTCTATCTATTAAAACAAACCGCATCAAAATCGCAAAAAATAGGAACAGACAGACAACGGGAATCGACTTTGTTTACTATGTAGTAATAATATCATCAAAATAATTCCTCTCGCCCTGTGTGGAGCTGAAGGGACTTTTAGACTCGTACTGACTAAAGTCGCCTGTACGTTCCAGGTTCACGATTACCTGTTTAGTTAGTGCCACAACATCCTATTGTATCCTGTGGTGATGTTTGTAGGTACAGCTTATGTACATAAGCTGCTACCTTGTTCTACTCCATACACGTTTTACACAATGGGCAATTCGTAACTTCTATGACTAGGAGGCCTTCATTGTTACAACGTAGTGAGTAAGGTGATACAATTTCGTCAATTTGACGGCGGCGGCGTTCTAAATGACGGTTGGCAACTGGTTGAGCGATGTACTACTGCACTGCATGTTGTAAATAAAATGCCAACTCGGAAATGCATAGTACATTTCGGTACAAGTGAGGAAAGTTTGATATTGTATTCGAGACGGAATACTTACCCGAGCTGATCAGGCGAGGGTGATAAGCCGAGAACAGCAATAACAAATGTCCTCGTGTAGCCACATACGTGAGTTTTTATTAAATGTTTGTAAACATACGAGTACCTACATACGGTACAGGGGTAATTTCTAGTGAGGCACTGCGATAAAAAAAAATGGCGGTGTCAACAAGGTACAATCTTCTGTATCTAAATTGTTTAATTTTGAATAAACAACTACCCACATTTCGAATATCGCCTTTGTTATGAAGTCTCTATTACACGAAACACAATAGCAATAATTGGAAAGTTCCACTTTTGGCTTTTGAATTCAGTGAAGATATAATTTACCTAGATTTGATCGGTTTTTCTTTGTTTTGTTTTAAGAGTGGATTACATCAGTGAAACTGAATAGGCACTATCTGCACATCTAATTGTGTTCAATAGCAGAAGTTTTAACTTTTATTGTCAATATTTTTTATTTAAACTTTTATTGCAAAGAAAAAATTTAAATAAATGATCCAGCTAGATCCCACTGGGTCATTGATGAGTCCCGCTTAGATATATGTAGGTTTATGCCTTGGACATATTAGATGCATATAAATGTTCCCACTTCTGGGACACAGGCCTCTTCTCTGTGAGAGAGAGTGGACCATAATCCACCACGCGGGCCCAGTGCGGGTTGGTATTTTTTTAGTAAACCAAATTAAATATTTTATGCCCCGTGACCAGACATTTATTTGGATGTAAACTCATTTATGCCCAATTTGCCAAGTTAATGCCCATTTTGTTCATAAATGTTTTTGCCCTCGAATAATTTCTAGTACATACTCGTATTTATATCATAGTGGGGACCAACTGCTTTACGTGCTTTCGGAGGCACGGAGGAAACTTGCCATAATAATGGCCAAATCCTTGTCCCGCTGCATTGAAGTTAATTTAGTAAAAAAATCCAGGTTTATTAAATACCTTTAGTGTTCCAATGCAATCTCTCTGGTAAGAACTGGAATACTGAACACAGATGTGAGTCGCTCCCGTGCCTTCATTGCGCCACTCCAAATTAATTCACAGTGAAACTTTTTAATTCGAATTACTCTTAACTTCTTGACGCCTGACAGGCTCATTAAATTTTACACTGTGACTTGACTCACTCCCGGGAATGTTATATTATACTCTGTGACAATTTGGATTATAAAAGCGGTAATGTATAAGTTTGATCCATTGTAGGTTAATTTTAAATTAATTAAGTTTGCTAATACTAAGACTCCGCTGTCTGTCTGTCTGTTTTTCTGTCTGACCGTCTGTCACCGGGATTTATCTCATGAACCGTGATAGTTAAATAGTTGACATTTTCACAGATGATGTATTTCTGTTGCCGCTATGACAACAAATACTAAAAAATAAATATTTGTGGAGGCACCCACACAAAAAACGTGATTTTTTGCTCGTTTTTTTCTCAGTATTGATAAGACACTGAAAGGTAGATGCTGAAATATTCACAGAATATTTCGTTATTTATTAACTAAACAATTAATAGTTAAATTAAAATGAGACGAGTTTTTTTGCCTGTTTATAGATAATGTTACAGAACCCGTCCTGCGGGAGTCCGACGCGAACTTGGTCGGTATTTTTTTCGTTTAATAAAATAATTTTATGTTATATAAAAAAAAAAAAACTAAACAAAAAATAGGTACTTCAATATAATAGGGAGATAAAATACCTAAGGGCCTAGATACAGTGAAATTCTATAGGTAAGCGATAACGATACTTATAAAGCCAAATATTGAAAGATCTTGAATAATACGATACAATTTATCTCTGGTTAATTTAATAAAAAGTAGTAGTATAACAATTTAAAATACTATAAGCTTAAATAATTTCTACAGTGAATTTAGCTTTCAAACAAAAACCGGCCAAGTGCGAGTTGGACTCGCCCATGAAGGGTTCCGTAGCAGCAAGCATAGATTAGAGATATAATTATATTGAGATTAGTAAGTAATATACACAAACAATAAAAATAACTTTGTTTTTCATAGTATTTGTATGAATGGCAAAGTTATATTTGCGGTTTTTGAAAATGTACTATATCTCAAAAACTGCTAACTGTATCCCATCCAAACCAATTTTCGTTGGTAGTTTTGGTTGAGGTCTACATTATATATTTTTTTTAGTTTTATCATTCTCTTATTTTAGAAGTTACGGGGGGGGGGACACACTTTTTACCACTTTGGAAGTGTCTCTCGCGCAAACTGTTCAGTTTAGAAAAAAATGATGTTTGTTACCTCAATATCATTTTTAAAGACCTATTCATAGATACCCCACACGTATGGGTTTGGTGAAAATTTTTTTTTTGAGTTTCAATTCTAAGTATGGGGGGCACCCCCAAAATTTGTTTTGTTTTGATTTTTGTGTGAAAATCCTAATGCGGTTCACATAATACATCTTTCTACCAAGTTTCAACAGGATAGCTCTTATACTTTCGACAAAAAGTGGCTGTGACATACACGGACAGACAGACAGACATGACGAATCTATAAGGGTTCCGTTTTTGCCATTTGGCTACGGAACCCTAAAAAGCATTTAGTTTCATAATAAACTTAATTATGCAATAAAGGATACGTTCAACCTAAACATAGGTCAAAACGGGTAGGTACACTTCAATACAAAACAAGGGTTCTTGTAGGTACAAGCAAGTACACAAGCCGTGTAGGTGTACGCATTTCAGAAACTCAGCAATAGACGTCACTTTAGTCCGTAGAGCTTCAGAGTCTATTGTTATTGAATGTACACATAATTACTCTTACAATCAACTGAGACTCCCCTCAGGGCGTTATAGCCATAGTAAAGAGATGGTGTGGTGAGATATGACGCGGCAAATCTTGGAAGAAGCGTGCGTCTTTTGTTTCGCTAATGGGTGATTAGGATTGCATACATTTTCGGGGACAATTTTAGGGTCAACTTACACCGAGACGAGACGCTGCGCCCAAATTTTAATAGATCGACTAAAATTCTAACTTTATTTGCTACACAAAAAGACATACATTTCCAGTATCGTCACGTCACGTCCGTCGCCGTTGCGTCGTGTTTCGGTGTGAACTGACCCTTAGGCTTCGTTCACGGTGACTTGTGTCAAGCGACAAGCGCGTGTTTCTCTGCGTTTTTCATTATCATCATTTACCAAGCCATCTACGATAGAAAAAAAATATCTAAAATGTCTGCAAAGTAAGTACATACCTACCTAATAGTTTTGTCGTGAAAGGTAGTTTTATTTTAACTTTAAGTTACTTCTTTTAAGGTAGCTCATAGGAGGCACTTTGATCTCTGAAGTTTAGAAGTAACAAATTGCAACTAGCAAGAGTTACTACAATTTGTTGTTTGCTGTAGCTTATACCCATTTTTACAAAACATTTTCTGTTATGACTGTCTTAATAATAACCCTACTCTCACATATACGAAACCTGTTCTTCAAAATTACAATGCTTTATTACCACTTCAAAAAAAACCATAACATTAAACATGTAAAATTAACATGCCAAAAATGTCGGAATTTAATCATGATTGGATATTATTATAAATTTTAATTAACACAAAACCTCAATGCGGCTTTAACAACCACATATTTTAATACATGAAAGGTTAATGACTAGTTAATAGCTAATTATAATAACATCATGCACTTACACATAAAGCGTAGCGGTCTGTTAAGGCGGGTACTCATCGGAGTTAAGGAGGGGTAAATGTAACGTGTTGTTACGCATTGACCTTTCGTGCAGTCAGAACGGGGAAATAAGGCGCTAACATCCTATTCACGACTTTGGTCTTAGCGATGAGCGGTGCTGCGGGCGGTGTGAATATGACTTTAATTACTTGGAAGTACGCGAATTCGCTACTTGCGGCCGCTCCGCGCTAAGTCACCGCTCAAAGCGGCAAAGTCGTGTACCAGCCGTAACAAAGTTCTACAAGCGGCTTCTTGTTCGCTGTGAATGTTACATTACAACCCGTAACACCGGTCAGTACCTACCTTTAAAACACGTTTGATATTATAACACTATTTAATATTATTTTATTGGTGTTCGCTGTCTAAATACATAAGCAGTTTATGATATTTACAGTATTTGTTAAATTACCAAAATGTATTACATAAAATTAGTAATTTGATTTGTCAAGCCTCGAGCAGACACACACGATCAATCGCGCGGGGCGACTTGTCGCGGTCCATTCGCAGTACATTTAGAGTGGAAATTAGCTTGGCTCGTTGTCGCAGCGCGATTAATCGCATGTGTCTGTTTGAGCCTTTATAAAGCTAACGGATATTGCTATGTCAATTGACTTTTTTAGTCTGATAAATAAATAGAACGGATATTTAAAGTTACGAAGCAACGCAACATTTTAGTTTTTTTATTATGGTAAAATCATCAAATGAGTCCTCCCACTTAGGCTGAGCCTGGAGAGACTGTTAGACTCGTCCTGATTAATTCACGGTGTCCTTCAATAGTCCTTTACGTTCAAGGGTCATGGTTATCAGATAAAACCATCCCGCGACCCCGGCAGAACGACCGTTTTAGATTGGCAGTAGTCTGCTGAAATGTAGTCTTACTATGAAAAACTTTTTGAAAAAAAGGGAACCGACTTCAAAACCAAACACAAAAAAACTGTAAAATAACTTTTCTTTCGGAAGTCGGTGGCTTTGTTTTTTATTTGAAGTTATTTTATTTAAATTTAAAGTTATTTTACAGTTTTTTGTGTTTGGTTTTGAAGTCGGTTCCCTTTTTTTCATAAAGTTTTTTATTTTTCCCTTTTTAGTTTAGAAATTCAACAAAAATCTTCATATAATCGGCGTCTTTGAAAATCTGCAATCCTAGTAAGCAACAAAAACGGATCTGTACGGGCAACTTCACGAGATATCCATTATTGTTATATAGTAAAACCTTCCCCAGAATGTAACAAATACTTTTCTGAAAACCGCATCAAAATCGGTTCAGCCAAATGCGAGATAATCGCGGACAAACATGCAATTGTCACTGAAAATCTACAATCCAAAAAAGCAAAAACGGGTCCACGCGGGCAACGTCACGGGATATCCATTAGTGTTATATACTAAAACCTTCTCCAGAATGTAATGAACACTTTCCTGAAAACCGCATCAAAATCGGTTCAGCCAAACGCGAGATAATCGCTGACAAATATACATACATACATACAGGTCGAACTGAAAACCTACTTTTTTTTTGAAGTCGGTTAAAAATATAAGGAACTCTGACGCCTTATCATGAGTTTTCAGTTATTGTGACATAAAGTAAACTGGAACTTTGACATTTTCAATTGACAAACAAGGAAAAAATTAGTTCTTTCTTCGAAAAATAAGATTTTTTTTCTACGTATTTTTCCAGGATAAAAACTATCCCATTTTATGCCCAGGATAATAAGGTATAATTATACCAAGTTTCATCGAAATCGAACCGTTAGTTTTCACGTGATGCCTGCATATACAGACAGACAGACCATCGTATCGATCCAGCAACACCCCCCGCTATTTATTTTTTCAATATTTTCAATGTACAGATTTGACCCTTCTACAGATTTATTATATGTATAGATAATTTATAGTGCTAAATCTAATCCATGCACGATGAATCATTAAAACATCAATCAAAATCCATTAAATATAAAAATCCATTAATACCAAATGTTACGGTACGTGGTAACAAACGTAAATGCACTGAGTCAGGGATCTCCCGGGATACCGACTTATCTTTATTCATGTCGGAAATGAAAACCATGTTTCTGGAATTTAAGGAACAGCAAAACAGTAAGATTGAGCAGATATACGCGTCCGTTGAAGAAATTAAACTACAAAATACGAATATCCAATCAACCGTAAACTTTCTATCGAAAAACTATGACGACCTTAAAATTAAAATAGAGAAACTGGAATCACAACTTGAGATTGAACGGAAAGATAACGCTGCCCATTTCAAAACCCTGGAGGATAAACTTGAGAACCTTGAACGCGGCACAAGATCGTCCTGTGTGGAAATTAGGAATATACCGATTAGTAAATCGGAATCCAAAGAAGGTTTACTAAATATAATAGCTACAATAGGGTCAACCCTTAATATTCCCATTCAACCCCTGGAAATAAAGGACATCTTCCGCATTGGTTCGAAAGACTCCGACATGAGGACCATAATAGTGGATTTTACTAGCAACCTACGGAAAGAAAAGTTTCTACAAATGTATAAAAAGTACACCAAGAATAATAAACTGACCACCGAACACCTGAAGATAAGTGGTCCTGTTAAGCCTATATTTGTGTCCGAAAATCTCTCCCCAAAAATGAAACGCCTGTTTTTCTTGGCTCGTGACTTTTCCAGCACTAATAACTACCAGTACTGCTGGATAAAGAATGGCAAAATATTTATCAGAGAAAAGGATGGGACCCGACATATTATCATTAGGGATGAGTCGGACTTCCCGGAAAAATGACTAGGAATTTCTCAACTAATTATTATAAGTAGTAATAAGCTTGTCCTCATCAATTGCATTATTGTTGTATTTTATGGCCTAGAATTGTTTTTTCATATACCTCAGAATTTCATTCATTCATTTAATATTTGCATTATTATTGTAATATTATTTTATACACACACAATAACTCGTACTCAATCTCACACATTCTTAAACACACCACGGAAGATTTGTCCCTCACAAATTATGGACTTCGGTACTTCTTACAGGATCGTTACACATATGTTTATTAATTCAAATCACTTGTTCGTTGTTAGAAATGATTATGAACGATAATGTTAATATAACAAATGATTTAGAACAACTTTCAGTTTCAGCATCACATCAATGCTCCCCTGAACAGGTTCACACATACCTTCCTAATTCTAATCACGGCTTGAAAATTTTCCACGTCAACATCAGAAGCATCGGTAACGCGGCAAACTTTAACAATCTTTTGTTATTGCTACATAGAATAAAGACGCAATTTGACATCGTGGTCCTATCGGAATGCTGGTTGCGTAAGTGCCCTAATATTCCATCGATACCGGGTTTCATGTCCCATTACTCCGATCACACAAATCAAAATGATGGAGTTGTAGTTTATACGAGAATGGAGCTACAGTTAGTTCTGGAAAAACCAGTACTTGCCGACGCTAACTGTCTTCTTCTTAAATTTAGAAACGAAGCGGCGCTTATCGCAATATATAGATCGCCGTCAAATAGAAATATTCAGCATTTCATAACTGGTCTAGATGTAATCCTCAACTCACTAGCTGCTTACAAAACAGTTGTCATGATTGGAGACATCAATATAAATATTTCCCCCAACTGTGTTGACGCAAACTCTGATATGTACCTTAATACTGTGGCGTCACATGCCATGTTGCCTGCACATCTTTTCCCGACACGCAATGATAACTGCATTGACCACGTTATCCTCAAATCCAATAAACCAGCTGTCACCTTAGTTCTTGACTGTTTAATCACCGACCATGCTCCGGTGGTATTATTTTGTAATCTCGATTTACACGTTCCCAAATCGCCTTCCTGTCAAACCCGTGTAGATATTTCTGCTTGTGTGGCGGCTCTTGAAAAAGTTGACTTTTCTGCGGTTATGAGCTGTCAAGATGCTGAAACTGCTGCTTCCATTTTGGTCAAACAAATTTCTTCAGTTGTTAAAAAGAATACCCGTATTCATGTTGTCCCGAACAGAAAACGAATTATTAAGCCTTGGATCACTCCTGGGCTCCTTAGGTGTATTCGGAACCGGGACAACATGTATCGAAAAACGAGGAAATATGTTGATAATGATACTCTGAAAATCACTTATAGTCGCTACAAAAAATTTTGCAACAATTTACTGAAGAAACTGAAACTAGAGTATGAACGAAATGAATTTGAAAAGCATCGTAAAAATCCGAAGGCTACCTGGAATCTCATTAAAACTATCTCCAATCTCCAAAGGAGTAAAGCCTCAGCCAGCGAGCTGCTGTCCATAAAATCAGATCCAATTCAATCACTCGATTCTGTAAACGACTTTTTTGCAAATGTGGGAACAAAGCTGGCAACCACAATCACGAATTCCAAAAATTATTGCTCTAATCATTTTGACCCTGGCACTCAGGGTGTCCATCCGAGCTCTATGGCCTTGTTTTGCGTGGATAGCGAAGAGATAGACTGTCTCATTCGTGGTCTGCGCCTAAATTGTGCTACGGGCTGGGATGGTATCCCTGCTACTGTAATCCACGGTGCTAGAGGCTTTATTGTACCTGTAATCTGTCATGTTTTTAACCTAGCCCTTACATCTGGAATATTCCCAACAGTTTTTAAAAAGGCCGTTGTGCACCCTATTTACAAGAACGGAGACAGAGACAGTGTCAACAACTACAGACCCATATCTGTACTATCCATCCTTTCTAAGCTTCTTGAAAAAATATTGAACAGGCGTTTGCTGGATTACCTTAACTCACAAAATATTCTCGCGTATAACCAATATGGATTCAGATCCGGCAAAAACACAGAGGATGCCTTATTGGACTTCTTAGGTTCAGTAGCTCAAAACCTTAACAACAAAGATAAGTCTATAGCCATCTTCCTTGATCTTTCAAAGGCTTTTGACACTGTCTCTGTCCCCCTTCTACTTACTAAACTAGAAAGGATAGGTATAAGGGGTTTGCCTCTTAGCATGTTTGAAAGCTACCTTAGTGGGCGTTCGCAAATCATTAAAATAGAAAACTACACTAGTAAGGAAGCTTTTCTCACCTACGGAGTCCCACAGGGTAGTGTCTTAGGACCTACCCTTTTCTTGGTTTATATAAATGAGCTTTGTAAACTCGATCTTGCAAACTCCAAAGTAATTGCCTATGCAGATGATACAGTTATCCTGGTCCGTGGCAGTGAGTGGGACGAAGTTCGCCTTCGGGCTGAGTCAGCCTTACACCTTACTAGTAGATGGCTCACGCAGAATTTGCTTACTCTCAATTTAGATAAAACCAAATTCATTACATTTAGTCCAAGGAAGGCATCACAGCCAGCCTCACCCTTCCGCCTAATAGCTCACTCGTGCCATACAGCAGGGGATGCCACTTGTGGTTGCACCGAAGTTATGCGCACTGACTCAATTAAATATCTAGGAGTTTGGGTAGACGGTGCACTGACGTGGAGTGAGCAGATCAATTCGCTGGTCTCTAGGGTACGAAGGTTAATATTTGTTTTTAAAAATCTTAGGTCCTCCGCCTGTTTTTCTACCCTGAGAACTGTTTATTTTGCTCTAGCTCATTCCATTTTAACGTACTGTATTGCGGCCTGGGGTGGTGCTGGTAAATGTCTTCTGTTGCGCTTGGAGAGGGCACAGCGGGCGGTTCTTAAGGTCATGGCGTTCAAACCCATTCGTTTCCCTACCAAAGATCTTTACGAGCTATGGAAACTTCCTACAGTAAGACATTCGTTCGTTCTCAGTACGGTGCTGCGAAAACACACGAATCTAAACTTTGAGCGTGAGCTGAGTGGAAGAAAGCGTAGAGCTGACCGAGTCTGCCCAACCACGTCAGTTAAGCTAGAAGTCGTCCGCCGACAGTTCGCGTTCTGCAGCCCGGTGCTCTATAATAGAGTAAACAAGGCTCTAAATATTTATCCATTGATTTCCCGGGACTGCAAAAGAGTCACACAACAATGGCTCCATACCCTCACGTATGAAGAATTGGAGAATTTAGTAAAACTCTAATGATCTTCCTTCCATATACATTACACTACATTACACCCACAGACAGACACTACACATACACAAGACACCTCCACAAGCACGACATTATACACTTAACTAATTTTATTAATTGTATGCTTTGTATTATTCTTGAAATATTTTGATAATCTTTTATTTTTTAGTTCCCATTTGATGCAATTTCTAGTTTTCGTAATTACTTTTTAGAATTATTATTTTATTTTTATCCTGGAACGCTGGCGTCTCCGTCTTGGAGGTGGGCGTTAATAGCTGCAACACAGTTTATAACTAATGTGGTTATTACCGTACACAATGGTTGTTGTTAAAATATTTTTGTTCCAATACAGATTATTATTATTATTATTATTAAATTCGCAATTGAAAAGCCCTTTCCGGATTCTAAGACAGATAGACGCCCCCGGGTGAGTTTGTAATTGTAATATTATCTCGTTAGGGAATGATTACTAGCCAAAGGCATGTCAATTATTATCTACACTAATATTATAAAGAGGAAAACTTTGTATTTTTGTTTGTTTGTTTGTTTGTTTGTTTGTAATGGATAAACTCAAAAACTACTGGACCGATTTTAAAAATTCTTTCACCATTAGAAAGCTACATTATCTGCGAGTAACATAGGCTATATAACATCACGCTATTACTAATAGGAGCGCAGCAGCAATGAGAATAGTTTCAAAATCGGGAAAATGTATTCCTTTTCGAGAGCTTCCGTTGCGTGCGCTGCCTAAACGGTTAGAGTTACGCAAAAAATATGTATTACGGAATTATTCCTCATAAAAAGTCCTAAAATAAAGTCCGCGAGAGGATATATCTATCTTTTAAGGTTAAGTCACTATAACCTTTTTTATGGAAATCTAATTTGTTTTAAAATAATGCATTATTTGCGAAGGTATTTTCATTAACATGATATTAATCCTCATCCAAATAAATTCGTTAATCATCACAAGCATTTAATTTTGAACGAAATGCCCTTGACATCATTTGATTTCAATGAATATCTTAGGAGATACCTATCACAGTTTTAAAATATTACCGCAAAAAAAAATTACGGGCTGGGCATGACACAATCGCTTGATGTGTTAATCCATTCGTGGACACTACCAAGTTTGTTGTTGAGACACTTCACGACAGAAACAGGAGAGTATCCTGTGAACGTTTTTACAAACCTATTCATCTACATTACTCCTATTACAAATACTTCTATATAATTATATGTAAGTATCATCTGGGAATCATACTAAAATTGATTTATCGTGGGCTCTAACAAGATTTTTCTGACTTATTTAATCAACAGCATTGGTTACTAGGCAACAGGCCCATAGATTTTTTTTGGTATCTTTCTTTGCTTCTAACGGAAAAGGCAAAGGGCTTAAGCCCATACAGCCTAGGCCCATAGACTTCCTACTATTTTGTCTTTTTGCTATGGCAAAATGAGGTACGTACTAGGGCTTGGCCTCCGGAATTCCGGAATTGGTATAATTCCGGAATTCCGAAGCTTTTCAATATCGTTTCCAATTCCGGAATTGGCGAGATCAATACCGGAGTTTCGATATTGAAGAAAATAATTTTTTTCTGCAGCTTGATGCGCGACAAATTACCACAATATGAAGTGGAAGGGAAATTATAGTTTTGAATTTATATACATATTATAAGAGTAGAGATAGCAGTTTTTGACAACGGTGGCATTGCGTATTTCCAATCTATAAAAGCTTTGTAATCCTATTTTTTAATCTGCGATTACTATCTATGAATTTTGCGTATGTTTCATGTAAAGTTTATAACGTGGATGCGTACGTGCAAAAAGGTTTACATATCTTCCGTTATTTTTTCATTGTAACAGCTATTGGTCCCATCTTTCTCGTTTTGTTTTGTTTTGGCTACCATTGGTTCTCACAAAAATGGGTGGTTCGCAGATATGGTCATCGGTGCAAGCGATTCTGGTTTAAGAATATAAAGAGACTACGTTGGCCGATAGTACAAATATGGATGGTTACAAACTATACTACATCACTTACACCTGACAAAAATCATTGTTTTTGTGCCTTTTAACGGGAAGACGGCCGACGTCAGGGGCACCCCGAGGTTCGGTTCGGTTTGGTTCCTTTAAGCCCTACAGACAGAAATAGGAGCCCAGCGAGTTAAGTGAATTATAATTATGACTTGATTAAGTTTATTGAAATAATTGTAGGAGTGTAACTAGTACGTCTGAGGTGGGGACTTCATTGTAAAAAGGTCAAATTTTAGTCGAATTTAAATTTCAAGATTAAATTTTAGCTTCGCTCAGCGGGACTTTGCTCCTATTTCCACCTACAAGGTTTATAGGAACCTAACCAAACCGAACCTTGGGGTGCCTCTGGCGTTGACTGTCTTCGGGTTCATAAGCGTAAAACATTGGGCTTATATCGCTTCTGCCGAAGTATGATGTAAAGTTTAGAATAGACCCACAGATATTCATTGCAAAGACCGCAAAATGGCGAGCATGCAACTGCTCGCGTATAAATTGGAATCTAGAGTTTTGCGCGCTTATTCCAAACCATACAGGATTAGTTCGTATGCGTACTGGCACTGTATGTTTTGGAGCCAGGTACCGTCACACGCTGCAACTTTGCCTTGATAACGCGGCGTCCACCTGTAAACCACCACCGCGTTATCACCGATAAACCTCGCGCGTCGTGCGTTGAAACTAAGAAGTCAAAGTTGGGCATCATGGCAAATTTGCAGCGTTTGACCGGTAGTTGATTAGGTTACTACCACAGAAATATTAAAAACAGGAGAAGTGGCAAGGGGGCGTGTCGGTGAAGCCGTGGTGTTGACCGTTTCGCTCAGCTATCACTTGTACTACTTTATTCTTGTTTTCCTATATTACTCCGACTGTATTGTTTTTGCATTAAATACATTGCTCTTTTACAACCACCTCAGCCTATCACTGAGTGACTTGACAAGCAATGTGAAACTGACATAACGATACCTCACCAAGCCGTAATGTCGCATGGTGCGTCCGTTGTATTTGAGCGGGAGAGTCGTATCCGCCCCCCGTGTCGCGACAACACACAATGATAATTGTTTGTGTGAGTAAATTATACGGAAAAAGTACGCTGTAGTGTAAAGAATTAGGTTTATATTTAAATGACTGAGTTATCAATGGCGCGTGTGTGCAACGTTACGTAGTATTGTTTTGACAGAATTGTGTGTGCAATATTAGCGTTATGGAGGGGCAATTGTGGCTTCATCGGATTTATATACATTTTGAATTCCACGCCATATCTCCTTCTTTAGTATATCTATGGTTACTACAAAGTACACACAAGTATTTGCGCACTACACTTGTATGTATTGGAAGACATTAGTTAAAACGTGACTATAAGCCACTTTTTATCTATACGCGATTAATTACACACCCTTGCATTTTGGCTTTATTTAGAATGGAAAGTGGTGGAGGACCATACTTGGAAAATTGTTTTCAATATTCAAAATCAATACCATCAACGAGTGTAGAAGCAGAATGAGCTTTCCTTCGGTCAGTTATTTTTGCAATCAAATCAAAATTTTAGTAGCGAAACCGCTGAACGATCCACCCGATCTTTCACTTGTAGCGTGCGCGAAACGTAACCATTGCTATGTTGCCTATTCTAACGCGGTGATTTTCTGTATGGAATGTACAAGTTTTGGAGGCAAAACGAATGATTTTATTGAAAAATGACACTAAATCAGTTGAATTTACAGAAAATTAATTGAGGGGGTTCACAATAGAGGTAAAATTTATTTATTAAGTCATCCAGACTACAAAAATAAGATGACTTTTGTCTCGTTTCAGTAATTTCATATACCTACTCAATATGTTTGTCTATTCATAGTTTAGAACTTTAGAGCAAAATCTCGTCTTCTTTTATCGTAGACGATAATTTGCTATTTGAACACAAGTTTGTCACTGAGCGTAATTAATGGTGGTTCTGCTTTGCGAGAAGGAGAGAGGCGAACGTGGCGTGTCTGGCTAGGTTTCGCTGCGGAACGCGTGTTGCGGTTTCACCTAGTTAGATTGGCGGCTTAGGTGTGCTAACATTTTAGTGTTTCTGATACTTACTACAAAGAATTCCATAAGATTACATTTATTTATTACAAAAATTAGGACCTTTGCAATTTTTTACAGTTATGAGTCAATAAAAAAATTCTATTTCACTAGTGGATACAAAGCTACATTTCAGTTCCGGAATTCCGGAATTCCGGAATTGAAAAACCAAATATCGAAACCCAATTCCGGAATTGAAAAAACGTCCGATATCCAAGCCCTAGTACGTACTAAATAGTTCCAAAATTCGCGAAATATAAATCGCGGGGCATATCCAACCGCTTGCGGACGGGGTGTAATGGGCTCGCTGAGCTCGCCGTCCGACCAAGGACAAGGCCCAAGTCACGGCGCATCGTGTTCCACGCGCTCAAGGGAACTGATGGGGACGGGACCTTAGTGCCAAATTTAAAAATCTTGAATTTCTCTGGCCACCGTAGGTGCGGGCATGTGGACGGCGAGTAATGGGCGACTCACTGTCCGACCATGGACCATGCCCGGGTAGACGGCGCGTTATGTTCCACGCGCGCCTCACAGTGTGTCAGCACAATGACGGGGTCTCCCTTTAGAGGGCCAAAGCCTGCCGGGGTCGCGGGACTAACGAATACCGTGACCCTGAAACGTAAAGGGCTATTGAATTGGCTTTTAGTCAGTACAAGTCTAACAGTTCCTCCTACCCTGCCTGGGTGAGAGGACTCATTTGATGAATTTAACACGCTAAAAAAAAGATGCTCACTAAGACGCGACTTTGTTCTTGATAGTTAGGAGTTTGCGAAATTTGAACCCACGAGGGGTTGTTTTTGATTTGATAGAATTTTTTTTGGATATTGATTTAGATTTTCCAAAAGTATCCCATAAGGAGTGTGGCCGGGAGTAGAAATTCACAGATAAAAAGTTCGAAATACGCGCAGACGAAGTCGCGGGCGAACTGCTAGTCTTTAATATTACAGTGTCTTTAATGTTTGTTTTTTTTTTGTATTTTTCACACAAGTTTTATTTCATGATTATTTCAATAATTTTTTACTCGTATTTTATACAGTTTCAAATATGTATATTTACAAAAGTCCTGTCAGTGATGATAGGTCGATCCCAATACAACGAAAGAGGTTGTATCTATGCAAATATTCGCCGTAGCCAGACGAAAACAAAAGAACACCCAGAAATAATGTGTCGGGTTGATTCTTTTATTTTATTTTATAATGATTCTAATTATAAAATAAAATACAATTATTCTAATTATAAAATAAAATACACGAAAGTTTGCACTCGTGCGAAGTTAGTAGAATAGGAGAATATACACACTACTTACAACTGTAAAAAAAGATAATATAAAATAAAGTTAAAAGAAGTCGGTTAAAAACTATATTGCCTCGTCAGGTAAAAATCATGACATGTGACACATTGTTCGCACACGCTAATATCCGAAGTCGATATCGGATAGTTTTGCATCCTGTAGGTGTGTAGGTATTCCGTGCATAGCTAGATTCAATATTTTCAAACACACCTAGATTTTAACAATCGTATTTCCTTCTTTGCCGTCACTACCTACTAACAACTTCCACTTAAGAATCTTAAAGTGCAGGAACACAAACTTCTCCCGTCAAACATCTTCGAATTTACTCCTTATTCAGTATCCTATTAAAATAACAACTTTCGTATCTTTCAGTTTGTAAATGTACTCCAATTACTAGAGAAAATAACAAAGCATTATAAAATGTACTGTTTTCATTAAACTTTTTGTTCTGAATAAACTATTCGTTGTTTTAAAGCCAGGCCAACATCTTCGAAACTTGTCTGAGCTTCGCAAATAACCATTAAAGATATTTCGACAACTCTTTACTTTGAAGTATTGCTTTTAAAACTAGAGTTTTGCTTGAGTAACGAGAAGAATAGAATAAGTTATGACCTGCGAATAATTATATTCAAATCGTTTCGTATTTCTAGAACATTTTTCATCAAAATTAAATTAAAGTAGCTTAAGTCGGTTTCATACCTTTTGGATTTTTAAGAATATCACTTAGTCTATCTATTTCCGCGTGGTTATTGTCTTTCGTTCTAAAGAACTAAAGAACGTTTCACTGATCGAAAGAAAATGAGTCTTCGATACAAAGCTTCATCTGAATTTCATTCGTATCGGGAACGTTGCCAAAACGATAGGATCTGTATAATGAGCATTCCATTTTTTCCGAATGTCGTTCCTAAGAATTAAACTAAAATTAGTTTCAGCAAATGCTGATTCGTGCGCCACGATCTAAAAAATATAGAGTCTTCCAAGCCGTTTACCTATAGATTTCGCGGCGAATCTCAGCGGAGACTAAATACGGGCACATACGGGAGTAGATTTTCTGTCCTATCAAGACAATAGGGCGGTAATCTGACACGACCGGAGAAATAACGCGAAGGATCAACAGCTTAACGTGCTTTCAGAGGTACAGGTCAATTGTCTAACTCGGAGCAGTTTTGGAAATACCTACCTAGTGGAAAGTTCAATCTCAGAGGATTCTCACAAAACTTGTCCGCGCGGTTGTGGTTATGAGGATTGTACGTACAAATGTGCTTATTTTATATTTGTTTCGAAATCCATTATTGCTTTACACATGTAAGTACAGTATACACTGCCCGACCGCGTGGACGTGCCGTACTCACCGCGTATCCGCGCGGAGCCCCGCCGAGCCAGTAGGTACATCTGCTTCACCGCTTTCTTTCACTCATGTCGGCGTTGGCTCGGGAAGTGGTATCGTGTGTTAAACATACGAACGTACGTAAGGAACTAATAAGAGCACAATCCTCTAACACCAATGACTTGAAAAGTACAAACTCGCAATCTCTTAATCGCCAGTTTGAAAGACCGCAATCAGAACTTTCCTCGCCTTCCAAAGAATGATCACTTAATAGCCTTTCATCTTTTTGTGGAGTCCAATTATTTTTTGTCAGATTTATAACAGCTCTTTTAATCCAGACACGTTAACAGCCAATGAAATATAATTAGGAGAGAAGTATTAGGGGAATATTTGCACGCCATATAAGGGCGTTATCACAATAGAGATTTCTCAGTTACGCATTTCTGCGATTATCTTTCTCGCCCCGGGCGCACCTCCAAAACATTTGCAACTATAGATCAAATTAATCACTTTAGTTGTTTGTGCATATATTCAGAATCTCTATGACAAGTTACGAACTAGCTGCAGTCACTAGTCGCTATTTACGCGATTGCTGTCACTAATAAATCGCGCAGTGAATACTGCAGTCGTTCACCCGCGCATTACAAAATCGCCAGTTTGCAAATGCCCTAACTTCTGGGTAACAAAGCGAAAGTATCAAGTAAGGCAATAAAAACGTAATTTAAAGTTACCCCCGACTCCATAAACGGTTGACATGGGAGAAGTACATTAATTTAATTATTTCACGACACTTTTAACTTCGCTTTCGTTAATTTCTGTGAGAATTTTTCAGGAGCTTTTTTTTGGGTTGTAATTTCGAGTTTATTTGTTTATCTATAATTAAGGACAAAGTTGCTCTTTCAGTAATGAGTAAAGTGATTGTACTTTTGTAGCTTATAAAACGTTTATATGCTGCTGGGAGCACGTGGAAAATACCTTGAATTTTCATCATAATTTATAACCTAGTCATACATACATAGTCCTTAAAAAATTCAAAAGCTCTCTTCAATTCCTGAGAACCCAAAGAAATTAAGCAGCGAACACTAACTAAACAAAATATTCTCTTTTCCGTTCCGAAAGTGCTTCAAGAACTATGTCAGGAGTCGGAATATGGAGTATCATGTACAAGCAAGTTACTTCGGCTTTAAAACTACGTGAATTCAACTTTTCAGAGGGATCTGGTGAATAGCAAATATTCTCACATAATATGTTCTCCTTCACTCTATTATTCAAAGTGACGGGGTTTCCGGTCACTAAATGGATTTTAACTAAACTTGATGCTTTGGGGTTGTTTTCTAAAGTATCATTTATGAACCCGTTTGTGGTCGAGAATACGAAAAGGTTTTATGAGTAGAAATAGTTTGTGGATATTTTCAAAAAAAAAACCAATTCATTGGTCAAGTTTTTGATGTCATATTTGACCCCATTGTTTAACAATTCTGAATAAAATTAGGTATTTAAAATGCAACACTTTTTTTTCGTGGTAAAAACGTCAAATGCGGGAGTGTCCTGGATGAGGCTGGCGCAAGACCGTGAAGCTTGGCACAAACAAAGAGAGGCCTATACCCAGCAGTGGGTGAAGACGGGCTGTGGAGGATGATGATGATGATGATGAAAAACGTCAAATGATTCCTCCCGCCCAAGGTGGAGCGTGTAAGACTCTTACTGACTAAAATCCACGGTGTTCCTTCAATAGTCCTTTACTTTCCAGGTTCTCGATTACCTGTGTAGACAGTCCCGCAGTAATGCAATACTCGAATGAACGAAATGAACACTGATGAAAAAAATAACACTGAAGTTAGAATAGGTCTTAAAGCGACAGCGTGCGTTCGGAATTCTTTCCTGAGTTTGGGTAATCATAAGAATACACTTGTAATCCTCAAAGGTGTAAGCGATATTTATTGAGACTAGTCTATGCCGATCAAACAGCGCAAATCCTGACTTAAGGCTGCTACTGTCCTAATTTACGAAATTTGACTCCAGTTACTTACATTTTAACATTAATAATCTTTCATCATAATCTTCATTTCGGCCTATTGCAGTCCACTGCTGGACATAGGCCTGGACCAAGGAGTAACACTGCCTGCTACCTTCTTCAGGTCAGCCGTCAATCTTGCCAAGGGACGTCCCACACTACGTTTACCTATTGGTGGTCTCCATTCAAGTACCTTCCTACTCCACCTTTCGTCTATATTTTTGAGCAATGGTGGCCCAGACTTACGAGTTGTAGTCGTAAGTCAAGGTTCGAATCCAGGCAGGCACATTACTTTGTGTAGTAATTTAATCCATCAACACAGCTTTCAAAATGGTGAAGCAAAACATCTTGATGAAACCGGCATGTTCTAGAACCAAAAATTCGAAGACATACAAACATCTACCAATCCGCACTGGGCCTGAGTGGTGAATTATGGCCCACTCCCTCTCACAGAGAGGAGACCTGTGTCCCAAAAATGGGGACATTTATAGGCTGATGATTAGTGATGATGATGTAATATTTATGACCAAATAAGGCCTACAGACAAGTAGCCTGACAGCCAAGATTTATGGACCAAGGCACATACGTTTAACCAATTGCGACAGACATTTGCAATATCTGTGTGCGGTGTAGTTATAAATTAGTCTAAATTGAGACGGTACCTAGTGTCCAGGTGACATAATTCAATTAGATTGCTAGCCATTTGTTAGGCTGCCCTCAGACGTACTGAGTTATGTTCTGCTCTCCTGGCGTTTACACACGAATTGCATTGCACTGAATTTTGACCGGAAAACGAGATCCATTTTGTGGTAACTTGTTTTCTTTTCACTTCGCGTGGTAATTGAATTTTAATTGGACTTTTGTCTCTGTTAATTTCCCATTAGTAAATTTTTTGGGCAATTTAATGGAGAATGCTAATGTTCGAATCGCTTTAACTTGAATATTGGAGGTACAAATACTAAGAAAATTACTCTCGAGTCACGGTCTGTGTCAAATATTTTTTAAGGAAATTAAAGTTTCTTTTTTCCTGACGGATTGACAGTTTGATGTCGATTATTGGTGTCAATAAAATAATCAAAAGTTTATAAAATTAAAAGATGAAAATACTTTAAAATAGCTTATGCGATCATAAAATGTTACAAAATTTTCTAAGTATTGTTTTTAATTGGTTGTTTAATTAATGTTAGTATGCCATAGGACTCATTCATTGGAGTCGGCTTTCAATCTTACCAAATTAAGCTGAAAACAAGTGTTTTACATCAAGCGACTGCCTACCTGAGGCTTTAGCATGAATTCTAATATCTGGGCGTACGGAAAACAATAAAGCGCCTCTAGTGTACAAATGAAGAACTAGTTTTGTCCATCAAATTATAACGTCAAAGTTCCCCTTTACTTTACGTCACAATAACGTGAAAACTCGTGATACAGTCTCTGACCTCCAAACGATACCTCTTATGCTGGGACGACACTAACCGGAAATGCCGTTCATTTTCGCGATAATTACCGGCATTTCAGTTTGTCCGATTTTCGGGCCATAAGATATACAAATGACATGTTGAAAAAGGCAGCCATTACTACTATTAGGCAGACTTTAATTGTCAATGTTCAAGACGTAGTGCTCGAACAATTGACTATTTGACTGGAAAATCCAGAAAGTTATATCTTTGTAAATATTCATCGAAAAATAAGTACATAGATAAATTAGATTCACAGCTAAGGAGTGGAATTCCCTGCCGGGGTCTGTGTTTCCTGGTAGTTATAATCTTGGGATCTTCAAGTCAAGAGTGAACAGGTTACACGTGCTTCTTCATAATCGACCATAATATGTTCGCTTACCATCAAGTGTGATCGTGAAATTAAAAAAAAAACGACGGGCTGCACTCCGGGAGTGCTGGGAGAAGTGAAAACTTTTTTATTACTGTGTTTTATTTTAAAACTGGAGTGGTACAGTACCCTTAGCACGAGTTTTCAGTATTTGAGACGTAAAGTAAACTGGAACTTTGACAATTTCAAATTTACAATTTTCAAGGAAAAATTAGTTCCTTCTTCGCACACCAGAGGCGCTGTTCCATTTTTTCATACAAGAAACGCTGTAAATACTGAAAAGACGCTGTAAAGTAAAAGAGTGGAAACTCGTGCTAAGGGTACAGATATGGGGTGCTAAGACAGGAAACCTCCACGTGTGCCCGTGGACTGGAGTTCCCTCTCGGATACGTCCGGGGGGAAGACCAGTTTTTCGGGCCGGTGCGCCCTGGGATGCGGGCAAAAACTCTTCTTAGGCACTGTGCCTAAGGGGTCTCTTTGCCCGTATGCGAATAGCCTGTCGGGTGGAGGCTCCAACGCGTGTCCCTCTGAATAGCAGAGGGCACAGCGGCGGAGCGGGCTTGCGGACGGTGAGTAATGGGTATGCTCGCCGTCCGACCAAGGACCAAGCCCGGGTCGGTGGCGCGTCGTGTTTCACGCGTCACCGACGGGGCCCCTTATGGGGCCAAATGCCTGCTGGGGTCGCGGATTTTTCTTAATCCAGGATACCGTGGCCCCGGAACGTAAAGGGCATCCGAAGGAACACGGGTGGATTTTAGTCAGTAGGAGTCTGACAGTCCCTTCCGCCCCACCCAGGGCGGGAGGACTCATTTGATGATTTTGCCACACCCCAAAAAAAAAAAAAAAGGGTACAGATATTATGAAATTAACGAATTTTGTTACATCTTGTTAGTGTCGTATACTGGTGTCAAATCACAAATGTTTTCATATATGCTCGATAGATGGCGTTGCACGATTAAAGTGCAAGTTATCGTTTGCCTCTTCGTCTTCCGAATTTTCGATCAGGGTCACGTGATCCTGACGCGAGACCCATTACAAAAAAAATGTACAACGCCGCTAAAGAACTTTTCACTTCAAAAATCAGTTACAATTCATTGATGCTGGCAACATGCTTGTTTTCAAACTTTAATTGCATTTTCTAACAAATTACGAGTATTTTTATAACGGCGATATGTTTGTTGCAATTTTCCAAACTAAAAACATGTTTAACCCAAATATTTACATTTATTGAACAGAACTGACTCGTGCATACACATTAAGTTAAATCATTTATAGCAAAATTATTGTTTATTTATTTTAGGCTTCGATTTAAATGTTGTTACGAGTAATGAATTTACATAAAGGTTAGGTATGTTTGTTTAATACCTAGTAAAATTCGTAATTATGTTAGTACCCATACTTACGACTCGTACTGAACGGAGGCTCCAGCACAACTTTTCACGGCCTGACTGGCCTGTTGGTCTAGTGGTTAGTGACCCTGACTGCTACGCCGGAGGTCGTGGGTTCGATTCCCACCCAGGACAATTAATGTTTGTGTGATGAGCACGATCATTTGTTCTGTATCTGGGTGTAATTTATCTATAATATTTATGTAAGTATTTAGAAATATACAAAGTATGTTTATCAGTTGTCTAGTACCCATAACACAAGCTCTGCTTAGCTTGCGACTAGATGGCGTTGTGTGATAGTTGTGAAATATTATTATTATTTTTTATTATTACAGTACATAAATAACGATGAAATAAGTTTTCTATTATTGGTATGCATTTATTTTGTAGTTGGTAAAGTTTTTTACTAAAAATACTACCTAACATTCTATGAGCAAAATTTTGTTACTTATGAAACAGGCAAATCCCAGATTGTTGAATTGCAATAAATATTCACATCGCGTCCCACCGCCATTACTGGTAATAAAATGTTATTCTGAGCGCATTAAGTTCGGTTGACAACATTATTCATGAGTTCGGCAGACGGCGCTTCGTTTTAAATTACTATTAATTGAAAATTTGCGAATGTTTGCAAATGAATAAAGTACTAATCCATTGAAGTATGGACTACGTAGTGACTGAGTGCTGCATCCATGCAGGTTGGCATCTTTTGTTTCCAGAGGCCTTGTCACAAGATTTCTGTATACTCGAAGTATTTACTGCCTTTATTCTATCTTACATATCTGTTACAAGGTTATAATGTTGTAATAGAAAGTAGGATCAAATTATAACTCTGTAGAAAACTCCATTAAATATAGGAAGATTTAATGAAAATGCATCAGGTATTGTAGTGTATTTTAAACCCAAAAACTGCTGGAGGATTTGAAAAACCTTTCAACTAAAGCTACATTATCAAAGAATAACATACGATATAATTGAAATTAAACTTTCATGTAATTACTAGTTTTTTATGTCTTATTTAATAAATAAAAAAATATACTCCATTGGAATTACGTGCTTAAAAAAATTGAATTGAATTATTGGATTCCAATAAATGATTCAGAAGGAATCATAATTTCCAATAGCAAATACACTTTCGATTCCCAACAATGGAGGGACCCGATAAATGATCGGATTCCAGCGACGCGATCCCATTCCAAGGCTTTGCATTTAAATCAGAAGCACCGTGGATGCAGTTTCCATATTTTTCGGAAATACCAATACGAAATCCTAACGTGTATTACGTTTTGATACCAACAACTTTATTGGATTTTGAGCCACAAGAACTTTCAAACAAGATATTGTGTTTTACATTGTGATTTATTCCCGTTTTGTAACTCTAACCAGCTAATTAAAATTAGATTCTATTGAATGTTGATTAGGTTTTAATATGGTTTCAAAAGGCTGAAATCTGAAACGATGCTTGCTTGTATTGTATGAATGTCTAATTAATGCGAAACAAAAGGCATAAAAGCAAATTCGAAGAGAAATATCAATAAAGTACCTAATACCCTGTACTTAGATATAATGTTCTAGCTTTATTTATGTTATCTTAACAGAGTTCGCAAATTGGAGTTGATGTTTTGTTAAGAAGACTGGCATTAAATTACCTGACAGATAAAGGAATATAACATACTAGCTTTTTATGTCACTCAGGACCAAATCAGCTTTCAACTGGTGAAAGATTTTTGAAATCGGACAAGTAGTTTACAAACAAAGAAACAAAGTTTTCCTCTTTATAATATTAGTATAGACAACTTTTGTGACAGCTCTAGAAGAAGGTTTACGGTTTATTTTAAAAGTAGCTTTATTTTCCAAGTTTATTTAAAGGCAAAACTGCCGATACAAAGACAGGTAAGTAATGTCATCCTCAACGTTTAATGTGGTCCACATTTCAAGGAGCTCAGGTGTTCTGTCCGTTGTGGAGCCATCAACAACTCCCCACTTTTACGAGTACATCATAACTTTACCAAAACGTGTGTTTTGAAGGCGAAGGGAATACTGGTAACACCCAACACTGGACCGCGCGTCTTTGTCTGAATATTGGTGAATTAGTATGACTGGTAAGCGTATTTGAATTTATGTTATTGTTTCTGAATCATGTCACACACTGAGAAAAATTCATATTGGTGGTTTATTTTTTGTATTTTAAATCCAGGAGGTTTTACATTTCATAATTTAGAACCCACTATTCCGAGGTTAAAAGCATATAACCTACAGGACCTGCTGCACTCGATTAAACTTTATTTTATTTACAGGTTTACCTTTTTCAAAGCATTTCCTTTTTCTGGCATAAAACACGTCTTCATCAATCAGAAACTTGATCATATCAGGCTAATAAACGCACGACAGTCGACTCGCATCATAAATCTATTTTTAGGATAACCTCTCTTACAAGCAAGCGTTCTCTATTTTGAGCCAACCTGCGTGTCTTCGTCAACCGATGACTAACTGTTAGCTGTTAGCTAATAACCGCGCGACAATCGCGTGTTGTGTTACAAGTCTGTTTTCATCGCTCCAGGCTTGCCATTAATCAGCTCAGTAGATATTATTGATTGCTAACTTATCGCGCCTCATTACCGTAACCGCTGGGCTGTGAAGTTTTGTGCGAACAACTTTACAAGTTATTGATGTGGAAGATTTGAAGATTCTGTTAAACTCGTTTAAATAATGTTTGTTTTAAAACAGGGATTACCTTGCTTCGTTTTCTTCATTTTGCCTTGTTTATGCTCTCTCTTTCAATTTTTATCATTATTTCATTTAGGTACTCATGTGGTGTCTTACAAATTAATTACGAAAGTATGTGAGGGTGGGTGGATGGTTATTTTTATCGTGTTAAAATCAAATCATCAAATGAGTCCTTCCACCCAGGGCGGGACGGGAGGGACAGTCAGACTTGTACTGACTAAAATCCACGGTGGTCCTTCAATAGCTCTTTACGTTCCAGAGTCACGGTAACCTGATTAGACAATCCCGCGACCCTGGGTGGGTGGATGGCTAGATGGATGTTTGTTACTATATCACACAAAAAAAACTCATGCACAGAATTGACTGTTAAGTCCACGATTAATTTTTATCCCCGCATGATGTTCCAGCGGGATAATTACCGAATTTCACGCGGTCAAAGCCGCGGGCTTAAACTAGAAATAATATTATTTTCTAAGTACTACAGTGACTTCACTATTTCTTCCCCATTTTAGGTCGAATCTGTCCGACCTTTACACTAAGGAAAATCAATCGTCTGCGTGGGTCTTACTAGTTATATAACATATTTTAATATATCAATAATATTTTTGCCACCCACAAGTACAGACAGTTATTCAATAAAACGACCTTTTGATCACCCACGATGAAATCGCTTCAGCGTATTTACACAAAGAAGGTAATAGAAGTTACGGGACCTTCACGAGGCTAAACTAACAAAAAGTTTAGGGCAGGTATCGACCAATTTGATACAAAATTATTTTTTAGGTAGAGAGGATGTTTCTTCTATTGGTCTATTATATAGCAGCCTCGCGAGGCATTTTCCGCGCGAGGAAACTCACAAGCGAGGCTGCGCACTCTGTGTGGACTACTCTATTGTTTTTCGTCCGAGGCACGAAACAATATACACGAGCAAAACAAAAGTTAACACTGGATCGCTCGGGCGCTCGGTCACTCGTCCGCGGCAGCGCGCTCGCTTGCCTCGGCCGAGGCACGTCCACACCAACCGAGCTGCTTCGCGCAGCAAATGCCTCGCGAGGCTGCGCGCTCTGTGTGGACGCACCTAATAAATAACATTTTTTTGTTTTGTAAAAAGTCAGGGCCGGATCTAGGGGGAGGGGCATGTGGGGCACTTGCCCCAGGTGCCAGCTTCCGGGGGCGCTAAAATCATAAACATGATTATTGGTTTACAAAGAAAATTCTGAAACGTCGTAGAAAGGCGCAAAAAAATCGCATTGTTATTAGCCATAGATGCCTGTAGTGTAATCGCCCCCTCCCGACAACTAAGTCCTGCCTTGTTCACAAGGCAAATCTATCAGAAGTCTATGGATCAGGTTAAGCCACAGAATACTTAATAGTACTATAGGTACAGAATTACCACTCCCAAAAACAAATCAAACAAATGTAAAATCTATGCACGAGAGAATAAAGTACATTTTAACTGGCAGCCGTACCGCCCACCTACTTTTATAATAGCCTAAACTTCCCGTGCGCAAGCAAAAATGTACTGAATGGTTACGCGCGTGAGTTTATTTTTGTTTATCTGACGCCAACGACATTAAAAGGTTACTATGGGTCAAGCTCAATAGGGTTGCGACTTGCGAGTTTAGGCACAAATAGGTAGGTAGGTAGGTACCTATGCGTATTTTATGCATTTGTTAAATTACATTATTACCATAAATACCTATAATTTTCCTCTAGGAATACCTACTTATATCATTTTGGTTTCGTCATCGATTACTACATACCTACATTATCGATTGTTAGCACAGAATGTTAATAGTAGGTAAGTAGTACCTACGGCACCATACGGCACCTTACGTGAGGAATAATATGTTTAATAATATTATCTTTTCTACCTATTACTGTTATATTTTTGAACATTACATCTTACAAAAAAAAAAAAGAATAATATTTAAAAGATTGTTATCGTCTGTGGCAAAATAGCCAGTCCTTATCATTTTGCACTCAATAGACCAATTAAACTCAAAAGACCAATTACTATCGCATACTGTCACAGGCCCCGCGTTGCGGTTGCGTGTCTTTGTAGGTAGATAAAAAAGTCATGCAGCGAATTACGATCGCTGACCTTGAACGCGTAGTGTCAATTTGAACGTGCTTAAACAACAACGCAAACATCTTTCTACTTTCTACCGATCTTAATTCTTAGTACTCAGCTTAAGGTGAGTGAGAGTGATGTCAGGTTTGATATTGGTTCGTATTTTTATCTTGGTCGGTAGGCTCATCCCCCCCCCCCTAGTATCTCACCTCATTTCCAAACTTGTAACCTACCTAATCAAGATCAGTTAAGCCCATACTTCACAAGCAGGTACTTAGATAATTTTTTTGATCATTATTAAGTATGTACTATTTTTTTTCTTCATAATAATATTATTATTGTGTTATTAATTTCCCAAAAGCAAGAAACTTGTGCGTAACTAAACGTAACGTAACAAAAATATTAAGGAGACGGAGCGCGTGCGGAACGGGTGGCGCGTGGCAGCCGTAGTGAACGGGCCACGACATAATGGCCCCGCAACTACTTGCAGTTTTATGCCTACACCGCGGAGTGAGACAGGCCTGGTTAAGCAGAAAAAATAATTGTTTTGAGGTTTTTCACAATTCATTTGGAAGGCTGGCCCCGTTTCGAAAAAAAATAGATCCAGACCTGTAAAAAATCCACTTTGAAACAAACAAGGTCAATCAACGACTTCAAAAATGTAAATTACTTAAGTACTTTATTCATGAATGTTTTTTCTGGATTAATTTGTAGATAAAACTAGATCAGATTGAGATAAAATTCCCGTTTTTTAAAACTATGGTTCTACGGTAAAACATGTAGAGCAAAAATATTTTGCTCAAACAAAACGGGTATGTACAGCTGCAGGCAATTTCGGAACATGTTTTTCAATCAAAATAATGTTAAGCAAAATATTAATCTATTATACTTTACTGTTCAAGGTTTCCCCTGTAGCCTACGATGGATTGTTGCTTGTTCCTCCCGGCAGAAAATTAATCTCACTAATTTTGTGGGTATTATGAAAAGGAATTATGTTATTTTTTATTTTAAATTGGTTCGCTACCATGAAGTTTTAAGGCGTAAGATTTTAGGCTGTGGGAAAGAGACAGAGTACAAGTCGTCTAGCGCCATCTCGTTCCCTGACTGACAGTTCACGCTTTAAGACGTCATGGTAGGTCAAAAGCAGCAACCTGCAAAAATGAAGACCTCTCCTGGAAGGAACTGGAATTTCTGCGCATCGACGAAACACAGTAAAAAAACTGTTTGGCGCTGGAATCCAATAGGTAGGTAAGGTCGGTGAGTCCTACCGCCAGTAGGATCGCTAAAAGCGCCGAGACAATGAAGCTCGACGTGTCTCGGAGAATGAATTTTATCAACTGTCTTGGATCCTGCAACGAAATTAATCAGAAAAAAATAGTAGAGGAGTTGGAAAAAAAATACGTTTCCACTTCCCTCCATGTCAAGCAGGAGACAGGTCAAAACAAGGCCAATAGGCACAAAAGGTCTTTACAACCGGGAGAAGCCCAGTTGCCTAGCACCATGGGTAAAAAATACTACTAATATTAATGGGATTAAAAATAATAAACCTATCCGTATAACGATTACCTTTTTAATAACGTTACACTCTCTGTAACTGGGTTGTACTTAGAGGTCAGATTCAGCTGCATACAGATGGGCTGGAGGTCGAACCAAAAATAATTGGGAAAAGGATACGCAGATGGTGAATGAGATTCCCAAATCGTGCATAATGTAGTGATTAGAATGTGTACTGCCGATGTACAGTCAGCATCAAAAGATGCTGAACACATTCAGATTTTTAAAATCTAAATGTGGTCAGCAACTTTTGATGCTGACTGTATCTACATATTATCTACTATAGGTATAAAAATAAGTCGGGTTATCCTTCCTGACGCTATAACTCCAGAACGCACGAACCGATTTCCACGGTTTGGCATTCGTTGGAAAGGTCTCGGGCTCCGTGAGGTTTATAGCAAAGAAAATTCAGGAAAAAAAAATTTCTTCTTCTTTTAATCACCAAACGAAATGTTACATAAAACGAAGCCATCTGGTGGCGAAACGGAGTTTGCCGGGTTTGCCAGTAGATACTAAAAATGCGGATTGCTTTACAGTTTTTAGTGTCATCCTTGAGAAGGTCCGTGCTAATCTTCTTTGTATCGTTCCAGTTTAGTTCTGTATACATCCGAAAAATCTAGTCTAAATAGTTACTAGCCTTTTGAACAAATACGTTTTTGATGTGATTGTTACCCTGCGTCACCCCACTGTTGGGCAAAGGCCTCTCTCTTTTCTGCTGCCCATCTTTACAAGCTAATTCTGAAGATAAAAAAGCCCCTATTACAAGTTTTATTCGTTGAACCTCTGTGATGTACCAATTAATCAACGTTGGTGAGTCATTCAGATAACGATTAAATGAATTGAGGTTTTACGAAATCCTCGTGATTCGTTGAGCGCACTTTGATATCGTTCGTTTTTGATTTTGTTGCTGACGCTGGGTTCTGTTATCATTGGAATGTTGTTTACTTTTTTTTGTTCTGTTTATTTTCGTGTGGAATGTATATTTTTTTGAGGACTGTTAATTGAGTTTGGTTTTGTGATGTGAACCGGCATTTTTTGGAGTACTTTTTTCCAGATTTTTGAAATTGGCTTTCAGTAGGTATGGATGAGGCTAAATGCTTACTGCTCTTTATACCAACAGTGACTGCCTGTCTGGCATAACCCAGGTACTGGGTATTATGATACTGCTTCGGTAAGACTGATTGCTTGGATTTAGAGCCTCTGACCACCATCATTATCATAGTCTGGTCTAGACTGGTATGTAAAACAATGTCAAGGTACCAAACGATCACAAATCGACGAATGAAAGTCAGAGATAATTATCAAGCAACCTCCCGTACTTCTAAAAGTCCTGGTATATTATGGATGGTACTCCATCCATGAAACACTCTGAGCAAACTTTGCTTAACCTTGGTGGTTTTGCATTTAATATTTAAGAATGAAAAGCTATCAAAATAAACTAGTTCAAAACTAAATTTCTTATTTAATAAAGATCTTGAATTTTATTCAGAAACTAGAGTGAATTATTAACACGTGAAGTTATAAAAGATGCTTTTAGTGGCAAATTTTTTGACGTAGCAATTTGATCGTTGAGGGAGCCGGCGCTCGCAACATGGCCCCTTGTGTATCCTTCCACGAAAGTTGGGTATAGTTTAATTTTACGTAGCAACCCCGTCAGTGTGTTTCGGACCAAGTTTGTAATAAATGCTCCTTGTTTTTCTGCCAGCTGTCGAAGCTGAGTGTGCAACACCTGAGCCCGGGCTACAGGCTACCTTATCACACGTCTGTATGAATAAATCAAACGTAGAGTGAAGCAAGCTCGTCGTATAGTGTGTTTTGCCTTACTTGACTGTTTCAGTACACATATACAGTGCGAGAATAAAGAGAATTCGCTTATATTTTTTAAGCTATTGCATAGCTTTTATCGCGGGTTCTGAGCGCGGCGCGGTGCAACGCGGCGCGGCGACCGAATCAAGAAATTCTCAAAACCTAACGAAAAAAACCTAAGAAAAATACCTGACACCACGCATCGTCTAACGTCGTTTCAGTTCGGGAGACTCCGGCAATCATAAAAATATCCGTCATAAAAACAATTTACTTTTTCTTACTGATTCTAAACGGCCAGCTACATAATACCTTTTTAACAAAAAAATCAAACCGACGAAAGATCGAACTGAAAAGCAAAAAATAAATTTTGAGGCGGCGCCAAACAAACAAACAAACATTATACCTAAATTAATTATTTGAAGCGAAGAATAATTTTATTGTGGCTAGGTTGATTGTTTCTTTGGCGCCGCCTCAAAATTTATTTTTTGCTTTTCAGTTCGATCTTTCGTCGGTTTGATTTTTTTGTTAAAAAGGTATTATTTTTAGCTTTTCAGTTGTATACCATGATTACACATGGAAAAACCCGTCTTCACTTTTGTCATTGGCAACGTAACCGTCACAGTAATTATCGCATTAACTGTTGAGGACCTGTAACTTGCAACTAAAAATTCCACTCTCCGACTGTCAACGACTGTTAAATCCCAACTATGTTTAAAGTTATTATCATGATGAATTAAATGAGCCCAAATACGATATAGTTGTTGATAACTGTTGAGGATCTCTTGCTATTACCTTCTGTCACCATCTTCAGACCCTCGATGACAATTATACCACAGCTAGGTCGAAAGTTTTCATCAAGACTAGTGAAATGAGCCCAAACACGATATAGGTGCTGTTAACTGTTGAGGACCTCTTGCCCCTGCTTTCCGTCACCATACTCACACCCTCGATGGCAATGATACCTCAGCTGGGTCTAAAGTTCTCATCAAGCTGAGTTAAATGTGCCCAAATACGATATAGCTGTTGTTAACTGTTGAGGAACTCTTGGGACTGAATTCACAACATAACAGGGATCTGGAGTTGATCTGATGATGGTCACGTCATCATGTCATCTTCTCCACATCTCTGCTACATAGTTATGTCCTCAGAACTACATAATGTTAACTTTATTTCAACAGAATCGGTTAACAAATGAAAATTCTGTAGAAATATTGACAATTAATTCCTTTTTTTCTACCCTTGGAGGCCGATTTTAGTTTTGAAATTAAAATGGGACCAACTTTGAGATACACTCTTTCTAACAAAAAAAGAATTTTTGAAATCGGACCACGTTAGGAAAAGTTATGCGTGGTCATACATAGAAAAAAAAAATAAAAAAAATAAAAAAATATACATGTCGAATTGAGAACCTCCTCCTTTTTTTTCGTCGGTTAAAAAGGAGTTTTCGCAATGAAACCTACTTATAAAATTCTCCTACAACAAAGAAGTTCTTTATTACAGTAGTGCACCACAAACATTTTAAAAATTATAATTATTCTCGTTAAATATACGCGGTACCTAAGAGATTTTTTTCTTTTAAAATAAAAAAAAATGTTATGCAATATAGCTTCACCGCGGCAGTCTCCGAGTGCCACATGTATTCTTTTTTAATTCAGAAGAAACACTGTAGGTAAACAATCATAATATTGTATTTCTAAACGAAATAGGTATCAGCTAATTAGTTCATTTGTCCGCTTATACAAGTTAACAAAAAAAAATGGTAACAAGAAAAAAAGGGATTAAAGGAAGCTGGAAAAATAAAATCTTATAAAGGTTTTATTTTAAGCGACTTCAAAAAGAAGGAGGTTCTTAATTCGGTCGATTTTTTTATTTAAGTTCTATTTTTAACCGACTTCAAAAAAAGGAGGAGGTTCTCAATTCGGTCGGTATGGTTTTTTTTTTATGTATGTACACCGTATACTCCGAGGTTTCTGGTCCGATTAGTGTAATTCTTTTTTCGTTCGATGCAGTATACTTGCAGTTTGGTCCCATAAAAATTTCATCCAATTTGGTTCAGTACTTTTTATTTTGTGAGCATTTTTATTGATGGATGATGTGATGATTTTTACTTTTTGAGTGTTTGTTACGCGATTACTCCGCCAATTGTGGACCGATTTTCAAAATTATTTTTTTGTTGTACGAGGAATAGTTCACTTTAGGGAACACTGTTTCATCAAAATCGGTTCAGCAGTTTTTGATAGGGAATTTTATTAGCTTATTGTGTACATGAGCGATGTTAATACCATGCTAAGGATTACCAAATTCTAGTGCACTTGTAAGAAATGATGAATTTGACAAGAATTTGGGTTGAATATTTAAACTAAAAAGAGTAAAACAAGAAACTTAAAAAAAAAATTTAACCGCCTTCGAAAACAACCACAAAAAAGGGTAAAATAACCTACAAAATAACTTTCCTTTCGGAAGTCGGTGGCATAAAAGACAACGAAATAAAAAAAACAAAGCCACCTACTTCCGAAAGAAAAGTTATTTTGTAGGTTATTTTACCCTTTTTTTGTGGTTGTTTTTGAAGGCGGTTAATTTTTTTTTAAAGTTTTTTTTTGGTTTTTTTCAACGCCTGAACAAGGGGATGAACGGAGGAGGGTGAAGCCACTGTCTAAAGTTAGTTCCCAATCAATTGAGACTTCATTTAGCTTGAAAATATGTAGAAAACGGTTACATAGACATTTGTCGTATGAAGTTACAATATAACTCACTCCCATTTGAAACCAATTTCGGCTTTATTAACATCTTTATTCATAAAATACCAAAAGTTTTTCGGCTGAACTTATCTGAACGTAAAGGTCGATTCTGACGCAGGTACGTATATCTTACGTAGATTAGATTTCGCTTGTTTTTTGCTGACTGTGATTCAATCAAGAAAGGGTTCTGAATCTGATTCATGTATGTAAATATTATTGTAGCTTTGAATTTGTTATTCCAATTTCTTCAACGGATAGTAGACAAATACGAAATAATAATGTGTCTTACTTTTAAAAGATTTTATTGTTATTACTTGAAAATCAGAAATTCTAAATGCAATGTGACCCGTTCACTTTGATATTGTTTTTAGGGTTCCGTACGTCCGAATACAAAAACGGAACCCTTATAGGATCACTCGTGTGTCCGTCTGTCTGTCGCTTACAGTCAATTATCTCCGAATCTACTAGACCGATTGGGTTGTAATTTGGTACACATATCAATTCCTGTGACCCAAGCACAGAGATGTGACGTGAATAGATGAAATCTGTATGTAGGAGGTAATTTTTGGGGGGGAAGGGGAAAATTAAAAAAATATATTTGAAATCTGCAACGTGTGACATACCAAATGAAAGGCCTTGTTGAGACAATCTTAAATATATTTTTATTGTATATTTAAAATAAATAGTTTCCAAGTTATTCAAGAAAATAGACAAAATTTGACCATTCCCCCCCCCTTATCTCCGAAACTACTGAACCTAAAATTTTGAAAAAAATACAGAAATTAGTTTTCTACTTATAGATTATAGGATAACCTATAAGAAGTCCATATCTGTGTATGGGAGGTAATTTTTTGGGGGGGAAGGGGAAAATTTTAAAAAAAATATTTGAAAACTGCATCGTGTGACATATCAAATGAAAGGTATTGTTGAGACAAACTTAAAAGTATTTTTTTTTTGTAATTTTAAAATAAATGGTTTCCAATTTATTAAAAAAAAAATAGACGAAGCGTGACCATTCCCCCCCCCCTTATCTCCGAAACAACTTAACCTAAAATATTGAAAAAAATACAGGAATTAGTTTTCTACTTATAGATTATAGGATAACCTATAAGAAGTCCATATCTGTATATGGGAGGTAATTTTTGGGGGGGGGAAGGGGAAAATTTAAAAAAAATATTTGAAAAGTGCATCGTGTGACATATCAAATGAAAGGTCTTGTTGAGACAATCTTAAATATATTTTTTTTTGTAATTTTAAAATAAATAGTTTCCAAGTTATTCAAGAAAATAGACGAAATTTTACAAAAATAAATGTTGAAGCATGATGAAATAGTTTATCCTACTATTTAGGTCTTTAAAAATATAAGACCTAGAACCAAAAAAACCGACACATAATCTAAAGGATAAACCCGTTAACTCCACAAAATTAAAAAGTGAGCTCGCGTGTGTTATGTTTCAGTACTGAAATGCATCTGAAATGTACTTAGTAACTGTGAGTTAGTCCTTTCTGTCGGAGTACTAACTCCGTATCGCGTAAGAGAATAATTAAATGAGGCTTAGTAAATAGACGTATACATGTGCATTTACACTTAAACTTAGGAGCTTTAAGTTGCAGGATAATGTACTAGCAGTAAGTAGGTAGATTCAGGAGGTGGTGTTAAAATGGACACAACATTTAGAAGCATTAAGGATGTTAGAGTGGGCTTAAAATGTATTTTGCTTTGTATAAGTTATTCTCTGATGACGGGGCCCCCCCTCTAGAGGACCAAAGCCTGCCGGGGTTGCGGGACTTATCTCATTACCGTGACCCCGGAACATAAAGGGCTATTGAAGGACACCGTGGATTTTAGTCAGTACAAGTCTGACAATCCCTCCCGCCCTGCCCTGGGTGGGAGGACTCATTTGATGATTTTACCACGCTAAAAAATTTATAAGTTATTCTGTAACTGATGTTGAAAATTGCAAAAAATCCTCTGTTGCTTCGCAGAAGGAGGTGACTGCGTCACATTCCGTCTCGCCCCGCAGCATGGCCCCAATCAATGCGGGACACGAGAGGTCGCCGCCGCCTATAGCCTCCGTGAGGACATGGGGCGGTTCTCTGCCCAAGCGGGGCAGATCTCCACCGTATGCTTACCCGTGTCCTCCGGGCGATCCGCACAGTGGTGACACGCAGTTGTTTTTTCTCGTCCAAACCTACACGACCACCTCAAAAACACTCGTGTCCGGTTTGGACCTCCGTCAGGCTGAAGGTGAGAAAACCGTGGCGCCTTATGTAACAAGAATCTTAAAAAAAGCTTAGGATATTGTTATGTCAACTTCAGATTTTATTTTTGCAGAAAGTTATTTTACGCTATGTGCGAAGTCACGATGTGATAGAGATGTTATTCAATGGCCGCACCCGTGGAGTACGTGTCAGAATTATGCACCACAGCTTTTTTAAGTATTCAAGTTTTAATTAAAAAATAACCTATCTTTCGGCAGTAGATGGCAAAATGAATTAAAATAAAACAAAGCCACAGACTTCCGAAAGATTAGTTGTGTGGAATATTATTATTTCATTATTTTTTTTGAAGTTTTTCAAGGCGGTGAGATTTTTTATTTTATTTCTATTTTTCCCATTTTAGTTCTAATTTTCAACCCAAATTCTTGTCAAATACGTATTTATTTCGTAGTACTGGTAATAAAGTCGTCGAAGTACAGAATAATAAATGCTCATAAAATAAAAACTACTAAACCACAATTGAGAAAGAGCTTTTTTTGAAGTCGGTTAAAAACGAGCCGAAAATGTTATCAAAATGTCTAGTTGAGAGAAATTGGCTGATTTTATGGCGCCCAATAGTGTGGAGGCGCTAGGTCTCGCTCACACAGGGTATGCATTCGCATTCAATTTCCCTCCAACTAAGAGATAGGTCGCGTAATTATAAAGGTCACTTTACAAGGCTCTATGAACATTTAACTTGTTAAGAGTGCCACGACCTGAGAGGGCTTTTTGTTACAGAAATTATTTAATTACCCTTCGTACCCAAGTGAATATGGACTAACGGGGAATAACAGAGAATAACAAAGCCTCTTTGGGTTTGGAGCAGTTTAAATGTTAATTCTTCGTGCTCTGTTGGTGTATTGTCTGTGGCATTCATGCATTTAATGTAATTGTTACCATTTCTCTGAATACAGAATGTTTGGAATTTGAAGGTTGTTAGAGATATTATTTATTGGGTTTTTTAAAACTGTTTCCTACTAATGTTATGATATTTTAATTAATCTGTGCATAGAATAGCCATGTAATCAATAAGATTGGTGATTCGAATTGCACAACCCACAATTTCACATTGTTTCCTTACATTTTTAGTATACCTTGACAAGAATAAAGTTTCACGCCAGGATTTCATCAGCCTTGAGGTCGTAAACCCAATTTTGTCCTCTAACTAATTCCAGGCGTGTTAAGATTTATAGGGACAATAATATTTGATTAAGAATAATTAAGGTTCTTTGTTGCCGTGTCGGCTTTAGCCGTACAATAGCTATAGTTTCCTTTTGATGTAGATTTGTGTAATTGACAAAGACTTCTTCCCGGAGATGTATTGGTTTTAAAGGGATATAAATCTAATCTCGAGAAATGGTTGCAGATGAAGCGGCTCAGGCCAGTTTTCAGTAACGAAAGGCTTCTCCCTAATGCCGAAATATTATAGCACTGTTGAAAATTGAACCGTATATTTTAGGGCGATTTTCGAATATTCTACTTGCACAGGCACTTTAAGCATTAATTTAGTTGCCTCCCAGTGAGACCAAGTATCTAGTCTATCAGTTATGTGTCAAATTATTGGAAAATCTTTTTTTTTTTTTAAGTTTCCTTCTTCATTATTTATGTACCGTACTAAGAATTGGATGTTCGGATGCTATATTGTTTTTCCCCGAAATGATCGTCACAGGTGTCAAAATAACTTCAAATCCTCAATATTCTGAGAGATTCTTTGTACAGACGCCAGCATATTTATTTATTTATGGTTTACCAACAGATGTTAGACAGCAACACATACCTACTCGTACATAAACATATGACAATCTATAAATCTTAGTACACCCAATTACAGGTAACACAACATGTTCATTATAATTTATAAAACATAACTGTAATGTAGGGTATTCTTAAGCTGTGTCTAGTATAAATAAGGTTGTACACCCGCCGCGTCTTTAGTCAATAAATAGCTACCGAACGACGTCTATAGTTTTACTTACCGATACTACAGTGGCGACGAGGATGGCTAAATTCGGTGAATTTGATATGAAGACTGGAAGCTGGCAAACCTATTGTGAGAGGCTGGAGATGTATTTCTTGGTGAACGCAGTAAAGGAAGATTTAAAACTACCGACGCTTATAGCATTCATGGGTGAACCGGCATACGAATTATTAGTGAACTTGTGTAGTCCGAAGAAACCGGCGAACATGACCTTGACCGAGGTTGTGAAGGTCATGCAAGAACATTTGCAACCAAATCCATCGATTTTGGCAGAACGATTTAAATTTCGACAAAGAAGACAACAGGCGGGTGAAAGTATTTCGGATTATGTTGCAGAATTGAAAAAAATTACGCGGTATTGCGAGTTCGGCACAAGTTTGGACGATAATCTGCGAGACCAATTCGTGTGCGGTATCATGAGTGACCTTATTAGACAACGATTGTTTGCGGAAGGGAACATAAAATTCATCAAAGCAGTATCGGTGGCTAGCGCTTTGGAGGCGGCGGAGCGGGATGCAGCCGCTGTAGACGGGCGAGGCAGTGTCAGTGGGCCCGCCGCGGCCGACGCGAACGCTGTTGCGACGGGACTGGAAGGTTCGAGAACTATTACGGTGTCGCGGCGTAGTTCAGTAGCATATGATCAAGCAGGGGACTTACATCGCATGCAAGTGGGAGGATGCGCTGCATGCGGGGATTACCGACATAACAAGATGGAATGCAAATTTGCGAAGTACCAGTGTAGTAAATGTAAGGAGGTTGGTCATTTGCGTCGGATGTGCCAGGAGAATGGTACACGTGTCATCGGGGACCATCGAGACCGCGGACGATCGCGGGGCGGGGGAGCAGGCAGAGCGGCGCGCAGTGGCGGCGCGGGCGCTGGAACGCACCGCACGGCCAGCCGGGGCCACGAGCAGACAGGGAAGGCGCGGCCGGGTGCACATGGGCGGCCCGCTATGCACACGTTCGAGGCACATTGGGAGGAAGACACGGAAGATGAGGTGGAGGAAGAGGAACCAATTTATCAAATGTCGTTAAGCCAATATAGGCCGGTGAGCATGAACATTTTAGTAAACGGGGTTATGTTAACAATGGAAATTGATACCGGGTCTCCTTTATCTTGTATCTCAAGTAAAACTTATAAAGAGTATTTTTCTGGTATACCGTTATTACCATGTAAACTATCAGTCAAGTTTTATAATGGGAGTAAAGTTCAACCAATGGGCTATCTAGAAGTGACCGTTACCTATAAAAATCATAAAAAGAATTTAGATTTATATGTATTTGAAACGGGAAGTACTACACTTTTGGGAAGGCAATGGTTATCGGAATTAAATATCAATATACCCCCTATAACAATAAATAACGCGAGGTTAACAAAGGAGGATTTAACGATTCAACAAAAAACTAATATTGTAAATAATATCTATTCTAGGTACCATGAATTATTTGATGGCGGATTGGGGCGTTTCACCGGCGGTCGAGGTTACACTGTTGGATCCCTCACACACCTCTTTAGATGAATCGATGATTGACCCCGGATCTAAACGTGCCTGCTCATCCCGATCGCATCCCGAACCCCCCACACCTCCACCTAGCCACACCTCAGTGGATATCTTTGGAACTGGTACTGTAGGAAAAACAAGTGCATTACCTAAAGACCGGTTAGCATTGGTGGGCGTTACTTTTGTGCTGACTATTACGTCATCAGTCTGTTGAGATTGATTTTCCTTACCTTTTAACCTTAACTGATCAATATGCCTATGTATCTCTGTGCCATCTAATAATCTTATTTGATAATCTGTGGTACTCAAGCGCTGAATGACCGTACCACTTACCCACCTCTTTAATCCTTGGTACACCCGGCACCAAACCTCGTCCCCCGTCTCGAGAGCGCGGCGCGTCCCTCCTGCCCCATTTTTCTGCCGGAGCTGCGCGTCAGCCACCTGCTTCTCGCGCGACGGTTTAAGTCGGTCTAATCGAGTTCTTAATATCCTGCCTTGTAATATTTGTGACGGACTTTCTTTTGTGGTACTATGTTCAGTGGTCCTATACACCAGTAGAAACCGTTGAAGAGCAAGTTCTACGTCTATATTTTGAATAATCGCTTTTTTAATCACTCTTTTGCACTGTCTGACTGCATTTTCCGCCAAACCATTGGAAGCGGGGTGATATGGTGCAGAAAACACATGTTCTACTCCGTTATTTTCTAAAAATGAATTAAATTCTTCACTACTAAAAGGAGGCCCGTTATCCGATACTAATTGTTTTGGTATACCGAAACGTGACCAGATTTCTCTAATTTTACTTAATATTGCTTTAGCCGTAGTCGAAGTGACCGGGCATGCTTCGATCCACTTCGAAGTTGCATCGACCATTATTAAATACTTGTGTCCCTGAATAGGCCCCAAAAAATCTACGTGTAACCTAGTCCATGGACGAGACGGCCAGTTCCACGGCTGCGGTGCATGGTGAACTGGTGCCTCGGCCATTTCTGCGCAAATTGTACAGTTTCGACACAGATTTTCCAACATCTCGTCTATTCCTGGCCACCATACGTAACTTCGAGCTATACATTTTGTCTTAATTATCCCCATATGAGTATCATGTAGCTCCTTCAAAACCTTATCTTGACAAATTCTTGGCACTATTAGCCTATGACCCCACATAAGACAACCCAACTCAGTGTATATTTCACTGCGTCTATTAAAATAAGGCTTAAGTTCTTTAATTTCTATTTCTTTAGGCCAGCCATCCCTAACATAGCTCAATATACGCATTAACATTGGATCTCTTTTTGTTTCTTTTCTAATATCTTCATATTTAAGTAACAAGGCATCCGAGGCGAAGTGAAGGTATGTTTGTTCGGGAACTTCCTCACTACCTGTTTCGCTAATAGCTTTATAACTTTCTACTAACCGAGACAAAGCGTCTGCCGTGTTTGAATTTGTATTCACATATTCAATTTTAAAATCATACGCTGATAATATTAACGCCCATCTCTGTAACCTACTAGCAGTCATGCTTGGAATTCCTAATTCCGATCCAAAAATACTAACTAAGGGTTTATGATCTGTTTTTAACACGAATGGTCTGCCATAAAGATATTGATGAAATTTCTTCACGGCGAATACAATGGCTAAAGCCTCTTTATGTATTTGACTATAGTGATATTCCGCGGCGGTGAGTGTCCTTGACGCATACGCTATTGGATACTCGCGGCCGTCGGTCGCTCGCTGCGCAAGCACAGCGCCGATGCCCCGTGAGCTCGCATCACACGTCACTATAACGGGCCGTGACTCATCATAGTGCGATAATATTTCTGAACTAATCAGTAACTTTTTTATTTTATTAAATGCCTGAGAATGTGTATTACCCCATACCCAATGTTTACCCTTTTTCAATAATTCGTAAAATGGTGATAAATAGAAACTTAAATTTTTAATAAATTTTCCGTAAAAGTTGACCATACCTAAAAATGATTTTAGTTCGGATACGTTAGTCGGAAAAGACAGTTTAATAATGGGTTTAATCTTATCTGGATCTACTCTAACACCCTCCCTACTAATAATAAATCCTAAATATTTTGCCTCTTTACTCAAAAAATCACACTTTTCCTTTTTTATTTTTAGGCCATTTTCTTGCAATATTTTAAGAACTTTGTTTATTGTATCTATGTGTACTTCAATCGTTTCTCCCGTGATCAGTATATCGTCTAAAAAAATTGTCACATTTGGTATTTTATCAAATAATTGAGTCATTATCCTTTGAAAAATTCCCGGACTCGACGCGAGTCCATACACTAATCGATTGTATCTGAAAAGACCCTTATGTGTATTAATAACTGTAAAATCCTTGGATTCGTCTAATAATATTTGATTGTACGCTTGCGATAAATCTAGTTTTGTGAAATAACTACTACCGCTTAATTTAGTAAATAAATCGTCTATCTTTGGCACAGGATACTTATCAACTCTTAACATACGATTCACCGTAACTTTATAGTCAGCACATAAACGTAATGCGCCATCCGGCTTATGTACAATTACCAGTGGTGTGGCCCAGTCGGAGGTGTGAACAGGCTCAATGATGCCGGCGCGCAGCATGGCCTCGAGCTCGTCATCCACGCGCGCGCGCAGTGCGTACGGCAGCGGTCGCGCGCGGCAGAATATCGGCATGGCACCCTCACGTAAATGTAATGTCGCTCGACCGCCCGTGAAGAGCCTCACACACCATCTAAAGAGGTGTGTGAGGGATCCAACAGTGTAACCTCGACCGCCGGTGAAACGCGTCCCGTTAGAAATAGGAGACCTCCCCAAAGATACGGTCAACCCTAGTGATGATTATAGTTTAAATTATGTACTAGTTGTAAGTTTGGTAAATAGAGTTAATTATGTAAAAAGATCATAAGTAATTATGTGTGTTAATTTTAAGTTAGTGAATAAGTAATTATTGTGTTAATTTTAAGTTAGTAAGTAATTATGGTGTTAATTTTTAAGTTAGTAAATAAGGGTGGAGGTGTAATGTAGGGTATTCTTAAGCTGTGTCTAGTATAAATAAGGTTGTACACCCGCCGCGTCTTTAGTCAATAAATAGCTACCGAACGACGTCTATAGTTTTACTTACCGATACTACAATAACAAGAAGAAAAAGGTTAACAAAACTAATATACAAATTGCACAGCAACATACCTCAATCTGCATTTCTTTTCTTTCTTTGAATTTCAACTCTATTACAAAAGCAAAACTTTCATATTAGATTGGGAGGGGTAGGTTGGGTAGGTTAATGTGCAGCAATAAGTACAAGATTAACTTTTTACATCTGTACCTATAGTTGAGACGAATTCAGAAGAATCTTAGCCAAATATACCTACAACACAAGTCATTCAAAGAAATCTTAATTTTCTTGTCTGGAAAATATTACAAGAAATCTTTATGACTTACTATTTAGTATGTTAATTGGCTATCCTTTTTTAGACTGCGTTGTTTGTGCATTTTTCATTATAAAAGCAAAAGCATTAGCATAATCATGTTTCTATTAAAATGCGTCACTTTGAAATGTTTTCTCGCTTAAAATTGTGTTAAATCAACATTTTTACAAGAAAAAGAAAATAACGTGAGGCTTTAACTAAACAAATTGCATTTAAGTCGTATTAAAACATGTAAAAGTCCTCAGGGTTTTGCTTTCATACAATTTTATAAATGCAAGCTTTGCTTAGTACTGTTTTCATTCAAATATATTTTCTATTTTTATCGAAAATTGCAATTTAGGTTATTTTAATTTTTGAACATGTAGGTATTAAAGACTTATAATTTTCAAAGAACCAAAATAATGTTGAATTTTAATTTTTAACATCATAAAGTTCGCAGAGGTTACGTTTCTGTGAATATGAGTTTTTCACAGAAACAATTAGGTTTACGAATTTCAGTGGACTTTTATTTTATTCAAGATATTATTTTCTTAGAATACCTTGTATTGTTCTAGATAACAGAAGATCTTCTGTTATCAGGGATAGATCAGGGAATTATATTCCCTGATCTTCTGTTATCTCTGAGCAAAAAATAATAAATAAAACATCGACTATTTATAAAAAGATTACAAAAAGATTATTCTGTTTACAAAAAGATTGAGATCTTCTTCTTCGTCGTGTCCGTCGATGATTCCTTTATGTTTCGACCAAAACTCTGCCACATTTACGGCGTTGGTGGTGTCCTCGGACACCTCCCTTAGAGTGCAGGTGGAGTTACACAGAGTAAAATTTAGGAGGTAGGCCATCGTTTGTGATGAGGCTCCGCAGTCGCACCTTTCTTCATCAGAGTACCTCCATCGGACCATGTTATACTTGCAGCGACCAACCCGGCTTCGCAAGCGGTTTAAGGTCTTCCAAGTAGGCCATGGCAGTTGGTGGCCTGCTGGAAGCTTTTCTGCAGGCTCAGCGTAGTGTTCCGGAGGGGGATATCTGAGGAGGAGATTGAGATAAATAAAAACGTTTCGCGAAAGAGACGATTCTGGTTGCAAAACCAATTTATTTTATTTTACCCATACCACATATTAGGGTTACACGGCCAGTAAGTAGTTAGCGCATGTAAGTACACGGAGTGCAATATCTGGTAATCTGTGCCCATACAAAGTAACTAAGGCAAGTGCACTTTGCCTTTAACTGTGCCGAATTTGATTGTTTTTTAAAATGGGCTGGTGCCGGCAACTCCACACCAAAAGTGCGTATTTTGCGTGCGTAGATAAACATATGTATTGAAGGAATGGATTAAGAATTTTCGTAAAAATCGACGTCGGTTGCGTCGCGTCACGTTTCTTTCGAACTGACCCTAACAGTTCTAACGACACGCGACGCGACGCAACCTGACGCGACAATTCTGGAAACGTGTTTCTTTTTGTGAAGTAAATAAAGTTAGTTTTTGAGTCTCTATTGAAAGGTGCGCGCAGCGTCGCGTCTTGGTGTGAAGTGACCCGTTTGTAAGATTGCCCGTGTATTAGTTCGTTACAAAAACCATAAAATGTGAAAAGATAGACTATAGGCCTATAGGCTTCCTTAAATTACTTTCAAGGTCAAAAACGAACAAAAAACACTTTAATATTCTTGTTCCTAAAGTACAAAATTGAGTGGAATATGTTGTTTTTATGTTATGTGTCTACGATGAATAAACTTTTATGTTATGCAAATTACATTTAACTCGACGCTGAATAATCAAAGGTCGTAAGTGATGCTGGTGTAACAGGATTCTGATTACAAAGATGTGTTATTTGCATGTTTATTATTCAGTCACTTGATAAGAGAACTTATTTGTTGAGGTTTAAGGTAGAAAGTGTTCAATGACATTAGAACAAAGAAAAATCATCATGATCTAAGATCGCTTTCATCCGTTGCCGGTTCTCTCTTTGCTTGTGTCGATCCTTGGTATGCCCATGATGAAACCAATGTCATCTGCCCTCTTTTACTGCCTACGAATCTTCTATAATTTAGTGTGACCAATAGACTGCCACGCCGCGTAGCGCGGATTCGATTCCCGCACGGAACACATAGGTTAAATTGGGTTTGGGCCTTTAGGGCTCTGGAGTCTGGATTTGAGCTCAGTGATGGCAATAGGCTCCCCTGCTTTTACATGGGATTTAAACATAGGTAACTAGCAAAATGTGGACCGTTCTCTATCTCTGCCCCTTCGGGAATTACTGCATAAAAATACAGCTTGGCACTTTACAGAAACAATGTATAGGTAATTTGAAATATCTGCCATAAGAACCTAAAAGTATTACTTTCACAATAAACGTCAGCAGAATGGTCTAAAACGTAAAGTCAGCGCGAAGATATCCCGTTCCGAGATTTAGAACTGCAATAATCGTTTGTCAGACCCTGCACACATTTCAGCTACGGATTTATGATTTTATTTATCGCGGAGCGACAAACATAATACCTACTTATCTGTTTAGGTACCATTTAATGGTAGTTTAGGATCTACTGTTAGCGGGCCATCCACTAACGTGCATTCCTGCCAGAATCTAGAATCCTTAAGGAATGAACGCCAGTGGATTTGCAAGAGCGAGAAAGAATGACGGTATTAAAATCCCGCCACCACTCCCGTCGCGAAGAACGATGTACCTAAACGTGTGTTTGGTCACTGAAGGATTATTTTTCCTGTGTCAAACAGACTGTCGTGTTGTGATAAAGTCAGGGGAAAGTGTGGTTTAATTAGTGGCTTCAACGGTTTTATTTTATCAAGTCGCTTTTCTGTACAGTTTGCACAACGGGACAAGTCAGAAGGAATGACCGTTAGTGGATGGCCCGCTATTATCATTTGCATTTATGAAGGAAAAAATATCGATAGTGACGGCCTGCCCATGCGGCCCGGTACTGCAACCAACTTATTCTGCGGCCAACTAATTCTTCGTGATATCTGTAAGTGCGCACCAGCGGTCAGCGGTTGTGTACTGGCCGCGCGACCAACAGTACTTGTACTTCATATTCAAGTACCTATGAAAAATTTCAGTGTACACTTTCCTTAGCGGCAACAAGTTGTTTTCATCCAACTGACGAAGCTGGTTTCATGGTGGCCGCAAAAGAATTCATAGAGCACAACCCGGCCGCCTGGCACAAACAAATTAATCATCTAAATCGACCATCGTGTTATGTCAATATAGTGTCACAAAGGAAGATACATCGACTTTGTATTTTCCTCCCAATACTAAGAATTTATCCTGTACCGTGGGTGCGTTTACAAACATATTTATAAACTCACATGCACAAACACTCAGACCCGAAACAACTACTTCTAGATCATACCAATATTTGCTTCGTGTGGGGATCGAACCCGCGACACGCAGACATAGACACAGACTAGACATTTCCCCATCGAGTAAAAAATCGAAAATAGCGTCTAGCGCACAGAAATCTACGAGTATGGTCTAGCGTCATTTTAATACAGTCACATAGACACCGGTGTCCGGTAGCTGTGGTTTCAAACAGTAATTGGGCTCGTGGTTGCCTTCAAAATGGCCCCCTTACCTTATTAACAGCTCAATACATTGCGAAGTTACAAAGTTGACGTGTCATAAACGCAGCCCTTTTTTTTTTTTTTTTTTTTTTTTTTAGCGTGGTAAAATCATCAAATGAGTCCTCCCACCCCGGGCAGGGCGGGAGGGACTGTCAGACTTGTACTGACTAAAATCCACGGTGTCCTTCAATAGCCCGTTATGTCCCGGGGTCACGGTAATGAGATAAGTCCCGCGACCCCGGCAGGCTTTGGCCCTCTAGAGGGGGGCCCCGTCATCATGCTGACACTCCTTGAGGCGCGCGTGGAACACAACGCGCCGTCGACCCGGGCATGGTCTATGGTCGGGTGGCGAGTTGCCCTTTACTCGCCGCCCGCATGCCCGCGCCTACGGTGGCCGGAGATCGTCCCGCGACGTCCGACGCCGTGGGCGTCTACCACTGCGGCTGGGGCGGAGGGAGGACGCTGTCCTCTCTCTCTCGCGGCTCGCCTCCTCCTTCACGAGCATAACTGCTTCGCAGAAGGAGGCGACCGCTTCCCACTCCGTCTCGCCCCGCAGCATGGCCTCGACCAATGCCGGGCGCGAGAGGTCTCCGCCTATCGCCGCCGAGAGGACACGGCGGTGCTCTGCCCAAGCGGGGCAGTCCTGCACCGTATGCTCCACCGTGTCCTCCGGGCGATCTTCGCAGTGGTGACACCCGGGCGTCTCTTCCCTCCTTATCAGACACAGGAACCTCCCGAAACTTCCGTGTCCGGTGAGGACCTGCGTCATGCGGTAAGTCAGGACGCCGTGACGTCTTTCCAGCCACTCCTCAAAGAGGGGTCTTACCGCCGCGATTGCGGCGTGCCCGGACCTCGGTTGCGACAGTCGTCCCCTCCATACTGCCCTGAGATCGCACCGGAGCTCTTTCCGCCGCGCCTCGACTTCTCGGGGCAGCGGGGTTACACCCCGGCGCTGCGCCTCCACGCGCCACTCATAGACGCGCTGGAGGGCAGTCGCCTCCAGATCCCAGGGCAGTAATCCGGCAAGGAGGTTGGCTGATTCGCCGGCGATCGTGCGGTATCCCCGGATCATCCGGATAGCCATGACCCTCTGGCATGCGACCAACTTTAGTGGTCGCGTCCGGATGCTCAGGGCCCACACGGGGGCCCCGTAGAGGGCCATGGACCGCACGATACCGGCGTACAGCCTACGGCAGGAGGCGTTTGGCCCGCCGAGATTGGGCAGGAGTCGCCTGAGGGCGCCTGCTGCCCGGTTCAGCCTTGGGGCCAAACTCAGGAAATGCTCCCTGAAGTTCCACCGGCTGTCGAGGACGAGTCCCAGGTACTTCATCGTCCTCCCGACTGTGTCTGTGTATTATCTATGGGGCTGAAAATGTGGAAAAGTGCCATTAGAACTCGGAAACCACACATATTCACATAATGCTGTCATTTCCATGTCCCGATATCAAATTCAGAATACGTACAGTTGACAAAAGAGTTTGGTGAACTGGAAAAAAATAAATGGTACCTACGAGAATGTGTAGATTTTTGCCAAAATAGCAAGCATTTTTGACATAAAATACAGGGTTAAATTATCTATTAGAAATTCACCTCCATCTAGAACAAAGACGTTACCTATTTGTGAATTAATTTTTAAAGAAACTACTGTTTTTCAGCTGTTGACTCTCCGTAGTAACTTAAAATAGTGACAGATTTTATATACCTACTCAATTTTATGTACAGATTTTTTTTTGTACCCGTTTACTAATCGACAAAAGTGTTTAGGCAGCATGTTTCTTCACCCGATTGAGGTGTTCCTTCTACATTTGTTGTCTGTACATATCTACCTTTGTACAAATCAGTAAACAAACACATCAAAGCAAAACTGACGGTTGATTAGATAACTGTTGTACTCTTGATTTAGCATTCCTGATTGGCGCAAACGTTATTTATTTATTTTGTATTCTGGTAACAAAAGGCTTTAAAGGGTTATATTTTGTTAATATAAAACATTATATTCATAAAACATTCTTTAGAGGAGGCCTTTGTCGGAAGATAAGTTGAGGAATAACTACCGTTTGCCGAATTAAAATCACTTAAACGTGTATTAGAATAGTATAACAGTTTATATAATTATATTAGTTAGTAAATTTTGATAGTAGAGTTCTTAGGCATACTTACAAAATTTGTTACTCAAACTAAGTAAAGGCAAAAGGCCTTTACTTATTTTTTTTTTTTTTATATAAAACATTAACAATCATTCATGGGCTAAAAGTACTTATGGTTATAAAAAACTTTTACTGTGAAACCAACCGTAAAGATAAAAAAACAAACAGTTGTTTCATACAAGTTTGCCAATGTTTTATAACCATTCACCCTGTATAGAAAGTGTAAAAAAGTACATTGCCAAATAATCTGTTTAAGAAAAAATATCAACTCTTTACATTAAGTAAATACCTATACTATAAAAAACTGGTGAAAATACTAAAACACCCTCTGAGAACTCTACAAGATATTTTCCCATTGTAACATCAAACGAATCGTTGCTATGGTACTAATACGTTTATCGTGTATCGTATCTATGAGATTATTTCCTAGAAAGGATAAGATTTAAGGCTTGCTAGCCACGCCACATCTATAGCGACAAATCGAGTACAGCCAGTGTGATGGTACAATCGTTTCACAGACAAACAAAGTTATTTTTATCCTATGTTATGACAAAATATTCGGTACTGTGTCGATGGACCTTCCGAAAATACAAAACTAAGTGAATGTCATTATAGATTCATACCAATTCATACGGTAGAATCATTTATGTGTCCATGATTCAGACTAATGAAACGTGCAATAAATTGATGGTACCAATTAGTGGTACCAATGAAATCTATAGCTGTTTTTGGCTTTAATTAGGGTATCGAATGCTTTATACCTACCTACATACTCGTAAGGTGTCTACTTTATAGGGTAGTTTCAAGCATCAATAAAAATTGTAACTCTAATAAAGTCCGTCAGTTAGAGTTCCGAAAAATAAAATTAATGTGTGTGTGAATATTCACAAAGATACAGAGTTTTATACTCTTTTGGTAAGGACTAATTTCGCTGTCGAAAAAGGTTGAATATATACGTTTACACTCATACCAAACACATTAAAAAAAACTGCAACCATAAACAAAAACAATGGTATATTCATCAATTTGTGGCCAGTAACAAATACACTTTTGAAAAACGAATCTTCTGTCAATCAGTTCTCAGGCGACGATTTTCTCTATGCCCGGCGCCGACGCAGCCTTGGAGGGGGCGTATTCTGGCATCCCTGACGCATCTGAGAGGCCAGCCTCTTCCGTGAGCCACTCTTCCCATTATAGCACGCCGATGGTCGCCGGAGGTAGTCTTTCACGGCTGGGCAGTGAGGCTGTATGTCAGTAACAACACGTATTTATTTATATTTTCGGAAGATTTTTAGTCTAGCAACATTTTTTTTAACTTTCCCCACACTGTGAATTTCTTCCTGTATCGTGGGTGCGTTTATAAACATAGAAACTCACAACATATACAAATATATAAATAATCACCCGGAACAACTACTTGCAGGTCATACAAATATTTGTTCCGTGCGGGGGTCGAACCCGCGACAGGCTACGGAGCATTCGTTCGCTCAGTCGCTGTGTCGGCGTCAACCCTGTCATCTCATTGAAGTCAATCCGTGCCGCATGTTGGCCTTAACTAAAGATCTGTGCCCGCCTCCTATGAAGACTCATTCCAATAGAACAAAATTTAGTTTTGCAACGTGAACGTTTAGTAAGTTATTTTTTAATCATTTGTACAAATCGGAATTGTTAAATAACTATGACATTGTATACTTGTAAAGCTAGGTAAATTGAGATCAAGACGTCCAAAAGTTTAAAATTTACGAAATTAGAAAAACACAAACATGGATTTGCATTGGTTCACTTCGCATTCATTTTGAAAAATTTACGCAAATTGAAGAATAGGTTCTTATAATATGTTTAAGTAAAAGTATCAAAGACAAACCTAGAACAAGAGGAGCATACGTAAGTAATATGGAGCCAAAAACCAGCCGCAAAATTGCGTTATGCGCATCCTCCCGATTGTACGTCTCCAAACCATCGTACATGCACGCTAGGCCTGCAATAATAAGGAATTATTAGTAGATATCTGCCAAGTTTTAGAAGGAATGATTTGTATTTTTTTGTGTGTGTAAGTTTGTAATATAAATTCAAAAACTACAGGAACGATTTCAAAAATTCTTTCACCAGTTGCAAGCTACTTTGGTTTGAGTTGAGGGGGGGGGGGGGGGGGGTGACCGGGCGAAGCTGCTTTATTTTTTTTTAATTAAATAAAAACAGCGTTATGCTAGTGATCACAAACTTTCTCTGATGTGTGTACACTATTGTTGTTTAAATGGAACTCCACAACAGCTAAGGACGGATTAGTTCGAGTGTGTATACCACCCGCTCAAACTTTCTTTTTAGGGTTCCTTATCCAAAAGGTAAAACGGGACTCTATTACTATTGCTTTGCTGTCCGTCTGTCACTTTTTTTCCGAAAGGCTAACGGTCGCGGTCTCTTGTCTCCGCCGTCACCTTTTTTTTATCGTGGTTCAATAATAAATGAGTCCTCCCACCCAGGACGGGACTGAAGGCATTGTCAGACTTGTACTGAAACTAAAATCCACGGTGATCCTTCAACAGCCCTTTACGTTCCAGGGATAATACAGTTCCACGACCAAGGAGTATCCTGTCAGAGTGCTGATAGGTAGCTCTTTGAAAGTCAAGAAACGGTGTCTCGTCTCCACCGCCACTTTTAGGTGAATAAAAACATAGTTTGAATTTGTGTACTAACCTGATAAAAACATGCCCAATCCGAGGCAAAAAGACGATATAAATAAAGCGCTGAAAAAGACGAAATTATTATTAGACTCCCGTATTACATCTAAGTACTTAATAAATAGATAGTACTAAGGAAGATTTTTTTTTCGGCGACTAGTTGAGCTTACACAGTCAGTGCCATTCATTATATGACCCATTTTATATCTTCATATGAAACCGGCATGTCTTAGAACCAAAAATTCGAAGACATGTGACATCTACCAATCCGTACTGGGCCCGCGTGGTATATTAATATTACGGCCCACTCCCTCTCACAGAGAGGAGGCCTGTGTCCCAGCAGTGGGAACATTTATAGGCTGATGATGATGATGATGACATTATGAACCCAGAATAAGGGAGGATGGGTAAAATAAAGCAAGCAACAAAACGTAGGACAATCCTACTTACTAACCTACTTCCTACTAATATTATAAAGTGAAAGTTTGTTTGGATGGATGGATGATGTTTGTTCTTCTGTCATGCACAAAACCACTGAACGGATTTGGTTAAAATTCGGTACACAATAGTTTATAACCTGGTTTAACACATAGGATAGTTATTATGCCGATTTTATGTTCCCGTGGAATCATTTTCAGAGCCGCTGGCAACAGCTAGTAATTATATAAAGGTCACTCACTCGCTTATTACAAAAAAACTTTTTCAAAGAAAAAATATAACCGACTTCCCACAAAAAAAGTTAAAAATAACCTACAAAAAAACTTTTCTTTCGAAAGTCGGTGACTTTCTTTTTTTTTATCATTGACTTTTTGTCACCGACTTTCGAAAGAAAAGTTTTTTGTAGGTTATTTTAAACTTTTTTGTGGGAAGTCGGTTAAATTTTTTTTTGAAAAAGTTTTTTATTTTATCCTTTTTAGTTTCAATATTGAACCCAAATTATTGTCAAATACATAATTTTCTTACATGTACCTACACTAAAATATTGTAATCCGTAGCACCGGTAATAACATCGCCCATGTATGTACTCTTACACAATGAGCTAAAAATGAAAACTACTGCACCAACCTAAATGAAAATTTTATGGGACCAAATGGCAGATATACTGTATCAAACAAAAAATAATCATCGAAATCGGACCAGAAACCTCGGAGTAATCGGTGTAGACAATGTTGAAAACTTTTTAGGTTTTTGTTAATTTTTCAAAAAGTGCTAGTCCGATTTCGATAAAATTTTAATGGGACCATTCGGGAAGTATACCCTTTCCAACAAAAAAAGAATTTTTCAAATCGGTTGGTAAACCACTGAGTTATGCCCGAACAAACATAAAAAAATATATATAAACATCCGAATTGAGAACCTCCTCGTTTTGGAAGTCGGTTAAAAATCTCAGAACTTACAAGTCTCAAATTATATTGCGGGTACGTTTTAGGACGTAGGTGCATTTTGCGAAATTCGACCCATAAGGGGTTGTTTTTGGGGTTGATAGTTTGTATGAAACTTCGTTACTACAAGTGCTAAGATTCTCAAAATGTTGATTGTCCATGAAAAGGCTGGCAGGGGGTAGAATTTCAGAGATGAAAAGTTCGAGTTTCGCGCGACCGAAATCACGAGAGGAGTGCTAGTAACTGATAATTTTATGTTACTTTTCAACTAATATTGCAAAGAGGTGAGTTGCTAAAGGTATTCATGAACTATTTATCAGTGCGAAAACAGTTCTAAATGACATACTTAATATTCAGATGATAAAAATGTTAAGAAATCAATAAATTCGTACCTAAACTTTATCATTGTCTTGATTTTTCTTGTTTAACCAATAGAAGAGAGGTACTAATTATATGAAATGGTTTAGGTAAATGAAATAATTTTTAAAAATGTTGAAATTTCAAGTAAAACCTAAGTCAAATTGGATCGCAAATCATAGATAAGATCTATACATAGGATTAGAAGAAAAAGTTTTTATTCTTGCCTTTTTATTTTAAATATTCTATCACAGTTTGATTCGGTTGTTTGATTTTTTTCCGTTAAAGGTGAAACCGCACTAGGCGGAACTGCACTGCAGCGGAACTGCGCGACACGACGCTTTTCTTTACCACGCAGTTCGGTTGCAGTGTACTTCCTTTGCCGCTTAGTGCGTGATGTCTCGTATAATTTCATAAATAAAAAACCAATATTTTGACGCGTCGTGTCAAGCAGTTCCGCCTAGTGCGGTTTAACCTTAACTCGAAAAGCATGGCAGCTCAGTAGCAAAAACAAAAATAAATTTTTTTAAGTATAAAGCGTATTTCACAGAAAAACCCATGTCTTTTTTCATCAAAATAGATCCAATGTCTCCATACATTTATGTCTATGACCTTCTACGAATGAATATACTACTTATTTTTACATTCCGTACCCGTTAAACGCTCTGAGTGTAACTAGTTTTCTTTAAAAAACTTACGCCACCAAATGCATTCACGGAGACGGAATGTTCGGTTAAACACATGATAAAATACATAAAGTTTCGTTGTGTCTCGACTCCTAAGAACTAAGACATTTTAACTTCATCTGAAAATATACTACAGACATTTTTCTTTGAGACGGAACTTGGTTCTTAGTATTATTGGATGTCTTAGTTCTTGGAAAGTCCTTATTTGTTTAAAACCAGTTTCAGACTCCCTGGCTTTGCTTTGCGAGAATGTACGCTTCACTGTGATAAGGGTCAGTACACACCGAGACGCGACGCCGTACGCACGTTTAATAGCGACTTAAAATCTAACTTTATTTACTACACGAAAAGATACACATGTATGTTTCTGTGTGGACTAAGGCGGTGTTCTGCTTGAGCGACACGTACGACGCGACGCGACACGAAGTAAATTTTAAAATAATATTATATTAGTAGTTGAATTAGTTCGAATCGCGTCGCGTCGCGTCGTATTCGTCGCTCACGCAGGACACCGCCTAACAGTAACCCTTACTGGGTTTATATCTATGGCACTAGTAGCTTCAAACTGAGTTTGAGTATTCATAAACTTTCGCAAATATTTGGTCATGATCATACGTTACGTTTATCACGTTTATAATCGCAAAAGACATGAGACGCGATGCGACGCTGCGGTCTTTTTTAATAGATCAACTCAAAATCTTACTTTATTTACTACACGAATAGATACAAAACATTTCAATGTGAGAATTCAGAATACGCACCATGCAGCGCTGCACCTCGCGGCGTCGCCGATGCAAGGTGCAGCCTGAGGCCACCGTGTGTCGTTCTAATGCGCTTGCAAATGGTAGACTCCGGGTGGACGCGGCGGGACGGGTGCACGCGGCGAATGGAGACACGTTCTGCGAGACGCCGCGCGGTTCAGCAATGCTGCCAACGATTCAACGATACACCTCACGACGCGACGTTGCGATGCATCTCGCGGCGGCCCGCGTCGCAGCCCGAAATAACTGGCCTATTCCAGTCTCGTCTCGTCGCGTCGCGTCGCGTCCCGTCGCGTTTCGGTGTGTACTGACCCTAAAGGTGTACCTACAAGGAGAAATCATAATGCCATCATTGATGGTTGGTGATCAGTCCAGACTAATGGTTTCTTTCTTTCTAGAAGAAATTCTAAAGAAAATACAAAAGTACTGTTATTCAGCCTGGGTCCAGTTTAAGACTAGAAGCCAACCCCAATATTGTAAGCATATTGCTTGATAGATAAATGAATGAAGTCAGTAGTGGCAAACCTTTTCACGTATATAGAAATGCCGGAAGGCATCGAAATACAGGGCGTCCCACGGCTATGCCACATGGAGGGAAAGTACCTTGAATATTGTAGATTTGTCTTCATTTTATTTCTGACACTACGTTATTTAGCAAAAAATAATCCTTATGATGAAGCCTTTTAATCAGTATGATAAAACTACAGGGTATTTTTTTTTCTTGTGTAGCGGGTTCGATTCCCGGTTCAACCATGTAATTATTTAAAAATCTATGAATGCAGCTTAAATTGTTTTTTAAATTAAAATAATGTCTTCTTTCAGTAAAATGTTCTATCTACAATATTCAAGGTACTTTCCCTTCATGTGGCATAGCCGTGGGACGCCCTGTATAATGAGCATAAATCAGCATAAGGCGTCTTCTGTATGAGAAGAAGTGGTGTAAACTCTACCTCCTGAACCCAGTACCTACAGGTCGTTATATTGAAATGCCTTAATTTTTGTCTTTTATGACATGCCAGTTTTATTAACCGACTTCAAAAAAAGGAGGAGGTTCTCAATTCGGTCGGTATGTTTTTTTTTTACATGTTATTCTTGACCGCTTTGAGTTACGCACTCGTAAGTAGAAGCCGTTTATACTGCGTAACCCCTGCTGTTCACTACAAAACTCGAATATGTCAAAATGTTGGCAACTCCCGGCCTTACAGAACAGGGGTAGCAAACATGATTCTATTTTAGTAACTAAACTAGGAGCCCCATAGTCTTAATGAGGTAGTTACGTCACTTCCTTGAAACATTTACCTTGTTCGTTTACCCGTCATTTAGCTAGCTCCTACTTGCACTTTAATGTACGGAGTAATACGAAACAGGGAAACGGGGTAATTGCTGCAAATACTTGCCAGAATTTGCTGAATTCTGCGTAAACCTTATAAATAATTTGCAAGAAATGAAATGGGCATTAATGCGCAAAATTTTACCATGAATACGATTCATGGCCAACGCTGTTTTTCGAGGGATGTTTTGAATTGTCACATATTCCATAAATGTTGGTAGGTCACAGTATTTCAAACTTGCATGAAAGATACCAGTTTGTTTAAACTAACTGCACCAAACAATTTTTAAACAACCAACACAGGTAATAATTATGTTGTATCTTCTGTATCGTCATCATCATCATCAGTCTATAAATTTTCTCACTGCTGGGACACAGGGCTACTCTTTGTGAGAGGGAGTGGGCCATAATCCACCACGCGGGCCTAGTGCGGGTCGGTATCTCCTGTATCGTGAACTGTTTTTATAAACATCTCCGACTAACAACAAAAAATAATAAAAATAAATAATTTTTCATTGTACCAGATAGCTATCGATCTTCTTTCCTCCATGTTTATCCATGAGTGACAGGTTGCAGCGTTTTGCTCAAATAACCCTAACGGCCGGTTTACGACTTTGGTATAAGCGATGAACGGTGCGACGGTTAGCGCGAATAAGACATTAGTTACTTTGTAAGTACGCGAATTAGCCACTGTCGGCGCCTCGTGGCGTGTGCCAAACATTTCTATACATTTGATCCCCCCGCTCGCCGCCCCGCGCTAAGTCGCCGCTCACAGCGGCAAAGTCGTGATGGGGCCGTAAGGAAAAACTCAAAATTAGTTTGGTATGTACACTAGAAAGTTTTCCAATCATCCAATGGAATGAAATGGATGGTAGTTCCTATTGTGTTGACCGTCCCGAACTCCCGTCAATGCATAGTCCCTCTGACATAGCTTTCAAACTTATTTTGACACATTTTATGGAGAGTGAAGGAAAGGCCATTGCTTAAACTTTTCACATAGGTTACGTACACATGTAATTAGGTGTGGCCTTTTTATCGTGATAAAATCATCAAATGAGTCCTCCCGGGGGGAGGGACTTTAAGACCCGTACTGGCTAAAACTCCACGGTGTCCCTTCAATAGCCTTTCACGTTCCAGAGTCATGGTTACTTGATAAGACAGTCCCGCGGCTCGGGGAAAGAATGTTTAGTGGGAATCGATCCCGCAACTCATGATCATGCGATCCGTATCATGTACCCCGCTAATAACGTGTCTTAGGTATAGATTTTAGACCTGTCTTTACTGCTCTAAGAGTTTTCTATAAATAGAAATTATTTATTAGTTCCCTAAGATTACAGACCTATTTTAGCCTCAAAACGCTAACAGAATCGTAAATCGTAACAGTCGTCTGTAAGTGTAGCACAGTGCTACGCGACTGCTACGGCAAACGTAGCACTGCGCTACGCATGGCCTCAGTACGATAAAAAATGAAAACATTAAACTCGACACTGTACCAACTTGAAGAACAACAGAATCCATTAAGTACATGAATAAATTAAAGTGACAGCGATCACTGATTCCCCTAACAACAGTATGGTAATTATATCGCGATCCCTTGGTTGTTCGTCGTAGTGATTTATGGGGGATCCCATGTTTCGTAAAGGTTGTACATGTCAAACATGGCTCCCAGGTTGGTAAGGTTTAATCTGCAAACTTGTTCTTGGTTAGATGGAGAGATATACCGACTAGTTGGCATAAAGCGCATATTAGTCGGCTCAGAGTGATTGTTGTAAAAATGATATCATTACATTCGTTTATTCCCATCTGCCCCCTTTGAGCTTGCCACCGGGGTTTACTTTATATAGAATTTTTGTAGGAGCAGTTTTACAGTTGTTATTTTATTTACGAAGATGCATCATTCTTTGATAGACAATAATTTCATTAACTTTACAGCAATAAAGTTGTAATTTTTAATGGAAAAATAAATACTACAACTGCAAAATGTGTGCGATTGATTGGGCGACATCAGCTTTGGACTCATGAAATGCTTCAGACGCTACCTATGGACTCTATGGACAACAATGATCTGGTAAATTCACTAGAATTGGTCAAAGTTACATTCGGTCCATCTCTTGTTAAAGTGCTATGTCAAACATCGATTTTTAAAAAGCATTTTCACGTCGACATATAAAATTTAACGTACCTGGATTACCTACTTTAAAAACCAGACCTCTAAAAAGTTTTACAAGCACCTTTTAAGTAATAAAGTTTCCAACTTTAGATTATAAACTTTTATGAGGAGAAGTTTTTTATTCTCGCCTATTTAAAGTCTAAGGCAGGAGTCATTTGTTTTTATAGTAGGTATTTTATCTTCGAGTCACTGGTGAAAATAGAGACAGAGAATAATAGATTACGAAGATTAATTGGCTACGGTACAGGTACACATATTGTTAATTATTCTAATTATAGTTATACTAATAATTTAATGAAAGATTTGTTATGCTTAGTTATTGTTCATGAAACAAGAGAAGAAGTCTCGTGCCTCCCAAAATCTACTACACTAAATTGTCAAAGGAGTTTCCACAATAATGCTTTGAAGTACGCTTGGGTAACGTAGGTACTGTTGCATCGTGTTGTAGTTCGTGAAATGGAATATTAATTATTTACTTACAATTTCTCATCTTTTAATCCTTCTATTATAACTATTTTCTCAACATAACTTTCTGTACCGTGCTTGTATGTTGAGTCAGACGTCGCTCGACCCACACGTTAAAACGAAAGTTCAACGTGTCGATAACAAGATGACTTTGCCGATAACATTTTCATCATCTGCTTTGCCTTTTTCCAACTATGCTGGGATCGATTTACAGCCTAATCATTGTGTTCCACGCGTGCCTTAAAGACCTGTCAGCAAATTGACGGTCCTCGATAATGCCTAATGGCTGTTGGGGTCGCGAAGTTTACCTTAGCAGCTGTAGGAACACATTGGTTTTAAGTCACTAAAGTTCTAGTCCTAGACCAGCCCCATCTAGTTAACTTCAGAGCGGGAGAACCGAACCGCGGTTTGATAATCGATTTTCCGAAATAAGGTTTAATAGGCACGAAAGACTGTACGAATGTTTTGCGTCCCTGGGATTTTCTGTCAGACACACTGTACTCAAAACAAATTAAAACACCACATTCAAAAATTCTCGTTGTATTTGAACAAACCCGTTATCTAACAAAGTTGCTTTCAAAATAAAATAATATCTAACATTACCTCTACCGCAAAACTTCCTAAAGTTAGAAAAACTAACTACACAAACATGTCGAGGCTTACCAGCAAAACAAACTATTTCAATAAATAAAACAATCGTATTCATACATAATATTATAATTTTCATTTAGTTTTCAAGTTGGTATACTAACATTGCAGGAGCTAGAAACTTTGGCAATAATAACAGACTGTAAATCTACTGGTTCTTTCATGGAAAAGCAAGAAGTTGAGTGAATAATACAGGGAGTGCAAACACTGGGCGAATGTGGAATGTTTATTTTTTAAACTTAACGCATGTGCCAGCTGTGCATTATTACGGAACGGCGGCGTCAACTATAACGGTGGGTTATGCTTGTTTTGTCAGCGTCCCCAGCTAGATTTTTAAACATTAACAGCCTTACTACAAAAACTTAAAAATCTGTTGAACACTTGTCTAAAAAAAGTGTGACTGCAAAACGAACCTTATTTCAACGTCATAATCTGACATTTTTTAGACAAGTGTTCAACAGACGTTTAAAAGTTTTTGTGGTACGACGGTATTTCTTTTTTCTTTCACGGTTGGTCAACCCAGGAGTTATGCAATTCGGAAAACCTGATCCGGTAATCCGGCGGATCCGGCACCAAAATATACTAACCGAACCCGGTTCTGGTTTATTTTAATAAAGAATGCAGACAAAACTCAATAACTCATTGAATCAAATATTTTATTTAATACCCAGCGGGAATGAGGACCGACTGATCTAAAATTATCTCTGAAAAAGATTTTTAACAATAATACTTTGATGAATTTGTCTCCATAAGAAAATTCTATTCGTTTTTTTTATTATTTTCTTGAATCAGCTGTCTCATTTGCCCAGTGGTCACTGCTGAATATGAGGTCCTAGGTTTGATTCCCATGTCGAGACAAATATTATTGAGATTTTTATAGCCTGATTTGCAATAGGTTCGTCTCCATGTGGTGATAGGTGGGTGCATTATCATATACACAGCTGCCTAACCCTTTGGGATAAAAGGCGTCAAGTTACATAGTAGTTTCTAGATACTAGTTAGTTTGCGACGGAAATGGGCCACGACCAATGCAAATAACACTGTTTCAATCTTTAATTAATTTACGAAACTATTTCAGGGAGCTATTTGGTATCCGTATTCTGAAATTGTGGTACCAGTCCCTATTGAAACGGGTATCCTCTGTCAAAATACCTGTCAACAAACAAATGACAGTCGTGAATGTACCCCTGCTCTGAGTGGACAGGAGTGAAATGGACAGTCAGACTTGTCACTTGATTGTCTTAAAACTAACCTAGTTGAATATAACCGTCCCCTCAGTTGGTCTTTTTCAGGACCGCGGCCCTTTTAGGCAAAATATTTCTGTTAAAATATCCTAAAAGTGCAATGCCGTGCTTGAACTGCGCTCCTGTCTCCCGCCAAACAGGTTTCAGTAACTTGCAATTCACCCTATATTTTGAAATCCTGATTTCCGTATTAACAAGCTGAAAACCTATCCGGTTCTAAAGGTCAAAATAGTTCCGTAATTGAATAACTTCAGGATTAGACAAAGAGGTTCTATCGACGAGTTTGTGAAGTAATCCCTTTATCAACGCCTATCTTGTTAGGATCAAGTGTTATGACTCGTACACATAACATAAACTTAAGCATTCAGGCCGCATCCTTTGGAATTTGATTTGTTCACTTGTATTTATCTTTCCTCTTTAGAAGCAAGATGTGAAGTTTTAGTTGCGTATACCTTATAAAACGGTCTCGAGTAACAAGGTTAGGATCAGTTAGTTTTAGTTACCCGGTGTAGAGATCGGACAATCCGGATCGGGAGAGGCTCCCGGTATTGTTTCACGATATAACCTTTTTGTTTGTTGTTTATGATATTGAGTCCGTTTTGGGAATATTAAATTGTTTGTGTAAGGGCATTGCTGTGTTTTTGCCAGTTTGATGTCTCGTTTATAAATGTACTGTTAGAATAAATAGGTGGTTTGACCTATTCCACCTTTGTTGGCGATATTTGTAACAATGTTGGCATATACAAAAGGATATTTCGTATATTTATGTAGGTATATATCTTCGAAGTTAAATAATGTTATTTTGTAATTTTTAATCCTCGTTTACACCGGGATAGTGTCTTGACTATCAAAAGTCAAAAATACACACCTGAGAAGGTACGATAAATCCCTTGGTGATTCATGTTCGGCAATTATTCTCGGCAGATTGATGGCACGGTTGTCCAGTGGCTGAGCGATTGACTGCTGTTCTGCTTGTCGCGGGTTCGTTTCCCGCACGGTACAAAAATTGTTATGGCCTACAAGTAGTTGTTCCTGATATATATTATGAGTTTTAATGTTTGTAAACGTATTTCTTGATATAAGAACATCATCATATGTTGTAGTGATGATTATTTAAAAAAAGGGTTGCATGAAAGTTCAAGATAAAGGTATAACGTTCAACAACGTTTCGTTGTATAAAGGTTCAGATTTTTTCTACGGGGGTTTTTTACGGGCTAGGTACCCCATATACCTACGCGCTAGAAAAAATCTGTTCATTTATACGAAGTACTACTAGCTCCTTCTAACTAGTAAATAACTTCTAACAGCAAAATTTTAGTTTTAAGATCCCACGGGAAGAAAATAGAACAAGTTTATTTCATAAAATATTTCAAAATTTTCGAATAATTACAACCATTCCGATGTTAATTAAGATTTTAACTTTTCAAACACAAAAGAGACACTACAGAATTGAACAATAAACATTAACATATTTATCATAAACATACAATGGTCTTAAACAATACGGTCACACGACAGGGACAAATAAAACGGTCACTAAAGAAAATAAACTGGCACTTTAGTATCAAACGCAAAGACCGTTTCTGAATGACCTATACTTGTTCAAGAGTGGACTAGGAACATCGTGGACATTTTCTTTACCGTCGTCGTGAAGATTTAGCTTTTCCACGGGGACTGTAATGTTACTTCAAGCACACGAGCCAACTAAACAGCGTAATATATTCACTAAATGTGCACTGCAGCACAAAGGTTTACACATTTTTGATTTACGACACCATTTTCATATGCATAACGAGATTTTCAATTGTTTTGATGTAGTTTTCATGCTAATTTAGGTGACAAAGAAACATTGTGACGGAATTTAACTGGTTTTCATTAGTTAGGAACTGGGTCGTCTCTCTATTAACTCGTAATACATTGGTCGAGCGGCGAGCTAAGGTCTATTAATTTTGTGAACTGCGACATTATTTAGCACTGAAGTTGATTTCTGGACATTGTGAAGGATGATGAACTTTTCAAAGATAACTTAACTCCACTAACACTATCATTTAGACTTTAAATGGGAATAAGTATCCCATTTAAAGTCTAAATGATTTGTTTATGTATCTGTTACGGAAAAATCGCTCGGAAATGTGTGAAGCCTAAACAAAACAAAAACTGAAAATCAAACATTTAATTAAATCATCATTTAACTAAATTAAGTTTAATTTAATGATCGAAGGTGAAACCGAACCTCGGGGTACCCCTGACGTCTACTTTCAAAGGCACCAACAACTCTTAGGCACCCCGAGGTTCGGTTTGGTTAGGTTACTTTATTCCTTTTACGCGGAGCCTGGACACGTAGAACACTTTTTTATACATTATTCTTAAATAGCTTCGGAATTGTATACAATTCCTAATATCACACATTTCCGGTAACACACAGCTTTCTGTGTGTTACCAGAAATGTGTGATATTATATTATCATCATCATATTATATTCTCTGTCTGCCACCATGCTGTCTTTCATGAACCGTGATAGTTATATATTTGAAATTTTAACACATGATGTATCTGTTGTCGCTAAAATAACAAATAAGTAAAACAGAATAAAATAAATATAGGGGGCTCCTTTAAAACAGACATGATTTTTTTTGCCATTTTAGCAAATGGTACGGAATCCTTCATGCGCGAGTACCTACGATTCGCATTTTAGCCGGTTTTTTTTTCGAACCGTTACAAACCAGAAGGTCGTAAGTAGAAATGCATACTACGATCTCTTCCGTCGTCTCTTGACATATAAGTAGATCATGTCCGACTGAAAACGGTAATAGTTCGCATATATGAACGTCCTCAGGAGTGGAGCTCCCGGGAAACCGAAGCGACTACCTCGTTTACCGCAGGAAATTCAAAGCCTTTGCAATATTCACAAACGGAATAATTATTTCTTTTGCTCTTTCCATTTGTGAGGAGGAAATTATACATTTCTGTGTTGATAACGTTTTAAGTAGGTGTATTGTGAGAATATTAAATGTTAGTTCAATGATTTATGTTTTAAAATTCTCGAGAAAATTTCCAATTCCACGATTTTTTTTGTAAATCCTGGCGTTTATTATTTTATTTTTAAGATTACTTCTAAACAAAATAATGCATAATTGCTTATGATTTAAATAAATAATTAATTAAATTTATTTTTTTTGTCTAAAATATAAAAAAAATGTTAAAAATTGCCATTTATTTTTATTTCATGTGTATAATATATCAGAAAGGCTTTATAATAAAAAAGAAATATGAAAAAGTTATTTGTTGACTCAGAAAACTGAAATAATTGGGTACCGTAGTTACTAACGACTTTCCTAATTATATCTACTTAAATAAACGTGCAACAGCATTCACTATCTGCATACCCACCTTTTAACAGCAAAAAGTTTTGCCGCATAAAAAGGCACAGAGTACACGGGAAAGCATAGTTATCACAGAGTATAAATTACAATGAAAATGCGAGCGAAAAATCCTCTTATGCTCACCCGACTAGTTAGGCTCTGCCAGCTCATTACCGATGCATTTTAAGCTTATCTGTAGTATAGAGGACATACTGATAGGAAGCAACGAGAAGCGGGTGATATATATATAACTTTATACGTTTACGTTACGTTTAGCAGTGGTGGCCCAGTGGTATAGGCTTCGACTTACGAGTAGTAGGTCGTGGGTTCGAACCCCGTCAGGCGCATTACTTTGTGTAATTTATTTCAACACCACTGCTCTCAAAACGGTGAAGGAAAACATCGTGAGGAAACCGGCGTGTCCTAGAACCAAAAATTCGAAAACATGTGACATCTACCAATCCGCACTGGGCCCGCGTGGTAGATTACGGCCCACTCCCTCTCACAGAGAGGAGGCCTGTGTCCCAGCAGTGGGAACATTTATAAGCTGATGATGATACGTTTTATACGGAGTAGTGGTGGCCGTGTGGTATCGACCCCGACTTACGAGTTGTAGGTCGTGCCTTCGAACATCTGCCAGGTACTTTACTTTCCGTAATTTATTTCATCACCACTACTCTCAAAATGGTGAAAGTAAACATCGTAAGCTAATCGACATAATCCTAAAAACAAAAATTAGAAGACATTGTCATTGTGACATCTACCAACTCGCGCTGGGTCCAAATGGTGGATGGCCCACTCCCTCCCACAGAGAAGAGGCCTGTAGGTATCCCAGCAGTGGGCACTTTTATATGCTAATTATGCTAAAAGCGAAATTAAAGAATTAATGTAGGTACTTACCTATACCCTATCAAAATGTTGACTAGTTTAACACAATTGATTATCTTGTGTAATTTACGGACACGGTACGGTCGGTGCAATGGCTGTGAGCGATCGACTTGCGCAGTGTAAAGTGGGTTTGATCCCCGAACGGAACAAGAACTTGTATGATCTACAAGTGGTTGTTTCGCGTCTGGGTGTTTGTGTTGTAAATTTCTATTCTTAGTTTTTTTTCCCACGTTTTTATACACTCACTTTTCTTGTTTGTTTGTTTTTATTAAATAAGGCCATCTGTACGCATCTGTACTTGGAGTTTAAAACTAATTAAATAAATAAAACAAATAAATTTTGAATTTTAATATAATTTAGATTTTCAGCAAATCGCTGTCACACCCTTTGTTTTTCGAACTTCCCCTTGCGCTCATTAAACGGTGAACGACCAAATCCTTCATTCATTTTAATGACAGTTTTCGGTTTTATAACGACTTTTAATTATTTATGTTTGTTTTTTTTTTAACTATATTCATTACACATTTCTCAAAGTTCATAATTATATTTTTCTTACAACAAAAAAAAATGGATTATTGTGCCACTAATGAGAAAAATAATCTCTAAAGATACGAAAATAAAACATCCACGGTAACTACTTAACCTTGCGGCCGCTACTTCACAATTAATATATAAAAAGGCTTAATAATATACAACATTTACCTTAAACCACAAATTGATAGGAACAGAAGGTCAATTTCTTACAAAGAGCCTAAAATCAGTGCAGACAGACATAGACACTTCAATATCATATTAACCTATTTGTTGGAAAATCGTCAAATGTATCCATCCTCCTAGTTTAATGTCTTTGCTCCTGCATCGGCTAGCGCAAAAGAAACTTGTTCTGCTCAGTAAATAACGTGTATTTTTTTGTTGCACGTTGCGTTCCAGGGTCGCACTGTCTTTGAAAGATAGTCCGGAAACCTCGGCCAGCATGAATAAAGTATGCGAACTCGGATAAACAAGTATCACGCGTCACCTGTAAATGACAAATAAAAACTGTTTCAAAATAAACGTCCTTAATAAAATTGATAACTTCGGTATATTTCGCCAAAATTAAAAAAAGGAACCTTTATAATAATTTCGGTTACCCATTATCATACTTAAATATCCGCACTACATAGAAAAACACTGTGTGTTAGGCTGTGGTAAAGTGACAGAGCTATACAATTCGTCTAGCGCCATCTCGTTGGGGTGCCGGGTGCTAAGACAGGACACCTCCACGTGCGCCCGTGGACTGGAGTTGATCTCGGATACGTCCGGGGGGAAGACCACTTTTTCGGGCCGGTGCACCCTGGGATGCGGGCAAAAACTCTTCCTTAGGCACTGTGTGCCTAAGGCGTCTCTTTGCCCGTATGCGAATAGCCTGTCGGGTGGACGCTCCAACGCGTGTCCCTCTGAATAGCAGAGGGCACAGCGGCGGAGCGGGCTTGCGGACGGTGAGTAATGGGTAAGCTCGCCGTCCGACCAAGGACCAGGCCCGGGTCGGTGGCGCGTCGTGTTTCACGCGTCCCCGACGGGGCCCCTTATGGGGCCAAATGCCTGCTGGGGTCGCGGATTTTTTTAATCCAGGATACCGTGGCCCCGGAACGTAAAGGGCATCCGAAGGAACACGGGTGGATTTTAGTCAGTAAGAGTCTGACAGTACCTTCCGCCCCACCCATAAATGGTAGGCCGCTCGGGGCCGTATTACAACGTCTTAAAACCAGGCTTGTTCCAGTGAGTGAACGAGATAGCGCTAGACGACTTGCTCTGTCACTTTCACTCGCCCGGAACAAGCCTGGTTTTAAGGCGTTGTAATACGGCCGGTCTTCTGCACACTGTCTATTCTATGTCCACAGGCTGTAGGACGATGTTCCGACAGCCCACATACTGCCGAGTCCGCACTCCGGCTTTAATTAGGACCGACTTTCGGGACTTCGGGCATAAATTCATGGTTTGTATAGTTTAACTGCACCAGTGTTTTTGTTAACCGCATAACGTGCTTAAATTTTAATGCTTATACTTTGGTGTTGGCTCTTGTGTTTTCACTTTAACACTCCGTTAGTCGCGCGTTCTACTATTGTAGAACACACATGCATTTCGTGGAATTTTAACGTAAATTATGTGTATCTAGAGCCCCCACTCATAGTATTCCTCTATTACTAACTATTGATCACTATTAGCATCTCTGCAGCGACATGCGCGACCGCGTTTGTTAGTAATTCCACGCCAAAACTAAAATTCTACAATAGTAGAGCGCGCGAGCACTCGCGCGACAGTTTTTTCAAAGGTTTTTGTGAAGTTTACCCTTCATGTGTATTTTATGTAAGTGTTTATTTTATGTATAAAACCATTGTTTATGTGGTTTTATTTTACTTTGATATTATTTACAACCAAAATAACCATATTTCACAGACGTACTGTCTAATATTTGCGACTTCTCCAGAAACTGAAGCGATAGCCTCTAATATTTTTTAATGTAATGAATATAACTGATACAAAAGGTTTCATAGTACATACAATAAACAAGGACTACAGAAAAGGGCAAGGAATGATCATTCGGGTGCTTAGTCAAAAGCGAATAGACCGCGTTATATGGACTTGGATTTCGCCTGTCACACTATGCATACAAAGCAAAATAGCTATTGGATGTATTACAAAATCACTGAAAATTAATGGGAAAATGCTTTTGAGCATTAATAAGACATCTGAATTACAACTATGCCAAGCATAACCCCCCAATACTAGTCTCATTGTGACATGTTGGCTTTGTGGTAGAGCACGCAATAAGTACACCAGAAAACAATGTAACACCCGTGACAAGTGGATTTATCCTCAAAATCAGGTTCTTTTATGTCCTGGCTGTTGTAAAAATGATGCAGACAGTGTGGAGGATATGAGCAAGTAAAATAAGAAGCCTGAGAAAATCAAATGGTAAAAAAATAATATTTATTCTCCAAATTCACAAGAAGCCTGATATTAAGTTCTTTATAAATGTTAACAGTTATGTATTGTCTGTTTTAGTTTCTTATTGAAGTATACTTTCAAATGATATTTATATTATTCACAAAAAAGAACACTGTCCCTTGAAAATCTCAACACAAAATTGTTCTACATATGTAGAGCGCGCGAGCAGTCGCGTCCCAAACAGGGGTGCGTGTAATGGAGTGTTAAATAAATTCAAGAGTGGCCTCGCTAAATGATACGAGCTTGGTTACCCTAAGAGTTTATCTTTCAGGTAAAAACAGTTTATTTTGTTTCGTATTTATTGTTTTGGGTGAAGTTTTCTAACTGTTTAAAAGGTTGGTCCTCTTTATTGGAGTTACGAGTTACAATCAGACACATGTTAGGTGGATATTCAGTACAGGGTTGTAACTTTCGAATAAGACTAGTTTTAGATTATGAAATATCCCGATTCCATGTTCGAAACAAAACGCGTTACGTTTTGTTTCGAACACGGAATCGGGATATTTAGTAAAGCCTGTTTTTATAAATGTGTGAGTGAGCGCCCACATTTAAATGTTTTCCTTGAAGAAGCTCACTTGTTTTACGTAGGAATCGAACGTTTTTGGCTTCAATTCTCACTGGCCTACTAAGAATATGGAGCATTATTTGTAGGCTTATACATTGAAACAATTAAAAAAAAAAAACTATAATAAAATTTTCAGTAACAAAATATTGCCAAAAGATTCTTGCCTCTAAAATATCTCGTTTTACATAAAAATATTCATACTAGGGCTGATTTTCCAATAGTCAGATAACTTTTATCTGAGGAATAAAAATGGCGGTTTGGCAGCTTATCTATAGAAAATTATGTCAAACCGCTATCTTTATTCCTCAGATAAAAGTTATCTGACTGTTTATAAGTCAGCAAAAAAATCAAAATTTAACAATTTCTACAAACTATTCAATAAATGTATACGCAAACTACGCCCTCTTGAAACAAAAAAGGTTCGTATTAAAAATAAAGCAACACCGGCTGTTAACGTACAAAAAAATATTAGAAAGCCATTTAAAAACTTAAAAAAGTATAAACAGATTTTAATGGCATCTAGAATTATTTTGTCTTCTTGTGGCCAGTAATTATTGTAAACGAGGTCAGCATATGAACTTTATTTTTTTTAGCGTGATATAATCATCAAATGAGTCCTCCCCTCGTACTAAATAAAATCCACGGTGTCCTTCAATAGCCCTTTATGTTCCGGGGTCACGTTAATGAGATAAGTCCCGCGACCGTGAACTTTTTGCTGGATAAAAATGATATCAAAAACAGAAAGTAGAAACAGTAAACTGCTTTGGCAGTATTTTTTTAAACATAAACACAATTGATATTAATAAAAATAAAAGGTAATGCCTTATTTTCCAAATTCAATAGACCCACGTTTGTTCACTAAACAGAAACATGAAAATTTAACCGTAGGTACCGAAAAGTAAGAGTAGAGTAAGAAAAGCTCGCTCAAGTAAGCATTCAAGTATCGTGAATTACCAATAAATAAAGCATATTAAAAAAAATACAGCGAAAAGAAGAACTATCTAGATACTTTCTATAAAAAATAATATATTTATACAATAAAGCTGAAAAGCACGAAATTATAGAAAAGTTTGCGTTGCAGTAAAACGCCAGAGACAGCCTGTCGTACACTCACGGAATGAAAAGGTTCGTCGATTTTCAAATTGATTCGTTTAACGTATCGCGAGCACATATTACCTTTTGAATCTTTGTTACAGAATAGACTCGAGTTACAGAAAATAATGTATAATGTTCGTTAATAAAGTTCAAAATTGTTCAGCTCAAAGTTGTTTGACTATTTATCTTGTCAACAAGATCTCTTAAAGGAGACATGGCGAATAAGGGGCACTTGTTGATCATCGTCAAAATAATTCTGGTCGCCGTCCTATTCTTAACGTCGCGCCGCACAAAAATCAGACATGAGAAGGCAATATGAAGAAAACGGCTTTGTGTCAACAAATCATTTCGCCCAATTATATGATGTTTGTCCAAGAGTGATAAGAAATGCATTACATTCAATGGGATTACATTATAGACGACCTTCGATCAATAATAGCTCTAGATTAAGGATCACGAACAAAAAAGAGTTGCAAAAGTGGCCACAATTGCACAGACGTAAACATCTACATTTCTTAGAAAAATGTTCAATAGTATGAACAACCTCAATTTATTATAAACCTTAACACCCAAAAATAAAGTTTAATTACCATTGCAAAATGTGTTTATTTAAGTTCTTTCATCCGACAAAGGTTTAACGTTCACAATTTAAAAATGTTTCTTGAAGATAAAATGTCATCAGTACAAAAGTAGTCATTCTAAAATGATACTTAAATTCTGAACAATAAAGGATTCGAAATACCGTCACAAATCCGTTTGTGGCGGTATTTTTCGGGCCGTTTTTGAAGCGTTCATCGGGAATCTAGTAGGTACTATTATTGATCGAAGTAGACGACACGTAAAAAAAGTTGGTCTGACAACGGCTCATAAAGAAGCACGCTTAAGATTTGCACAGACTTATTTGAACTTCGATTGGAGTACCACTATATTTACCGACGAAAAATGTTTTAAGTCAAGCCAACATAGGAGGCTTAATTTGTGGAGATATAATAGTACGAGATATACTTACAGAAGACCATGTAGTGCCCAATTTCAGTTCTGGACGAATCTCAGCCAATATATGGGGGTGGATGTCAGCGGATGGAGTAGGCGAGCTCGTTCTTCTTCCTTCAAGAGCAAACGCAACACACTATCTGTCTGTTTTAGAAGACAGTATGCTACCAAGTGTCCGTACTGTGTATCCAGCTGATGAGCTACCTGAGGTCAGCTATGTCCAGGACAATGCTCGCACGCACACTGCTCGTATTGTGAATGAATGGTTCAACCGGCATAGCGATATAGTGGTGATACCCTGGCCAGCAAGATCTGCAGATTTAAATCCGATAGAAAACGTATGGGGTTTTGAAAATAGAAATGAAAGGACCAAAGAGGCTATAGAAAACCACTGCCGAATTATTTGGGAAGATACTAGAGGCACGGATCTATGCTTTCGTCTTGTGGGTTCCATGAGAAATAGGTTACAATGTGTGATCGAAGCTAATGGTGGTTATACCCGTTATTAAAAATAAATGCTATTAAACTTACCTAATCGTAGTTTTAATTAACTTTTACTTTTCATTTTATAGTTGTCATTTTACTGTTGTTTTATTACATTTTGTAATATTGACGGGATGGAAAAACAAGCAAAACCTCGGTAGGAAACGTCATTTTTATTCAAATGTTAGCAGCACTGTTTCTTGCGCTGGTATATATGTTGGCATAATTCTTGCAGTACTAGTGCAAGCGAAAACCGACTCTAAGGTGACGAACCTTTTCATTCCGTGACAGACCATTAAAAATCTCCTAAAAGCCATTTGCCTACAAAAAATAAAAACAAATAAAAATGGCATCCATAACTGAAAATATGCAGACTTTTTGTTGAATATTTTCAAAATAAGTATTATAATACTACGATCTACGATAACAAAAACACACAAAGGATCCGATATCAAAATAAGCCCTTACTTTATTTATGTAACAAAATATAAGTTTAATCAAATCTAAATTCTATTTGCTCAAATAAAATAAATACCTACCAAACCTAGTTCGCCGCACTAAGTTACTGGGAACCAAAGGTTCAATTTTGCAAAGCATATTGACTTAACATCAAATTAATCTCACTTTGTACTTGTATAACGTGCTCATACATTTTAAATTAGAGAGTTTGCTGAAGTGGTCCTAGTACCTACTTTGACTCGCACAAGCCGTGTGTTGGATGTTGATATTACACTGGAAGTGGCTAGGTTGAAACAGGAATTTTACTCCTGATAAAAATAAATGAGATAAAGGAGAATTTTTAATTCAGTTAGTTTTTTATTTAATAGCTTGAAATGAGTGCATGTCCGCAGCGCGCAGCGCCTTAAATAAATATTCGAGACTCAATGATGGAATAAAATGCTATTTATAAAGTTTATCTTTCATTATTAATTTGCACGCAAAAATCAGTTCAATTTTATAAGCTACTAATACTCATTTTATTGGTTAATTTAAAAGCAATTTATTTGTACTTTTATGCAGTTGAAAATACAGTTTGGAGAAAGGTAAATTATGAATTTATTTATTTTTAAGGTATTACATAGCTTTTAGCGCGGGCTCTGAGCGCGGCGCGGCGCAGGCGGTCGCGGCGACCGAATCAAAAAATTTCCAAAACCTAACGAAAATACCTGACACCACGCACCGCTCGTCTAACATCGTTTCAGTTCGGGAGACTTCGGAAATCTTAAAAAATATCCGTCATTAAAACAATTTACTTTTTCTTACCGATTCTAAACGACCAGCTACAAAAGGAGTTTTCGCATTGATACTTATAAAATTCTCCTACAACAAAGAAGTTCTTTATTACAGTAGTGCACAACAAACATTTTAAATAAAATATATTCTCGTTAAATATACGCAGTAGGCGATTTTATTCTTATAAAATAAAAAAAATGTTTTGCAATAGCTTCACCGCGGCAGTCTTCGAGTACCACATGTATTATTTTTATTTTGAGATCTAAAAAATCTACAAAGGCTATGTATGATCCTAGCAACATACATTTTCTTGGTTGATCTATGTATCCGCTTTTTCCCACATGAAAAGACCTTTACCCAACAAAATAATGAGGAAAAAGTGTGTGTTCCAGTGAAAAGGTAGAAATAATAATATATTTAACATTCCCCTTTTATTGATGATACGAGGCACCTTTTTATTGAAACATTATCTTAAACACCGAATTGAATTCCGACAAAGTGGATCGTGTTATGTTAATAAATATCGAAGGATACAATTTTAGCTTTGTAATATCAAAGTTTAATCTACAATAATACCGTCTTAGTCCGCCGTTAGTCGCTGTGTTTTCTCAAACAACATCTTATCTACTAGGCCCTCAGAGTTACTATTTAGGACTCTAAAATAACAGCTTGTATTTCTGTCATGCGGCGGTAAATATAGCTTCGACCTTTTTGAAGTTGGTTAAAAATACTTCAGGGTATTTAACGGTACTTTTTTAACGTGGTAGGTAAAATCATCCAGTGAGTCTGGGTGGAGCAAAAAGACTGTTAAACTCGTACTGACTAAATTCCACGGTCATGTTCCTTTAATAGCCCTTTATGTTCCAGGGTAACGGTTACTTGATAGGATAATCGCCTCGTACGGTCCTAGCATGTGAAAAAGTTTTAATTAATAGATACAGAGGCTTTTGAACGCCAGGGGCAATTGAAAGAACATGGTGGTTTCCAGTTAGATCGATCCGTTCTCCTGACATTTGATGATTTTCCACTCAAAAAAGGTTCTGCCTACCTCCGTGAGAAAAGACATGGATTTAAATATTTTAAATTTTGAAATATTTTAAAAATTAACTTACACTTTCAGTTCGAAGCAGTTCCAGTTCTTTCAGTCTAACCCTTGAGAACAAGAGCAAACTCGGTGTACAATATAAAAAGAAACAATCGGTGCCTTTTTAATAAGGAACCCCAAAAATGTTACATCTTTGTTACTAAACACTGCTTATTGCTCAATCCGCAGCCCAAATTTAATGATAAACACCGACAATTTCAGTATTTGTTCAGGAACAATTTAAACTTTGTCTGAACAAATAATTTTATATTTATTTTTGTATTTTTGCCGTCCACCGTATATGTTGGAATGAATTTGATCGCTCATACATCACACTGCATCATTCTGGGTCACTTTTAAAGCGAAATAAGCTTGAATTTTGCACTGAAATTGATATTTGATTCGAAATATTTTTGCAGTTTATTGTGTAAAGAAATGAAATTCATTTTGTAACGTTGGGTAATGATTAATATGTATTATATGCAACAATCATAATGGGAGGGGGAGTTGCCATAATCCCTACGCTTGGCAGGCGGCTTGGGGATCACAGTAAGGTCACCGAACGTTTGCAATGGACGCTGCTGCTTCGGTGGATGGACGTAGTTTAAGACCGTTCCGTGTCCGAAAGACGCAGCGTAGGTACCTCCCACTAGGTGGACCGACGACATCGTTAGGGTCGCGGGCAACCGATGGATGCAAGTGGCGAATTATTGTCGTTCGGCGTGGTGGTCTAAGGGCCTAAGGCCTATGTTCAGCAGTGGACGTCTTTCGGCTGATGATGATGATGATTATACAACAAATAGCTGATAAATGCTATTACCAAAAATGGAATGTGTGGTTAGGTTACCTACCGAATATTAAAGAGCGGTTGGAACGTTATCGGTTGATTATGTGGGAGAACTAATTTTCTTCAATAGTTGTATCATAGAAGTTATTATTTCCAAAGAAAACTAATAAAACCTGTTTACTCAACTCAAACTAGTCTATAACACAGTAATTATAGCAATTATTTGTTCCAGTAAACCCATTATCTTATTGGACCAAGTGAGTGGAAAAGTAACAGTAAACTTAGTTCAGATACCGCATCGAGCTCGGTTTAATCCCGAGAGGTGAGGAGTGTGAACAATATTGTACTTTCTTAAGGAAGGAAAATTCACACCGAGATATTTCAACAGAGCGATTCAAAATCTAACTTTATTTAGTACACGAAAAGATTCACATTTCTAGTGTCATCGAGTTATGAGAAGGTCGCTGTTGGTTTACTCGATTTATTCATGTACAAAAATCAATCTTTAATCGATTCTGTAAAAATTGATATATCGTAGGTACTTATTTTAAACACTGCCTTCCTCGCTACCCTACTATTACTGTTATCTCACTTCTAGTTTGTACTTTAAATCGAACGGACCTATGACTTTCCTAGTGGCTTTATAATTTGGCTAATTTTAATCTATATTTTATAAGAAACCAATAACTCGTTTTGTAAAAGTGGACTGGGCCTTACCACGAGCTCTTAACGCGATCCAGTTTAGGCTGTGGGAAGGAGACAGAGCTATACAAGTCGTCTAGCGCCATCTCTTTCCCACAGCCTAAACTGGATCGCGTTAACAATTCATGGTAGGCCACCTGGATTTCTTATTTCGCTGGTTCAAGTCCTGTCCGCACTCGATTTATTCTTTCCACAAAAAAAAAAAAACTAAAATCCATCCATCCATCCAAGCTTTCGCTTTTATAATAAAGTAAGGACTTGCAGTAAGAAAATACAGACTTTTAAAGCACGTAGAACTATGATGGTAATGCTTTTAATCAAAATAGCATTTGACTGAGCTTGGTGGCTTCTCTCGACCACGACTAAATGCAATTTAGTTGGAACCTCGAGGCAAATTATAATTTTAGTTTTGAGGTACCTGAATGTTACACAATAGTTGTAGTCTACCACAGATAAAACTAATCTTAAGTATTGTTCATCGTGATAAAATCAGCAAATGAGTCATGGGACAGGAGGTCTCTTAAGCCCGGCGCACATTATCGGCATCGGTAAGGAAAAGGATCCCTCGGCATTCTCCTTTTTATACATAAACTTCATGGCAACAAAGTAGAAATTGCCGATGCAGTAGCCTCAAGCATGCCGAAGCGGTATTTGTGTTCCTACGATCATACCTATATCATGGAAATTTCTACTTTATTGCCATATACTTAATGTCCATAATGCTTTTTATCACCTAAAATCCTCAGCCGTGTCGATGCCGATAGTGTGCGCCGGGCCTTACTGACTAAAATCCACGGTGTTCCTTCAAAGTCCCTTACGTTCCAAAATCAGCGGTTTCCTCATAATTATGACCGCGACGAGTATTTATTAGGTAAAAAATAGTATGGTTGGCGCAGTGGGTGAGTAACATGGCTGCTAAGACGTGTTTCGTGCGCTCGATTCTCGCCCGGAAAAATGTTTTGACAATTACAATATGGGGAGTTATTTCCAGTAACTTTTTCTTAAAAATAAATTAGTATCCGAATGACAGAAAAATGAAATGAAAGCATTACCCACAAAACTATTCAGTTTTGTAAATAATAACAAATGTATATTACACGATGAAACTAAAATATTCAAATTAACAATTTAAATCTAAACAGAATACCAATCGCATTTCACAATAAAAGCCTCCGGCCAATCATCAAAATATGGACAGCAGCGATCACTGTCTGTATTGTTTTGCAGTTAGTATCATTTTCCAGTGATTGTGCCAATAATGTACAGCTAGCCTGTTTATAATACTTGTTAAATAATAAATCATCGCTGTGTACAACCATCGACCAATCTGCGTTAACAGCAAAATTTTAGCTCAATACAACAATACTAGCAATACAGTCCATTTAATCAACAAAAACTGAACGGACGAAACTAAATAACAGTGTAGTTAATCAAATAACTCGACCCCATTCACGTCAGTACTGTTCGCTAAAAGGCCCAAAGTTTCATCGAAAAATGAAGCCTTGTGACGTACCGGTATAACTGAGCTCGAAATAAAATGGAGCTCTGTCAGTAAGTGAATTAAACGTCCTTTTTTCAGTGCCACTATCAAAGCTTGGCTTTAACAAACTTTTATTGTTTGTTAACACTTTAAAACGCTGTTCTGAATGTGTGTGTATCTAATGTTTGCACGAATATGTTCGGTCGTTATTTCCCCCAAAATGTTTCATGTGAAATTGTTTACCAATATGCGGGTATTCGGGCGTCGACTTTTTCGCTTTGATCAGAGAAAATCAAGTTACAGTTAGATCAAGTCCTCTCAAAGCGAAGCAATGAACTGAAACCAAAAGAAGCGAGGTAGCTCACGGCAAAGGATAAAGAGGTTACTTGGATTTACGGGAAACACACGGAGCCAAACCCCGCTTTGAAACTGCTAAGCCAAACTCTTTTAATTATTCTCGACTGTCTAAAATTCCCTCAAACTTTTACGGATCGCGTTAATGAACTTCGATGCCTAATGAGCTTTACATAATCCGTACCGAGGTAATTTGATAAACAGCTACAAAATGAATAAGCTCCTAAATTACTTGCTAATTTAAAATGATTTTAACAGAAATAAGCATTTGTGCTCAGTGAATAAACACTTTAGAAGAATGCTTTTAAATATTAACAACGATTCAAACATTTCAAACTCTAATTCAAGTTAGTGCCGTCTGAGTTAATATTATTCTCCCTTTGTGTCCAAGTTAAATTAAGCTAACAAGCATATTTCGAGTATTTTACTAGAGCTTCAGCATCATACATATTTATTAGACTTTATGTAAAACTTATGTAGATGTTCTTTTTCAAGCAAATGAGAATACCAACTGCGTAGCAAAACGTAGCAAAACGCTACGCCGTAGACAGTTGCTACGAGACATTGTAGGCACAGATAAAGTGAAGTTGGGCCAAATTATAACGTTTCGTGTCAGAACTGGCGTTTGAAGACATCATGAAATTATGGCTTTCCTTGTAAGTTTGTGACCTACTTACATCTTCTATCTGCTCAAAGATTTCTCGCTCGAAGCTCGAAAATAAAACCCATTTGTGTGGAATATTTCCATACTAGCTTCCGCCCGCGACTCCGTCCGCGCGGATGTCTTCTTCGCGTGGATGGTTTATTTCTCCATTTTGAGTAACTCTGACAATGACATCTTATAAATATCTATTGTACCCAAATACGGCTAAGCCTATAATAATTAAGGAGATCCCTCTATTGAGCTACTGCTGTTGAGCTCGCGTTCTGTAGTAAGTATTTTTTTCATAGTAATTCCGACCTTGTATTTACAAATAACTTATCGGAACAGTAATCAAAAAGTTCGTGCTGAAAAGCACGGTTTAAAATGACACGCATACAATATTAATTCCACGGACGACAGCTCGCCACACTGGACACGTCCGCTCGCATCAAAATTCAGAATTTATATGCATCGCGCGGCGCGGAACGCGGCTCCTTATATAGGAGTCGGGGAGGCGTGGCCCGCGTGTGCCGCAAACGGTTCAAGCCAAATCCGACTTTCGGCGCTACAGGTTCCGGCGCTGAATCCACTGCGGGTAATGCAACGTGTGTTCGCGGTTCTACAGAACAACGTCTATGAATAAAACTGAAAAATAAGATTTTTTTCTACGTATTTTTCCCGGATAAAAAGTATCCTATTTTATGCCCAGGATAATAAGGTATAATTATACCAAGTTTCATCGAAATCGAACCGTTAGTTTTCACGTGATGCCTGCACATACAGACAGACAGACAGACAGAAAGACAGACAGACAGACAGACAAAAATTTTTTTAATCACATATTGTTGATCCAGCAACACCCCCCGCTATTTATTTTTTCAATATTTTCAATGTACAGAATTGACCCTTCTACAGATTTATTATATGTATAGATATTATCGAGGTTGTTGTGAAATGTTTGCGCTGCGTTCATCTGTATAACAATCTTGGTCAGTTGATATACAATACGTCAGCGGGTAATCCTCTAGAGGCGTTTACGGACCGACACGGGGGCGTTTGTGTATTTATTGCCTTTAACAGCTATAAAAATGTTGCGAACACACATTAGCGAGACTAACCGGCGGCACGCGAGAAGCATGCCGTGATGACGGGCCGTTTCCGTCTCGCAACCGGGTAATGTGTTAACTTTAGTTGCTTTTCACGCCAAAATAGGGAAAATGAAATATTTGGAACATTAAGTGGTGTAATAAGGCTGTTTTCCGGCGTATATTTTCTGTACATACGTGGACATTTCGTTTTCTACAGACGCTTACGTTTGCGACTGTGAACAGCTGACGCTAACGTTTTTGAGCGCGAACTATACACGCTTTGCACAGAATGTGTCGAATTCACAGTTAGCGTGCAACAGTTACGAGTACGTCGTAAAACCGTGCATTGGTTCCCATTGTGAATAGTCTCTTCAAAATGTGGAATAAATCCTCATTTAAGGTATTTGATATCCAAACAAATAGGTAGTACTTCAAATGTATTTTTGAAGCAAACTTTTTAAGTTTGTCAATCCGATTAGTTTCGCGCGTGTCCCGACGTACATCTACCACTTTCTATCAATTTCTCGGATCAGCATAAAACAAACGAATAAAAAACTAGTCGTGAAACACGCGTATCTACGAGTACCTAGTGGAATACCAGCTTTACACTTACGATTGGTAAACAAGCAACGCGCAAAATAAATCCGCTGTGTGTTAGACAAGCAAAAGGTTATCGCACACTTCACTATTTCTTTATAAGCACTACACGCGATCGGTATCGCCTAGTTGCTTTGGCACCCTGGGCTTTTTTCGTTTTAAAATCGTCAAATGATTCCAAATGGGTGAGAGAGGAAGGGTGTCAGACTCGTACTAACTAAAATCTACTTTGTTCTTTCAATAGCTCTTTACGTTCCAGGGTCACGGTTACCTGTTAAGATAGTCCCGCGACCCGGGTGATAGGGCTCATTTGATGATATTACCAGGATAAAAAAAATGTAATCATAATAACTAGATCGGATCAGTTTCACCGGTGACTAAGGCTTTCACAAGCATAATGCGACGTCATTGTATTGGTGTGTAAACAATATTATAATTCATTTTAAGCTGGATGACACCTTTGATCACTGACTGTTGTTATTAGCCGAACAGAGGCAGTGCGATAACATGTTTATTAAACGAATTCATTGCAGTACAAAAAGTAATATTCGTTTCGAGTCAAAACGATCCTGACCCCACGTGTGTTCATAAGTATGCGTTGGCCTTTAAAGATACAAGCCGCGGAATATCAAAAATGAGATTTAGAAATGATTGATGAATATATTCGAAGAATTATTGGTTTACAGTATAAGAACAAAGTTCAAGCGTTTTATTTTGTATCTTCTTTTGACGAAAACCCACGCATTTTCTTTTATTTAAGTTAAAAGGGTAAAATAAATCCAATTACTGGAAACTCTTTTCTTATATATCGAATTTTAATAAAAGAACGAGGAACAATAACAATTTAACATGGTGTTTGTTACTACCTCCCAAATAAAAAATCCTTTTCTACTTATCTTCTCTTATCTTATTCTTATTTTTTTATTATTAAAACCTTTTTATTTATTATAATTTTTGTTTAATATCTTGTGAAGAAGTTTCCTCTTCTTATCGTACCTACAATGTTCTCTCGTGTTTATGTAATAGGTACCAAACCGTAACAATACCACTGTAAAAACAAATACCTATTTAAAAAAAGCGTAACCATGGAGTTTTTGCCGGTTCTTCTCCATGGAAACGACCAACGCAAACCGTGCCATTTTTTTCCGAAGTTTTAGGCGCGGGCCCCATAAAAAGACGTAAGACGAGGACGCGTCGCGGACGGGCGCAAATGTATGAGAGTCGCGCCCGCGACGCGTCTCTTCTGTATGTTTTACGCGACGCTTTTATACATTTTGTATGAAAGGGACGCCGAAGAGACATTATGTCTCCGCCTCGTCTGCGTCTTAGGCGCGGGCCACATAGAAAAGACGTATAATTTTATTTCAAAAGGCACTTCAACGACTTACTAACACAGACACAAACAAAAATCCCAGACAGTTTAGTTTGGTGAATATGTCACTTAGAGAAGTGCACAGCACTCACAAGTAAAAACAAGTCAAGTCCAATGAGAGAAAAAAAAACAATGTCAAGCATAAGTCAAGAATTAAAAGTTAATAAAAAAATATCAATACCAATAAATAACTCAACAACATTTAAGTCAGGAATAGTAATAAATAACTAAATTAAAGGTTAATCATGAAATGCCAAATACTAAAATACATTGGATTAAAATACATTGGAATAGGTAAAATACATTGGATTAAAAAAATAAATTACAAGTCAATTGCCAATTTACTTTCATTATTATACATATTATAATAATTAGTATGTAGGAAAAAACTTCTAGTACATTCCAAATTAATTAGAACCATTTTTAAGACCAATAGCTAACAGTGGGCACAAACATTCAAGCTTTGTTTGTGTTCAAAATTTGATTGTAAATACACAGTGCGGGTAACACAATGGTGAAAAACGTGTACCCACAATTTGTTATCAGTCGTAAGTTACTTATGTTACCAAAAAACACAGAACGCGCAATGCGTACGATAGGGGTGTTTAGATTTAAAAGATAGGCATAGACAATGTGTTTTAATTTTATTTAAATTGTTTTACTCTTGGCACAGAATACTTAATAGTACTATAGGTACAGAATTACCACTCCCAAAAACAAATCAAACAAATGTAAAATCTATGCACGAGAGAATAAAGTACATTTTAACTGGCAGCCGTACTGCCCACCTACTTTTATAATAGCCTAAACTTCCCGTGCGCAAGCAAAAATGTACTGAATGGTTACGCGCGTGAGTTTATTTTTGTTTATCTGACGCCAACGACATTAAAAGGTTACTATGGGTCAAGCTCAATAGGGTTGCGACTTGCGAGTTTAGGCACAAATAGGTAGGTAGGTAGGTACCTATGCGTATTTTATGCATTTGTTAATACATTATTACCATAAATACCTATAATTTTCCTCTAGGAATTTTATTTTTATCATCAGCCTACTTATATCATTTTGGTTTCGTCATCGATTACTACATACCTACATTATCGATTGTTAGCACAGAATGTTAATAGTAGGTAGTACACACGGCTACACATCAAGCTATACAAAACCAGTTTGTCGTGGTCTCGCTTTGTATGGTCTTTCTGCATATTCAACGATCAGCTTATACTGATTATGTATAGCTTGATGTGTAGCCGTGTGTACCTACGGCACCATACGGCACCTTACGTGAGGAATAATATGTTTAATAATATTATCTTTTCTACCTATTACTGTTATATTTTTGAACATTACATCTTACAAAAAAAAAATAATAATATTTAAAAGATTGTTATCGTCTGTGGCAATATAGCCAGTCCTTATCATTTTGCACTCAATAGACCAATTAAACTCAAAAGACCAATTACTATCGCATACTGTCACAGGCCCCGCGTTGCGGTTGCGTGTCTTTGTAGGTAGATAAAAAAGTCACGCAGCGAATTACGATCGCTGACCTTGAATGCGTAGTGTCAATTTGAACGTGCTTAAACAACAACGCAAACATCTTTCTACTTTCTACCGATCTTAATTCTTAGTACTCAGCTTAAGGTGAGTGAGAGTGATGTCAGGTTTGATATCGGTTCGTATTTTTATCTTGGTCGGTAGGCTCACACCCCCCCCCCCCCCTAGTATCTCACCTCATGTAACCTACCTAATCAAGATCAGTTAAGCCCATACTTCACAAGCAGGTAGATAATTTTTTTGATCATTATTAAGTATGTACTATTTTTTTCCTTCATAATAATATTATTATTGTGTTATTAATTTCCCAAAAGCAAGAAACTTGTGCGTAACTAAACGTAACGTAACAAAAATATTAAGTAGACAGAGCGCGTGCGGAACGGGTGGCGCGTGGCAGCCGTAGTTAATGGGCCACGACATAATGGCCCCCGCAACTACTTGCAGTTTTATGCCTACACCGCGGAGTGAGACAGGCCTGCTCTTGGTCACAATTTAGCCCAGAGGGAAAGATGGAGCGAGCACACACAGAAGGAAAGTTACTCCTGCGCACTGACGGAGCACAGTCAAAATTGTTTGGCGCCGGATTTCGACAGGATGGTGGTCGCGAGCCAAGCAGCGCTGGTGAGGTCTATTAAGACTTGGGATCGCTTCGTCGTCCGGGGGCACCGCTAGAGGTTGGACCCCACCCACCGTAAAATAAGTAGGCTATCAATCTGTGTATAGTATTATGGCCCTCAAAATTGCCTGTAAAATCCGCTGTCAATAGAGGCAAAGAAAACCAGAGACACAGTATTATATTTATCCAGTTTATAAAATATCTTTTATATAAGTAGTAGCGGAGGAGGAAATAGGCGAAAGCCAAACCTCAAAACATAACTTATTACTGAGGCTATTCGGACAGATCTTTTTTAGTCCTTATTGCTCGAATATGCTCTCGTAGAGCCACAGTGATACTAGTTTCTTCAAATGCCTAATTTTCAAAAGTCTCTTCTCCCGCATTTCCTCTTAAACGAAAAACTAATCGGTGAAACATATACAGAAAGCGACCATAATTAGTGGTGCAGTAAGAAGAATGTGCCGAGAACTGTGGCAAGCACAGACCACCGTATTAATGAACGTCGGACACGCGATTAATGGTACATCGCTTGATGCATGTGTACTGTATTGTATATAGGTAAGACATGGTTTAATAATAAGTATTGTATGCTGTAGGTGTATTCGATTGTAGTTACTGTGTGTATCATCTGATGAGAATGCCGGGCAGTTTGTATAACCCGAGTTTGAGTAAGAGTGTTTGGGTATAAGATGTCTTGCACCGTATGCTCTACTGTGTCCTCCGGGCGATCTTCGCAGTGGTGACACCCAGGCGTTTCCTCCTTTCTCCTCAGACACAGGTACCTCCCGAAACTTCCGTGTCCGGTGAGGACCTGCGTCATGCGGTAGATCAGGACGCCGTGACTCCTATCCAGCCACTCCTCAAAGAGGGGTCTTACCGCCGCGATTGCGGCGTGCCCGGCCGTCGGTTGCGACAGTCGTCCCCTCTTATGGAGGGGACTGCCCTGAGATCGCGCCGGAGCTCTTCCCGCCGCGAACAGGTAAGTACTTAGGAAGACTCTACATGAAATCTAAAACGACTGCGTAGAACCTAGATTTTAAGGCCCGTACGACATGACAGGCTCCTTGATTAGTGCCTAAGTCCTAGCTAGCAAGTAGCAAAGTGAAACGAACGTTCTAAAATTTTCTAGACAGACCGTACTGCGCGCTCGGCGACTCCGCTAGTTGCTTCCCAGTTTGTGAATGTGAACTCTGTATCTTAGCAAGTAATCAGATGTTAAGGTCTCTAGGTTACAAAGCAAGGCACCTGTCAGTACTAAGCCTAAACGAACCTTCGTCAGTATTCTTTTCTGTTTCACGGCAATACGTGGAAAGCGGCTGTCATACAGCCGACTGCCACCTTAATCAGAAAAGGTCTAATTCGTAACCAGAACAAACCGCAACCCCCGATTTATTTTTCTTTTTATTTACACAAAAAATCTCTCCACCTACCTTAGAATTTAAGGCAATGCGCAAGCGTAGACACTGTTGCCGACACGGCACATCATCACAGGGAACCGTTGCTCATAAGTATGCGGTTAGTGGAAGCAATTGGGACTGAATGATTTAATACGGGTTCTATAGAAATCAAATATTCGTCAGTATATAGTTTGTATCTGACACAATATACAAAAAAGTCCAAACGTTGCGCCCTGCCTAAGGTGAGGTCAGAGTACAAGTCACACACCCTTGGTCCCAAAACAATTTGTAGTGTGAAAGCAAAGCCAATATTTTGTGGGGATCGGTAACATAGTGCAATGACCCCAGCTTTTGTTTTTTTTTCAAAAAATTGAGTTTGCAAAAAAATTAAGATTACGATTATGCCCTTACGGCAAATTCTAACTTTGTTTACCAGAAAAGAAGATGCATATTTCGAGTATCATCGCGTCGCGTCGTGTCGCGATATGAACTTTAACACCGTATATTTCCTTAGAATAAAAGAATACGTTGAACCGTAATATTTGTTTTAACTATCCGTTATATGTATATAGACAACATGACACAGCAATCAGTAATCTGCTTAATATCCACATTGAATATGTATCGATATTGGGATGAGCCGATTCGGTGGTTAACTGGAAGTGTATTGTATTACTGTGTAGTAGGATGTACTATGCGGTTCAATTAAGAAGGAGATTGTCAATGATCCCTATCTGTCAACTGTCACATGAAAATAACGTTTAGAAATAACAAATACTTTATGCAAATTAATTTCTAAACTGAATATTATCTTTATTATCTTGTTAGAGATATTTCCATACCTATGATAATTGTCTATTTGAAAGCAAGTGTTAAAAAGGGGTGCATGATATGCACTATATGGCGTCAGCGGCTTTCTTTCATAGTTGAACTGCATATGTACAGACGCCAGCACATCAAGCTACCACAATATGCCAAATTTCTTCAATAGATTTTCAACCTTATCACAATAGTGGAAGGTTAATGTTCGATTGGTAAAATCTGACAGATTCGGATAGGTTGACCTGCTGGCGTCTGTACATATAGTGTATTTGTGTTACGTGTACGACCTTACGCTGTGCCTTTATGTAACAAACCGAAGTTTGTGTTACGAGAGAATTCAATTTAAAAGAATAAAAAGTACTAGGAGAACAGAATCATAAAGAAGATGTACAGTGGGCTGCATAAATTGGGTACCCGAGTTACGAACGTAGTTTCTTTCAAGGAGGAGGGGGGAGGCACATCGTGAAGCTAACTGTACCAAGAAAAGTGAACACTAACATCGAAATACCGAACACACTAGGCTTGCATACTTTGGAAGTGGTATTTATTTTTAGCAATTTCTTACTCCAAAGCGCTGTCAAAATACACCTGTCACTTTAGGATATTATAGCTCGTCGCCAAATGATTGTAGGTACTATACCACCATTTAAGAGTAAAGTAAGCTCTAAAGCTGTTTTTTTACGTGGTAAATCATCAAATGAGTCCTCCCATCCAGGGCGGGACTGAGTTGTGCTCACTTAAATAGCCCTTTAAGTTCCTGGGTCACAGTTTCTGATTAGACAGTCCCGCGACCCCGGGAGGTACAAAACTGCTTCTATAACATTCCTAAAGAAAAACAAAAAATTGTAGGTATGGCTAAAACTTTGCACATCTTAATCGAGTATGCAACCTCTATGCCAATATACATTTATGAATAATGCATCTAATAATATTGTCACAAACAAAGTTGGAAGCCAGGCTCATACGCCAACTTTTCACTAACGAAATACAAGTTTAAGCTCGTGTGCCTAAGCTGACGGGATTCCTCCTTCAGTAACAGCATAAACAAACAAAAAACTTGAATACTTCGGTCCTAAAAACAACATGAAATTTTGCGCATCCATATAAAACTTTGGCAACATTTTATTTGTGTTGCCAAGTGGACGTTACAAGATATTGTAGTTGGTTCTGTAATTTTATTTGTATACTTTTTATTGCTTTTTCATAAATTGACAATTTTTCCTAGTATTCTATATTTTTTCTCTCAAGTTTCGTTCAGAAATAAGATATTTTACACCCCTTATTATTGTCGTTCCCATAAATACTATTTAAAAATAACTTTTCAAATTTTCCACAATATTGTTATTAAAAATAATCCTGAATAAGTACTCCAAGGGATATCTTGGATACTCTCGTCTATAAATAGAACATAATTGTTAAATGAGCTTAGTCTTACTAATACTACAAACCGCAAAAGTATATGTTTGTGTGTTTGTTACTCTTTCACGGAAA